>CAVLGL010000159.1:9633125-11055000 GCA_963668995.1 Parnassius mnemosyne
GGACCTTGTTGTAATAGCATATACATTGCCCCAAGAATGAATTACTGACTCTGTGAAGTCGAGAAACTGGCATCACTAGCTTGTGTTTGTTCCTAGTGTTTACAGAATGTATATCACTTTTTTTACTAAAACTATCTTTGTTTTTGTGAACATACATTAAATTTTCGTAAATATAATGAGAGGCCAAATTAATCTGCTATTATACGCTGATTGACTTGAATAACAATGCAAGCCTTGCTGTATAGTGGTACTATACACCAATAAAATTTTACTATATACAGAACAAAGCATGGATCAGAAAATGAAACCAAATCAAATTTTATATATACATATGTAAAATAATAAAATACTGTAAATTTTTCTTTATTAATTCTAAAGCTAATAAAACATATGTAAAACATTCTCCAATTGAAAATCTTTTATGAATTACTCGCTGTATCAATAACACGGATTGCAATTCATGTGGTGCTCATCAATAATAAAACATGAATATTGCCAAAACTCACATAAACGGGATGCAAACTTCGCCAATATCTCGTATATGTAGGCAATCACTCAAATATTTGCAACCGTTGGCTTCTATACCATCCCGGCTGTTTGTTGAGTCTGAATATTCCGGCCGAGTAAGCAAAGGTAATGTTTAGTGTATGTAGGCGATGTGATGTTGTGTTGGAGCTGTTTACTCGGCATAGCTGAGCAAATACGACAGGAATGCTGCGTAAGTCATGCCCTGTGGCTAGAATAGTGTCCGTTTTGAGCTGTGAGTGATTTTAAAGGAGTTTCTTTTCTTCACATAATTTAGAAATCTGCTGTGATTTATTTTTTTAACATTCTTTTATTAGCTTGGTTTTTATTTATGGAACGGAATTTGTGAATATGATTTTCATCCCTTTCAATACGTTGGATTGATTTGAAATTTCGCGCACATATCAAGGACCGATGACAATGCAATAATTTAAATAGTTTGCCCCATTATCCTTGGCAGGATCCTCAGGGTTAGCGAATAATTCATACAACAAGCTCAAGCAACTACGATTGCTGCCAGTTCAATCTACTGTAATCCGCGTGAAAAAACGTGTAGATATTTGTATTTAGCCGCAACTAAAAATAGAAAATGAATAATAGTTAAAAATATTAATTAATTTTATATTTAAACGAAAAACAGTCCGGAAATAAAAGTAAAATTCATCGAGTCAGACACCGACAAAGGCAAAACAACGTCTGCCTGGGCAATTTGTATAATATGATATATAAGCTATTTCGGGTATAGCATTACAAGGATCTTTTTCCTTTTCTGCCGACTTCCAAAAAGAGCCGGTACTCAATTCGACTGTATGTTTTTTTTTTTTTCGTTTTCTTTTTTTTTTTTTTTTTTATGTGTGTTACCTCAGAACTTTTTTCTGGGTGAACCGATTTCGATGATTTTTTTTTTATTTGAAAGCTGGTACTTCTCGTGTGGTCCCATATGAATTTGATCAAGGTCAGACCAATAGTTTTTAAGTTATTCTTAAATAACTTATATTGAAGTCGGCTGTACAAAATTTTTAATTTTAAATTATTTAGTTACAAGTTTGTTTTTTTCTTTATTTTTATTTTGATGAAATTAGAATGACTAACAAGCCAACAATCTACTAGGTGGTAAGTGCTTACTGCAGTCTATAGTCACACGCTATTTTAAAACGAAGAAGTTTGCAGTGGCACTGTTACCTCTAAGAAGTAAGGATTATACCCCACATCATTATGCTGGCTCTTTATGATTTTCAAACCGAAACTCAATAAGAAATGTATTGTTGCTTGGCGAAAGATATAGGTAAGAAGAGAGCACCTTCCCAGGTGAACTTGGTTTGCTTGTGGCAGGCAATCCAAGGACTTTACGTGGTAGAGCCATGCTGCAGCTATATTAATAGTATAGTTGTAGCACGAATGGGTCGGCTCGACCGGGGAAGGACCACACTCTCACAGAATACCAGCGTAAAATGCAGCTTAATGCTGCTGTGTTTCGTATGGTGAGTGTAGAGAACTGGAAACCTATTTTACTGGATAAGAGGCATTCTATCTTAGTCCTCACGGCTGACAACGAATCTGCATTTTAATTCGCAAATGAAGACAGATGTAGTTGTCTATGGGCTATAGCAACCACTTACCATCAGGTGGACTGTGTGCTCGTTTGTCACCCTAATTCTGATTTTGAAAAACAGATATTTTGTTATCTTTTGTAACGATTAAGGTTTATTGTATCTGTTTTTATTAAAAATATTACACAAGTAGTTCACACAATAAGTAAGTGGTTGAACGAAGTATAATTTATATTTAAACATATAATTCGATAAACCAATCGACATATGCAAAACCGAAACAATTCATGTTGAATATCAGACATACAATGCTTTTAAAATGTTATTTGAAACTGTCTGTGCATTGGAATAAAAATTCACGCTGAATAGACACGGAGAAATGTCTGCTCCTTGGTGTAACGCAAATAATGAGCTTACTTTGAATTTTCTCGGTTGAAAAATATGAAACAGAGGGCACATTTTTATTTCTGTTCATGAAAAACGGCTTTGCAATATAAAACACGATGTTACATAATACTTGTCATCAACATCATCACTTTTATGGTGATTATAATGTCCTCCTGACTGAATTTCGATCACAACTGTCTTAACAGAAACTAGCCATGCATTGCAAAACCTGCGTATTACAGGATTATAGTGCAAGAGTGTGCAAGCACAAGTGCACTCTCTATTCTCTGACTCTCATAGCGCTATGGGACGGTCAGGCTACTGACCAAAATTTTGAAACACGGAGGTGAAACACCGCCATGTTTCTGACTCCAGGCTGCTGATAAGAATTTCTCTACAGAAAAACCCAAAAACTGATTTTGGCCCGACCGAAACCTGAACCAGAGACCACATGATGAGCAATCGTGTTAGATACCACGGGACCACCGATGCAGTTATATGATGATCTATGATGATAACGATCCATTATGTGTCACTTCCCTTAAAATTCTCACTTCCCTTAACATTGCAAAAAAAAAATAAGGTTTTGAGCCTACCTACAACTATTTACTTCACGCGCACCGTTGTATATCGGGGATATTTTCTATGCTGCGGTCATTACAACAAGGCAGTCGATTATTCGATTATTTGAACTAAGTCGATGATTGAGATATTTCAACGTTTTATATTCTTTCATACAGGAAACTTCCAAGTACTTATAAATAAATAAAATTGAAGTCTATATTTGTAATGTCAAAATAGCAGCTTTTAACTTTTGCATGTGAAAGTATATATCAAGATCTTTATGACAAAAAATAATTTATGATGCATGAAAACACAATGTATCTCTCAAGTAATACATATAATATTAAATAAGATTGTTTAGTGCGATTGCCAAGTCAATTTATTTACTAAAAAAACATAAAAGATTTTTTTTATATTAATATGGTCACTATAAAATGTTGTTAGGTTAGCTAATTACATAATAACTTAACACAAAAGGGCCCTTAAGTAGGAACTGAATGACTTGGTATTACATGGATCTCACAACTTTTTACGGTAGAAGAACTGAGTTGAGAGACTTGATTTTTTTACGAGTTATGTTTTTGATGGCATCTCATTTCTTTTTATAAATAGTTATATCTAGGTACCTATCTACACCTATTATTCCATTATATTATACATATGTAAGTACACTGATTTATTATTATTTACATAGTTGGTGTATCTCGAAAACTGGACCGAAATCGCATAATATTTTAGTATTTTCTTGATTTATATACTAAGCAATAATTATATTCCAAATTTGAAGCTTCTATGTCTGCTCGAAGTGCCTTAGAGTTTTGATGATCGGTCAATGAGTGACAAAATTAAGAAACTTTGTCTAGTTATAATTCTTAAACTACTGGTTCAAATTTAAATAAATTTAAAATATACCGAGTTTATACCTACCTACCTGGTTACTGAAAATTCAGGCTTCTAGTTTTATCCACAACGAAGTTATAGGATTCGAAAATGGCCTGAACTGCTTCGAGAAAAGGATGGTACGGCCGTGCGGCTCTTTTGCTCGTCTTGGCGGGGGCACTGAGGTGCCCCCAGATTTCAATTCTCTGTACTCACCCTTCGAATCACAGCATTAAGCTGCTATTTTACGATGGTATACTGTGAGAGCGTGGTCGTGGAACCCGGTCGAGCGAACCCATTCGTGCTACACCATAATATTGCTGCAGTGCGGCTCTACCGCTTCTAAAATGTGTATTAAATTGAAAACTGAAATTGAAGTAATACATTATGCTTACTTCAACTGTTCAAGATCTTAATATAAAGTAGCGACTGTAATAAAATGTCATAACACTACATTAGGGGTATAGTTAATGCCTCTAAAAAACGCGAAGTAACCAACTCATGCGGAAACTGTTATGTACGCGCGAACTTTTAGCAAGTGTTAAAAACAATTTAATTAGCCTTCTAACTCTGTTTCCCGCAACGTACAACAAAGTTGATGCGCTACATTCAAGATAACTTTGCACTGTGTGCACCCATTGCCACAAGCTTCAGAGAAATATTACAATATCTTTCGCAACAGGACTCGGGACTTGTAGCATTATTAAAAGTTGCATTTTACCCAAAGTTTACCTGAGCTTGTTTGAATTTTTATTATTTTAACACAAAAGACGCACTAGTATTAAAGCAGTAAGATATGGTATCTTTATGAACCTAAATTTAAAGCTTGGTATCTGGTCTTAGTTAAAACA
This sequence comes from Parnassius mnemosyne, assembly GCA_963668995.1. Taxonomy (NCBI): domain Eukaryota; kingdom Metazoa; phylum Arthropoda; class Insecta; order Lepidoptera; family Papilionidae; genus Parnassius; species Parnassius mnemosyne. The sequence goes on from CAVLGL010000159.1 coordinate 9,637,882, forward strand.
GATAACAAGCCGATTATCCAACCATGTTTTACGAATTTATTGACACATTTGAAAATGCAAATAAGATAATATTTTTTATCTTTTATCGATTATAGTCCGTTGTTAGCTTATTATTTTCGTTGACTGCTTCGTTGATCTTGTTGTCGCAAACGTTTTAGCCTTTTACATTAACAGGTTGAAGTTTTTTTTTTTATTATTATCATAATAAATATTCTATAATATTATGTAAGTATTTAATTTACTAGCAAAATGAAATCTATACAAATAAATACTCGTAAAATTGGAGTGTGTTTGTAATGTCAAAATTACGGCTTTTTACTAAATTCATTTGAAAGTATATACGATATTTATAACAAAAACACAACTTTTAAAATTTTTGTCTGTCTGTCTGTCTGTTTGTTCCGGCTAATCTCTGAAACGGCTGGACCGATTTCGACGGGACTCTCAATGGCAGATAGCTGATATCATGAGGAGTAACATAGGCTACTTTTATTTTAGAAAAAGAATTAGGGTTCCGCGCAAAAAAACTAAAACCCCAAATAACACAGGGGAAGTCGCGAGGATCAGCTAGTTTTTATTTATATAATTAAAGAAAAAAACACGTAAAATGAGTCTCATTAGAACTTTTTTAAGAACTCACTATAAGACTGTTTCTGTATCTTGTTGTTTGTACATAAATAAATAAATAAAAAAGTGTCTGCCACTAGAGAGCCATTCTTTCCCATAGGTTTTCCGAGCTATATTGACATCTCATTGCAATTTCCGCTTACTGAGTCCTTTTTTTCTGAAAGTGTATGCTGTTGGCCCTGCGGCCTTAACAGCTTCATCGAAATAGACTCGTTTCGGACTTTGTTAATCTGATCTTAAGGCCCGTACGCATTGAGGCGACAGCTATAAACCCAGGTTTTATTCTAGCTAATGGTGTATTATTCATTAAGTTAATAAAAATAGCCAAATTAACAGACGATAAGCGCTTCAGGCTAAGTTAGCACTGAAGTGCTTAATCGCTTCGATCAATTCTATATGATCTAGAGAGGCCTGCAGGCGCTCTTTGGCAGAGTGCGCTGTCCTGATTTTGTGTGCTAGAGTGCGCAACTCATTAACGTCAAATATGGTTAAGATTGAACTCATCGGCTAGCTCCTAAAAAGACGGGGAGGAGGTTGGCTTTGCCGCCGGTTGAAGATGGGACTCCTTACGTAGAGCGCGGTTACCTTAGCCGGCGCGCGCGCGGCCGCAGGAGGGGGTGTGGACACCTATTTAGGTGCCATACTTACCATGTTAAAGGGCTTCGCCAAAGCGCTCTGTATAGGAGCTCGAGCAGGGACGAATGCAAGGGGAGGGAGGCTATCCTTATTTAGAGGGCCCTATGCTCTCTTCTGCTTGGGGGCCTGCTTGCGACCCCTAACGCTCTTGCCCCTCTGGTTTGGCGCTTTGGAGGATTTCAGGCACTTACGAAAGTTCGCGTTGTACCCTCTCCGCTCGACAAAGCACACAGCTGGGGGGAGGGGCATTGCAGGTGCACTCGTGGGTGCCGTGATCCACTGTGCATTAAACGCACCTGGGGCGCGCGAAACAGTTGCGGGCTCAGTGGCCATAGAGCTAACTTACTGAGTCCGTTTGACTATGTCGGTATATATAACAAAGATAAAACACAACATTAAATTCTACTGTGGATATACTCATTACGAGATCATACATAGCTCGTTATACCACAAGCTTCCTCATACGGAAACATCAAAATTTCAACAGTGAAAAATATAGTACGTTCCTGAACCACCTGCATGTATCGACTGCCTGCGAGTTTCATCAGTTCCATCTAGTAGGGGATATAAAATAAAATTTATATTAATAATTTTTTATTGGGTTTCTAACATACATTAAAATATTAAATTATCATTACAAATGTGTTTTGAGATAAGTATAGTACAATTAAACAAATAATAAATTTATGTGTTAGTAAGTATTTTTATAGGATAAGACTGACAAACGAGCACACAGTCTACCTGATGATAAATGGTTGCTGTGGCCCATAGACATCTACATTTTATCCTCGATTACGAATCAAAATACAGATGCGTTGTCACCCGTGAGGACTAAGATGGAATGCCTCTTTCCAGTAAAAAGGGTCTCCGGTTTTCTACACCCACCATACGAAACACAGCAGCATTAAGCTGATATTTTACGCTGGTATTCTGTGAGAGCGTGGTCTTTCCCCGGTTGAGCCGACCCATTCGTGTTACAGCTATACCAGAAATATAGCTGCAGCATGGCTCTACCACTTTCAAATAATTGTAATTTTACTTATTTGACTATATATAACATTTGCATACCGTTAAGGTAGAATATTACATCATCATCATCATTACAGCCTTTCGTAAGTCCACTGCTGAACATAGGCCTCCCCGAAGGAATGCCACAAAGCACGGTCCTGAGCCACCTGCATCCATCGACTTCCTGTATGTCTTACCAGGTCGTCACTCCGTCTCGTGGGGGGTCGCCCTACATTTCGCCTACCGGTACGAGGCTGCCACTCAAGAACCTTTCTTCCCCATCGGTTGTCGGTTCTTCGAGCTATATGGCCGGCCCACTGCCACTTCAGCTTACTAATCCATTGGGCTATGTCGGTTACTCTGGTTCTACTGCGGATATCCTCATTCCTAAGTTTATCACGCAGAGAAACTCCGAACATAGCCCTCTCCATAGCTCGCTGAGCGACCTTGAGCTCATTCATACGGCCAGCAGTGAAGGACCACGTCTCAAATCCGTAAGTCGTCACTGGCAACACGCACTGGTTGTACAATTTCGTTTTAAGGTTTTGAGGTATGTCTGACGAGAAGATGTGTCGTAGCTTCCCGAACGCTGCCCAGCCGAGTTGAATCCGTCGATTGACCTCTCGGTCGAAGTTGGACTTACCTTGTCGGACTATTTATCCCAGGTAAACATACTCGTCAACAACTTCGAGCTTAGTGCTCCCAACAACTATCGGCATAGGTGTGACATGGACATTAAACATAATCTTTGTTTTGTCCATGTTCATCTTAAGACCTATTCGTTGGGAGACATATTACACACGCGTAATTGCACATAAACATATTTGTGCAACCATATTTTATTAAAAAAAAAGTCCATCCATCCATTACAGTCCATAAAAGTCCACCGCTGAACATACATTTTCTCATGGCCTTTCCTTGATTATCTAATAGAATTTGCCACAGTTGGCGCGCTTAGCAGACGTGTTAGCAACCAAATTTTATTGTTATTTTCAGTTATCATAAAGATGTTGCTGCCAATCTTCTGTTTTAGTTATATATAATATATGTATTTGTTACTTTTTATTAAATAAATATTAGTTTATTTTTTTTAAGTTGAAAGTTTTGACACTTCTTAACTGCTATATTATTTTGTTTTTATCCGGTAAAATTATTTTATGTTAATGTCATAATAATATTGTCTATATTACTTCTGCATTAATTACAAATTGATTGGGAAATAATTTAACTAATTACGATTTCTAATTAAGGCGTCATAAGCTGGCATACAAACGGACAAACAAACATACATATAAATAATCATAAACATATGCATGCATACACACATCTACATTCACACACATCAGCCATAAATACTATTCTTCTTTTGGGTCCCGCCGCAGTCGGATAATAACACTCGAACATGCGAACGATCTTTGGAATAGTTACATATTTCTGATGATCTCACATAACACCGAAATCTAAATAACAAATGTGGCCGAGGATACAAAAAACTACGTATTCAAAAAGGAATAAAAGGAAACAATTGCCGGCGCCCCCAAAACATACAATAAAATGAATGGTTAGGAGTAATTTATTACACACATTAACAATACACATCCACATTTTGTACAGTTACAATTACGTAACGAACGACAACGGGTTATTGTTATATTTTTATTTCATGTTATTATATCACTACTGCTATTCTGCGAGTTTTCATAATATGAATATCATCATCGTCATTACAGCCTATCAAAAGTTCAATGCTGAAAATAGTCCTTCCCCATACATTGTCTCATGAGGTGTTTTTGGGAGGATTTGCCATAGCTGGCTCGGTTGGCAACCGCAGTTTTTATTATTTTAGATTTTTCTCAGGAAAATGCTTCTGCTAATCTCCTGCTTCCTTCTGTCACCTTTTACGACCTAAGGGATAAATAAATACCTCACTGCTACTTGTGCGGTGAAACAAAATTTTATTTTGACAAGTTGTTTTTAAGTGCTGAGTTATTATGAGCTCGCTAGTGGAGAAAAATAATGTGAGGAAACCTGTATGTCATACACATAACAAGTTAAAACTAAATGAACACATGTGGAGACCATCAACACGTAACGAAGACAGACGATAGTACTAAGGATATCTTTGATGATGGTTCAGAAAGAAAATCGATCCCGAAGAAAAAAAATCTTTTCGCAACATTTTATTAGCTTTATTCACGCTCAATCATGTCCGTACTAAATAAAATGATAATTTCATTTAGAAAATCATGAAAATACTTAAACATTAAACCACCAGTGGAATTTAAAATTAATAAATCATGAAATCAGCTGACGAGGGTCAATATTCGCGCGGACGCCGAACTCTTTTATCTAGATCAGTGTGCCTAGTGCGAGTTGTTGTTTTTACGCACTCGATACCGAGAAAGTTAACTACAATTTGTATGGAATAAAATCAGCGCCAACTAGTGGCAATAATTGGAATCACCATCGAGCATTGACTCTCATTCGCCAGTGAGAACGTTAACGCACGTGATTGGTTGGAGCGGCAACTTCGATCATTCGAGACGTAAAACTTTACGCGGTCGTTATCGAAAAAGTATTCACCTAAATTTTTACAGTGAGATAGAAGAGTGAGAATAATTGATGAAGAGTTAATTTTATTTCGTTTTGTGAGAACGATATATAATTTAGGCAGGACGTTATTTTTTCGTTAGGAGGATGTTTGCAGCCACAAAGGCATTAATAACTAATAATAATAGATGACTACTATTATAAAGCCAGTGTTGAAGCAAGAGCTTGTGCATATTTTAGTCCGTTGTTACACCCCAATGACAGGTAATTTAAGGATAGATATCGCCTTTTCTAAGAAAGTATTCAAGTTTTTGTGTAAATAGCGTTTGATAAATCCAAGTTCCTACCATCACTATTTAATAATTAAGTCAGTAATAAGTAAGTATCATAAGTTCACTTAACACTAAGTAACTAAATTCTATTTACTGCTCCATAAATATCACCATAAAATCATTTAGAATGAAAACATCTTCATGTTTTTTGCTTTCAATTTAATACTTTCAATAATTAACATTAAAATAAAATGGCTAATTCTCAATCTCATAAAACTAACATAAACTGTCGAAACCTTGATCAAATTCCGAAACATAAACAAATAGCTAATAATGAATTGTGATTCCGATTACACTAGGCACACAGTACGAAACAATGAATTAGGTATCACTCACACTATCCTTCCCTTTAACACACGTGCTGCCGCTGCCCGGCCAACACGTGTCGCCTCGCTTCAGCGTTGCAAACATATGGGGGATTCCTCAAATTGCGGGGAACTTAAACTTGGTTGGGGATTGCGGGGATCTTAAAGTTGGTTGGGGATATTATGGGGATTGGTATTATACGGGGAAATGCGGGGATTTTGAAAATCGATAGCCCGAGCCAAGTCTGAACCTTCTTACAAGAAATATGAATACTTATCTCAACATTTTTGTTAGATAACTTATGAATGTCGAATGACTCCCCTTTTTAAATTATCTTCATTGCACCACATTTAATTTTCGTATTTATTTCGGCAACTTTTGTGTATCATTTAATGCTTTTCACTTCTTATTTTTTCAATTTTAAAGCACAGAACCGCATGCATAGAAATGCAGTGGTACTTTTTAATGGCAACAAAGGAAGGAATTACAAATACTCCAAGGAGTAAAATACTTGTTACAAAAATATGGAAAGTGTGAAAAAAATGTTAGTTAAAAATAAATCTCATAAAAATAGTTGAAATCTTCTTCACTTCTTAAAATGAAATTGAGGGGAATTTGTGGGGAATCTGTTGAAGTTTTGTCCTTAAATTGGGGAATTTGACATGGATTTTTGGAGAATTTGACAAATTGGTGTTGGCAAGGCTGCATTGTTGCACGGAAATTTTCCTACTAATATTTGTTTGCAGGCGATATAATAATTACAGGTGGCAAACACAATAAAACTTGCAAGTAATTTTTAATAGTCTTTATGTACCTCTTTTTAAATTCAAAGTATTGAACGGATTAAAAACGGAAAGTCAAGTAAAATAAAGTAAATTAATTAATTATTTTTAAGATTAATTAACTGTCGATCATAATTGAAATTGATTTTAAATAAAAAAATTATTCAGTACGATTTCATTTCTATTTTCTTCTACAAAATCAAAGATAACAATAAAATAGTCTTTATAATTGTATAAGTGAGTACCCAATTAGGTACGTTTATTAATTTCAATATCATTTTTGTAATAACGAACTGTATCAGGGTACAATTAACTGTCTAATTGTATTAAAAATGACAACTATAACTTCTAAATTTCATATGAAGACTATTCGTATGGATCACTTAACTTATGAAATAAAAGGTGGCAACATCGTAACGGTTTAACTATCTGTGGAAATGCTCAAATTATTTACCGCAAGGACGTTAGAACACACGCACTTAGTGGTAGGCATCAGTTTTGGTGGGATTCATTATTAATTATAGTTTTTGAGACAGTTTAGTGTTGACTGTTGACTATCACAGTTCAATCGTTTTGTTTATTAAATTCTTATTGTTGATGTTACGTTTTGTGTTTCTTATTTTGTTTAAATAATGCCTAACGCGTACGTTTATAGTGCTCGTAAATACGGCAACATGTTAATGTGCCTTAAAGAAGCTCGCAGTAATTCTTCGCGTGCATTACGAATTTACCGAGAGAAATAAAAAAACACAAAAGTTAAAAAAAAGTATAAAAAAAAGTATAAAAAGTATAAATTTCCGAGCGCTAGACACCCAACAGCACTTCAGCGAGTATTGGAAAATTGGCCATTGCTCCGGTAGCGACAGGAGGTGGAAGTCAAGTAGTTGTTCACTCCGAGGAATGTATTTTAGATGTCGTACGCTGTAATCCGAACCTAGGTACACGAAGTATCACTAAATTATTAAGGCGTCGGGATGGAAAAAGTGTGTCATACTGGAAAGTTCACAAGGTATTAAAGCGTAAACGAATGCGCCTATACAAAGTGCACAAAGTACAAGCTTTAGTTTCCGGTGATTACTACTGCCTGCGAGTTTTCTTCCGTTGGTTGTTAGACCAGCAACAACGTGTGCCTGGTTTCTTTGAGCACGTCATCTCGACGGACGAGTCTACATTTACCAGAAACTGCCTGTGGAACCGAAGAAATACACATGGGTATTTAGAGTTTGTTTGTTGAAACCCAATGGTTGGTTAACGTATGGCCAGTTTTTTTATGGATCGCATGCTAGGACAAGCATTCCTGCCACAACGACCTAACGGACAGCGATACCTAAACTTCATAAATGAACAGTTGGATGACGTTTTATACGACCTATCGTTGGCTGAATATCGCTGCACATGGTTGTGGTGCCACACAGCGTGATGGTGCACCTCCACATGTCGTGAAGTTCGTCTTTGAGTGCTTCACTGAATTTTCTGCCGACTTCAAAAAGGAGACGGTACTCAATTCGACTGTATGTTTTTTTTATGTATGTAACCTCATAACTTTTTACTGGGTGATGGGTTTTTTTATTTGAAAGCTGGTACTTCACATGTGGTCCCATATGAATTTTATCTAGGTCAGACCAATAGTTTTTGAGTTATTCTTAATAATTTATATTGAAGACGGCTTTACAAAATTTTTAATTTTAAATTATAATGCGTAAATATTTATTAGAGTTATTTGATGATCGCTGGATCGGCAGACTAGGACCACATACTTGGCTACCTCGATCACCAGATTTGACCCCGTTAGACTTCTTTATGTGGGGATATGTGAAAGAAAGGGAAGATAAGGGAGAAAAATGCGCCAAAGGATCGTGGATATTTTCGACAAACTACGTGTGGACTGTGTTGAAGAACCCACGATAATACCCCGTCTGCATGAGGAGATGCAATGCCGAGCCCAAATCTGCCTCAAAATGAGTTGATCACAATTTGAGCCGCATCTCATAAGGCCATGTAGGATTTAGATCGGTAAGCTGTTTCATACATAATTTTTTTAAATAACTTAGTACTGAACTGATCCTAATAGGTACATATTTGAGTACATCAGAATAGTAAACATACCTACACGATGGATAAAAGAGCATGACACAATCGTTGTTAAAATTTCATTTTTTCATTAGCGGGTAATCGAACCAGGTATTTGGTTTTTTTAACCTGTGAATTCGAATTAAAGTAGGTAGGTGGAGAGTAGCACAGTGGCAAAATAGTGGGTTCAGTAGATAAGTTGGGTATTTAGACAAGTGTTGTAAATAATTAGGTATTGGTACGATCGCTAGCTGCGGGCCGCTCGGTTTCGGCATCAATTCCGCGCGAATATTGAACCGATTGTCAGCTGATTTCATTTTAAGTTCCACTGCTGGTTTTATGTTTAAATAAATAATTTGCCACAAATCTTATAACAATTAAACAGAACCTTGGCTTCTAAACTAGTTGTAATAACTGTATCTTAGAAACTAGATTAAGTGTTAGTATGTTTTTTATGAAAATATTGTTTCATTTAGCTGTACTAACATGATGGAGCGTGAATAAAAGTAATAAAAAGTTGTGAAAATATAATTTTTTTCTTGGGATCGATATTTTTTCTGATCTATCATAAAAAGTATCGATATTACTATCGTTTGTCTTCGTTTTCGTTTTCTTCGTCTTCGTTTCACAAATAGCCTGTATATACGCTGTAACAAAAAAAATACAACCACATAATAAAGTCGTAAGCGTAAAACGGTTGTTTGTGTCTTTGTCGTTGCACTTTTTAAATAGAATAAGGCTGCATGTGCACTACACGATAAAATTACCGCAGAAATTTTATTTTTTGCTGGCTGATAAAGCAGACCACTATTTTATATGCGCCAAAAATTCCGGACCTAGTTTTTCAGTGTTACCGTTCAAAATATTTAAATCTATACATTGATATTTGTCTAATTAATTTAAGGCAATGTCTTATAAAATAAAGTAGCCTTAATTATAATATTTTATTATTTTTTAACTTATCTTTTTTAGCCGCCTTAAAAAAAGGTGAAGACTCTATTAAAGTCTAACTTAATTATAAATATGTTATTTTGCCCTATTTTAATGAACCTATTTTAATGATTTTTTTTATCAACTAAGCTATACCTTTATTTAAATAGGACGATTAAAATTTGAAGGAAAATTCCAATTTATGGTTGAAATAATACTTACTGAGATACTAATACTACTGAGATTTATAAATAAATTTAAACGAAGTTTTGTTTGTAACCTTAAGCTTGATATAATAATAAGTCAACTCAAAATACATTATTTTTTTGATTTTTTAATAAAAGTTTAATTATTAATATTCGATTTGTTTATAAATCTGATACAAATTTGGTAATACTGGGCCTCTAACATGACATTACGGGCAGTAAAATTACGTGTAGTGCACAAGCGCTCTAAGGGCGACAAAAGAGCACACAGTCCACCTAATGGTACGTAGATGCAGTTGATTATGTGCTTCTCATCTACATATATCCTCGATTAGGAATCAAAATTCAGATGCGTTGGCACCCCTGAGCACTAAGATAGAATGCCTCGTCTCTAATGCTAAGGGTATACATTTATCTATACTTACCATACGAAACTGCAGTATAAGAGCTCATGGCCACGAGACGATTTTTCGCCGGAGCTAAACCTGGCGTCAAACCGGGTATACGTCCGGTCGTCAGTATTGTATGGGACATTGTATTGGTTATTAGGATATGTGGATGATACATTATTACGCGCATGAAATCGTGGGCTCAGCTAGTAATGTTAAATCATCTAAGATATTTTCTTCACCTGAATCGATCTTAACATAATTTATTACAATATTACACAGTCATGCTCTGAAGCACGGTGCGTACATGCGTGCGTACGTACACTTGAAAATAAGCACGCACTCACGCGTGTACGCCCTCACGTACGGTACAGAAACAGAAACAGAACAGAAACTTTTTTTTCAATATTGAATATAAATGATACTTATTGAAAGTCACTCTTTTATTTAATTACCACTGGTTTGAAAAAACCTCTAACCTGGGAAGAACCAGCAAGAAACCCAGCGGGACTTTTTTTAAATAACAGCTTACAATCATGTATGTTACACAAATTAACAACACAACAAATAGCTAATAGCTAATAGAAAAAGCGATCACCTCATTTCCAGAGGTTTTTATTATCCATAAATTCAAAATATTATAATAACCCTTTATATATATATAAACTTAGTTTAATGAAGTTTTTGAACTTTGAGCAAGTCAAATTTTTTATATTTTCTGGAATTTTGTTGTAAAAGCGTATACATCGCCCCAACGATGAATTACTGACTCGATAAAGTCGAGTAACTGGTACTACTAGTTTTTTTTTTATAGGATCTGGTGACAAACGAGCACACAGTCCACCTGATGGTAAGTGGTTACTGTGACCCATAGACATCTACATCTTCTATCCTCAATAAAGACTCAAGATGCGGATGCGTTGTCACCCGTGAGGACTAAGATGAAATGCCTCTTTGCCAGTAAAAAGGGTATCCGGTTCTCTACACTCACCATTAGCACATCACAATTAAGATTAACAAAATTAAGAAACACATCAGCATTAAGCTGCTATTTTACGCTGGTTTTCTGTTCTTCCCCGGTCGAGCCGACCCATTCGTGCTACAACCATAATATAGCTGCAGCATTGCTCTACCACGTAAAAAGATTGTGTCTATTCCTAGGATTTACAGAATGAATATCACTTATTTTCGTAAAACTACTTTTATTTTTGTGTACGTACATTACAATTTCATAAATGAGTTGACGCACCAACACTTGCACGTAAAGACGCACACGAACGCTCATTCACCTACACGAGCGCGCATACTTTTGTCACACAGTTTTACAGTTTAATCAAATTACAAAACTTGAATATATAATAATATTATGTTGAACTTGTAGTTTCCAATATGGAAACCATTGCAACAACTTGAAAATCGGAAGTTAAGTATAAAATTTTTAAAAGATATACTCTTACATTTCATCTTCTTAACACCCAGAAATCCCGTTCTCCGTAATTAAAAATTGTGATGATATTTAGAAAATATCTGCTCGTTTCCCACATCCTACCTACAACCGTAGCGTAAAACTACGAAAAACGGAAGCAATAACCTAACAGCCCCGGACGCGTCCGCAGCGGGGTTTTCATATAAAAAGGCAATAACGTTAAAGTTTGCATTGCAAGCGGCAATAGAATATCGTGTTAAATTTATTTCTACTTTATTTTCTACATTTTGTAATTGCCAATTCCCTTTTACTTTCTTATGTTTTTCTTACTTAGTTTTTACTGTCCATTGTACTCGATATCAAAAAAATAATAAGTATTCTAGTGTACATGATCCATTTTATTTAATTAATTATGTTGAGCGTGATCAAATAAGAAGCCTTAGTTGATTGTACTCCATACCAAATTCCTCAGATATCTCATACTCTCCGCTACGATTTTCAGGATGCTATTGTGATTAGCACATATTCTTCTTACTAAGGACGCCGGATTTTTGTAAATTATGACGGTAGAACAGTATGTTATATTGGACGCATAGGCCATCCAGCAACATTTTAGTGTAGTTGACCCATAGATTCCTCATGTAAAAACTCTGAAAGTATGCCTTGAAAAGCACGAAATGCTAATGCCCTACTATAATGATTATAAATTTTATATTATGAACGATATACGAGTATATTCATCAGCATATAAACGCCACTAGTACCTCTACAAAGTTCAAAATGAAACGCTTATTTATCAAATCTTTTGGATTTAAGATGACCCTTTCCCAGCACGCGTTTGATTGTATTGCATCTGCTACAACCTATATGCACCTATTGTTCGTATCTTTAAGACTCTCTTAGCCTTTCCTGTCTGCGTAAACGAAAAGGTTTCAAATATTTTTATTCTCTTTGTTAAGATTACTGTGGCTGTCTTTTGCCTTAGTTGTTTTTTTTTACTCTTCTACCAGATCTTTAGAAAATGTATATGAGTTTTTTTTTTAAAACTTTAACTAAGAACTTTGTACGTACGAATTAATTTTTTATATAAAAGGAGGAAAACTAGCAGCTCAGCTGATGGTAAATACCGTCGTCCATGAACAACTGCAATACCAGGGTAATTATAGGTGCAATACCAGCTTTAACAGAAAGTGTAGGTGTCTTATTAGCCTGGAAATCTGCTGGTGGTAGCCGATTTCACAAAAAAATTTATGCGCTAAAGTAAACTTCTGTTAAATCGCAACGTGGTTGGAATGTCAATCCTCCATATTGTATGGATCGTTTCGTGATTTTTTTTTGTGATATGCAATGGTGAAATTTGGTGTCCGGAATCAGGGCGAACAATTATTTTGAACACTCCCCTTTGTAGATGCAATAGGATATGCAAAGGGCCGTCAGCCGATCAGAAAGAATTCTGTCGTCAACGATTCGGGATGCTTTTTTTCTAGCGCTTCCAAATGTAAGAAGCTGGTACTATGGTTCCGGTAGAAATGAGAGCAATTTTTTTTATGAAGCAGAACTTGAGCCTTATAAATTTACAAGCCTAGGAAGTACTCTTCCGCTGTATTTAGCTTGAAGCTTAGCCTTTTAGATAATTTGTCACATGTTGTTGATACTTTCTAGCTGCACGTGAGAAAGCTGTGTTAAAGTCACCTATTGCAAACCCCAGAGCTTTACTGTATTAGTCACTCAAATACCTACTAAATACAGGTCTATTATGAATAAAATATGTATATATTTAAATATTAAAATATTTATCATTTCTATATAGAAAAATATACAGGGATTTTGGGAACAGAAATTTTATTGACTAATATCCGTTGAAATCATGTTTATATATATATATATATATATATATATATATATATATATATATATATATATATATAATATTATGATAATTATTGGAACAATAAATAAATTGCATTTTAAATTAATACCTATTGTGAACCAAATTAAAATGTCCCGTGACGTAAGAGGTTTTTAATGTGAATCACTGGCCATTAACAATACAGTAGAATCCATAAATGCTCCCAGCTGATACGTGACGTGCGCAATCAAACCGCCCGATGTAAAACAGTTGTATTGACATTCGGCCACCCTCGAGGATTAATTTCCGATGTAGACGATAATGAACCGCGTTCCAGGTCATTTGCGTTGATATTTCGATGCCATTAGTGGAATCATTGCTCTGCGCTAATTTGCCTTGCGCCTGGGTACCGTATAATTTTCATCTATTATCGATTTCACCGATGTATGAATTAGGAATGTTTACTTTTTATTGACACTGGCACGTTCCCAATAATCTTTTTTTTTTTTATGAAAGTAAAGACAAATATTTATAAACAGCAGCCCATGTACACTTTAACCCACTTCAAGCAAAAAAAGGCTTCAGATGCAATGTCATCCCTAAGAACTAATTTGAATTGTCGCATTGCTTAGAATTGCATTGGCTCTCCCATTCCTCAAACCGAAACAGTTACTTTGAGAACTAAGATGGAATGTCTCAAAGCATTTGGCGCCAAAAATATATAGCATTAAAATTGGTTTCATACAAAATATTTGATTCAAGGGCACTGTATCATTTTATGATGCTCTTTCACTTCGAGAAAAATGCTTGAATAAATTTGAATAGCAAATTTACTGTTTATGAAATATGTTAATATATTTTAAAAAAGTTAGGCTTTTTTAAGTCAAAAATATTTAAAAATAATACTGTTTAATCAAAGCCTTAGACTTTAATTAGGTTTTATTTTTAACCTTAGATATAATTAACCCATGTAGCGGAACGTTAGATTGTTAGTTAAGTTAGATAAGCTGTTCGTGGCCGGCGGTCGACAATATCCATCAGGTGAGCCGTCTGCTCATTTGCCCTTTCTTCTATATAAAAAAGGTAATCTATCACTCAATTTCGTCCCATGGGTGTCGTAAAAGGCAACGCCTTTAGGTAATGCCAGAAAAATCTTATAGCTTCCGAAAGATGTCAGTACACTCCCCATTTCTTCAGTAGTACTGCGATTGTCAATGCGATTCAATTAAGGCTTTAATCCTCCCTGCAACGGGAGAGGCCTGTGTGTGCAATGGATTTTTATTTTGAAGAAGAATATATTATTTTTTAGGGTTCCATACCTCAAAAGGCAAAAACGGAGCCCTTACAGGATCACTTTGTTGTCCGTCTGTCTGACTGTCAAGACCCTTTTTCTCAGGAACGCGTGGAGGTATCACGCTGAAATTTATATTAAATACTCAAGTCTGCTGTCCCTTGGAGCTGTGAAAAAATCAAGCTTTAAAGCCAACGCAATCAAAAGATACAGCTGTTTATGCCGCAAATTTTCGACATTCGCAAGGGAATCAAAACCTTCAGGGTACTTCCCGTGAACTCAGAATCTTAAAATTTAGTACGAAGCAACGTATTATAGCACAGATAAAGGAAAAATTGCGAAAAGTGTAAATATTTAGTTACATCATATAATAAAAATATTTTTAATAATTTTAAACTTGTATGCCTACGGATTTGTTCGGAACCCTCGGTGCGCGACTCCGACTCGCACTTGGCCGGTTTTTTTGATATGATGTCTTTTTCTATGTGTTGCCATCCCGCTGCTAAACACATGCCTTCTCTCGTTTCTGAAAGGGTTATGGGGGACTTAAAATGTCTTAAAATTATTTAATTATTATCATATTAGGTATTATATATTATTATCGTCCGATTTACCATCTAGGGCTGCATCGCCACTTATCACCAGGTGGGATTATAATCAAGCACTGGCTTATAATAATAAAAAAAGACATGAGTTTACATTTAGCGTTTCCTCGCGATGTTTTTCTTAAACACCAAGCACATAGTAAATCTGCACTCTAAATTCCAATCAAGATTTTAATTCGTTTTTACGGCAAGCTCTTAGACGTAGTGCTACCATGGCTCTCTTTTTGTATTAAAAAAATAAAGAAGATAATATGTCATTTTATAAGCATCAATTTTTATTTTTAATATGTAAGCTACGAATAACCTAGGCTATAAAACCTAAAGGAACTAGTCTTTGAAAATATTTATCCTACGGCTTACGCGGAGAGCTCGAGCTTAAGTAACACTACAAGGCCTTATTACGTTTTAAGTTAGTTGTAAAAAAACAAACCCAGTATAGAACGTATGAGCCGAAGCTCATTTTAAAATTGTTCATAATTTATACCATTCTGAATTATAATTTATATTATCAATAATGTTGTTGAACTTGGACATATAATTCAAAACAATACGTTAAATCTATAAAATATGTACATGAAATTTTACATAATATAGTGCGAAAAGAGACTCTTCTAATTAGACAATCATCATGATCATCATTACAGCCCTTCACAAGTCCACTGCTGAACATAGCCCCCCCCCCCCCCCCCCCAAGGAATGCCGCGAAGCACGGTCCCGAGCCATCTGAATCCATTGACTTTGAAAGATTCTCGACTGGCCGTCTCGTACTGGCAAGCAAATTGTAGGGCGTCCCCCCCGAACGGGTTCCCGCCTTGTAAGTGGCGGGGAGGCCTTAGTAGCTACCGCATGGTCACCCGCGATGAACATAGAGGATCCCACTTGGCTTGCCCGTAGTGTATGGTTGCCCCGAGGTGGCCACTCCGCACTCGGAGTGAGCCCACTAGCTTGGCGAGCCCTCTCCCCCTACCGCTGCAGCCGAGGTGAAGTCGCAGAGGAAGAGGATTGTTGGTATGGCAATGCGCCACTTGCCCGATCCTCCGCGACTTTGATGGCGCCGCACCGTTGATCGATGCGGTGGTCGTGGGGATGTGGGCGGGAGGAGTGTCGGTGTTACGAGGCGCCGCTTTCCCTACTAGCTGAATCTTGGTTGGTGGCGAAGCCATAGGCCAGATCCGCTGGGGTCGGGAAAACTAGTGCTTCCAAGTGCTCGTTTTCCCTGGCCCCCATGGCCTCCGCGTATGAGACTCGGGGGTTTTACAGTTGCAGTAAGAGGCCGTAGAGGAAGGTGCGCCTTGTATGCCAGGTACGCCTTACCTGAGTAAGAAGGGGGGGAGGGGGGGGACGATGAAGTCCTCTCCTAGGATAGGCTGCCATAATTTTTTAACTCAAAATAAAAATTTGACCACAATAGATATCAAATTAAAGACAATTTTTTTTGAACACAGCTAAATTAGTTCTTAAGAACTGTTTAACATCTCAATCATTAAAATAAATTTATAAATATACTGTTATCCATGCTATTTTATAAAGAAATAAATGTTTGCGAAAAAAAGTGATTTTTATCTCGCGATGTGTTTCGATTCCGCATCAAAAAAGGTGCATGTAAGTGCAATTTTTTTATTCCTAAACAGAGTAATGTGTGAAGATCTTAAAGCAATAAATACCTCGACATTGGCAAGCATCGGTAAGAGGTAAATTTCTTGTTAAAAAATGTGCAAAAATATACCTTCTTAAACTATATTAGTTATTTTTTGTTTAATTAACTAACATAATATAATATTTTTTACAAAAAATTTGGAGAAGCATATATGTAAGCATTCCAAAAATGTATAATACTTTTATACTTATATGGAAAACTTTCAAGTAATGAGGCATTGAATCGTAATAATTTATTTCGTCAAAATCATCAAATCGAACATGACTAAGATTTAATGCTCTTTTAAACTTATGTTAAACATACAAAATAAAATAAAAATACCTAAAAAGAAACTTTATTTAAAAAAAAATTAATTAATAATTTTCATTACGTAACAACGACTTTCGTTAAAAACAGTTAAAAGCTTTGTATTGGGTTTTCCCATAGTGCGTTGGGAAGCGTATAGTGATGACGTAAGAATATTCACTACCCCTTATGATCCCGTGGAGTCGTTAGACGCTACAGGCTGAACTAGGAGTGGGACTGTAGCATCTTTCTGAAAACAGCTGAAAAAAAAACTGCTGTTGCCAACCCCAATTTCAAAGCGTGGCAAATATCCCCCCTTTAAGGCAATCTATGGGGGAGGCCTCTGTTCAGCAGTGGATCTTTAATAGGATATAATGCTAATGGTAATGGCTTTAAACAATATAAAACTTAGTATAGAAATAAATATACCATTTCATTTTTGATAACATTAAAAAATCTTATCATTAGCGGCTGCCTTGTTTTGTGCTGAATCAGAGGGGTGAAAATAAATCAACTTGTTTTGAAACGTCAATTTCTCGCGAGGGAAAAAATTGGCACGAAGTTTTACGTTTCAAAATTTGAAAGAGAACTCTTTAATGGAATACCGCTTAACCATTTCACTTGAAATGTTTGCGACAGGCGGCCATTTGTCACATTATCTAATCTAGTTTCAGTGTCGAAAAGATATGTTTTAAAACTTTTTAATAAAGTTTTTTCGCTTTAGATCTTTTTTATAGAAGTTTTTTTTTAACTTCTATATAAAACCTAGAATTGCGATTAATTGAAATTGATGATCGGGCACACCATCCACCTGATTAAATGTGGAGGCTGCAGTCCATTGACAATTACGTCTTTCTTGATTTGGAATTTAAATGCTAAGGTGTTTACAACCCTGAGTATTACGGTATCAGTCAGAAACTGTTCTCGTAACTCACCTTATTAAATATAACAGACTTACACTAGTATTTTTGCTGGTTTTATGTGTTATTATGCCGTATAGTGCCGGCGTAAGAGAATTTGTTTTCTCATACCATCCCGTGAATGTCGTAGGAGGTGACAGAGACCGCACATTCAAAAAGCAAACCCGTCTGCCAAGCATGTATACTAAGTCAAATGTCAGCTGTTTGAAGCAATCTATGTAGGAGGCCTATGCAGTAAATTTTGATATTTTCTTACCTTTCATTCTATGAAGATCTTTTGGCAGGCTGTAATAATAAATATGTACGTAAGCTTAATAGAATTAAGCCCGACTCGTAATTGGCCGGTTTCATTTATGTCTTACGTTGAAGGGATTGTTGAATTGCTACCTACTATCATCCATGAGATATTTTTTAAATTTCGTCATCAACAACATCATCAATACAGCCAATCACAATTAACACCAGCCTCAAGGAATGCCACAAAACACGGTCTCCTAAACTACGTGCATCCATCGAATTTCTACATCTCTTATCAAGTCGTCACTTCATCTAGAGGGAGGGATTAATCTTCACTTTGCTTAACAGTACACTGCCACTCCAGAAACTTTCATTCCCATCGGTTATCAGTTATTTGAGCTGTATCGCCGATTACTTCGGGGAGGCCTATGTTCAGTAGTGTAAATGTGAAAGGCTGTTATGCTGATGATGACCATCATGATGAAGATAGATTACAGAATTTTATTTACCTAAACAGAATTATTTCACTTGAAACTATGTTACTAAAAATTACATTTTGGTACATATAACACTATCGCGTCGAACATAACTATGCTTGTGCTCAAATTCCCTTTAACATGTGAACGTAAACAAGTTTAACTCTGTCTTTGGCGTTGGCACAAACTGTTGATGCTAGAATATTAATATGAAAATAAAATATGAAAACAATAATACAATTAAATAATTTACCTTTTCATACATAACATATTAAAAGAGTAACCATAAATTTTTTTGAGTATGTGATATTTTTTCCTTTACTTCACAATAGACTAAAAAGTCGCTACTCGCTACATTCATTAATGTGATTCTTTGAACAGTTACATAACCTTTATATCTATGTGAATGAAAAAGGTAAGTTATATTAATTTAAAATTAAAAAATTTGTACAACCGACTTCAATATAAATTATTAAGAAATCAAACATTGATCAAATTTATATGGGACCACGTGTGAAGTATCATCTTTTAAATAAAAAAAGAGTCATCGAAATCGGTTCACCCAAAAAGAAGTTATAAGGTTACACACATAAAAAAAACATACAATCGAATGGAGTACATACCCGCTCCTGTTTGGAGTCGGTAGAAAATAAATGGTTTAAGACTGCTACCAAGAAATTACAAGAAATATTTCAAAAGACCGAAACACCAAAGCGTTGTGGGACACCGCACGTCATGAAAATAAGAAACTGTTATTACTAATAGGTAGATGAAGAATCACCGTGCTTGCATAACAAAAGATATGCCCTCGATACAACCTGTCAACTCGTCGTAGGACATGAGAAATGAGAATGAGGGCCTCATGGTGACTTCGAAAGAAAGATTTTCCGAAGTCACCATGAGGCCCATCTCTAAACAGCTTTTCTATGTCTCCGATTGAATTACGTAACTAATACCGCATGGCAAATCAGCATGAGAACTAAATTTTAAAATTTCCGCGACACTACACTTTGGAGTTGTCTTTTTTTGGTATTAATATAAAATTCAAATGATTTTATCTATGCACATATTTTACCTCTAAGTATATACAGAAAAACCAGTAAAGTAGAAATTTAAATTAAGAATACCCTCAATCGATGTTCATGATGTATGCGTATATATATGTAGATGGGAAAGAAGCAGAAGAGGTGTGTCAGTATCATCCCAAATGAAAGTCCCTAATCTCTGCCTACCTCTTTGGGTTACAGCCATGAGATTTTAAGTTTATGTTTTGAAATTGAAGAGTAAGTAAAAGTAGTAGAAAATACAATTTAGTATAAACCATCTGCATAAAATTTTCTTTAGTATGATGTTGTTAGGCTACAAACAAGTTGCACATTGTAATATTATTATAAAGAGATCTTTGTAATTTTTTCTCGATTTAAACTAATTGCTAAAATATAATATGATGTGCAAGCTTGAAATAAATTTTCCTATAACTTGCACCATACTACGGCACGTGCAAGCACCCTGCGTTCAGTGAAAATACTGCCTCTCTATTTGCGAACACTAAATTTAGAACGGATTTTCGTAAAATAGTATTTCAGAGCAAAAGTTTTACCGCATTTCAGACACGTGAAGTCACTTTCCAATTTATTAAAATTTTACTTATTTACATCCGCTGCTCACCTGCTGGCGGAGCATTAAATTTTAAAATGTACGAATTTCCGTTGCAGTAAGATGATTTGAAAATATATAAAGTTTAACAATCTGTATAATCGCGATTTTGTTTCCTCGGTAGTAATGACACTGCCGTATTACATCACGGATGAGACAACGAAAGAAATGGAATGTTACATCGATGATAGGTACCGTAGTCATTATATTCTCTTTGATAGGTACAGTATGAGCGAGCAAAGATAAGAGAGACTGAGGCATAGACGATTATAGACAAATAAGGCATAGTGTGTAATTTTCTCTTTGGTATAAAACAGTACTTCCTATTTTATTACTATGCTCTATGTATTCTGAGAACGGAGGTTTAGAATCATATACATAGAGATAATGGACTATGCGTTCTGTATTCAGTTGTCCAGTGAATACAGATCGAAAAGTGCGTGATAGATAAAGCGAATGTGCGACCAGTAGTAGTCTCTTTCTAGAATTCTGATTGGTTCACGTCAAATTCTGATTGGTCAACATCACTGTCTTTCAGGACGTGGACCGATCAGGCTTGCTGGAAAGAGAAAGGTATTGGCCGCACAGTCGCTTTGTCTCTTTCTAGAGAATGTGAGGCTAGGGCTCAGTTCATTCACTATGTCTATGTTTAGAATAGATGTATTGAATATTGAACATATAAGGAGATTGAGTTAAGACGACGTTTGAAGACGCATTCCCATATATAATATGAAATTAACACGAATAATATACTTTTTATATTAAACGATTTCTCCTATTCCCTGTCTTCTTGGGTTTATACGTGGTAGAGCCATGCTGCAGCTATATTATGGTTGTAGCACGAATGGGTCGGCTTGACCGGGGAAGGACCACGCTCTCACAGAATACCAGCGTAAAATAGCAGCTTAACGCTGCTGTGTTTCGTATGGTGAGTGTAGAGAACCGGAGACCCTTTTTACTGGAAACGAGGCATTCCATCTAACTCCTCACGGGTGACAACGCATCTGCATTTTGATTCGTAATCGAAGATAGATGGAGATGTCTATTGGCCAGAGCAACCACTTACCATCAGGTGGACTGTATGAGATTTCTCTTGTCCAAACACTTATTTTCCCGATTCTTGACTATGCCAATGTCTGTTATTTGGATGCGACGGAGGAGCAATTAAACAAACTTGAGCGCTTGCAAAACTTATGTATTCGTTATATTTCAATCAGTGTCCGTGTTCAAAAGGCGAGTCAAAGAGCACTATCTTTCTTGGTCGTCCCAGTCCCAATGATTATATATATAATATATTATTATATTTATATATATATACATATATATATATATATATATATATGTATGTATGTGTGTATATGTATTTATAGTGGTATTTAGTTATATGTATGTTTACATGGATATTTGCTTTTATTATCTTTACTTTATGTTAAGTATATTAATATTATAAAATTTTATTATGAGAGTGCACACTAGATCAGCTTCTCTTTTAATTTGTCCAGTATCAGGCCTGCTGGAAGAAATTTCAATATGAAATAAGCAGTGCCTTTGTACAAAATATCTTTATTTTTTCTTCCTTGTAACATTATTTTGTGTGTACATAAATTGTTAAATAAATAAATAAATAAATAATAAATACTTTATCTGTTCCGGAATCAAAACCGCGGCTTCGAGAGTCACACCAAGTGCTCAGCAAGTGCGTTACCGAGCCTTCAAGTTTCTACAAAAGCTTAACAATTGAATAAAAAGAAATTCTGAATTAAGGAACTTCTAAAAAAAGACGTAGGGTGAATAAAAATCTCTAAATTTGTCACTGCATAAGAATTGGAATTAGACAAATTCGTCCGTTAAATTAAGGCCATTCCGGATTGGGAGCGGAATTCGATTTAGGGCAAATCTCCCACCCGGCTAGGGAAATATCGTATTTTCCTTCACCGCGCTTAAAGGTCTTGAATATTGCGCCGCTTTGCACGTGATCGGATGAAATAAAATGTGTATTTATTTTTAATTCGGCCTTTAAATCAGATACAAGACGAGTGCTTTTGCACTGAAACCGTAAAAACGTTTTAAAATAAATTACTTCTTTTACTCGTAGTGGCGGGAAATAACTCAAAATAACTAAATAATTATATAAATAGCATTTTTATAGTTACAATCAACATTTAAATTTACCATAAATACCAACCACTATCTAAGTTTCTATTATTATTCTGTAAATAAAATGGAAGTAATTAGTTCCTGGTTGAAATAAAAATATTTTTTTATACGATTTTTTCATAAATTAATGATGAAACAATCCTAGAGAGTATTTTAATATACCTACTCGTGTTGGAGTATTTCGCTCGTATTTTAGTGCTTAACATTAATACGAGTACATTAAAATACCTCTGTTGTTTAGTCTTAAAATCTCAAATCTTAAGACTAAATAACACATGTGTTTTTGTATCATATTAAACTAAATCCTTATTTAATGATTTCTTATATTTACGTGAACACTACACATTGAATAAAACTATTTTTACGGATTTTATCGCGTTTAATTAACTTATTTTATATACCTGACGATTCGGTTGCTTTCCAGCAACCGTGGTCACGGGGGACTGAGGTGATTGACGTCCCGATGTCAGTGTTAAACCTGAGTACCTTCAGCATTTTTAATGAATAATTTTGGTCCGATTTACGCAGACTGAACTAACTGTGTCTTGAAGTCTTGCAGTGGTATGCTTGGGCTTAGTTTTAATTTTATGAATTACGGGATCCCAAGTAGGTAGTAGTACCCAGCCTCCCTCTCTATTGAAATTAGGATGTTTTTTAATTTCAATAGCCTTACGTATCATCCTTGGCAGGAATCGATGTTCTTTCGCGAGAATTTACAATTATCTTACAAGTAAACGCAAATGTTAGTAACATTTGCGTTTACTTGTATGATAATTTTCCAAGTTAAGCCATTCAATAAGCAATTTTTTTCATTCGTGATGTGGCGTATTGCTAATTTACGATTTATAATGATATAAAGGTAAGTACATTGAGAGGTGTACTGACAGCTCGCGAAGGCCGAAGTTCCTATAATATTCAGACAAAACTCTGTGTGCACATAATGAACTAGAGCAATTTTTTATTAAAAATAAATATATTTTATAATCGTCTCAAGTAGATATAATGAATAGGCAGCACAGGTCCGCATAACACGCAATATTTACGTCAGCGCGAAGACCGAATGTATGTAATATATGTAACCGACTATGAGAAAGCCTTTGATTCCGTCGAAATTTGGGCGGTGCTGCAGTCCCTTCAGCGGTGCCAAGTTGACTGTCGGTATATCGAAGTGTTGAAGTGCTTGTACAGTAGGGCTACGATGGCTATCCGAGTACAGAACCAGAGTACGAAACCTATCCAATTGCAGAGAGGTGTAAGACAGGGTGACGTCATATCCCCGAAACTCTTCACCGCTGCATTGGAAGACGTTTTCAAGCTTCTGGACTGGAAAGGATACGGTATCAACATCAATGGCGAGTACATCACTCACCTTCGATTTGCCGACGATATAGTCCTTATGGCAGAATCGCTGGAGGACCTAAGCACTATGCTCAATGACCTCGATAGTGTTTCCCAACGGATAGGTCTTAAGATGAACATGGACAAAACAAAGATCATGTTCAATGTCCATGTCACACCTATGCCGGTAGTTGTTGGGAGCACTAAGCTCGAAGTTGTTGACGAGTATGTTTACCTGGGACAAATAGTCCGACTAGGTAAGTCCAACTTCGACTGAGAGGTCAATTGACGGATTCAACTCGGCTGGGCAGCGTTCGGGAAGCTACGACACATCTTCTCGTCAGACATACCTCAAAACCTGAAAACGAAATTGTACAACCAGTGCGTGTTGCCAGTGATGACTTATGGAACTGAGACGTGGTCCTTCACTGCTGGCCGTATGAGGAAGCTCAAGGTCGCTCAGCGAGCTATGGAGAGGGCTATGCTCGGAGTTTCTCGGCGTGATAAACTTAGGAATGAGGATATCCGCAGTAGAACCAGAGTAACCGACATAGCCCAACGGATTAGTAAGCTGAAGTTTTTTTTTTTTTTTTTTTTTTTTTTTTTTTTTTTTTTTTTTTTTATAAGATAAGGGTGACAAACGAGCACACAGTCCACCTGATGGTAAGTGGTTGCTGCGGCCCATAGACATCTACATCTATCCTCGTTTGCGAATCAAAATGCAGATGCGTTGTCACCCGTGAGGACTAAGATGGAATGCCTCATTTCCAGTAAAAAAGGCCTCCGGCCACCTGCACTCACCAAGCGCAACGCAGAGGTAAACCTCTACTTCACGCTGGTATTCTGTGAGGTCGTGGTACCACCCCGGTTCGAGCCGGCCCATCCGTGCGACAGCAAAAGCCGCCGCGTGGCTCTACCACATAGTGGCAATGGGCCGGCCATATAGCTCGAAGAACCGACAACCGATGGGGAAGAAAGGTTCTCGAGTGGCAGCCTCGTACCGGTAGGCGAAGTGTAGGGCGTCCCCCCACGAGATGGAGTGACGACCTGGTAAGACATGCAGGAAGTCGATGGATGCAGGTGGCTCAGGACCGTGCTTTGTGGCATTCTTTGGGGGAGGCCTATGTTCAGCAGTGGACTTGTGAAGGGCTGTAATGATGATGATGATGATGAAGACCGAATGGAAAGCGAGATTCCACAGTAGCGTTACCAGCCCTAATCATTGCGGATTTCAATGACTCCTGAATCCATGACAATAGATGACGCTATGCATGCAAACGCATCATTGAGGCAACCCTGCTGGTTTTCGAAGCATGGATGCAACTAATACGCAGATGTTATCTGTGGAAGGAAAATTGGACGCAAAGCAACGGCGAAGTGCTTGCACTGCGGCGGACAGGAAAAGGGATCTGCGTTTCATATTAATTGCGAGGAAAGAAGAAAAGATCTGAAGATGGTTATGAAAGGGTGCCAAGGGCAGAAGATACTGCTTCCAAGACGTAATTGCAATCAAATGAAGCGAAAGACTTTAGACTCCATTTCATTCTAAACGGAGATCGTATATGCTGGTCACTGTGGAGTTTTAGTCGATAGGAGATCAGAATAGCCTTTTTGTTGCCCCCGCAGCGTAAGGTATCCATGAGATGAGCCCACCTATAAAAGCAAATATTGCGCATTATGCCACATTGCATTTGCCTCAATTTCCGCGTTGGGCATTGTTATGCTGTTTTCCCCCAGAGCTAACCATTACATCGAATGTTTCCGATTGACCTACTGAATTCACTCCAATTCAGAGTTCTCATTTGAGTCCCGATTTATTAAATTACAAGGTTGAGCGCAAGTTTTGTTATTATCCATCAGTATGTTAATACGACCCTGAGCTTCTTAGCTTTCCCGGCTTGACGCAAATAAGTCGAAAGCTTAGTTACTTACATACAAGAAAATAACGTCAGAATTGAGATCAGCAATTTTGATGTGATTTTCTTGACAGCTTTTATATTAATTTAAATTTGAGAATACAAGTCGAATACAAGATAATATCTAATTTCAAGCAAGCCAGTAGATATTGGGAAAAGGCAATTTCACAGGTAATCAATGACTTTAAATTTTGCAAGTAATGTAATATTTATTTGAAGACTGTTTGACTTCTTCCGAGGGCAAAGTTTATACAAAATAAAGATGTTGTTTTACTCCAGTATATATTGTGATTTTCCACTTGTGTAAGATACTTCACAATTTACTTAATAAATTAGATTTTATTCACGTAACAGTTATTATTACATCAGACACCGTTGGTTTATGATGGGTAAAATTCTCAATGATCTACACATATTTTTTCATTACAATATTTTGAGATATGTGAAACCTTCTAAACTAGTAGTGTAACTTCCTTAATGTCTCTCATTAATTCCATTGTTGTTGTTTCTTATAGAACAAGGGTGACAAACCAGCGCACAGTCCACCTGATGGTAAGTGGATGCTGAGGCTCATAGATATCTACATTTATCCTCGATTAAGAATCAAAAGGCAGATGCGTTGTAATCCCTGAGGACTAAGATAGAATGCCTCTTTTCCAGTAAAAAGGGTCTCCGGTTCTCTATCCTGGTCAAGCCGACCCTTTCGAGCTACAACCATAATATAGCTGCAACATGCTCTATGCTCTACCACGTTAAATCCATACCTCTGTTAGAATGTCCTGCAGTAGGATATTATTTTACGTTTATTATGCTCTCCTTTTATCGACATTCATAACTAGACTTCTTAGTTTCGTACTAATAAAGTTAAGACAAACCGCAGTTCTGCGTCGTGGATCATCGTTGAATGATTTATATGTACTAGTTAAAAACCTACACGTTCAAAATACGGTTACACCGTCATAATAGAAATCAAAGTTTTTAGATGAATAATTAAATCGACTTAAATTATTTACAAATAATGTAATATTATTAACATTCATTTCATATCTTTCATTTATGAGTAATCAATCAATCTTCATGTCAATTTCAAAGACATTTATATAATGTAAGAATTTGTTACAGTACACATGACATGAAAATAACCAAATTCTTTCCATTACTTGTTTTACAACTTGCGCAGCAGTTACATAAAGAAAATGGTAAGAAACAAAGAACAGCAAATGCTATTTGCCATTACGTACCTCGATGTATCTCTCGGAATGTAATACGTTTCTTAAGCTATACATAAAACCTTAGCGAAACGAAACGGGTCCTATCAGCCAGCGACCCGTCAATCTTTTTGTCATTCAATTTGAATTTTCGTTTTAGTATCGGTTTTTGTGAGGCCTAACATATTGGCCACGAAACTTGCGGATATGAAACGACTGATTCAACTGCGAAATACTTTTTGTATTATCGCAACATATCGCTTCAATATAAAAAAACTGAAAAGCATGTGATGCTCGCCAATTTGCGCCGTCACCGACTAACTGCTCAATAAACCTCTCAAAGATGAGAGAAGGCCCGAGCCCAGCAGTGGGAAGTGTAAAAGTATTACATAGTCATATAATGTGATTTTTAATTTTTTTTACGAAATGTAGTTATATTTAAAAATGGTTTTTAAAATGTTCCTAAATTGAAAGTAAAAGTCTGCTTCTACTAATTAAAATGTGTTTCTATCCTTAAGGTCCCGTTATGTGGCTTAATAAAATCCATCACCCCTTTTCGTCACGTAGGTATCGGTATGGGATATTTCAGAAAGGTTTTATGGTTTCCGATAGATTGCGGTATTCACCATCTCATTAACGCCAGACGTAAAATATGAAGACCAGCTCCGGGGAACAGCATCAAAAATTCGAGACGGCTGGTACTGCGATCGTGGCTAGTTAACCAAATCCAGGGGGGGTAGACTTAATCGTGATGCTTGCCTTTGAGGACAAGGGGAGAGATCCATATCCAGCAGTAGACTTTTAAGGGTTTTTTAATTACATGTGAAGGAGTAGATAGTTAAGAAATGTAATAAAAAAAGAGAAAGATATTTGAGTTAAAAATATCAAAAAAAAAAATAAGAAATACAAAATAGGAAATAGGAAAAACGCTTTTGGGGCAAATTCAAAACAATTATAAAATCATAATTATATATTTTTTTAATGTATTACTTTCGCAATTTATCCTGAAAGTCGCTGGTTTTAAGTCCACAAAACACATTTCACCCAAATCCAAAGCATGGGAGCCCACATTTGTCACTGCATTGGAATGTGTTAAATTAGGCGTTTCAAGGACTGAATGTGCTGATAGCTACCGTATTTTATGGCTATAAGTACACACACATATATTTCAAATTCATATAAATATATTTCAAGACCTGTAGTAGCTTAGAGGCTAAATGCTTGCTGTAAATTTCTATTCAAGTTCGATTCCCGTCGCCACCAATAAAATAGTTAGTTACAACTTTGTGCTGATTTTGCATATCTGAGAAATCCAAAGAAAAAAGTTGTTCGATATGTGAAGTCAGTCAATACGCATTGGGGCAGCATTTCCTCGCCTTAATATCGTTTCAGAAATAAGAGGATGCCAGTGGAACTTAACTTACTTGACTTTATTAAATAACCTTTTGTTGTTTTCAGCTGTTTCAACGTCTGGTTAATTAACTAAGGTACTTACTACCAATGCATATAAGACCTGGCTGTCTTGACTTGACTGAATTCATAGTCAAAGCGTAAATATTTCGGAAATTCATTATAAATATTTTTTGTGTTCACCTAAATAGAATTTTATGCAACATTCTACAATATTTAATCACATTTCCTATGAAAATTTATTGTAGCGTATCATTTCGGCAGTTAATAAACAAGTAATTTTTTGAAATGTTTTTAAAAAGAGTATTTTTATCATATTCTTACATTGTCATCCGAATTTGAGCTATATTCAAAATTTCAAGTTTCCATTTCATCGGGAAGTTAGTTTAAAATTTAATTATTAAATTCCACCCGAAACGACAGACAAATAAGAAAGCGCGATAATAAAAAAATTGAATAATTTAATAAATGAACATACAAAATTTTTATTCTTATAAATCTGTCGGCCAGGTTATTTTGACAATGTAACTTTATGTAATGAAAATTATTCGTATAGTATGTTAAACCTATTCTTATAGTGTTTTACAACTTTGTAAAAATTATAAATTCTATTTCTCGAAATAATTTGGAGCTAGCAAAAATAACATTAATTGCAGAAGATAAGCAGTCTTCAGCTTCGACAGTTGGCTCTTTCTGGCAGACAGATCTCTGGCAAAGACTTTGGAGCCCTGGTTCTGCCGCATGCATTTGGAGATCTATCTGTTCTGTTGCCTGTATGATGTCAAATCTACTAAAGACTGCAGTTTCATATCCCGTCTAACAGCCATGAGATTAAGAGTGTGATCGGAGAGTTTTTGTGTTCTTCTGCGGCGGGTCTTGCAAAACTTAGCTCCGACCGCATGGACAGTTTCCACGAGCTTGTCATTCATATCGTTCACTGCATTGCAATCTTCTAGGCACTGAAAACGGTTTCGTAGCTCGAGCTGAAAAGTTTCGGGACTTTGGATTAGAGCACGAGTGGGACGGAGCGTTGACTTCATTAAACGTGACCTCTCCAACTTTACGCTTAGGTTCAGACACAGACACCTCCTTGAGACAGATGGTCGCCCTCCCGGTGATAGAACAAGTTGCCAGATTCGAGGATTACCGTGTCCTCCCCCTCTCTTCGAATCTCGGATAATCCTATGATATTCCAGCGCAACTTGTCTATCTCTTCTTTCAGCTCCAGGATGTTCTCTTCAGTCCTCAGGGTGCATGCGTTATAAGTTGCCAGGTCGAGTCGTCGTAGGTGGCAACCGAACCTCCACCGGACATTCTTAGCACTCCTGCCCCGCCGTTACCATGGTCGCCACCGTAGCCGGGAATAGCGGGGCCACTGGGGACTGGGGGCCATCTCTTCGTTACTCTAATGAGGGTGCTTATTGCCATAGATGCCACGCTTGGCGAGCGGGTTGGCAACCGCAGTTTTTTTATTGTTGTTTTGCTATTATCAGAAAGATGCTGTTGCCCATCCTCTGCCTCAGTTTCCCTCTGTCGCCTTTTACGACACCCACGGGAAGATATGGAGTAGTGAGTATTCTTTCCCACCACTACACGGGGACTTAACTATGGATTCCATTATTTATCAAGTATTTGTTTACGTGGTAGAGCCATGCTGCAGCTATATTAATAGTATAGTTGTAGCACGAATGGGTCGGCTCGACCGGAGAAGGACCACGCTCTCACAGAATACCAAAAAAATAGTAACAAAATAATTTAGATGCCATTAATTCTGCTAATCTATTAGTACGAAAGTAAAAAGGAAGTAGTATTCGTTTGTTGGAACCGAAGCTCCATACAATTTTCGGCGTAATAGTAACTGAACTTTGCAAAATTAAACCGGACTTATTTAGAGAAATGACTCAAGTTTTCTAAAGAAGCAAAATAAAACAGATCGTGTCGACTAAATGCGTACGACATAATTCGTAGCTGATGAACTTTTTATTATTCATATTAAAAGTTCAACAGCTACAAATTTATTAAATATATACCTAGTCAGGTCATAAGTATTGTCACAGAGTAAAAACTTTTCTTTTAGAATGCTGGCCACAAAAAAGTTTATTGAAATCGAATTTCGAATTGTTCATGAAAATAAAACTGTATACTTTTTAGAATTTTACTTATTTTTAAATATGGAGTGGACGCTTAAAGAAGACCGTCACAGAACACTAATACCCTTAGGCGGGAAGACCGTGTTGCAGTTATTGCGTTGCATCGTTGCGGTTACGCGCCAATTCAAATTTTTGACATTCTGAAAAATTTGAATATAACCAGAAGATTC
Source organism: Parnassius mnemosyne (assembly GCA_963668995.1). Taxonomy (NCBI): domain Eukaryota; kingdom Metazoa; phylum Arthropoda; class Insecta; order Lepidoptera; family Papilionidae; genus Parnassius; species Parnassius mnemosyne. The sequence goes on from CAVLGL010000159.1 coordinate 9,668,469, forward strand.
GTTTATCGTAACATCAAACGATACAATGAAGACTCTAGTGTAGATGACAGGTCAAGAAGTGGTCGCCCTCGGTCTGTTAGAACTCCAGCAGTGATAAAAGCTGTGAAGGCGCGAATTCAAAGAAATCCCAAACGTAAGCAGAAACTGTTGGCCCTTCAGATGGGGTTAAGCAGAACCACGGTGAAACGGGTGTTAAATGAAGACTAAGGGCTTCGGGCATATCGGAAAAAAACAGGACATCGTTTGAATGCTGGTCTAATGGACCTGAGACTGAAGAGATGCCGCGCTTTGTTGAAGCGGTACGCGGGAAAAAAATATCGGGAAATTCTTTTTTCGGATGAAAAAATTTTTACCGTAGAAGAGAGCTACAACAAACAAAATGATAAGGTGTACGCACACAGTAGTGAAGAAGCGAGTTACCATATTCCGCGTGTCCAACGAGGTCATTTTCCATCCTCGCTCATGGTATGGTTGGGAGTTTCTTATTGGGGCTTAACAGAGGTACATTTTTGTGAGAAAGGTGTAAAAACGAATGCAGTTGTGTATCAAAATACAGTCCTGACGAACCTTGTGGAACCTGTTTCTCATACCATGTTCAATAACAGGCACTGGGTATTCCAACAAGATTCGGTGCCAGCTCATAGAGCGAAGAGCACACAAGACTGGCTGGCGGCGCATGAAATCGACTTCATCCGGCACGAAGACTGGCCCTCCCCCATTCCAGATTTGAATCCGTTAGATTACAAGATATGGCAACACTTGGAGGAAAAGGCGTGCTCAAAGCCTCATCCCAATTTGGAGTCACTCAAGACATCCTTGATTAAGGCAGCCGCCGATATTGACATAGACCTCGTGCTGCGATAGACGACTGGCCACGCAGATTGAAGGCCTGTATTCAAAATCACGGAGGTCATTTTGAATAAACTTTAGTGTTATAAGAATCTATGTTTTGTAAAGTTCATTTTGGTATATAAATAGTTACATAATGAATAAACTTGTTTCAATTATTTTATATTAAACATGTGACAGAATTTATGACCTGACTAGGTATATATATAAAGTATATTGTACACATACACTCTGGCAACTCTCATCTCAGGGGTACCTTGTTTAGAGCCGGGGCAGAATTAGCGGCAGCTGAACTTAGTAAGGGTAGCAAATTATACTCATATTGTATTTTGCGCTATTATGATTGATAAACTCTGATTAATACAGACTGTTTGTGAAATGCTTCTTCTTAATGTGTCTTGGAGAATCTCATAAGGCCATGGAGGACTTATGGATCGGTAAGCTGTTTCATATCAATTTTTTTTAAATAACTTAATACTGTATACTTAATACTGAACTGATCTTAATAGGTACATAACTGAATACATCAGAATAGTAAACATACCTACACGATGGATAAGAAAGCATGACTCTATCCATGTTAAAACTTCATTTAAATTAATTTATCATTAGCGGGGAATCGAACTAGGTATTTTTTTTAAAGTTGTGAATTCGAATTAAAGTGGCTCGGCGGAGACAAGCATAGTGGAAAAATTGTAAAATAAGTAGATAATTTAGGTATTTAGATAAGAAGTGTAAATTATTAGGTATTGGTACGATCGCTAGCTGCGGTCCGCGTGTCATCGTTTCATTTAGCTGTACTAATATGATGGACCGTGAATAAAGCTAATAAAAAGTTGTGAAAAGATGATTTTTCTTTTCTTTCGATTTTCTTTCTGACCCATCATAAAAGGTGTCGTTAGTACTATCGTTTGTCTTTGTTGTCGGGAGCATTTCACAAACACTCGGTATACTCTCATATACTTAACTGAGAGATAACTACATAGTTGTACCATTATTAGTAGACACTACCAGGTCGTGGGTTCCATCTGCAGTGAAATTACCAAAGCAACTGTGCTGGTAATAAGAGGGCTGGTTCTTTTCTCGCTCAAATGCTAAGTATAGCAATTTAGCGAGGAAACTCAGCCAGCGTCCTTGGAACATATCATTTACTTTAACATAAGCTAATGTTATTTGTAAAAATGTTTTACAAATAACAAAAGAATTAAAATCATCATCATTCATCATCATTACAGCCCTTCACAAGTCCACTGTTGAACATAGGCCTCCCCCAAGGAATGCCACAAAGCACGGTCCTGAGCCAACTGCATCCATCGACTTCCTGCATGTTTTACCAGGTCGTCACTCTATCTAGTGGTGGGTCACCCTACACTTCGCCTACCGGTACGAAGTTGCCACTCGAGAACTTTTCTTCCCCATCGGTTATCGATTCTTCAAGCTATAAGGCCGGCCTACTACCACTTCAGCTTACTAATCTGTTGGGCTATGTACTCTGGTTCTACTGCGGATATCCTCATTTCTAAGTTTATCACGCAGATAAACCGCGAGCATAGTCCTCTCCATAGCTCGCTGAGCGACCTTGAGCTTCCTCATACGGCCAGAAATGAAGGACTACGTCTCCGAACCATAAGTCATCACTGGCAATACTCACTGGTTCTACAATTTCGTTTTCAGGTTTTGAGGTATACCTGACGAGAAGATGTGTCGTAGTTTCCCGAACGTTGCCCAGCCGACTTGAATCCGTCGATTGACCTCTCGGTCGAACTTACTTGGACTTACCTAAACATAATCTTAGACTTACGTAAACATATCTACTCATCAAAAACTTCAAGCTAAGTGCTCCCAACAACTACCGGCATAGGTATGACATGGACGTTAAACATGATTTTTGTTTTGTCCATGTTCATCTTAATACCTATCCATTGGGAGACACTATTGAGGTCATTGAGCTTATTGCTGTCATAAGAACTATATCACCGGCAAATCGAAGGTTAGTGATGTACACGCCATTGATGTTAATATCGCATCCTTTCCAGTCCAGTAGCTTGAAAACGTCTTCCAAAGCAGCGGTGAAGAGTTTCCGGGATACAACGTCACCCTGTCTTACAGCACTTTCAGCACTTCGATATACCGACAGTAACTTGGCACCGCTGAAAGGACTGCAGCACCGCCAAATTTTGACGGAATCTAAGGCTTTCTCATAGTCCACATACGCAAGGCAAAGTGGCAGAATATACTCTTCTCTCTTCTGTCTTCTGTACGATTTGCTCAAGGGTGTGTACGTAGTCCATGGTACTAAAGCCTTTTTGGATAACGGTTTGCTCGGGAGGCTGGAAGTCGTCAACTCTGCGTGCGAGACGATTCGTTATGACTCTCGAAAACAGCACGTAGACGCGGCTCAGAGGGGAAATTGGTCGGTATTTCTTCAAGAGAGCGTTGTCACCTTTCTTGAAGATCAAGACCACCGCACTTCTGCTCCACGCCTCCGGTATAGTGCCATTATGAAGGACGGAATTAAAAAGCTTCTGAAGGACTTCAAGTACCGGTTTTCCACCTGCTTTCAGAAGCTACGCTGTAATTTCATCCTCATCTAGGGCCTTACCGATTTTAATTTGCTGAAGAGCCATTCTAATCTCGCTCAGACTGAAGTCCGGGATATTTTCGGAGTAGTGTCGGATAAGACTCGCTCTTAGATCGTTATGCACAGTTGCGTGTGGCTCCAACGATGACGTGTACAGCTGCTCATTTAACCACTCAATCTCATCTCAAGTGTCTCGAAAACGATCCTGCCATACTCGGTCTTCAGCTTTGACAGTTGACTCTTTCTGACAGACAGATCTCTGGCAAAAATTTTGGAGCCTTGGTTTCGCTCGATCCTTTCTTTAATAAAAGCTGTACTCGTATTGAAGTTGCGTAAGTCCCGCCGCATGCCATTGGAGATCTGTCTGTTCAGTTGCCTATATGCTGTCAAATCTGTTGAAGACTGTAACTTCATCTCCCGTCTAACAGCCATGAGATTAAGAGTGTGATCGGAGATTTTTTGTGTTTTTCTGCGGCGGGTCGTGCAGAACTTAGCTCCGACCGCATGATCATCCGACAGTTTCCACGAGCTTGTCATTCACATCGTCCACTTCATTGCAGTCTTATAGGCACTGAAAACGGTTTTGTAACTCGACCTGAAAGGTTTCGGGACTTTGGAATAGAGCACGAGGGGGACGGAGCGTTAACTTCATTAGACGATAGTTAGAGACGAACTCTCCAACTTTTAGTTTCAATTTGCCTCTAACCATTCGGTGATCGCTAGCAGTTTTCACCCTCGCAATCACGGAGACATCACTGAACAGTTGTCGTCTGGTCGTCATAATGAAGTCAATCTCAATTTTTGTCGAACCGTCGGGGATCGACCAGGTCCACTTCCTGTGGAGCCGCTTCTGGAAGAAAGAGTTCATCATAAAGAGTCCCTCTTTCTCCATGAAGTCGGCCAGCTGCTGGCCCCTCGCGTTCCATTGCCCTATTCCAAATTTCCCTACTTTCAGCTCACCGTTATCTCTTGTGCCTAGTTTTGCATTGAAATAAGAAAGTTAAAAGAATATAAATAAGAAAGTTAAATATAACATAAAGAAATATCCTAACTGTATAATAATGACATCATCTAGCAGATTTTGAGCAGTGCTATCATCGCTCATTGCAGTGAGAAGTGATTTAGTTCTCGGAATGTATGAAAGGATTTATTTAAATAAGTACTTATACTTTAACTAAAAATAAACAAGGAATCAGAATGCTGTGTTCTATCATTGTCTTTAAAAATCACACCTAAGGTATAATACGCCCTAGGCCTATTCCTATGTTAAGGGCATTTTTCGTTATCTGTAACGATCCATTTTAGTAGATACGAGATGCATGTTATAACAGTTTATATTACAAACTATTCATTCTGGCTTAAAATAAAAATAAATATTTACTGACGATTCATGAATAGTTCAACTGGTATTTTGTTTCAAAATGGGATATTCGTCCAATTCATTTACTGAAAAACGGCTCGAAAAAGTAAACCAAACGTTTTTAAATATAGAACCCCGCCATAAGCAAGCGTCATATCGTTTTTTTGCGAACGTCGTTTTTGTAAGATTAACATAAAATGAAGCCAACACTTCAGAGATGAAGAATGTCAAACATCGTAAAGCTGTTTTTTGCTACAGTAGCTTCCAATGGAACAGACATAATATAAAGTATAATATACACATACAAAAAGTTATATAAGTACACCCCAAAAACACCCAAAATACAACCTGTCGTTAACAAGTACCTGTCGTTTACGGAAATTATTAAAGATCAAAAATTAATAAATTGTGGAATCAGAAAAACATGTTCCACTGGGTTTCTTGCTTAATCTTCTCAGGTCAGAAGTATTTTACGAACTAGTGGTAAATTGAACATAAGAATGTCTTTAAATATATATTATTTTTGATCTTTATAAATTATAAATTAATCCATTTATAATTCTATTTTCGAGGATGAGATATTTCATCGTTTATTGAGGAGATATTTCATTAAATAAAACTATTTTTTTTTTACGGATTTTATCGCGTTTAATTAACTTATTTTATATTCCCGACGTTTCGGTTGCTTTCCAGCAACCGTGGTCACGGGGGACTGAGGTGATTGACGTCCCGATGTCAAAGTTAACCCGGAGTACCTTCAGCTTTTTAATTATTAATTTTGGTCCGATCTACGCAGAATGAACTAACTGTGTCTTGAAGTCTTGCAGTGGTATGCTTGGGTTTAGTTTTAATTTTATGAATTACAGGATCCCAAGCAGGTGGTAGTACCCAGCCTCCCTCTCTATTGAAAATAGGATGTTTTTTAATTTCAATAGCCTCACGTATCATCCTTGGCAGGAATCGATGTTCTTTCGCGAGGACTTGTGGTTTATCAAATCTAATGTAATGGCGGGGGCCGTCTAGGATATTGTAACGAACCCCCCCCCCCCATCTTTTTTCTTTGCTACTATATCCCACTTATACTTGTATTTCTTTAGAATCTATATCTGTAAGATATATAAATACATCTAATTTACGTGACCAGTATAACTTGATCTTTCTAAAGGTTTAAATATAGGCCGTTTAATAAATTTATGGCGTGATCGTCTTAGTTAGGACCCTTTTTTACGTAGTGTTTGTATAGTAACTTAGTTCTTTTAGGTGTATCTTGGAAGAATGAATATTCACGAGAGCAATCGAAAGCTGTTGGTAGAGTCTTATAAGCTATAGAACCCCGTTCACGAAGACAGAGCTCAAAAAGGTTAAGAACAATAAATTGTCCCTATTCCACTTGTATCTGGTTCACAACAGTCAATTCCTTATTAATTAATCCCTTCCCGCTTGGAAAAGGCTCACAATATTTATATCAAATACCAGTTACAAGGGCTTCGCTCTCCCACATTTAAAAAAAAATGTGGAGGAGGTACACGGCCCCACACACGCCGCGCACGGTGAGCGCCAACCATTTTAATGCGCTCCCCCCGTAGGGTACGCAAAGTTGGGAACTGGACCGTAGTCCACAGCAAAATAACTGGCGAACCAGTAAAAGAGGACTTGGCCCCTTGACAGTGCGTAAGCACAAACATCGACCGAAGTCGCGCATGTCAATGCGTGTAAACGCCATACAGAATACGATCAAATCCAGCCACAGTGAAATGTACGTCACACGGGTTAGGCAACAATCGGCACACTGACCATAAAAAGCCTTCCGTGAGCGCCACCACCTGCCAGACCGCCGTTCCTGCAGACGTGATGTAAGTGTAAGGCATCACCACCAATTGCATGGTCAGCACGGCCAATTGGCCGCAGAGCGTGTCATGAGTCTACCGCTCACCTCAAGGGAATGGGGTCCCACGTTGCGCGGCTTTCGGCCGCAGCCTTGAGAGCCTCCTCAGATTCTCCCTCCAGCTACCACCCGCATGAGGTCAACACATATGCTCCACCAACCAATACAATGGCAGATATAGCCAATAGGCAGTTATAAGATAATATTAATAATTCGCCATCAGAAAGGGTTTGTGTCACTGACGTTGAGTATATGCATTTTTCGATCATGTTTGTCTCACCCACCAACAAGTTGCCTTCAATCTCTCAAAGGTGGGAACTTTATAGAGATATATTATTAAGTTGTTATATAAAACATCATGGAGGGCAGACAGTCTGCAGCCCCGCAATGAAGGGACCCGACTTGGGCAAGGCTACTTAGGTTGTGAGTCAAACCAAGACGCAGAGAGCGCCATTGAGAATAGCGACCCGCCAAACAACCATCGTAGAGACGCAATGCTACAGAATGCAACAAGCATCAATACGACTATCGTCGGGCTTACACCATCCCAAGGTCCCCCATACAGTCCCAGCAGACATCACCACCCGCATACCTCCATCGACCAGAACCACAAGATGCATCGAATCAGGTGCAGCACACCCGAAGATCCATCACAAGACACAATACTGCAAGTAGCAGTAAGCATCAATGCAACTATCATACGGATGGCGCCCCCTCACAACACACCCACATGATCCCTATCGACTTTGGTAACAAAATTTGATAATGTTGTTAACTAAAAATACCACTAACGTATCATAGTAGTACGGTACTAAGACGTCAGTAGCCAAAACTCCACGTATCATAGCGCTATTGCACTAAGACATGAAGTTGAGTATGCTTGCTGCACTTAAAAGTACTACCAAACACACTCACCCTAATCCGAAAGATAGCCGACGTATCATAACGCTATGCGCTAAGACGCCGCCCACAACCGGTAGGGGTGTGCGATGTCCACGGGCAAGTCGTATTGCTACAACAAACCCGCTTACCACCGGCACTAAGATGATATGTCTAGGACACATCGGTTAGTGAGTCCAAGTTTACCTCGGTCTCAGAGGCTGCGAAGCAACCTACACGCCACTATAATAATCCTTTTCAAGTCCCATTTCTTTCAATATAATGCTTTTACATATTTGAGACCTTCCACATATTTGCTTTATTTCATAGACCATACTACTGTATGTCTTATTCATATGGGACTTCAAGTCATAACTCTGCTATCATAATGCTTATGCATCATAGAGACCTTCTATATTAATGCTTTGGTTCGTCAGACCTTACTATGTTAAGTCCCTAATATAGGACTAGTCATTGTGCAACCTTAGTACTAGCAGTCGGTCAGCCGACCACCCCATATATATGTACAACCTTGGGTATGTGTCTCCGACAACGCCCCAATATAAGGGAACATTACAAGAACACGTTCATTAACTTAGAAATTTTCCAATTATTACACGAACACCTTCATCAACTTAGAAAATTTTTATCCATTTTTTCTATTATATTACAAATGTTATTTATCTTTGTTATTGCAATATAATCGACTTGTATTTATATGATTTGATATATTTTGAACATTTTAAGCAGGTTTTTAATAAATTTAGAGATTTTTTGAGACATTTTATGCGTTTACTAATATATATAATATTCAATATTCCAAATGGATATTTTTGAACTCTATGCTTATTATTTGCATTTTATTGTTTAAATTATAATTTCTCAGACGTTTTTAAATGTCTGTATAATGAATATAATTATTATTTATTAATAATAATTATGAGGCGTCACAATATGATCACAAACTGCAGACTTCCCGGAACGTTGGTGCTTCACGTCAGCTATGTGTTCTTTTACGCGGGTTTTTATTGATCGTTTTGTTTGCCCTATATATGAGAGACCACACTCACAATCAAGCTTGTATACTCCTGCATCTTGTAGAGGAATATTGCACTTGACGGATGGTAAGAACTGACTAATCTTCTTCGGCGGCTTGAAGAATGTTCTAATAGAAGCTCGCTTCAAGATGTAGCCAATCTTGTCTGTGACACCTCTGACATATGGTAGTACAGCAGGCACACGTCGACTGTGGCCGGCTTCACTCGGTCACTGTGACGTAGGCGCGGAACCCGAAGCTTGTTGTCATGCAGAACCTGCTTGACGTGCTGAAGCTCGGCGTTTCCTGTCACAGATCCCTCGTGCTCTCTGCAACAAATATTTGCCCACGGTAGCTAACTGTGAAGGGTGATGGTGGGATTCACCGTTTGAGTATCGGTTTGTATGGGTCTTTTTTCTATACACAGTGTGACCTACGGTGTTATTAGAATTTCGAATGACTAACACATCTAGGAAAGCTAAAGAATTATTTGCCTCTAACTCCATAGTAAATTGAATTTTAGAGTTTATGGAATTAAGATGTTCTAAAAATGCAGTTACTTTGTCTGATGGTAAAATTGTGAAAGTATCGTCTACGTACCGCTTGTAGAAACTTGGAGTTACTGGTGCAGTAAGCAGGGCTTTCTCCTCAAAGTCCTCCATGAAAATATCGGCGACAATGGGAGATACCGGTGAGCCCATCGCAACACCATCTACTTGCTTGTAAAACTGTTCCTTCCACAATAGGTAGCCAGATGTAAGGCAATGTCTGAGTAATACTGCATATTCTGCTGGCATGTTGTTTTCCTCTAGTTTCCTAGTTATAATTGAGATGCAGTCTTCAACAGGTAGGCATGTAAATAGAGACTGAACATCAAAACTGACCATAGTTTCATTGCTGGAAAGCAACCGAAACGTCGGGAATATAAAATAAGTTAATTAAACGCGATAAAATCCGTAAAAAAAATTGTTTTATTCAATGTGTAGTGTTCACGTAAATATAAGAAATCGAGATATTTCATCTTTGCTTTAAATAATAACCAATGACAACGTTTAGTGTGAATGTGAATATGGACTTCAGTTGAAATTAAACTCCAGAATTATTTGCATTACATAATATTAACTACATACAATGTATTCGAACCAAACATTTAGCTTTATCGTTTGAAATGCGTTCGTCAAAGGAGTGGATTAGTTTTCTAGAGTCTGTCATTACATTTAATCACAATGTAGATGTATTTAAGGCTTTTGTTAAGCTAAGCAAATAAATTGCTCTACCATTGTCACTTACCATCAGGTATCGTACTAATCGAGCACACGTTTATACTGTGTATTTTATATTTTTGACGGAAAAACTGCATCCATTTTGAATAATAGTCTTAGGTCCCAACTCGCTTCCGTAACGATTCAATTAGATGAATCGCTTATCTATCTTTAAAAATGCTAAGGCTGAATCTCATAGTGAATTTAGATTGATGAGCTTCATTCACCTCATAAATTGAGTGTCAAGCGTGTTTTTGTATTGGTTGGGCGTTAATTAAAAAAAAACACATTTTCAAACTATAGCTCTTATAGGTATAAAACTTGTCCAGCATATTCTGTTTGGAATGTTAAAAATTACCTAGAACGGATTTTATGATATTCCAGCCACTAAGGGCAGTGCGGGGGCGTTAATAATAAGAAAATACTTATACTTATACTTATACTTATCTTCACGCACAATCCCTGACGGGGTAGCCAGAGAGAACAGATCGCCAAGTGTCACGATCCTTACATACCTCTTTCGCTTCTTTCAGATTCATTATCTTCTTCATACATGCACGCCTAGGTATCCGAGTACTCTTGACCCTACCCTCTTCGAGCAATTTGCTCACATGGTCTTCGAAAGTTAGTCTCGGTCTACCTCGACACCTTTTAATATTAACTTTCGCGCTATTTTCTTCACCATTCGGTCTTCACTCATTCACTCAACGTGCCCAAACCACCGAAGCACGCCCTTATGATTTTTTATGATAAGGTCATCTTTCAAACCTGGTATAAATAATAAGAAAAAATCTCTATATATAAAAATCAATTGCTGTCTCTTTTTTTTTATTTTGTATGTATTTGAATGGGTCCCTAGATGGCTCAAATTTACAATTGCACCCGGTAGGTGGCGCTATTGTCCAGATCCAGACACCGTTAACCCGTGCGATGCCGGGGCGGACCGCTAGTTTACTTACGATAACGAAACAAAGGTAATAATAAAATATTGTTGGCAACTCGTATGCTAAGAGACAAGCTCGTGGAAACTGTTTATGCTGTCGGAGCTAAGTTCTGCAAGACCCGCCGCAGAACACAAAAACTCTCCGATCACACTATCAATCTCATGGCTTTTAGACGGGAGATGAAGCTACATTCTTCAACAGATTTGACAGCATACAGGCAACTGAACAGACAGATCTCCAAATGCATGCGGCGGGACTTACGCAACTTCAATACAGCTCGTATTGAAGAAGCGATCGAGCGGAACCAAGGCTCCAAAGTCTTTGCCAGAGATCTGTCTGCCAGAAAAAGGCAACTGTCGAAGCTGAAGACCAAGTGTGGCATCATCGTTTCTGGGGCACCTGACTGAGATTGAGAGGTTCTGTGGGCAGCTTTATACGTCATCGTTGGAGCCACACGCAAGTGTGAGTAACTATCCAAGAGCGAGTCTTATCCAACACTATTCCGAAGATATCCCGGACGTCAGTCTGAGCGAGATTAGAATGGCTCTCCAGCACCTTAAAAACGGCAAGGCCCCAGGCGAGGATGGAATTACAGCGGAGCTTCTGAAAGCGGGTGGAAGATCGGTACTTGAAGTCCTTCAGAAGCTCTTTAATTCCGTCCTCCATGGTGGCATTACACCGGAGGCGTGGAGCAGAAGTGCGGTGATCTTGTTCTTCAAGAAAGGTGACAATGCTCTCTTGAAGAACTACAGACCGATTTCCCTTCTGAGCCGCGTCTACGTGCTGTTTTCGAGAGTCATTACGAATCGTCTCGCGCGCAGTCTTGACGACTTCCAGCCTCCCGAACAAGCCGGTTTCCGAAAGGGCTTTAGCACCATAGACCACATACATACCCTTTGGCAAATTATACAGAAGTCCGAAGAGTACAATTTGCCAGTATGTCTGGCGTATGTGGACTATGAGAAAGCCTTTGATTCCGTCGAAATTTAGGCGGTGCTGCAGTCCCTTCAGCGGTGCCAAGTTGACTGTCGGTATATCGGAGTGCTGAAGTGTTTTTACAGTAGGGCTACGATGGCTATCCGAGTACAGAACCAGAGTAACCGACATAGCCCAACGGATTAGTAAGCTGAAGTGGCAGTGGGCCAGCCATATAACTCGAAGAACCGACAACCGATGGGGAAGAAAGGTTCTTGAGTGGCAGCCTCGTACCGGTAGGTGAAGAGTAGGGCAACCCTCCACGAGATGGAGTGACAACCTGGTAAGACATGCAGGAAGCCGATGGATGCAGGTGGCTCAGGACCGTGCTGCATATATATATATATGCTCTGCTATTTTCGACGTCACTTTGTCCTATAAAGAATCCTTAAATCCGTTATAAAAATATTTAGGGTCCACTTATCGAGTGTAATGTAACTATGCAAAAATTCAATTAGCCTTAAGAATTAAAATATACGATCGGTGTAAGCTTCTTGGGCGGGATGTGGAGGCGTATATCCGCTATAATAAAGAAAGATCGAGCTCTTTTCCCGAACTATAATTATATTTAACGGGCTCTTGGATAAACTTGTAACTACATTTGTTTGAAACCTATTATTGTAAGTAATGAAATGAATCAATCAAGTTCTAAAATATATATTCTGTTCTTTATAATAATAAATATACAAAGTTAACAGTTCCTGTTTTCAATTTCACAATAATGTATACTGAAGTAAAGTGCCGTGGGTAACTCAAGGACTAAGAGCTAGCAGTAAATTTCTCAGTACGCGAGCGACTCGTGTGTCATCCCCTTGGTCACCAATTATTGCAATTTTAAATTGCTGATTTACCTTGTGTTCATTTGTGAAGGAAAATATCGTTTTCGAGAAACAAAAATATTTCAAATACGTGTAAAAAGTCTCACAATAGTCACTTGACCAGTGTAGAGTGACTGCTCCATTACGACAAATCTTATACGTCAAATAAAATATTACGTCAAAAGCCATTTTACTTTTCTTATTATTTAGCAATATTTTAAATCCTAACTAAACAGCGTAACGATTCTCATTTTCACACTAGGCTGTCAATTTCCAAAAGATGATATTTTCTAATACATTCATGCATCATGGCGCTTGTAGAAATGATGAAATTAAAAATGAGAATAAAATTGCCAATAGTAAAACGATCTTAATGGTCCTTTTTAGGGTTCCGTTCCCGAATGGTAATCACCCGAACCCTATGTCTAAGCCTCCGCTGTCCGTCCGTCTGTCCGTCTGTCTGTCAGAGGCCTGTATTTCTTGATCCGTAATAGGTAGACAGTTAAAATTTTCACAGAATGTTTATTTTTGTTGTCGCTATGACAAATATTAAAAATAAAAATAAATTAAAAATTAAAGGGGCCTGCCCTACTAGAAACCTGTTTTACGATAGTACGGAACCCTTCATGCACGAATCTGACTCGCACTTGGCCGGTTATTATTGAATCACTAGTGAAGTATACCTCAATAGTGATCACATTTATATATGAAGAATAATATTTACACCTAAGTGTGGAAAATGTAGGAAATAAGTAAGAAGCATTTATGTAACTGCTTTCTTTTTTTTTAAGCTTGTAATGTTCTTTAGTCCACTCAAAAGGCTCAATAATAAACTTCCAAGAAAATTTAAAACTACCGACTTAAAACAACTAAAATTTATAAAATAATTTCCACATAATAGCTACTTAGACGGAGCTGTAATTACTTAATACACATATTTTCTTTTCAGTTCTTTGAAGTTGGTTTTTAACTTTTCGATAGTTTTATTTATGACTAGCGAGCCAGCTCTTATACGTGGTAGAGCCATGCTGCAGCTATATTAATAGTATAGTTGTAGCACGAACGGGTCGGCTGGACCGGGGAAGGACCACGCTCTCACAGAATACCAGCGTAAAATAGCAGCTTAATGCTGATGTGTTTCTTATGGTGAGTGTAGAGAACCGGAGACCCTTTTTACTGAAAAAGGGGCATTCTATCTTAGTCCTCACGGCTGACAACGCATCTGCATTTTAATTCGCAAACGAAGATAGATGTAGATGTCTCTGGGCCGCAGCAACCACTTACCATCACGTGGACTGTGTGCTCATTTGTCATCCTTATTCTATAAAAAAAAACCCATAGCTTGTCCTGGCTATGATCTATACAAGTATAATTTAGATTAAAGACAATCAAAGACCATTCATTTCAAAAAATCGTTTTATCAAAAGAACTCCAAGTTCAGTTAAAAGTAGCCTACATCATTTCTGGCCTTGCTCTCTATCTGTTTGAGAAGTTTTAGTTTATTCGGTTCAGCCATTCTGAAGTTTACCACAAAAATTTGGTCATCCTTGACTTAGCGTTACCGTTACCGTTACCGTTACAGCCTATTAAATTCCATTCTGTTGAACATAGGCCTCCCCATAGATCGCTTCATAGGGGATATTTGCCACAATTGTCACTGTTGACAAGCGGGTTGGCAATCCTTATTTTATTATTTTACTTTTAGTCGTTTTTAGTAAAACACTACTGCCCATCTCTTGTTTTGTTTTCCTCTGTCGCCTCTTACGAAACCCATGGTATGATATGGGGTAGTGATTATTCTTACACCGCCAATATGCGGCCCCCGCTCATGATTCACGATTTAATGGCATTCAAATAACCCTCCCGCCTCAATATAAGGCAGTTACACTGAAATTAGAGACAGACACATCAATTTTATTTATGTATGTGTATATATTATGAGTTAGTAAACTGACGGAAAGGTAGCACAGTAGCTCCGTTTGTCTGCGGCGCTTGTGAAAAATTGTAAATATTTATTATTATTAATTGAATTTTTAAAAGAAATACATTTTTCCTATAATTATATCCCTAGAAGAATGCTGTATGCAATGGTAAAATGCAGGAAAAAATCCTTTTAATATTAACTTTCAGAAAATGCTTACAGTTCTGTGTCACAATTTTCCACACATCGTTTACAATTTTCAACTCATTTACGAGTTCTGATCTATAAAGCTGTTATATGTACCCAAACGCAATATTCTTTTCATGAATTCGAATTTTATATTAAAAAACAACGTGATTTCTCCAAGATTGATTCGCGAGACTATTGAAATTAATATTATTATTTTCAATAAATCATAACAACATAACATTATAATATTAAAAGAGATGATGACATAAATTTGTTTAAAAAATATTATAACATAACATACCACTGCAAGACGACAAGTTGTAAGCTAATACTGCGCTGAGTGGTTGGACCATAAAATTAATATTTGTTTTTAAAAATTGAAGGACACTCGGGTTAACAATGACAAAATGCTTAACATCTAAGTATATTATTACGATAAATACAAGTAAGTTCAAATTAAACGCAAATCACTTCTAAAGTATTCAATAAGACCAGTTTTTCACCCTTTGATAGCCACATTTCTTTCTAAAATATATCATTTAAAAACAAAAAGTGGTAAAATTAAAAATTTTATTTAACCGACTTCAAAATAAATAAAATGAGAACATCATCAATGTAGTCGAAGTCAATTAAATATACATTTTTAAAGATAACTCAAAAACTACTTGGTCAGATCTTAATCAAATTTATATGGGACAACATATGAAACACCAGCTTTCAAATAAAAAGAGAATCATCAGAATCAATCGGTAACATACATTAAAAAATACAGTGGAATTGAGAATTTCCTCATTTTTTGAAATCGTTTGAAAAGAAATTTAGATATGAATTATCGCACTAGATCGAAAATTTAAATGAAACATTTCTTAGTTAATACAGTGAAGTATTTCTAACCTAGGTAAGGTTATATAAAGTGGTATCCTACGAGTATATTAAAAATATCCCTTTAGCAAACTACCACTTGACTGTAAACCAATTGTTAATTTATTACTTATCTTCACGCACAATCCCTGACGGGGTAGCCAGAGAGAACAGATCGCCAAGTGTCACGATCCTTACATACCTCTTTCGCTTCTTTCAGATTCATTATCTTCTTCATACATGCACGTCTAGGTATCCGAGTACTCTTGACCCTACCCTCTTCGAGCA
Organism: Parnassius mnemosyne; assembly: GCA_963668995.1. Lineage (NCBI taxonomy): Eukaryota > Metazoa > Arthropoda > Insecta > Lepidoptera > Papilionidae > Parnassius > Parnassius mnemosyne. The sequence goes on from CAVLGL010000159.1 coordinate 9,684,317, forward strand.
ATTTGCTCACATGGTCTTCGAAAGTTAGTCTCGGTCTACCTCGACACCTTTTAATATTAACTTTCTCGCTATATATTTTCTTCACCATTCGGTCTTCACTCATTCTCTCAACGTGCCCAAACCACCGAAGCACGCCCTTATCAATTTTTGTGATAAGGTCATCTTTCAAACCTGCCATATTGCGAATCTCTTCGTTTCGCTTTCGGTCGGCCATGGTAACGCCGCACATTTTACGAAGAGATCGCATCTCCACTGCATTCAACTTGCTTTTATGCTTCTTCTGGCATACCCAGGTTTCGCTGCCATATAACAAAGTCGGTACCAACACTGCGTTATGTATTGCAAGGCGTGCACTCTTCACTACGCCTTGCCTTTTGACTAACGCAGTCAGGGCACCATTGACTTTGTTCCCGGCAGCGACACGCCTGTCCACATCTAAATCACATCTTCCATCCCGGCTAAAAGCACTCCCCAAGTATACAATTTCATTTACTTGTTCTAGACATTCCTGATTTACCCATATTTCACACTTCGTTCTCTCTTCGTCCCTTTCAAATACCAGAACCTTAGTTTTATTAGCGTTCAAACGGAGACCTTTAATTTCACATTCCTCTTTCATACACGTGACTAATGCCTGCAGTTCTGCCTCTGATGGTGCAATAAGCACTGCATCATCAGCATACAGCAGACAATTTACTTTAATGTCACCCAATTTCACACCCAGTAACAGTAACAGTTATCTTTCAGCTTTTGTAAACAGCTGTCGAGATACAGTATGAACAGCCAGGAAGACATGACACAACCCTGTTTTACGCCCGTTTGGACGCTAAACATGGGTGACAGGTCATGCCCTACCCGCACACAGGCTTTACAGTCACAGTAAAGAGACTGCACAGCCCTTAGCAATCGACCATCCACACCATACCCCGGCAACAGTTCCCACATTTTCTTCCTTACAACCTTATCAAATGCTTTTTCAAGATCCACAAAAGCACAGAAAATCCTCTGGTTAGCAGCCAGAAGCTTTTCCGTGATCACGCGGAGAGAAAACATTTGATCCGTGCATCCTCTTCCAGGTCTAAATCCGCATTGTGCCTCCCATAGAAATCTTTCCGATTTCTCTTGCATCCTACGTGTCAAAACCTTCGAGTAAACTTTAATTGCTAAACTTGTCAAGCTGATCGCCCGATAGCACCCGCAGTCAAAATGTGAACCTTTACCTTTATATAAAGGCACAATGACTGCAGATCGCCAATCATCCGGGACATCCCCCGTCCGCCAGCACAAATTGCACAGCAGATGAAAGCTGTCCCAGACGCGAGGCTCATCATACTTGACCATTTCAGCAGTAACTCTGTCTAGTCCCGCAGCCTTACCACATTTCAAACCTCGAATCGCACGTTCAATCTCTTTCATACTGATGACCTCAGTGTCATCGAGGTCCGGGTCTGGCGTACCAGTCACGGCGTCATCCCCGGATCTCTCACTAAGATCATCACACGCATACATTTCTCTATAAAATTCGCTCCATCGCTGCATGACGATTTTTCTGAGAGGACGTCATTAGTTCTCGAAAGCACTTTGTTCACTCTTAAGGCCGTCGCACCACTTCGGGTCCTTCCAACCTCTTTCCAGAAGAGTTTGGAGTTCTCCTTAAAGTTGTGCGACAACCTTTCGTCCGCTTCCATTCTACACCTTTCACGCACTTCCTCAATCAGTGCTTTCGTGTGAACTTTCTGCAGCCTATATCTTTCTTTCATCTTCTCTCTCATATCCTTATCATTACTAGAGGCCAAGTAGTCTAACCATGCTTTCTTCTCCTTCTTTACAGCTTCTTTCACTTCATCATTCCACCATGTTAATTTATTAGAAAAACTTAATAGAAAAACTTTAACGCAACTTAAGAATGATTAAATTGTTTAAAACTAATTTGATTTTCATATTCTCAAATATATAATGGTTTATTAATATAACGCTCTATAAAATGTTGAAGTTAATATATTAAATATTTAGCGTTTACCGCTTAGTGAATATTTTTTTTCATGTTACCGAGTTATAAATAAGGTAATTACATTTTTTACTTAATATTGGAGTTATAATAAAGTTATATATGTATATATACTATTTATTTTCTATTATTTATATCGCTCATCAACTCGTCTGGCCAGCGTGGTGAGTGTGTGCAAATTTTTAAGTTAGGCCTGCCCACATATGCATCCTGAGGCTTTGTTCGCTTTGGGCTTGAAATGCCGTTAATGTGTGTACAAAGTAATAAAGTACATAAAGTGCTAAATATTATAACAAAAAGTAACACATTTAAAGCATTTGTAACAACAATGTTGAAAAAAAAAACAAATTGGACCGTTAACAAGTTGCTGAGTAAATCAACACGGCAGTTACGAACACCTGATCACCATCGCGACCTCTGGCGTTATTTATTACTTTCGCGCTTTTCCCTGCGCCAAAACTTTTTTTAAAGTTTTTCCATCGTTATCAATAATAGAATTTTGTTCTTAGATGTAATTCTAAAATAGCGTTCGACTTATAAGTATAATGCAATTATTATTACTATTTTCTCATCTTTATATTCGAAGATTCAAACCCTTAACCGTCACCATTATTATCACAGCACCTAGATGTCCACTATTGTACAAGGGCCTTTTTCCGTTGTATAGAGTATATGCCATAACCATGTTTCAGCTGTTTCCCAGAAATCGGTGAACATACATTAAATAAACTTACTGACTTATAGACATATGTCCATATGTCCAAATTACTTTATTTGAGCTTAGTGTTTACTTATTTCATTTTTCATTAGAGTCTATCAAAAGTTCGCTGTTGAACGTAGGAGTAATATGTGCTGTTTTCACCGACCTTGGCCAACCCACCTGGGGTTGATACCCCCAGTATTTCTTATTTTTTGTGCTCTTAATATGAAGATGTTGTTGCCTATCTCATGTTTCATTTTCGCCTTGACTCCTCTTAAGATGTTTACGGGATAATAAAGGTACAAACACACACCGAAATTTCACGGCAAAACTTGCGTGCAAATATGAAAGAAGAACATTATTTTATGACAGAGCTACAAATTAAAAAGCCACAAAATGAATTATACTGAATTAATTCGTTTTTAATATAAAATTATCTGGATTATCCAACTACGCTTATCAATTTAGTCGTATACAATATTTACCTATTTTTTTATACGAACAAAATTAAGTCCAACGACAACGTAAAAAGTTTTATTTGACACGTGGTCATATTTTCAAGAAATACTTTTCATTATTATCGTAGTTTACGTAAAAATAAACAAACCTTTTTTTTAATAAATATGATTCCCTGTATTTATAATTGTAATGTCATGTATGACAACAATACAGATCTAAATACAGATAATTGTGTAAAATTGTCCGCGGCCTCCAATTATTCCCGCATTAACAAATAAATGTAAATTAAACCTAAATGCTTTTTCATATTTGATAATAAATGTAAAGGTTCTTTGTTCTTGTACATACTAATGTTTTGGCTGAGAAAATATTCGGAAGTGACCTCTGTGTCGAAGTCTACAAAATGCTTATGATACGAAGCACGCTAAATAATTTACTATTCATTTTTAGTATAAAAATATATTACTTTAGAATTTATATTAAGTACATTGAAAATTTCTTCAAGTTTACCCTCTCGCATCTACCGCATAATCTCAACATATTTCAAGTTCAGCCAAAAACACAGCTTATGGAATAAAACTAATTTTATGGATTTTATCGCGTTTAATTTTAACTTTTTTAATTTCTGACGTTTCAGGCACTTTACAGCACCCATGGTGACGGGGAACTGACGTGAGATGTTTGACGTCCTTATGTCATAGTTAATGAAGGCTAATTTTTGGTCCGATCTACGTTTGATTAATAAAACCATTAACACAATTTAGTTAATAAAAACAATTAATGTGTATTTATTTCCAAAAAAGTATGCTAATAAAAATACATAATTTCATCTTATTTTAGGAAATTGAGCTCGATCAGGTGCATTGTAAAAAAATTTCGTATATTCTCTGCGGAACATCTAAACCTTCCCCCTCTCTAAATTTAAATTTTCAGTTCATTTAGGTCGCCTAGTTATAAGGTACCTTGTACGATAAAAATGAGCAAAACGACAAGAATTAATGTTGTAGTTTTTCTTTTTCGAGTAAACGTCTTTGAGAAAAGTAGCAATATAATGCTCAATAAAAATACTCATAGGTCAATTTTGTTGTTACTCAATAGTGTAGAATGTGGCAAAGTAAGATCATCCATCATCCTATCCCGTCATGTGGATTATGGTGGGTGGAAATACTTAGGAGATCTTGAAGATCAAAGAAATGTCGACGGGTCTGCATATAAGTCAGAGTATTTATATGTACCAAGATCGATAGTTACTGCATCAGAGGTGCAGGACGTCTGGTATTGCGATCGACGTTTAGTCTACTAAGTAACTCAATTATAATAACCACCATATCCATAATATACGTATACGTGTCTACGTATGCATAATATAATTAAAAACTTAAACAACACGCATTGATGATCTGTGATAATCCTAGTGAGAATACTATGTCATAGTCATGAAAATATTGTATTTTCATGGTTTCTTAAGAAGTCTGCAAAATTTCAAATCAATCAAACTTCTAGGAGTAGATGAAAATTGAATTGCAAAGTTTCATTTCATCTAGATGTATGAATGAAACTAATATAAAGCGTGTAGTTATTTTATTTTATCCTAGTGATCATGATCAGGATACTAATTATATAATAATTATAATAATATTTTTATTCAGACTCACTCAACAAAGATGTTAGTATAACAATAATAACAAAAAACTTAAAATTAGTGTTAGTATTAAACATCCCGCGTACGTAACATATATCTTAATTATTTAATTTTACATGTACACCTAACCAGTGCCTCATAATGGCAGACTCCCACCTATCAGCAAGTGTGGTTATGGTGCTGTTGGTAGAGTTAGGCAGACGACTCAGTAACGAAGCAGACCTTTTATGTATAACAGCATGAAAGCCATTCATGTGTGCCTCAGCGAACATGGCAGAGGCACTACAATAACCCGGAAATCCCAAGAGCACCCAGAACGCATCATTATATTAACCACGCAGGACGTTGTGTGCCCGCTACGTATACGTCGTGCTAAATCTTTACACTCTTTCAAAAGTCTTTTTAAATCGTAGATATTACTTAGAACGCTATTAGATAAATTACTTTTTCTTTTTCGTACTCTTTTCATTTAATCTATTATATGATATTATATATAATTTTTATTTATCTTTATTTATATGTAGTTTCATATTTTTATTTGGTACACCCCCTCTATTTTTAACTATTGTTTGCATCAGTTCTCTACACTAAAGTTGTCTGGACGTGAAAAGACCGCCTGTTGTACATATTCTACTTAAGATTTAACTGTATTCATTATTTTGTATTTTGGTGTACCATAAAGAGTAAATATATAAATAAAAAAAAATCTTTTTTATATGCAGACCACTTAAAACATTTGCGTGAAATCGTTTCCATGGATGACGAGAATCTCCTGCAAGCTTTTTAAATAATTTATATTAGATAAGTTGAAGAGGTGGTGTCACGAAAACAATATGGTCCTCAAAGCGTAAAGGTGTGCACATATAAAATTCACGCGCAAACAAAATATTATAAATTCGTTATACCAAATTAATGGTATCAAATTACGAGACGTTGACAATACATAATTTGGGCGTGCAGCTAGATTACAAGCTTATATTTGTAATACATTTTGACCATATTATAAAAAAAAGTTTCCGGAATGCTCGGTTTCATTACACGCAATACAAAGATTTTCAAGGCCGACCAAGATGATTCTTCATAATAGTTTTGTGCGTAGTATTATGGAATACTGCAGAGTTGTTTTGAGGGCCCATTTCGCAACACATAAGTTACGCTTGGAAAGGGTTCAGAAAAGGTTTCTATGGCACGTAACGTTCTCTCTAGGTAATGTTTGATCGCTTAAATACTACGAAAGTAGGCTTCTATTTTTTGAGTTACTGCCACTTGAAGCAAGAAGTGACATTTCAGATTTAATGTTCGTATACAAGCTGTTCCATAATAAGATAGACTGCCCCCCTTTGCTAAATTCCTTTTTCTTCAGAATACCTACTCGGCTTCCGAGAAAGCCTGTTCAACCTATGAACCCACCAATGCGTAGGACTAAACTTGGTAATTTCTCCCCTGTTCCTAGATTGAGTGGACTTTATAATGAATGCGGCACATCGGTAGATCTTAATTTTGATTCTTTAAAACATTTTCGTAAGCAGATCAGGGACTTTTATCACAAAACAATATCTTCTGTAATTCGTTAAAAAATAACTTAAAATAGGTTTTATGATTTGTCTTTTACATATAAATAACTTGTTATTATTAAACGTATGATGTGTTCCCCTATATGGAGTTATGCACTTAGTTTATGACATGTTCGAACTTGTATTTTTATTCAAATGTATTGTGTTATAACAGTTGGAGAACCTAATAAATAAAATAAAATAAAAATAAATAGAACCCCACATTCCAGCCCATACCTCTCAGAAAAGCTGCTACCCCATTGAACATAGTTTATTTGACAACTAACTACAACTACTAAGATAAGGTTATTAAATAATAATACTGTCAGAGATCTATGATATGAGTGTAAATTCTCAAGTCAATCGGCTGTCTACAATTTGGTCAAATTACACTAAAAGATTCCGTTACATAGATAGATACATAGATACGCTAATTTGATAAAATCGTGCTAAAAAGCGACATTAGATTTTTAGAAGAGGTATTTATTCTATTATAATTTGATGTTAACATAATATTATTATCATAATGATATCAAAATATAAATCATTACATTCCGTATATAATTAGGTACAAATAAAAAAGACAGACTAAACGCAAAATTGAAACGAAATTACCATAAAATTCCGTAACTGTATTACACAGCGGAAGTTACTAAGGGGAAATGGAGGAGGTGGATCTGACATAATTATAAAGAATCGACCCTTATTCCGGATTATTACTATGTTTAACAGGCCCAGTAGAAATTATAGCTACGATTTTCATCTCTGTTTTTATCTTTTTCAATACTCTATACTCGTACATTTACAATATCACGGATTTGAGAAAAGCTTTATTTTGATGAAAAACTAAGCGAAATATTACACATTACATGTATATATATATATATATATATACAAAACACACCCATGTAGGGTTCGAATCCGCTTTTCGACTACTGTCGTGAAGCACTCCTAGCACAAGCGTTTTAAGCTCACCAGGAGTGGTTAAAGATAAAATTAAAGTTATGGTAATAGCATAACTAGTATTTTTAGTTTAATTTATTCACTACAACTTTTCAAAAGTCCACTCCTGAATAAGGCAGCTAGGAATGCCACAAAGCACGGTACTGAATCACCTACATGCCTATGGATATGGTCTATACTGCCTGCATGTCTTACCAGGTCGTCACTTCATCTAATGGGGGGCCGCCCTACACTTCGCCTACCGGTATGAGGCTGCAACTCGAGAATCTTTCTTCCCCGTCGATCGTCTTCATTTTTATTTAAGAAATTTATATCTGATGAAAAGAGAGAATAAGCATCATTTGTAGACATAGTTAAACCATTCATTATGCACTACCCTATATCATTCCGTGAGTGTCGTGTGAAACGACAAGGGGAAACTGAAGCAGGAGATGGATCTTCCTGATAAGAATCGAAAATAATAAAAAAAATCTGCCGTTGCCAAACGTGGCTATTATGCTAAGTCCTCCTATATTGGCCATAGTCCATGGAGGAGGCCTATGTTTAGCAGTAAACTTTTTATAGGCTATAATAATAGAATAAATAAAAAAAATTCAAATCTTGCACTTTTGCCATTACGTCGTTGATTTAGGTATAAATATAAATAAAGAAATGGTTCCATAATCTTACGATAGTATGATATTTTTAGATATACTTATCTAATCTGCTTTTACGATACCACGAATAAAAAGGAATCAAAACATCAAACATTTGTTGTACAAATATAGGTACCACTAACGTACATAAAAAGTATGTATCTATACAAATAAATAAAATTGAAGTGTCTGTTTGTAATGTCAAAATAACATATTTTTACTAAATGCTAGGAAAGTATATAATTATGGTTCTTATATCAAAAAAGATATTTTAAAAATTTGGTCTGTCTGTCTGTCGGTATGTCTGTCTGTTTGTTCTTGTGAAAGGGTTGCACCAGTTTTGGGGGGACTTTCCCTGGCAGATAGCTGATGTCATAAGAAGTAACTAAGGGTACTTTTACATATATAAAAAAAACAATTGGGGTTCTACGCGAATAAATCAAAACTCATGAACCCAACCGTAATAAATTCCACGGGTTAGTAAAGTTGCGTGTAGGTAGGGTCGGTGGTAGCGAAGAGCAAACAATACGCCACAACACCGCTATAAAGACTTCACTCCAAATGGCTTATGTCCATTTTCACCCCGTGGGTGCCGTAAGAGGCAACAGAGGAAAACAAATCATGAGATGGGGGGCAGCGTTTTCCTAATAACGACTAAAAATAAAAATTAAAAACTATGGAAAATATCCCCATATGAGGCAATCTATGGGGGAGGCCTATGTTCAGCAGTGGACTTTAATAGGCTTTAAGGGAAATCTAATTTTCTAAAAGCTAATTGTTAAGTATTTTTTGTATTTAATTTAGTAATTTATATTTACATCCTACGTTTCAAGTACGTTACGTCAGGAGTTTCATTTAAATCGCACAACACTCAATGCTTCAGGCAAGACTACAGAACCGCTTTTAAGAAGGCTTGAAATGCGAGCGATGTACAGACGCATATAAACTCTCTCAAAAGATTACGTTCATCAACTTCATCATTGCAGCCCTTCACAAGCTCTACTGTACATAGGCTTCTTTCAAGAAACATTACAAAACAAGCCTATTGCATCCGTTATATTCATACATGTCTTAACTCTATACCATATTTACTTACTCCATCTGGTGGGGACCAACCTACAATTCACTTAGCAGTACGAGGCTGCCACCGTTCTCCGGTTCTCCTTCCTTACTCATAAGTTAATGGATTTTCGAGCTACATGACCGGCCCACTGCCACATCAGTAAAGAAACTGACCAGAAGCAAAGCTTCTAAGGAGCGTTCAAAATTTTTTCATTGGTGTACATAAAGTTTCGTGCCTCTCTAGGATACTGTGGAGGTTAGTCAATCCTTGAACTATCTTCTTCCGTTAATTCTGTGCAGGTTTGAAGAGTTATTATGGCAGTATACTTATTAACTGACTGCCTTGTTGTATTATTGGTCGAAAGCGCGCCTGGTGATTTTGTAGTCTTGGGTACGAATCCTGAGTCGAGTCAAAATCGGTTATTGGGTTTTCCTGTTAAAAATCTCATTAGCAGCCCAGAGTCAAACAGTTGCCGGTATTTCAACTCCGTGCCTCGGAAAGCACTTAAAGTCGTTGGTTGTACGCCTGATCTCTAACCAGTTCTGTCGGTATGCAATACCATCGGACTATGACAGTGAGAAAATAGACAACGCAGCTATGCTTGCGCACAAACGTATGCACTATAATCATGTCCCGCACAGGTGTCTAGTCCCGGTTGCGACTGGCCTGGGAAGTTGAACAATATATTATGGTCTGGAGAATATACTAATACTATTTATTGTTTTAGAAAATCAGATGCTAACATAACAAGATCTACATACTTGTACTCAACCAGTTTTATAAGAATGAGTACAACATTGAAGACTGATTGTGTCTTAATAATTTATGCCGTTCCAATTTCCAGTCCTTTAAAAAATATAGAATTTGATTGATGATGATAAAACAGCCATTTCATCGGAAATTCTCAATAATTCGAAAAGTTGTGCTGAATTTTTTTAATATTTTAACGTTATATCATGAAAACTTTATTTGTGTACGCACGCGTATTTGTATGAATACACTTGCTTTTTTCTCGCCTGCGTGGTTGCAGAAGCTTATCGTTCTACCACGGGAAATTTCAAAATGATTTCATTCAAAATATTAAGCAACAACTTAAAATAAAGTTGAATGTTGAATAGAAAATACAGAATATATTCAAAATATGCACGTGTACTAAGTGTTTTGCTTTATTAATTTCCATTGAATTCTACATTATCTCATAAAAACGGTTTTTCACATACTAAATAATAAAAAATAAATAAAGATGACGATTAATATAATATAAACGTAAATAAATAAAGGGCAAGATCATACAATATTTTGTAGTAGAAATAACAATCTACCTCATAATGGGCGGATCATAAGCACCAGCCACAAACTCCGTGAAAGAAAACGATTATAATGTACGTTGTTAGCTCTAAAAACTAAGAACATCTACTTTAATTATTTCCAGTAATCACAGATGTAGTTATATAAGTATTGTTAAATAAATTAAATTTTTTTCTTTAGTTTCATAAGCTGATAAAAACTTCAATGAAACTAAGAAACTTCAATTTTTCAACGTTTAAGTGATTAAAACAAACTTTTCAACCAAGCGCCATTGCCATGTAATTGCTTGTTGTGAAATAAACAACAGTGAAACAAATAAACTGTCACCATTACAGATACTCGAGAAAACAACTAAGAGCATTCTTTATCAGACTTCAAGTTTTTCGTTATACCAATGACTAAACTTCGGACGATTATGACACGTTTTAAAGCTGACACTCGATTTTACTTTGCACAAAGAAATTAGATTCGTGATTATTTTATTATTTTACGTCAGTTGACTATGATCTCACTTGGTGGTAAGTAGTGATGTAAGTGCGAGTTCGGTTATTATTTTATTGATAAGTGAATAAATTTGTGTTGCTTAAAATTATGTTTGAATTTATTAAATATTGCAATCAACTCATCGAATTTTATATAAATCAAACATGTAGAAATCAAAAAGGACTGAAGTATGCATAATTAAATTTCATATGAATCGCGTTCAAACATTGGGTTTCAATACTAATTATTATAATTTAAATTAAGCAGAGCGTTGCTTAATTCGACAAACAGAGTAAAAGTCACGATCCCGCAGTATTCATGTTTGATATTAATTAAATTAACTCGCTTCCGCGTTAATTAGGATAAGTTCGATAAAATATACAATATTAGATATTTTTATTAGCATGAATTTTTAACTACACTACCTATTACGGCTATAGAACTTTACATTTTTTATAATATGAGCAAAACTATCAATATTTTCCTGAAATTCAAACCTCAAAAACTCGAGGTATACCTTGTTGATTGATTCACTAAAACTAATGACTTACTCATAGTGGCAAAGCTCTTTCCATCGCGAAAGTGTCAGCTCTGGGTTAACCAATTTGTTTCCTAGTTATTAAAAAGGTTTGTAAAATTATGAAGTAAATACTCGAAACTTCTATAGTATTAGCATATGTTGTGAAGGCTTAGAAACCTTCACCCTGGGGTTTTTCTTATTTTCCTTAAAGGTGAACAAAAAAATATTAAAAATTGGTACTGTAATAACCAATTGACCTGCTAAAAGAATATGGTAAATCCATAATAGAAAGAAAGGTGATGTATGAAATTGGGTGCTTGATATCATTCGTAACAGTTATACAGAATTATGTAGGTAATATGACGACAAAGCGAAAATCAAATGGTTTCATAATCATAAAAACATTTTCAAAACTGAAAAATGTCAGCTAATGCTTTTACCATAGCAAAAACAAAACTTTTTTAAATATTTTTATGTATATTATGTATGGCATTAGATAATGAAGGCTATTTTACTGAATAAAATAAATCTATTTAGAAAATCGATTTCAAACTTAACAAAATATTTGAATAACATCGGACACGATTGAATAGGCTGTATGGTCGTTGATAACTGCCTGTTTCGAAGGATACTTGGTAATTTCTAGTTTAAAATTATCACGCGCATTTGCGTTGTGGTTGTGTTTGTGGATACATTTCGTGTTTTTATTTTAGTGAATTAATTTAACTTGATCCTTGGCTTTTCTATCCATTTACTGGACAGTAGGTTGTTGTGAGCATATAATGACAACAATGTGTTACTTGGGTTTTGAGAGGAATAGAACAGACAATGTACAGCCTCAGGCTGATTTTCTAGATGACATTTTATTAATAATTGCAGAAAATAATTAAACAATTAAAAAAGTTTTTTGTATTTTATTTTATTTTAACTAAAAAACTGCATCCTTTTATCTTCTTTTCAATTTATTGAAACAAATTATCCCAAGAACGAGTGATTTTACTACATAACCTACAGATACTAAAACAAAATAAAAACAAAACCCCAGGTCCTACAAAAATATAATTTTTTGTTGTAAGTAGCAAATGATTAAATCTTCAAAATAAGGTATATTTGAACTTTGTTCAAGCCGGGCCTAAGCTTGTATGAAACCAAGTTCATCTCCTTTAAGAGAAATTCATTGTTTATGCGCCGATGAGGATGATGATTATAAAAGACAGCGTTAATAAAAAAATAATAAAATTAATGTAGCTCATCATAATTCTTCTGCTGAATGTAGCTCATCCAAATAGAGCACAAATATGGTCATAAGTCACTTGAATCTATCGGTTACCCCTCATCATCATAATCATCATTATTGCAGCATTTTTTAAGTCAACTGTCATTCGACGAATAGGCTTTCCCAAGGAATTCCATAAAACACAGTCCTGAATCACTTGCATCCATCAACTTCTGGCATGTCTAGTTTTATACAGATAAATGATTGTATGCTTGATATGATATAATATATCATCACGCACTTGTACAAGTATGTGTTAATATTTCTGCATACATAATATTTATTGATATATGTACCTACTATAACATTTAAACCAACATGTTACTTTACCACAGTCGTTTCCTCTCGTATGTGTTTACGTTCAGTTAAAACACTTAAATCACAAACGACAATAACAGAACTGTTAGTTAGGAAAAAAGGACAAAACGAAAGCGGATTCGCGTAATGGAACAAAGTTGAAGAAGCACTTTTGTTTAACATTTACTAATGGATAGAAAGACATCGAAAACGATGCAAAAAGCCTCGTTCATTTCTGGGAACTTTGTTCATTTTTCAATTGCGTTAACATTATTATGAATGAAATAATTAATTGTTTCTTTAACAAAAAAAAAAGAATTTAAATTTAATAAAATTAAGTGAAAGTAAATCCTTTCTGTTAACTTAATAAATAAATATAAACACCAATCATTAAATAATTAACTTCTGATAATGTTCTCTAAATCCGAGCCTAATTGTCATTGTTGCTTCTATGTTCTTTTTTTCTTTTTCTTCTTTTTATGTTCTTCTTTTCTGATTTTTTATAGATCTTTTTCGAGATTCGATAGAAAGCAGCATTTTTGAAGCATTTATTAAAATAAATAAAGTAAAAATTTAATCACAATCAATATTTTATTAAAACGGTGATTCAATGAGATTTTATTTTATATCATACAAGATATAAAATAAAATCTTTAAAAATCTGTCTGATTCCTCCCCATAGCTAAAATCTTAAATCAAAAATGTTAATTTTTAGTATCACGTTTTTTTTCTGAAAGTGTTTGTAGTTGGCCCTGCGGCCTTTACAACTTCATTCCAATAGACTCGTAAGCGAAGACTTACGAGTCTTTTGGACTGCAGTCCCGAAGCCTCCCGGGCCCTGCTTTTGGAGAGAGGCTTCTCAAGCTAGGGAGGAGGGCTCGAAGTGATTCAAGGGCCGCTTAGAAGGAGGTATGAACCATCTATTATAGCCTATAAATGCTCATTGTTAAAGATAGTCCTCCACGACAGATTATTACCCAACTCTGATGTATCATGCCTCATTGACAGCTTTCCACTTGACCGCATCCAGCGCAAGGCGGCTTGAATCATCGACGATCGAGTTTTCTCTGATCGGCTAAATTCACTGGCGCTGCGAAGAGATGTTACATCCTTTTGCATCGCATTTACCACGGGGAGTGCTCTAAGGAATAGTTAGAATTAATTCCAGCCGCCAAATTTCACCAATGCACATCGTGACAAAGCTTACGTTATCATCTACATCATCTGAATGCTTGGCGATCCACTACTATGCAATTTACCAGGAGTTTTCTTCCTCGCACGACTATTTTATGGAAACGTTTACCACAGGCGATTTTTCCGAACCGATACAACTTAGGGACCTTCAAGAAACGAGCTCATTCCTTTTTAAAAGGCCGGCTACGGATCTGCAATTCCCCTAGCTTTGCAATTGCTCACAGGTGGCGATAGACACTTAGCATCAGGTGAGCTGCATGCTCGTTTGTCCCCCCATTTATAAAAAAAAATATAGTCTCTGCAAAAGATGTTTATGATTCCATGAGTTCTATTTTTATAATATTTGCACGAAAAACATCATTAATGATGCTAAACCGAAGCCCACGTGAGTGAATCCAAGAGAAACGCTAGTATGTGATTAAATTAAAATTTAAAATTCAAGCTTTTATATTCTGAATATATACTACATACTTCTGAATTAATTCAGTTGCGGTAAAGTTTGTTCGTACCTAACTGCCTTTCAAGATTAATTCGCATAACTTGGCAAATGGATATAATTTTGGCTGAGTCGTGGTAGCAACTCGAGTAATCTTAAGCTCATCAATCAGCATCACTGGTATTGTTAACCACAATTCTAATTTACCACGTGCACGTCCGTGAAGGGAAATGTTTTTAAAGAACCTTCATCTCTTAGAAGTTAAAAGGAAAGTATCCTGATGATACATGTGAAATACGTTAACAGACAGTGTGTAGCGAAACGGATTTTCTTATCACTTCAAAATTATCATAGTCACAAGATTGTTAAGTTACAAAGAACCTTGCATATAGATAGAATAGGGACAGATAAACGTAGTTTATGTAGGATGTTATTTTACTTTTCTACTTTTATGTAATTTTAGAGGTCTTTAAGCATTTTGTCGTAGCTTAAATTTTTTTAATGTGCAGGCAATTAACATTATGTTAAAATATTCATTTGTTTTTTTGCTCAATAATCCCAATCAAAAATGGCTTTATTTATCAGTATTGACAAAACTACTTTCAACCAAAATTTTTCAGTCAAAGCTTCTATAAAGCAATGTTTTTAAGCTAAAACTACTTTTGAATATATTCTATAAATACCTTTGAATGTTTTAGCCAGTCAATAGCAGTTCTGACCGGAAAAGAGTTTTATATACGCGTCAGTAGCCTAATGGCAGGTCACGAACCGCGAACTCGAAAGGTCGTGTATTCGAATCCGCCATTCGACTACTGTCGTGAAGCACTTCTAACACAAGCGTTTTAAGCTTATCAGAAGTGGTTAAAGGGAATATTAGTAATGTTTAATAGCTTTACCAGTATTTTCTTTTCTAAAAAAAATACCCGCCTTACACCTCCACTTACGGAACATTATTGTCACGTGTCATTTAAAAAAAAACTTATTCACCAAACTCTAACATTGGATAACAATTTCGCATAAAAATTTTCAGTTCGTAGCGTAACCTTACGAATAACAACTTCAAAGATTCAGACCGTTTTCATCAGTCAACTGCCCAAGGCGATATAATTAATTTTTAAATTTTTCGAAGCACTGTTGTAATATTTTGCAGACGGATATTTCAAAAGAATGTACATTTTTATAAGAATTTAGCTTTAATTCAAAGCATAATTCAAAAAAACTTGCTAAAAAATGCTTCAAATTATCTGCTTGAAATTCATGTGGAGCACTTAAACTGTGTTACACTAGTTGATAAATTAGCAACGAAATCAATTTACTTAGATCAAAACCACGTTGTTAGAAAAGTGTAGATTGTAGTTGTAAAAAATTATATATTAAAAATTGAATTAAAAAAATCCTGACATTGGCTGATTGAATTGGCATAAAAATAGTAATAAAAATATTAATAATATAAAATTTATTTTGGAATCCTTACACAGATGAATCAGAGAGGAGCTACATTTTATATTTAGCATTATTGATGGTCAATCTAGTTCCATAAGCAAAAACTTCTGATATAATTTAAAAAAAAATATTAATAATATGTAATTCGTCGTGTTTTGACGGCGTTAAAGAATCCGTCACCGTTATTAATCCCGTGGTATGGGTGCCATAGGAGACGACTACAAGAAATGTCTCATGGTCTCCGATAGATGGCGATACAATCATCTTTTATTTGTAAAAATATCTACTACACTATATTACCATCCTGTGTGTGTTGTAAGTGGCGACAGGGGGAAACTGAAATAGGAG
Source organism: Parnassius mnemosyne (assembly GCA_963668995.1). Classification (NCBI taxonomy): domain Eukaryota; kingdom Metazoa; phylum Arthropoda; class Insecta; order Lepidoptera; family Papilionidae; genus Parnassius; species Parnassius mnemosyne. The sequence continues at coordinate 9,700,645 of CAVLGL010000159.1, forward strand.
ATGGGCAAGCATGGCAACTATGGCAAAATCCCTCCTATGAGGCAACCTATGGGGGAGATCTATGTTCAGCATTGGACTTTTATAATAGTAATAGTAAGTAAGAAAACGAAATAACTGTCCATTTAATGTAAGAGGCATATTATGTCCAGCAGTGAACTCTATACCGCTTGATAAGACAATTTTTTGCAACATTTTCTCTCTAATATACAATCTCACTAATATACAGAAAATACATTGTAGCTTTACATTACATGCACATTTGATGTTAGTAAAGCATATTCTTCGCCGCTATCCAACGAATATAGCAACTTTATCCAAGCCAGCGTGTGCCTTGAGGGGTTTAAATTAAATAGTTTCATAAACATGCTAGTTAAGATACTTCGTTCCAATTGAAAAACTTTCCCAACTAACTAGCCGCCCAACTCGTGTGGTTATCTCTTTGAAACAGTTTCGTTTAAAACATTGAAGTTTTTTAACGATAAGTTATACACTTTTTAATTTATTACGAGTAATTGTTTTAGGGAATTAGCAATAGGTAATTTATTTTAAGTCACTAAAATAGTTTTGACGAAGCATATTGACCAGTTCATTAAGGAATTTGGTTTTAATTAAGAATACCGTCTATATGACGTTATTCTATGTTTCCACCATATAGCAGATTTCGACTGCGGTGGGTAGGGAGAGCGGCGTCTCGCAATAGCTATACTCCTCTTTCCTCGCGATCCAAACGCCTCCGCATCAACGGTGTGACCCCGCGAGAGTCGAGGATGGGGCAAGTGGCACATCACCATACCAACACTCCTCTTCCCTCTTGAGCCAGCCAAGGCTACTAAGCCACCACGACAAGAAAAACCATTTGGGGGGTAAGGGGGATGTACCAATTCGCACCTAGAGTAAGCTCACCAACGCGATTCAGAGAGGTCACACCGGGCAATACTCCACCTAATCAGTGTGTCATTTCATAGATACACCATTGGATGTCCAAGCTACGGGTAATAAGTACTCTCAACGAATTCCTCTTATAATTATACCTCTGATTTTATCACATAAGCGTCACATCGTTACAAAGCCCTAACACGCAGTTTAGACACATGGTGTAGATTTTAATGACTATACCTTTACCCTTGACTCTGATTAGTCGCAGTACCAGACGTTTCGCACCTTTGACGCAATTCCCAGTCGCTCTGGGTCTATTAAATCTGATGAAAACTGTATAGTTACACCACCATCTACCGTCAGAGTAAAAAAATAGCTATGGAGTTTTCCTGTCAAGAAATTTGTCGTAACACCGGGCGAGTTAGAAGTTGGCGATAGCGACTCTAGTGCCTCGGAAAGCTCGTAAAGCAAGTGGTCTAATCGAACAATGAGAGTGAGTGAATAGATATTCCACCTACGCTTGCGCACACACTCAAGCACTTAAATCCTGTCCTGCATAGATGAACTAGTCTTCTTTGATACTGACCTTCGTATCCAAAATTTTGGTAGGAGGACATTATTATTATACATGTAAGAATTTTTCTTCCTCGCACAACTTCCTTGTGGAATCAACTACCACCAGTGGTTTTTAGGACCGATATGATTTAGGGACTTTCTAGAAAAGAGCCTACTCTTTTAAAACTGCCGGCAACAACATTGCAGCTCGTCATAACACTGCTGTTCGGTAGTTCATAGACCTCCGTCATGGAATGCCACAAAGCAGGTTTATGAGCCACCTACATCCATCGATTCCCTGAATCTCTTACCAAATAAACATTTCAACTAGTGTGCGGGGGGGGGGGGGTTGACTTTCCGATTACTCAAACGAACTTAACGAATAGTCCTCTTTGGGCTATTGCAGTCCACTGACACTTACAGCCAAGTTCAAACAAAAGAGGATAAGATATATTGTCACCAATGAAGACTATTATATATATAAGACGAGGGTATATTATATTTGAGAGCTGTAGCAAAAACCTCATTGCTTCATTTGTCTGGCCATTGTCCTATTTTGTTTTCAAAACCTGAAGGCAATTAAAATTAATTTAAGTACTACAAAGTAATTATGAAACTCTTTTCTATAAGATAATATTATTGAAGATTGTTAAGTATTAAACTAAAAACATTTATTTCACTTTTGATAAAATAAAGCTCTTTGCTACATTTTAACACGTTAAAAATTTAGACAATATGAAAGCGAGCCCAATATTTATAAAAGTAAATAAAGAAAATCCAACTACATGAAAAAGTTTACTGAAAGAGTACCTAACCTATGTACATTTTTTCTTTCACAACTAAAACAAATCTGACGACATCAAATATTTTAAAATCCATCTACCTGTTCAGGCTACAGAGCGTACCGAAGAAATAAAGATGCTTACATACATCCCTTTACAAACGTTACCCTCCTTTTGGAGCAGTCGGGTAATAAAACTTCGGTGTTTAAAAATAATTATAAAGCATAAATAAATCAATTTCGTTATACTTTTTATGTGGAAATTGAATTCTTTCTGCTTTCTAATATTGCTATACACTTTTTGTGTAAGTTTTTTTATCCGTAACTTTGCTCGAATCACAGGTCAGGTTTCACCGGGTAGTGCTGTGTGGCTTTCATTGGGGAGGTCTATGTTCAGCAGAACACTTGCAAATGGCTGTAATGATGAAGATAAGCACAGGAGTTTTTTTTCCATTTTAATTTTAAGTCGATTATTTTCGTCGTTTACAAGCCACTTTGGTTAGTACTCAAATCGTGCCGCAGAATGCGGTTGGACTTGCGGTTAACTGAATTGCGGTTATCCATCCCGGAACCGCAACTGCAAACGCAAAAACACATCATTCGGTTAAGAAACCGTTGATATTATGTTGCGGCCAGGAAAGGCCACGGGGAAGACATTTACATTACACAAAAAAATCATGGAAAGAAGTACTACATGCATCCTTATTTGTGTGTATGCACACAACCTGACTCGATGGCGAGTAGCCTCAAACTATACGCATATAACATAGATTTGTATGGGTACATGCAAATGAACTATTTCACTTGCTATAAATCTATGTATCTCTTGTACACCTGCTCTCAAAACGAAACAGTGTATCTTAGTGTGTCATCGAAATATTCCGTCAGCACTCGGTGTTCGTTGCGCTCTCATGTTCATGTATGTTATTACATCTATTTTGTTTATCTGCATGGCAAAGATATTCAAATATATAATATAGTCTCGAACAAATAATTGGTAATTAGGGACTACTAACTTTCGCGTCTTTATGTAATAAATTATCATATTTCTACGTGGTAAATCCAAGCTGCAGCTATATTGTGATTGCAGCATGAATTTGGCGGCTCGATCAGGTTAGAACCATGCTCTCACAGAATACCAGCATAAAATAGCAGTTGTGTGTCATATAGTGAGTGTAGAGAACCGGAAACTCTTTTTACTGAAAAGGAGGCATTTCATCTTTGTCCTCAGGGGTATCGATGCACCTGCATTTTAATTCTTAATCAAGGATAAATGTAGATGTCTATGGGCCACAGCATCCACTTACCATCAGATGGACTATCATCCTTATTATATAAAAAAATATAATGATTAAAACACGAATATTTCAAGCTTTTATTTCAACATACGTTAATAAAATATAATAATATGATCGGTGATTCGGAATAATGGCGCGTTCAGTCATCTTTAACAACTAAGTTATTACTAAAATACAGATGCTAAAGATAGATACAAGAACGGTGAACTATAGTTTATAGAAGCAGTGTCAGTAGAACTATTGAACTTGCGAGTATTTAACTAGCGATATATACGAGTGTATCGACGATGCTGTATCTCAAGTATTAGACTGGTTTATAACTAAAAACTTGCTTTTAAATGCCAATAAAACGAAATGCATTAAATTTTCTTTGCCAAGCTTAAGAAGGGGTAATACTTATACCAAGTTGAGCGATAAATTACTTTATTGATTCCACAGTCTTTTTCGGTATTACAATTAACTCTCGATTACAATGGGGAGCTCATATTGATGCCTTTTCAAGGAACTTAATTCCGCTGCGTATGAAGTAAAAAAGAATTGAGTTAGATTGGTTTATTTTAGCCATTTCCACGCTGTTTTGTCCAATGGATTATAAATGTGTGGATCAGCAAATGATGTAAAAAATCTATTTAAGAAAACAAAATTGAACCAAGGAACTCACTATATTAATAAGATAATATTATAGAATATTATTTAGATAGTTGATAGAATCAGGCGTTAGTTTGCGGATACCCATTATATTAAACTTGGTAAATAAAGTATAGTTGTGTTGAAAGTAGCGGTGCTGGCATTAGGGATGACGGGGACAATGCACGAAATTAAGGGAGGGGGGGGGGGCTCTTCAATCTAGGTAAGACACATTATTTTGTATTGAGCAGATGTTGGTAAAAATTACTTTCGATCGATCAAGATTCCCTGTAATATAACTGATTTACCGTTGCATAAATTCAAAGCGTGTATAAAAAGCACTCATATCAAGAAATTGATAAGAGTGCTTTATTAATGATTGATTTAAAGATGATTATTTAAAAGATAACAATGGGTGGACATAATAGACGTTCCTTAAACATTTTTATAAGGATAACTTAAACGGTTGAGAGAAAAATAGTCTACTTGAGAGTTTCTAGCTGCTTCTTTTCACAAGGTCTTTACGCAGTGGGTATGGCTAATTGTTGTAGGGATGGCAAAACGTAGCATGTTTGAAAGGATGGCATGTTTAGTTTGTGTATAAATCTTCAATAAAGTAGTAGTTTAATAGTAGTAGTTAATTATTTTCATAACAGTGCTTTTCACGTTGAACGATAAATGTCTCAAATTGCATTGCTATGTAAGGTTGCACATTAACGTAGATAACCGCAAAGTTAAAAACAAAACGTCTAACCCAAAATTTGGCACCAAATGTCGCATGCGTCCGAAAAACAAGCAAATCAACGTTTACTACACTTCGTCACTGTGCTGGCTCCCTTCCATTTCCATTAACGAATGTTTAGCCAAATTGTTTCCTGAACTTTACTCCATTAGACGAAACAGTTTCCTTTTTGCCTTTCTCCCCAGTGAACGCAAATTTCCCCCTAGTTAACGTTTTTTGTTTCCCCTGTTTGTGATCTAAGTGTTTTGTCCGTATGCAATTTAGGAAAAACTTTTAATTAATTAACTTTTCGCCTTAAATGCTTTCTTGTGTTAAAATAATCTTCTTAGGTTCGGTGACGCATTCTATCTTAATTCTCCGAGGCGACATTGCATCTGTAGACTTCTTTATTTGAAATTAGCTGCAGGTGTCTATGGACTGCAGTGGTCACTTTCCATTAGGAGCACTTAATGTTCGAGTGTCACTTCATTTTCGTAAAAAAAAGTCTTACACAGATCAATATTTATTCTATTGACATGAAGTGCTAAGCAAATTTTCAACTGACTTCAAAAAGGAGGAGGTTCTCAATTCGATTAAATTTTTTTTACGTGTGTGATTCTTTTTTATTTGAAAGCTGGTGCTTCTGAAGAATGTGGGTTTCTTATGAGAAATTAATTTGAGCAAGATCTTATCAGTAGTTTATAAGTTATTGTTAATAATGCGTATTTAATTGAGTTTGACTACATTTTGCACGTGGTAGAGCCATGCTGCAGCTATATTAATAGTATAGTTGTAGCACGAATGGGTCGGCTCAACCGGGAAAGGGCCACGCTCTCACAGAATACCAGCGTAAAATAGTAGCTTAATACTGCTGTGTTTCGTATGGTGAGTGTTGAGAACCGGCGACCTTTTTTACTGGAAAAGAGGCATTCCATCTTTGTCCTCACGGGTGACAACGCATCTGCATTTTGATTCTTTATTGAGGATAGATGTGATGTCTATAGGTCACAGCAACCACTTACCATCAGGTGGACTGTGTGCTCGTTTGTCACCCTAACCTATAAAAAAAAACATTGATGATAATGGATTTAAATTGAAGTCGGTTGTACAACATTTTTAATTTTACCGCTTGTTTATTGTTACCATGACAAAAATATGTAAATGTATACCTATAAAATATGTAATAAATTTGTATGCTTATTTACTGGAATCTTAAAACATAAAGTGTGATCCATTTCGAGGTTCCCTACTTTTTTAAAGAAAAAAAAAACACAGAAAATTCAAATTTAATGGAGAATGTTTATTATCATTTGAAAGAACATTCTTCGACATTTATTTTTTGAAGATTATGTCTATCAAATGTTGGCCGTTGCTACGTCGCAGATGGTCCATCCGTTGAGTCCAATTTTCGATGACTCGTTCGAGCATTTCGACTGGTAACTGGCGAATGACACGCGTGATTTTTTCCTCTAAGACCTGAATTGAAGCGGGTTTGTCCGCATAAACTTTAGACTTTACATATCCCCACAGAAAAAAGTCTAACGGTGTGATATTACACGATCTTGGTGGCCAATCGACTGGCCCAAAACGTGAAATTATGTGCTCACCGAAATGTTCTCTCAATAAATGCATTGATTGATGCGATGCATGGGAAGTGGCGCCGTCTTGCTGAAACCAAAGGGCGCCGAGATCACGAGCTTCAATTTCAGGCATCAAATAGTCGGTTATCATGGCACGATAACGCTCGCCATTGACGGTTACGTTCGCACCGGCATCATTTTTAAAGAAATATGGACCGATTATTCCACCGGCCCACAAACCACACCAAACTGTTGTTTTTCTGGATGAAGTGGCAGTTCTTGAATCTGTTCAGGTTGCTCTTCGTCCCAAATGCCGCAATTTTGTTTACCCATTGAGCCAGAAATGGGCCTCATCGCTAAACAAAATTTGCCTCGAAAACATCGGATTTTCTTGGTACTTTTCAAGAGCCCATATGGCGAAGCGATGTCGCTTGGGAAGGTCGAGCGGCTTCAGTTGTTGCACAAGCTGTAATTTGTACGCTTTCAATTTAATATCTCGACGTAAAATGCGCCAAGTCGTTCCACACGTCAGTCTGAGTTGCTGCGAACGGCGCCGAATCGACTCTCCACGGTCTTTGTGTACACTCTCAGCTACGGCCGCTATATTTTCTTCACAGCGTGCTAGACCTGGTCTTTTCGGTCGAATATTATCCAATAATTAATGCTGGGTCTCAAAATGGGTGATGGTGTTGCGAATAATACGCTCAGTAGGCAGATTATGTTGACCATATGTTGAGCGAAGTGCACGAAATACATTCCTCACAGAACGTGAATTTTCATTATAAAGTTGAACGATTTGTAAACGTTGTTCAGGCGTAAGTCTTTCCATTATAAAATGCCAAACAATACTAAACAAAAATAACATGACAGCATGACACGAACCACACGTGATTTGTCAAAGAAAGGCTATTGAAAAAAGTATCTCTACTTGAATCACCTATTATTATTGTATTTAGACATCGATATAGTAGATCGATACCAAGCACATCGATTACAAAGCCAGGGAAGCAGCTCTGCTGATTTATTTGTTCGCTCTTTTATCTTTATTAACACTCATCTTACGGTTGAACAATTGATTTACGACGTATACAATACGAGATAACTATTAATATCGTTAAATAAATGACTATATCATTAACAGTTGTTTAATTTTAATTTTTAAAGTTCGACGGCTCAGTGGCTTAGTAATAATTTGCAGCTTGCATCGCTGAAGTCCGCGGGTTCGACTCCCGCACGAAACAATTATTTGTATGGCCTTTTTTTATATAGAAGAGAGGGCAAACGAGCATGCGGCGCACCTGATGGTAAGTGACTACCGCCGCCCATGAACAACTGCAACACCAAGGGACAAATAATACTTATACTTATCTTCACGCACAATCCCTGACGGGGTAGCCAGAGAGAACAGATCGCCAAGTGTCACGATCCTTACAAACCTCTTTCGCTTCTTTCAGATTCATTATCTTCTTCATGCATGCACGTCTAGGTATCCGAGTACTCTTGACCCTACCCTCTTCGAGCAATTTGCTCACATGGTCTTCGAAAGTTAGTCTCGGTCTACCTCGACACCTTTTAATATTAACTTTCGCGCTATATATTTTCTTCACCATTCGGTCTTCACTCATTCGCTCAACGTGCCCAAACCACCGAAGCACGCCCTTATCAATTTTTGTGATAAGGTCATCTTTCAAACCTGCCATATTGCGAATCTCTTCGTTTCGCTTTCGGTCGGCCATGGTAACGCCGCACATATTACGAAGAGATCGCATCTCCACTGCATTCAACTTACTTTTATGCTTCTTCTGGCATACCCAGGTTTCGCTGCCATATAACAAAGTCGGTACCAACACTGCGTTATGTATTGCAAGGCGTGCACTCTTCGCTACGCCTTGCCTTTTGACTAAAGCAGTCAGGGCACCATTGACTTTGTTCCCGGCAGCGACACGCCTGTCCACATCTAAATCACATCTTCCATCCCGGCTAAAAGCACTCCCCAAGTATACAATTTCATTTACCTGTTCTAGACATTCCTGATTTACCCATATTTCACACTTCGTTCTCTCTTCGTCCCTTTCAAATACCAGAACCTTAGTTTTATTAGCATTCAAACGGAGACCTTTAATTTCACATTCCTCTTTCATACACGTGACTAATGCCTGCAGTTCTGCCTCTGATGGTGCAATAAGCACTGCATCATCAGCGTACAGCAGACAATGTACAATGTACTTTTATGTCACCCAAATGTACTTTTATGTCACCCAATTTCACACCCAAACAGCTATCTTTCAGCTTCTGTAAACAGCTGTCGAGATACAGTATGAACAGCCAGGAAGACATGACACAACCCAATTATTGTAGACAAATAATTGTCTACAAATAATTGTCTCGACTCTAGATGTTTGTCGTTGTGAAATTTATGTATGGAAACTAAACTTAATCACAACACAGGAGAAAATCCTAGTGTGCAATTAACCTCTTTCATAAAAAAGTAAAAAAAAATATTTTGGGGATAATCTTCATAACAAGGAAGCATTGATAAAGTTTTATAGTTGACATATTTTAAAACATATAGAATTAATTTATAATATCTTGTGACATGTTTCTTTCCAGTTTGCATGAAAATCGGTATAAATTATACTAATGGATTTCTTGGAACGGCAATGTTCAGTAAGCTTTTAGTAATAAATTTATGGATTTGCATTACGTGAGTTATGTAGTTAATGCTTAATTTTTAATAAAAGTTTCTTACAAGAGACTAATCTGAACATTAGTAAACACTATTTATAGAAACTCAGATAAGTTTTTCCTGTTAGACATTAGTAATAAAGAAAAAAAATCCCGTAATGTTTCTTTTAATTACGTTATCTGAAGGGATCTTGCCTCTATAAATGTTTACTAACCTTATGGAATTTTTACAAACTATGGCAGGAGAGCCGATGGTATGAATTTGGTCCCTTGGGAGACAGCCAAAGTTCTGGTGTGGTATTAATTCATTTAGAAACAGACCATCACAGGTAACTGAATTGAATAAATGGTGATTTCATATGTTTACGCAAACACTACAAATTTAGATAAAACTAGTTTTTACTGATGTTATCGCGTATATTTACTTATTTTATATTCCCGAAGTTTCGAGTACTTTACAGCACCCATGGTCACGGGGAGACTGGGGTTATCGACGTACCAATGTCTATGCCTTTAGATTAAAATTATAATATTAAATTGAAATAAGTTAATATACGCTCTTAAATCCGTACAACCTAGTTCTATTTAAATTGACTAAATGACGCAAATATTATTCTCTGAATATAGCAACTACGTTCTTGCTGCTATGAAGTAGGACTGTGTGACAACTTTATATGTTGAGTTCTTACTTTTAGTATTTAATATTTTTTATGAAGATAAATATTTAAAAAAAGTTGTTTTATAACAATCAAAAATATTTCATTACATTAAAGTATTTATTTTATACGATAAGGGTAACAAACGAGCACACAATCCACCATCAGGTGGACACGGATTCAGAAACCACTTACCATCAGGTACGTAAGTGGTTACTGTGGCGCGTAGACATTTACATCTAGCCTCGACTATAAATCAAAATGCATATGCATTGTCCCCCGTGAGGACTAAGATGGAATGCCTTGTTTCTAGTAAAAGGGGTCTCCGGGTCTCTACACTCACCATACAAAACACAGCAACATTGAGCTGCTATTTTACACCGGTTTGGTCTGTCCCTGGACGAGCCGAGTCATTCGTGCCATAAGTATACTACTAATATTGCTGTAGCATGACTCTACCACGTATAAAACACATTTTACCACTAAATTTGAATTAATGTATTCTTATATAAGTTTTGATCACCAATCTTTGAATCTTCACAGCTGTATATAAATATTATTAAAATATATTTCCCATTAGGTACTTCACCTAACCCTATGTTCGACATCATGAATCCAGCTACTGCAAACCGTTTGAGGAAATGTGATATCAAATAATTGAAACTACGTCATTGCCAGTTTATTTTGAAAACACCAAATATAACCGCACATATCATCATCATGATCATCATTACAGCCCTTTAAAAGTCCACTGCTGAACATAGGCCACAAAGCACGATCCTGAGCCACCTATATCCATCGACTTCCTGCATATTTTACTAGGTCGTCACTCCATCTAGCGGGGTGACACCCTACACTTCGCCTACTGGTATGAGGCCTCCACTCGAGAACCTTTTTCCCCCATCGGTTGTCGGTTCTTCGAGCTATATGGCCGGCTCGTTGCCACTTTAGCTTACTGATCCGTTGGACTATGTCGGTCACATTGGTTCTACTGCGGATATCCTCTTTTCTAAGTTTAGCACGCAGAAAAACACTTAAAACCCAGAAAAGCCCTCTCCATAACTCGCTGAGCGACCTTGAGCTTCCTCATACGGCCAGCAGTGAAGGACACCGTCTCAGTTCCATAGGTCATCACTGGTTACACTGGGTGTACAATCTCGTTTACTTATTTATTCTTTATTGCATTCTTTAATCTAAAAGAATACAAAGGGCGGACTTAATACCTTGAGGCATTCTCTACCAGTCAACCCATGGAGTGGTGAGAATTTGAGGTAGATGTAGCAATATAGAATAGAAACAAAATAAAATGATAATTAATTACGTTACATATACATTTCACTAATATATACAATAAATAAACTATAAAAATATCTCCTATTTATACATGTATACAAATATATACATACATACATAAGCATACATATATTCATATACAAATAGTATATATAAATAACTAGGAATATATACGTCTAAAATATAAATGGCATGGATGATTCATGTAAGAAGCGTTGTCTTTAATAGATGATTACTATGTATGTAATGTTAGATCCTAGATGAGAACCCTATCGTGAGATGAGGACATCGTTTCCAAGATTTACCTAAGAAGGTATACCTGACGAGAAGGTGTGTCGTAATTTCTCGAACGCTGGCTAGCCGAGTTGAATCTGTCAATTGACCTCTTGTTCGAAGTCCAACTTCGTCAATTGGATTTGGACTAGTCGGACTATTTGTCCCAGGTAAACATAATCGTCAACAAATCGAGCTTAGTGCTGCCAACAATTACCGGCATAGGTGTGACTTGAACGTTACACAAGATCTTTGTTTTGTCCATGTTCATCTTAAGACCGTTCCGATCCGTTGGGAAACACTATTGAGGTCATTGAACATAATGCTTAGATCCTCCAGTGATTCTACCATAAGTACTATATCGTCGGCATATCGAAGGTGAGTGATGTACTCGCTTTTGATGTTAATACCGCATCCTTTCCAGTCCAGTTGCTTAAAAGGGTCTTCCAATGCAGCGGTGAAGAGTTTCAGAGATATTACGTCACCCTGTCTTACACCTCTCTGCAGTTTGATGGGTTTCGTACTCTGGTTCTGTACTCGTATAGCCATCGTAGTCTAACATTACAAACACTTCAGCACCTTGATATACCGACAGTCAACTTGGCACCATGGCCATTTCGATGGAGCTGTATTGAAGTTGCGTAAGTCGCGCCACATGCAAATGGAAATCTCTCTGTTCGGTTGCCTGTATGCTGTCAAATCTGCTAAAGATTGCAGCTTTATTTCCAGTTTAACAGCTATGAGATTAAGAGTGTGCTCGGAGAGTTATTGTGTTCTTCTGCGGCGGATCTTGCAAAACTTAGCTCCGACCGTATGAACAGTTTTCACGAGCTTGTCATTCATATCGTCCACTGTATTGCAATTTACTAGGCACTGAAAACGATTTTGTAATTTGAGCTGATAGTTTTCGGGACTTTGGATTAGAGCACGAGGAGGACGGAGCGTTAACTTCATTAGATGAGACCTCTCAAACTTAATGTTTAGAACAGTTGTCGTCTGGTCGCCATAATGAAGTCTATTCTTATGTGTCCGTGGGGTCCACGTGCGTGAACTTCACCACACGTGGACCCCACGGACCGATAGTCGCTACAGCAAATGGCACAAATTTTACACATTCATTTTAATTCCAATGTCAACCACATAACTTGAAAATCGGAGAACGTTGTACAGCTCAATCCTGAATTAACTTACCAAGAATAATTCATTTAACTACTAGGTTATTACTACACACATATTTTTCAATGCTAACACTTTTTTTGTTATGTTGCTATGATCATTTTAATGATAAGGAATGCAGCAAATTTCAAACTATTTTATTTTTCGATTTTGGAATTTCATTGGCAATTTTTAAGCATTTATAACGGAAAAAATTGCTAAGTAAGTTTTAAAAACAAAATAACGTATTATTATTGTAGTATTGATTCTATAAGTTGTGCTGTTTTGATCACTTTTGAAGTAGAAACACAATGAACATATTCACTTAATCATTACTTCCAATGCACGTACGTACACGGCGGGACGTACTTCATGAGCATTTTTTTTACATAAAATTGAAACAAGCCGTTGCTGTTTATGAAGCCTTATTTATGTTTGAAAAATCACTTTTTTCTGAAAATCATCGCATTCTTACAACTGCGTATACTATTGTGGGTACATTTTTGCAAGGCTATAACGAGAAATAAATCTAAATCACAGAGACGTTTTGGTAGACCGGCAATTGTCGCCTAGACTACAAGCGAAGCACATAAATAATACAATGCAATAACAAACCAGTCGGCTAACTGCGGCGTTCCACTGTTATTACTTCCCACCTTAGTCTGGGAGATACCCCACTGCCGTCCACATACCGACATGAACCCCCCGCCCGCACCTAATGCGACATTCTTACGTGACAACGATTTATCCAGCGTGTATTGTCCCAGCTTAATTTATAGCTGAGCTTGAAACCGCGGGCACAAAATTATTTCCTCATATTCATACAAAAAATAGCGGATAGCTGAAATAAAGTGAAAGAAATGGTGGAAACGGTCAGACACAAATCATTTTTGTGTTCCTATTCTCTTTTATGCCTCTTTCTATTCTCTAGTCCTGTTTTTACACCTTTAAATAAGTGTTTTCAAGTTAAATTCTTTTATTAAATAGCATTAGTGTAGTCTGGAATTGAAACTATGATTTAGGAATATTTTTTTAGGGCTTTGATAGTTTAACCTGTGACTATCGATAAACCTCGTTTTGTAACCAGCCCGATGCACATATTTGCATTTTAAAATATCTTTTTCTTATTAAAGTATCTTAAAATAGCAGACTATAACTGTGACAAACAAACTGAAAGAACAGCTCTTGTTTCACGAGATAACAAATCCACTAAAAGACAGTCACAAGTTTTTCTTTCTTCGTACATATGACAGTTATCTTTGTCAGAATAAGATAAAAAATGTTACTGTGATACCCTGTTACTCGTCACAAGCTCTTTCCTTTTCTCACATAGGTTCGAAACCTTATTTAGAAAGATAAGTACTCTATGGAAGTATCTTAAAATAGCAGACTGTAACTGTGACAAACAAACTGAAAGAACAGCTCCTGTTCCGCGAGATAACAAAACTCATTATACAACAGTCACAAGCTTTTCTTTATTCATACTTATGACAGTTACCTTTATTAGAATAAGATAAAAAATATAACTGTTACACTGTGACACCCTGTTACAATTCACAAGCTCTGTCCTTTTTTCGCATAGGTTCAACACCTTAGTTAGAAATAGAAGTACCTACCTACCAAGATTGTAATAACAGACTGCTATTTTGTAACAGGTTCTTGAAACTGTTACATGTGTGGAACTGGAACAGGCGGAACAGATATGCGATTTTACCTGTTACAGCCCACTCCTAGACTGAGCACAGACTGAATAGTAGATTCTACCAAATTGAGGTATGAGGGGATGCGTGAGTGGCCGACGTGCGCAAACATTCATCTTTACATGTGCGTTTTTGTCCGCGCGAAAGCTGATCCATGCGTTAAAGACCGTATGTGTAAAGGCGGCTAATCACTAGCAATCGTCGAGTCGTTGTTTGCTTTTTATAATAAAAATTTACATTCTAAACTCAAAAAATAACGAACTACTATTACATATAAAAATGTCCCAGACCTATTAATTTTTTTAAACTTAAAGTCAATAAAGTTTTTTTAATAAAGTTTGTTTTATTAGAGATGCCAGCCTATATTAAAATACTCAGTTAACGAGGCCAGTTACAGTACATTCTATTGAAACTCGTATAGAAATCCTACGCATATATATACAGTAAGCATTCAATGTGTTATAATTTGAAATCTATACAAATAAATAAAATTGAAGTGTCTGTTTGTAATGTCAAAATAACTGTTTTTTACTAAATGCATATGAAAGTAAATACGGTACCTATAACTAAAATACAATTTTTAAAATTTTTGTCTGTCTGTCTGTTTGTTCCGGGTAATCTCCGAAACTGTTGGACCGATTTTGACGGGACTTTCACTGGCAGATAGCTGATTTCACAAGGAGTAACTTAGGCTACCTTCATTTTAGAAAAAGAATAAGGATTCCGCGCAAAAACATAAAAACCCTAACACGCGAGCGAAGTCGTGGGGAACAGCTAGCAATAAATATTATTGATTTTTTTATTTAAATACAATACTTAAATAAATATTTTTTTTAAATATTTGTAAGTTTTACTGACAAATTTGCTACAGCAAGCAAAATAGTATTTGTAATTAAAATACGTCCTCAATAGTTACATGCAATGTCAATATACTGACAAAAGCGTACTCGGATATTGCTTCCGAATTTCGAATAGAGAAAATGACGCAAACCAACATTCAACCCAAACATTCAAATTACCCAATAGAGAAAATGACCATGTGTTTTGATTTCAATAATTTTAAGGTTTTTAATGCTCTCGTTTTATATCTTGGTAACTTGTTCTTACATTATGATAAAGTATCAATTACCATTTATTTAAATACAACAAGAAAGTTATATGTAAGAATTTTTAGTAGACAACATATTACATAATATAGTATTCCTTGGCCTTAACTGTAGGCAGCTCGTAACCACGATCGGTTCGTTTGTTTGTACAGTCTGCTTGTTTTACGGATAAGATAGAGATAAAGCAGTATTTATTGCGTATTCCATTCTTGTATTTGCTTTTATCATAAAACAACATTTGCTATTTGTTGAAGTAGCTGGAGGAAAGTTACTATCAAACATAGATACTATGAAATAGAAATCGCTGTGCTTAGCAAAAAGATTTTATTGGCTTAGTATATTCTAAGATAATACTCGTAATATAGTATGCATAATATAGCTTTGTGGCGCGACGACAGCGCCGCCGTTTTATTTGCAGTTTTACTGTAAATAAAACTTCTAATTTTATAGAGAGTCAAACACTTCTTTTCACTTAATATATTTTTTATTTGTCTGCTGATGATGTTTTTGACGATACCATAATGCGTGAAAACAATATAAGTTTCAATAACATAATTAACCATTAATTCAGCTTCTTCATAGGTTTGTATTTGCTGAAATCAGAGACTGTTATCTTTAACAACTAATTATTTTTTATAATTTCTTATTTGTTTTGAATTAAAACCTAGGACACGTTACTCATGAATGGGGTACTGTAAACAAGGAGCCTTTTTAGACAACCTGGATTTTAGAATAATTGGCATACGTATATTATATTTAATGTTTATTCGATGAGCCGTGGTAGATTATATGGTAAATTTCACGGTACGCGAGCTACTAGTGTTATATCACCGCCAGCACCGATGAAATTATTAACTGCAAGTTTATGCAGTGATTAATCACGTGCTCGACAGTAAAGGAAAACATCGTGAAACCTGCATGCCTGAGAAATGTAAAATAAATATTTACAAGACACGTGAAGTCCGCATTCCGAAGTCACGTGAAGATGCATTGACACTTCCATGCCCTAAAAGCCTCTCATAAAATATGAGGAAGCCTGTGCACAAAACCTGTAACCCTTCTTACTTTTATGCATATTATATATTCATAACGGCAATTTCACAAAAATGGAATCGAATAATTTTTAATCTTATGTTATGAAATGTGGAAGGAATACTTTAACAAGCGGTCACTAGAAAAAGGAATATGGTACAAAACCATATGTCAGCCTCTTCATGTGCCCTGGTTCATGAACACTAGATTATGTAGGAAATTAGTTACTACTGCTCATAGACTAAGATCTGGACACGTTCCATGTAAGAAATTTGTATTTCTGATGAGAAAAACAACTTCGCCCAATTGTGAAGACTGTGAAGTTATAGAAGACCTATACCATATATTGATGGAATGTGTTCGATTTGAGTCTATTAGAAGTAATTTCATAAGGGTCTTGAATTTGAACAGAACTGACATAGGCACATTCCATAATATTCTATCCCAACCAAATGGCGACGATGCGAAAGTTCTGTTCGAATCCATAGCCCATGTAGTATAATAAGTATTACGTAACGTTATATGAATAAGTCATGTATATTAGAGTATGATGGGACTGACATACGCTAAGCGGTAAATGTCCCTTAAATTATAATAGAATAAAAAAGAAAAATTTTAATCAACTTAACATCCTAAAAATAATATTTATGTTATTTTATTTGAAAGTCATATTTTATATTTACCTCAACCCTTTCTCAGTGCTAAAGTACTTTTACACACATACAAGCACACGTGTAACACATGCTCTATGAATTGCCTTTGGCAATCAAATTAATGCTCAGTCTATTAACAACCGAGCAATTTTAATGTTTTACCTGATTTTGATAAGAGCTACGACATCTTACAGTTCACCTGCCTTATGGCACCACTTTAATTGCGTTGTAAAATTAAATAGCACATCAAATTTATTGTTGTCTGAAATTTATAATCCTTTAAAGTCATAAAAGGCAAATAAAATATTTGATGGCTCATATTAAACCTGATTTAAATTTCTCATTAGTATAAAAGTCTTTAATTTTTTCACATATTTCAAGGTAGGAGTCCTCTTTTTACTTACGAGCAGCAGTTTCGGTTTGAAGAGTAATTATAATAATAATAATGTCCAGGCGTGTCACTTTGTAAAAATCTGAGGTATGGAAAATGGTGGCGCGATTTTCAAATTTGTTCGCATTACTCGTGGGGTATTAAGGTTTAAGAGTTTGCAGTGTATATACTCAACTTATTTATTGAACTATAAGATGTGGGGTATTGAGGTTTAAGGGCTTGCGATTTATTTATATGGGGTTTGTAGTAATATGCGATTTATTTCCTAATTTCAGCTATGGAATTCCATACCTTGAAAAACTTGAGGTATGGAGTGCTCCATACCTTCCATAGTGGAAGTGACACCCCTGATAATGTCCTCCAGTTCGGATTTCACTGTGGCCAGTCTCAATGGAGATTAGCCGTCTGCGCAGGTTAGGATTATAGTGCCCAAGTGTATGCGCAATCACAGGTGCACTCTCTATTCCCTCACTCTCATAGTCAGAAGGGACGGTAATTCGACATGATCAGAATGATATAAGACGCAGGACCCACGGCTTTATCTACGTGTTTTCCGAGGCACGGAGTTCAACCACCGCCAACTGCCTAAACTGCGGGCTGTTACTGAGAATTTCTTATCAGAAAAGCCCAATAAAAGATTTTGGCCCGACCTGGAATTCGAATCCGGGACCTCTTGATTATCAATCTCGTTTACGACCACTAGACCACGAAGACAGTCACCAGTATAATAATAGGCAGTGAAACATGTCATATTAGTTTTCAGAAGTGTGGCCCCCTTGCTTGTAGTTGGTTCTAAAAAGACTTGCAAGTTGGTAGCTTTCTTAAAAAGCTGTTTAAAAAGGGTTTTTATAATTATACTAAAAAATACATAACTCCCGGGAATGTGGTGATCGCTACCATACTGTTTTTAATTGTACTAAATGGTAAATTATTTAAAAAAATTGTCCTACTGGTTTTTGGCTTGGCTTCGTAAAGAACATTGACTTGGGAAGAAAGTCAAATGGTAGAACTGTTATATTCTGTTCCCTCCTGACCTGTCCTATCCAGTCTTGTCCCGTTCTATCGTGTCCTATCTTGTCCAGTTCTCACCTATCCTGTCCTGCTCTGTTCTATTCTATTCAAAGGACTGCAGTAACCACTTATCACCAGGTGGAATGTTAAATTGTTCGTTATTAAACGTATCTTACTAAAACAATATAATAACTTATCGGTTCTAAGATCGTCATTTTGCTTAAGTGTAGAGATGGAGACAGAGAATTGTTCCTGTTATGACAGAAACAGTCAGTTTATTTTTTACACTTGATAAAGAAAATAAAAAATGGCATGGCAATAGTTCTGCTACAAAATTGTTTTTATTTGCGTGTAACATTTCTGACCATTGTTCATGATGCATTTTCGTCTCTAATATTTTCTAAAGTCTTATGGTATAGTTTTTATTGCAATTTTAATCGAAAATATTCAGATTCAGATCAGACAAAACTATTGTAAATCTAGATATTTTCTTGGAGGTAAGCAGTAGTTACTAATGTACTGTATAACTAACGGTTTACCTAACTATGTATACAGAATGCTGGCTATTTTAAAGCAAAATTATTTTATTTATTTTATTTTATTTTTTTTTTTTTTTTTAAAAACATTACCCCCACACTAGGATTTTCTCCTGTATCGTGGAGGCAGTTTACAAACATAAATTGCACAAGGACAAACATCCAGACCCGAAAATTATTTGCAGGCCATACAAATACTTGTTCCGTGCGGGATTCGAACCAGCGGCCCCCAGCGCAGCAACTCATTGCTAAGCGACTGCGGCACGGAGCCGTGACTAATATAGAAAAATAAACTAACCTTAATTAATATAAGTGGTGTTACATCATTTTATATATATATATATAAAATGATATAACATAATTTTTAAACAAATTCCTACTTATTTGATTAAAAACTTCAAAGTTATGATGCATTAGGTCAGGCAGTCGGAATAACATTATAAAGGTTTGGTGTACAATGACAGCGTATCCCTAAAAATATGTTTTGAATTCAAATCTTAATTTCCTCTCTTTCTCCAAAAAATAAACAACCTAATTTAATTTTACTGAAATGCATCAAGTTTAACTTTTAACATTTAAGATTATCAATTGTATTTTATTTTTGTAATTGTAATTGTTTGAGTGTTAGCGTTTTTATTTTAAAAATTGTCTTTTTATCGTTTCTTATCATTTTGTTTCGCTTGTAATCATTGATTTATATGTTACACTTGTATAACTCAATGCTTGTAATATGTTATTAGGTACGGAAATTTTGAATACTTTTTAATTTCTAGCAATCATCTAATAACATATACCAACTACACAAATAATACAATAGTTTTTTTTCGGTTACATATTACCAATTTTTATATTATGGCTGCCATTGTAACAGAAGCCAAAGATTATATGATTGGGTTTCCCTTAATATTCTTTTTATAAGGGAACGCAAATCATTTAGCCATGTGATCAGGTTTATTAAATAAGAGAAGTTGTTGGTAACATCTGCTCAATAACAGAACTTTATTAAAATATTCATAATACAATAATGTCCTATTATATGAAATAAATGAATTTAATAAAGTAAATCAGATACAGATATATAAATTGTTAAAGGTGTGTTGATTGAAGGTGTATGATAAGGAAGTTGCTTTATAGCTTAAGCAATCTTTTGATTTAATATTAAAATACAATTTCTGAAATTTTGTTGCAAAACATTTATATAATTATAAGTAAAAATATTCTACAATAATATTATTTTAGACATACTTTTAAGAATATTACTCTCCTTCTACACTGGATTTTACCATGTTTGCCAGGGCTTAGTTGCCAGCTTTGTAATGGCTTGATAAACGAAAAGGAACTCACATTTTCGGCCCTAGGAGACTATTCCGAGTAGGCTTTTCGAGTTCTCTCTGGATGCGCTTGATGATGGAATCCAATTTTTGACGGAATTGTGGAGTGTAAGTCTATCATAAACCATATATTTTGAGGTGGTAATGTGTAGGTATTTCCCACTAAAACCAGGAGACATTTCAAGAGAGCAACTAATAACTTCGCTGAGAAAGCGCGTTATGGTGAGCGTAAACTCGAGATCCTTGCGTGGGTTATGCTGCTGTCCGTTATTGTGAGGCTTAAATTTAGTGTTTTTCGGTGGATTTTACACCATAAGACGGTTTTCGGAACATGGTTAATTAATCAGTTTTTATTTATTTACTTAATATTTGGGATAAAACTGTAAAGAACATAATAGTTTCCCTAATATTTTCTTAAATGACATATATTGTGTACTGAAATGAACCAACATTATTAAAACTATTATTATATGATTGAAATGCCTGATGTATATAGGTATATAACCTGCATGATATTTCGTTGTTTTGTAAAGTAGGTACATCAAACATGTGAAATAAAAGTCTTAAAAAACAAAGTTGTCAGTAGTTCACACTTATTCCAATCAATTACAATGCAAACATTAAATGAAATTATAAAAACTGTTATACCAAATATAATAAATGTTTTTTGTTCTTGTTCACAGGATCAGTGGCAGCTTCCCTATTACTGACTGTGATGTGCTCGACGATTACATTCTTGGAAATATTGAGGTATGATTTTATTTATTTTATTTCATAAAATGATATGAAATATAATCTAATAATTCACTCGCAATTCTATCAATTCATCGAGCCGCGACTTCCGCAAGGTTCTGTCTATTGCTGCAGAATTTTATATATTTGATAAACTTATGATTTTTCATATCTTTCTGTCGATAGACCAAAATTTAAGAGCAACAGAACAATGGCCATTCATTTAAAATGCTTTGACTAGTAAATTTTTATAAAACGTAACTTAATGAATCGTGTGTCGTTTCGTTTATAAATATAACTAAGTAGTATGTCATTCAGTGTTTTTTAAAGTAGGAAGATTAAATAAATTAAGCAATATATTTTTGCGGCTCTGTGGTATATTAATTATCTGTAGCATTGAGGTTTTTAGAGGTTTAACACTAAAATGATGGAGAGTGCGCGTCAGATTAGAATGCTCGTAGCTAATAATCTTAGTATAAGATCAGTTGTCCCAGATATGTTACTATTAATTAAAATGTATGAAATAATATTAAATTATCCTCCCAATCATTCCCATTATATCTTAACTCTAACTCATCATTGAGACTTCATTTTCATTTAAATCTAAACCGAATGTTAATTTTTTCTTTACTTATAAAAAATATGTCAATTTCTATACAAATATATAATCTATTGAATTGACACTCTTAGTATAATGCCAGTTATCCCAGATGTTATATTATAATTGAACTGTGTGCTGTTAGTATAATAATTATTTACAATAGCATTTTGGTGATAGCCTCATGTAGAAAACAATTTCTGTCTTTTCCTTTTCCAAAATGAAAATTGTTATTCACATTGTAAATTTATTTCCTTGGAATATAAACATAAAAAAGCACGCATTTATGTAAATGTTCTGGTGAAATCTTACTTTTATTGTGTAAATAACAGAAATAGAATGCAAACATTTAATTTAAACTTTCTACCGTGACGACGTATAAATTTACCTACTTTATCAACATTACAGACAGATCCTGCGATGATGGCTGGCCTCGGGCGACTAAGCTGTCCTCCTTCATCCTCACATCATTTGTAAATAACAGATATTTTAAAATAATACACACGTTGTTCTAACCTAACTTATTGTATTGTAGGGGATCGTGACGTCATTGTCTTTGTGTATGTACGTGTTTGTTTGAGTCTTTTAATGAAATAAGATTTTCAAAACTACCATTATAATTATACTTTTAAAAACTAAATCTATGAGCAACCTAAAAAATAAAAATAAAATCAAATGCTCACACATTTTAAAACTATATCATAATATTATAAAGATTCGTGGAAAAAGGCTCCCAGCCCGGCTAGCATGGGCGAGGGACAATTTTATCCCCGGGGAAAGGAGAAAATGTTTATCCCCTCACTGATTTTTAACCACCTTTAGAGCATGGGTACACCGGTGGATATAATAACCACAGTAGATAAATTGGGAGATAGACTTAGACTTAGATAGATTTTTTTGTATGAATATAAACTTCAACCAACGTCCAATGAACTAGGATAAAATTGTCCCTTTCAAATGTCAAAAAAGCGTAATATTTTATTTTTCATTTGGCTCCATGCTACGGACGGGGGATATATGTCTACTCGTTATGTCAAACGGGGATATACTTCTCCCTGTTTGACATAACAAGATAATTTTATCTCCTGTCAGTTGATATAATCGGGGGATAAAATTTTTGTCCCCCGCCCATGCTAGCCGGGCTGGGTGTGTTAAGGAATCTTAACTACATCTGAGCCATCCGCGAGATTTTCTGCCGCAATGTGAATAATCATTCACACTTGATATCGTATCTAAAATGGCGATTCACAGCCACCATGCTAAAATAAAATATTGACATGACGCATGTCTTAGTTCGTCGTGTCAGTGGCACGCGATTCACATTCAGGAAACAAACGAATATTTGACTCTCAAGCCTGGATGTGAATTGTCTATATGTTTAATTCTCGTTGCCTCTATTAATTAAATCTGTGTAATCTATGCTTATATGAATATTTATTATAATAATTTTATTATATTATACTTAGTTAAAAGACTCATTCTACACGCACTATATTCGTACATATAGTAACGAAAGCCACTTTAGATGTGTTGTTTCGTTCATGAAAACTATACTGAATAATTAAAACAATGAACTAGTGTTAATATAATACTTTATTTATAATGATGTTAACCGTTTTTGTAAGCTAATAAATTTTTTGTACAACTCCAGTTTTCAAATCTGTAGATTATCGATGTCAAAACGTAATTTGATGTTTAATATAAAAATTCATAATATAATATTGTAGTCAGAATCGTGTTTATTTGTCTGTAAAAACTGTATCCTGTCTATAAAATATGTGTTTTTATTAATGGCCAGTATCTAAAACAGAATCATTGAAATCTAAAACTGGAGATGCATATAACCTAATAGATTAATAAATAAATAAAATAAATATTAATATAGGTATTTGCAATGTAAAACAATGTGCAATGAAACTAATCTGTGACAAATCACTTCTTGTAACACCTACTTTATCCATCATCTGATCACTTATGGATGTAGATGTATTCAACTCTGTATTGCCGGTTCTTACATCAGATGAGGCATACGAGTATGTTGTAGTATCAGTTTTTTTTTTGTTTAGGTGAGGGTACGATGAGACTGTCATCGTAACCCTGTGAATGAAAATCCCTAAATAACTGAGGTTTAACAAAATCTTTTATTAAACGATAAACATCAGTTTAGTGTAGTGAATATGTGAAATTTAAGCTTTGAATATTACCATCACTACTTAAATATTTTTACTGACCCAAATTCAACAATTTGTAAAATCAAGGTATTTACTTACCTGTAAACTGTTAATTATTAACATTTCCGTGAACTTATATTTAAATGTATATAATAAAATATTAAGAAAAAATAATAAAGTAATGTAAAAAATTCCATCTTTTATCACTGTGTGCGATGTGTAGACAATTTATTAGTAGACAAAACTTAGCCAAAGAATTTAATAATAAGTTATATGTAATAACTTGTACATTTACTGTTCGTTATAACTAATTCTTATTAAATGACAGCTACAGAACTTGTTTCCTATAAAAATGATAAACTATAAAAATATTTCTTTATTCTTTTTTTTTTGAATAATCGTTTTAAAGATTTGCATACATATATTTCTTGCATTTTAATATAACAATTATGTCTGAAAATTAAATTAAAAACAACATTACAATAGTATGTAAGTTGCATATTCCATAATATACATATAAATGAAAAGTGCTCATGCGTACCTGTGGAGTAGAATGTTAATCGGCTGTCGTAAATAAATAAAAATTGTTAGACATAATATTGTTTTTTTTTTAATAATATCAATAATAAAACCGGAGTAACAAATAATATTTAAAAAAAAAGAACATTTAAAACACACAGTAACAGAGAAGGTTCCGTTAAAAGCCCTTCTTACATTCAAAGATCAAAAGAATTGAGTTATTCTATTAATTTTCAATTAATAGGCAGAGAAGTTGAATAATTAACGAAAAGAAACTCCTTATTTTATGTAAAGGGATTGAGAATTTGAGACTTCTTTGATTTACAATTCTTTATACTATTAAACGCACCACATGCTTGTGCCATAACAATAAGCCTTTTTAGTGTCCAAGCCTGTGCAATTTATTTGCATAACGCAATATTGACAGACGTATACAGAGATCGCCGAATAGGAAGCGATCATTGTAGCTTTTCTATTTTTAGGGTTCCGTACCTCAAAAGGAAAAAAACGGAACCCTTATAGGATCACTTTGTTGTCCGTCTGTCTGTCTGTCAAGACGCTTTTTCTCAGGAACGCGTGGAGTTATCAAGCTGAAATTCATATTGCATACTCAAGTCTACTATCCCTTAGGGCTATGAAAAAATCAAACTTCTAAGCCAACGCAATAAAAAGATACAGCCGTTTATGCCGCAAATTTTCCACATTCGCAAGGGAATCGAAACCTACAGGGTACTTCCCGTGAACTCAGAATCTTAAAATTTGGTACGAAGCAACGTATTATATCACAGATAAAGGAAAAAGTGCGAAAAGCATACATTTTTAATTACATAATATAATAAAAATATTATTAATAATTTTAAACTTATATATACCTACGGATTTTTTCGGAATCCTCGGTGCGCGAGTCCGACTCGCACTTGGCCGTTTTTTTTACAATAGGAATGTGTTATTATTCTTTGAGGGCTAAGTTAAAATGCTTCTTTACTAACAATTTGCTTTAGCAATTTCAAACTCATCGTAAATAAAGCGTTACTCAGCAATATCGTGCCGTTATTCTTTAAGATAGTTCACATACTAGCCGACACATCTTAATACCTATTTGGAAAAACATTTTGCGTAAAGCTGTGAAAAGATAACTAGAAAAAAAAAAACATTTTGTTCTCTTTACAATGGTTTTTTCAAAACTTCTGTAACGCACACATTTTAATACTAATATTACATATTATTTTGAATATTTTAATTTTTCCTATATGCTATATGCATAAGTATTTTTGAATTTAACATAATTATAACCAAGATCAAAGATATATAAATACTAAGCAAATTATGCATTAGCGTTTATTTTAAGCATTATGTAATAAAGGATTATGCATACGTGGAATGATACTGCATTAAGGTAAACAATTATATGTAATTATATTACGTAGTATTTGTAGCTCAGTAACTAATATTATTACTAGTAAATTAAATACAAGGCGTGATACCTAAAGATAAAACAACAGTTAGTGACAACATAATCCATTGACATAAGAATACTAAAAAAGCTTGTTGACGGGAGTGAATATATAAAAATATACGTTTATTAATTCTGATAAAAGAAAGCTATATAATATTTAGTTTGTCCTTGCAATCAATTTCTCATTTTCGATGATAAACCATAATTTTTTTTAACTTAAGAATTTATTTAAATCTAATGAAAATATAATGAATATAGTTTAGCGTTGATATCGTCTCTTAAATGTCGGGAATATGTTCTCGAGATATTATATAAGACGAAAAAGTTCATTAATGTATTGACGTAGAAGTAATACACGCACACATCCTTTTAAAAACGGTATCCACAAAATGTAGAAATTCATAAAAATTTGAACTTCCAAAATTTGGACCTAATACAGTTACTGTTAAATATGAAGTTAAAATCAAAAGAAAATTTAGTAACAGAAAAAAAATCGAAGAACTTCTTATAATATACACACACTTCAAATAAATAATAATAATAATAAAATATACTTTTACTGTGGTCAGCAGTCTTTAGAAATATTTTCATTAAAATATTGTAATTTAATGTTATGTATGTACTATGTATGTATGGACAAATGGTAGACAATATTTATATAAGGGATCTACATGGATTACATAAAGTTAAAAACACTGATAATTATAAGGGTTATGTCTGCATTATATTCACAATGTTTTCTGTTACAAAACCAAATTCATCTGCGGTCAAAATTATAAATATTTTAATTAATTTAATAAACCGTGCAGATTATTATGTGTGAAATGTGATATTTTAACTTGCAACTTATATTTAATATTATATTATATGTGAAATGAAATATGTGTTGCATTAAAACCTACTAGATTATTATACATTTTTTTTTGTTGCTTACCTTTATATATATTTTATACGATAGTGCTCTATATTTATTTGCTCAATGAATTCTTTTAAAGAACTCTGTTAAATTGAATAAACTATTAAAATTATAGAAATTATTTTCTTTCAATTTCCTAATAGTTTCTTATTGGATATTTATCATTTTTTTGTCAGCATGACAGTCAGATTAACTAAATGACTTCGGGGTTCGAACATGTAACCATAAACATCGCAACTCAATGCTAAACTGCTGCATAACAGTTTCGTTAAATATTTCTTTAATTTTACACTCTATTAAGAGGACTGCTACGTGCCGATACGTGGCGCGAGTTGGTATTTTTAAAAACGCTATTTGTTTCACACCGCACACTCCGTATCACCGTATCGTGCAACAGAGAGAGTTGCAAGCACTGACCTCTATATGTGGACTGGCTATGCACCGTGACCTAATGAGGCGATTTGATTTTCGCCATTTTGGCGCTGACAACAGAAGTGAACGTCCACGGAACTAATAATAGAGATAAGACAGTGTAAAAAAATATATCGATAAAAATTCTATACCTAGGCCTAACCGTAACGTCCATTCTATTTATTTATTATATTAAATAATACCATACAATAAATAAATGTATCAACCTAGGCCTTAGACGCAAGTTTTATACCTCATATAAAACCAAGATCGACGCTGCGTTGATCTATCTACGTTTTTATTCGTAACTATAGAATGGATTTTGTTCTGGGTTTCAAATGAGAAAATGCCTACGCATACCTGCATTGAGGGAACAAGAACGGATTATGTTGGACTTGAACCTACTAAAACTCTATGATGTTCCACCTTCACCACACATTGACAGGGCCACGGTAACGGTTTCAAGCACATCCGTGGCTCCATCAGCGAGGAGCACTCCTTAGTTGAGGACTTCCCTCTCCGACTTCCCGAACCCGGTATGTGGAGGCCTGGAGCCAAAAAAAAAACGAGCACTTGGAAACACCAAGTTGTACAGTCCGGCCAAATTCAAAATCAAAGTCACATCCAAGGGCTCAACACTCAGAGTGGCAGATTGACCTTGTGCCAACCCTTCACTTCGGGTCAGCCAACCATGGGTTACCAAACTACGGCTACTAACCTCCCTCCTCCCGCCACGACAAGGCGGGAACCCGTTCAGGGAGCAGTTATTTCTCACCTAAACTCGTGCAAACTCACTTAGGACATTAATAATTTTATGGTTCCAATAAAAATTTATTCCCTTGATACAATAAATTGGTCATAACAATTATACAGATTTAGCAAACTTACGTCTTGTAAACACAAAGTTGTCATCAGGCGACCTTTTTACACCTGGCTATGGCCCTTAAGTCTGGGGGAAAATAAGGAGAGAAGAAATAAAAAAAAAACATGCGAAATAATAATATAATACTTTAATACTTACTGGTACAGGTACTAGCAGAAAAGATTGTGGACATATTGCACTTTTTCAAAGTGGTGCATTTCTCATGGCCAATAAAACAGTCATCTGTGAAGTGTTCAGAACAAAGATAATAATTTTGTTTCGGACGCAAATTCACAATTTTTGTGCTTTTAGCCATAATTTTAGTCTATTGTATATTATATATATTTCTGTTGTCGACAGCTCTGGTTGTAAACAGATATGGGTAGAAAAGAACATCGATAAGTATTATAGACAAGGAACTTGACAACCCTATTGAATTTTTTTGTTTAGTAAAAACCCACTAATATAATACTGTATATAATGTAGTACTGTATATAATGTGTTATACAGTATATAATGTAGTATAATACAGTAATATAGTATTATAATTTTTGTACGTAGTAGAGTCATGCTGCAGCTATATTTCTGGTATAGTTGTAACACGAATAAGTACCTATATTATAATAGTTTTTTTTTTTTAAATATATAATATTTTTAATATTTTTAATTTGCTTATTAATAGCTGCAAATTCACTTACTTGTTAATGTTATACCATTTTTTCAAAAATTCAAAATACAGAGATACGATTTAAAGAATATAACAGACATTGGCATATTATGTCAATTTTAGTTCCCGGTACGGCCAATGAGGGCGCTTGAAATCGGCATAAGCATTTCGTATGGCATAGCCAGTCCAGCGTAATTATATAAATAGAGGTCAGTGGTTGCAAGTCTTGAGGCAATTGCCTATATTTAATTTTTGCAACATTGTTTCGGGCGATACCGTTTTTATTCCCCAAAACCTTTAGGAAATATGACAATTTTGGTCTCATTAGATTCAATACAACTTAATCTAAGTCGTTTTTTGTTTAGTAGTTCAGTTAAGTATAATTAAAAAAAAATGAAAACGTTTGAGGAAGTTTTTAAGTCAAAAACATAGATATTTAGTTGTTAATTACTTATATCGTACGCAATATTTCTTTAAAATAAATAACGTACGGACTTAGTTGTTAGGGTTCCGTAGTTACACAACAAGGAACCCTTATAGTTTCGCCATGTTCGTCTGCCCTTCCGTCCACGGTTTTACTCAGAGACCCTAGGTGCTACAAATCTGTAATTTTGTAGAGTTATAGATATTAATCACGCCTAGAATACTGTGTGTGTGTGTACTTTACATACAAGTAAATGGAGGATATTTTTTTACTTGTCTATTTCATCATGTGGGGTATCGTTGGATAGGTCTTACAAATACAACAACAACACAGGTCAGGAACAACGTCTTTTCGATTCCGGGGTCCGTTTGCTAAATATGTAGCTGTAAAGTGGTATTTTTAATTAGAATAATGTAACCCCCCCACCCCCTCCCCCTCTACAAACTAAACCGCTGTTTTTGGAAATGTGAAAAGTATTCACAATAGTAGTATATATAAGGAAGTTAAAAGGAAAACTATCACAGCTAAGTAGAATTAAGAAGTTAACGATTAATAATCAACCAACTTATAAAATGCACTTGGATTAGTAAAAAATTCGTAACAACTTCATAGAAAATAACCTAAAACTAGCTGCGTTATAACTTTTTAATGTTATTGTTAACTGTAAGAAATAAAATGTTTATGAAGAGAACGACTTATATGCATTACTAAACTACTAAAACGACTTATATGCATACTGCTAAAGCTTTACTTTTTAATTTGCGGGATAGGCAGGAAGGATCTTTCTCACTTACTTACTAGATTCACTTATTTTTTAGTTGGTAGTTATTTTAGGTCTCACTCAAAGTATCCATACAATCACATAGTCTCATACAGTTTCATTCGTCACATTCTTGGCTTACGCGCGCAACCTCAGGATAATTAAGGCAGTAACGCAGTAAGTAAGTTGTAGGCATATAACTATGATCGTGTTTGTACCTTAGCATGTGAATGATATGACGTAAATTGTATTATTTTCAAAATCTAAATGTTTTTTTAATATTTTTTGAATACCGCTTTCGATAAGTTTGATTTGAAAATAAGTCCTTCAGTTACGATCTTCCTATTTGGGTCCATTTTAGTGGTCGTAGCCGTCAAACCGCGAACTCACTTATTATGCTCATTGTCAAGAAAGCCCACGTATTGTGGCGCACTGCCTCTACATTGTGCGTGGCCCGACACGCAGTAGGCTAGTTTTTTTTTTTTCATTATATCTACAACGTTTTCAAAAATTATACTATGTTTAGTATGAAAATACAGCCTTAAAACACTCTTAATAATTTGAATAAAATATGATTTATTTATTTTTTATTTTTATTTTATAGGATAGGGTGACAACGAGCACACAGTTCACCTGATGGTAAGTGGTTGCTGTTGCCCATAGACATCTACATCTATCCTCGTTTGCAAATCAAAATGCAGATGCGTTGTTACCCGTGAGGACTAAGATGGTATGCCTCTTTTCCAGTTAAAAGGGTCTCCGGTTCTCTACACTTACCATACGAAACACAGCAGTGTTAAGCTATTCTCGTATTCTCTGAGAGCGTGGCCCTTTCCCGGTCGAGCCGACCCATTCGTGCCACAACTATACTACTAATATAGCTGCAGCATGGCTCTACCATATATGAAATTTACTTACAAGTAACGTTATATAAAGTATATATTTAATCAATTTAAAATTAAGTTAGTTATCTACAATTTCTACAAAGCGATACATCCAATGAATTGGTATTGCATATGTATTTTTAAGTTTGGCCTCCTAACAGTAACAATACGCAAAGTAATAAGTACTAGACTTCTTTAAGTTGTATTTAAATATTATAAATTTTAGGAGATTAAACTTTTATCATAAATATAACGACAAAGTTCCAAGATATAAACTCCTATGGAACAGCGGATTTGCTCTTGATTCTGGAATCCCATAGGCACTTAAAACTTGAAGACAACAAGATTATCACCCGTAATTAAAGTAACACTCATTCAGATAGCGGGCTGTACAAAATCTTCGCCATTCACACGCCGGCTTACGAATATTAACGGCGTGGAATTACAGGTATTACGCCGGAATTACGGAGTATTATAGCGACGGATATCCGAATGACAAGCAGTACGTTGACAGATACGCAAGGGATGTATTACACAACGCGTAAAGTCACATACAATAATATCTTCGCTGACGAATTTAATTATTGAGAGAATTTGAAACGAGTCATTTTGGAAATCGCAATTTTAAGTCTCTGTGCAGGTTACTATGTCATTAAATGTTAGCCATAATCTAAGTTTGTGTGTGGATTATAATTTTTTTTCTTCTTCTTTTTTTTTCTTCTTATTAAAAACGTTATCCCCGCACTAGGATTTTCTCCTGTACCGTGGGGGCAGTTTACAAACACAAATTGCACAAAGACAAACATCCCGACTCGGAAAACTTATTTAGGCCATACAAATACTTGTTCCGTATAGGATTCGAACCCGTGGCCCCCAGCGGTGCAACTCATTGCTAAGCCAATGCGCCACGGAGCCGTCAATATGTCAAATTATAAACCTTTTACCTATTTTTTTACAATTTTTATGGTTTATAAAACTAAGTGACGAACCAGAACAAATACATAATAATATGTAATATGTACCATATTATGACAGTAAGTAAAAAGAGTCAGGTTTGCCACCATGAATACAAAAATTTGTCAGTGATTAAGGATCAAAATACTGATGTATACAAAGAATATGTCTTAATGGAGGGCATGTTAGTAAGACCTATCCGATATTGAAAAAAATATTACCGCTGGGTTTCTTAATGTTTCTTCTCAGGACAAGATTTTTCCAAACCAGTAGTAAAAGAAAAAAAATCAATAAAAATTACTAGCAATCTAAATATCTTAGTAAGTTAGTAATCTATTATACACGGAGTAGAGCGATACTGCAGCTATATTAATTATATAGTTATAGCACGAATGGGTCCGCTCGACTGGGGAAGGACCCCGCTCTCATAGAATACCTGCGTAAAATGCAGCTTAATATGACTGTGTTTCTTATGGTGAGTGTAGAGAACCGGAGACCATTTTTACCGGAAAAGAGGCATTCTATCTTAGTCCTAACGGCTGACAACCCATCTGTATTTTGATTCGCAATCGAGGATAGATGTAGATGTCTATGGGCCACAGCAACCACTTACCATCAAATGGACTGTGTGCTCGCTTGTCACCCTTATCCTATAAAAGCTTTCAATGACACTATTGTAGTCATTGAACATAGCTTATTTATTAATTTAATCCTCATTATACACCCTAAAGTATGGAATATAATAAAGATGTCAATAGGCCATACCATCCACTTATTATCATGTGGATTGTGGACTCGTTTGTCATCCTTATTCTATAAAAATATGGTGCTATCAAACTTTACATTATATTTTCTTTACATGAAACTTGAAAGCGGATACACAAAAAGGTAACACATTGGTTGAAGAATATATAATATGTATGTTTTAAACAAAACACTGTTTGTAAAGTAATATGCTGTGTTATTCGCAGCGTAACGGCACAGGGGTTAAGCGTCGTCGTAAATTTCACAGTACGCGAGCAACCTGATTTAGGCTTTAGTTTAGTTTTACTATATAGTGGCGGTGTAAATATATTTGCTACCCCATATCGTCTTATGGGTGTCGTAAGAGGCGACAGAGGCAAACAAACCAGTAGATAGGCAGCAACGTTATCCTAATAACAAATAAAATAAAATATTTAAAAACTGCTGTTTACAACTTGCCTGCCAAACGTGGCAACTACAGTTAATATTCCATCTATGTATGAGTTGACTAAAGGGGGAGGCCTAAGTTCAACAGTGGCTTTTTAACTGGCTTTAACGATAACGGTAAGTAACATGGTTTTATGTTTTGATTAACTAGATACTTGGCGGTGACGGAAAACATCGTGAGAAATCCTATATATGTCTCAGGAATAAAGCTATATTACATGGACATTTTTTTTATAGAATAAGGGTGACAAACGAGCACACAGTCCACCTGATGGTAAGTGGTTGCTGTGGCCCATAGAC
Organism: Parnassius mnemosyne; assembly: GCA_963668995.1. NCBI lineage: Eukaryota > Metazoa > Arthropoda > Insecta > Lepidoptera > Papilionidae > Parnassius > Parnassius mnemosyne. The sequence goes on from CAVLGL010000159.1 coordinate 9,733,750, forward strand.
ATCTACATCTATCTTCATTTGCGAATTAAAATGCAGATGCGTCGTCAGCCGTGAGGACTAAGATGGAATGCCTCCTTTCCAGTAAAATGGGTCTCCGGTTCTCTACACTCACCATATGAAAGACAGCGGCATTAAGCTGCTATTTTACGCTGGTATTCTGTGAGAGCGTGGTCCTTCCCCGGTCGAGCCGACCCATTCGTGCTACAACTATACTATTAATATAGCTGCAGCATGGCTCTACCACGTATAAGATACATGATGTAAAGTCTGCCAATAGATATTGGAACGTTGCGGCTGACTAATATTGCTCCGTAAACCTCTCAGAGGGGGCTTGTACCCAACTGTGGGATATCACATTTAACTAGCGACTATAATTATGTTGGACAATACGACTGGAGATGTTCATAGCCATGCACCTAACAAAAAAGTTGCTGTCTTAAGCGATATGTGTGTAATAACTACTTAATGACCCTACAGTTATAAATTCACATGGAATTAATCCGACTTTAATTTATTGTTCAATTTGAACATAGTTCTTCTTATTTTATTACCATTATTATCCATAAACAATCATTACTATTATAACTATGCCCAATAGTATATTTAAAACCACGACACCAATTAGTATTGCAATTCTGTATTATGATTGCAAGACGAGGGGTTGAGTCGTTCTAGGAAGTATTAAGCTTTAACAGAATTAAAGCGAAAAATAGCAAAATAACGTAGTACATAGTAATAAAAACTGGAGAACCTTTTTAATAAAGTTAAACGAGAATGTTCAATATTCAAGTTTAAGTTTGTTATTTATACATTTATTTACATAAAATTGAAATATATACATTAATAAAAAAAAACTATAATAAAAACTACAGTAACTAAAGCGTTTATCTGTTTGCATAGGTTTCCAGATTTCTAGGAAACGGTTTTAATTAATTTAAATTTAATAGATATGTGGCCATGGTAATATATTATATAAGGTTACGTATTTCAATGTTCCATTTTGATTTTAAGAAAAATTCCAAACCTAAGGATAGAAACGTAAATGATGAAAACGACTTTCCATTTATCACTTTGAACATACGATATTATTCCTTTTGAAAAGAGTAAAAAAAATTGTTTATATTAAAAAGTAAAAGCCGACTTCAAAGAGCTAAAATTAATAAAATAATTTTACATAATAGTTTATGACTTCAATATAGAAGCTATTATGTGGAAATCATTTTATTCTTTTTATTTTTTTATGTCAGTTTTCACTTTTTAATAAAAGTATATTTTGTAACTACTTTTACTTTAATTTCAAATTATATTCTTTCAAATTAATTGAAATGATAGAGTGCGACGAAAACAATGTTCTTTTTTATTTTAGTGCCCGCATCAAGATAATCTGCTGTTTCATTTAAGTATCTTAGTTACGATTGAATATCTTTTTACTTTCAAGTTAAAAAAGTATTTGGAATTTTAATGTAGCGTGCGACTTCTTTGTCTCTAATTAGATATTTACTTATGCTATATTTAACACTTATATGAGTATATGTAATGTCGTGTTTGCTACGCTAATTTATAGATTATTATTATTTCTTCTTTATAATGTTGCATAGACAACAAAAAATATTGTAGCAGCTATAAATTTGAGTATTTTTAAATATGTTTATTATGCCACTGTGAACTTGAGTAGTTTTTATAATAAGGTGCAGAGAAAAATTTTCGTGGTTTATATAACTCAAAGTAGAAATCTACATATTTTTTAATAGAAAATGTATGAGTTTTTGATTCAAATTGACATACTCGTTAGCTGTGATTTATATTTCTATCTTAAAGTGAAAATTATGTATCAATATGCACATTGCAATAAAATGCAAGGCAATAAAATGAAAACAAACACGTCACAATATTTATCACTGAAGACCATTCAGTATACATTACAATGATAATTTCTATATTTAAGTAATTCATATCGCTCTTTGTGAATATTTAGTTTTCGTTATTAATTTGCTACAGAAGAGAAAATTCAGTAGTACTGGCACATGCAAAATGGTTACACGTGAAGAAGAACCATTAAAAGACCAAGTTAAAAATAAGAAAAAGAGTTTAAAGGAAAAAATTGCTTACATAAAAGATAACATAACTCTAGAACCTGTTTTGGCTGGTTACGTTATACCAGGAGTATTATCAAGACTTGCAACTCAAAACCTTAACCTAGATAAAGCATGTCGGGTGAACTTAAAGTATGGGGATGCCGTCTGCGATGCTCTTATTGCAAAAGAAGGCAACATGTATCAAAAAGAAGAACTAAACATTCAAGAGTTAATCGCGTCGATGGAGACTTGGAAAAATATTATATTAACTGCGCTACCCAGTTTCTTAATTTTGTTTTTGGGCGCTTGGAGTGATAGAACTGGAAAAAGAAAGATATGTATTTTACTACCTATTGTAGGTGACCTGCTTGCGTGCTTAAGTAATATACTCAATGCCTACTTTTTTTATGAACTGCCAGTTCAAGTTACAATGTTCTTTGAGGCATTTTTTCCAGCTATTACAGGGAGTTGGATAACAACATACATGGGTGCTTTTAGTTATATTAGTGATATATCTAGTGAAGAAACAAGGACGTTTAGAGTTGGCATAGCAAACTTATGTCTTACAGCCGGTGGACCTATAGGAACTGCATTAAGTGGAATATTATTAAAATATATTGGCTATTATGGGATTTTTACATTAAGCTCAATACTGTATGTATGCAGCATATGTCACGGTATATTTTACATTAAAGATCCGCAAAGGAAAATACAAGATAAGAAATCCGAGGTGAGAAGTTTCTTAAATAATATAATGAGGTTTTCCCGATTACTGCGGAAATTTTAAACATACGTTATTAATAATCTGAGATTCCAGCGCGTAATCAATTACTATACCTATTTGTATTTAATGGAAATACAATTTTATAAGCAAATGTCAGTAGAGAAATACATTTTGGCCAAATCGCCTATCGAAATTGGGCTGCAATTACTTTTACTTTAAATTCAATGTATGAATCTTTAGGAGTAGGGTTGCCGATTTAAAAAGGACCGCAAATAAGTATTGCTTCCTATTAAAGATACGTAAGAGCGAGATGTGATGTGAAAAAATAATATGTAGTACACCGTCCATCAGACAGGGATGAAACTGCACATGGTTGTAAATACGTCACTATGATTTTTAGAGCATTTAAGGCGACGTTACGATGACGTCGCAGTAGTTTTTACCTTTTTTCCTAACAAGTTCTATGTGAAGACAGTAACGCGAATCATAATCATTGGTTCGATTAAAATAATCATATAAAAAAAAAGATACTGACTAGTTATTTTCAAACGTTTAACTTGCAGAGATTCCACAATGAAACCGTTTAAAAACAACTTACATTTATGTTGTCGTTTTATAAAAAACGGAGATGCCGTGATAATTTATTTGTAAATTATTTTTATCTTCATATTACTCTAAATATTAATCAATAAAAATTTATCAGGAAAATTTGGGTACATTTTTAAGAAATAAGAAAAGTTGAGAACAATGTGTGCATGTGCAATAGGCTAATAATCTCGTGCTACAGCTTCACTCTTGTGTACCTTTAATAGCAGGAAACCATAATTTGCGGCCACTTTTTAATAGACAACCCTACTATATCCTAGGCACCCATATAACGCTTCTCTACCGTATATTATCGTATAGAAAAAAGAATTAACTTGAATTTGAGATAGATTCATTAAAATACGTTATGCCCGTTTTCAAAAGACAGCTGTTTACATCTACTAGAGGTTGTGGCCGAATTAAAAGTGACTATTTTAATTTTTTAAGTTTTTTTATATGTCTTTCTTTGATATTAGTGATATTTAAAAAGTAGTGTAATAGTAGTTAGTAGTAGTGAATTTTCACAAAAATCAAAGAAATATACTTTTTAACTTAAAATATTTGCACACAATATTTTAAGTTAAAAAGTATATATAAGTTTATACAAAATACTGCTAGCTAAAACATACTGCTTGATTAATAATTTTTCAAAAAATTGTATTTCCATATATATATACAGGGTTATTTTGCAATAACCGACCAAATTTGCAGATAAGGTTCATCATCATCATTATTTCATCATTACAGCCCTTCACAAGTCAACTGCTGAACATAGGCCTCCCCCAAGGAATGCCACAAAGCACGGTCCTGAGCCACCTGCATTCATCGACTTCCTGCATGTCTTACCAGGTCGTCACTTCATCTAGTGGGGGGCGCCCTACTAATATCATCATACATTTCCTCCACCTCCTCGTCGGGATGTGCCGAGGTTGGTGCGTAAACCTGTATGACCTTCAGCGAATGCCGTTTGGTGATTCTGAGTATAAGGTACGCAACACTCGTCGACACACTCACAATCTTTACAAGGTTGTTAACGAGAGACTTGTGGACTATCAATCCGACACCTCCTTGGGACAGATGGTCGCCTTCCCGGTGATAGAATAAGTTGCCGGATTCGAGAATTATCATGTCCGGCCCCTCTCTTCAGACCTCAGATAATCCTATAATATTCCAGCGCAACTTGCCTATCTCTTCTTGTCAGCTCCAGGATCTTCTCGTCAGTCCTCAGGGTGCGTGCGTTATATGTTGCCAGGTCGAGTAGTCTTAGGTGGCAACCCAACCCCCACCGGAGATTCTTAGCACCAGTTACCATGGTCACCACCGTAGCCAGGAATAGCGGGGTCACCGGGGACTGTGGGCTGTCTCTTTGTGACTTTAATCATGGGGGTTATATTGCCATAGTTGCCACTCTTGGCGAGCGGGTTGGCAACCGCAGTTTCTTTATTGTTCTTTTGCTGTTATCAGAAAGATGCTGCTGCCCATCTTCTACCTCAGTTTCCCTCTGTCGCCTCTTACGACACCCACGGGAAGATATAGGGTAATGGCTAATCTTACTCGCCACCGGGTTCAGTATAAGTAATATAATAAATGGTGAGAAAAAATTAATTTAATAAAATCTCATGCATTCGGTTATTTTTATCTTTTAAATTCAAAATGTCTGGTAATGCATTATTTTAACTGATTTTACAGCGTACGCACTCATTTGTAAAGGGCAATCGGTAGGCAAAAACGTTGGTGCCTATATATCACATTCAATTTGTGATAATTTCAAATAAAAGTCGAAGCCTATTTTTTTTTTTCAAAAACTGCAATAATGGTGTATCATTATTTACATAATTGATCATAAGTTTAAAATTTCGCTAATCTTTAAAAAAAACCCTGTATATAAACGTATTTAAAAATAAACAGATGGGTATATTAATTACGCGATAGGATTTAGAACTATAACGGTGACTTCTACTATACTTTTATAACTAAAATAATTTTATTTTTAAATTTAGTTTTGCTAGTGAAACAGAAACTGTATAATATAATTTTGTATAATGGCAGTTATACAAACAACAACAAATAATTATATCAGTAAAATTGTTCACAGGAGAAGCCATTTAATTTATGGGCATTTTTAAAATATTTCTTTGATATCAAACATGTCAACGATACTCTAACAGTAGCTTTCAAAAATGGTCCAAATCATCGAAGAATAAAGTCTATCTTGGTTCTTGCATCTATTGTTTTTATATATGGACCCGCTCACGGTATGTATTGATTGCTCTATAGATTTTATACAGAATGGGTCCCACATATAGGCATTAATTGAAACCACATAAATACTAGGAACAGACACAAGCTAGTAATACCAGTTACTCGACTCCATCGAGTCAGTAATTCATTCTTGGGGCGATGTATACGCTTTTACAACAAAATTCCAGAAAACCTACAAAATTTGACGTGCTGAAAGTTCAAAAACTTTATTAAACTAAGTTTGTATAAAAAGGGTTATTATAATATTAATGAATTTATGGATGATAATAACCCCTGGAAATGAGGTGATCGCTACCAAGCTATTTCTAATTTGTAGTATTGTTAATTTGTGTAACATACATGATTGTAAGCTGTTATTTAAAAAAAAGTCCCGCTGGGTTTCTTGCTGGTTCTTCCCAGGACAGAGGTTATTATTTATAATCTATATTGAATAAAAAAGTTTCTGTTTCTGTTTCTGTTACAAACTTGTTATCCTCTTTGCTGACGATATACAAAAAATGAACGTAATCGGTCCGGTTATTAGGTCAGAAAGTAGAGTTTTAATTTTAAGCAAATTTTAACCCTCTATAGAATTGGGTCACTAAGTCAATGATTCAACGAACTTGAATATTTGAAAATTAAAAAGTGACGTTGCCACGCATTGCAAACTATTACGACATGACACTATGTACGTCGACAACGGTGTCTTTTGGCGGCGTCCATAAACAAGCGACACGGGGCACGCGGCGTTCTTCAAAGACGACGGCGCAAGTGCGCGCGCGGTTTTGTCGTAGAGTAGAACACCTGTTATCGACCATAAGCTTCTTTCAAAGGGAGTAATGATCGATAAACAAAAAACAATATGTTTAGCTTTAAATACTTAGGGCATGGTATTTTTAGAATTATCGTCCTGTTTTTATAATTCCAAAAACACTACGACCTAAGTATTTAAAACTAAAATTTAAAGCTTTTTTTTTTAAGTGTTTTCTTGCATATTTAGAGATAATAAATTATTTTGACATGATATAAAACCCATAAAAACAATCAATTAAAAAGTCATACTTACTTACCCGTTTCCTAGTCATAAAACGGTAGTTTCGTAAGTTCAATTGTACAAAAATAAACTTTTTTTTAACAGTCAATAACTTGTCAATGGTTATCAAATCAAAAATCAAAATTACTTGTATTCAAATATCTTTATGAATGTGTGAATATGTGAATTTATTTTATATTTACTTTGTTTGAAAATTTCACTTTTTTAATTTACGGGTTTTAATTTAATATTTAATTTTTCTACACTTCTATGGAGCAGTATTAATTGTGGTTTCATTTATTGCATATATATGGATTCCTTACTGCATAATGACTCTTGATTTACACTTATAATACACAACTAAACAATGAAACTAATTTTACGTATTTTATCGCGTTTAATTTAATTACATTGAAACTCGATGTAATTGGCTACACTCGTGATCCAACATAGACTAAAGTACTCAACGTTCTACTGTTAAAGGTAATTTCTATTATAGTATATTTGAGCTTAACTAAGATTAGCTTTAACGTTGGTTTTCTTGCGCAAGTTCTTTTCTAAACAGAGATTTTTCTTAGGAATAATAACTTTTATTAAGTTCAATTCTATTGTTTAAATTTTCCCATGCGCCACTTAACCCGATATTCCAATTCCCGCTTCTAAGTTATGCCAGTCGCCTTGCGTAGATCCGCTTCTAGAGCAGCCCCCTCATTACAATCTCCCATGACATAATATTTAACCAGCCCATTACTACAATAATTTGCAATTTAGAAATAGATTTAGAAATAGATACAAATACTTCAATCCTTTCATAACCACAGGTGTGTTCTGCAAAACACTCCAAACCTTTTGTGATTCTTCTTTTACTTTGTCAATCTACTTGTTATTTACTATTATATAATAGTATATTATATAATAGCATAGATCGCTTCTATATAATGAAAAAACTAATCATAAAAATTGAGAAGAAAAAACTACTGTAAGAGGATTTTGTTCATTTAAAGTTGCTTTTAGTAGCATCGGCTGCTATGGCCATAAATATATTTTAAGTACAGTGGAATCCGTTTATAATGACATCGAAGGGAAATAACAAACACGTCATACTAAGCGGACGTCATATAAAGCATTTTGTAGAAAGTGCAGTTTTTGTTAGTAGGTATGGATTTATTTTAATAGAGAAAAATCTTTAATAAAAGTAACTTAAATTCTTAATAATAAATTCTTGTTTTTAAATTATTAAATTGGTCACTCAACAATATCAATGATTACATTGAGATTGTTTAGTGACCAACCCCAAATTCCCTTGCGAGAGATGAGTTGAATTCTCCATTTTCTAAACTGCACGTGCACTGACGTTGAGATTTCATTTTTTTTCACAAATCACTAACAAACAATGCCGTGACCTTCAACAACACTCAAAACAAAAAAAAAAGCCACGCACGCGCCGAACGTCGTCAGGTATCAACTGACTCTCCTGAACACTGGCGAAGGTGTTAGGAATCATGTCGGTCACTATAACCGGACACAATTTAGTAAAAATGGGTCACAATAAGCGACATGTCAGTATAAGCGAAGTCATTATATCCGACTTTATTATAAAGAATAGGGGGTATTACACCCATTTTCAAAAAGTATTTTAAATGAATCCTAGAGTGATAGTGAACCACTATAATTTTTATATAAATTTTTTATAACCGGATAGTGACATAAAAATTACTTCTAATCTATCATTTTAAATTTTCACATGAAAATGCTAGCCGCCATACTGTTCATCTTGTGACGTCACTGTCGTAGAATTTTGACAATTTTGCAAAGGAATAAGATACTTTTGAATGTTTAATAATGATTTTTTTTTATAGGAGAGGGGGCAAACGAGCATGCGGCTCACCTGATGGTAAGTGACTACCGCCGCCCATGAACAACTGCAACACCAGGGAGGGAATTGCAGATGCGTTATCGGCCTTTTAAAAAGGAGTACGCTCTTTTCTTGAAGGTCCCTAAGTCGTATCGGTCTGGAAAAATCGCTGATGGTAATCGATTCCACAAGGAAGTCGTGCGAGGAAGAAAACATCTTTATGGGCGGCGGTAGTCACTTACCATCAGGTGAGCCGCAAGCTCGTTTGCCCCCTCTCCTATAAAAAAAAAATCTTCTAAATCGCACAGTGGTGGACTGCCAATCATCCAGATGGTGTGGATGGTATCAGGAGTTCTGCCGCGATGTGCGTTCGTGAAATTTGGCGGCTGGGATTAATCCGAACAATTCCTCAGAGCACTCCCCGTGGTAAATGCGAAAGAAAATGCAAAGGAAAGCAACATCTCTTCGCAGTGCCAATGAATCGAGCCGATCGGAAAGGGCTCGGTCGTCGATTGAATCGATTTTTTGATATTTTTTTACATGGTGTAAAATACCCTATTCTATATGAAAACCAAACTTCGCTGTGTAATTACGTCATAATAAGCGGTTGGTCAATATAAGCGGAGTTATAATAAACGGATTCTACTGTAAGTAATATACTTATTAATTTATTATAATATAAAATATTTTATTGGTTAATTTAAATTTTCAGGAGAATTTACCATTCGATATCTCTTTACTCGATATCGTTTCAATTGGGATGCCGTCAAGTTTAGTTTCTACAGCACTTTTTACACTTGTATACATGCATTTGGTAGGTATCATCTATTCAATTACAATCCAAAATTATAATTTATAACTAAATTGTCACGATTACGAGAGAAATTTTAATCCAGAAAATTGTTATTTATTTTGATAGTCAATTTTCATCACGAGGGTGACACGACCCTGAAGGCTTCTACATGGTAGAGTCACGCTGAAGCTATATTATGGTTCTAGCATAAATGAGTCGGCCCGACCGGGGACTACGTCCTTATAGAATACAAGCGTAAATTAGCAGCTTAATACTGTTGTGTTTTGTATAGTGAGTGTAGGGATCTAAAACCCTTTTTATTGGAAACGAGACATTCCATCTTAGTCCTCAAGGGTGACAACGCATCTGCAGTTTGATTCTTAATTGCCTGCCTATGGGCCAAAGCATCCATTTATCATCAGGTGAACTGTGTGCTCGTTTTTACCCTTTCTTATATAAACTTGTATATTAGTACCACAAATATAAGCGCTAGCCCTAGGAAACTCTCTCGTAGTAATATACTCGTGCCTGATGTAACCCTTATATTAGAATGCAGGTAGGCTAGAATGCACTTTTAGAGACACGGAGTTTATCCGAATGCAACAAAACAGAAAACCATTGCGTTGTGTTTTTTCGTAAAATGTTTGCTTTGAATAGAATTCAAAATTAGGAACCGTAGCGTATTGATCATATACTGTAAAGTGGTGTGATATTTCCCGTGTCTGTAATCTTAGATCTACGAGGGGAGATCAAAAAGTTCGCGGAATGAAAGCGAAAGGATGTGCAATTAAACATGAAATTATTTTTCATTTTAGATATTTTCTCCATTAACCTTAATACATTTTTCAGAAAGTTCATATAACTTATTTATACCTTTGAAAAAATTAGGTTTGTCAAGGCACTCAAAATAGGCAAAAATTGCCAACTACACTGCTTCGTCATCTGTACTAAATTACTTTCCCGAAGCTGTTTTTTTTTCATAATTACGTAGGAACAAATAATAATCCGAAGCAGCCAAATCTGGACTATAGGGAGGGTGATATAAAGTTTCGAAGCCACGCTTGTGGCCTCTAAAAAGCTTGGCGTGCTCAGCAGAGCGGGACAGTATTTCATGCCGGCACACCGCCTGCAACTTTACAAGGCGCAGGTTCGGCCTCACATGGAGTACTTTTCCCATCTCTGGGCAGGGGCTCCCCAATGCCAGCTCCTTCCACTTGACCGCATCCAGCGCAGAGCGGCTCGAATCGTCGACGACCGAGCCCTTTCAGATCGGCTCGATTCATTGGCACTGCGAAGAGATGTTGCATCTCTTTGCATTTTCTATCGCATCTACCATGGGGAGTGCTCTGAGGAATTGTTCGGATTAATCCCAGCCGCCAAATTTCATGAACGCACATCGCGGCAGAACTCCCGATACCATCCACATCATCTGGATGATTGGCGGTCCACCACTGTGCGATTTAGAAGATGTTTTCTTCGTCGCACGACTTCGTTGTGGAATCGATTACCATTTTTTCGATTTACCTTCAAGAAAAGAGCCTACTCCTTTTTAAAAGGCCGGCAACGCATCTGCAATTCCCCTGGTGTTGCGGTTGTTCATGGGCGGCGGTAGTCACTTACCATCAGGTGAGCCGCATGCTCGTTTGCCCCCTCTTCTATAAAAAAAAAAAAGTAACTCTAGTGAATGGGTGCGTTTTGTGTAAAAGGAGCACAACTAGAAACCACTTTTCCCTTCTTTTTCCTTTAATCGCATCTTTTAATTCTTCTAGGAGATTCTTAATGTGACAATGATATTGACACATTTATTTTTATAATAGAAATATAAAATTCCCTCTGAATCCCAAAAAACTGAAACCATAATCTGTCCAGCCGATTGTGCCACCTTGGACTTCTTAGGTCTTTTTTATGCGACTGCATGGACTCTTGCTTTAACTCAGGTACTTTGTGATGAACCTAAGTTTCATGTTCAGTTACAATTCGGTTCGTAATTTCATCACTGTTCTCATTACACATGTCTAAAACCTCGCGGGTAAACACCACCCGCTGCTGTTTCTGAAGCGGTGTGAAGTATTCTTGGCACCCATCTTGCACTGACCTTAGATATGCCAAGATGGTTATGGAGAATGTTTAAAACAATCTCATATATATATATATATATATACACATATATATATATATATATATATATATATATATATATATATATATATATATATATATATCATGTAAAAATAATTTTCTAACTGAAATTTTGTTTTAGGAGCACTAATTTCAATAAGTATTTTTAGCAGAAAATTAAAATGGGACGATTCTGTGTTAGGTTTAATTTCCAACCTCAGCAAAATCGTTGGAGCCTTGGCCACAGGTTTGGCTAGAAATAGCTTGGAGATGTACTTGGGTAAAACATGACAATATCTTTTATGTGTTTTTAATGATCTTTATCATTGTTTTTTGTGTTTTTTTTTTAATTTTAAATTATTTTATTTCAGCTGTTGCAATAGAGATGTTTAATGCGACAGCATTTACAGCATTAAGATCTATCTCATCTAAACTTGTAACGAGTGAAGAATTAGGTACGAAACTACGCAAAATTTCTTATTTTTTTAGAGATTGCAGGAAATTTTAAATCATAACACAAAATATATTAGGATTACGGAACATAATGCATATGTACCTTCATTTGTAAACAATCGAAACTTTTTAAAAATGACTTTTTTAGAAAATTTGTAAAATAGACGACTAAGACGTAGTAATATTTTGTAACCGTTATTTGTTTTTCTGGTTCTCATTGTAATAGCTTGTATTATTACATTATTATAAACCTACAATTTCTGTGAGCCAACGTACCTTCTTAGATAAAAAAATTAAATTTTAAAATTTTTAGTTAAAGCTCGGGTCAAACACATCATCATCATCATTAAGCTTATAAAACTCACAGCTTAACATACTCCTTCCTAGAGACTGCCATATAGGGGGATATTTGCCATAGTTGCCACGACTGACAGGTGGGCTCTTTTCATAGCTTTTTTTTTCTTGTTGATATTACGAAAACTGCTGCCCATCTACTGATTTATTTCTCTCTGTTACCTCTTACAATGAAATGATATGGGGTAGTGGATATTTGTACACCGCCACTGTTTAACATGATTATCTCGCCTAAAAGCTTAACCTAAAACATAATTGGCCTTACTACAAAATGTAGCTTATGAACGTAAAATAGACAGGACCTTTATGTGTTAGACTCTAGCTGTAATTGAAAATTGTAACAAATTTTAAATGATTTCAATTTTGATTTTGATTTTTTTTATTTTCATTTTCTCAATCAAGGAATAATATAAGTTCGTCACTGCCTGTTTTTATTACGTTATTTATAAGTTTCTAATAATAATAAAGAACGTATTTACGTATAAACAGTGATGAATTTCATCGTAGACCTTAGGGTTATCAACGTATCTGTGGGGGTCCACAAGGTGTGTGCTTATTCAGAAAACCTTTGCAATAAGGTAGAGCTTAGCCCGTTTTTACAATAACATTGTAAAAAACAATGGTACGTTTGAGGAGATACCATACTCTTATATTATATTATTGTTTAAGAGCCGCACATCCAATTTGGGTTCTAGATTAAAGGCTAAAGAGAATTAGTAAGATCAGAATCCGTGTGGCGTTCGATTATAACTTGTGGAATCGTTTGTTTGAGATTAGTGACAGGCTTCCACTTACTCATAATAATCAGTTGTTTTACAAGGTGATTTGCGATATCCGTTTTGTCATTTCTGCTTTTATAGACCTATCCATCAACATAGCTGGCTAACGGATGCTGCTTCCAATAACCAGTATGTTTAATCCATTTAAAATCTGATTTTATTTCCATTTTAAAATTATATCTGTCGCCAGAGCCCCGTCCATCAATCGCCCGGAAGCTTAGAGTTCTTTGAATTTGGGAACAAATACGGCATATTTCAAGTTATGACCCCGCAATTATATTATTACAGTAACACTGAGAATCCTTATTTTTAAGAAGCAATAAATCCATCGCGTATTTTCAGTGCGTATTGGCTTAATTTCTCTTCGAAATATTTTTTATAATTTAGGTATGCAGTTTTAATTACGGTATGTTTTTCTTCACTACCGAGAACGTGGAAAATCAGCTCTTAAAATTGCCATTTTGTTTGTGCTACCGTGAAATTCACCGCGAGGGTTTACCCCTGTCCCTGAACTAATATTTCTCTATTGTATACTATATAATATTTATCTAGTTAACTTTCCTCAAAATATTCTTTAGATCATTAAATGATTATATTATGATTATTTGTTATTTTTCCAGGAAAAATGATATCTTTTTTCAATTTAATGGAGGTGGTAACGTCAATGATTTTTGGGCCCTCTTACTCGTGGATATACATGATGACTCTAAAAGTAGATGCCGGGATTGTGTACTATATAAGCACTGGGCTGACAGTTCCACCTATTTTAATTTTTGGGTACGTCACATTGTATAATAAGTAATATTTTTTTATAGGATAAGGGTGACAAACGAACACACAGTCCACCTGATGGTAAGTGGTTGCTGTGGCCCATAGACATCTACATCTATCTTCGTAGACGAATCAAAATGCAGATGCGTTGTCAGCCGTGAGGACTAAAATGGAATGCCTCTTTTCCAGTAAAAAGGGTCTCCGGTTCTCTATACTCATCACACGAAACAGCAGCGTGAAGCTGCTATTTTACGCTGGTATTCTGTCAGAACGTGGTCCTTCCCCGGTCGAGACGACCCATTCGTGCTACTACTATACAACTAATATAGCTGCAGCATGGCTCTACCACGTATAAAATATATATAATAAAACCAATAAATGATACGTGTTAGAGAATTGGAATTATTTAGTTAGTGAATCCATCACCTTATTTCCCCCGACCCCGAGGGTATCGTAAAAGGCGGCTAAGGGAAAATCAACATTGATCTAATGGCTTACGTTAGATGGCGGTTTATCAACTCGTTTACACCAGATGTATATCATTCTAGCAAGCCCAGTGGAATGGATGCATCTTGAATAAAACTACTTTTACGGATTTTATCGCATTTTAATTATCTTATTTTTATTAATTCCTGACGTTTAGCGTGCTTTACAGTATTCAATGTGTAGTGTTCGCGTAAATATAAGAAATCATTATGGATGCATCGTTAAAATTGCAAAACGTCTGGTACTGTAATCCACTGTAAAACTGGGGAGACTTCTTCTAATATTATCTTTATTGAATTTCTCAAGTGCGTTCTTACCGGTTTACCAGGTACCGGTTTACCAATAGTAAAGATCGGATACAGCAATATTTGTTTGTATTCGAATGCAGAAACATGAATTTTGCTACATCATGCTTTTACAAGAGTAGGTGTTACAGATGCTCTCTTTCTATCTCTTTCTATCGGAATTAACCTACCTAAGCAGGAATATTGAAAGCTTGTTCTGAGCTGTAGCAGCTATGATTTCAAACGTAGCTCGTGAGACAGGAATAGTTGTTGAGGTTTAAACACAACAGGAAAATCTAATACTTTTAAAAACCTGTCGTTTTTCTGAGTTCCGTACCTTAAAAGAAAAAAAAATCGGAACTCATATAGATTCATTTAATTGTCCGTCCGTCGGTCAAGACCCTTTTTCTCAGCAACGGGTACAGATCTCAAGGTGATATTAATATCGGAAGCTTCTCGGTCCTATCTTGTCTACGGTTTTTACCGGTGTACATAATTTAAGCTTCTAATCCAACGTATTCAAATGATATGGCCATTTACTGCACAAATTGTGACTCTCGCAAACTTACTCCTTAAAATCTACAGGGTATTGACGACCTCAAATCATGAAATATGGCAAGCCCTACATACAAGTGAAAAAAATATACGAAAATTCATAATTCGTGGTTATATCACATTAGAAATATTATTGCGTTTACAGACTTACGGTTGCGCTTGGAGTATCGGCCGTTATGTGCGGGAGAACGTTTTATTTCACTGCAAATTTAAGTATGTCCCACAATCCAAAATAAATTTTCGTTAGAGAAATGTTGCTGACCTTACCTATGATTCCCAAGATGGTTGAACTTTTTACACAAATAAATAAGTTTGTGCCCAACCCTCAGGGCACGAGTTCTGCTCACACTTGTTCTATATTTTCCTGTTACGATAAATATGCCTCACTCCTACTAAACAGCGCAGTGGCGCAAAACATTTGGATGCGGTGCTGGTGACCATGGAACAACATACAATTAGTATATATAGGGTGAGAAAATTATTATAACGGTCCTGAGTGTTTGTGAAATACCTCCTTGACAAGCAAGGGGTCATTTTGTCATGTTTCTTTACGCCTATCGACAATTGTATAGTCAAACCGGCACTCAAAACTGCTGAAAATAGGAAATTTTGCAATGTAAAAATGTGAATTCATCATGATGTTTAAGTAACATTTTGTGTTTGGTCCAAATTAATAAATTGATTATCAAATAATCCGGCATCTTATATCTAAGTTTATTTGATATTTAAGGTGAATAATAATATGAAAAATATTCGCCGAGAAATATTATTATAGTTACCGTTAAAGCCTATCAAAATTCCACACCTCCTATAGTAATACCTTATAGATATTTGCCCTGGATATTTGCTATAGTTGTCACTGGTAACCGCAGAGTTTTATTTCTAAGTTTCTTGTAAGAAGACGCTGCTGCCCATCTCCAGGTTTGTTTTCCTCTGTCGCCTCTTACAACACCCACGGTACGATATGTTGTAGGTTTTTATTATTTTTCCATCGCCATTACACGGTCAATTATTACTAGGGTATATTTTTTAATTTAATAATTTCAACACAAAAAGAACCGAGCATACTTAATATGAATTGTTTAATTGCAGATGGTTTTTCATGCAACATCGAAAGGGTATAAGAAGACAAAAATGTAAAGAATCTAAAGATAAAGGTGATCAAAATGATGAAACAAACAAAGAAGACTTCCTGTTTAGCAGCATAGATTTAGCAGATAAAAAAATATTTATGGAATGATTTGTGTAGCATATATGATTAAAGTCTGTATGAAAAATTAAATAAACACTTTATGAGTATAACATATTATTGTTATTATCTCGAGACGTTTCCTTGAGGCCGTCTAGTAGTGTGATTTGTTGGTATGAAAACTTTATCTCAATCTCCGCTGTGGCATTGGCGTTATAATATTAGTTGTTTTAAAAATCAGTACCAGTTGAAGCCACTGTCAATATTGCCCTATCAAAATTTTGTTTATTACGATACTCGTACTTGACGTTTAAAGTGATATTTTCCTATCGTTCTCAAAATAATAATGTATGTACCGAGGAATTTCCCTAATTAATATTATAATTGAAAAATATGGCTCTTAAAAATATATCAAGATGTATAATTAAACCTACATCGTAGTTTCACACTTTCAAACTTAATTACATAATATAAAACATAATACATAAACACTCACGCCTGTCACCCAGAGGGGTAGGCAAAGATTATGGACTTCCATTTGGCACGATCCTGACACACCTCTCTCGCTTCCTCCACATCCATATACCTACGCATACACGCTCGTCGGTTAAAGGTACTCTTGATATGGCCCATTTTTAATATATCGCCAATTTGGTCGATAAACTTTCGCCTAGGGCGACCCTTCCCGACTATGCCGTTCACCTCTGCAACATATATATGTGTGTGTGTGTGGCGATCTATCTCAGATCCTACTTTCCATTTAAAATTGTTAGTTCGTCAAGTCAACCACCTCCTGTTGATTCTGCTGAACATTTGCTGGTTGAAGTCTCCCTGTCTCAGAATAAAATCCTACTTTGAGTTTTCTACAGTCCCTCTCTTTCTGTAAACTATTTTACTTCTTTCGAATCTCTCTTAGAATCACTAGTCCCTACGTATAGTCACACTATTTTGATGGGTGACTTTAACACCTGTTTACTTAAAGGCGACAATCGGGCTATAAAACTTGAGTCTATAACTGAAGCGTGTAATATGCAAATCCTACCCCTTTCTGCTACTCATAACTTTCCTAACAGTACTCCTTCCCTTCTTGACTTAATAATGGTGTCATCTTCAAATCTAGTTTTCAAGCATGGACAGTGTCCTGCTGATGCATTCTCTTATCACGATTTAATTTTTCTTTCGTATAAACTACGCCTTCCTAAAATCAAACCTAAATTAGTTCTGCGACGTAATTTTGGAGGAATGGATATTGACCAACTTTGTCAAGATGCTCTCAATATTGACTGGTCAGTGATTGAGAAGGCTCCGTGCATTGACGATAAAGTGGAACTTTTTTGTTCCCTACTCACGCAGCTTTACGACGTTCACGCGCCAATGCATTATGTGAGACTCAAACACTTGCCTGCTCCATGGCTCTCAGATGATCTGAAAAGGCTTATTTTAAAGAAGAATGTGGCATTGTCAAAGCTTAAGAGGAATAGAACAGATGAAAATTTAAGGAAATACGCCAAAATCAGGAATCGCTGCAACACATTATGTAGAGATGCACAACGACGCCATATTCATACATCAGTCGAGAACGGCGACTCATCTAGGGTGTGGAAGTTTCTTAAAACAGTTGGAGTTGGTAGAACATCCCTACATGCTTCACCTCCTAGTGTTGATTTTGAACTATTAAATCAACATTTTTCTAATCCTTCTAACTCTTTTGATAGTGTCCATAAACTGCAAACACTTCGTTCTCTTTCTGTAACTCCGACTCCTAATTATCCTCCGTTCGTTTTTAGTCAGTTTACTGTATGTGATATTAAGAAGATCATATTATCCATTTCCTCAAATGCTGTCGGTAGCGACAACATTAGCCATAATATGATTATTCCTCTCCTTGATGTTATCACTCCCATTATCACTCATTTACTTAATGCATCTGTCTCTTCCTCTAAATTCCCTCAAGCCTGGAAGAGTGCTCATGTTATACCCCTTCCGAAGAGATCTAATCCCGTCAACCACTCTGATTTTCGTCCCATCTCGATCTTACCTTTCCTTTCTAAAGTCCTTGAAAAACTAATTTACCAACAGCTGACCCTTTTCCTCAATGAGCACAATTTATTAAACTCTTTACAATCTGGTTTCCGTCCTGGTCATAGTACGGCTACTGCCTTAATCAAAGTTACTGATGACATACGATGGGGTATGGATAATAAACTACTCACAGTCATGACCTTGCTGGATTTCAGTAATGCGTTCAATACTGTTGACTTTGATATACTGTTGAGTCTGTTGTGTTCCCTTAACATATCTCCATCAGTAATTAAAGTTTCAAAGTTATCTCTGTGGCCGTCGGCAGTGTATTCGTTTCGATGAAACTCACTCATCTTGGTGTGATATTACTGCAGGCGTGCCGCAGGGTGGCGTGTTGTCACCTTTACTCTTTTCCATTTTCATTAATTTAATTACTCATAAAATATCTTCTCTCTACCACATGTATGCGGATGATGTCCAGATTTACACACAGTCAACTCTTTAGAATTTGCCGAATGCAATCGCTACATTGAATAACGATCTAAATATTATTCATGATTGGAGTAAATCATATGGCCTAAATGTGAATCCTAAAAAGTCTCAGGCTATCATTATTGGTAGCCAGAGTTTTATCTCAAGAGTTGATTGGTTCACCGTACCACCTATAGTATTCGATGGAGTTGTAATCCCTTACTTTGACAATGTCAAAAACCTTGGTATTTATATTGATAATTCCTTAAATTGGATACGCCAACTGAATGAGGTAAGTAAGAGAACCTTTGTCGCTCTTTGTTCACTGCGTCGCCTTCGATCATTTCTTCCCATTCCTACAAAAATTATGCTCGCACAGTCTCTTCTCCTTCCGATCCTCGACTATGCTGACGCAAGCTATGTAAACATAACTGAGGACCAGCTAAATAAACTTGAGAGACTTCAAAATACTAGTATTCGGTTCATATTTGGATTGCGCAAATATGACCATATTTCCCAATTTCGCTCACGTATCAAGTGGTTACCTATCCGACTTCGCCGGAACATGCATATTCTTTCTATTCTCTACTGTGTATTATTTCATCCTTCTGCTCCTCCCTATCTAAAAGAGAAGTTTAATTTTGTGGGGCTTCCGGGAGAACCTCTACGCTCTTCTAGAAAATTAGTTTTAAGGGTACCAACTCACAAAACATCGTTTTTTAATAAATCACATACGTGAAGCACAATCTATTGTAATCTTTAAGAAACTACTTAAAGAACATTACTTGTCTCAATCGTCCGGAGACCGTTAAGATAATTATGTGATTATGTATTTATTGTATTTATCAGCTTTATATTATTGTTTGAGGAAATTTGTAATTTATTTATGTATTTTTGGGTAGATATGTAAGTTCGTTTATATACTCTTATATATGTATGTTTATGTATGTATTATATGCTTTACTTTATCTTTTATTATGTATTAGTAATTTATATCATTTCATGTGTTAGTTATTTATATGTTATTTTATTGCATTTATTGTCTATATGGGTACAAAATATAATATCAATAAATGCGATATTGATATTATATTTTGTACCCAGTATTCATTGTTTATTCCTTTATACCATTGGTTGCCTGGAAGAGATCGCTATGTAGCGATAAGGCCGCCAAATTGTACATTTAACCTGTCTATTGTTATGTAATTTGTTTATTAGTTTGTGGTGTACAATAAAGTATTTTCATTCATTCATATATTTGCTTTGTCACTCTTTCCTCATTCATTCTTTCTACATGGCCAAACCACCGAAGCATTCCTTTCTTTATTAATTATTCCTTACTTAATTACGTTGTACAATAGGATTCTGTAAGTGAACACGGTCATTATTTGATTTATCTTCTTATTTTTTAAGAAGTATTCTCATTAATTGCATACGCATATTTCTATTATAAAACTGCTATTAAGTTTGTTAAATGTACCATGTGATAGTATTTATTGTTTTACAGCTACATCCAGGTTGAAAAAGATCCTACACCAAGACAGTTATCATGGGCCACACCTTAAGCAAAATCCATCATCAAAAGGACAGAGCGAGCTAATAAGGCGTTTGCACTCGCAAAATATTCTGATGTGGATATAATAAAATTCTAGGGATGTTTTGTATAAATACACAAACCAAACGCTCCACTACGCCCAATAGTAAGCCAGATTGATTCACCAACTTATGAGTTGGCTCAACACTTGGCTAAAATATTGTCACCACTGAGAGGACACACCAGAGCACAAACAAAGGATTCCTACCATTTTGTTAATGAGAAAAAAGACCTACATCTCGCTGAGAATGAAACTATGGTCAGTTTTGATGTTCAGTCACTATTCACTTGCTTAACTATTGAAAACTGCATCCCAATTGTAACTAGGAAGCTAGAAGATAACAATATGCCAACAGAATATGCAGTATTTCTCAAACACTGCCTCAGATCTGGCTATCTATTTTGGAAGGAAGAGTTCTACAAGCAAGTATATGGTATGGTAATGGGCTCAACTGTATTTCCCGTAGTCGCCGACGTCTTCACGGGGGGACTTTGAGGAGAAAGCCCTCTTACTGCTACTGTAAATACAATATTGTACAAGCGATACGTCGACGACACTTTCACAATTTTACCATTTGACAAAGGAACTGCAATTTTAGACCACCTTAATTCCATAAACTCTAAAATACAATTCACAATGGGGTTAGAGGCAAACAATTCTTTCGCTTGCCTAGATGTTTTAGTCATCTGAAATCCTGATAACACTATTGGTCACACTGTGTATAGGAAAAAGACCTATACCAACCGGTATTTAAATGGTGAATCGAACCATTATCCATCACAGTTATATACCGTGGGAAAATCTTAGTTACAAAGAGCACGAGAGATCTGTGACAGAAAACATCTGGCCGACGCGCTTCAGCACGTTAAGGGGCTACTCTATGCGAACGACCTTGAGAATTTTGTGTGCCGTCCCGACTCGCTACAATATATCGCGTAAGAAATATGTAAGACGCCACCTACTGTACGTAACGAATGTAGTATTTTTTCAACATCAATAAACTATTTTATGGAAATACACACAGCGTTCAACGATAAATGTATTTTAATTTTTTTATTCGATATATTAGTTGCATTATATTAGAATTATGTATTCTCATACATTATCTAATTATGAAATTTTATAATTAATTATATATTAAAAATGAATATAAATTGTGAGTTTAAAAGATGCCTACTCACTATAGGTAAATAGATAGATAGCTCCTTTAGATAGCCTTTTGTACAAATATTTGGTGCAATAAAGAATAAATAAATAAATAGGATGTTTCGTAGAGTGAGATTAATATAGAAAGAGAGTCGTGGAGGCAGTTTACAAACATAAATTGCACAAGGACAAACATCCAGACCCGGAACAATTATTTGTAGGCCATACAAATACTTGTTCCGTGCGGGATTCGAACCCGCGGCCCCCAGCGCAACAACTGATTGCTAAGCCACTGCACCACGGAGCCGTCGCCGGGTTATAGGTAAAGTGACCATACGTCCCGTTTTGAACGGGACTGTCCCTATTCTCGGTCACCTGTCCCATTGTCCCCAAATGAAGCTCGGGGACACAAAATTGTCCCGTAACTCGTTGGATGGAAGTATTCAAAGTCAACAATCTTCAACATAATTTTTTTAATCGACTATATTTTATGTCTACCTGGTACAAATGCTCCAGTAGAAAGAGTATTTTTCTATTTTGAATAATTTGTGGACGTCTAAAAACACTTACGGTTCCAGTTCTAAAGGCGATGTTGTTAACAAAGGTAACAATAAAAAAAAACTTGCCCAGAATTTTATTCTTATTTAAAATCATCACCAAATTTATTAAAGCAAATTTAATCCACTGACAAATGTCTTTATCGCTAAAACAGCGATCTCTTCCAAGCAACCTTAGGGCAGAGGATACTATTTTTAAAAGATAGCGGAAGGGGTGTACAGAATATAATATAGAAAGATAAATAGAAGAACATAAGTGATTATAGGAAAAAAAGTGAATGACGACAGGTAGTAACTTAAGAGGAAAGGTAATAAAATTTTAATTAATTTTTAAGTATATGAAGAGATTTAGATTCTTTAATATGTAAGGGGAGAGAATTCCATAGTCGTATAGCGGTAACCGTAAAAGAATTAGAATAGAAGGAAGAGGAATGTCTAGGAGTACTTAGAAGGAGATTATTTTGAGATCGTAGAGGTAAAGAGTGTAAACTACTTACATATATAAATCGGTCTTTCAAATAAAAAGGAGTGGTCGGATTGAACAGAATGCAGTAAAGAAGATGAAGAATGTGTGTATTCCTGCGAAGGCGAATCGGTAACCACTTGAGCTTATGGCGGAATTTGGATATGTGGTCATACTTTCGTAACCCAAATATAAACCTTATGCAATCATTTTGAAGTCGCTCTAGTTTATTAAATTGCTCGACTGTTAGGTCAAGATAACAAGTGTCCGCGTAGTCAAGGATCGGTAAAAGAAGAGACTGAGCCAGCGCAACTTTAGTAGGAATGGGGAGAACATTGCATAATCTTCGAAGTGAACCAACTGCGGCAAACATTCTTCTACTTACTTCACTCACTTGCGGTCCCCAAGACAAAGTCTGATCGAACATAATACCTAAATTATTAACTTTGTCTCTGTATGGGATAAGTGTCCCTTCGAATATGACTGGCGGGAGCAGCGGCAAAGTTAACCGAGAGATTAATTTCAAACTCCCAATAATAATGGCTTGAGTCTTCAATGGATTAACTTTAAGCCCAATTGAATTACACCAATGAGGAATACGAATAAGATCTTCATTAATTAATCTAATTGTACTGGGGAGATCCGCAATTTTACATTGAGAGTAGATTTGTAAATCGTCTGCATATAGGTGGTAAAGAGAAGTAATGTGGGAACAGATCGAATTGATGAAAATAGAGAACAATAGAGGAGACAAGACGCCACCTTATGGGATGCCAGCTTTGACAGCAGACCAATTAGAAAATGTGTCTTGAATTTGTACACGTTGCCGGCGCCCTTGCAAGTAACTATGAAACCAACCAATTACTTCAGGAGATATGTTAAGAGAACTTAGGACAGCGAGTAAAACATTAAAGTCTACAGTATTGAAGGCATTACTAAAGTCAAGCAATGTCAATACTGTTGATTATCCATGCCCAAGCAAATATCATCAGTGATTCTAACCAAAGCCGTAGTCGTACTATGATCGGGACGGAAACCAAATTGGAATGAATTCAAAAGGTTATGGTTGGACAGTAAATTACTCAGCTGTTGGCATATTAGGCGCTCGAGTACTTTAGAGAGAAAGGAAAGGATGGATATAGGACGGTAATCCTCATATGTCGGATTACATTTTTTAGGGAGTGGAGTTACTAGGCCGTCTTTCCAGGATGAAGGAAAAACGCTTGTGTCAATGGAACGATTTAAATAAGTGTATGGATAGGAGCAAAAGATCGAGTAATGGGATAATCATCTTGCGACTAATGCTGTCAGAGCCAACTGCGTCAGAAGTAATGGCTAATATATTCTTCTTAACATCACTGACAGTAACTTGGCTAAAGATAAAAGAGGAAATATTGGGAGTTGATTGAGAATGAGTAGCAGAGTTCTTCGTAGCAATGTCTATAGTGGCACTAGAGAGGAAATGAGCATTAAGCTTATTTAAATTCAAATTAAGAGATTCTACATTACGCTTTGCTTTTCCAACCTCTAAAGATTTGTGAAAGTTCCAAACTTTAGTTGAGCTATCTTCCTCAACAACAGATTTATAGATATGGCGTCGTTGACTATATCTTCACACCATATTGCAGCGATTTCGTGCCCTATTATATTTCTCTCGGTTAGAATCATTAGGATTCATACGATATTTAGTTTTCGCTGTAGTTTTTTTTTCTTGGAGTTTTTTTTATGTCGGCAGTGAGCCAGGGGCACGGAGATGCTTCATTCGGACTGGACGAATTGGAGCGTGAATGTCATACAGTTGTGTAAGTATGCTGTTAAAAATAGATATCTACTCATCAACCGAACCAGCATTCGCAACTACTGACCAGTCGACCTTGACAGTATCTTCTCGTAACTTATCCAGATCCATTTTACTAAAATTGCGCCGGAGAAGGATCCTTCGCTTAGCTTTAGGAGATTTTAATTTATAGCACAGGTAAAGTAGATCATGGTAAGAAAAAGCGGAGGCATTCCATTGGCTATGTTTTGCAACGTGGTCAATGAAAGAAACAAGTATTAAATCAAGAAGAGAAGGCACACAATTCGGAAAAGCATGAGTCGTAGAAAGTGGGAGAATATGTAAGTTAATGCCATTAACGAGAGATTTGAGACGGGATGCTCTAGCATCTTTTTTGAGAAGACAAGTATTGAAATCTCTCATGACAATAGTGTGATTATAAAGCGAAGAGTATTGTTCTAAAAGAAATTTAAATGCTGAAAAATAATCAATTGTAACATTTGGACTGTAATAGACACCGAGAAGAAGCTTCAAATGTCCAAACAATATTTCGATGAAAAGGTGTTCAGGGCCGGCACTACACAATGGCTGCGAAGTATTTAAAAATGTGTAAGGAATGTGTGATCTTAAATAAATCGCCACGCCACCGCCAGCGCGCCCAAGGCGATCGTTGCGAATCAAGTGGAATCCGGGAAAAGAGTAAGATATTAAGGCAAACATGGTTTTAGCCAAGATTCAGAAACTAATATCGCATGTTTATTTTCGTTATAAAATGAGGACAACATGTCAGAATAATGTGCGGGAATACTTTGGGCATTTCTATGAATAACGTTAAAATTTTTCAGAGTATCTGAGAAATGAGAATCAAAAGTTTCACTTAAAGAAGGGATGCTGTGATAACTGTCATTACTGCTCAATCCATCTGAATCACCGAGGGGAAGAAAGCTGTCGCCTAAATTATCATTACTGAAAATCATAGATATAATATAAATAATAAATATAAGAAAAAAATGGTTTACAAACCCACCCGCCAGTTGCAAGTGTTTGGATGAGACGCAGCTGGACTGTGGATTGTACTCCCTCACGGAATAAGTGTTTTTTGGCAAACAAATGCTTATCCTGGGTCTTGGCGTTAGTCGATATATGTTAGTACATTCATATTTTTTTATATTCTACAAAGCCAGCGCTTATCTACGATCCCACCTGATGGTAAGTGGTGATGTAGCCTAAGATGGTGAAGCGAATTGACTTAACAAAAGCATATTCACTCTTGCCTTGAAGACACCAACACTGTAATCGGATGGAAAGACAGATGCTGGCAACTTATTTCACTCCTTTGCTGTACGCATGATAAACGACGTGGCGCACCGTTTGGTTCGAATGCATGGTAAGTCAACAACGAAAGGGTGGAGACTGGCCAAACGTCTGGGTGTCCGATGGTGAAAGGGAGAGGAGGGACTTAAATTATGCAATTCCTGCGCACACTCGCCGATATTCATCCTGTAGAAAACCGAAAGGCTGGCTACTTTATGTCTGTGTTCGAGGCTGGTAAGATTGGTTTTAACCAAATTCGGGTCACCAATAAGCCTCTTAGCACGCCTTTCCATTGAGTTCAAAGCTGCTAGGTGGCATTTTGCAGCAGCAGGCCATATATGACAGCAATACTCCATGCACGACCGGACTTGCGCTTTGTATATAAGCAGCTGTCTCGGCGTGAAGTATCGCCGCACCTTTGCAAGGACTCCCAGCTTCATTGCAGCTGCTTTGGCCTTCGACTCAATGTACCGCCCGAAGTTCAAATTTGAGGATATTTCAATCCCTAACAACTGAAGGCGGTCGATATATTTCAGTGATACATTTCGGAAAGAAGGAGCCAGGTGAGCTGGGTCCTTTTTGCAGTGAAGAAACACGCTTGTGTTTTGGAGGCGTTGAACTTCACAAGATTGGCATCGCCCCATTTGGAGACTGCCTGTAGTGTGAGATTCACACGCTCTATCATAGCTTCTCTTTCGGACTGAATTTGATCCCAACTGGCCCGAGGACTTCGTTGGTATCTCTCAACAACTGTGCTATCGTCCGCATACCCATAGATACCGGGCATAAGCAGATCATTAATATGCAGCAGGATGAGAGTTGCGGAGAGAACAGACCCCTGAGGAACACCGGCGTTAGTCGCCATAAGATCGGATAAGCAGCCATCAACGACAACCCAGAGAGACCGTTCACTCAGAAAGTACTTTACCCATTCAATCAGACCAGGGGATAAGCCGTACGCTGGAAGCTTACCCAAAAGGCTAGTGTGCCAAACTCTGTCAAAGGCCTTCGAGACATCAAGGGAAACAGCAAGTGCTTCACCACTGTTCTCGAGTGCCTCGCCTCATACGTGTGTGGCATACGCTAGAAGTTCCACAGCTGACCGATTTCGGTGAAACCCATATTGCCGATCACTAAGGAGGTCATTCTGTTCTAGGTATGCCACTAAGCGGGCATTCAATATACGCTCCATAATCTTGCAGAGTATGGAGGTCATTGAGATTGGCCGATAATTGGCAGGGTCGGCACGCCTGCATTTTTTTGGAACAGGCTGCACGTTGGCTAGCTTTCAGGATTTTGGCACTATTCCAGTCCTAAATGAGAGGCGAAACAAGCGCGTCAACACAGGAGAGAACTCAGGTGCACAAGCCTTTAAAATTATAGCTGGTATACCATCTGGTCCACTAGCTTTATTCACGTCTAGACACTGCAAGGTTTTAAGAACCTCCTTATTTGTTATACGAATCTACGATCTCCGAGGTCCCGCAGTGATGTAATTTCTTGGAATGTTGTTGCCACTGTCCAGACGTGAATTGTAGGCAAAGAGAGACGCGAACAAGTCCGCTTATCCTTAGCCGTATGCGCCAGTATGCCATCCGGTTTTACCAATGGAGGCAGTTTAGGCCGACAGAAGTTTGTCTCGACCGCTTTAGCGAGAGACCAAAAAGCTCTAGTGCCAGATGGTCTGGCAGTGAGTTTTGTGCCAATATGTTTAATGCGATCGAGACTAGTTTTCCGTAATGCTTTTTTGTAGAACTTGGCGGTCTGGTTGAAAGTTCTCTTCGTGGAGCTAACATCCGGAGCTTTGCGTTTTCGAGCGTCAACCCAGGATAGGTTACCTAAATGCTTGCGCTTTTCAGCTTATGCACATTCAGCGTTAAACCATGGTTGAGCTTTGCTACCGATGGAAGCGTCTGAGAAGAGTTGTTCAGACCCATTCTCCATGTGGCTTCATTAAGCATCATGCCGGAACACGACAAAGTCATTTGGCGGCAAGACTTTGCATTGGTGGGTGGTAACCGAAAAACCAGCGGCCGAAATCTACCCACTACCCGGGTAACACGTGTAGGGTGTCAGATTTCAAGTATTTCCTACGGACGCTAGCAGCCTCGTCCCCCATATATATACCTTTTTTTTATTATGTGCGGGCAGCTATGCCGGCACACACTTGAGTTGCTTAGTCCCAGGATGGACATGTGATTTTTAAGATAACAGTGTCCATTCAGAACAGAAGCAAGAGCGCAATTTATTTTTACCTAATCCCAGGGCTTCCGAAGCTAATTTACGATTGAAAGCCTGGATTTAGGTTTTAGAATGTTTTAAGCCTGGTGAATCAGTCCAGATCTTAAGTGATTTATTGTGGTAAAGGTTTTCCAGTGACAATCGGGCGAGGTTTTCTGAGATTCCACAAAATGGATCGGGTCCAAATTGTGTAGTCTCTGAGCCCTCCCGTCGGTAGTTTCATTACCTAAAATACCCGCGTGACCCGGAACCCATCTTAAAAAGACTTTGTGTCCCAGGGCGTTTAGACGGTTCACGCAGTCTCCAAATAGCTTCGAGTTTACCAAGTTTGATCTCAGAGCGAGCAGTGCTGCTTGACTAGGAGAGTTAATATAGATTATATGGTTAACGTAGTGTATTTGCAGATTGATTTCCGCACACTGAAGTATGGTGAAAATTTCTGCCTGGAAGATAGAGGTGAATCTACCCAAATTCATACTAAGTTTGAATTTGTGGCATTCCCCATAAATCCCAAAGTCTACGTTAAGAGCCATTTTTGTCCCATCAGTATACCATATAAGACTACTAACCTCACAGATGACCTGTCCATGCAGCCAGTCTTTTCAGGAGGTTAGTTCCACTGTATACTTTTTGTTAAACGTATTGGACGCATGATATCTGAGATCATGCGTAAGATCGGTGTTTCCTTGATTGAGTTGAGCATGGATCTCAATCTACAGGAAAGCAAATTCAAACCGCCCTGAGCGTTACTCCTATATACTAGCTTCCGCCTCCTTGTCTAAGTAAAGATCAAGGGGCATTAGGCCTAGAAGAGCATTAATAGCCGCTCCAGACGATGATCGCATCGCTCCAGTTGTCATTAAGCAGGCAGCCTTTTGTAGACTATTTAGTCTGTCCGCAGTGGTATTTAGGTCTCATTACACCAAACAATGGAGGCGTAGGTAAGAATTGGCCTCACTTTACTGCTGTACATCCATAGGATTATACTGAGATGCAAGCCTCAGTTGTTCCCGACCATGCGACTGCACGTACCTAAATCAATTTTAGTTTTATGACATACATTGCTAAGGTGAGATTTCCACATTAGTTTTTGGTCGATTGTTACACCCAAGTACTTAACTTCAGTGGAGAATGGTACTGGTACTACCATGGAGTTTTGGTGTGACTAATTTGTCCAACCGTCTCTTTTTGGTAAAGGGTATTTTAACAGTTTTATCAGCACTAACTAATAAACTGTTACCCCCCCCTGCATCGGTTGTTTAAGGTGTTTAGGGCTCTTTGTATGATTAATGATAAAGTACTTTGGCAATGATCACATAGTCATCAGCATAACCCAGTGTGTCAATGCGGAGGTCTACTATCTTGTTCAATAATTGGTCAACCGCAAGAGTCCAAAGGTGGGGTGACAAAACACCACCTTGTGGATAGCCTCTTGTAGTTGCAATCTCAATCGAAGTTTAAAACAGCTACATTTTTGCCTATCTGTTTATGAGCATGGACTTCACCCACATGATGGTTATGGGGTCAATATTTTTAGATATCAGGCCCTCAACCAGCAGTGCTGTGGGGCTACTGTCGAAGGCGCCCTCAATGTATAGAAGACACAAAGATCTATTTCTTCATCCTCCAGCGCTTTTCCGACCCTGTCAATTACACAGATCAGGGCTGTTTCCGTAGATTTACCTCTACGGTAAGCATGCTGGTTGTAGTGTATAGGTCTCGTAGCTAGAGCTACATCCATAATATATCTATCTATAACCTTTTCCAATGTCTTAAGACGAAATGAAGAAAGGCTAATAGGTCTAAAGGACTTTGGTAAAGTCAAGGACTACTCTTTTCTACCAGCCTTAGGTATAAATAGAACTTTGACAATTGTCAATCGTGCTGGAATAAAGGCTCTGAAAGAGTTTAAGGCCAGAGTCATGTAACTCTGGGAAATGGGTTGACGCTAGTAGCTCCAGTGTTTCCGTTTTACTATTAGTAAAGTTACCATCAGGCATTTTAAGATGCCCGATCTGATTAGGTTTAGCTTTCGATAGCATTTTGTGTAGTCTTGCACTGCGAGGCATAGACTCAACTATTTCGCATAGCTTCCTCCACGATGCTCTCTTAGCTTTCCTAATTTCTTTATTATAATCGGTTAGGGCTGCACCATAAATATCCTACTCATTGGTTTTTTAGCCCTATTAAATAGTTTCCTGGTCTTTTCCCTAAGCTTTTTTAGCTTATTGTTCCACTAAGGAACTTTTCGTGTTGAGGTCTTGGTTTTGACGAGACAACTGGCTTCGAAGGCTTCACGGATATCTACGATTACCGTCTCCGTTGCTAATTCCAGACCTTTAATCGTTTTTATGCTTTAGGAAACGTTTTCAAATTCCTCCTAAGGCTTAGGCTTAGGCTTATCTCTGTAGACATCCTAGGAGGTCGCTTTTGAATCCCTAAAAGCAACAGTTTCATAAGTTGTTGATGCTTTAATCACAAAACTAAGGTGTCTGTAATCAACACATCGAGTTTTCACTACTAACATGCCAGTCAGTAATCCGCCTGGATATATTATTGGTAGCAAAGGTTATATCTAAGTCTTCCTGCGTAGCACGCTTTACAAAGGTTGTTGTACACCCTAAGTTTAGGCTGCGATTTCATATGAGAAAGTCAAAAAGTAACTCACCTCTTTTGTTGATGTTATTGCTGCCCCATGCTGTGTAGTGAGCATTAGCATCACATCCCACCACATGTTAGGCGTTGTGCTTACGGGCGAACTCCGCCACTCGCTCTAACTCGATGGCAGGATCTGGGTCCCCTTCGGGAAGATAGGCTGAGTAAATGATTACTCTGGCCCCTGCGCATCCCTTAAGATATATAAATCATCGCTTAAAGTTCAATATTTTTATTGTAGATTATACAAGCTCTGACTCTACTGCCTTTAGTATTCACAAAGATCTTACCCATCCCAAAACTTGACCGTTGGGCCCCCAAGGCTCTTGTATGAGGGCGAGGTCGATGTTGTACTCTGCTAATCAAACCTCCATCACGGCAGAAGCAGCTTCTGCATGGTGATAATTTGCCTGGAAGACCCTCATCCTTCCTTTTGGGTTAGCCATTTATAAGCGTGGGGGCATAGGTCGTTTTCGCCTGTTTAGGACGAACACGTCCTTTATCGGCCTTTATCCTCTTGACCCCTGCCGTCCCTTTTTGTTTACCGCTCCCACTTCCCTTCATGTTACCCCTGGCCGACACCATCAAAAGCCCTCGGAACGAGGCGAGCTCAGCGCTTTGGTTCACAGTCACCCGCTGATGTCGTTCCAGTTTCTCCCCTCGAGGTGAATCCCCCCAGGATTGGACTTGGGCCAGTTTAGGCTCCATTGCTGCGTCGGAACTTCCCCTGAACTTAAACGTTATCATTTTAAAGCCAAGGACGACTTTGCCGCCTGCCATTCAGAGAGCCTCCGCCGATGGGTCGTTCAGAGAAAAGGTTACTAGGAACCCATTCTCCTCGTAGCTACGGTGGAGGATTTTTTTTTTTCATTTTGTATCCTAAATAGCTGCCTCCTCTGGAGAGTCAGCTTCGCTGTGGGGCAGAAAAGTATTGCCAATTTGAGGCTTAGGCAGTTCACTCTCGAGTATTATCGAGAGCTCTGCCTCTGGCTAGGGTTTCAGTTTCTGATCTCACCCACAATCCAGTACTGGCTTGCCTTATTTAGGCACGTTACCAGAATTCAACCTGGCTTGTGGGTGAAACCCGAAAATATTGGTCTTATTCTCAGCTGCACTCCACAGGCCGTCTTAGTAATAGCCTGCGTTAGTGCCCGATGGACCAGCCGCATCTGCTCCACGCTCATAGGATTCGAACTGCTAATTCCTACACGCGCGGAGCCAGCTATGGCACTGAAGCTAAGCTTTTTCTGCCCCGTTGCCAGCTTCATAGATTTCCTGGGCTGGTCTTTGGGGGACTCCCCTTCAGACTGCGTTTTTTCACTTTCGGAACTGGGGGAGGTTTGGGTTGAGGAATTCCGTCCCAGGGCTTCTGGCAGAGAGAAAAGGCCTTTTCGGCTCCTATCTCAGCTGCTATCAGCCTTTGGTACCTCTTTCGTGCTGCCCCAGTAAGCTTATAAGACCTAGTAAACTTTTCCTTTTTCCCTCCCTAGTTCGTTTCCGACTGTGGTTCGGCTACAGACGTGCTCTCCACTTCCCGGCTCCTTCCAGGTTGGGGCGTAGGGCTGCAGGGTATTAATGAGGCTAAAAGAGCCTCTTCCAGATCTGCAGTCACTTCCATTAAAGGAGAGTAAATTTTTTCAAAATGTCGATTTTCTTCCATTTTGGTCCCACAAGTAGCTAGGGAAAAATTGGATCACCCCGGTCGGTCGGGAAGGGCTAAAATACTAACCGAATCGCCCTGGTCTCGGGTAGGCACCGTTTTCGACTGGACTCTCCCCCCTCCCCCTGTCCCCCCGTCACGCATCCATCGGCACGGTACGCTTAATACCTCGGATGGGGTTAAGATAAGAAAAAATGGGGTGGGATAAAAAGAAAAGAAAATGCGGATCGTCTGAGTGTTTCTATTATGTCTGTTTCCTAGTGAACCAGACCAAATAACAGGTGGCATCCACGTGAAGGAAAAACTCCTTAGACTTGCCCTGGGGATCAACACGACCTGCGCTCTCTCCCAGAGCCATTCGCTAAACTGCTCGCTGGACAGGAGAGCAGAAGAGGTGTTAATCCTAGTCCTACTGATAGTTTAAAAAAATTTAATAAAACTACTTTTACGGATTTTATCGCGTTTAATTAACTTATTTTTCTTATTTTTATTAATTCCCAACGTTTTGGATGCTTTCCAGCACCCATGGTCACGGGCGACTGAGTTGATTGACGTCCCGATGTCAGAGTTAACCCGGAGTACCTTCAGCTTTTTTAATTATTAATTTTGATCCGATCCACGCACAATGAATTTACTGTATCTTGAAGTCTAGCAGTGGTATGCTTGGGTTTAGTTTTAATTTTATTAATTATAGGATCCCAAGTAAGGGGTAGTACCCAGCCTCCCTCTCTATTGAAATTAGGATGTTTATTTTAATTTCAATAGCCTCACGTATCATCCTTGGCAGGAATCGATGTTCTTTCGCGAGAATTTGTGGTTTATCAAATCTAATGTAATGGCGGGGGTCGTTTAGGATATGATCACAAACTGCAGACTTCCCGAAACGTTGGTGCTTCACGTCAGCTATGTGTTCTTTTACGCGGGTTTTTATTGATCGTTTTATTTGCCCTATACATGAGAGACCACATTTACAATCAAGTTTGTACACTCCTGCATCTTGTAGAGGAATATTGCACTTGACGGATGGTAAAAACTGACTAATCTTCTTCGGCGGCTTGAAGAATGTTCTAATAGAAGCTCGCTTCAAGATGTAGCCAATCTTGTCTGTGACACCTCTAACATATTGCACACGCTCGACTGTGGCCAGTTCCCTCGGTCACTGTGACTTAGGCGCGGGACCCGAAGCTTGTTGTCGTGCAGAACCTGCTTGACGTGCTGAAGCTTGGCGGCCAGGTGTTTGCTGTTACAGATCCCTCGTGCTCTCTGTAATAAGGATGTGGATGTAGGCAACCACGGTAGATAACTGTGAAGGATGATGGTGGGATTCACCGTTTATATATCGGTTTGTATGGATCTTTTTTCTATACACAGTGTGACCTATGGTGTTATTAGGATTTCGAATGACTAACACATCTAGGAAATCTAAAGAATTATTTGCCTCTAACTCCATAGTAAATTGAATTTTAGAGATTATGGAATTGAGATGTTCTAAAAATTTAGTTACTTTCTCTAATGGTAAAAGAAACGTCGATAATTAATAAAAATAAGTTGATTAAACGCGATAAAATCTGTAAACGTAGTTTTATTCAGTTTGTAGTGTTCGCGTAAATATAAGAAATCATTATGTAAAAAAAAAATTGAGAATTAGCAGCAGACTAACCCCCGCCCTAAGTGATTCCACGTTATAATATAAAAATGTATCTATTTATTTTATTATTATATTTTAAATGTATAAGAACGACAGACAAGCGAGCGCACAATACACCTGATGATAATTAGATGCCGTGGCTCATTGACATCAATATCTGTATGCGATAAAGACTCAAAATACGCGAGCTCATATGATGCGTTGTAACTCCTAAGGGCTAAGATGCAATGCCTCGTTGCCATTAAAAACAGTCTCCGATTCTCCTCACTCACCATACGAAACACAGCAGCATTATGCCTATACCAGTCTGGGAGTAAAGTTTTATTATCATCAGCATAGCAGCCCTTTACAAGTCCTAAGCCATCTGCATTCATCGGCTTCCTGCATACCTTACCAGGTTGTTGCTCTATCTAGCGGTGGGCTGCCCAACACTATGCTTACCGGTTCGAGGTTGACACTCAAGAACCTTTTTCTCCCAAGGAGCTCTTCGAGCTATAGCTCTTAAAATTAAGCTCTATAAATACTTGCCGGCCTTACTAGCTATGGCTAGCCCGTTGCTACTTCAGCTTAATAATATTTTGGGCTATGTCGGTTACTCTGGTTCTACTGCGGATATTTTCATTTCTTAGTCCATCATGATAGAGAAACCCTGTGCATAGCCATCTTCATAACTGCTAAGTGACCTACCTCTTACGGCCAGCAGTGAAGGATCACGTCTCAGATCCATATATCATCACTGAAAATATGCACCGGTACAATAATCTTGTTTTCACGTTATGAAGTATACCTGATGAGAAAATGTTTGATGTTTTATTATATTAAAAAAAAACCTTAGAATATCCCATCATAGGGATAAAATCCTCAATTCTTACTTAAGTGTTCCAATATTCGTTAAAAATAAATTTCATCACATATCCTCCAAATACTAATATAAAAGTTAAAGTTAAAGTGACAGCCTATATACGTCCCACTGCTGGGCACAGGCCTCCTCTTATTTCTGAGAGTGTTTAAGGCTAGAAAATGTTATTCCCGCTGCCCCAATGCGTATTGGATATATTCACATGTCTTCGAAATATTTTTTTCTTATTTCTCAGACATGTAGGTTTCCTTACGATGTTTTCCTTCACCGTGGAGCACGTGGTAAATCAGCACTTTAAATTGCAATTAACAATTTCATTGGTTCCGAAGGGATCGAACCGGGGTTGCTCACGTACTTTGAAACTTACAGCGAGCGCTAACCATCTGAGCTACCACGGCAACTACTAATATAATTTACGCTATTTCTCAGACATACATCTCTGACATAGGTTTCTTTCCCACGGTTTTTTAACACGCAATTTTATATGAAATTTGACTTACTCCCGAAATCAATTTCAAATTAGATCCAAACTGAAGTTATTTGTAACCTGATTTTAAAGCTAACTCCCGAACCAATTCAAATCGAGAAACACGATCGATTCGAATGATTTATCCGGAGATCATTTTAAATAAATTAGTAATTCTCTTCTAGGAATATAAAAACTAAAAAACTAATCTAGTCGCTTGCAATTACGAGCGCCATCTAGCAGCGAATAGCTGAAGACTTCCGTTTTGATAATTCTTATTTGAAATGCAATTTGATAGTGAGCACACTACGGTTTAAGGAATGCGGAATTAAAAATTACCTTAAGTTCGAATAAAACTCGATTGATTCAGAACTTGATTCTGTTGTGAATAGGCCGACGGAATTAGTATTTCTACGTCACTAACCAATTTATATTATCTCGTACTGATATAAAAACTAAAGTATTGGTTCGGTTCTTCAGGTTCGGCCTCACATGGAATACTGTTCCCATCTCTGGGTAGGGGCTCCCCAGTGCCAGCTCTTTCCCTTGACCGCATCCAGCGCAGAGCGGCTCGAATCGTCGACGACCGAGTCCTTTCCGATCGGCTCGATTCATTGGCACTGCGAAGAGATGTTGCTTCCCTTTGCATTTTCTTTCCCATTTACCACGGGGAGTGCTCTAAAGGAATTGTTCGGATTAATCCCAGCCGCCAAATTTCATGAACGCACATCGCGGCAGAACTCCCAATGCTATCCACACTACCGATACGACTTAGGGACCTTCAATAAAAGAGCCTATTCCTTTTTAAAATGCCGGCAACGCGTTGCAGTTGTTCGTGGGCGGCGGTAGTCACTTACTATCAGGTGAGCCGCATGCTCGTGTGCCCCCTCTCCAAAAAAAAAATCCAATTGTGCATGCCTTAAACGCATTAAAAAAATTACGTATAACATGATTATACATAAATTTTTAAAGCAGTTTAATTATTAGTTATATTTATAATTATTACTATACTAATAATTTTACGTCAAACTTCAATTAAAAAAAAGCTTGGAAAATCCAAAAGTGCACGACTTATAATGTTATGTGAAAATGATCGTGAAAAAATTAAAAAAAAATGTAAACTGTAGTTTACATTTTTTTTTCGTCAAAGAGTTCCAGTAGGATTAACCGAAGTACACCTTCTGGTCACTCTATCAAGTCCGGAGGTAAGGTCTCATCATAACTTACAAAACGAGGCCAAATTCGGCACACCTAGGTCTACTCTTCGAGGAGTTCCAGTAGCATTCACCGAAGTACACCTTCAGGTCACAATATTAAGAGATTAAAAAATAGATTTAGTTGAACAATTGATATTTTCAAAAGTTAATCTACACCATAAGCCACTACCACCACGTTTTTATGTGAAAATAGCTATTAATCGATTAAAAAAAAATAAGTTAAACAATTGTATCTTTCTGAAAATGTGTTTTTATATCATTTATATGTTCAATATGATTGATAGATACGATTTCATGCGAAAAAACGTTGGAATTTTGATTTATATATTTTTACCTACGCGCTTTGTGCTTAATAATGCAGTGCAATATATAAAACCATATAAAATATAAAATTGCAACACATGTAGTTAAAAAATTAAGCATACAATAAAATATTATTCATCAGGCAAATTATATAATAAGACATAAAATAAATAAAATGTTTTCTTTTCCATGTTATAAGTGGTAGGGCCATGCTGCAGCTATATTATGGTTGTAGAACGAATGGGTAAGCTCAACCTGGGAAGGATTATGTTCTCACAGAATACCAGCGTAAAATAGCAGCTTAATTCTGCTGTGTTTCGTATGGTGAATGCAGAGAATCAGAGGCCCTTTTTACTGGAAAGCGAGACATTTTATCAGGGGTAGCAAGGAAACTGCATTTTGTTACTTAATTGAGGATAGATGTAGATGTCCATGGACCTTAGCATCCACTTACCATCAGGTGAACTGTATGCTCATTGGTCACGCTTATGCTATAAAAGAATTATTAAATTATCAATTATTATCGTGTTGCATTGGATAAAAAAAAACATATTATATACGTTCCACTACCGGACTCAGGCTTCCCCTCATTTTTAAGAAGTTTGTGGAGAAATGTATGGCTTTTGGTGGACTTCACATCAATTCCTTGAAACAATTTATTCCTCAATCTATAGTGCATATGAAATATCGTGTGTATAATGCATGCATTATACAGACGACAAGGCCGGCAACCCATCTGCAATTCCCCTGGTTCCCCTGGTGTTGCAGTTGTTCGTGGGCGGCGGTAGTCATTTACCATCAAGTAATCATGATGAGCACAATAATCACTCTCGTAAATTAAGAGAAGAAGTCAAGTACAGGGTATGAGACCACATTAAATATTTACAACCGGTAGAATCTCACTACGTTAGAATGACACATTCACACTCACATAAAGAGTGACCTAAACTTATATAAGCTCTTTGTTGTGTATATTGAATGGTTTGATCTTAATACGAGTACTTTTGAAAGTGATACCTCATAATGGCGGTTTTGGAATATCCAATAAAAATGCATACAATAAAGAAAATTAAGATATTTCCCAGTTCTTCCCAGTTTCCATTCTACGTGTATAATAAAGTAGCTATCCGCTCCGGCTTCGCACGGTTGATTTCTGGGTCTCGACAATAACTACACCTACCGGGTTCGGCTGTGAATCTCTAATCAGTTTAATTCACAC
The DNA here is from genome assembly GCA_963668995.1 of Parnassius mnemosyne. Taxonomy (NCBI): domain Eukaryota; kingdom Metazoa; phylum Arthropoda; class Insecta; order Lepidoptera; family Papilionidae; genus Parnassius; species Parnassius mnemosyne. Next base: position 9,771,658 of record CAVLGL010000159.1, read on the forward strand.
AAACAAAATTTAATCAAAATCGGTCCAGCTTTTTAGACGAATTTCAGTCACATACACACGGGCAGAACAATTATATAATAAATAATATACATATATTCTACATATAAACCTTTCCCTAACCATTCTGTCTATAGATGGGAACCACATAAAAATCCGTTGCGTAGTTTAAAAGATTTAAGAGTACAAAACGGCGGGAAGCGACTTTGTTTTATACTGTATATAATATGTAGAGATTTATTGAGCAGAAAAATAGCTTTTAAAGAACTGAATTGTAATAGCTTATCAATTAATAACTAAAGATCTACAAATATAACAATAATCCTTGTTCAAGCGTTGCGGTAGTGCATTTGAGTAGTGTAATAATTCATAATGATGTTTTGTTGAATCTTTATCTCGACATAGTCGATATGGAAGGAACGTTAACACACTGTGTAAATATTAATTAGTTTACTTGTGTTATAATAGTGATAAATTATCTATCTACAGTCTGTTTCATGTTTTATGAATTTATTATGAAAAATGTTTATGTTTTATGAAAAATTCCCTCTTTTTTTGGCGATCGCAAACCGTCGATAGGAACGTATGAGAGTAGGTACCTTCGACGTTGCTTGGAAAACATCGTGGGGAAAACTACATAAATATATTTTGAAGTAATGTGAAATCCACCAACACGCGCTGGAGCTGTGCGGTGTTCTAATTTCTCTTTATCTTCCAAAACGAGAGGAGACCTGTGCCCAGCAGTGGAACGTACATAAGCTGAAATTTTTATCAATCAGATAGTCAAGATTCAAAATTGCAGAAAATTTTCAAGGCATTCAAGAGACTGAACTTCATCAATCTTATCTGAAAAAATAGCTTATAATTCTCAGGTTCAAACTAGAATATGTTACACGTAAGAAATATCGCGGAAATATGTGAACTTAAATGTGAAGTATGGAATTCGATAGGTAATATCAAATTTCGCGACGACTGTAGCTTACCGCGACCATGGCCATATTTGTGCTGACTTCCAAAAAGGAGACGGTACTCAATTCGACTGTATGTTTTTTTTATGTGGTTATGTTTGTACTGGGTGAACCGATTTCGATGATTCTTTTTTTATTTGAAAGCTGGTACTTCTGGTGTGGTCCCTTATGAATTTGATCAAGGTCAGACCAATAGTTTTTGAGTTCATCTTAACAACTTATATTGAAGTCGGCTATACAAAATTTTTAATTTTAAATGATTAAAACGTGTATTTCATAGTGACATTGTATTTTTTCGCTAATGTGATATACCTACGTAGCAAACATTTTCCTGTTGCAGTTTTTCCCCGCACAATTGTCGGACCAAAACCTAAACTCAGTTTCTACTCCTTCTGACACCTCCTTTAGACTTATTTTGCCTTGAACTTCATATAGCAAGTCGCAATTTTTTTGCAAGATTAAATACGATAAAACTCATAGAACCCAATTTTGTTTAGAAGTAAAATATGTTTTTTTTTAAATATTAGCCTTGAAGACACTCACCCTGTAATCGGATGAAAAGACAGATGCTGGCAACTAATTGCACTCCTTTCCTGTATGCATGATGAACGATGTAGCGAACCAATTGGTTTACTATAGGGAGAGTTTAGGACATCAAGCTATAGTTTTATTAAAAACATGAGAAGCGTAACTTTCACGTTTGATGTACATGTATGTGTGGGTTTCACAACTCGTGTATATGTAACACATGTCACACTGGTATATCTTTGGCTTGAAAAAGCTTATTTTAAAAATGATCGTCAACTAAAGTTTGTAATGACGCAAAGTATCAGATTTACAGAACAACAGAAGTAGAACTATATGAGAGACTTTTAAGTGCTTTTCAACAAGAATAAATATTTACTTGATGTAATCAAAATATGAGGCTTTTCAACATATTGTCTTTGCGCAAAAATATCCGAAAACTAAATGTTTTCAGATATTTTTCTGCAAGCCCCCGAAATGAACTGATAACTTTTTTTTTTAATTTATCGACATAATACCTTAACAAACCTTAAAAACCATAAAAATCCATTGGCTTCAATTTTTAGAAAAGCAACATTCTGTATATAAAATTTACTGCAACGTTTCGTTTTGTTTTTCTAACAGGCTTCTTATTTGAAGTGATAAATTGTTACCTCAGAAATTGTTAATTACAAAGTATTTCTTGTGTAGTAGAAGCTTTTACTGCTCTTAAAATATTTAAATATGACCGAATCTAAAGAAAAAAATAATAAAAATCCAGAAGAAGAGCCTTTAAACGAAAATAAACTACATAAAAGAGAATTTGAAAGCAAAAGCTTCTTTGAAAAATTATGTTTTATAAAATCAAACATTTCCGTCGAGCCGATCATGGCTGGCCTCATCATTCCATCGATGTTAGCGAGACTTGCAATCCAAAACTTAAATTTAGATAAGACGTGCCGTGTAAAATTAAATTTTGGTGATGAAATTTGTGATTCCTTAATTCTACGAAAGGGTAACCTAACTAATTACGAAGGAGAAGTACAGAAAATCATTTCATCTATAGAAGCATGGAAAAGCATTATACAAACTGCAATACCGACTTTATTAGTCATATTTATGGGTGCATGGAGTGATAGAACTGGTAATCGAAAATTGTGTATACTATTACCAATTTTCGGCGAATTTCTTGTATGTGTTAGTAATATCATGAGCACGGTGTTTTTTTATGAAGTGTCAGTCGAAGTCACCATGTTTCTTGAGGCTTTCTTTCCAGCAATAACAGGTGGTTGGGTTATGGTATATTTAGGAGTGTTTAGTTATATAAGTGATATTACAAGTGAAGAATCTAGGACTTTCAGGGTTGGTCTTGTCAATTTGTGCATGACTGCTGGTATTCCCATTGGTACAGCACTTAGTGGAATTCTTTTAAAGTTATTAGGTTACTACGGGATATTTGCGATTTCTGGTTCAATATATTTGTTGACACTCTGCTATGGGTTCTTTTATTTAAAAACGAAAACTAAGCCCGGTGTAGGCGAAAATGAAAAGGTGAATTAACACATTATTTTTATTATAATTTGATTGGCATGTTATGTATTTAATATTAGGTAGATTTTTGTGACTAAATCACTATTTATAAACCACTTTTCAAAATTCGTTAAGGTTTCGGTATACTTTTGGTTTAAACTTTTGATATATTTGTATTCATTTATGTTTTGTTAGCAATCGTTGTGGTGTTTCATGGGGATATTATTTAATTTTACAGGTCAAAGCAGTAACAATATCAGACCTTTCTTCATTAATCAAAGAAACCGTTATGGTAGCTTTCAAGAACCGAAAAGGAAATATTAGAAAAAAAATTGTGTTAACACTTTTGACTGTCGCCATTGTTTATGGGCCAAATCATGGTAAGTGACAATAATAAGGGAGGTCATATTTGGATGTATTGTTGACATAATTATCTAAACATTTTTAATGACATTCCTATGAAGTTCCTCAAATGCATGTGTACACTACGCTTTAGCAACCTATTTAAATAAAAAAAAATTATCTTTATCGCCTTTGTGTGTGACAAATGTACATTTATTATATTTTTCGTCTTCAAACTTCAGTTAGTATTGTAGTCTGGATAACTTAATAAGTGTTGGCGTTTTACTGAACTTCCAATTTTATTCTCTTTTCAAATCTTTCTCTCAGCTAACCACAGTGATAAAGAAAATGTAATTAATTGTATTAGTCGGTGTACTAGTCGTATTTTGAAACTGAGGACAAAAAGTCGTCTTAGTAACACACTCTAACGCAAAATTGAACTTTATGGCGAATGTACTGTAAGCTTACTAATTCTTTTTTACCCAAGAATTATCGTTTTTCCTCTTTCTTTATTAACTTTGACATTGATATTTTGTATTAATATAACTACTACTAACTTTAAAGCAGTAATTTACTTAAATATCGTTGCGTACGGTATGTATTTTGTTGCGCATTTTACAGTTTTCAATTCCATAACCGCCTACCAAGCGTAGTAACTAAGGAAAAATATCCTCTCTGGGAGATTTTTAACAGTGGTAGAGCCACGCGGCAGCTTTTGCTATCGCATGGATGGGCCGGCTCAAACCGGGGTGGTACCACGACCTCACAGAAAACCAGCGTGAAGTAGAGGTTTACCTCTGCGTTTCGCTTGGTGAGTGCAGGTGGCCGGAGGCCCTTTTTGCTGGAAATGAGGCATTCCATCTCACGGGTGACAACACATCTACATATTGATTTGTAATAGAGGATAGATGTAGATGTCTATGGGCCACAGCAACCACTAACCATCAGGTGGACTGTGTGCTCGTTTGTCACCCTTATACTATAAAAAAAAAGATAACAGCAATAGACTTTGGATGGGCTGCAATGAAGAAATAAAAGAATGACGTGTCAAATACCATGGAACAGTTTTGGTTTTGTTTCCAACTTTGAAGGAATTATATTTTATTACTGTCTAAATACTATCGATAAACTACCATAAGGATATTCAACTATACCGAATTGTACCTATTTATCTGAAATTACCTTTATATTTTATATCTAAATTGATTGATCTTAAGTAAAATTACAGCCCATATGTCCCACTCTTAGACACAAACCTCCTCTCATTACTGAAAGGGTTTTAGGGCAAGGACAGAGGACAGAGTTTACACCACGCATGTTGGTGGGCTTCTCTCGTAAAATATTTTTTTTAAATCTCAGACATTCAGGTTTCCTCAAAAGGCTTAGCCTCATCGCAGAGCACGCAGTAAATCAGCAATGAAAATTGCAAATAACAATTTCATTAGTCCAGGCGGGGATCGAACCCGGGTTGCTCGTTAAACTACTACGGTTCGATTAACCTTAATTGATAATGTTTTTTAGAAATAGTAATAACAAACGTGTTGCTTACGCCACCGTATCAAGACAAGCCAAATCATAATATACTAAAATTAATGATGATATATACTTTCTTGTATTTTTTTCATATTGTTAATAAAAAAAAAACTGTGTTTGGAAATAGAGCTAAAAATTTTAATTATTGTTATAAAACTGTTACTAACAAATATAAAACTTGCTATATCAGGTGAAAGAATAACAACATACATGTATGTAAGATACCGATTGAAATGGGATGCAGTAAAATACAGCATTTATTCCACTTACAGTATCATCACACATTCATTAGGTAAGTTAAAACAAATTTTAAAATTTTCATTACCGTAAATATTTATTTAAGATATACAATATTTTATTATATACTATCTTAAAAACTATAATAAAAAAAAACTTATCCTAGTAACTTAATTATCATACAGTACTACTCCCCGCGGTATCGTGCCAAGAACGCTGGCTGTTTCCCCGCTGAATGGCTATACTTAGCCTTTGAGCGAGAAAAGAACCAGCCCTCTTATTAATTTTAACTTTAAATAAGATTCGTTGCGAAATAGGTAGTGTAAAATATGCATTCACCTATGATATTTTAATATTTGACGGTGCGTCTATTAAATATCGGATGCATCGGGAGTGAGCGAGAGGCTGTGGCACTCCAGCGGTGTGTCATATTGATGGTGGCGGGGTAGAATTGAGGGTTGATTGGGAAAACCCGACTCGTTTATGCACTATAAAGTTAACTATAGGTGGTGTGCACGGGATATTCCGCCTTAGTCATTCTACGAGTGATAAGACTTGTGGAATGACAGTTTTGTGGCTCTGTCTGTTGTAGACATTATTGTAGTGCAGGCAAGGAAGATCGTGTTGCGGAGAGAATGCTCTGTGTTACATTGAGATGGGTAGTGTTGCTGTTGGATTGTTTATGTATATTATGATGTATTATCATGTAATTACGTTCCTTACGTTACACTACCAACTGTATGATTGTGACGGGGACATATTATGGTATGATCTAACTGTAAATGCTCTATACTGAATGTAAAGTGCAGTACGCTGTTTTATTGCTGAAAATTATTAATTGCGTAAGCAAGAGAGCAAGTTGAACATCCCCTCTCACACTTTTTTGTTTCTACAATTAATCTCCTGATGTATTTCCGACATATTATTATGTCGGATATTTACAACAGAATTTTGATCTTGGAGATACATAAGGATAGCGTTAACTGTTAAAAATAATAAAAGTGTGAGAGCGGATATTCAACTTGCTCTCTTGCTTACGCAATTTATCATTATCAGTAATAAGACAACGTAACGCACTATACATTCGGTATAGTGAAATTACAGTTCGACCACACCGTAACGCGTCTCCGCCACAATCACACACCAGTGTAACGTGAGGTACGTAATTACATGATAACACCAAAATATGTAAACCAACAGCAACACTACTTATCTCAATGTAACACAGGGCAGCCTCTCAGCAACACCAATTCTCCTTGCCTGCACTAGAAGAATTACAACAACGAAAGGAACCATGCCACTATCTTAGAACTAGTCGAATGACCACACTCGTAGAATGACTTAAGCGGAATCTCCCTTGCACGGCACCTACAGTGAACTTTATACTACAGACACAAGAGGGGGTTTCTCGATATACCCTCCATTCTACCTCGATCCAACCGGGTATTTTATAGACGCTCCGACAATTATATTATGATTTTAATATTTTAACCGTGTAGTGGCAGTATTAGAATATCCAATACTCCTCATCGGCCCGTGGGTCTCGAAAGAAGAACTCAAACATTATATGTGCAGCAACACCTTCCTGATAGCAACCAAAAATCATATAAAACTGCCTTCCAACTATGGAAAAATACAACCAAAATAAAACCTTTAAACTGATTTTGTCTCTACTACTGTCTGAATTTGACTTCATTATCTTCTCAAGTTTTAGGTGTATACCTAGAAGTTTATCGTATTTAATTTTTTCAGGTGCCTTATTCTCGATCAGTGTGTTTAGCAAGCGATGGGGCTTCCATGACTCAATGTTATGTCTTATTTCTATAGTCAGCAAGTTGGCTGGTTCTGTGCTAATTGCTTTTGTCAGAACCGATTTTGAAATGTTCATGGGTATGTAAGTTAAAAATTAAACTTATTTCAGATTTATAATTAACATCGCGAAATACTACGCTGCAAACATTTACTAAGTGCTACTTAGACCTAATTAAGAAAGTTACCAGAGGTTTAATGGTAACTTACTTAATTAAAAATTGGTTACGGAAGTATTTATATTTATCAGTTCAACGAAAATAAAAACAACATATTTATCTTTGATAATCCCCGAGGACTGGCAATATAAAAATATCCATAGATTAATGATAAGTCATCGCACGCTCTGACTTATCATTAATCTATGAAAAATATCATTATCTTTTGTTAGTTAAACAGTAATATATTAACCTAGAATTAAGGTTTCTTGTACTAGAATTAATACCTCTAGGCGAAATTTTAATAACAGTTGTAATTTTTTTTTAAATTTATTTAAGGCAACAAACAGTCATGTATAAAGATATTAACATGGATTAATATTAATATAACTAAAGACCTATAGTGCCTTTAACTAAACTTTTACAATATTTAAACTTATTGAGCCACTTTTAGGACTAAAGGAATTATTAGATATTAGGTTATTTTTTGTAGATTTTACGGTAAATTTCTTTCGTCTTAGCGCATTATGCTAAGGTTAGTCCGGACACTTATTAAAAAGGAAACTACGTAATTATATAATAATATATCGAAGGCAATGCTACCACGAACCATATGCGGCTCAAAAATTACTAATTACTTTCTTCCTTAACATTCTTTTTTCATTTACAGATCTACGTGATAGTTTCTTTATAGTATCTCGACAAGCATTATGAAAATTTATAAGTAAAAGAATAAATTCTTAGTTAATGCAAGAACCCTTAAATATGCAAGTAAGACGAAAGTGATGATTTTTGAAGGAGAAGAAAGTAAAACTTATATATGATATAAGGCTAGAAAGGGAGTTAGTTGAGCAAATGGCAAATGTATTTTCCTATATATCCTTTATTGTTCACTCTATTGTAGGAATTTAGAATGTATCAAAAAAGGCACGTATTTCAATGTATAATGCTGTGTTAGTCCCTAACTTAATGTATGGTAGTGAAATTTAGGTGTGACAGATGAAGCATGAGAGTAGAATAAATGTTGAAGAATGCGATAATATAGGTAACTTTGAATGACAGCCTGAGAAATTGTGTGATAAGATTTTCCTTAATTGACGAGCTTGTATGCGTTATACTACTATGGCCAAGGATACACTTTTATATTATACAAATGTTCTTTATGAAATTTGAATCAAAAAGTTTAGAAGTGTAATTTTTAGTCTTATATTATCATAGTATCATAGTATCTCAAAGTCTCGCTACTAGATTAAATTTTATAATTGTATGATAGGAGCACCAGCAGATAGTTGCACTCATACATATTCTCTATTGAAATTTGGATGTGCATTTTTTAATTTCTAAAGCCTCCCAAATTATTCTTGGTAGGAATCTATGTTCTTTTGCAAAGATTTGTAGTTTATCAAATCTCATGTAATAAATGAAGGCAATATCTTGAATATGTTCACAGAGTGCTGATTTCCTGTAACGAATGTTCTTTGTAAAATCTCTTTTACAAAGAACATTCGTTTCTGAAGCTTGATTGTGAATGTGGTCTCCCACATTCACAATCAAGCTTGTACACTCCTGCATGTTGTAAAGGGATGTTACACTTGACGGATGATAAAACTGACTAATTTCTTTTGGCGGCTTAAAGTATGTATGTATTGTATGTATATATGTATGTATGTATGTACTCTCATGAAACTATTGCCGCATACGTTTAGTTTATTCCATAGTAACAAACTATACCTTCTACTGATTTTTTGCTTAATATGTTAAGTACAAAAATCCATTTCCTGTTTACACATACGGAATCACACATTGTTAACAAAAATATTAGCAGAATTACGTTTATGGAAAAAACTGTCAGAAAATTTAGTAAATGACTGACTGAAATGATTTTCGAAATCCATATAGAAGTCTGTAAGTTTTACGTTACAGATGGTTCGTCGTAGACCTTTGTTCTTTTTTTTTTTCTCTGAAAAGTAATCGAAAAACCAACAACCGATATGGAAAAATGTTCTCAAGTAGCTCCCTTGTGTGAAGTGTAGGATAGATTCCCACTAGATAGAGTGACGACCAGGAAGGACATGCAGAAACAGAAAGTTGATGGACACAAGGGTCCCTACCCTGTTTTTTGCATTCCTAGAGGGAGTTCTATGTTCAAGAGTGGACTTGTGGTGGGCTTTAAAAAGATGATTTAACCTTTAGGTACTATTATCTTACAATCCTCATTGAGTTTGGATTAGGTTTTAATTTTCTATTATATACTATATGACTATAATCTATTTAGTTAATAATTTGTTTTATTTGTTTCCTTTGTATTATATTTATGCAGTATGTTTAATTTTAATGTAACGGTGTTTCCTTAATATATAATTTATCCATTCATCTATTTATTACAGTACCGATCGTAGAGATACTAAATGCTACAACATTTACATCGCTGAGGTCGATGGCTTCTAAATTAGTTTTAAGTGAGGAGATGGGTAAGTTTCCTATAATTGTCTTTCTCAGCTGCTTGCTTCTTATAAGCTTGTTGTAAGTGAAATTTCGAACGACTGGGTTAAGTGGCGTTCTTTGGCAGAGACCTATGTCCAGCAGTATGTATGCAGTATTAATGATGATGATGATGAAGCGAAGTTGAGAGCTAAGATCTATCGGTGTGGAAGCTTTAATTAATCTCCGATAGAGGTGAACGTCATCTTATTTTACATATTAAAAACTTCATACCCCTTTTCCCACCAAATTTATGTTTAGAACTACCCCTGAAGTATCTTCACGCACAATCCCTGACGGGGTAGCCAGAGAGAACAGATCGCCAAGTGTCACGATCCTTACAAACCTCTTTCGCTTCTTTCAGATTCATTATCTTCTTCATGCATGCACGTCTAGGTATCCGAGTACTTTTGACCCTACCCTCTTCGAGCAATTTGCTCACATGGTCTTCGAAAGTTAGTCTCGGTCTACCTCGACACCTTTTAATATTAACTTTCGCGCTATATATTTTCTTCACCATTCGGTCTTCACTCATTCGCTCAACGTGCCCAAACCACCGAAGCACGCCCTTATCAATTTTTGTGATAAGGTCATCTTTCAAACCTGCCATATTGCGAATCTCTTCGTTTCGCTTTCGGTCGGCCATGGTAACGCCGCACATTTTACGAAGAGATCGCATCTCCACTGCATTCAACTTACTTTTATGCTTCTTCTGGCATACCCAGGTTTCTCTGCCATATAACAAAGTCGGTACCAACACTGCGTTATGTATTGCAAGGCGTGCACTCTTCGCTACGCCTTGCCTTTTGACTAACGCAGTCAGGGCACCATTGACTTTGTTCCCGGCAGCGACACGCCTGTCCACATCTAAATCACATCTTCCATCCCGGCTAAAAGCACTCCCCAAGTATAATACATTTAATAAAAAAATCTGTTCACGATTGACGTAGATATCTCGTTATATACATGCAGTCGAATTCAGAACCTCCTCTGTTTAGAAGTCGACTAAAAATGAACTGAAAATGCTAGAAGCAGTTTACGACAATAGTCGAACAGTGGATTCATAACAACGACTTTAAAATTTTTCAGTTTATTCTCTTCACACTATGCTCATATCACTTAATTTTAATATTTTTTGTTACTTTCCATTTTATTTTAATTTATTTTATTTTATTCCAGGAAAAATGAATTCTCTATTCAGTTTGGTGGAAACACTTGCAGCCTTGATGTTTGACCCAACCTATTCGGCTTTGTACTCCAAAACTGTAGAAAATTTCACAGGAGCAGTATATATATTTAGCGCGGTTATGACCCTTCCCGCAATAACCATGTTGATGTAAGTAGCTTCACCCTAAAGTCTCAGTGGAAATCATGCGGTGGAGCGTATAGCTTAGTGGCTAATTTCCCATAGAACAGACACTTTGTAACAACAGCGTGTGATTATCATAACACCACGCCGTATGCCTCACCGTACGTACCACCGAACGCTTACCAATGAGGCCTTACGAAACACATCAGTATCAAGCTGCCATTTTACGCTGGTATTCTGTGAGAGCGTGTTCCTTCCCCGGTCGAGCCGACCCATTCGTGCTACAACTATACTACTAATACAGCTGCAATATGGCTCTACCACGTTTATGGAGTTGAATTCTTCATTTCAAATTAATAATCGCTTTCATGTTTACGTTGAGTTGTCTTATCTGTTTTTGCTCCAAAGAAGCAGTGCGTGCACTTCTTTGTTCTGGTCTGATTGGTATGGATAGTTATTATTATTACAGGCTGTAAAGCATTTGGTCTTAGTCCTCGGGGATGAAAACACATCTGTAGGCTACATTGTTTGAAGTTGGTTATAGAAGTCCGCTAGTTACAGTAGCCATTTACCATCTGGTGAACTGTGGACTGTAAGATCACTTGACCGTTAGATTATTTAAAAAAAAATCTTTATTTACTAATTTTTGGTACAAACATATTATACTCAATTACATAATGAGTATTGGTAGTAGTTTTTACCACTTGCTCAACGATGAAGGAAAACCTCGTGAGGAAAGGCCTATGCTTAGCTGTGGGACGTATGTATATAGGCTGTAACTTTACTTTATTACTCATATACATTTCAAATTTAAAAGGAAATGTAGTAAATTAAATTGTAAATTAATTTGTTTCATATAAATAATTTTAAAATTTTTACAGATGGCTATTTGCGCAACATCGCCGAGAAAGAAAATAAGAACGAATGAAGGCTACAACACAGAATATTTTAAAAAGTGACCAAGTAGCCGGAGCAGAAAAATCAAACACATTAAAGAAGATGTAATAGGTCCTACAATTATCCAAATGAATTCACTGCTGTGGTATTTGTGATATGTTTTCAGATTTCTTTTCTCTTTTGTAATGAATATTATAACTATAATTACTTCTAGTACAGATGATTTTTGTCAATGCACTTTGTTATTTTAATTGAAGTTCTTTGATGAATACGTCTGACATAGTTTTCATGAAGTAAATTTTAGCTTTATTTATGCGGTCATTCACGGAGTTCGTTGTTGAAATGTTCAATACCAAAGTTGTCAAACTAAAAATACATCGCATGTTTACCTGTTCTTGATACCTTAACAGCGAGAAAAGAAATGGATTGCATATTAAAAAAAACAACAAAAACAACAATCTTACGAACTCGATATCTCAGTAATGTAAATAATATATTATATTGTTTTGTATTTTATGATTTAGTAGGTAATAACATTTCTTAATATATGTTAGTGTTTTATTCTAAATTCTTTATTTTTTAAGCATTGTATGTAACTTAATTTACTTAAAAACTAAAAAATTTTGCTTATTAACTATTAAATATATCAGCACGTCTATTAAATACCGGATGTATTGAGAGTGAGCGAGAGGTCGCATCACTCTAGCGGAGTTTTAATATCGATGGTGGCGTGGTAAAATTGAGGGTGTATCAGTTTGTGCAGTATGCAGTATTCACCTTGCGCGAGAGATTCCGTCTAAGTATTTCGACGAGCCCAATCCACGTCCCATATAACCTGTGGCAGCTGGATGCATGAACGTCGTACGCCCGGTCCACATTGCATATTGCCTTTGACAGCTGGATGAAGGAGCCTTGCATGCACATTCCCTTATACCGTCACTACCCAGCTAATGCTATTACTGGTATTCTATGCTAGTATGCTGTTGCCATTACAATGCGGTGTGGCTCTAACACGTCAAAAAATAATATAAATAATGCAAGCAGTTAACATATATACTATTAAGAATGGATCTCCTTTTTTCAAATAGAATAGAATCATTTTTATTCAATGCTGTGTAAAATAAACTGTTACTTTATGCTTCAATACATTTAATTACTCAAATTTGCAATATTGAAGTTATTAATGAGACAAGTTGCACGCGCTGACGCTTGATACGAAGTGAAGCTGAAGTGACCGTAATGTCCCGCCGCGACAGGGCGGTACCGGCACGCTCGGCATTACTCGGGTATTTCCGGCAGCGAGTCGTAACTTCGGCCATCCTGCAAAGTTAAAACCATAAGGTATTGGCGAAAAGGTATTAGACGACGTTCAAAATTTTTGCTAGCAATAGCTTAAATGACTGATAGTGAAAATAAAGGTACTAGCTATAAATTCCGCTGCTAACTCTTAGTCAGTCATTTACGAAGAAAGATAAGTACGTAAGATAAGCGGAAAACAAAAGAGAGCATCGACAGTTAGGTGGGTAGAGGTTGCAGAAGCCAAAACTTAGTAACTGGAAAACTGTGACTGACAGTTTTATCTTTGTCCGTATCAGCGATATATCCATATGTGTCTTATATAAGTTATGTTGCAGTTACTGAACCAGGTGAAAGAAGCGAAACAGCACAGACAGTAGCACTTCAGGAGCAGTCCAGAATTGTGTCGTATTTTATCAATTACACCATAAATAAGGCCATAGCTTACACACACCCCGACGCCAACACAAGTCTTATTTTATCAACGAGCACATAGTAAATTAGCATATGAGATTGCAGATTGATTGAGCCGCTCACGCACCGTGAACTCTAAGGCGAGTATTCAGCCCTGGAGCTACCACGGCTTGGTTACAGCTTCAGTAAGAAGGAATAATATGTAATAGAGAAGCTAATAAATATAAACTTGCACAGAAATCATGTCGTTTATGAAAGTAAGGTAATAATACACTCGACCATACACTCAAAAAGCAGAAACAGATGTGGAACAGACAGAAACTGGTGCAGAACAGACCTACAGAGAACAGGCTTGCACAGAATAGACCTGCATAGAACAGACCAGCACAGAACAGACCTGCACAAAACAGACCTGCACAGAACAGACCTGTACAGAACAGACCTTCACAGAACACCCTATACAGAACAGACGGAAAAGAACAGACAGAATTTGTATTACAGACAAAAGGCCCAAAGCCACAGACAGATTAAATAAATATAAACAATTACGCACCTACATTTTGTTTGCCTGTAGTCTCGCAATATTGCTATCTTCCACACGCTTCTCCTTCGAAGCGTATTAAATAGGTTCACACGGCATTCCTCGTGTAATTAAGTCACCCCTTCTCCAAATTTTAAGGTATGGCTCGGATGTCAGCGTGCAAGTGATGAAGACAGACTATTGAACATAAATCAAGCCGGAACCCTACGTTGCCGTGTTGTTTACAACTTAGCTTCTTGGAGAACTAAAGATCAGTTCATCGTGTTAATTTGCACCAGTTTTATCAAACGGACTACGAAGAGAAACGCAAACTATATTACCTACACCTTAAGTTGCAGAATATCATTTTTTTTCTTTTTTTATCATTCGTGTCATAAATATCAACAGTGTTTTCCAAAGATGACCTGTGGTGGATCTCAGCCGGACTTATCTAAGTTAGGAGATGAAAAATTTTTAACGGATAAACCTCAAGTCAATACCAGAAATTACAAAAAGCCAGAGCCGAACTTCCAAAATAAAATAAGGGAAAATTGCAACAAGAAATTAATTAACAACTAAATGTTATTAGGGCATGTACAGATAGAGTGATCGAGAAACAGTATAAAATGGAACTTTGAATTGGACCACCTAAAAACTCTGTGTACTATAAACTAAAATAATATAAAATTTCTTGAAAATAACATAAACACTACTAGTAGAGTACATTCATTTTCGTTACAGTTACAAACATAATTATCTTAGGAATACCTGAACTTACAAGCGAAATAAAACCAAAATGTCCAACTTTGATATGAGTGAAGTTCTTAAATTGATTAACAAAAGTTTTAAGGGGCTTTCTCTTAAAACTTTCAGAATAGCAAATACAGAGAAAAATCGCCCAATAAAGGCATGTTTTGAATCCGAACAGACTGTTATGAAGTTACTACGTAAGAGGGACAATATAAAAATAATATAAAATATATACAGATATAACTCATGACCGGCCTAACTACACAGTGTGGTGAAGAAAATATACTATCAAAGCACACTGAAAAATAAAAATAACCATGCAACAGCCAAAAAATTAAACTCACCTTAGGACAACAATGTTGTTGTAAATAGACATAGCAATATTAAATATGCTAGACTAGGTAATTATTAAAAAATATCTCCGAGTTTACATTCACTCACCTTTTTCTGCTAACGTACGAAGTATAGTTGCACCTGGAAAATTTAATGATCTACAATGTATTATAAAATCTATTCCGAAAACTACACATTTGACATTCCTAACTGTAACGTGAACATAGTCGGATAATGACGCGAAGCTGTTACAAATGACTGGATATAATTATTACTACAACTTAAGATCTGACACTTGTAATAAGGGTACGACTTTCCATTGACTCCCATCGAGTTGGGGGATGATACGTATTTTTACAGAAAAGTTACACTATTATAAACACACACACACAAAGTTACAACATGCGGAAGCGTGTAATTTTTGAGAAAAAAGTTATTGAAAATCAATTATTCTTGCATTGTTTATATCTAATCCTACCATAAAACTGACGCCATTTTGTAATGTCATTGTCGTCAGTAGGGATGTCGATTCTTTCCGAAAAAGTTAGATGTTGTAACTTTGTGTGTGTGCTTATAATACTGTAACTTTTCTGTAAAAATACGTATCAACCCCCAACTCGACGGGAGTCAATGGAAATCTAAGCCGTAAATAAGAGCACATCATGACTGAAAATTACTACACAGGCGGTAACAACTACCTTTGGATATTGGTCAACAAATTATCTCTTAATGTTGGACTTATATACAAACCGGGAGGAACGAATTTTAAAGAATTTATTAATACATTTGAGAAACAACTTGAACAACACAATAGGTCTATTATATTTGAAGATTTCAATATAGATTTACTATTAATCAACCAAACTTCACTGTGTAAACTGTGTAAAGTAGTAAACTGTCTACTTAAACAAGTCCGTTTCAATATCCACAACTCTTTAAAAGAGCCACATTCAAATGATTTAGTAGAAGTTTGAAGTAATGCAGCGACGTCCGAAAGGTCTTCAAACTTCACAAAATAAAGTTATAATAGTCTTTATTTCATTATAATTACCTAACACCGACTAAAACAATTTACTCTATTCCTCTCTATATGGAAATAAAAATCTGATGTATAACGGAGTTAAATTATATATTAAATTACCCAAGGCCCTTAAAGATGTTAAATCTGACAATGATTATAAAAATTAGGATAAGCTATTTAGTAGAAAATTTAATTGGAGTTATTTTTTTAAATTTAGTTCACCAACTTTAATAGCTTAAATATTCCTTTGTAAATATCCATGCTCACTGTACAACCTAATTGTACTTAAAAATACAAGTAAAACTTTGTAATTTCTTTAAACGATACATTTCTCTAAACCTAAATAACAGGCATTTTTCTCAACCAATTAAAAAGTTAACCATCTGTCACTACAAAACATTTTCTTTGAAGCAATGTTTAAGATGAAGTTACTCACATCAAATGGTGGACGGCACCAGTGGCAAATAATGTGTCTTCCATTCGAGAGCGACTAGCAAAACACCACACTGTCTACTAAACCCTCAGCATCAAACTCCAATCCCGTAGACTGCACAATATTCGGTGCAAACTGTAACACTCATTAGAATATAAAAATACTACTTCTTTTTTAATTCATTTCAACCCCAAAATGTAGCCCATGTAAATCTTAAGAATAGTTCTTAAGATTTACATGGGCTACATTTTGGGGTTGTTTTACTAATAAATAAATTACTATTAACAAATAAATTACAAATAACTCGAGCAGTTTAAATTTTCACTAAATACAAAACCATAAGTGATCCAGAACACCTTCAAAATTTCTTTCAATCATCGTTACTTATTTGAGTACATTACGAATTAATAAAAGTACTTGCGGGTACCCTCAATATAAATCGAACAAAAGTATGTAACTTTAGAACTTTTTTTAAACATTTTACTTTTAACTTTTACTCTACACTTTAATAGCACGTCCATGCCGTAAATGGTACAGCAAATTCCACTACATACGACATTTAAAATAAAACAAAAGCACCAAAGCGAAGCACATCCTAGTCTTTCACAAACCAATAACCCTCACACTATTCGAAGATTATATATATGTGGACGTTAAAAAGGATTAGCAGGTATCGCGAAGTATTTATCATCTAGATTATGGAATATAGATGAATTACAATCATCAAAATCAATAGTATTCCTCACAATATTTACTTCCACAATAGGGATTAGTGTGGTTGAATTCAAACGTCTGCTCAGCTTGATATTTTCTATTTTCCTGAGAAACTTCTTCCAGCTACTCACTCGTCTTTTTTTATAAGTGTCCTCTTCAGAATCATCGTGATTGGATGCCGGCTATATATTGGCTATCAAGAGAAGCCATAATTTTAAAGAAGAAGAAGAAGACTATTTATTTGATATACATATTTATATATCACGTACCAACAATTATCGCGATTCTAGATTTCTGTTGTTATTGCTTAAAAGTCTAGATTTTTGTTGTTATTGCTTAAAACACTGTCCTTTTTTTGTATTGTTTGTTTCATTTTAAGCTCTAATTGTATATCCCACATCTGAATGTAAAATAAACTGTTACTTTATGCTTCAGTATATTTAATCACTCAAATTTGCAATAATTAATTATATAATCCCTTTGAATTAGTTTTTCTGGTACTAGCCATACAATGAGATTATTCGAACATAGACGGTTGTATTGGTAATTTTAATGATAATAATTCTATAAACACATACTCGTTACGGTCGCGAATCATAATTTATTAAACATATAACCTGGCCCTGACCTGCAAATTCCAAAAAACGCAAGAAAATTTGAATTTCGCTGGCCACCCTGGAGCTTTCATGTGCCGCCGCTATCGCGCGGCGCCGGCACGCTCGCTATTACTCGAATGTTTCCGGTAGCGACTCGTAACAATTGATAACATGTAATTACTATTTTTTTTAAACATGCAGGTTTCCTCATGATGTTTTCACCGCAGAACTTTCGAAATAAAGAAAGTCGTTATTTCAGAATTGCTGGCCTGACTACTGAGACTATCTACTAAGCGTAGTACTTAAAGCTGTCCGTCATATAAACCCAATATTATATGTTTAACAGTAGATTTTGGTTAGAGATATTTAAACTCCTGAAGTCATATCTCACTACTTTCACCAATATAACTGTGCAGCAATTTTACAAACCGGTTCTGCGAGTCCATCACAGCCCCGTTACAATCACGATCGCAGAGCAGGACTACCGCTGCATTCGCTCTTCATCATCCGATCGCAAATATACACATATGGGTTGTCTTATAACTATTTTTTTTAAGAATAAGGGTAAGAAACGAGGAACCTGATGGTAAGTGCCTCGTTTCCAGTAAAGTGGGCCTCTGTTTCTCTACACTCTGTAATGAAACACACACATACAATACGCTGTTATTTTACGCTGGTATTGTGTGACAGCGTAGTCCTTCCTCTGTCCAGCCGACTCATTATTGACACAACCGTACTATAGCTGCCGCGTGGCGCTACCACGTGTAAAATTATGCGGTAACCTTTAAAATACAGTCTTTACAAAATTATTATAATATATGAATTCCAGAATTAGTGGCACATGCTGAGCTTGATATTCAAATAATTATCGTCCCGATAACGTTGCCTATAATATATAAATAACTAATATCGGTTTTTTAATTCAATTTTTAATTTATTTGAATAATAAACCTAAAATCTATATTTTCAATATAAACAATCAAAAAGGTTTGATGATACGGAAAATCTAATTTGAGGTATTATCTAAGATTACAGGTAAAGGTTCCTTTGGCATGTACCCAAAAGTTTGTTAACGTAACCGGATTCAAAACGAACCTGATCTGAACGTTAAAAATATATGAAAATAAATCTCAAGTATAATTAGAGATGTTTTTTCTAAATTAAAAGAAATTTAAAAGTTAATTTTACCCGATTTTCAGAGATTTAATCACTGTAACTAATTTTGTATATTGGGTTATCAGGCCGTAAACACTCTACAAGAGGACTCTTGTAGATTCATATATTTATTGTAATGGAAACACTTCAATGTGTATTAAACAATCGTTCAGTTCACTAACGCATGTAATTTTCCGTACCCATAATCACTTAAAGTAACTTAGTTGTATAAATTATTGAAAGATTAATTTTCAATAAGTCGGCAATAATCAGGAGTTTTGTCTTTATTATATTCATTCTTAAGCACTTCCCTGAATACATTAATATTTTATATTTTCTAAGTACAAATGCCGAGCTATGTATTTAGCAGTAAGATGTTGTAACGTACTGTAATGATGCTAAAGATGATGAATACTGTTATTTACTATATGAAAGCATTCAAAACGTAGGTAAACGAAAAAAATATTTCCAATACACCTTTTGCACTGGCACTGTGTATGTAAGTAGAGAATTGATTTTTTTTTAAGACAAACGACAAATTAGCGTCAATCTTATGGTACAATCAATTAAGCATCGCAAGGATGATATTTTTCACGGGCATTCTGCGAGTGCCCTCCCCAGTCAGAAAGCAGCATGATTTAAAATACTTATAATAAATGCGGTTGCCAACACCAACTACCAAATGTGTCAGCGAGGCAACTGTGTCAATTATCCCCCATATATAAATCTATATCAAAATCTACAAGGAGGCCTATCAAGGATCAAGGAACTCTTTCAGAAATAAGAGAAGGCCTGTACCCGGCAGTGGGACGGTATGCATATAGGCTGTAATAATAAGGAGGCCTATGTTCAGCTGTGGAATTTAGAAAAAAACAATATAGTTGGACTATTTTCCGTTTATAAGCTTTCGGTGATGATTGTTCGGCTATCCAGTAGGTTTTTACAAACTAGCCTTTTTGAAACTCTGCAACACTTGCAAAACTTGTGAAATACTTGGACTAGAATACTCCAATTGGAAAAAAAAACTCTATTGGAGAGAAGCAAGTCTAATAACAGTATATTTACAAACAATGACAAGAAAATAATGGAGTCCATTATTAACTGCCAGCTCATGCAGTACCTTGAGGAGCACCAGCTGATTAGTGACTGCCAGTACGGTTTCCGTGGGGTTCGCTCAGCTAGTGCTCTTCTTGTTTATCTAACAAACCTATGTGCGAAAGCAATCGAGTCCAAGGGAGAAGCTTTGGCAGTTACTTTAGACATAGCAAAGGCCTTCGATCAGGTTTGGCACAAATTTTATTTCGAAGCTTGCGAGAATTGGTGCAGGTTTGGCCGCATATGGAATACTGTTTCTATCTCTGGGCCGGGGCTCCCTTCTTCCAGCTCCTTCCATTTGATCATATTCAGCGCAGAGCGGTCAGAATCGTTGGCGATCAAGCTCTTTCTGATCGGCTTGACTCACTGGCGGCTGCGAAGAGATGTTGCATCTTATTGCGTATTCTATCGTATCTACCACGGGAAGTGCTCAGACTAGTTTGGACTAATTCCAGCAGCTCAATTTTACCATAGCACATTGCGACAGAGCTCGAGATACCAGCCATACCATTTGACCTATCCAAAGCCTTCGATTGTGTTCACCATGAAACATTAATCAGGAAACTTCAACACTACGGTGTAAGAAGTGATGCTCTTAAATTAATTATTTCATATTTAAGTAAGAGAACGCAAAAAGTTGTCATTAACAGTATGAGTTCTTCCGGGTCGATGGTACAAATGGGCGTGCCTCAAGGCTCAATTCTCGGCTCCTTTCTGTTTCTTGTATACATTAATGACTTACCTTACATAGTAGGAGATAACCATGATATAGTATTATTTGCAGATGACACTTCTTTAATTTTCAAATTAAGTCGTTAATTGCTAAAATATGACGAAGTAAATAATGCTATATCTAAATTAGTAAATTGGTTCAATGTTAATAATTTGCATTTAAATGGCACTAAAACGAAATGTATGAAATTCATGACTCCAAATGTCAAACAATTAAATACTAATGTAATTTTAAATGGGGAGAAACTGAGTCTTGTAGATACCACCATTTTTCTAGGAATCACACTAGATGCGAAGCTTCAATGGAGCTCCCATATATCAAAACTAGCAAGCAGACTTAGTTCTATCGCATATGCCCCAAAAAAAGATTAGAAGTCTAACTAGTGTAACAGCTAGACTATTACTAGCTATTTCCATAGCATAATGTCGTATGGTATTTTGCTATGGGCACACGCAGCTGACACTGAAATTATATTTGTTTTACAGAAGAGGGCCATAAGACCAATTTATGACTTAAAGCCTAAAGAGTCGCTGCAAAAAAATTTAAGGAAATTAATACATTAACTTTGGCCTCTCAATACATTTATGAAAATGTAATATACGTACACAAATTTTTTCTCTGTGGCAACCCCGGTGACAAATAGTTAAAAAATTGGGCTCCCAAATAATTTCGTAAAAATAATTATTGTAATTGATCATTTCCACCTCAAATTTAAGTTATAGTTGTTAATTACGAACAAATTTTATTGTGTAATAAATAAAAGTGGTAAATATTTAAATAAATAAATTTTTAGTGCCTCTCAACTTAAAGTGACAGCAGGTAACGAACATCGTTTAAAAGTTACTGTAATTCTTGTTATCCCTTTTATTATTTACGATATATCTCTTAAGTGTTGTTGTTTTCGGATTTCATTTTGAATTGCTTTCTTGATAATTTAATTTGAGATCTGTAATTAGAGTCCTATAATTGGATATTTGCTTACTCTGTTCCCTTGATTTTCCATCTTTGTTTTCTTTTACTATTTAAAATACATAGTAAAATGAATACTCGTAACGCCAAAACGCGCCAGATGGAGAACCAACTCCATCTTGCGCTCCAAGAACTGAGGGCGTCCAGGGAGCAGTGTGAGCTGTTACTTAAAGAAAGGGATGACAACGAAAAGGAAATAATAAGTATAATTTCGAAAAATACTCAATTGAAAAGTGATATGGTTAAGTTACATAGAGACTATACAGATATTTTAAAGGAAAGGGATCAGCTCCAGAGGACAGTCGATGAGTTTGACCGATGCAGCAAAGAATATGAGGAATCCCTCAGATTAATTGCTGCATTGAAATTACAATTAACTGAAGCTAATGAGCAAATTTCAGAATTTAAACAAAACATTGATAACTTGCATGCACTTAAAACTCAGAGTCTGTTCGAGGAGCTCGTAGAATGTAAATTTCATAAAACGTTGCAACCCTCCACAACAATAGATTTGACTGATGATTCTACCACATCAAGAACAGCAGAAAGGATTACAAGCAGCAGAAGGAAATTAAAAAAATATATAAAAATTAATAAATATATTAGGAAAGTGCAAAAATTAGTTAAAACTAAAATTAATATTAAAAATTATACAAATGTATGTAAGGAAAAGCAAGAGTTAATTAGTAAAATTAAATTATATTCAATTGAGGTGGAAAACATGAAAAATTGTTATGAGACTGAAATAGAGTGTCTTAATTCAGAAATTTTATCACTTCAAACCTCATTACAAATTATGTCAAATAAATATCAATCTGCAGGGAATGAGATAAAAGAACACATACTGGCCATGGATAATCTGGTAAAGTCCTGCAAATATAACGAGGAACGTTTTGACTCCTTATTAAAATATCAAACTGAATATCAGCGCTCACTGCCAGGTTCTTTAGGGACAGTGTGTGTTAATAATATGACAAGCAGTAATACTTCATTTTCTTTACCTACACTCTATGATAGTACCATAACAAAGCAGAAAAATTTAAAAAGTAATTCATATAATGAAAAAAATAATATAATTGTGTATAGTGATGACATAGGCAAAAACTTGGGTATATCATTGAATAACTGTTTAAAAAGGCAACAGATAAGTAATTACTGCATGCCTGGAGCATCATTCAGTGATATTATGAATAAAATTTTTACTAGTAAATTTAACCCTAATAGTATATTAATAATTTTTGTTGGGAGAAGAGGCAATATGAACAAGAATCAATTATTAAAATATATTGAATATCTCAATAACATAAATGTGGTTAAAGTTATCTTGTTTACATTGCCTTATATAGAGGGGTGGCCACAGGAAAATAAACTAAGACATAATTTAAATTTAATGATGCATAACTTGACATGTAACAATAACTTAAATTTGACATTTAATTGTAAGAATAATAATGATAAATTTCATTTAATTGATATTAATAATTTAACTAAGAAGTTTTTGACAAGAGATAGGTATTACCTATCAAAGTATAGTTTAAGACTGGTAGCAGATACGCTATCTTATTATTTATATTTTAACTCAGCCAATGATTTGGCTACCTTGACACCTGCTTCTTTTGAGCAACAAAATAATTTTACATTTGATTTGGAACCAGTTCCAAGTAATTTAAATTAGATAATAAGACAATAGAGGTAATCTCTAGCAAAGATAATTTAAATAGCTTAGAATGTAACTTACCAATACATAATTATGCAATTTTACAAAATAAAAATAATAAAAACTGTATCAACCTGGTGCATCAAAATATACAAGGTATGTTAGGCAAAGAATTAGAAATTGAATTATTTTTAAATAGTAACAGTATAAATATTTTATGTATTACAGAACATTGGTTGAAAGAATACAACTCCATATTTAATTTCAGTAATCACCAGGTGGTCAGTTCGTTCAATAGAGATACTAAATTACGTGGTGGCTCCTTAATATTAGCTAATAAGTCCTTATCATGTAAAGAACGTAAAGACATTGTGAGCCTCTCTGTTGAGCGTACTGTAGAAATGGCATGTGTTGAGCTTGAGCACCTTATTGTTGTCAGTGTTTACAGACCCCCATGTTCAAGTTATGATACTTTTGAAAAAATTATGGAAGAAGTTTTAGTTAAGCTTAATAAACAGAATAAATCTCTTGTAGTGTGTGGAGACTTTAATATCAATCTCCTGGAAACTTCTTCCATCAGTATTAAATTCTGTTCTTTGTTCAAATCCTATAATCTTAATAATTTATTCTTTGAAGCTACACGTATTGCAGGGTGTAGTGCAACTTGTATTGATAATATTTTTACAGGTGTTGTACCAATCAACAAATCAATAATTCAAAAACTTAGTTCAGATCACTGTGGACAACTGGTTTCGTTACCTTATATGCACAAAAAACAGGTAAATGAGAAAATTGTGTTTGTTCCTATTAATGCAAAACGCCTGGAGAGATTTAGAAGTAATATGTTAAAAATCCTTCCATCCCTTTCTTATAAGAACAATGCAGACTATTTATATAGAGAATTATTTACCTTTATAAACAATGAATTTAATAAAACATTCACTTCTAAAACATTCTCCAGAAACAGTCGCAAGGCATTTAATGAGTGGGCGACAGTAGGAATTCATAAAAGCAGACGAAGGTTATATGACCTTTACCATGAAAGATCGTATAATCTTTCCGATGCTTTTAAAGAATATGTAAAAAATTATTGTAAAATGTTTAAAAGAGTTTGCTCCACAGCCAAATCATTACATATTAGTAACAAAATTAAGACAGCTAAGAATAAAATTAAAATGACGTGGAGTATAATTAACAGCGAAACCGGTAATGAGAAACCTCGTAATTCAAACTATCAATTAAAAATTAATAATGAATTGACTAAATCAAATCAAGAAGTTGCAGCGGTGTTTGAGAAATATTTCACTGATGTTCCTATCTTGACAACAGAGTCATTGAATGCTTCTCCAACTGTCGCCGAATCATTACTTAAACAGAATGTTAATACCTGTTTAAAAGAATTTAGATTTGAAAAAGTATTACCGCATAATATTGTAAAATACTTCAAAACCATTGATGTAAAGAAAACCGCAGATTTGTGGGGGATTTCCGTTACAGTGATTACGTCCATAATAGATTTAATTGCACCTCATCTTGCTATTATTTTTAATACTTGTATCGATTCTGGTGTGTTTCCTGATTTAATGAAGTATAGTAAAGTAATACCTTTATTTAAATCTGGTAGTACATTGGACCCCGCTAATTATAGACCTATTTCTGTACTACCAACTCTCAGTAAAATTTTTGAAAAAATAATTTTGGATCAATTGTTAATTTTTTTTAATACAAATAAATTACTTCATAAAAATCAATTTGGTTTTACAAGGGGTCGCTCGACGTCTGACGCCGGTGTTGAGCTTATGAAATATATTTTTAATGCCTGGGAGAATTCACAAGATGCCTTAGGTATTTTCTGTGACCTTTCCAAGGCTTTCGATTGTGTTCATCATGATACATTAATCAGGAAACTACAACATTACGGTGTAAAAAATTTGGCGCTTAAACTTATTACTTCATATTTAAGTAACAGAACTCAAAAAGTCGTCATTAATGGTAAATGTTCCTCCGGATCGGTAGTATCAATGGGCGTTCCTCAGGGCTCGATTCTTGGCCCATTCCTGTTCTTAATCTATATTAATGACTTACCTTATCTTGTAGGGGACAATCACGATATAGTATTATTTGCTGACGATACCTCTTTAATTTTCAAACTGAAACGGCAGTCAATTAAATATGACGATGTAAATAATGCTCTATCGAAACTAGTACATTGGTTTAACGCCAACAATTTGCTCTTAAACGGCAATAAGACAAAATGTATTAAATTTACAATACCTAATGTAAAACATTCGAAAACCAATGTGCTCTTAAATGGGGAGGAGTTGAGTCTTGTGGATACCACTGTTTTTCTCGGTATTACTATTGACGCGAAACTTCAATGGGGCCCCCATATATCTAAATTAGCAAGCAGACTTAGTTCTGCAGCATATGCTGTAAGAAAGATTAGAAGTCTCACAGATGTTGAGACAGCTAGGTTAGTGTATTTTAGTTACTTTCATAGCGTAATGTCTTATGGAATTTTGCTATGGGGTAATGCGACTGATATTGAAGCTATATTTGTTTTGCAAAAGAGAGCCGTACGGGCGATTTATAATCTAAATTGTAAAGAGTCCCTTAGAGAAAAATTTAAAGAAATAAACATATTAACTTTGGCATCGCAATATATTTATGAAAATGTAATGTATGTACATAAAAACATAAATAGCTTTAATAAGAATAAGGATGTTCATACCTTAAACACTAGGAACAAACATAAGCTTGTAATGCCACTTACAAGACTCCACAGAATTAGTAATTCATTTATGGGGCAATGTATACGCTTTTACAACAGAATCCCAGAACATGTTCAAAGTTTGTCAATAAACAAGTTTAAAAGTTTTATTAAAGAAAAACTGTACAAAAAGGGTTATTATAATATCAAGGAATACATGAGTGAAAATAACCCCTGGGAATAAGGTGATCGCCACCATGCTGGTTCTATGAAAATTCATTTAAAATTGTATAATCAAAATTATTGTTAAGTGAAATTATGTTTAAAAAAAAAAAGTCCCGCTGGGTTTCTTGCTGGTTCTTCCCAGGACAGAGGTATTTTCCGAACCAGTGGTAAATAAAATAATGACTTTCAATAAGTATTATGTAATAATCCATATTGAATAAAAATCATTCTATTCTATTCTATTCTATTCAAAAATAAAAGTAGTTTTACAAAAATAAGTGATATTCATTCTGTAAATACTAGGAACAGACACAAGCTAGTAGTACCAGTTACTCGACTCCATCGAGTCAGTAATTCATTCTTGGGGCGATGTAAACGCTTTTACAACAAAATTCCAGAAGATATACAAAATTTGACCTGCTCAAAGTTCAAAAACTTTATTAAACTAAGTTTGTATAAAAAGAGTTATTATAATATCAAAGAATTTAACATGATAATAGCCCCTGGAAATGAGGTGATCGCTACCAAGCTATTTCTAATTTGTTGTGTTGTTAATTTATGTAACATACATGATTGTAAGCTGTTATTTAAAAAAAAAATTCCCGCTGGGTTTCTTACTGGTTCTTCCCAGGACAGAGGTTTTTTTTTCGAACCAGTGGTAACTATACAAAAGAGTGACTTTCGATAAGTATTATTTATAATCTATATTGAATAAAAAAGTTTCTGTTTCTGTTTCATACCATCTGGATGATTTTCGGTCTGCTACTGTGCGATTTACCAGAGGTTTTCATCCTTGCACAACTTCAAGTGAAATCAAATACCATGAGTAGTTTTTTTCCGAACCTACTCTCCAGAGACTCTAAAGAGACTACTCTTTTTTAAAAGGAATCTGCAATTTCCCTGGTGTTACAGTTGTTCATGGGCGGCGGTAGTCACTTACCATCACGTGAACCGTATACTCGCTTGCCTCCTCTCATAAAAAAAGAAAAGATTGATTACATGCATATATAACGTAATCCTTGTAATCCTTAAAAAGATGGATTATCTTATCAAAAACCTTATTAATACGAATATTCGGAAACAGTGAAGAGCTAAACACACATCGTGGATAAAGACACATTATGCAAGGGAACCCGAATTCAATCCCCGCCGATATTAATGAAATTATTAATTGTAATTTTAAGTGCTGACTTCCTACGTGATTAGGATACCTGCGTGACTAAGAGAAAAAAACATTACATTACTTTTATGACAAACGCATTACGTTCATCTAGTCATTCATTACCAAAGTAAGTGTGTTGCATAATGATCTATGTTGACGTTACTGGCAATCATTCATGTTTAATTGTGCGTAAAATAGACATGTATGAATGTCGAGGAAAATAACACCGATGAAGTCAACACAAGGACGTCAAAACATTAAGTGTCATAGCAGCTAGCAGCTACTGTGAATACAGAATTTTATCTTTCGAGAGAGATGCTTATAATATTATATAAAACTGAAGTACACATTATAATACTATTTAAGCTGTACTGTCATACATGCTATTTCTTTAGGGGATGCGATCTTCGTTCTATTTCTCATCGGGTTTCGAAGCAGAGGAGAGTATTCTTGTCTGCCTTATTGCCCCAGTGCATGTTTGCGAACTTCAAAATTGTAATCGCAATATATTATTACAGAGCCTAATCTTTTTTAAGAGTTCTTTATTGGGGTCTTTATGCCTCTTTTGGGGTTTTTTTTTAAAGTTATAACGCTTAGCTGGCGGGTTGATAACCGCAATTTTTTACTATTTTGTGCCGTCATTTGGAAGAAACCGATACCCACCTCCTGCTTTATTTTCCTTATGTTGGTTTGGATTTAGAATCGCTTGGGAGTAATTTGGGGGAGTAATGTGCTTTATTTGGTAGAGGATTAGTCTCCGATTATAAGAATACCACTCGCATTAAAAGAAAAACTATTATAACCTTACATGTGTAAAACATTGAAAAACGTATGCAATGTTACCGTGAAAGCTGGATAGCATACAGAATTTTGTGTAAGTGCGACAAGGACATAAGACAATGTCAAAGACTAGTGTCACATTATTAATATTCTATGGTATTTTTATTCTTATATAATTTACACCCTCTGTCAAGTGTCAAATCGCATGATGTACAAATTTTTATGAATTCCGCCGATGGTTGCTCTACTTGCTACACAGCGCTTCGCTCCCGTCACAACCTTCGTGTTTATTTTATCACCATTCAGAAGCACTTGAGTACTCAGAAATCCCCACAGTTGTGATAGGAGAGAACCTCCCCCTCTCCCCTTCCACATTCCTGCCGGATACGATAAATGTTATAATTTTGTGGTTAGGTTTCTTTTTGATTTTTTTCAACGAGAGTAGTGTAATATGGTTTCGTTAGGTAATTAAAAAGGTTATTATAGTTCTTTTCTAATTTTCTCGAAAACGGTGCATTATCTTTTACTTCGAGTGGTATTGTTATTATCAAATAAAACACCTTACTCCCTTTCCTGCCATATGATTCTAAATTTTAACCCTTATGTTTCTTCTCACTCATTGACCTGAGATAGCTAATTAAATTTAATTTAATGCCCACGGACTCCTGACGAACATTTCACATAAACAAAACTGTCTTAACACATGACTACCGCGTTGTCTGGTGGTCAAGATAGCAAGCTACCACTACGTTAAAGATTGTAAGCTAAATTAAGCTGAAGTAAGCATAAGTTTATGCGTACATATTATATAACATGTTATAAAACATTGTTAAATAAAATATTTCAGTAATGTGGAGACTGAATGTTATAAAACGTGTTATATAACGTGACACAAATGTTATATAACTAGAGAGTATCGTTCTCTAGTCAATAAAGTAGGACGAACCCAGTACCTATGTTTTTTTCTTTTGTTATTTAAAAGTACAAGAGTTGCTGCAGGAGCTAGTAAAACGTCCTCTTATGTCGACATTGTGAATAGCACTGCAGAACGATAATCGACAATGTCATATAACATTGTTATAATGCATTTTTATTGTAATGTGTACAGTATTGTTATATGTTTCAATGTTGAAAAACAATGTAACATAATGTGGACATGTTATAAAACAAAAGTAACACAACATGTTACTTAATCTGTACGCACCCTAAGAATACTAAAGTATACAGTGCGAAGGTGGCGTATATTGCAGTATATCTAGTGATTGGATCATCAATCTGCCTGCTAAACCTGGAAATTATTCACATAGATTATGTGTATAAGTGTAAATATCGGGAGGTGCTGTGAGCTCAGATCGTACAGCAGCACTATCGCGGAGTTGACGTTCCTAGAGAGCACGATGTCCAATACATCCGGACGTTCCAGTGGTCTGTAGAAACGTGCGTTGGTTCTTCGGGACATAAAACGTCGTAGTTGTTAATGTCTCCATCTTCGTAAAGCTCTCAACCCACTGGGTTGATCACTCTGGATCCCCAGGCCGTGTGTTTTGCGTTTAGCTCCTCTGCGATGATGGTAGGTGCTACGCCTTCCATTATCGTCCTGATGTCTGAGGAGTGAAATGGAGTCCCTGGCGGGCGATTTGCTCCATAAATCCTTAGTTCCTCGCCCGCCGCCTCCATTTTTATGCCGATAGAGCTGTATGTATGTGTGTATATCTCTAAATGTATATATAGTTGTTTTTGTGAGGCACTGAAGTATTTTATCCAAAAAGAAGATACAAAATATATTTTATTATATTTTTTTACCCTTTTTAGTGAAAAAGAAGCATTCTATCTTAGTCCTCACGACTGACAACGCATCTGCATTTTGATTCGCAAACGAAGGTTGATAAAGATGTCTATGGGCCACAGCAACCACGTGCTCGCTTGTTACCCTTATTCTATAAAAAAATATTCAAAAATACAATCAGGCGGATGGAATCTGTGGTTATGGAGAACCATCAGCGCTGTAGGGTACCCTGCAGCATTACACTAAGTCATAACCTTATCACAGGCTCGATACACACCCCTTCACTTGAGGTCTTACACTGTCACACTTTTTATTTATGTGATGTATACTGTGTATGTATGTATACTGGGTGGCGATTATGTTATCAAATTAAATTGCACAGCGGTATATAGAAAGTCATATATGTCTGTTAATTAATAAAATAAATAATTATACCAAAATAAAAAAAACATCTTTCAAAAAAAATAGAGTAAAAGTGACACAAAATAAATCACCTTGATAATATTAGTTTACTGACCTGAAGTGACCAGTAAAAGCGGCAACAGTGCGGCAGGTGCGCAGTGCTCACGCGGCATAGACATAAGTAATTATTTACCTAAACTTTCCTATTCTTAGTTAATAAGGCAAAAAACGAAAAAAAAAGGGCCACCACGTCTAGAATGCTAATTTTAATATATTTTTTAAGTTGTGTATGTTCAAAGAACGTTATGTAGGATAAGTCTTTTCATTTAATGTGATAACCTTATCGCGACTCCTTATAGTACCAGTGAATAAATGTATTTCTTTATTTCTTACTATGATAATATGGAACACTAAATTTGACATTTTAAGAATCTGACGTATGAGTTTAGGCTGGTGATTGTCCTTGAATACGGGCCCAAATTAATTGCTACAAAGCCCTGTTATTATTATGATTGCTGGTTTAACCTATAAACCGGTTCACATATGGTGCACTGTTGCTTAGTGACGGAAATAGGTGAGAACATGGTAACAACCAAGATGGACTCTGTTGCAGATAAAAACCTTATTTATTAACCTATGTATGCATTATGTCTATCATTATAAAACAAGTGACGTAAACAAGGCCACATAACTTCCGACTATAACAGTTTTAAAGCCACAAAGGACGCATTTACCTTGTAGTGGTAAAGTTACTGAGTAACTTGAAACTGTAAACAGCTGTAACAAGTTATTAACTGTAAACAGCTGCAGTGATTAATTGAATAAATTCAAATAACGGAATCTATTTTATATTTGATAATTATGTTTGAACGGTTCAATTGCTTTGTTTAAGTGCTAGTCAAGTATAATCTGTGCATAGTCACAGTATCAGTTGTTCTAACCTGTAAGTCCCAATCCTAAGGTTATTAGTGTTCTGTGATACTAATGCTTGTTAGATAGGATCAGTAGTGGTCTGCGTTGCAGTGTAATCTGCTGGATCACATCTCCACTCTGGCCTTTATTTATGGACTAACTGTGCCTCGCGGTTTCAATTTTAAATTTCATGACTTAAATATTGTTAATTGTATGATATTATGAAAACTAGTGCTTTTAAATTAATGTCATTAATTAAAAATCTAATAAATACCCATGAAAGGCAAATATTTTTAGATTTTTTTACGAATAACTAGCGTAGCGTGTACTCATAACAAAAAAATCCAATTTCAAATTGTATAAAGAAATATCAAATGCAGATAAGATGGACAATTAATAAAAAGACATTATCTACATTTATATGTAAAGAGTTAAGAGGATTATTCATTTTTGCAAAATGAAACTTACTTTAGGCTTGGATCTAACAAACATATCATGATGTCACAAGTTTTAATTTATTTTTTTATTTCTATTTTGTCATATCGTACCGTGGATGTCGTAAGAAATCAGGAGCCGAATTTTTACCCGGTAGTTGTTATAAGAAACATGCTGTTTCAATAATGACAACTACGAAATGGGGATCTGAAGTTGCCAACTCGCTTACTGGGTGTGGCACTAATTATGGCAAATATCAGCAATATACATCACTACTGGAAGTATCTGTGATAATATCTGTACAGAAACATATTTACAATAACTTATATTTGACGCCAAATGGTGCTCCTAACGGATTAGTAAGCTGAAGTGGCAATGGGCCGGCCATATAGCTCGAAGAACCGACAACCGATGGGTAAGAAAGGTTCTCGAGTGGCAGCCTCGTACCGGTAGGCGAAGTGTAGGGCGTCCCCCCACGAGATGGAGTGACGACCTGGTAAGACATGCAGGAAGTCGATGGATGCAGGTGGCTCAGGACCGTGCTTTGTGGCATTCTTTGGGGGAGGCCTATGTTCAGCAGTGGACTTTTGAAGGGCTGTAGTGATGATGATGATGATGATGGTGCTCCTAACCACTCTATACTATATTTTCAGTCTGTGTAAGTATGACCATGTTTCTCAATATACGAGTAGATCTCAGTTTGATCGGCTCACTATAAGGCAAAGACGCAACTCCAGAATATTGTTTATATAATTATTTATTATTCTTTATTGCACACCAACAAAACATATAGAAATTATTTTACAAAAAAAATTATGCAATGGGCGGTCTTATTACTGACAGCAATTTCTCCCAGACAACCAATGAATGGACAAGATTGTAAGAAGAATGATCGTTCGACTTAGCGACTCGCCCGATGGTACCAGGTGTCACCCGTGTCGCTGGGAAGGGGCAGCGGAAGGCAGTATCCCAGCGTTTGGCGCTGTCGGGCCAGAAACAGTGGCTCGCGGGCAGCGGTGTAGTTAATTAGCGTGTCTCGGTGGCCGCTGTCGAAATTTCGCGCGACCGGGTTTGGGTTATGGTCTAGATTTTTATAATTTGTGCGCGTTACTTCGCTACTTAATTGTGGTTTTGTGAAAACAGCCTCGGTTTAGTTCGTCTAGGTTTTAAGTTCGTGACAAGAGGCTTGTATTGTATTTGACTGATTAAAGTAATTTCATGTAAATTATATAGTGATTGCGTGTTGAAGTGCATTTTACAATATTTAATTTGCTCGTGTGACGTGGAATATGCGGGCGCGCCGAGTAGAGATACGGTCGGGAATTGAATCGCGCATTCCTTTTCGAGGCGTCGCCCGGTTAATTGTTTTGGAAATCATTGTTTAATTATACCGTCGCGTTAAGAGCCTTTTGTGTGTTGACTCGGTAGCTAGTTTGCGTGTCAGCTAGGTTGGTTTTGAATTCTTAGTGCGGCGTATTATTTAATATCGAACGAAGGAGCTTAGTTCTGTTTGTAACGCTGAACCGTGTGACTCATGAAGAGATCGCGTTAGTTCCCTATTTGCAATTTGATGAAAAATGAATCCGGGACAATGAATGTGGAACTTTGAACTACTGTTCGTGAATTGTGTCAGGTATAACGTGTTCGATTCTACGATGAACGTTGATTTAGTCGAGTTGAAGTTAGTTAAATGTACAATAAAGTGAATAGACTGAAATAGTGAAATGAAGAAAGAAATGATCCAGTGGGGACACCTGCTGGAGTGATGCAGCATTGTGGGGCAGCATCGAAACCCGCCGCTGCCAGGTCACCCTCTACCTACGGCCTGACCGAGCCTTGGAGCGGTCTTAGATTCGGATCCAGGTACGTACTATTTATTTACCTCGCCTTCTCCCTATTGTGTAGTATGATAGGTCATTTTTCCATAAGGCCACTTGGGCCCGAACCCTCGGCTGCCCGTCGAGGAGGCTACTATGGGCCCTAGCCAAGGCGACATTTGCAGGGGCAGCTGTTGGCCGTATCATTTTTGGTAGCAGAGCGTGGTTAGGATTGGTTTAATTTTGTGTCTACAATCCTACCCGGCCGTAAAATGTAATAATAAAATTATTTTCCTTTGTTGCTTGCTTTTTTTTGTTTGTTAGCGGGTAGAATTAAAAGCCCCGCCGTTAGGCTGCGCAAGCGGGAGTTTGTTAGGGCTAGGTATGAGTCGGGTAGGTAGATGGTTGTTATCACGTAATCGGATAATTATCGTTTTCGTATAATTATAGTAGATTAATTGTCGAAGGGTCGGTTGTCTGGGTGAGGCATTTTTTGTTGATCGACTGTGGTATGTACCTTTATTTGTAGTGTTATTTGTATTTAATTTAACAAATAGTAATTTGTATTTGTGTAATTTGTATTTGACTTGATTTGATAGGAACTGTATTTGTTATTTGTTAATTAATTTGTATTTGAGCCACGTAGTAATTTGTATTTAGAAGTGATGCCGTCGCACTGCCAGGGCAATCACCATGCCGTTTTGTGTCTGGGTGCGAACGGCGTTTCCTCTCAGGGCTCTACCGGGCTCTCGACTCCCACGGGCGGGGGCGCTCAGCCGCGCCCCCTGTCAGGGGGCTGTTCCCCCAGAGGCGGGGGGTCGTCTCCCCTCTCAGTATGTTGAGAGGGACTTCACTGCACTCCACTTATGTCCGGGACGGGGGTTTGTTTAGGCCAAAAATGGTCATATTGAGACGGCATTCAATCACGTTTGACTTAGCGACTCGCCCGATGGTACCAAGTGTCACGCGTGTCGCGGGGAAGGGGCAGCGGAAGGCAGCATCCCAGCGTTTGGCGCTGTCGGGCGAGAGACAGTGGCTCGCGGGCAGCGGTGCAGTTAATTAGCGTGTCTTGGTGGTCGCAGTCGAAGTCTCGCGCGACCGGTTTTGGGTTATGGTCTAGATTTTTAGAATTTGTGCGCATTACTTCGCTACTTATTTGTGGTTTCGTGAAAACCGCCTCGGTTTAGTTTGTCTAGGTTTTAAGTTCCTGACAAGAGGCTTCTATAGTATTTGACTGATTAAAGTAATTTCGTTTGAAAGTAATTGCTCCAATGTGATTGCGTGTTGAAGTGAATTTTACAATATTTAACTTGCTCGTGTGACGTGGAATTTGCGCGCGCGCCGAGTAGAGATACGGTTGGGGATTGAACCGCGCATTCCTTTTCGAGGAGTTGCACGGTTGATTGTTTTGGAAATCATTGTTTAATTATACCGTCGCGTTAAGAGCCTTTTGTGTGTTGACTCTGTAGCTAGTTTGCGTGTCAGCTAGGTTGGTTTTGAATTCTTAGTGCGGCGTATTATTTAATATCTAACGAAGGAGCTTAGTTCTGTTTGTAACGCTGAACCGTGTGACTCATGAAGAGATCGCGTTAGTTCCCTATTTGTAATTTGGTGATGAATGAATCAGGGACAATGAAGGTGGAACTTTGAACAACTGTTCGTTACTTGTGTCGGGTATCACGTGTTCGATTCTACGATGTACGTTGAACTAGTCGAGTTGAAGTTAGTTAAATGTACAATAAAGTGGATTGACTGAAATAGTGAAATGAAGAAAGAAATGGTCCAGTGGGGACGCCTGCTGGAGTGATGCAGCATTGTGGGGCAGCATGGAAACCGACCGCTGCCAGGTCACCTCAGTTGGGCCAGGTCACCTACATATACATACCACTAAACACCACTTCAGATGCATCTACTCTACCTACGGCCTGACCGAGCCTTGGAGCGGTCTTAGATTCGGATTCAGCTACATACTATTTATTTACCTCGCCTTCTCCCTATTGTGTAGTATGATAGGTCATTCTTCCATAAGGCCACTTGGGCCCGAACCCTCGGCTGCCCGTCGAGGAGGCTACTATGGTTCCTAGCCAAGGCGACATTTGCAGGGGCAGCTGTGGACCGTATCAGTCTATAAGTAAGATACAAATGTTGCTGACCTAAACTCTAAAATGAAGGATAAATCTCAGACCACATTAATTATTTTAGATATAATCTCTCTTTATCTCAATAAACTTTTCACAGCGCTTTACCAACTTTGCTATGGCCTAAAAATAGTCTGAATATTCCTTAAAATTGTGAGTTATTTCACTTCATCAGCAGCGTTAATTTTTTCTCTGTAAATCGAATTTAAATTTTAAGAATAAATCATATAATAGGGCCAAGTAGGGGATATGGCAGATGGTCAAGCTCAGTGAAACCATATTCCTTAATACAGACAGCCTTGTAAGCACCCGTGTGTGGACCGGAGCATTGTGATGGAATCCTAAAATAAGAACAAAATTCTTGTCGTTCAACTCTTTATGCATTTGCCACTTTACGTGGTACAAAAAAGGTAGCTTTATTATTGTCAAGTTCTTTTTTTTTTACAAGGTTGTTTTTTCCATTCCATTGTGCCATTAGCAAAATAAAAAAAACGTTGTCGATAAATCCATTTATTCAATTACTTAGTAAAATTAAGGATTTTAAGTAATCTGATTCTAAGAATAGTTATTTGTATCAGTGAAGGTTAATAGAAGCTTTATCTAATATTTTACACAAAAGCATAGTCGAATAATACGTAATTTCGCAGTATTGTGATAAGTTAAGTTACACGTTCACAATATCAATATGAAAACTACTTTTATTCAGCCGGTATATTTTTCCCAAATTATTCTTAGCCTTATTATTGGTTATACAGGAAATATTAGCTGTAACCAAGTAGCTGGTCAAAATGGAGACGGTACTAAATTCGACTATATGTTTTTTATGTGTGTTACTTCATAACTTTTTACTGGGTGAATCGATTTCGATGATTCTTTTTTTATTTAAAAGCTGGATCTGGATCATTAAGGTCAAACCAATAGTTTTTGAGTTATTCTTAATAATTTATATTGAAGTCGGCTGTCCAAATTTTTAATTTTTAATTATGTCAAATCAATACCGGATTTGCTTCACGGAACGTACACAAAGGGCACTGCTACGAGTATGACATTATAAATACCGCGGCAGGTCCGCGGTCTGTCTCCTCTTTTCTCGCTCCACCACTACTACTAATAAATCTATTACGAACGTATTATGTCCTCTCTGATAAATCAAAATATTATATATATAGAATAAGAGTGACAATCGAGCACACAGTCCACCTGATGGTATGTGGTTGCTGTGGCCCATATACATCTACATCTATCTTCGTTTGCGAATTAAAATGCAGATGCATTGTCAGCCGTAAGGACTAAGATAGAATGTCTCTTTTACAGTAAAACGGGTCTCCGGTTCTCTACACTCACCATACGAAACACAGCAGCATTAAGCTGTTATTTTACGCTGGTATTCTGTGAGAGCGTGGTCCTTCCCCGGTCGAGCCGACCCATCCGTGCTATAACTATACTATTAATATAGCTGCAGCATGGCTCTACCACGTAATATATTTGTTCCTCCTGTGAGCCACATTTGCCATGGTTCCCTCTCCTAGTTAACTTTATTAGTTTTTATCATGAAGATACTGCTACCTACCTTCTGTTTCATTTTGCTCTGTCACTTTTTGTCGATACTCGCAGGACGGTATGGGGTCGTAGAGCTTCTACGTATGAGGTAGTGGATTTTATTACGCCAACGCTTACGGAATTAATAATATCCTGCCTTCATTTAATGATCTCGAAAACGGCTGGACCGATTTTGACGACACTTTCACTGGCAGATAGCTGATGTTATAAGAAGTAACTTAGGCCACTTATATTTTAGAAAAATAATTATGGTTCCGTGCAACAAAATTAAAACCCTAAATTACACGTGGGCGAAGTCATGGGGCACAGCTAGTAATATAACAAAGTAGTAAAAAATAAATAAACAAAAATGAGTATAACTTGTTGATTATTGCTAACATTGAGTTACGTCTTGTGGAAAAATTTGCAAATAATAGGAGTACAATAAGGATGACCTTCTCTAGTTAATCAGAACACACAAATATACTTATTCTCATAATAGGCATAGTATGAAGAGACTAAAGGTTTCTTCATACTATGCCTATTGAACTTTTCATTTCAAGATCTACACATTTATTACACGCAACATCGTGCAACAAATTTGTATATTTTTGCCTTACTTGAAAATATAATTAGACAAAGTGAAACCAGTGACTCTATGCAAAATTGTAAAGTCCCTCTATGCACATGACATACAACATTCGTGCCTGTTTGTAATTACTCTAAAGTTGGAATGTCTATTGGTAAATTATTTTCAGATTTATTTCTAGTTTTATTTTAGGGGATATAATGAAATATTATGTAATAAAATATTATTGCCGTGTAGTTGCTGTTAAGAATATCCACTACCCCATATCTTCCCGTGGGTGTCGTAAAAGGCGACAAAGGGAAACAGGCAGGAGATGGGCAGTAGCATCATCCTGATAACAACAAACTTACAATAAAGAACTACCAACCCGCTCGCAAAGCGTGGTAACTATGGCAAATACCCCCTATGAATGTAACAAAGAGACGGCCCCCAGTCCCCGGCGGCCCCGCTATTCCTGGCTACGGTGACGACCATGGTAACGGCGGGGCAGGGGGTGCTAAGCATCTCCGGTGGAGGTTCGGTTGCCACCTAAGACGAGTCGACCTGGCAACATACAACGCACGCACCCTGAGGACTGACGAGAAGATTGTGGAGCTGGAAGAAGAGATAGACAAGTTACGCTGGCATATTATAGGATTATCCGAAGTCCGAATAGAGGGTGAGGACACAGTTATCCTCGAATCCGGCAACTTGCTCTATCACCGGCAGGGCGACCATCTGTCCCAAGGAGGTGTTGGATTTATGATGATAAACTTGTGGATGCACAAGTCTCTCGTTAAAAACATTGTAAAGATTGGGAGTGTGTCGACGAGGGTTGCGTACCTTATACTCAGAATCACCAAACGGTATTCGGTGAAGGTTATACAGGTTTACGCACCAACCACGGCGCACCCCGATAAGAAGGTGGAGAAAATGTATGAGGATATCTTTAGAGCCATACATTCCTCCAAACCCCACTATACGGTGTTAATGGGAGACTTCAATGGAAAACTAGGCACAAGAAAGAACGATGAGCTAAAAGTAGGGAAATTTGGAATAGGGCAACGGAACCCAAGGGGCCAGCAGCTGGCCGGCTTCATGGAGAAAGAGGGACTCTTTATGATGAACTCTTTCTTCCAGAAGCGGCCCCACAGGAAGTGGACCTGGTCGAGCCCCGACGGTTCGACAAAAAATGAGATTGACTTCATTATGTAGACCAGACGACAACTGTTCAGTAATGTCTCCGTGATCGCGAGGGCGAAAACTAGTAACGATCACCGAATGGTCAGAGGCACACTGAACCTAAACGATAAGTTGGAGAGGTCTCGTCTACTGAAGTCAACGCTCCGTCCCCCTCGTGCTCTGTTCAAATGTCCCGATACCTTTCAGCTTTAGTTAAAAACCGTTTTTAGTACCTAGAAGACTGCAATGAAGTGGACGATATGAATGACAAGCTTGTGGAAACTGTCCATGCGGTCGGAGCTAAGGTCTGCAACACCCGCCGCAGAAGAACACAAAAACTCTCCGATCACACTCTTAATCTCATAGCTGTTACACGAGAGATGAAGCTACATTCATCAACAGATTTGACAGCCTACAGGCAACTGAACAGACAGATCTCCAAATGCATGCGGCGGGACTTACGCAACTTCAATACAGCTTGTATTGAAGAAGCGATCGAGCGGAATCAAGGCTCCAAAGTCTTTGCCAGAGATCTGTCTGCCAGAAAGAGCCAACTTTCAAAGCTGAAGACCGAGTGTGGCAGCGTCGTTTCCGGGGCACCTGAGATTTTGTGTGAGATTGAGAGGTTCTATGGGCAGCTGTACACGTCATTGTTGAAGCCACATGCAAGTGTGAGTAACGATCAGAGAGCGAGTCTTATCCGACACTATTCCGAAGATATCCCGGACCACAGTCAGAGCGAAATTAGAATGGCTCTCCAGCATCTTAAAAACGGCAAGGCCCCAGGCGAGGATGGAATTACAGCGGAGCTTCTGAAAGCGGGTGGAAAACCGGTACTTGAAGTCCTTTAGAAGCTCTTAAATTCCATCCTCCATGGCGGCATTACACCGGAGGCGTGGAGCAGAAGTGCGGTGGTCTTGTTCTTCAAGAAAGGTGACATCGCTCTCTTGAAGAACTACAGACCGATTTCCCTTCTGAGCCGCGTCTACGTGCTGTTTTCGAGAGTCATTACGAAACGTCTCGCGCGCAGACTTGACGACTTCCAGCCTCCCGAACAAGCCGGTTTCCGAAAGGGCTTTAGCACCATAGACCACATACATACCCTACCGCAAGTTGTACAGAAGTCCAAGGAGTACAATTCTCCACTATGCCTGGCGTATGTGGACTATGAGAAAGCCTTTGATCCGTCAAAATTTGAGCGGTGCTGCAGTCCTTTCAGCGGTGCCAAGTTGACTGTCGGTATATCGAAGTGTTGAAGTGCTTGTACAGTAGGGCTACGATGGCTATCCGAGTACAAAACCAGAGTACGAAACCTATCCAATATTAACATCAATGGCGAGTACATCACTCACCTTAGATTTTCCAACGATATAGTCCTTATGGCAGAATCGCTGGAGGAACGAAGCACCATGGTCAATGACCTCAATAGTGTCTCCCAACGGATAGGTCTCAAGATGAACATGGACAAAACAAAGATCATGTTTAATGTCCATGTCACTCCTATGCCGGTAGTTGTTGGGAGCACTAAGCTCGAAGTTGTTGACGAGTATGTTTACCTGGGACAAATAGTCCGACTAGGTAAGTCCAACTTCGACCGAGAGGTCAATCGACGGATTCAAGTCGGCTGGGCAGCGTTCGGGAAACTAAGATACATCTTCTCGTCAGACATACCTCAAAACCTTAAAACGAAATTGTACAACCAGTGCGTGTTGCCAGTGATGACTTACGGATCTGAGACGTGGTCCTTCACTGCTGGTCGTATGAGGAAGCTCAAGGTCGCTCAGCGAGCTATGAAGAGGGCTATGGTCGGGGTTTCTCTGCGTGATAAACTTAGAAATGAGGATATCCGCAGTAGATCCGGAGTAACCGACATAACCTAACGGATTAGTAAGCTGAAGTGGCAGTGGGCCGGCCATATAACTCGAATAACCGACAAACGTTGGGGAAGAAAGGTTCTCGAGTGGCAGCCTCGTACCGGTAGGCGAAGTGTAGGGCGACCCCCCACGAGATGGAGTGACGACATGGTAAGACATGCAGAAAGTCGATGGATGCAGGTGGCTCAGAACCGTGCTTTGTGCGGGCGAGGCCTATGTTCAGCAGTGGACTTATGAAAGTCTGTAATGATAATGATGATAATGAATGAAAAACATATTTATTGTTTAATTTGTACCTATTACAATAAAATTTATACAATATAAAAAACTAAAATAAAGATAGACTAAAAGTAAAAACTTAAATTAGTGTGTGTAATGTCTTTATTGTAGGTAAATTCCCTAGCTTGCTAATGACCAAATAAAAGTATTCTTACACATCAAAAAAAAATGTTTTCAATTTATTAAATTAATATTACCGCACTATTGGCGTAAACAAATAACAATAAAGTGTTTATTAATATTTGTTTATATCGTTAATATTCATACAATTCTCTATTATGTTAAAGTTGTTAACTATGTTAAAGGCACAGGCATTCTCTCACTTCTGATAGGTTTTAGGGCATGGAAATGTCCGCCGCGCTGCCCCAATGCGTGTTGGCGAACTTCACATGTCTTCAAAATGTTTTTTTTATAATATCTCAGACATACAGGTTTCCTCACGAAGTTTACCATCACGCCCGAACACATTACACATAAAATTGCAATTATCAATTTCATTGTTGCCGGCGGGGATCGAACCCGGATTGCTCGCGTACTGTGAATTTTACAGCGAGCGCTAACCATCTGAGCTACCACGGCTGATGTACTCTACCATATATTCGACATGAATGTTTTTATTTTGCTTTCCGACAGTTCATAAGAGCACATCATCATCTGTTTCGTTTGATACCGTTAGAAAATAAATATAAATAAAGAAAGCCTTCAAACCGAAAATACTGTTCTGCAGGACTTAATATCTCTAAAATTATCGTTTATAAATTCCATATTTGGTTCAACAAGATTACAATGATTTCTCAATGGTCACGAAACGCGAATATGAAGCAAATTTCCGTACAAAACAACTATTTTTTAAAATCTAAATTGCTCCATAATGTTAAAAAATAATTGGCTTATATCCGCTTAATAATATAAAATGATGTGTCCTACCTAATCTGAAGAGCTCTTCCCGCCTTTCCTCAATTGCGTGCACTACCTGCATCACCATTAATCTCAGCGCCATCACTCCAAAGACCACCACACTAGGAAAGACACACCACCGTTGATAATACGACACGTGTTTCCACTCTACACGAGGCGAACTAAGCTGAAGCAGACTGCGGTTGCTGACCGGTAAGTCTAATCTTGAGATGGTCTTCATACTAGGTAGGACACATTACTTTTACCTTCTTCAACAAACGAATGTATTCAGTGTGTAATTTTACTATTTTTGACACAAAGTAGGCTTAAAAATAGCAAAAAAGCAGCAATTAAAATAGTATGTTGCTAGTTGATCTTTATTAAAACTGATAATGAAACAACACTATATTGACCGCTGCTATTGCCAGAAAAAAAAGTAAATTTTTCCTTGTATGTGGAGGATGTCAAAATTATTTGCGATTTCCATTACTCATAGATTATTATAAATTAGTAACACTCTAAATAAACGTGATTCCATACAAGTTTGTACAAAAGGAAACATAAAAAATAAAGTAACGTACCGGTAAAAAATAACAATTTACTGCTGCAATCATATGTAATTATCTCGTGGGTGTCGTAAAAGGAAAATTAAAGGGGCAAAAGGAAAATCAAAGAGAGGATTGGGTTGATAACAACTCAAAATAATAAAAAATTCGTTAGCCAACTTGCCGGCCATGCGTGTTAAATATCCCTAACATCAAATAGGCTGTGATGAATG
This sequence comes from Parnassius mnemosyne, assembly GCA_963668995.1. Lineage (NCBI taxonomy): Eukaryota > Metazoa > Arthropoda > Insecta > Lepidoptera > Papilionidae > Parnassius > Parnassius mnemosyne. The sequence continues at coordinate 9,814,593 of CAVLGL010000159.1, forward strand.
ATATAATAAGAATAACATTGTGAATTATGACATAAAATAACGGCACCATGGCGTAGTGGATTAAAAATGAGCTACGGCACTGGAAGCTGCGGGTTCGAATCCCGCACGAAAGAAGTATCCTGTATATCAGAAAAATATTTTTTTTCTGGAAAATATTTTTATATGTGAAGTCGGTTAGCCAGCAAACTCTTTTTTGAGAATAATTTTGAACGCTACTTTTATGCAGTTTTTGTTTAATTTCCATTTTTGGAGCTGTTACATTTTTCTTTTCATTTTACCGTAAGTATTGAGGGTACCGAAGATAAGTAGAACTCGTCATCGTCATTAAAAGTCCACTGCTGAATATAGGCCTCCCCATAATATGTCAAATAGCCTGGATATTTACCGTAGGGGCAACACTTGACAAGCGGGTTGGCTACCATAGCTTTTTATTACTTTGCGCTGTTATCAGGAAGATGCACTCATCCCCTGTTTCAGTTTCCCTCTCACGACACCCGCGAGATGATATGGGGTAGTGGTATGTTTAGCGAATATATTTCTACTCCCGTTCATAAATGTAGTTCCAATCACGTTCACCTTAAATAGTACTACATTTATGAAATTTTGAAGTCTACTCCAACGTTAAAAAAGCATAAGCTTCTATTTTATGGTGCCATTGAATATTCGATAGGCCAATGGTTTGATTCACATATTATGGCAAATAAAAATTACTCCGCAAATGAATAGAAGACCACGAAATCCAAAATTACTCTATCAAAACTAAATTAACTTTAATTATGAATAAATTTAATATTTTTTGTAGTATATTATATAATATATGCACAATTTCAGTTTCTACTCGTAAGAATTCAAAAAATTCCTGTGACAAACAGATGTGAGAACAGTTGCATATATATTTATAATTTTGAAATTTTGGCACGGAGCAGTAATAATGATCTTTCTAATTAGAAGCCCACGCGAGGGAAGCCGCGGCTAAAAGGCTTTTTTTATTTAAGGTTTATGAGATTCCGTGAAATAACACTTAAGTTTACTAGCATTAGACTAATACCTACTTAGAAAAGATAATTTTGATTGTTACTGAAAAAACTTTTATGTTTTTGCGTTTGTCTAATCTGTTTTAAAGTACCACAGAGACATTGTTACAGTACATTAAATTTTGCCTCGTAAATAAAAAAAAACGTCCAATAAGTCAGTAGTATAATGTTACCACTTTTGAAAAATTTACCACAATAATTCCTTTAGTTAATTTTAGTGAAAAAATGTTCTTAGCGCATTTTCTGTAATTTTTATTTCCCCATATTGCTCATTTTCAAAAATATTTAACTCAATGCCAAAAAAAATATTGGATTCTATGAAAACTTAATCTTATTAAACATATGAAAAAAGTGAACGCAAGTAAGAAGAAAGTTATGGCTTTTGAAAGAGAAGAAAGTAAAACGATATGTGAAATAAGAATAGAAGGGGAGTTGGTCGAGCAAGTAGATAAGTTTTTGTATTTGGGATGTATGTTTAGCAGGGATGGTAGATATGATAAGGATATAGAACGACGAGTGAAAGCAGGAAATATTAATATTGTGAAGAGTCTGAATGTGTCCAAAAAGGCACGTATGGCAATTCATAATGCTGTGTTAGTACCTACATTAATGTATGGTAGTGAAAGTTGGGTGTGGCAGAAGAAGCACGAGAGTAGAATAAATGCTGTATAAATGCGTTCATTAAGGAGTATGTTAGGGATGAATCTGAATGACAGAGTGAGAAATTGTTTAATAAGAGAAGAGTGTGGTTTGTAGAATGATGTTGGGACCAGGATTAAGAAAGGAATGCTTCGGTGGTTTGGTCATGTAGAAAAAATGAATGAGGAAAGAGTGACAAAGCAAATTTATGTTCAGAGATGAACGGCAGAGTCGGAAAGGGTCGGCCTAGGCGAAAGTTTATCGACCAAATTGGCGATATATTAAAAATGGGCCAAAGCAAGAGTACCTTTAACCGACGAGCGTGTATACGTAGGTATATGGATGTGGAGGAAGCAAGAGAGGTGTGTCAGGTTCGTGCCAAATGGAAGTCAATAGCCTCGGCCTACCCCTTTGGGTGACAGGCGTGAGTGTTTATGTACGTATATGAATAACTTTAATATTCCAATGCGTTCTTGAGTTTGACTGCAATAACGAAAAATCATATTTCCAGTAAAATTTAAATTCTCGTTACCGACTTTATTCTCGGGGCGTCAGCCTATTTTTTTTTTGGTTTAAATATTTTTAAGTTCTTTATATAATTACTACAACCACGTCTAATTCTCACCAATTCATGGTTTAGCTGGTAGAAAATGCCTTTATGTTTTGGGAAGTCAATAAAGATAATACTATCAAAAAAGGATGAGTGAGTGTCGTGGAACACTCGGTTGGAACGAAGTTCCTTTCGTAGTATATTAATAAACGTATTATATTATTGATTAACAAATACAAATAAATGAACGTTCATTTAAAATAAGATATATAGATATAAGAGATATATTAATCGCAACACCATTGTGTCACATGTGGACGCACAAACACAGATGCATTCAATAATTTTCTATGTTTGCGCGGATCTAGTTAGAATTTTTTTCTATGTCGTAGTATTTTTTTAAAAACTAAACTAGCAATCAAACTTACTGTCTATATAATGGTAAGTGGCTACTACAGTCCATGGACACGTGCTGCCAACTTCAAACAAAGAAAGCCTGCTACATATCTCTGATGACTAAGATGGAATGCCTTATAGCCTGTAATTATAATGACTCTCTGTACTTTACACTTCATACTGCAATACAACAGTAAAAGTACTGCTATTTTGTGGCAGAAATAAGCAGGAGAGTTACCACACTACTTACTATATTTCACCAGAGCAGAAATGGAGTTTTACCAGTAGTATCCGAATCAGGCTTCAATATACATAATTGCGGTCTGTCAAAGTCATGAGTCTGAAGTGGCAATGGACCTGCCACGTATGTCGCAGAGTTGACAACCGGTGGAGTAGACGTGTTGTGGAGTGGAGACCGCGTCTAGGCAAACGTAACGCTTCATTTAAAATAATATTTCTTTCATGGGAAGATAAGAGAAAGTGCAAGGGAGATGGATAATTCCATCGCACTCGCACTATAAAAAAGGGCGTCGTGACGGAAAAATCTTACACTTTTTCTCGCCTAGCCCCCATCCGTCAAATTCGTACCGTGCGATAAAGAACTTCGTTCCAAAAATAGTATTTCAAGAATCCAGCAGTCGCCTTTTAGATTCCTTTGCAACCCTCGCATGTGGAATTTAGGACTCGTTTGGTAAATGGTTTGGTGATCGTCGCACCAGACGTTTTGCACCTTTAACCAGCTCTCCATTGCTCGTCTACATATTTTATGTAGTAGCGTAAACGAGATAGTTAAACCAGCATCTTGCTGAACCGTGGGAGATCTTTCTTGCTTTTTCTTTAGTTGCCTCTTACGACACATACTTCAGACGACATATTAAATGGTTTAGAACTATCAGGGAGCGTGGTTTACTAAATTTTCTTTTTATTAACGCAGGTATTTACTAAATACACTTCGGTAATTCCCTGAACAATTTGCATGTATCCTTTTAAAAAGTATATTTTAAAATGCAGTTTAGAGGGAAAAACATTATCACGTTTAGAATTATTTAGATTCATTTTATTTACAAAAACTTGCAAAAAGGTTAAAACGTGATGATTATATACTAATTGGTTTTTATGCCTAGTTTTAAGTAGGTACATCCGTCCGCGTAAACATTAAGCGTTTGAAAATTAGCGCTGCATCGCGTTATCATATAACCAATTTGCTGAGATAGGTTTTGTCTTCTAATGTTTCAATATTTTTTATAGGATAATGGTGACAAACGGGCACACTGTTCACCTGATGGTAAGTGGTTGCTGTGGCCCATAGACATCTACATCTATCTTCGATTACGAATCAAAATGCAGATGCGTTGCCACCCGTGAGGACCAAGATGGAATGCCTCGTTTCCAGTAAAAAGAGTCTCCGGTTCTCTACACTCACCATACAAAACACAGCAGTGTTAAGCTGCTATTTTGCGCTGGTATTCTGTGAGAGCGTGGTCCTTCTCCGGTCAAGCCAAACCATACGTGCTACAACTATATTGGCTCTACCATGTATATATTATTAATAATCTTACATAATAGACTGTTTTGTTAGGTTTTCATTGCTTTATATTATTTTATTATTATTATTATTTTAATTTTGATTTTAAATCTGTTCCATTATATTGACAAGTGTAACCCTACAGAGCCGATTTATTACCGTGCGTCTGTTTCCATTACGTTATATCCTTATGAAATTAATTTAGAATTTTTAGTTATTTTAGTTGAAATATGAAAAGTATTTAAACAACCAGAATTCAAAGTATTTTTTTATAATGCAACACGTGTATAGGCGAAAAAAATGTTGCGTGTTTTAGTAAAGAAATCGAAGGAATTAGCCTCAATACAATATTGTCAGAATCAGAAAATAATATAAAAAGTAAAGTAACGGCCTGTACAGATCCCATACCTGAATGCAGGTTTCTTCTCATTTGTGAGAAGTCTTAAGATCAGGTAAGAGTCTACACTGAGACAGTGCTAACGCTAGTTGCGGGACTTAATATCTATGTAATATTTTAGTTTCTTAGGGGCATAAAGTTTCTTGTAATATTAGGGTATTTCACCGAGAGATTTTCATCTTTGGCTTTTGTACTTCTACAATAATATATATTTTAAAACGACAAAAATGATTATAATATTTGTCTGTAGTTATACTGGTTCTCTTAAAATTCACAATTCTTCAAACTATTTTATAATAGTACTGCTGATTGGTGACAGAAATAAATAAGTATTATAGTATAATAAAAATTTCCATATTTATCGCATTTTAAAATTTAGTAGATACCAAATGTAGGAGAAATCTGCGACATTGGGCCAGGGTGGATTGATAAAACCTGCCAATTCCCAAACTATTTTTTCTACAATTACATTAACTTTTCATGGCTACTAGCAGCGGATATTGAAGTAAGGTTGCATATTATATGATCTTGCACGCCCTTTGCGATGCATATGTTGTGCACGCGGTGTAAAGCGCGTCTTCCAAAGAGCGTTTCTCCATATTTGTATACGTACGTAGCGAAGCATACGCTACGCACGTGCGAGGGTAGCTCACTTTGTCGGTAAAACACCAATACACCTGTAAAGCATCTGTTACGTTTAGAATGTCTCGCTATATTTATTCATACTCAAAATAGACGTCACTGAATTTTCACGAAAAGCAATCGCACTTTACGAAAGTAATCGATTATAATACAATGTAAAACAGGCAGAATATTATAATAAAAAGAAGAGATGAATGGTGTTTATAATATGTATCATCAACCTGCGACAGTCTACTGCTGTACATAGGTCTCCTCAAAGAAGCGCTCCGATCTTCGTCTTCATTCTTCCCTGAGCCCGTTCTCGGCTTCACGCATTCATTTGCTCTCTTTGCTCGCCCGCTTCATCTAGCCGCTTCATTTATATGGGGTTTGACGTATAATTTCTACTAAAGCTAAAAGCTGTGTACAAGACCTTAAGCGAGTTATTTGCCCTTTAATTTACTATCTAAACCTTCTATAATTTCCACGTTTCTATCCATCAATTCCATCCATTAAAGTAAAAGTCCACAGTTGAATATCATCTTCGTCATCATCATCATTACAGCCCTTCACAAGTCCACTGTTGAACATAAGCCTCCCCCAAGGAATGCTAAAAAGCACGGTCCCGAGCCACCTGCATCCATTGACTTCCTGCATGTCCTATCAGGTCGTCACTCCATGTAGTGGAGGGACGCCCTACACTTCTCCTGCCGGTACGAGGTTGCCACTCGAGAACTTTTTTTACCCATAGGTTGTCAGTTCTTCGAGCTATATGGCCGGCCCAATGCTACTTCAGCTTACCAATCATTTGGGTTATGTCGGTTACTCTGGTTCTACTGCAGATATCCTCGTTTTTAAGTCTATCAAGTAGAGAAACGCCAAGCATAGTCCTCTGCATAGCTCGCTGAGCGACTTTGAGCTTCCTCATTTGACCAACAGTGAAGGACCACGTCTCAGATCAATAGGTCATCACTGGCAACACGCACTAGTTGTTCAATCTAGTATGAGGTTTTGAGATAAGCCTGATGAGAAGATTTGTCATAATCTCCCGAACGCTGCCCAGCCGAGTTGAATCTGTCGATTGACCTCTCAGTCGAAGTTGAACTTACCTTGTCGGACTATTTGTCCCAGGTAAACATATTCGTTAACAACTTCCAGGTTACTGCTCCCAACAACTACCGGCATATGTGTGACATTAACGTTAAACATGATTTTTGTTTTGTCCATGTTCATCTTGAGACCTATCCGTTGGGAAAAACTATTGAGGTCATTGAGCATAGTGCTTAGGTCCTCCAGCGATTCTGCCATAAGGAGTATATCGTCGAATCGTGTCGTGAATCATGTACTCGCCACTGACGTTAATACCGCAGAATATACAATTTTCCTAAAGATAGCCTTATAGTGGATATTTTGCCATAGTTGTCACGATTGCCAGGTGAGTTGGCAACCTAGCTTTTTATAATTTTGATTTGTTATCAGGAAGATGCAACTGCACAGTCGTATCTTCAGACTGTGTTTCAGGTTACCTCTTATACCTTATACATTTTTATGGTCATCAATTTATTCTACTAAGATAAGTTTGCCTTCATTCACATAATAATAATAATAGTGTGGCTACTTATATTGAATTTCTTATCACTTATGTATGCCTTGACGCAAGTAGTACTTATTACTAAGTACTATTCAGTCGATTGAATACATCATTCTCTTTCTTCGAAGGCTCTTTGAAAATCTCAATAGATATTTTTCAAATTGATTATTGATCGAAATCACAGTAGTTAATTATTTTTAATAACGATTATTAATATTTCTATTTTTTTTTGCATAAATCTTTGCATATTACAATAAGACACAAAAGGTCTTATTGTAATATGCAAAGATATTTTGTTAGTTTTGTGTCATTGCATCTTCTTCCGGTAATAATGTGAAGCTTTCATTTATTTACTGACATCTCAATACCATAATATTCCTTAAATTCAAGGTCATAAAGATTCAATAAAAACTAAAAAGGTAAAGTTCCAGCCTATTTATGTTCTGAGAGACTTTTAGGATCAGTAAGTAAATGCTGCGCTTCTCCAATGCGTGTTTGCGGTTTTCTTCCGTCCTCGAAATGTTCTATTTCTTAGATTGGCAATACTTTTCTTAAATTACCACCAAGCAGGTGGTCATTCAGTTTTTTTTTAAAACTTGCAATTATCAACTTCATTAGTGTCGACGGGAATTGAACTTGGGTTGCACGCATACAGCATACATACGCATACGTTTTATACGTGGTAGTACCAAGCTGCAGCTATATTATAGTATAGTTGTAGCACGATTGGGTCGGCTTGATCGGGGAAGGACCACTCTCTCACAGAATACCAGCGTAAAATAGCAGCTTAATGCTGCTGTGTTTCGTATGGTAAGTGTAAAGAACCGGAGACCCTTTTTACTGGAAAAGAGGCATTCTATCTTATTCCTCACCGCTGACAACATCTGTATTTTAACTCGCAAACGGAGATAGATGTAGATGTCTACGGGCCACAGCAACCACTTATCATCAGGTGGACTGTGTACTCGTTTGCCACCCTTATTGTATAAAAAAATACAGTGAAATTTCAGTTAAAGCTAGCACTTAGCCTTTGCTATTCTTATATATAAACTGTATGTAACACTAAACTAAATTTTTATGACCTTATCAGGGTTATTACATTTAAAATTTAATTTTGAGTATAATCCAAACAATAAAATTTTATTACACTTATCGCAAACGTATTATCTTAGTAGCTGACTATAAAATTTACCTTTGTCTAGTTATCAGGAAACAATTAATGACAACTATACGGGTAGCTGATGTTTGTTCTACAGCTGATAACACCTTAGAGTACACGATATGCGTGTTTAATTTAATCAATAACAGACCGTTCATTGTTACATCTCATTGTTGAAAAAACTTTTTTCTTTGTTCTCAATAAAATGTTTGTGAAAGCAGTCATTGGCAATTTTTATCAACTAACCTTTGAAGTTCATCAGGTATTAACTATGCGCCATTAACCTATAATAATGTCCACGTGTCGTGGAATCTTATAAATTTAACACCAAGTTTATTAAGGTAATTTGAGCAATTAATTTAAAAGAGGATTTTTGAGATAATCAGTGTGGGCTGGTTTTTAGCTTATAATTACAATATCGGATATTAAAATCAACAATTTGAGTTTAAAAAGAAAAAAAAACCACCATAAATTGAGTTAATTGTTTAGTATTATTCCATTTTGAAGACATTGAATAAGTTTCAAGATACTATAACAGGCGCTTTTTGACATTAACTCATAAGGCATTAAATCCGCCTTGCTAATTAATAAAAAAGGTGACTTTTCGACAAATACTACTCTAAAGTTAATATTAAAAAAAATCGGGATATCAAATTTCTTAAAATTCTGATGCTATGCTGAAAACTATGTTAATTGTAGGGTATTATGACATCTACCTACTGGTATAAAATAAGAGCGTTATTCATTATAATTTTTATTATATTAGCGTTATACCTTATACGTAATTTATATCACTATTTTACGGTATTATTACCAATTATAATGTTTATACTTTGAAATTACGTTCGGTTATTCGAAAACTTCCTTTAGTACGAAGTAAGAATACCGTAAATGTTGTTTACACCGCCTAATAATTTCAAATAAAGTGCATAATGTTTAAATACATACTTACCTAGTACCTCATGATATTCATACCGTGTTAAAAATTAGTTCATTGTAGATGCGTTTACCGAAACAAATTGTATATAAATGAATATGAATGAATGTATTCCTTATCTAGAATGACTCAATATCATAAAAATAATTTTCCATATAGCTTTTATTATGTTGTTTTAATATGTTAAAGAAAGATCCATATATGTATCAATTTAAATGTTTATTAAAATTCATTGTTTCAGCAAAATTATAAAAAAAATATCTAATAGGTATTTTAATGCAATGACGTCTCATTATTTTATTTATTTTATTTTATCATATTGGAAAACTTACAGCTAAAACATCAAGTAATACATGAAAAAATAATTTGAGTAAGAAGGCCAATTACACGTTTTCCCAAATATAATTAAAACAGTAACCATATAAAAAGAAAATCAAACTAATTTTTAATACTGTTATTATATTTCTTAAAATTTTTAATGAATAATTTATGTCTGAACAGACAGATCTCCAAACGCATGCGGCGGCGTTTACACAACTTCAATACAGCTTGTATTAAAGAAGTGATCGAGCGAAACCAGGGCACCAAAGTCTTTGCCAGAGATCTGTCTGCCAGAAAGAGCCAACTGTCAAAGCTGAAGACCGAGTGTGGCAGCATCGTTTCCGGGACACCTGAAATTTTGAGTAAGATTGAGAGGTTCTATAGGCAGCTATACATGTCATCGTTAGAGCTACATGTAAGTATGAGTAACGATCCAAGAGCAAGTCTTATTCGACTCTATTGCGATGATATTCCCGACATCAGTATGAGCGAAATTAGAATGGCTCTCCAGCACCTTAAAGATGGGAAGACTTAAGGATGAAATTACAGCGGAGCTTCTGAAAGCGCGTGGAAAACCGGTACTTGAAGCCCTTCAGAAGCTCTTTAATTCCGTCCTCCATGGTGGGACTACTCCGGAGGCACGGAGAAAAAGTGCGATGATCTTGTTCTTCAAGAAAGGCGGCAATGCTCTCTTGAAAATATTATTATAGTATTGGTAGTAGTTTCATTTTTTTTAAAACGCTTTAACAGTGGTAGAGCCAAGCGGTAGCTTTTGCTGATGCACGGATGGGCCGGCTCAAACCGGGGTGGTACCACGACCTCACAGAATACCAGCGTGAAGTAGAGGTTTACCTCTGCGTTGCGCTTGGTGAGTGCAGGTGGCCGGAGGCCCAATCCTCCCCCCCCCCATCAACATGGTAGTGGAATTAAATAAAAGACTACCCCAGGAGGGTACCAGCACCCCTGGAGAATCCCTCGCTGAGCATTCACGACCAAACTACTTCACTCCTGAGCGTGGGTGTTCAGGCTGCCCCGCGTATTCTGGGGGGAGGGGGGGAGCAAAATTCCGCTCGCGACTAATGCTGCTCGGGGCAAGCGGAGCAATACAACCAAGGCGACCCCTGTCACGCTATCCGTGAATTTTTGCAACATCAGGGGACTTCATTCCAACCTTAACGCTGTCCATTACCATCTCGAGACGGCGAAGCCGGCCTTGTTCTTTTTAACCGAGACTCAGGTGTCCTCTCCGGCTGATACTTCATATCTCTCCTACCCGGGATACAAATTGGAACACTCCTTTGTGCCCCGGGCTGGAGTTTGGTACGTCAGAGAGGACATCTGTTTTCGACGCCTCGGCAGCCTTGAAGGTACGGACCTGTCCATACTGTGGCTGCGCGTAGACAGCGACGACCATCCCCGCGTCTACGGGTGCCTCTATAGGTCCCATAGCGGTAATGCCGACACAGACCGACTCATCGACCACGTCCAAATGGCTGCAGACTCCGTGCTACAACAGGTCCCATCTGCAGAGATCGTGATACTCGGTGATTTCAACGCCCACCACGCTGAATGGCTTGGTTCTCGTTTAACCGATCATGCGGGTAGATCTGTCTACGACTTTGCTCTGGCATATGGTCTAACACAACTGGTTACTTCGCCTACGCGGATCCCAGATGTGGAAGACCATGTACCTTCCCTGTTGGACCTGACCTCTCATCCGGACGGATATCAGGTCTCCGTCGATGCCCCTCTGAGCTCTTCGAACCACTGTCTGATCCGAAGCACGGTGCCACTCACGCTCCAATCGCAATTGCGATCTGCAGCTTGCCGCCGTGTTTGGCACTATAGGTCAGCTGATTGGGACGGGATGCGGTTTTTTTTTGCATCCTACCCTTGGGGGCGGGTTTGCTTCTCGCCAGAAGATCCCAGCGTTGTTGCCGATTCTGTTGCTGATGTGGTACTTCAGGGTATGAAACTTTTTATTCCATCCTGTGTGGTGCCCATCGGAGGCAGATCCCAGCCATGGTTTGGTCGCTCCTGTAAAATAGCATCACGCTATAAGCAGGAGTGCTACCGGGCCTGGGCTGACGCATCAACGTCTCGGGATTTAAACACCAGCGCACTTAAAAAGAAGTATAATTCCGCCTCCAGGTCCTTCAAAAGCGTCATTGCCAAGGCAAGGTCCGAGCACATCGGCAGAATTGGCGAGAAGCTAGTTCGCCTTCCTTCGGGAACCCGTGCATTCTGGTCTCTCGCCAAGGCTGTCCAAGGGAACTTCTGTCAGCCATCCCTTCCATCTCTGCACAGAAAGGACGACTCACTGGCCCATGCCGCAAAAGAGAAAGCCGATCTGTTGTGCTCTCTTGTTGCGTCTAACTCGACTCTAGATGACGGGGGGAACACACCGCCAACCATCCCGCGATGTGAGTGCTCCATGCCGGATGTGCGATTTACACAGCGCTCGGTTCGCAAAGCACTCTTCTCCCTGGACGTCAGCAAGTCGAGTGGTCCCGATGGAGTCCCTCCCATTGTGCTGAAGACGTGTGCTCCGGAGTTGGCACCGGTTTTAATGCGTCTTTTACGGTACTCCTACTCCCAAGGCGTAGTCCCGAATTCATGGAAGACAGCTTTGGTCCACCCGATCCCTAAAAAAGGCGACCGCTCAGACCCGTCCAACTACAGGCCTATCGCCATCACCTCCTTGTTCTCCAAAATAATGGAATCCATTATAAACTGCCAGCTCATGAGGTACCTTGAGGATCACCAGCTGATTAGTGACCGCCAGTACGGTTTTCGTCGAGGTCAATCAGCTGGTGATCTTCTAGTCTATTTGACTCATAGATGGGCGGAGGCAGTAGAGTCCAAGGTGGAGGCATTGGCCGTTAGTTTGGACATAGCGAAGGCCTTCGATCGGGTCTGGCACAAAGTGCTTCTTTCGAAGCTTCCTTCCTATGGGCTTCCCGAGAAATTGTGCAAATGGATCACCAGTTTCCTTGCTGATCGGAGCATCAAGGTCGTAGTAGACGGTGCATGCTCTGATTTCAAGCCTGTCAACGCTGGTGTTCCACAAGGCTGCGTGCTATCACCAGCGCTGTTTCTCCTGCATATCAATGATATGTTGCTAACTGGTAGCTTTCATTACTATGCAGACGACAGCACTGGTGATGCCCTATATACAGGCCGTGCCAATATTTCTCGGGAAAACGTCGCTGAGTACCGGGAGAAACTTGTGTCTGAAGTCGAGTCTTTGGTTAACAAAGTTTTGGATTGGGGCCGACTAAATCTAGTCCAGTTCAATCCCCAGAAGACATAAGTTTGCGCGTTTACTGCTAATAAGAACCCCTTTGTCGTATTTCCTCAGTTTCAAGGCACTCCCCTTGCTGCCTCAGCCAGTATCGGAATCCTTGGCGTCGACATATCGAATAGCGTGCAGTTTCGTGGTCACTTGGAAGGGAAGGCCAAATTGGCCTCTAAAAAGCTTGGCGTGCTAAGCAGAGCGAGACAGTATTTCATGCCGGCACATCGCTTGCAACTTTATAAAGCGCAAGTTCGGCCCCACATGGAATACTGTTCTCATCTCTGGGCCGGGGCACCTCAGTGCCAGCTCCTTCCACTTGACCGCATCCAGCGCAGAGTGATTCGAATCGTCGACGACCAAGTTCTTTCCGATCGGCTCGATACACTGGCACTGCGTCTCTACGCAAAGAGATGCAAAATCTCTATGTTGCATCTTTTTGCGTATTTTATCGCATCTATCACGGGGTGTGCTCTGAGGAATTGTTCGGACTAATTCCAGCCGTTCCATTTCACCATCGCACGTCGCGACAAAACTCGCGTTACCATCCATACCATCTGGATGATTGGCGGTCCACTACTGTGCGATTTAGAAGAAGTTTTCTCCCTCGCACAACTTCTTTGTGGAATCAATTACCACCAGCGAATTTCCCGAACCGATACGACTTAGGAAGCTTCAAGAAAAGAGCTTACACCTTTCTAAAAGGCCGGCAACGCATCTGCAATTCCCCTGGTGTTGCGGTTGTTCATGGGCGGCGGTAGTCACTTACCATCAGGTGAGCCGCATGCTCGTTTGCCCCCTATTCTATAAAATAAAAAAAAAGACTTTTACAAACACTATTAAACTTAAATATGAAATATAGATATTAATAAATTTAAGCTATATTTCGTTAGGGCAAAAATGTATTGTATATCTTGTTATGTTCCTGGACGACCGAGTTTTACTCAGCGTTACAAAAACAACTATAACACAGCTTACTTGTAAATTAAACTATTATCTAAGTACAAAATTACATTCAAATCTTTAGAGTTGTTTTCCGGTTTCCGATGAATTAAGTAATGAAAAATCTCAGAAATCAATTAGGTACCTACATATTAGACAAGAACTGCTCGCTTACTTGTATTAAACAGTAATAACTATTGTAAATTTATGGTCTGAATGCATATAGCATTCCTTTAAATTGTTCTCGCGTCACAATAAGGAAGAAAAGCTATATGTACTATGTACTAAATAATATAACAGACGGCATAAAGATACTATGTTATAAACATGACAGATATATTGTCTTTCTCCGCTGTAATTAAATAAATATAGTTAATGAGATTAACGCAAAATTACTCATTAAGATTTACTTGTACACTTTGTATCTTTCTTTACTTATTACAGCTAAATTGAACAAAATTAAAAGTAAAAAAGGAAGTGTTAGCCTACATATCCAACAAAGCTACATATTTAGAACAAGGAAGAGTTCGCTCTCTAGATGTCCCCGGTAATACTTTTTTTTTAATTTGTCGAACATACAACTTTCTTCACGTTTTTCTTTCACCTCCGATCACTGTGTAATTAAAACTTAAAATTTCAATAAACAGTTTCATTGGAGCCTGCGTGGATCTAAGTCAGTCCGCTAGTTTATGATGAAATTTCAGGATATTCCTGCTACCACACAGCTCTGACGAACTTCTTTTCTTTAAATAATTAGTTTGTTTGTGTATTACCACAATTAAGCCGTTCACATGAAGCCGTTTTAGAGACACATCCTTAGATCATATTATATTATAATACCGCAACACGTTGTACGTACGTTATATAGGCCAGAATTGAAGGCGTTGTGTGTATAACAACATCGTCTTACACTCGCTCTGACTATTCGTGTGTGTGCTTAGGTATACCGATTCAAAGATTTTTTACCATAGTGTCAGGAAAATATAGTAAAGTTTTGTATTTAGTTTCATATTTCACGGATATTATGCATGATAATATCTTGATCACTTAATTCTAAAATTTAAGAATATAGCACGTCCCAGAAACAGTACCTGCTAACACTAGCACAATCGCAGTGTTATTACGATATCTTGAGAACATTTTGGAGTCATTATCTTCCTTTGGGGTAACATTACTATGCGTTAACGTTGACGCTCACAACCCCGTTACTGGTAGAGGCACACCATCATTTAGGTGGGGGCCGTGACGAATGCCTTTGCAACGTTGCCTCCGAGTGGGATCTGTCCTTTCATGATCTCGATCAACAGCCTCCTTCTGAACCATTATCGATTCACAGAAGCTGATTTTGACATTCCATGCCTAATCACTGCTCTACGTTTGCTAGTAGAGTGAGGCAACTGTACTAACTGATCCGTTTCACTAGGACCACTTCCGGTCGCACACCAGCCATGAACCGAGCATATGGGACGTGGAGTCTTGGTATCTTCTACCAGTGTGGAATCACTTCACCGTCACTTAGCGTCCTATTTTACACATATAACACACCATAAAGTGTAAAATAAGCGCCGTCTCTTAGATAATTATAACATACACTTTACAGAATGTGACACTTTTGCTCTATCATCTACAAAGTTCAAACGAATGATAACAAAGTTGCTGACTTTAATGATTTGCAAATTATGCAATAATTAACATAATTTCCTACTCTTTCACAAATTGTGCAATTGTGTTAAACATAAAGTTAAGCATTTAATATTACTTTGTGGGCATTAACGTGGGCTAAAATTAAGTACTCCCATTATAAATCAAGTCTTGTATTACGATTACATTAATGTGTAACTGTTTAATATTCCAATAAAATAAAATAATTTTATTTTTTATTTAATAAGATTGATTATCATCAAATAAACACCTGTGCCCGGTTATTATCTGTTTAAGTCTGTAGGTAAGCATTCTACACGTCTGCAACATGCAGGATTTGAAGACCGGTCATCATCCAGGCTTCAATTATCGATTTGCTTGCATAGCGATTGTCGAGGAGTCGAGTGCACCATTTCGCTTAAGCATTCTGACGCTCCTGCCACTGATTCAAGCGTCTAATCGGGTCTTTTTGGCAGAGGACGCGGGTCCACACGTATACCCACGGAATCATGTTTGCTGGTTTATTAAGAGGTGGAAAATAAGCCAGGACTGTTACCGCCTCATCAATCCACACCTCTTACCCAATATATTGCGGTGTCCTCGAACAATCAGTATGACCGTTGACTCTGCTGGATACTAGATTTTAGCCTTGCTTTAAACAATATATAACCAAATTAAACCAAGTTTTTAAAAAGTCTTCAACAGTTATCTTACTATTTAACACTCTGGTGCGGTCTATTCTTGAGTATTGTTCTTCATGTTGGAATCCTCAATACAAAGTTTATATTAAAATGATTGAAACAATCTACAATAAGTTTCTGCGTCACTTAAAGCGATATAATTCTTCTGTAGACTCCATTATTGATAATTTAGGCAGCAATACCCTCGAGAAACGCCGTGATATAAGAGATCAAATGTTGTTGTACAAATTGCTTCATAATATCATCGACTCTCCCCTACTTTTAGGCAAAGTGAATCTTGCGTGTCATAGGTTAGGTGCCCGAAATAAACCTCTTTTTGCATTACCTAAAGTTAAAACAAGGTATGCCTCAAATAATTTTGTATCTCGTACATGCAAAAAGTTTAACTTAAAATATTGTAAATTAGATATATTTCACCTTGAATATGATAGTTACAAAGAAAATATTGTAAAACTTAATATATAATTGGTAGTTTCACTTTGAGTTGTATATATGTATAATGTTACTTTTAACTACTTACTACTTAATGTTTTAATTTATGAATACCATTTAGCTAGTTTTATTCTTTTATATTTTAATTTTATACAACATAATATTGTGGTGGCAAGCTTTTATTATGTATTAGATATCTGTGGAAACTTCATTGGTTCTTAGGATTACTTTTATATGTTGTATTATTTAATTTATTATTGTACTGTATGTTTCCCTTAAAAAGCAAATAAATAAATAAATAAATAAAAAAGTAATATTTGTGAAAATGGCCATGTTTCAAATCTAAGAGCCTGTGTGTCTGACAAGATTACACGAGTGTTTTTTTAAATATTTTATTGCTTTTAAATACAGTTTCTTTTTTTATCCTCGTAGAGGAGCCGCAATTTACCGTGTAGTGGCAGTGTAAGAATATCCACTTCCCCATATCGTCCCGCAAATGTGGTGAAGGGCGACAGATGGATACTAACCAGAAGATGGGTAGCTTCTAGTCTTATTATAACTAAAAAATAAAAAAATAAAAACAATCCGCATGCCAAACTTGGCAAATACCTTCCTATGAGGAAATCTATGGCGTAGGCCTATGCTCAGCAGTAGACATTTTATTGACAATAACGGTAACGCTGAAGGTGACAAATGAGCACACCGTTCACCTGACGGTGTGTAAACTTACCCACATTTATCCTGGATTAAAAATCAAAATGCATTGTCACTCGTAAGGACTTATGTAGACCAAATGCCTAATCACCAGAAAAAGGGCCTTCAATACTTGTCACTTGCCATCTGAAACAGTGTTATTATTAGTAATCTGTGAGATCAAGTAGCATGTAGCAAGTAGCAAGCAAGAGTGTTATGGACGTAGTTATACAAAAACGTTCCAACCCACAAGTCATTCAAAAATGAGTTAAATATACAGATCATGATTGTCGCTCCCTAAACTGACTTGACATTAGCAGAATTCTTTTAAGAGAGGCCAAAAAGTAAAGAAGAAGAAGAAGACTAACTCATTTTTTAACGAAATAAATACGTCCTTATGTATTTTGGTATCTTACTATGGGGTAAGGCATCGGATATCAATATGATATTTGTTTTACAAAAGAGAGCGGTTCGTTCCATTTATAACTTGGGTAAACAAATGTCTCTAAAGGAACGATTTAAAGAGTTCGGCATATTTTTTTATAGGAGAGGGGGCAATTAACTGTTGCTTCTCAATACATATACTCTAATGTACTATTTGTTAGGAAAAATATACATACATATAATAAATATAGTGACATACATGACTTTTATACTAAAAATAAAAATAAACTTGTTATACCATATTTTAGACTAAAGAAAACTTACAATTCATATATGGCACAAGGTATTCGATTTTTCAACAAAATACCTGATTCAATGCTTGACTTGCCTTTACATAAATTTAAAAACTATGTAAAAACACTGATAAGAAAAGCATATTATACAATTGACAATTACATTAATGACATAAACCCATGGTCATTTGAAAGTCAATCAAGTTCCACACAGAAGAATCTCAACTGAATAACCTAAACAAATTAGTGTTATATTGTTATATATAAATAACGTTTACATTGATAGAAACTGTTATCTGTTAAAATTAGTTGATTTGTTAAATTGTAATTTTTTTTCTCTTATATTTGTTCTTTCGCTTGTCCACTCAATACAGCTTATATATGAGCCTATGTGAATAAACGTAAATAAATAAAATAAAAGTATCTTCATCGGGCGAGCTGACTCATATATGCTGTATTTAGAATACAGCGGCACGGTCGCTCTACTACGCATAAATACAAACCACACGTAAAATCCTTTCCCTACAATTGTAGATAATCGCCACGGAAAGAGACGTTCAGTCGAAGGCAATTGCTTAAATAGGTAATTGCACATAACTTCGGCCGCTATTATGCGTTTATATTAGTGACATCATGCGGTCAATGCTGCGGTTTGTCAATTTTATATGACAACGGGAACTGTGTTGCATTGCGGTAAGCTAACCTATCAGCATATTCATTATTTCAGAGCATATACCTATTTTTATTAAATGAATAAATTAATGTTATTTTGACGAAATCGAATCCCTTTACTTTTTATATTCCCGATGTTTTGATCCTCAAGACAAAACACTTTGGCGCCCTGATATAACAATACGGGATAGTGGATATTCTTATTGATATGACTATATGGGATAGTGGATATTCTTAGTGATATGACAATGTGGGATAATGAATATTCTTACTCCGCAAATACACGACCGGGACTAAAATATATACGTACTTTCAAAACACTTGAAAGTACAAGTTTCGTGTCATTGATCTCTACATGTGCTTATGTAGTGTCGTTAACCCGTGATTTTGATAGCGATCTTGATAATGGATTACTGTTACTATACCATTATCAAGATCGCTATCAAAATAATGGCTAATGTGTTATAGATCTAAGCCATATTTATTGTTTTTTTTTTATAGAATAGGGGGAAAACGAGCATGCGGCTCACCTGATGGTAAGTGACTACCGCCGCCCATGAACAACCGCAACACCAGGGGAATTGCAGATGCATTGCCGGCCTTTTAGAAAGGTGTAAGCTCTTTTCTTGAAGGTTCCTAAGTCGTATCGGTTCGGAAAATTTGCTGGTAGTAATTGATTCCACAAAGAAGTTGTGCGAGGGAGAAAACTTCTTCTAAATCGCACAGTGGTGGACTGCCAATCATCCAGATGGTATGGATGGTAACGCGAGTTTTGTCGCGACGTGCGATGGTGAAATTGAGCGGCTGGAATTAGTCCGAACAATTCCTCAGAACACTCCCCGTGATAGATGCGATAAAATACGCAAAGAGATGCAACATCTCTACGCAGTGCCAGTGTATCGAGCCGATCGGAAAGAACTCGGTCGTCGACGATTCGAATCGCTCTGCGCTGGAGCGGTCAAGTGGAATGAGCTGGCACTGGGGTTCCCCGGCCCAGAGATGAGAACAGTACTCCATGTGGGGCCGAACTTGCGCTTTGTAAAGTTGCAAGCGATGTGCCGGCATGAAATACTGTCTCGCTCTGCTGAGCACACCAAGCTTTTTAGAGGTCAATTTGGCCTTCCCTTCCAAGTGACCACGAAACTGCACGCTATTCGATATGTCGACGCCAAGGATTCCGATACTGGCTGAGGCAGCAAGGGAAGTGCCTTGAAACTGAGGAGATACGACAAAGGGGTTCTTTTTAGCGGTAAACGCGCAAACTTGTGTCTTCTGGGGATTGAACTGGATTAGATTTAGTCGGCCCCAATCCGAGACTTTGTTAAGCAAAGACTCGACTTCAGACACAAGTTTGTAATAAAAGGATGACAAATACTATCTTTCTGCTAGGTCCCAAGCCGTACATGGTAAGGTATACTGCAGCTTATTATGGTTGAAGTACGTAGGGCCAAATGAGGACCAGGCAACTTCGGAATAAGAGCGTGTATAGCAGCATAATGCTATTGTGTGTTAAACTGTGAGTGACTAAACGAAACCTTAGTTCTCAGGAGTGACAGCACATCTGTTCCGTATTTTGAATTTTGATACTTAACTGAGGAAAACATCTAGGGTGCATGTAGGGGGATATAATGTGACAAAAATTCATTTACCATCAGATGAACTGATTGCTCGATCCACTTTTCTTCTATATTTATTTTTAATTTATAGAGGAAGGGGAAAAGAGCATACGATTCACCTGATGGTAGATGTCGACCACCGCCGATGAATTACTGCAACATTAGGGCAATTGCGTATGCGTTTCCGGCCTTTGAAAGGGGGTAAGCTTGTTTATTGAAGGTTCCTAAGTCGTATTCGTCCGGAAAAGTTGCCAGTGGCAAGAGATTCCACAAAGAAGTCGTGCGAGGAAGAAAACTCCTAGTAAATCGCATAGTGGTATATCGATAAGCATCCAGATGATGTGGATGGTATCGTGAGTCATGTAGAGATGTGCGTTGGTGGAATTAATACGAGCAATTCCTCTGAGCACTCCCCGTGGTAAATGCGATAGAAAATGCAAATGGATGCAACATCTCTTCGCATCGCCATTGAATCAAACTGAGCAAAAAGGGCTCGGTCGTAGGAGATTCGGGCCGCTCTGCCCTGGATGCGATCAAGTGGAAGGAGCTGCACTGCGGTGCTGCGGCCCATAGATGAGGCCGGTATTCCACGTAAGGCTGAACTTGCGCCTTGTATAGTTGTAACAGGTGTGCCGACATGGAATACTGTCCCGCTCTACAAAGCACGCCAAGCAAGCTGTTTAGCTCTTTAAAGTGACTGCGGAACAGAATGTCTTTCGATATGTCGATGCCGAAGATTCCATGCTGGTTGAGGCAGCAAGAGGAGTGCCCTGAAATTAAGGAGAACGACAAATGGGTTTATTAGTGGCAAACACGCAAGCTTTTAGTCGTCCCCAATCTGAGACTTTATTTGAGAAAGACTCGACTTTAGATACAAGTTTATTCCGTTACTCGATGACGTGTTCCCGAGATATCTCGTATTGGCACGGCCGGTGCCGAAAGCAGCACCATTGAAGTCGTCCGTATATCAATGAATGTTCTTTATAAAAAAAACGTGTTTTTAATTTATATTTTGTAAACATTGCTTATTAATAAAGTTCTTATTAATTTCGATTTCATTTATAAGAACTTTGTGCATTAGTTTTATATTAAGAACTTTATAAACATCACTTATATTATGTTCATTCATTCATTAATTCTTTACAGCTCATCAAAGTTTACTGCTGATTATAGACCTCCTCACAGACAGGCAATATATACCATAGTTGCCACGCTTGGCACGTGGGTTGAAAATAACATTAATTATCTTGGTATTAAGAAAACACTGCTTCCCTTCCATGCATCGATATGGCGTAGGAGATCTTACACTACCACTATACGATAAAAATAAAACTTAATATATATTATTTACATAAGCCACACAAAACGTAAGCGTGTTGAAAATTTACACAAAAATACGAACAATTCTAAATTATATTTATTTCAAAATGCAGAGTAAACACACAATTTTTGTAGTAATCTTGATTTGGCATTTTCAGACTTAACATTTGTTTATTTGTTTGTCTTTGGCCCTACACTAAGCATGCTTAAAGCAGTATGTCAGATCAGTAAGTGAAATCTGATGATAATATTAATATGGTACATTTGTAGATTTTAATAAATTACGTGCTAATATTTTATAAAACCAAAAAGAAATCAAAATAATTATAAAATACTTTAAGTAACTTTATTTGATATAGAAGAGGGGGCAAACGAGCATGCGGCTCACCTGATGGTAAGTGACTACTAAATATATAATACAAATATATGTATCTATATTTATATAAACATAAACCTATATAAATATTCATAAGTTTAATTACTTATATACATACATACACCTACATTATATATATATCTATATATATATATATATATATATATATATATATATATATATATATATTTACTTACATACAAGTATACACTATATCTAACAGAAAGTATCTGTACCCTAACTAATATACACTCATTTGAAACAGAAACAGAAACATAAACTTTTTTATTCAATATAAATTATAAATAAAACTTATTGAAGGTCACTCTTTTGTTTAATTACCAATGGTTCAAAAAAAACCTCTGTCCTGGGAAGAACCAGCAAGAAACCCAACAGGACTTTTTTTTTTTTAATAACAGCTTATACTCATGTAAGTTACACAAATTAACAACACAACAAATTAGAAATATCTTGGTAGCGATCACCTCATTTTAAGGGTTTTTATCTTCCGTAAATTATTTAATATTATAATGACTCTTTTACTTACTTAACTTAGTTTAATAAAGTTTTTGAACTTTCAGACAGACAGTAGACAGTAGAAATTTTCACGGAATGTTTATTTCTGTTGTCGCCATAACAACAAATAATAAAAATAAAAATAAATCAAAGATGCTCCCCTATTAGAAATGTGTTTTTTTTTTTGCTTTTTTGATCGATCTTAATAATGGCAACAATTATACGCTTGAAATGCTGACGGCGAGTCAGTGTGCGAATATTACGCCCAGGGACCCCGTCATCATAACGCCGGATGGCGTAGCTGAGGCCTTCCGTAGGGCCACAAACTGGAAAAGTCCGGGACTCGACGGACTGCATCGCTACTAGCTGATGGGGTTCGTGGTGTGTCACGCTGTACTCGCCTGACAGATTCAAGAGGCTCTCTACCAAAAGTTGTTCCCGATCCTCTTCACTACTGTGATCACTCATTTGGTTCGTAGAGACCATGATTCCACAGACCTCAGTAAATACCGCCCCATTAAGTGTCTACCCACCATATATAAGACACTGACATGCATTTTTTTATAGGAGAGGGGCAAACGAACATGCGGCTCACCTGATGGTAAGTGACTACCCCCGCCCATGAACAGCTGCAACACCAGGGAGGGAATCGCAGATGCGTTGCCGGCCTTTTAAAAAAGAGTACGCTTTTTTCTTGAAGTTCCCTAAGTCGTATTGGTTTGGAAAAATCGCTGATAGTAATCGATTCCACAAGGAAGTCGTGCGATGAAGAAAACATCTTCTAAATCGCACAGTGGTGGACCGCCAATCATCCAGATGGTGCGGATGGTATCGGGAGTTCTGCCGCGATGTGCGTTTGTAAAATTTGGCAACTGAATCCGAACAATTCCTCAGAGCACTCCCCGTGATAGATGCGAAAGAAAATGCAAAGAGATGCAACATCTCTTCGCAGTGCCAATGAATCGAAGCTGGCACTGGGGAGCCTCTGCCCAGAGAATGGGAACAGTATTCCATGTGAGGCCGAACCTGCGCCTTGTAAAGTTGCAGGCGGTGTGCCGGCATGAAATACTGTCCCGCTCTGCTGAGCACGCCAAGCTTTTTAGAGGCCAATTTGGCCTTCTCTTCCAAGTGACCATGAAACTGCACGTCACTCGATATGTCGACTCCGAGGATTCCGATGCTGGCTGAGGCAAGAAGGGGAGTGCCTTGAAACTGAGGAGATACGACAAAGGGGTTCTTTTTAGCGGTAAATGCGCAAACTTTTAAGTACGCGAATCATTCGTCACCTAGATTTAAATCAGGTCATGTCGAGTGCACAAAATGGATGTCGGGGCGGAGGTGGAACCAAGGAACCACTCCTCATTGACGCCGTCATTAGCGAAGTGGTTAAACGCAACCGCCGGAACTTCTCCGCCGCTTGGATAGACTATAGAAAGGCATTCGACTCGGTGCCCCATACATGGTTAAAGAGGGTCCTCGAGCTGTACAAAGTTGACTGTACAGTTAGAAACTTCCACGGGCGGTGTATGGGACTGTAGAGTACACTCCTTTATCATCTAAGCGAGCGGATGACGGACGCGAAAAGCCACATAAGGATAAAAAGGGGTGTCTTCCAGGGCGATTGTTTGAGTCAAATCTGATTTTACCTCTCCCTGGATATCTCAGTACCTTACTGGAGAACTCCGGGAGGGGATTTCAGCTTCGGAATGGAGGTACAAAAGTGACCCACCACTTCTATATGGACGATCTCAAATTATTCGCCTGCAGTCGCTCCCATCTTACGAAATTGCTAAAAATCACTTGTGATTTTAGTAATTCTATTAGAATGGAGCTGCGGACGGATAAGTGTGCGGTACTCTATGTCGAAAGGGGAAGAGTTGCTAAATCTGAGACTATCTATGCTATAGACTTATCTATGCCCATCAACATAAGGACCCTTTCCGAGGCTGAAACATACCGATACCTGGGTATGTCACAGAACATCGGTATCGATGAGGCGGGTATGAGGCAGTCAGTTTGCAATGTGTTTTATGCACGCTTGACCAAAGTGCTTAACAGCCTTTTGTCCGGTGTGAATAAGACACACGTATATAATGGTTGGGTCATGCCTGTTCTCATATATACCTTTGGCATACTTAGGTAGACTCAAACTGAAATTAACGTCATAGATGGAAAAGTCCGCACTACTATGACGTCCCATAGGATGCATCACCCGAGATCGTTGATTATGAGGCTGTACTTGCCGCGGAAACATGGTGGGCGTAGCCTTTTAAGCGCGCTTACCATGCATAATCTCGAAGTGTGCAGACTCCGTAATTACTTTCTGACGAGAACGGATGATCCATACTATAGGGAAGTTATTTCTTGTGATAAAGGACTTACCCCTCTATCCTTAGCCAACGAGCAATGGCAAGACCCGGCAGTACAGAGCATTTCCGACCGGGAGACTGTATGGAAAGAGAACGAGCTCCACGGGAGGTTCTACAAGGCTCTACACGAGCCTTTCGTAGACACAGTTGCCTCCCTTCACTGGCTACGTTTTGGTTACCTCTTCAAACTGAGGGTTTTGTCTGTGCAATACAGGATTAGGTTATTTAGAGCTACAACTGTCAGAGATATATCCTAAGAGATGGCACCGTCGACATTTGTCGAGCATGTCACTATCGCGGTGAATCACTTAGGCATGTCATCTCTGGTTGTTCGGCGCTTTCTTACTCTGAGTACTTGCATAGGCACAACCTAGTTGTTAGGATTCTACACTAGTAGCTCGCTCTAAAATACGGTCTCGTGGATCGTAAACTTCCTTATTATAAGTATATGCCATCTGGTTGGGTTTTTATTTATTCATGTATTTATTTTATTTTATTGATAATTGTGTATGACTATCATTTTCATTTACAACTATACATTAAGCAGCCCAACCAGATAAGAAACATTTATAGATACCCCACAATAATAATCGGCATCTACATGTTTAAGAACAATTATATATTGATATTGAAGCCTCAAATAAATGGTTACAATTAGGTTATTTATTCCTAGGTTCAGCATGGCTATTCAGGATGTAGCCATGCTGAACCCAGGATGGCTACATCCTGAATAGATCCTACGTTAATACAAGAAATTATAAAAAAATAATACTAAAAAAAATATTGACTCCGATACTTGCAGAAAATGTCATCGACAAGCTGAAACATATTACAACATATTACAGAAGCATGCTCTAAGTTAGTTCAAACAGATTATGCACACCGCCATAACCAAGTAATTCACTACCTTCATCAAAAACTAGCAATAAAATATAATTTAATAACAGCTAATATAAAACCATATTATGAGTATACACCAAACGCTGTAATGGAGAACCAAAATTGTATTACGACCGCGCCATTCTAATTGATAGAACTATTCACTACAATAGACCAGATACCACTAATAAATCCACAAAAATAGCTTATTTAATAGAAGTAACTATTCCAAGTTGGAGGCTTTGCGTACCGGGCTAGGATGCATCGCCTGTTTGCTGAGCTGGAGCCCTCTATTATCGTCATCGAGAAAAACCTGGCAGACCAAGTTCAATACATCATGCGCTCAAAAATATTTGACGACGCCGAACTCGAACGGTTACGACGTGAGGCTGTTCCCTCCCCATATAATGAAAATCCGCAAAGTAATGCCTGATTCTATTATTTATTTATTTCAGGCTTTTTACACTCATTTTAAATATCACTTAATGTTAACAACAAAATGAAAATATGATAAGAATAGAATAAATAAAATACTATTCAACTGAAATCATAAGTTAGAACGGCAGTTAAAAGAAGCTAATGTAATGTTGGTTGTGGTCGTACTATTCATAATAATATGTTATTTTAACACGATCACTACCAACGCGGTCAATGTTGTGCGATGATTTCATACGCTATTAAGCTAAGTAAAAATCCTCATTTTTATCATTTTTCACAGATTGTTTTTATTCATTATTTAGCCACATTATATGATTAAATAACGTGTGTAATATAGGGTCAAAATCATTGTTTATTAATTAAAACAATGATTTTGACCCTATATTATTAGTTATTACGCATCGCACAACATTGACCCCCATGGCCTCAGCGGAGGTAATATCGAAAATCCGTTAAATAGAGCCGCGCGGTCATGTTGCCGCCCCACCGCCGCCCGCGATGCACTCCCCGCGCATCCGCCTCTCGTGTCTCGTTGCGCTCGCAGTCGTGATTTCCGATTAGTGACGTGCACACGACGTTGTGAATTCGACTGATTGTTTACGAGGTTTTTTACTATAATTGTTATGGACAATATTGATAGTTTTGACGACTTTGACATAACGCAAGAAGATATAACACAGATCGAAAATATCGAGTTCGATTTGTTGAATAGAAGTCTCCATTTAAGTTCCGACGAAGAAAATAATATTCAGCCTACTCATTCGAAGCGACGTCGGGTGATACCATCTGATAGCGAAGACAGTGATGCTGAAATCAATCGTGCGATCCAAGACTTAGACAGACGTTCGCCGCCTTCAACGTGGACTGATCCTAAAGGTAATCAGCGCACAGTTATTGCTTTTACTGAGTATCCTGGAATGCAGCTCAGCTTACGCATGGCCATGACAAACCAATGCCCAGCTGATTTTTTTGCGCTTATGGTGACAGACGAGATCTTAAATAAAATTGTTTTATGCACTAATGCCTACGCCTTGAATAAAATAACAATGTCTAATGAAGCTTCGAAAGCAGCGCGCATTCGCGGCTGGTTCGCTACTAACCTGATTGAAATGAAAAAAATTCTTTGGGCTGATTTTATACATGGGTATAGTTAGGCTTCCGAAAATAGCTGATTACTGGACCACAGATAAAATAATTGGACAGCAGTTTCCGCGAACCATTATGTCTCGCAATAGATTTGAGCTACTACTCGCAGTGCTTCATTTTTCACAAGAAGATGAAGAGAATACTACCGATCGCTTACACCGCGTTAGAGACTTGGTGGAAGTAATGAATACAAATTTTAAAAAATCGTACACGCCTGGCGAAGATTTATGTATAGATGAAAGTGTGGTTCCTTTTCGCGGACGATTTATATTCCGGCAATACAACAAGCAAAAACGCCATAAGTATGGGATTAAGCTATTTAAACTATGTACCTTGCCTGGATACACATACAAAATTAGCATTTATGGTGGAAAACAGAACGATGACGTTAATTTTACGCCTACCAAGGTTTTTATGGCGCTATGCGATGATTTACTAAATAAAGGCCATACTCTGTATACCGAAAATTGGTACACAAGCGTTGGATTAGGAAGAGAACTTTTGAAGAACGAGATGCATTAGTTGGCACTTTGAGAAAGAATCGCAAGCATTTTCCGAAAGAAATTGTATCAACAAAATTGAAGAAAGGGCAATATATAGCAAAAGAGAGCAATGATGGAATCACTGTATTGAGATGGAGGGATAAGCGAGATGTATTGGTTCTCTCAACAAAACATTCTGTGCGTTTTCAAACTGTCATAAAACGTCACAAACAAACATCTAAGCCTAAAATCGTTCTTGATTATAACAAAGCTAAGGGTGCAGTTGATTTATCCGACCAAATGACAGCATATCAAACTCCTCTGAGGAAAAGCATCATATGGTAAAAAAAACTTGGCATAGATTTACTTTCAAATACAGCTATGGTAAATGCTTAAATTCTTTATCAGAGCGTGGCCAAGAAGAAGATATCAGTACTTGAATTTAGAAAAGAAATTATGAAGAGTTTTGTAGGTTTCGATACTGATGATACTTCATCAAATAAAAGAACGAGAATAGTAAAGCACCAATTGAAGAAAAAGGAAGGACCTGCAAATAAAACTCGCCGTGCGTGCCAACAATGCTATAAGAATATGGTGACTTTCCAAGGACGTTTAATCGCTACTACAAAACTAAAAAAGTTAAAAACTTTTGTGCTAATTGTCCTGATGAATCCTATCTTTGTGTTGAATGTTTCAAAAAAGTTCATTAGCGAAAAAGAATTATGTAGGTACCTACTTGCCTACATTTAAGCCTTTTGAGGTTTTCCTATTTTTATTGCATAAGTTCAATTTAATTCCCATTGAGAGAGAGGCTCTATTGATACGGGTTTAATGTCTTTTTATTTTATTTTAATAAACAGTTATTTTATCTAAAAAACGCTAAACGTTATTTTATTTTATTATAATCTCATAAAACCTTATTAGTGACTAGCTGTGCCCCGCGGTTTCACCCGCGTCATCACGTGTCGTAGGTGCGAAACATGACCTAGTTCAAGCATTTTATAATTGCAATTAAATATTTTATTTGATAGCAATGCATGGAAAAATTGGCATAATTAATGGAGTACTTTTATCTGTCGGCATATTATGTATGATGTAGAGCGAAGTTGAGTTTTATCCACTTTCCCTCCCCCTCCCAGTTGAGCAGTTCTCGCAGTTCTCACCGGGCAGCTAGGGTTTATGTGTCGTTCGCGCGCCCAGCCAAGTATTGAATTAATTTTAATTTTACATTATCTCTTAAACTATGCGTCCAAATAACATGGTATAAAGAACAAAGTTTATCTTCATAAAATTGTCTTGATGATGAAGTAACTTTCGTTCGTAAGGATAAATAGGTCATGCATAATACTCGTAATAACGCTCAAAAATCACTTTTAAATTTTCAATATTTTTTTTGTCACAAAATACCTAATTATGGCTTATGTATAAGAAATAGACATATGGTATCGCGGACTTTTTTTAGACGGAGTAGAGATCTATATTTTTCTAGAACATTGTATTTACATATCCCTAACGATAACACCAGCGTACGCGGATAAATCATTTCGGGAGTGATTTTTCTTCTGACTTGCTTAACAAATATCTATATTTAAGGCTAGCTGAATGATATAGCTTAATGCTTTATAACCTATACTATTCCACATGAATTTGGCTATAATATACAAAAAGAATTTTTCAAATCAGACTGGTAGTTCCAGAGATTAGCGCGTTTAAACAAACAAAAAAACAAAAAAAACTCTTCCGCTTTATTATATTATAGTATAGATTTAAATTTTTCAAGCGTTTGAAAAATCAATATTTATTTCTAAGTTAAACCCCCTTGTAAAAACCAAGCTATTTAGGATAAACTAGAGGGCCGCGCGGGTCACATTATAAGAGAATTATCTCGATACTGCTGTACGTTGGCGCAATAGAGAGTTTTGAACACAGGCCTGACGCGCGGTCAACATTGTCAGACGCGGCTTGAATGGAAAATTTCAGTGTCGCTCAACATTGTCCCCCATGGCCTAAACGGAAAATGTGCACTTTTTTAATGGCAGTTAACGTGTTAAAGCTGCACGAGTCTCCGTAACGTCAATACACGAAGCTATAAGGCCAACAAATAAAAAAATACATTTAATTTACTCGCTTGTATCTTGACATTAAAAGAGTTAAAGAAGGTTTACCTACTCTGTGGCAGACGCTCAACTCTGAGACATTCCTGTCTCATGTGTCGTGAATATTTTCCTTAATATCGGCTTCCGTTAAAGATTTTAACGCGCGTGAGATATAAATGGAACATTTTGGTTCGGCGAATTGTATGTTGCACTGATTGGAATAAGTTCCTCTCATATTCGTAGTTTTAGGTTTTTTTTTATACTCGAAAATTTTAAAATCATCAATTTTCGATTCAACAGATTTAGGCGGTAGGTCGAGTGAAACAGAGCTATCCATACCCAAGCAAAGTCCAACTGAACTTCCATTTGGCATATGGGCTCCATACGCTTTATGCGAACGATCGCCGTAGATCGGTATATGCAAACTTAATGCAACTTCTTCGTGTCCCAGTGTAGACAGTGGTGCAACCACAAGTAGTATTTAGTTTAGTAGTCAATCATAACCTGAAGAAAAAGCATGAAGCTGAAGCTGAAGCGTTCCGAATCCAGAAATTCCGGATCCCTCACGTAACAAGTGTTTGAAGGGCCTACAAATAATTTTTCCGAATCTCATGATTTTTGAAAACACGTTTTATAAAAATCCGTCCATACAAAAGTTTCAAACCTAAGGTCACACAGATTTTTGAAGAAAATTGGCACAAACCTAAGGTGTTGCCTGTGCGCTCATCAATCGATGTTCAGCGTGATGAGCAAGTGCAAATCTTGCATAAGTATATGCCCGCTACTAGACCAACAAAGACAAATAGACCGCTAAAACCATGTTCAGCTTATTTTTAAAACTTACTCTCCCGCATAAATTTATACCTAAACCTAAATACATAACCTAATAGTTGATTTTAAGTACTACAACTACTTGTATTTGGGTGCGTCATCTTACAAAAAGTTAAGCATGATTTCAGCGACACACGAAATATACCTAATGATGTATTTTTTTTGTTTGTGTAAAGCCAGCTAGAACGACATCTGAAAGATCCGTATCCAATAGTGAACTTAAAAAGGCTCTTATTAATCATAATTTTGGCCTTGGTTATGTCATGTGGTAACCAACCGTAATATTAGCAGGGCGATAATATATATGATCTTAAGAATCACAGCAACAGCAGGCAGCGTATAAATAACCCTATATCATACCGTGCGTTTCGTAAGAAGCAACAGAGGGAAAGGAAGGAGGAGGTAGAACTGAATCTTGAGACAGTCAGCAGCATCTTCTTAATAAAAAATCAAAATAAGAAAAAACTGCATTTACCAACCCACCTTTTCAACGTGGCATCTATGGCGAAATCCAATCAATTTGATGCAAACTTAGGGGGAGGCCCATGTTCAAAAGTACATTTGACAGGATGCATTAAAAGAATGTATGAGCTAACCATCTCGTAGATGCTAGATGCACCCAGACTGAGTGGCGGGAATTAGCATCAAGATCCGTCTTGTACTCCCATCGTCAATCTAACTATCAAACTTAATAACGGTTGAAGCCTGAAATCTTCATAGGAATGTAATTTCATACACATATATTATTAAAGACGTAAAAATCTATCAAGGTCTACGAAAGACCGGTTGATTTCTAAAAGAGTATTACAAAAAGAAAAAGAAGTCTCACCTCACAGTCCAATGCTGACCACAGGTCTCCCGTAGATTGCCCCATAAGGGGGATATTTTAGCAACCGCAGTTTATTTTATTTTCTAGTTTTTATAAAGAACACGCTGGTGCTCATCTCCTGGTTTGCTTTTTTCTTCGCCTCTTAAGAAAAAAAGCTTATCTTTAACATCCACGTGAATATATGGGGATATTCTTACACCGCCACCACGAGGCCAAGCTGCAGCCATATTATGGTTGTAGCACGGATAAGTCGGCTCGACCGGGGAGGGACCTCGCTCTCACAGAATACCTGCGAAAAATAGCAGCTTAACGCTGCTGTGTTTCGTATGGTGAGTATAGAGAACAGGAAAACCTTTTTACTGGAAACGAGGTATTACATCTTAATCCTTAAGGGTTTGATGCCATCGCATTCCTTGGGGGAGGCCTATGTTTAGTAGTGGAGTTGTGAATGATAGTGTTGATGAAACACTTAGTTATCTTAGCAAATTAAATGTAAGTTAATAATGTTATTATTATTTAAATGTTCGTTATAATTACAAAACAGTAAAAATACCACGTTGACATTATTGCAATCAATTAGACATTAAATGATTAATTAGTACTTTACGTATTGATATCGCTTTGGTGCTTATATCATAACTATTAGAGTTGATATATTTTAGTGTATAGAGTTTGATATTGTTTGAGAGTATGATTTCGAAATGTGATGTATTATTAGATCTAGTATTATGATAACAATATGATGGTTACAAAACATATTAATGTAATAAATTAAAGTAAATTAATTTACAGATACTGCATAAAACGTAGTTTCCAATCGATGCTCGATTTCAGTTACTTTTAATGTCATTTAATAATATACGTATAAACAGTGATTCCAGCCCTACAAGTGATCGAAATCGGGTTGCTAGCATACTCGTACTATGAAATTTCGCGTCGAGTACACCACCTCTGAGGGACTCTAAGGAATGTTTGAACAAAAATAAAATTAAAAATCGTCTTATACACTGTATGTGTATTGGGATTAGTGGCACAAGGGAAAGTGAACGCAATTAATGGGGTTCAAGAGGCGCACTTCAAACTGGGTAAAACACATAATTTTTTATTTTATTTATTAACACGGATCTTAGCTTATTAACTTTCACATCTTTTATATTATAACGGGTTTCCACAAGTTACAGATGCTACTATTAATCTATTAATAAGTATCTGTCAATTGATTAAAAATTGTAATTTTTTAAAATATTATTTCTTTAAAGAAATGAATATTATAAAGGTATAGCCTGAGTTTGTTTGTTCTGGTTTTTACCGCGGTAATAACTTAAGTACGAATTTTGTTGTGTGCACAGAAAATATAACATAGCAACGTATGTGTGTTATGAAATAAAAGTACTAACTTATTCTGATCTCCGGTAGATTAAAACGAGTGAGAAAGAAAAAATAAGAATATTTTGTTGAATATTCTTATTTCTTTCTTTAAAAACGTTATCTCTACACAAAGATTTTCTCCTGTATCGCGGAAACAGTTTACGTGTATAAATTTCACAAGGACAAACATCCAGACTCAGACTTATTATTTATAGACCACACAAATACTTGTTTCCGTGTGGGATTCGAACACGCGGTCGTCAGCGCCGCAACTCACTGCTAAGCCACTGCGCCACGGAGCCGTCAAATAATATATACTATACTATCACACAATAATATATACTCTCACATATGACGTTTTTACTGGCTGCTTCGTTGGTGTACTGGTTTTCATTACTTAGTCGGTTCGAGCTAAAATCAGTTATTGAGTTTTTATGTATAAACATTCACTGGCAGGTATTAGTCGAGAAATTGGCGGTGTTTGACCCCGTGCCATGGAATGCACATGAACGCGTTGGTCTCGCGCCTGACCTCTCTGCGTTAGTTTTGGATTCCGATGAGTGACGTATTAGAGAGTCTAAATAGAGTGTACCTGTGTTTGGTCGAACACTCGTGCACAATAATCCTCTCGCGAAAATGGCCAGTTTTCTTTGAAACTAGTCACCGAATTTCGGCTTGGATCACATTATGACATAGCGATAGATTAGTACAACTGGACGCTTAAACCAATAATCTTAAAAACTTTATCCTGATACACCTCTCTCGCTTCGTCCACATCCATATATCTACGAATACATGCTTGATGTCTAAGGGTACTCCATATTTGGTACCTCTTTAATATATCGATAATTAGTTCAATAAACTTCTGTCTAGACTTTACCTTTCCCAATCAGCCACTCGATTCACAGCATAAATTTGGTTTGCATTTTATATTTACTTTCTTTTATCTGAAACACATGTTTTTCTTTAGAGCAACTATATTTTTTTATTAAATCACATATGAACGATTTTTTCAGTTATTAATTCATTCCTATCCACTACTCCACTACTGAACAAAGACCGGAGGTTTCGTAATTAAGTAAATTCAGTTCTCAAAACAAATGATACGATTATCAAATCCCGTGGTGTGACACGTACGATGAAAAGAAAGTTTTATTGTCAGATATTTCGGTAGTAACTAACAGAGATCCTTTATATTATGTTGAAAGTTAGAAACTAATGTTTTTAAGGGGCTGATAGTGACGTAATGTACTAACAAATTTAAGCCTCTAGTAAACAGACTCACAAAATTAAATTCCTAATTATGTTTATATTAAAGTAAGCAACATAATATAAAAGCATACCCTTTTATGGTAGAGTCATGCTGCAGCCATATAATGTTTGTAGCATAGGACAAATCTTTAGAACAATAAAGTCCGTGTGTTCGTTTTTCATCCTTATTCTATTTAAAAAAATATAAACTAGGCTACAAAGTAAATTCTGAGTGAATAGTACATTAATCCAAACAATACATTGTTCTTTTTAATAAATATCATCCTAATTGCCACTGATATTATAATGACCGTTAGATAGTATTGAATAGAGATCAGTACACCTTCAGCCTTGCAATGAATTGGTGCGTACGAGTGACCGTCTGTTAGATTTCGCGATCAAGATTATTTTTCATATTATATTAAAGTGAAAAAGTCGTGTGAATCTTAGTGTACTTAATTTCCAGCTATAAGTATTCACAGCGTGTTTATTAATATTATAAACAAAATTATAGAAAATATAACATACTAATATCATTTAATAAAAAAATATTTATAAACAAAATAAGCTGCAGCGCTTTGAGGACTGGTTTTTTGGTACTACCATGCACCTGTACTGTTAGTCAAATGAAAAAATCTTACACTTTACCAATTAAATCTCATAAAAAACAAAATTAAATCGTGCAAACAAAATTAAACTTTTATTAATAGGTGTTGTATATAGATTTTACAAAATATTTTGACAGTAATTTACAGCACTAGTTAATTTGTATTACAAGCTAAATCAATTAACAGAGTTTAATCGTTAAAATAAAGTTTCTTTATTGGTATATAATACAGTAATTCAGTTATATCTTTACATTATTTAGATAAAATGCAGTTAATGCGTTCGCAACATGGTAACTGCTCTCTGATTATAAAAAATAAAGTAATAAATTCTAAAATAAATCATATTTATGCGTAGTAGCTGAACAATATAGTTAATTTTAAATAATATTATTAAAATCGATATTACGGCCCCAACATTTATAAATTTGTAAAAAATAAAATAAATTATTCACAACCTTTAAAATACAAAGTGCATTATTAAGTCTGATACTGCCATTATTAACCTATGTAAATAAAACTACTAAGCGTCTTTTTTTCCCTTAATTTTTTTATATAACGACATATTTTGTTATACGGATAGTAATCGCAAAGCTAAAGATACTTAATATAGATGTTTAGAAATGAAATGACAAAAGTTTATCCTCTTTTAATTACTCCGCATGTTGATCCGATCAAGACAAAACAAAAGCTAATTATCTACATTACATTATGTTTTATCTTAGTCTACGCTTAATTGATATAATACAAACATATCGAGCAAATAAATAATAAAAGAAATATCTGTGTCTCCATACAGACGTGTTTTTTGTTAAATCTAATAAAGATAGTTTAATATTTTTTTTATAAATAAAAGAAATGGGAATTACCTTACAGTTATAAAATCGATAAAAATTTGAAAAATGGCTGATAATAAAGAAGACACAAAGGAAAAAAGAGAAGTAAAGCCATTAAATGATGACATTAAAAAAAAGATCAAAAAGAAAACTTTAAAAGAAAAGCTGTGTTATATAAAAGATAATATTACTGTGGAGCCATTGTTAGCGGGCCTTATAATACCAAGTATTATATCGAGATTCGCAATGAGCAATTTCAACTTGGACAAAGCTTGTAGAGTCAATCAACAGTTTGGCGATGAAATATGTGATGCTCTCATTAAAAGATCTACAAATAACTATTCTAGTTACGAAAAAGAAATTCAAAAATTAATTTCGTCGATAGATATTTGGAAAGGCGTTATTCATACGGCTCTACCTTGCATTATTATTATGTTTTTGGGTGCTTGGAGTGACAGAACTGGCAAGAGAAAAATTTGTATTTTATTGCCAATTTTTGGAGAATTGGCAACTTCAGTAAGCAATTTGATCAATGTTTATTTTTTCTACGAAATACCAATCCAGGTTACAGTATTTCTAGAGATTATTTTTCCGTCTATAACTGGGGGTTGGGTGACTATGTTCCTTGGAGTATTTAGTTACATCAGTGATATAACTTCTGAAGAGTCTCGGACATTTAGAGTTGGTTTAGTGAATTTTTGTATGACTGCTGGTCTTCCTATAGGTATTGGATTGAGTGGGATCCTCTTACAGAAAATTGGTTACTACGGAATTTTTTCTATGACGACCGTGCTGTTTGTTCTTATTCTAATGTATGGATGCTTCTGTTTAAAAGAAACTGATGAATTGCTTCGAGAGAAAGGTCTACCGGTGGTAAGTTTATCATTTTTTTATTGCATTGTAAGCATACTTGTTATGGATTTTAGGGCAAGCCTATTAGAACTTATCATTTGATGTTTGTTAATTTCCATTTCATGGAAAACATATTGGAGCATAACCATAAAAAATCATGTTTTTTCCTTTAAAGTAAAATTTAACAATTTTCTCTCCTATCATGCTTAATACTTTTAGTGTAAATGAAAGATATCTGTCCCTTTTTTCTTACAAACTGAACATATTTAAAAAATTCATTCATACTTTAAAAATTACTAGCTGTTCCCGCGCCTTCGCCCCTTTTTCTAAAATAAAAGTAGCTTAAGTTACTCCTTATAAAATCAGCTATCTGTTTTTGAAGGTTCCGCCAAAATCGGTCCAGCCGTTTCGTAGATTAGCCGGAACGAACAGACAGACAGACGGACAAAAATTTTAAAAAATGTTTTTTTTTTGTTATAAGTACCGTTTATACTTTCATATGCTATTTGTAAAACGTTGTTATTTTGACATTACAAACAGATACTTCAATTTAATTTATTTGTATGTATATATAGATAAGCCGTAAATTCTAGCACGAATATTGGTAATGTTCGATTTGAACTACTTTTAATCTATATCATTTATAAGATATCAATTTTTTATCTAGGATTAATGAACTATTTAATACGTTTGATATTGTTTTTGTTTATTTCGAATATGTGTTTTTTAATTAATACTGCAATTTTAAAAGTCAAACCGTTGTTTAAAGTCATTTAAACTAACCTAACTAATCCTAACCTACATTTTAAATGACTTATAGAAAGCGTATTGAATTTAAATTATAATTTTTTGCTTAATTTAATTTTTCTTCTATACAGAAGGGTTCTTTGAAAAAACAAAAGCACTCAAGTACATCTTGAGATCTCAATACCCTTGAGACGGAAAAACAAATGCTAACCGCTTGATGCAATGTTCTATGTATTTCGAGATGTTGAAATAAAAAAAAAGTAAATAGATCGTGATGAAACATGAAGATCTGTATACAAAATCGATTGTGTAAACTGTAAACGAACCAGGCGTTGATTTGCATAAATTGAAATTTGAAATTATCATCACCATTAGCAACACATCTCATATTTTATAATTTTCAATTGCAACGCGTATGACTTTTTTTCATGTTACGCTTCAATTAGATAATGGTTAATGTATTCGAAAAAGAACTGCAATTGCTCATTTCATTTTATGTACTTCTTTTAATACCAGCTGTTCCCCGCGACTTCGCCCGCGTGGAATTTAGATTTCATGTTTTTAAATTTTTGGCACGGGACCCTTATTCTTTTCCTAAAATAAAAGTAGCTTCAGTTACTCCCTATAAAATCAGCTATCTGGCAGTGAAAGTTCCATCCAAAACGGTTCATAGGATTTTGCGTGATGCATATTCAGACAGACGTCGTATTAGACTTTTATTATAAAGGTACTATCTGTATCTCGTGACTTCGCCCGCATGGAATTTACTACGATTTAATGGGTTTAACTATAATTCTTTTTCTAAAATAAATGTATTCTAAATTACTCCTTATAACATCAGCTATTTGTTAGTGAAAGTCCCGTCAAAATCAGTCCAGCCGTTTCGGAGATTAGCCGGAACAAACAGACAGACAGACAGATAGCGTATATACCTAGTCAGGTCATAAGTATTGTCACACAGTAAAAACTTTACTTTTAGAATGCTGGCCACTTAAAAGTTTATTGAATTCGAATTTCAAATAGTTCATGAAAATAAAACTGTATACTTTTTAGAATTTTACTCATTTTTAGATATGGAGTGGACGCTTAAAGAAGACCGCGTTGCAGTTATTGCGTTGCATCGTTGCGGTTACGCGCCAATTCAAATTTTGACATACTGAAAAATTTAAATAAAACCAAAAGATTCGTTAATTGTACCATCAAACGATACAATGAAGACTCTAGTGTAAATGACAGGTCAAGAAGTGGTCGCCCTCGGTCTGTTAGGACTCCAGCAGTGATAAAAGCTGTAAAGGCGCGAATTCAAAGAAATCCCAAACGTAAGCAGAAACTGTTGGCCCTTCAGATGGTGTTAAGCAGAACCAAGGTGAAAAGGGTGTTTAATGAAGACTTAGGGCTTCGGGCATATCGAAGAAAAACAGAACATCGTTTGAATGCTCGTCTAATGGACCTGAGACTGAAGAGATGCCGCGCTTTGTTGAAGCGGTACGCGGGAAAAAATATCGGGAAATTCTGTTTTCGGATGAAAAAATTTTTACCGTAGAAGAGAGCTACAACAAACAAAATGATAAGTTGTACGCACACAGTAGTGAAGAAGCGAGCAACCGTATTCCGCGTGTCCAACGAGGTCATTTTCCATCCTCGCTCATGGTATGGTTGGGAGTTTCTTATTGGGACTTAACAGAGGTACATTTTTGTGAGAAAGGTGTAAAAACGAATGTAGTTGTGTATCAAAATACAGTCCTGACGAACCTTGTGGAACCTGTTTCTCATACCATGTTCAATAACAGGCACTGGATATTACAACAAGATTCGGCGCCAGCTCATAGAGCGAAGAGCACACAAGACTGGCTGGCGGCGCGTGAAATCGACTTCATCCGGCACGAAGACTGGCCCTCCTCCAGTCCAGATTTGAATCCGTTAGATTAAAAGATATGACAACACTTGGAAAAAAAGTCGTGATCAAAGTCTCATCCCAACTTGGAGTCACTCAAGACATCCTTGATTAAGGCAGCCGCCGATATTGACATGGACCTCGTTCGTGCTGCGATAGACGACTGGCCGCGCAGATTGAAGGCCTGTATTCAAAATCACGGAGGTCATTTCGAATAAACTTTAGTGTCATAAGAATCTAAGTTTTGTTAAATTCATTTTGGTATATAAATGGTTACATAATGAATAAACTTGTTTCAATTAATTTATATTAAACATGTGACAGAATTTATGACCTGACTAGGTACTTTCATATATACTAAAAAGCTTTTATTTTAACATTACAAACAGACACTTCAGTTTTATTTATTTGTATAGATAATAATAATGATAATAATAATAATTATTATTATAGTAAAAGTTAGATTCATAGAATATTAAAAATAAAAGTTTGCGGCTTACCAACACACATGTCACGCGTTACAAATTTTTCAAATATTCTCCCTATGAGGGATCTATGTTCAGCAGTAGACTTAGTAGCCTATAATAGTGACATTTATAAAAGAAATAGCTGCCATGGATTTAACGTTGTTGATGATGACGTTTTGATGACCGAATCAACTGGACAGCAAAGTCAAATCACAAAAAATTTGGTACACCGCTTATGCGATGAGTTCGTCAATAGTTTGGGATGATGTATCTGACGCATAGTGACTGATCATCCATCCATTTATTACTGCCTAAAAAAGTCCACTGCCGAACATAGGCCTCTCCTTACATTGCCTTATTAGAGAAATATTCGCCATAGTTACTTTGCTTGGCAGTTGCGTTGGCAACATCTCCAAGTTAGTTTCCCTCTGTTACCGTTTACAACACCCATGGCATGACATGGGCTAGAGGATACTTTTACATGGGATCGAGTCGGTCGGTAACGTAATTCATCTTAGTCGTACATAATCCATCCGCTATTTGGATCTAATCAGGCACAAAATGTAGGTGGCTATTGACTATAACATCCACTTATTATCTGGTGAACTTTGTGAAGGTATGTCACCCTGTTTTTAAGGCTAAGACTATAAACATCAGATGTCAGAATTCTGTTTGAAATAGAACCCGTAGTTAAACATTAATAGTGTTATTTTTCTAAATATTTTATAGCATGGCAAATTAAACACAACTTTGAAGCAGGAAATGTGCAATTTCAGTAGGTGACAATAATTTAGTATAATCAAAGATATTTTTAGTTTGATACCAACAATAGTTTTCGCATTCATTATTTCATAATAATGCAATAAACAGCGTTTGGAACGTTTCAAAGCATTAAGTATTATTTGTGAATGAAATGATTTGCATTTTTGTATCTTTATTTACTACACATACCTTTTATAAGTCATTTTTACGTTGTCCAAGGAACAAAATGTGGTTATGAATTCTCTTACGCTGCTACCGCTCTGTACAAATACGTCTTATCTATCAGTGGGGTTCAAACCCGGGTTGTTTCCGCGTAGCTCCTGAACTATAACGATTATTAACGCTTAGCGTTTACTTGAATTTATAATCGTCGTGGTATAAGCCAACTTGTAGTTCAGGGTTTTCATTTTATACAAGACTAGCTGTGCCCCGCGGTTTCACCCGCGTCATCACGTGTCCGAGGTGCGCGACATGACCTAGTTCAAGCATTTTATAACAGCTAGCTTTAAGCGTCGTTCGCGCGTTTTTTTAGACGGAGTAAAGGTCTATATTTTTCTAGAACATTGTATTTACGTATCCCTAACGATAACACCAGCTTACGCGGATAAATCATTTCGGGAGTGCTTTTTCTTCTGATTTGCTTAACAAATATCCATATTTAAGGCTAGATGAGTAATATAGCTTAATGCTAGATAGCCTATACTATTCCACATGAATCTGGCTATAATATACAAAAAGAAGTTTTCAAATCAGACTAGTAGTTCCAGAGATTAGCGCGTTTAAACAAACAAAAAAACAAAAAAAACTTTTCCGCTTTATTATATTAATTATAGATAACTAAAGGCTACCGTATAAGGAAACACACTAGTAAACCTACCATCACGTGGTAATAAGAACAATAATGTTACAATATCTTCTATTTTACAGGTAGACCGCAAAGGGGATCCCAGTGTATCCTTCTTCAATATTTCACACGTGGTAGATACTTTAAACGTTGCAACTCGGCGTCGACCATCCAACAGACGTGTGAAAGTAATTCTCACGCTTTTTAGTGTTTTCATTTTATACGGTCCTTCAATGTGTAAGTACTCTTATAACTGTAACTTGACGATGGTATTTATTAGTATTTTAGCGTAAATAATACGTTCAAAATTAAAATTTCATTGCTTTAATAAAATAAAATCTATAAATTGCGTTATAATTGTATAGTTTCAGTACGAGTACCTACTCCATAATCTTTATTTTAATAAATAATAATGTCCTTCTGACCGAATGTCGATGACGACAACTAGTCACAAAGGAGACTACAAATCATCGCAGGACAGGATTATAGTGCACTAGTATGTGCGCAAACAATACGCGCTTTCCGAGGATCGGATGAGAAACATTATCAGATTTTCTAGCCCCGGGCTGCCACATGATTCAAAACCGAATCACATCCTCAGCAGTCGCACTTTCGCCCACAAGACCAACGAAGAATTCAAATTATTTTGTAATATATACGAAACTCTATAAAAGACCGTGTACGAGTACAATAGGTATTATAAGCTGAAGACGAGTGATATGACAACATCGATATAATATCATATGTCACGAAGGAGTTGCAACATAATTATAAATCAATATCACGCATTTGGTGTTTGTCTAGCCTTGATAACTATGAATTAATATATTTGTATTTTCATTATTATATCATTTAGAAACATATCGCAGAGTCAGCACAACTTATTTGTGTCCTCTTCTTAGTTGTCAGCACGTATAAGTCCACTGCTGACACACGAGATGTGTTGCACCTTCAACGCTTACCAGATGCTTAACCAGCCAAAGCGATTTCTCATATTCATCTCTAACGACGCTCATATGACGAAATTAAATAACGGATTCCCTTGAGCCGCCACAATGCCATACTGACATTTGTACGTCAGTCAAAAATACTGTAAGTAGGTTATAAAACGAGTTCCTTTACCGCTAGATATAAGAGGAAGATTAAGGTCACTAAACGAGTTATAGAGAACGCTATGATTGATATTTGTATTGGTGAAATACTTCAAATAAGAACCAGAATAAATAATATGGCCTAAAGGATCAGTAAGCCATAATGCGTTTCCCACATGGCCCACGCATTGCTGTTTTGGCTTACTAATCCTCATGCGTATAGAAAAACTGACAACCGAAAAACATGTAGTGAAAAGTGTAGGACAGTCCTTCTCTAGATAGAGTGATGACCTGATAAGAATGTAGGAAGATAATGGATTCTGGTGGCTCAGGATTGTACTTTCTGTCGATTTATGGTGGAGCTCTATGTTTAGCAGTGGCCTTGTGTTGGAGTATAGGAAGTAAGCGCGAGATATTAAAACTAATTTTACCCATGTACTTACCTTGATTGAATAGCAATATTTTTATTATTTTACATAAAGTAATTCCAATTCACCATTGGTATTTTTAAACTTTAATATTTACAGCGGAACATACGATATTTTATTTGTTCGTAAGAAATCGCTTGAACTGGGATATGGTGAAATATGGTCTCTTCACAAGCTATTCTATCGTACTTCATTCCTTTGGTAAGTTTTTAATTTCATAAACTTTAAGTTCATTAGTAATTGTACAATTCTGTTTAGCTTAAGGATAGGATATCCGTGGCAAACAAAGAATAAACTGTCGCCATGATATTGCATCGCATACAGCGAGCAATCCGAGTTCGACATCTGCTGCACCAATAAAAAAATTGATTATAATTTTAAGCGGTAATTTATGTTAAATTGCTCGTCGGTGAAGAACAAACATCGTGACGACACAAAAGTAGAAACTCCGTTCCGTTACAGCCTTTTAAAGTCCACTGGTGAACCTAGGCCTCACGAACAAATTGCCTTAGTTGCTATAGTTATTTGCCATAGTTGCCACGCTTGGCAAACGTGACGAAGATAATTTGAAGACGCTACTGTCCATCCTCTGATTTGTTTCCCTCTGTCACCTCTTCCGGTACCCAGGGGATGATATGGGGTAGTACATATTCATACAGTGCCACTACACGGTAGGACACGGAGTAAACAAAAGCAAAAAATGCTTAATGAAAATTTCAGAAAGAAACGATTAATAACACTCGTATAGAAAATACCGAAAATCAATAGACATTGAGCAATGCAGCAATGAGCATGTTTTAATTGAAAGTATACAAGACCAATAAATGATCTTCCCTTTTATGGTATTTTACACGATATTACATAGAAGAGATTCGTTCTTCTCAGTGCAACTTGAATAAAGCGCTTAAATTCCATTTAACTCTCATTTATTTTTTGATTATTTTTTGTTATTAAAAATTCTATATAAAAGATAGTTGGAGTCGAAATAGCTTAGTAGTTAGACGCATACTGTCAATTATATAGTGCAATAAAAATCAATTTTAAGCAACAACGTTTACAAAGTTCTCGGCGGTGAAAGAAGCCGTCGTAGATCCCTACCATCATGTTAGAGAAAAAAAAATATTTCGAAAACACGTGAAGTCTATCCTACGGTATTGTGAAATTGCTATTATCATCACTTTTGCCGTGTCTAGGCCATGCATAAAACTTGTTTACTAATTGATAAAGATAATGTGGATTATAAATAACCTGAATTTTATGCTTGACTAATCTATAAACAACAAAAATGTTTTAAAATTGATTTTATAAATTCATACTGTAACATTTTTACATTTAAAATTTATGTACATAGCTTCATGTGTATTTTTTTCTTTTCAGGAGCAATGTTCTCGATCGCGATTCTGAGTAAACGTCTTCAAGTAGATGACTCTTTCCTATGTCTGTTGTCGATCAGCAGCAAGTTTGTCGGTTCTATTTGGACAGCTTTTGTTAAAACTGATATTGAGATGTATTTAGGTAAATGCACTTTAAGCTATAAAATAAATATGATTAATAATAATTATTTTGCAAAATGCTCCTCGATACCGCCGGGTTTGGTTTCGCCTGTCGAGGGCTTCAATCTAGTTGGGTTCTTATTTATTTATACAGCTCAAATAGATAAGAATGCTGTATTGATGCCCTATAGTTATCTTTACGGGAGACCCTTTTTACTTGAAAAGAGGCATTCCATATGAGTCCTCAGTGGTGACAATGCATCTGCATTTTTATTTAGATTCAGTGTAGATTAGAGCAATTAATTGGAATGCCTAAGTTTAAAGTGAAAGTAAAATTAAAAAAAAAATTCAGATCCGCGACGGAGAGAAACATCAAAGATGCGAGACTTAGCATTACAACTGTCCACCCGTCAAAGAGAGAGAGAGGGAGACAGAGAGAGATTCAGTCTCTCTCACAACAGAAAATTCAGAAGTCGACTGCTTACGATCTGACAATGATGACGAAGATGACTTACGTTTCGCAATTTGTAAATAAGAATAAATTGTGTTTTTTTTCAGTTCCCGTGGCTGAAATACTAAATGCCACGACTATTACGTCTCTGCGGTCGATTATTTCAAAACTAGTTGAAAAACAAGAAACTGGTAAGTTCGTCAAATTTTCAATAACGACATAGTGTAATAATAATAAGTAATGTATACATAGTGGCTATATTATATGCGTTATAATG
Organism: Parnassius mnemosyne; assembly: GCA_963668995.1. NCBI lineage: Eukaryota > Metazoa > Arthropoda > Insecta > Lepidoptera > Papilionidae > Parnassius > Parnassius mnemosyne. The sequence continues at coordinate 9,859,080 of CAVLGL010000159.1, forward strand.
TATTTACATAGCTGTTGTTGATTATTCTTGATAAATGTAATATAATAATAATACATAGACTGTAATAAAAAATTATAATCATTTTTTTAAATAAACATATGTCGTCAGAAATGTATAGGCTACTCTTATCTTCAAGAGATTAAATAAGCAGCAAAATGTTGCCGCTTTTCTTTTAGTATTCGATGAACTTCAAGTGATCTTGTCTTTTCGTACACTTCTGAAATTAATCTGATAAATATAATTGATTAATTTAAACCAATTCAATATCTTTGACATGCTAGATTTCATCAGATATTTTAGATATTAATATTTGTCAATGTTATCAAGATCCAGAAATGATCCATGCGAAGCTGGAGTGGACCGCTAGTTGAATATTTCGTAAATAATAGTTCTGTATAGTAATATGTAATAATAATAACTTTGTGTTTTAATGCTTTTTATAGTCTCAAGGGGCACTGACATATTATTGGTGCCTCAGGAGAAACGCCGATAATTGTTATGCAATCCAAGCTTGTACTCAGTTTTTCGATTCCACATAAATATTTTGTATAAATCATCAACAATATCTACAGCGCATTCTGTCTTATCACAAAATTGGTTTATTGATAGTCTCGCGTATAAGGTATAATTTAAGATGAGTTTTAATTAAAGAAGACCATTAGCCGTGGCAGCGCCGCTGATTACTAGAAATTTGACAATTCCTATCACATACGTATATTTTCGCGGGACCTCTTTCATGAAGTAGGATATAGCTTAAACCTGAGACCAATTATAGGATAATTTATGGAATAAGTCTAATTATGTACCGTATAAACGTGAATAGAAAAATATGACAGATATTACCAGCGTTTTTACATTTATTATTCGTTTTAAATTGAATCGTTTTTGTACTTTTATTTTATCACACTAAATCGTTGAAGATAGTTTTTTCTGTTTTTATTGTTTAAGTTAGGTTTATTTATAGTTTATTTATGTTGTTTATTATTACTGTTGTTATTTTAAGTTAGAATAATTTAACCAACTCTGCCACATTCAAGGCTGCATATTTCATGTTTATGATTTTTAATGAAAAGACAATTTCATTAAAAATTTATTTGCTTTCATAAAAAAACGATTTTTTTTTCCTTTGTTACAGCTAAAGTGAACTCATTGTTTTCCCTAACGGAGACGCTTGCGTCTCTTGTGTTCCATCCATTCTACTCTTGGGTGTACATGAAGACGCTTTATACGCTTCCTGGGGCAGTATTCCTCATTAGTGCAGCTTTTATTGTACCCGCTGTTTTTATTCTCTTGTAAGTTTATAAATTTACGAGTTTATAAGTCTTTACACTAGAATTTGAAGTGACAAATAAAATATCATTTCAACTGTTGAGGAAATGTAATAAAAGTTTATAAAGGTTTTAAAGAACGCGATTGGATATTTTAAATGAATTCAAAATAAGCACAAAAAATATTTAAGTAAAACTGGAACCACTATTATCGGGATTATCAGTTAAATTATGTCTATTGCTTGTGATAAGCATATCCAAGAACAAGCCGGTAGGCGTTCAAGTACATCAAGTTCTTTGCATAGCTTTTACCGGTCTGCAAAATTTAGATTAATTTTTTATGCATTTTATGTCCCAAATAAGTCGCCGGAGCGTCTTCCGTCAATTGACGGCAACTTATCTATTCATTTCATCTCGTGGTTGTCGCAACTCAGAAAATGGTGAATAAAATCCCTTTAAGCGAATTGAATCACTTAACGTTTTGTCGGTCGGTGGCGGAGAACATTGTCTATGGACTAAAATTTGGGCAGTCAATACGCCTATCAAGCGTTGCACATACGTTGAAATTTTCCCACTACTGAAGTGCTTATGAACTAAGGAGAAGGAATGTGTTGATTTGTAATAGTGGTATCTGTTGGGAATGTGTTGTTTGTATAGTGTTGGTTTGTAATAAACAGCGATACGAACCCAATGACCCCATATGACTAGTGATGGAAAGCATATCGCCTGCGCAGCGTGAAATTCTTTTAAATCAATCTTGAAAATGCGTACGTCCAACACTCTACGCTCAGAGCATGCGGTGTATACCTTTAATTGATTGTGAAATTAATATATCAGTTCATGTGTGCATAAAATTTCTGCATTGTTGCAATAATTGTTGGTATACTTAAATAAATAAATAAACACGGAATTAAAAAGACGTATAACAACGAAAAACGAAGACGGTAAGTTACAAATGCGTTTAAAGTACCTGCAACTGTTGCAAGAGGTCACTTCAGCGCATGAACAGAGCCACACTGTAGCTATATTAGAAATATAGTTGCAGCATGAATGGGTCGGCTCGATCGGGGAAGGACCACGTTCTCACAGAATACCAGCTTAAAATTGCAGCTTAATGCTGTGTTTCGTATGGTGAGTGTAGCAAACTGGAAACTCCTTTTACTGGAAACGAGACATTCCATCTTAGTCCTCACGGGTTACAACGCATCTGCATTTTGATTCGTAGTTGAGGATAGATGTAAATGTCTATAGGTCACAGCAACTACTTACCATCAGATGGACTGTGTGCTCGTTTGTCACCCTTATCATATTAAAAAAAGAACGATACTCTAACAAATAAGATATCGCTGCTTCCATTAAGGACTTAATTATAATATCTATTTCAAGAATTCCTCAGTTATGAAGTCAAAACTTATCAATTGTTCGAAATACAATTAACACCTTATCTGCTATTAATACTATCATAGTCACACTGATTGTATAGTTTATGTGATATTTTTCTGAATATAATTAAAGAAAAGAGAATATGAAAATGGAAATAAGTTAGAAATCAAAATAATTTTGCCTTTTGCAGGTCCTTCTTTATCCAGCACAGAATAGAATTGAAAAACGCTAGAAAAACCGCATTAGAAGCTGAAGAAAAGAAGGATATAGAAACCGCAAGATCATCTAAAAGCAATTACTTACCAGAAAGCATAAAAAGAATAGATGAAGATATAAAGGGAAAACTTTCTTGATTATTAAGTAGATCATACAGTACTAATAAACTATTTACTTTATTTTGTAAGTAGGGTCAATGAATTGTTAAGTATTAATCAAACCCTTGTATTTAAACAGTCAAGGAGTTTAAGTAGGCTCGTAATCAATATCATACGAGAATGCTGTGATTTCTTTTATCAGTGTGAGTAGTGTTACATTATAGGACTATTATAATTTTATTAGAACAAGTATGTGATATTGGGGGATAATTTTGTATATTGAAATACAGAATGAATGTCTTAGCGTCTAAAATAATACATTTTTATTTAGAATATCTACATTTGGAAGAATTAAAATATAGGTCTAATATTACAGTTGAGGGCTAAGATGCAAGAACTTACTACATTAGTTAAATATTTCACTTTCTTATATTTTGCGTATTTGCACGGTCTTGAGGAATATAAATTTATCGACTGTGTATTTACTTCAACATATTGTTATTGTATTTAGTTTGACATTGACTTCCTCGTTGCTCTAGTGACATGACTGCGGTACTGCTGATGAAGTAGTCCTCAGTTCGAATTTCGGCTCGTATATAAAATCAACAATTGAGTTTTTCTATCAAGAAGCTCAGTAGCAGCCTAGGAACAAGAAAGTGGCGATTTTTCACTCCCATGTTTTAGAAACCAAGTAATTTTGTTGTTCCAGCGCCTGGTCTCTGTCTAGTTATGTCGGGTTTACGTTCCTATGGTCTATGAGAGCGAGGAAATAGAGACATACAAACAAACATGTGCACTATAATCCTGTCTTGTACTGAGAGTCTCCGTTGAGACCGACCGAGCGACTGAAATTCGGTCTGTAGGACAGTATAGTAGAAGATAGCATTTCTTTCACATCAGCCTTGTTTCTATTCCTATAAGTTATGAGGACAGTCCATTACGACTTCATATTACAAATATTTTGGACTATTTTGGTTACACAAGTTCAGCTATAAATAAATAATAATAAATAAATAAACACATAAATTTTATTTCGTTTTAAAAAGTACATACTTTAAATACTAGTAGATTGGAACCTCCATTTAAGACATAACATTGTAAATTTCATCTGAGAGACACTTCGATCTTAAGGTTTAAGCAAGTACAGTATTGGAAGAGAAATCTAGTAAATTTCAAGTTAAATTTTCTTCCTTGTTTTCATAGTTTTATCAAAAAATAACTGTATTTTACTTTTTTTTTACCCTAACATGTAAAGTTTTCTTTTTTTGCCATTATATCGCAGAATATCCTTACTAGAAAACAAACTATTATTGAAAATCAGATCTGGTTATGCTTTGAAGGTCCCCTTGGCTCTGTTAAGTGTCCTGTGCGCCAGAGCCAGTGCTAGACCAGAGCCAGGCCTAGACGAATAAGCGTGTCTATGCTTGCATGTACACTTTTGACATTATTAAAAAGTGTGCGTTCTAAACAAAATGCGACTAAGAGGATATTTTCATCATCAACATCAATGTTATATTAAAATTTCAAATAAAAACTACTGCGAATAAATGATACAAAGGATCCTATTAAAAGATCTTCTCTCTATTAACTCTTTCATTTATTCGCGAGTGTAATCTGACGAAAAATTTGATAAGATTTAGTATTTTTGTAATGATTTCAGCACTTATACACATTTTGTACCTTAGTTTAACACACAGTTTGTAGTAACACTTCGAATGATATATTTATATATTAAATGTATAATTAATGAAGCAATTAATATTTGCATAATTTCACTGAATAAATTGTTATTATAAATACATTTTAATTATTATGATTTTAATGCAACGATAGGTTGTACTCTTTTGGTTGTACATACTTATTGTATTTTTGGGCCAATGATGAAAAAGAAAATGGGCTGGCACGACGGGCAAGGACCACACATTCACAGAATACCAATGTGAATGGGTGGAGAGTTTAATGCTAAACTCTAAGGTCAGACCAATAGTTTTTGAGTTAAGAATAACTCAAAAACTATTGGTCTGACCTTGATCAAACTCATATGAGAGCACACGAGAAGTATCAGCTTTTATATAAAAAAGAATGCAATAGCCAAGAATTCTTTACAACAATGTGGAAAAAGGATAAACGTACATGATACGACATTTATGCCCCATGTTGGAACGAGTGCAGAATAAGCTTATAAAACACGTGTGTATTGAGTGATACTTTTTACTGGGTGAACCGATTTTGATGATTCTTTTTTATTTGAAAGCTGGTACTTCTCGTGTGGTCTCATATAAATTTGATCAAGGTCAGATTAATAGTTTTTGAGTTATTCTTAATAACTTATATTGAAGTCGGCTGTACAAATTTTTTAATTTTAAATTATATTGTCAAAGGCATTCAATCATAATATTCGAAGATTTACTTATGGTCCGTAGAAGGAATTGGTTAATAGACAAATATTTTATCAACATATTTACTTTGTAAGGTTAATAAGATTTCTTGACTTTGTGTGAGTAAGCTACTAGGATTGAATATTGTGGTGATATTTTTTCCTTAAGGTTAAACGGTACCGAGTTTAATTATGTACTATACATAATTTAAAATTAAAAATTTTGTACAGCCGACTGTCCTGAAGTCCGTCAGTTCAAAGTCAAAGTTTAGTAATTGTCGTCTTAATTTGAATATTAAAGAAGTGGCATCAGCAAATAACACTATATCATAGTTATCCCTTAATATGTAATTACATTACACACGTCATTAATGTATTCAAGAAATAGAAAGGGACCAAGAATTGAGCCTAGAGGCACGCCCATTTGTGCCATCGACCCGGAACAACTCATACTGGTAAAATTTTTTGTACCCACATTTACATTTTGTATAAGTAATGATTCGGCGACTGCAGGAGAAGAATTCAATGAATAAAACAAATGATGATGAAAGAGTTAGATGGTTAGGTTTATATAAATAAATTCTTCATTTTTTTTTAATTTAAGGAGTTGGCCCTTAATTCGATCATGTGGTCAATTCGCTAAAATTATTTTGTCGGATGATAAATAGCAGCAGCTTAATCTAAATAAAGAATGTGGAAACAACCAGCTTGAAAGTACAGTAGATTTTACTTATAAGGACAATGAAGGGACCGGTCTAATTTCGTCACTATATCCGGAACTCGCTCTATCTACAGGTAGAAGTGGGAAGGACAGAAAATTTGACATTAAGAAAGCGTCAAAATAATATTTATTGTCAAATATGTTTAACAGTCATACAATACGACTATTGTGGAAGAGTCTCGCAAAGTCAATAGCTTGTTGTTGTAACAGTCGACCACTTATGGGAACGTTTTGGATTCTTTAATTTTCAAATCACATTAGAAGAGCATTTTCTATATCTTCATGAGCTATTCTACGATTTTTTTGCAGTCCAAAATTTTGTTTCTGCGCATTGCATAATTTCAGAGTGGATTTTCCACATCATTGCTTTCAGCATTCACAATCCTTGAAATAATATCTACTTTTTCTTTAACCGTTAACGTTCTCCTAATAGATGTCATAATGAAGAAACGACCTAACATCCCAAAAATTACTGAGTAACTAATTTTAATCGTATTATCACAACTACCGACCATCTGAGATTAGGAACGAGAGATAAGAAAGCTTAATGACTCTATAAATGAGCCTTTGGGTATTTGTTGGTTGACTCGTTCATTAACTAAAGACTCGGTCTTACAACTTGCGAGAAATTTCAGGGAATTCCTTATGAATAATTCATTAAAATTGGTCGCTATACCCGAAATTGTTGTTATATCCGAAGTCGCTATAACCAAAGTATTCTCTATCAAAAGTATATGTTGCATTCAAGGAACTTCAAAAAACGTCACTATAACCGAAAAATCTATAAAACAGGAGTCGTTTTTAATGAAATATCTGCGCCCCCTTTTCCCTAAAAAGGGTCGCTTCCGATTCGGCAGAAAGGCCACAAAAGCCAATGCCAGTCTCACAGGTGGTGTTTAGTGGGTAGGCACTTTGGTTTTTGCAGTGAGTCCCACATAACCACGACAGCCGGCTGTTGTGGTATGCTTAGAGCCTTCACCACCTCCCTTCCTCGCTTCCCGGAGGGTAGCATTTTCCATTGCATCTACGCGCAAAAAAATGAAATCCACAATGTCTTTGAAAAATATCTTTACCAAATCTAATAAAAATTATAGTCAGAGAAAAGTACTTTTTATTTGTTCTCAGAATCACGTAAATATTTTGCTATATACTATCAGTAAGTTTTATTAGATATGCCTTGTATTTAGCTAAGCTATTAAAATCAATAATTAATGATTCATAGAAATGATATATGAACAAAATTTTGGAAACGATGATATTATTATATTAAACATTTTGGAACTTTAACTTTACTACAAAATTTCAAAAACGAAGATTTTGAATAAATAATTATTAAAAATTATATAAAAATATCTAACTACTGGTGTAAAACGGTACGGTGAAATTGATCACAATCGCTCGGATCGCTATCGACAAAAATCTTGTAATGGCCTGCTTATTGGCATAGGAAGAAGAAAATAAAATTCAAAGAAAAAGAAAATTCAAGATTCACAATATTAATTTAAAGAGGCAGTTATATGGAGAATATTATACGTCATATAAAGACGCGTGCTTATTACTCAGTCTTAGTGTATGACTCAGTATTATTTAGATAATGATAAACGATTTTACAGATATTTGCATTTGATGGATGGATCGTACATATAAAAAGTAAATACCCCTGAAATTAAGTAAAATATATTTCGAAACGTGTAAGTGGGTTAATGATGGAGTGATCATTGAAACTTTATTCTACTGAATCACTAGAAAAACACTAGCTACTGTTTACAATATTTATCCATGAAAAGGATAGTCGAAACCATCAGTAAGTGGAAAATCCACTAACTTGGCAACATTAGGTAATAATGAGTATCACCACGTGCCGAACGCACCATATTATATGACGTCATCAGCATGCCTCCTTCAATATTCGGATACCTACCGCATTTTACAAAATATGGCGCATACGGTGCTAAATTGAAATGCGCGAGGTTTCATCTGATTTCAAACAACGATTTCTAATATCCGGCATGTACAGCGCGTACGGCTCGTACAGTGCGTACGGCACGTACGGTGCTGATAAATGTGCGTTCACCTCAAAGGAGTTTTTGGTTTAATCTATGTATATTTCATAACATCTCATGCTGAAGTGAAAACTCTATAGGTAATTTTATCGATAAATTGATAAACGACTTTTTAATGCTTGTATAAATACATGAAAATTAATATTACAACCAGTCATCCGTGGTTTAATGCGCTGCTTATTATATTTTCAAAGGATTTATATTTAATTAAATAAGTTGTATCGGGAACAAAAATGAATACTAGTGATAATCAAGATCATACAATGGAATTTACCGAAAAAGATCCTCTTCAAGAAAAATTTGAACAAACCAAACCAGTAAAAAAGACAGTTATAGAAACGCTTTTGTATGTTTTCAACAATGTAACTGTAGAACCAATAATGTTCTTTTTTGTTCCAACAACACTTTTAACTATGTTGACGTCACAGAACTTCCGTCTTGAAAAAGCCTGTCGCGTAAATCTCAACTTCACAACAGAAATATGTGATTCTCTACGCTCGCAAAACATAGAAAGCCAAAATGAATATGAAAAAGACACACAGAAGTTATTCACATCTTTTATGGCTTGCAGGACATACTTATCCACAACTGTTCCTTGTGCTTTAGCTCTTTTTATTGGGTCTTGGTCTGATAAAACTGGGCGTAGAAAAGTGTTTATCTTCATACCAATTGCAGGACAAATGCTTGTTTGCATCAATGGTTTGTTAAATACATATTTTTTCTACGAACTCCACCTGGAACATTTTGTGTTAATTGAAGGACTTTTAGAAGGCTTTACTGGTGGTTGGTGTATTTGTTTTTTAGCGATATTTTCATATATAAGTGCTATCACAACAACTGAAACGAGAACGTTTCGAATGGGGTTAGTAAATTTCAGTTTCTCAGTAGGGTTACCAGTAGGAATGAGCATTAGTGGAATATTCCTAAAAAAAACTATGGATTTTATGGATGTTATGGATTGTCATGTGGTTTGTACGCTGCAAATTTTATCTACAATTTCATTTATTTAAAAGATACTGCAAAAATTGAGGATCAGAGACAGGTAAACTTAATAAAATTTTAAAATAATGGGTACTAGGGGTGTTCAATAAAAAGTAAGAATAAGTGTGCTACAGTTGCCTGGTAGTGGGACTGCAAGATAACAACAAGCTCATATTATACTAATTTTGACTTAAGAGGCCACAGAGGGAAGCTGAAATTTTAGATAGACAGTAGCATTTACCCGATAACAACTGAAAATATAAAAAACGCTGTAACCAACTTGTTTGCCAAGCGTTGTGATTAAGGGGAATTCATTATATTTTTATTATGAGGATGTTTAAGTATTTGAAAGCCAGATCTCAATTTACAGCTATCTCAAAATCGTACTTATGAGTCATGGTGTTAGCTTCGTGGAAACAGTATTTTCTAGGTTGCCTTGCCATTTCTCGCGGATTTCTTTTCTAATTTTTTATTTGTTATCTACAAAAAGTGATTTTTATACAAAATACTGTTTTGGATTTATCAGCCAGTATTTATTTTTTTGATTCCTATAAATTGATTCCCTACATTCTCACTTATTTTTAAACGCTATCTGTTTATCATAATCTGTTAAAATTAAATTTTAATATACACATAATTATGAATTAACTTATTTTTTTTTAAGTTAATTCAATTGATATAAAATCATTATGAAAACTATCTCAGTCAACGCCATCTATTTTTGTTTAGCATAAATGTATGGCCTTGGACCAAGCTCTCGCGACTTATTAGTTGAGTATCCTAACCATCATGTTACACTACTATATAGATGAATACTACCTGCCTAAACAAATGCTATGTGTGTGTTAACTCACGAAATGGTTATGTCATTGACGATTATTACATATTAGGAATGTTCTATAAGTGACACAGAACGCATCTGGAACAAGTGGGTAGCGAGTTTGTTTTTCATACACATTGATAGTCCCTTCCTAGATCACATTTGGTAACGTTAAGTAAGCTGGTTGATACGCGTAATTGATACTTTTATACTTCCTTGCATGTCTATAGACATTATTTTATTAATAAAAATCCTACTTTAAATATGAAGACACCGTGTATTTGCAAAAAAGGTCCACTTGTAATGTGACATAAAATAGGTACACAATAGGTAGGTACTCATATAATAGGTAACACATTATCATATAGGTTATCAAATTATTATAAAACTTAAGTATTATCAGCAACAGATATTCTTAATGATTTGCCAATTAACCATGTATTTTCAAAATTATAAACTAACGGCCCAATTGTAATTTGACATACAATAGGTATACAATAGGTAGGAATATAATAAGTAACACATTATCATAAAGATTATGATATTATTATAAAACTTATGTATTATCAGCAACAGATCTTCTTAATGAGGTTATTGATAAGATTAAAAAAACAATGTCATCATTAGGCCGCAAAAAATTACAAAAGTTATTCAATTTATTACTTTACAAGAAAGTATAGTTTTACGTGGTAGAGTCATGCTGCAGCTATAATAGTTATAGCACGAATGGGTTAACTTGACCGGGGAACACGCTCTCACAGAATACCTGCGTAAAATAGCTAAGTTCTATAACAATCAGTAACTCAATGCTGCTGTAATGATTTCTTATATTTACGCGAAGACCACACATTGAATGAAACTAATTTTTACGAATTTTATCGCGTCTAATTTAATTCCCAACATTTCGGGTGCTTTACAACACCCATGGTCACGGGGAGACTGAGGTGTTTGACATCCCGATGTCATAGTTAGCCCTATGAATATTAGTTTTTGGTCCGATCTACTCAGAATGAGCTTATAGTACCTTGGAGTCTTGCAGTGGTATGCTTGGGTTTGGATTTAATTTTATTAGTTATAGGATCCCAAGCAGATGACAGCACCCATCCATCTTCTCTATGGAAATTAGGATGTTTTTTTTTTTAATTTCAATAGCCTAGCGAATCATCCTTGGTAGGAATGGGTGTTCTTTTGCGAGGATTTGTGGTCTTTCAAATCTAATGTAATGGTGGGGACGATCTTGAAAATTTTCAGACACTTCAGACTTCCCAGGACGTTGGTTCTTCAAATCAGCTATATATTCTTTTACGCGGGTTTTTAAAGATCTTTTTCTTTGTCCTATGTAAGAGAGACCACATTCACAATCCAGCTTGTACACTCCTGCATCTTATAGAGGGATATGACACTTGACTGATGGTAAAAATTGACTAATCTTCTTCAGCAGCTTGAAGTATGTTTTAATGAAAGCTCGCTTAAAGATTTAGCCAACCTTGTCTGTGACTCATCTGACATAGGATAGTAGAGCAGGCACACGCTCGAATTTGGACGGCTTCACTCGGTCACTGTGACGTAGGCGCGGGACCCGAAGCTTTTTGTCTTGCAATTCTTGCTCGAAGTGCTGAAGCTTGACGGCCAGATGTTTTCTGTCACAGATACCGCTTGTAGAATCTTGGATTTACAGGAGCAGTAAGAAGGGCTTTCTCCTCAAAGTCCTCCATGAATATGTCGGCGATTACGGGAGATACAGGCGAACACATCGCCACACCATTTACTTTCTTGAACTCTTCCTTCCACTATAGATAGCTAGATGTGAGGCAGTGTTTGAATAATACTGCATATTCTGTAGACGTGTTGTTATCTTCTAGCTTCCTAGTTACAATTGAGATGCAGTCTTCAATAGGTAAGCATGTGATTAGTGACTGAACAACAAAACTGACCATAATTACATTGTGAGCGATATGTAGGTATTCATCTCACTACCAGAATAGTAGGAATCCTTTGTGTGTGTTCTGGTGTGTCCTCTCAGTGGTGACAATATTTTTGCCAAGTGTTGAGCCTACTTATAAGTTGGTGAATCGAACTGGCTTACTATGGGACGTAGTCGAGCGTTTGGTTTGTGTATTTTCGGTAACCCATACAGCCTCGGTGGCACATGATGGTATTGTCGAATTCACGTCGAGATTTAAATTTTCAGAGTATTTCTTTATTAAGTCGGTAGTTTTTTTAAGTGTACTAGTTGTAGGGCCTATTTTGACTTTTTTGTATCTACTTACGTCCGATAAAAGTTTTTGTATTTTGAAATTATACTCAAACGTGTCCATTATTACCGTATCAATTCCTTTATCCACATGGAAAATCGTGAGTTCTGGTCTGTTGCGTAAGTTGCACAACGCTTTAACCTCGTTTTTGGGGAGATTTAGTTTCTGTACTAAACTTCGACGTAACAAGGACGAAATGTCTTGATGTATGGCCTCTAAATCTTCCTTACCAATATTTTTCATAAGCAAACAATCCTCAATACTACAGATAATTTCCTCGCTGTGTTTCGTATGGTGAGTGTTGAATTGAGTAGAATGGAATAGAATGAATACAATGATTTTTTATTTAATATTGATTATTACATAATACTTATTGAAAGTAATTTTTTATTGGCCACTTGTTCCCAAAATACCTCTGTCCTGGGAATAACAAGCAAGAAATCCAGCGGGACTTTTTTTAAACATATTTCACTTAACAATCATTCTGTTTATACAATTTTAAATGAATTTTCAAAGAAACATCATGGTGGCGATCACCTTATTCCCAGGAGTTATTTTCATTCATGTATTTTTTGACATTATAATAACCCTTTTTGTACAATTATTCTATAATAAAACTATTAAATTTGTTTATTGGCAAATTTTGAACATGTTCTATAATTTTGTTGTAAAAGCGTATACATTACCCCATAAATAAATTACTGATTCTGTGAAGTGTAGTAACTGGCATTACAAGCGTATGTTTGTTCCTAGTGTTCAAGGTATGAACATCCTTATTCTTATTAAAACTATTTATGTTTTTATTTACATACATTACATTTTCATAAATTTATTGCAATGCCAAAATTAGTAGGTTTATTTCTTTAAATTTTTCCCTGAAGGACTCTTTACAATTTAGATTATAAATTGCCCGTACGGCTCTCTTTTGCAAAAAAAATATAGCTTTAATATCAGTCGCATTACCCCATAACAAAACTCCATAAGACATAACGCTATGAAGTAACTAAAATACAGTATTCTAGCTGTCTCTACATCTGTGCGACTTCTAATCTTTCTTACAGCATATGCTGCAGAACTAAGACTACTCGCTAATTTAGATATTTGAAGTTTCGTGTCAATAGCTATACCAAGAAAAACAGTGGTATCCACAATACTGAACTCCTCCCCATTTAAGAGCACAATGGTTTTCGAATGTTTTACATTAGGTATTGAAAATTTAATACATTTTGCATGATCGCCATTTAAAAGCAAATCATTGGTGTTACACTTATGTACCCATTTCGATAGTAAGAGCATTAGGGCACATTTACATTGTCATAATTAATTTAATGCCGTTTGAGTTTAAAAATTAAAGAGGTATCGTCAGTAAATAATACTATATCCTGATTTTCTCCTACAATATAAGGTAAGTCATTAATATAGTATAAGAACAGGAATGGGCCAAGAATCGGGCCCTGAGGAACGCCCATTGATACCACCGATCTCGAAGAACCTTTACCATTGATCACGACTTTTTGAGTTCTGTTACTTAAATATGAAGTAATAAGTCTAAGCGCCAAATTATTTACACCGTAATGTTGTAGTTTCCTGATTAAATGCTTATATGCTATATAAGGCTTAGATCACAGAAAATACCTAGGGCATCGTGTTAATTGTCCCAGGCATTTAAAAATATATTTCATAAACTCAATACCTGTTGCAGACTTCGAGTGACTCCTTGTAAAACCAAATTGGTTTTTATGAAGTAATTTATTTGTATTAAAAAAAATTATCAATTGATTGAAAATTATTGTTTCAAAAATTTTATTGAGAGTTGGTAGTACAGAAATAGGTCTAAAATTAGCGGGATCCAATGTACTACCAGATTTAAATAACCTTTATTTACCTTACTATACTTCATTAAATCAGAAAACCAAAATCGATACAAGTATTAAAAATAATAAGAAGATGAGGTGCAATCAAATCTATTATGGACGCAATAACTAGTAAGTAGCAGCGGTAGTAGTAGTAACGAAAATCCCCCACAAATTTGCGGTTTTCTTTAAATCAATGGTTTTGAAATATTTTACAATATTTTGCGGTAATACTTTTTCAAATCTAAATTCTTTTAAACTGGTATTAACATTCTGTTTGAGTAATGACTCGGCGATAGTTGGAGAAGTATTCAATGACTCTGTTGTCAAAATAGCAACATCAGTGAAATATTTCTTAAACACCACTGCGACTTCTTGATTTGATTTATTCAATTCACTGTTATTTTTAATTTATAGTTTGAGTTACGAGGTTTGTCTTACCGGTTTCGCTGTTAATTATAATCCACTTCATTTTAATTTTATTCTTAGCCGTCTTAATTTTGTTGCTAATATGTAACGATTTGACTGTCGAGTACACTCTTTTAAACATTATAGAATTATTTTGACATATTCCTTAAAGGAATCGGAAAGATTATATTATTTTTCATGGTAAAGGTCTTATAACCTTCGTCTGCTTTTATAAATTCCTACTATTACCCACTAATTAAATGCCTTGCATCTGTTTCTGGAGAATCTTTTAGAACTAAATGTTTTATTAAATTCATTGCTTATAATGGTAAATAATTCTTCGTATAAATAGTCTGCATTGTTCTTATAAGAAATCGATGGAAGGTTTTTACCATGTTACTTCTAAATCTCTCCAGGCGTTTTGAATTAGTAGGAACAAACACAATTTTCTCAATTACCTGTTTTTGTGCATATAAGGTAATGAAACTGAAGTGATCCACAGTGATCTGAACTAAGTTTTTTAATTATTGATTTGTTGATTGGTACAACACCTGTAAAAATATTATCAATACAAGTTGCACTACACCCTGCAATACGTGTAGCTTCAAAGAATATACTGTGTTCGTACCCAAATGAAAAAGAAAACTTACATTTAATTTTATTGTATGATTTGGAGCAAAAATTCGACTCACCATAGTATGATATTTTACATTGGTCCAGAGACGTAACTCTTAAACATTTAATGATTCATAGTTTGAAAATAATTATTGTAGGTACCTATACCACTTATTATCAAACGGATTTTTAGCAGTCGCTTTAATATTATTAATATTCACACGTATTATGAATATTATTAAATACACATTAAATATCATAATAATTTTACATTGTACTTCTAGGATTTTTAATTATTATGTAGTTTTAATTAATTCACTGAACATAGGCCTAATATATCTATAAGCTGTAGTAATGATGATGATGATGATGAAATAATCACTATCAAGATTGATATTATGAGTATAACTGAAACTGAAATGTTTCACGACTAACCAAAAATAATATATTTTAACATTTCAGGTAAACGGCGACGGCTTCCGTAACTTTTTCCGCGCATTTTTTGATCTAACAAATGTAAAAGAAACATTTAAAACGATATTCAAACAGGGTTCTAATAAAAGGAGAGTGCGAATTATCGTTCTGCTAGTTGTGGTTGCTATATTGTTTGGCTATATTGTTCATGGTAAACTCAACTTTTATTATAAATATTTGTTTTAACTTTTGATTTCCTACATATACTTAACATTTTCTTAATTTTGTGTTTTTTTAATTTTTGTAAACTATTAAAATGAAAGTAATTTTATATAAACTAGGTATATTATATTTGTGAACATTTATTTCGTTCCAGATATGTTATGATAATTGTATTTTATGAAGTGAGTAATAAATTCAGTTACTTACATATTCATTTATGCTCAATTTTATTTTAGGTGAAATAGCAGTTCTATACATATCTACTAGATACAGATTCAACTGGGACGAAGTCAAGTTTAGCATTTTTCAAACTTATAATTTTGTGGCACATACTATTGGTAAGTTTTATTAATATAATATTATGTTCTGGTTAACAAAACTATTATTATGACAGTAAATAATAATAAAACTCTAATAATATCAGATAATATATAAGTATAATATTATGTATTGCCTTTTCCCTAAAAAAACTCAATCTTATAAAATCTTTAAAAAAAACGGGTACTTTATCAAAGAACAAATTTTATTGTTATTATTTAAAATTTTTGATAATTTTAGGTATTCTCTGTATCTTGTAAATTATAAATTAGTGAGGAGCAGTTTTTGTTAGATTTAGTATAATTAATGAGAAATAAAAGTCAAAGTTCAAAGCGCTAGTAGTGTACCTGCTCGCTACGTAAAATTTGAACACATTTTTCGTTTGTTTTTTCTTTAATAAAGTAAAAGTCATGTGGAACAATTGAGAAATGACTTATAATAGTTAAAATTCATTCTAATGCGCAAACCTTTTATGGATAGTAATAATGATATAGTAATATTAATTTATTAGACATTTATTTTGAAAATGGGCGTACACTACATATAGAAAAAAACCTTTACTTTCAGGAACTCTATTCTCGTTAGCCGTGTTTAATAAATATTTAGGCTGGCACGATTCCCTTCTGGGGATCATTTCCAGTGTAAGCAAAATTTTGGCATCTTTTGTATATTGTTTTGCACCCAACGACAAAATATTTTTCATCGGTAAGTTATTTCAATGTTTCTTATAATTAATAGGGTAAGTTATATTTATTGAACAACCAGCTTTAAGTGATACTAATAATATACTGACATAAACTAATTTGTTTAATGTGACTGAAATTATTTTATAGTCACCTAACGAATCAATACAGTAATTAGTTTATGTTGTAGTTTTTATATCCAAATTCATATATATACTATTTATTTCTTCTAGTTTCTTTATTTTTATCGGTTCACAACTTGAATATTTTAGCGAAGTTGCTAATTTCCTAATTACGAAGACACAAATTGCCTAATGAGGCAGCCGTGCCGATCCTGCCAATTATCGGCCAATTTCAATTACCTCCATACTCTTTAAGATTATGGAGCGTATATTGAACGCCTGCCTAATGGCATACCCTGAACACAATGACCTCCTTTCCTTAGGTATTGCTGAAATCGGTCAGCTGGGGACCTTTTAGCGTATGGCCCCACACGTATAATCCATTCGAGGACAGTGGGGAAGCACTTGCTATTTCCATTGATGTCTCGAAGGCCTTTGACAGAGCTTGGCACGCTAGCTTTTGGGTAAGCTTCCAGCGTACGGCTTAACTCTGGTATGATTGACTGGGTAAAGTAAGAAGTATAAGTAGAGTAAGAACTGTCTCTCCGGGTCGTCGTCGATGACCGCTCATCCGATCCTGTGGCGACTAACGCCGGTTTTCTTCAGGGGTCCATTTTCTACGCAACGCTTTTCCTGTTGCATATTAATCACAGTTGTGGAGAGATAACAACCAGTCGGGATTAAATCCAGTCCGAATTGGAAGCGTGGTAGAGCTATGAATCTCATACTACAGGCAGTCTCCGAATGGGGCGATGCCAATCTTGTGAAATTCAACGCCTACAAAACACAACCGTGTCTCTTCACTGCAAAAAGGAGCCAGCTTATATTGCCGCCTTACTTTAAATAAAGGCAAGTCCGGTCGTGCATGGCGTATTGCTGCCATATTACATATTGGACTCAATGGAAAGGCGTGCTAAGAGGCTTATTGGTGACCCAAATTTGGTTAAAACTAATGTTGCCAGCCTCAAACACAGGCGCAAAGTAGCCAGCCATTCGATTTTCTAAAGGATGCATTTCGAAGAGTGTGCACAGGAAGTACATAACTTTATTCGTTCCTCTCCCTTACAACATCAGACAACCAGACGTTTGGTCAGTCTCCATCCTATCGTTGTTGACTTACCACGTATTCTAAGTTTACTATATCATTCATCACGCGTACAGCAAAGAGTGGAATAAGTTGCCAGCATCTGTGTTTCCATCCAATTACAATGTGGGTGTCTTCAAGGCAAGGTTGTTATGTCAGTGCACTTGACCATTTAGGCTACATCACCACTTACAATTAGGTGTGATTGTAACTAAGTGCTACGAGCTATGCAGCTATGTAGCTTAGAATAATTTAAAAAAAATATTTCCATAATTTCCACGTTTGACAGGCGGATTGGCAGCCGCTGTTTTTTTTTCGTTATTTCAGTTGTTATGACAGCCACGTGATGTTATGTAGTTCTTTATTCTTTAAGTAGCCACTACTTTTGACTTACTTATTTTTAGCCACATATTCCAAAACTCCTACAGCAATAAAATCATGTCCCGTTTATCCTCAGGTTGGTCCAACTTACCAAAAATACTTCTGAGGTACTTTTTACCCATGTCATATTACCTCAGTAGGTATTGACTATTTTAAGAATAATGCAGTGTATCCCTTTTCTTTAAGGGTTTCGATGGAAATTAATCATAAATGGGAATGGGGGCTTTACTTAATGCGATATCGGCAATCATACCAAATTCCACGGCAGCTGAATATAACTATAGTGGTGTGTATTTACAGACACGACCACGAAAGATTTCTGTTTTTTTTTTCGGTACCTATTCAAGAAAAAATAGTACTATTTAAGAAATAGACAGACTACAATAGAAATATAGTGTAGAAAAAATCAATATGTGCCCGAAAATACTGTTCATCAAAAATCTGTTTAAAACTCCTGAAATTAATCCTTAAACAGCATAAATTTTGTGTATTACATTTATATTCCATGATTTGTATAGATGTAATTTCGCGTGGTCGTGCCAAAAAGCTTCTATCTGCAACATCCACCGCCACAATGCTGGAATATCGAAACTATAAGAGTACACTTTTTAAGTACAAAGTACATGCAAATGTTATTTTTTATTTTAAATTTATTATTTTTATTATAAAATGAATAATTAATTCATTAATTGTTCTAATTTTCTGTTTAATGTATGTTTCAGCACCATTGGTTGACATTTTGAACGGGACATCACTGTTGGCTCTGAGGTCAATACTTTCAAAATTGGTAGTGCTCGATGAATTGGGTAGGTAAAATTAATGTATTATAAAATAAATTATTATAAGAACCACATAACCTTTGATTGTCCTCTTCTAACTTTTCCATACTGTCAGAGTATATAAAATTCTTTGTATATTTCTATTAATTGAACCGTAATATATCCATGAATGCGATGGCGTGATAACAAATACTCCATCCTCGATTAAGAATCAATACCTCGTTTAAATGCCTCCTTACCATTAAAAAAGTCTCCATATCTCGTCACAACACAGCGGCATTATGTTGCTATTTTACGCGGGTATAGTGAACAAGCGTGATCTTTCCTCAGATAATCGACCCACAAGTGATGTAGCCATAACACGCTGCAACAAGGCTCTACAGCTTTGAACATATTTTTTTAATTCCCAATAACACAATAATAATAATGAAAAAAAAAGATAAGACTTACACTTCAATTAAATGCGAATATCTTACAGTTTTCTTATTTTATTCGAAGAAATAAATATTAGTGGAAAACCGATTTCTTGCATCTTTTTTACGACTGCTGAACTACCTTTGCGAAAATGCACCAACTGGTATAAGTAGCGGCACGAAAGTCTAGTGGTGACCGTTATAAGCGCATAAGTCGAAAATAAGGTATCCTGGGGTAGTAAGTGGATCGTGGGGCGAGCGTGCGTCGTTCGTACGCGCTGATTAGCTCGTGCGTATCGTTCGCAAACGCTGATTAGCTCGCCAGTCACATTCGTACAATTCAATTCGTGCGCAACAGTACCCATGTGCAGCTATCCCCTCCACGTTTCGTTAAGCGCTAGACTTACGTGCCACAAGTTGTACTACTGTGCGGTTTAGTGTCAGAAAGTCATAACAATTTACTTATTTGTTTCTATACTCGTATTTCTCAAAACTCGTAATAATAATTGGATTTTAGGAATAGGTTATTATTACGATTTCAGTTATAATAATAAAACAAATAAGCTAAGAACCCATTTGATAGGGTATGGAGTCTGCAGCCAATAGATACACCAAACCAAAAGGGCTCAAATGAAAAAGATACAAATGTGTCATTAAAAATATTTGACGTTCTTATTTCAGGTAAAGTTAACTCATTATTCGAATTAACTGAAAATCTAATGACTCTGGTCTATGTCCCGCTGTACACAAAAACTTATGCCGCAACTATGGAGGTACTGCCGGGAGCAGTATTCCTGTTAGGAGCTTCTATGAATCTTCCAGCTATATGTGCATTCATGTAAGTGCCATCATTTTACAATTTTAAGCAAGTCAAATATTATTATGAAGAAAACAAAAAACCCGAAAAGTGAACATCTCTACCGCAATTTTGTATTTTGCGGTCGCTATTTTAATTTTATACCATGGTGGTGTAATAATATCTAATACCGTACCTGGAGTGTCTTAAAGGGCCATCTTTTTTTATAGGAGAGGGGGCACGTCCATGAACAACTGCAATACCAGGGAGGGAATAGCAGATGCGGCAACTGCCTTTTAAAAAGGAGTAGGCTCTTTTCTTAAAGGTCCCTAAGTCGTATCGGTCCGGAAAAATCGCTGATAGTAATCGAATCCACAAGGAAGTCGTGCGAGGAAGAAAACTTCTTCTAAATCGCACAGTGGTGGACCGCCAATCATCCAGATGGTGTGGATGGTATCGGGAGTTCTGCCGCGATGTGTGTTTGTAAAATTTGGTGGCTGGGATTAATCCGAACAATTCCTCAGAGCACTCCCTGTGGTAGATGCGAAAGAAAATAAAAAGGGATGCAACATCTCTTCGCAGTGCCAATGAATCGAGCCGATCGGAAAGGACTCAGTCGTCGACGATTCAAACCGCTCTGCGCTGGATGTGGTCAAGTGGAAGGAGCTGGCAATGGGTAGCCCCTGCCCAGAGATGGGAACAGTATTCCATGTGAGGCCGAACCACTCCAAGCACGCCAAGCTCTTTAGAGGCCAAATTGGCCTTCTCTTCCTAGTGACCACAAAAATGCACGTCACTCGATATGTCGACTCCGAGGATTCCGATACTGGCTGAGGCAAGAAGGGGAGTATTTATTTTTTATTTTATAGGATAAGGGTGACAAACGAGCACACAGTCCACCTGATGGTAAGTGGTTGCTGTCGCCCATAGACATCTACATCTATCATCGATTAAGAATTAAAATGCAGATGCGTTGTCACCCATGAGGACTATGGAATACCTCGTTTCCAGTAAAAAGGGTCTCCGGTTCTCTACACTCACCATACGAAACACAGTAGCGTTAAGATACTATTTTACGCTGGTATTCTGTGAGAGTGTGTTCCTTCTCCGGTCGAGCCGACCCATTCGTGCTACAACCATAATATAGCTGCAGCATGGCTCTACCACATAGAATAAGAGTGCCTTGGAACTGAGAAGATACGACAAAGGGGTTCTTTTTAGCGGTAAACGCGCAAACTTGTGTCTTCTGAGGATTAAACTGGACTAGCTTTAGTCGCCCCCAATCCGAGAAATTGTTCAGCAAAGACTCGACTTCAAACACTAGTTTGTTCCGGTACTCGGCGACGTTTTCCCGAGAAATATTGGCACGGCCGGTGTATAGAGCATCACCAGTGCTGTCATCCGCATAGCAATGAATGTTACCAGTTAGCAACATATCATTGATATGCAGAAGAAACAGCGTTGGTGATAGCACACAGCCTTGTTGAACACCAGCGTTAATAGGCTTGTAGTCGGAGCACGCACCGTCTACAGCGACCTTGAAGCTCCGATCTGCAAGGAAGCTGGTGATCCAATTGCACAATTTCTCGGGAAGCCCATAGGAAGGAAGCTTCGAAAGAGGCACTTTGTGCCAAACCCGATCGAAGCCCTTCACAATGTCCAAACTAACGGCCATCGCCTCCCCCTTGGACTCCACTGCATCCGTCCATCCATGGGTTAGGTAGACCAGAAGATAACCAGCTGATCGACCCCGACCAAAACCGTATTGGCGGTCACTAATCAGCTGGTGATACTCAATGTACCGCATGAGCTGGCAGTTAAAAATGGATTCCATTATTTTGGAGAACAAGGAGGTGATGGCGATAGGCCTATAGTTGGACGGATCTGAGCGGGCGCCTTTTTTAGGGATCGGGTGGATAAAGTTGTCTTTCATAAATTCGAGACTACGCCTTGGGAGTAGGATGCGTTAGGACCGGTGCCAACTCCGGAGCACACGTCCTCAGCACAACTGGGGGGATTCCGTCAGGCACATTCTGGATGTCCAGGGAGAGGAGTGCTTTGCGAACCGAGAGCTGTGAGAACAGCACATCCGGCATGGAGCACTCATACCCCGGGATGGTCGGCGGTGTTTTCCCCCCATCATCAAGAGTCGAGTTGGACGCAAAAAGGGAGCCCAAAAGGTCGGCTTTGTCTTTTGCGGCTTGGGCCAGTGAGTCGTCCTCCCTGTGCAGAGATGGTAGTGATGGCTTACAGAAATACGCTTGAACACCCTTGGCAAGAGACCATATGCACGGGTTCCCGAAGGAAGGCGAACTAGTTTCTCGCCAATTCTGCCTATGTGTTCTGACTTTGCCTTGGCAATAACTCTTTTGAAGGACC
The DNA here is from genome assembly GCA_963668995.1 of Parnassius mnemosyne. NCBI lineage: Eukaryota > Metazoa > Arthropoda > Insecta > Lepidoptera > Papilionidae > Parnassius > Parnassius mnemosyne. Next base: position 9,881,729 of record CAVLGL010000159.1, read on the forward strand.
TGGAGGCGGAGTTATACTTCTTTTTAAGTGTGCTGGTATTTACATCCCGATTCGCCGAAGCCGCAGCCCAGGCTTGATCACGCCAAGAATCACGATCTATGCGAATGGGACCTGTTGTAGTAAGGAATCTGTAGCCATTTGGAGGTGGTCTATGAGTCGGTCTGTTTCGGCAAAACCGCTATGGGACCAATAGAGGCACCCGTAGACGCGCGGATGGTCGTCACTGTCTACGCGTAGCCAAAGGATGGACAGGTCCGAACCTGCAAGACTACCGAGGCGTCGAGAACAGATGTCCTCTCTGACATACACGCAGACTCCAGCCCGAGGCACAAAGGAGTGCTTCAATTTGTACCCCGGGTAGAATAGATACGAAGTATCAGCCGGAGAGGACACCTGCGTCTCGGTCAGAAAGAGCAAGGCCGGCTTCGCCGTCTGGAGATGGTAGTGGACGGCGTGTAGATTCAAGTGAAGACCCCTGATGTTGCAGAAATTCACGGATAGCGTGGCAGGGGTCGCCTTGGTATTGTTGCTCAGTTTGCCCCGAGCAGTTATGTTTTTGAGCGGAATTTTGCCCTCCCCCCCCCCGATAATACGCGGGGTAGCCTGAGCACCTACGCTCAGGAGTGGAATCACATGGTCGTGGATGCTCAGCGAGGGAATCTCCAGGGGTGCTGGTACCCTCCTAGGGTAGTCTTTCGTGTAATTCCGCTACCATGTTGATAGCGGGGGGAGGGGAATTGGGCCTCCGGCCATCTCCACTCACCACGCTTTGTTTTTAATTTTACACGGTTTGTTTTTAATTTTACAAACGGCTGCGTAAGTCCGGCGGTAATTGGTCGCATGTTTTATCGCATGACGGCGTCGCTCGCTCCTTAAGTAGAGAACGGTTGCGTCATCGGTCTGTATAAAAGGCCAAGTGCCTTTTATACTTTTTGGCTCGCCGCTCACTTAGCGGTTAGCCACCGTAGAGTCTATATCACCTGAGGATGCCTCGTGTAGAGGCGAAACACGTGTCTTATTATCGTCAGTGGTGTGTCTTGCCTAGTGTAGTGGTGTTGGGAGTAGCGGTGCTGGGATTAGTGGTGACGCAGATAGTGCACGCAATTGAGGGAGGACTGGAGGTGCTCTTCATACTAGGTAAGACACATCATTTTGTTTTATAACGCGGATATTTGCGAAGTAAATTTTTCTAAAACCTTTTAAATATAAGTTGGAATTTCGTCAACAGTCGTATGTTTATAAACTTGTTTGTGACGAATGCCAAGCCGTTTACGTTGGTCAGGCTGGTCGCAAATTCAAGACACTTCATAAAGAGCATTTAGCCACGTACAGGAATTGCAATTCCGATAAATCCCATTTTGCTAAACATCTCTTGGACACTGGCCACGACCTAGCCAATGACCACTCCTTTAAAGTCTTACATACTTTTGATAAAGGGCTGCGACTGTGTGTGCTGAAATAGTTAGAGACATTAAAAAATAATAATAGTAATGCTAAACTGCTGAATGAATAAACAAATGTTTCTAACTCACTTCTCTTAAGCATCTTTAAGCCTGCTCTCTAATAACAGGACAGCAATATGGTCGTTCGTCACGCTCATGGTGATCACCGATAGCTTGCGTGGTTGGAGGGTAGGCGGGCGTTTTTTTTATAGGTTCGGGTGACAAACGAGCACACAGTCTACCTGATGGTAAGTGGTTACTGTGACCTATAGACATCTACATCTATCCTCAATAAAGACTCAAGATGCAGATGCGTTGTCACCCGTGAGGACTAAGATGGAATGCCTCTTCGCCAGTAAAAAGAGTCTCCGGTTCTCTACACTCACCATACGAAACACAGCAGCGTTAAGCTGCTATTTTACGCTGGTTTTCTGTGAGAGCGTGGTCCTTCCCCGTTCGAGCCGACCCATTCTTGCTACAACCATAAATAATATATAATATAACCATAAATATATAAATATCAGCTATTTTCGCTTACCGCTCTTTTAGTGGTCAGCCACCGCAGATTCCACTAAACCTGAGGATACCTTGTGTAGAGGCGAAACACGTGTCGTATTATTGTCGGTGGTGTGTCTTTCTTAGTGTAGTGGTGATGGGAGTAGTGGTGCTGGAATTAGTGGTGACGGGGATAGTGCACGCAATTGATGGAGGGCTGGGGGTCTCTTTAAGCTAAGTAAGGCACTTTATTTTATTGGGCGGATATTAGCAACCTATTTTCTTCTGTGGGTTCTTTTATAGACTAAGGGTGACACTCGGGTACATAATCTATCTGATGGTAAGCGGATTTTATGGAATATAGACATCTATGTCTATTCTTGACTAAGCATCAAAATGCGGATGTATTGTCACGCCTGAGAACTAAGATGAAATGCCTCGTTTTCAGTAAAAAGTTAAAAACTAAAAAACTCACTTTACGAAACACAGCAGCATTAAGCTGCTTTTTTCAGCTAGTATTCTGCGAGAACGAAGTCATTCTCCGGTCGAGCCGTCCTGGGCGTCTTACAACTATAATATAGTTGCAGCATAGCTCTAATGCAGTAGTGGGTACCTTTAGAGTTGGCTATAAGGGAATGCCAGAAAAATCAAATCGTCTGCGATAGATCTCAATTAATTATCTAGATTGGCGACGCAGCCTCGAAAGTCAGCATCTGTAATGCGATTGCCAAGCCAATCTCGGCTACTGGCGATTACGGTTAATATTTCCTAAAATTTTAGGGAACCATATACAGCAGTGGATATGATTATGAAGGGTTCGCGGTTTACGGTAATGAAGAAATAAAAGCCGGCCAAATGCGAGTCGGACCCGCGCATTAAGTGCCTTCGTAAACAAATTTTTAGTAAGGGAGCCCCCTTTAATTTTTTATTTATTGTATTTGTTGTTATAGCTGCAACAGAAATACATATTTTGTGATAATTTTAACTGTCTACCTATTACGGATCATGAGATACAGGCTGCTGACAGACAGACGGCGGACGGACGGACAGCGGAGGTTTGTTAATAGGGTCCCGTTGGTTATCCTTTGGGTACGGAACCCTAAAAGATGTCAGTACCACAAGTGAATTATATTTTTTCTTTTTAGCTGGGTTTTCTACGAGCACAGAAGAAATTTGAAAAAATCTGTCAGACAAAATAACGCCGTTAGAATACATCATCAAGGAACAAGCTGAAAAAAATAACGTTTTAATTATTATTGATGATAAATAATTTTTTATAATAAATTCTATGAAAAATATAGTTTTGCTTATTTTTGTATAATTTTTTTACGTAAAAAGAAAATTAAGTACATCTTATAAAGTTAATTACCTACTTAATTTTAAATTTCAATCTTGCTCGAGCAAGGTTGTAATCATCAATACTAAATAAATATTTTATAATAGTAACTCTTTTCTTTATTTTACATGCATACATAAACATGAGCAATTTTAATAAAAAAAGGTCCTTCTCTATTTATTATTGCATTAACTAGGACTTAATATTAATGCAGACAATCATAGGTGACTCAGCTTTTGCTGTAGTTATACATAATATAATGATTTTCTTACGCTTCAAACATACAATTTTCTCTACCTTCAGAACACTGAAGTAGGTGAACTGTTGCGTGGCAGTAGAAATATGTAAGGATATTTCTACTGCCATGTAGTAGTTCATAGGTAAGTATTGGTAAGGAATATTTTCTAAAAGTAATGGTAACAGACGAACACACAGTCCACGTAATAGTAAGTTTATACTGATTTCTTATATTTACCGATTACTCGAACACTTCACATTTAAATACCTAAAACTAGTTTTTACGTATCTAATAACGTATATTAACTTAATTTATATTCCCGACATTTCTAGAAACTATAAAAAAATACAATTAGATTTTTTATATTTGTCAACACTATTATATTGCTTTGTAACATCCCCATTTACTTATTTAATATTCCTTGCGGTATTTTTTTTTTAAAAAGATGTATTACCGATTATCTTATATTGTATTATTTAAGTTTTTCGAAGTCAGCAATTAAAATTTCTCATGTCCAATATACGCTAATAAATTCAAAAGAATAAATGATATAGTATATCCTAAACACGTAAAACTAGTGTTGTATAGTAGAAGGTGGTGTGTTTTACCTAGTGTAGTGGTATTGGTAGTAGTTGTGTAAGGGATTAGTGGTGACGGTGATAGTGCACGGAATTGAAGGAATGCGGAAGATGTTTTTCAAACAAGATAAGATCAGAGACATCGTTTTATTTTACTACGTTTTACATATTTGATATAATTGATTGCCGCAAAGTAATGGCTTTACTTTGTTATATTAATAAACAAGTGCCGGTGTTTGTTGAAGAAATACTGCTTACTCGTGAATACTGCACATTCCTATCGTTTTGTGGACAACGCGGTTACTTTATGATATTATAGCGACGTCGTTGTATGATATGTTTTTTGTGAAAATTATTAGTGAACCAAGCATACTTAACTCAATGTCTTTAGCGCAACAGGCCTGCGACACACGGATGTTGACGCGTTAGTGTAACATTTAGTTAACAACTTTGTTATTAAGGCTTTAACTAGCCTGAATGACCTTGACGAAACGGCGATCGCAGAGATTTTAGCCGATGTCAACACCGTCTAGCAACTACGTTCTGTATTACATATAAAAGTGCAAAGGTTAATAAACTGCGGAGATGACAATTATATAAGTGACATACTGTCCGTTATGCTTGCGCATCACTGAGAATTATGTCGCGGTTACGCATCTTCATTTACATTGTGCTATAGCTTTGTCCGGTAGGCGTCGCGAGCTATCAAGTGTTGAAGTTTCAAGTACGTAGGAATTTTTTATTATATATATTAAATCGTATTTATTTGTATCGTATTAATAGATCTGGGTCAAAGCGTTCGCTGTAAATTTTCCCGGGTTTGATCCCTGATAGCACGAATGAAATTTGTAATTGCAATTTTCGTTAACACGCATTAGGGAAGCACGGCGGGCATTTGCTTGCCCTAAAACCCTCTCAGAAATAAAAAAAAGAGTCCTGTGCTCAGTAGAGGGACTTGTATAGCCTATTACTTTACTTTGTTGCAATATTTATATTCGTTTCAGATATAGAAGGGTACCTTATGCTGACAAAAATATCATGTGGAGGCAACGAAAACGTAAAACATCTTTGTAACTAGATAAAACGTTCGAAAGATTTTCAGTCATGTCATACGCCACATTTTCTATAGAGCGTAGAACATTGCAGATAGGGCAAAATAAAAAATAGTCCAAAATATTATGGGAACTATTTATTAATAATATATACATTTATAGGTATTTATAATAAAAATAATGAACAAGCTGCAAGGTTCAACTAATAATGTTTTTTGTAAACACAATCGTAAAATTCCTGTTTTAATTTTTACCTATGGTTAATTGATGAAACGTAGTCAAGATCACTTCATATAAAATATATTTAATTAAAATTGACACGTGACCTATTTGGCCTTCTACTTACAACTCGGCGGAAATTTGAAAATAAGATTTTGTCTTTTCACACAAGTGTTGTTTATAACTGGCGTGGTTTCGAAAAGCGTGATTAAGTGTCAGCGGTATACAATCAATTAAATACTGAACCTTTTTGAAATTTATTTTTTTGTTTATTTTTGTTATATCTTTTTAAAAACTGACGCCATCTCACTATTTTATTATTTGTTTTTTTTTGTAACGCATAAGGATAAGTTAGACTAAGTTAGATTAACTAGGATAAGTTTAAATCTTTTTTTTATTTTATCACAAATTTTCCGCAATAAATTATTACCTTTTCTACAGTGATACTCTCCTCTTAGTTTCGGCGTGACTGTAGGATGTTATAGTGAGTCACCGTCAGTTACTAAGCGGCCATAAATCATAATATGTATGTATAGACATACATATATACATTTTTGATTTTAATATTTATGTTTTTTTGAATTTTGATTGATTTTATGAAACCTGGTAAAATTATTTTTTTTTATTCCAATTGATGGGCCTGAGTATAATGCCAGTAATGCTCTTTGGCTGAAGTTATTTTTTATTTTATGCTCAATTGTAGACAAAACAATATTGATTGCGCATTTCTAAATTAAAACTGTATCTCTTCTCCTTCTAATAATAGCTCCTGCCCCTAACACGGCGGAATAGTTATTATTATCTATAAGACCATTTGCGGAAACAGTTTTTGTTAACAGTTATGAGTGTAAGATTTTATCAGCTGCTTTGTTTATAGTGCCCTGAGCAACACTTTTCCGGTTTCTGTACAGAAAATGATGCTGGCTTTGCAAATATGGATGGCCGCTACAATTAAATATAATACCCGCTATGTTACACTTATTTACATAGAAACTTCAATTATCATTTGCATAGAATTCTAAATAGCACTTTTACACAAGAAAGTAACCTTTTATATCAGTCTATCTTGTTTTTCACTAATTAAGTGAAAAGTAAAACAAACCAATAGGTCCGTGATTTAAAATTTCTTGCAACTTTTTATAGAAATTGCATAACCTTATCATAATATAAAAGTCAATCCTTTAGCCATGTGATAAAACTTTTAAGTGTGCCAGTCGTACATTAATTTTTTTTTATAGGATCGCGTGACAAACGAGCACATAGTCCACCTGATGGTAAGTGGTTACTGTGACCCATAGACATCTACGAGTACATCTATCCTCAATAAAGACTCAAGATACAGATGCGTTGTCACCCGTGAGGACTAAGATGGAATGCCTCTTTGCCAGTAAAAAGGGTCTCCGGTTCTCTACACTCACCATACGAAACACAGCAGCGTTAAGCTGCTATTTTACGCTGGTTTTCTGTGAGAGCGTGGTCCTTCCCCGGTCGAGCCGACCCATTCGCGCTACAACCATTAATATAGCTGCAGCATGGCTCTACCACGCAGAAAATGATGATATTCGGGTCATCATACTGAAAATAGTCTTTTAAATATTTTCTAGTACAATTGATAATCTTTAGTATGATTGACCGTGTATATGACTTTTATAATTCTGTGTTATTTTTGATGAAAATTATTATTGCAGATAAAAGCCCTTTCACATTTATTTTAGTCTCGAATTAAATTAATCAAAATGAAAATAATAACTTTGGCTCTTTATAACTAATGTTTAAATATAAAACATTGACTTGAAATTATATAATTAGTGGCATTTTTTTACGATTTTTTTAAGATTTTGTTGAAACTCTACTGGTAAAATATATATATATATATATATATATTATAGTTCTTGATGAAAATAATGTATGCACCATCAAGAATTTCTAATGTAATTCTTGGTGTAAAGCTAAGACGTGATAATAACTGTAAACAATAGAATAACCAAATAATGAAAACATTTTCATTTACAACAAAACGTTTACAAAAATACTTGCTTTATAACCTAATAAATATTATTTGACCGTAATAAAATAAAACAAGGTAGTCTTCGGCATGAAAGTAAAAATAAATATTTTCGATTATTTTTGCAATATCTAACAGCCGGATCAGCCCGCGATTCTGATCCATCTAAAGATGCTAATTTTCAGCAAGCACTGTCAAATTCAATAGGAGTGACAGAAAAACGATTCTTGATATAGAAATGTAAATAAATTATTTAACCTATAAAGTAAAATCACTTTATTAAAAATCAAAATAGCCCAATAGCTTTATTAACATGAGACATAATTGTACGAGTGCTTACAATACTTAACATTATTTTACTGAAATCTCAGAAAGTTTTTTTTAATACAATAAGGGTGACAAACGAGCACACAGTCCACCTGATGGTAAGTGGTTGCTACGGCCCATACACATCCTTTCAGAAAGAATGGGTCAATGTGTGAAAGAGTATGAATGTGTTAGCCCAAGGCTGCTGTGGATACGAATGAAAGTGGGCTTAAAGAAGTTGTTTGTGCTAGGGGTGTACGCCCCAGATATGTCTAAGCCCACTTATATCCGAGAGCAGTTTTGGGACATGGTAAGGCTGGTGTTGATGAAATGTAAGGAAAATGAAAATATTATTATGTTAGGAGATTTTAATGGAAGGGTTGGGGTGAAGAGGTCTGGTTATGAAAGGATATTAGGAACGTTTGGCGATGAAAGAATAAATGAGAATGGTGAAGATCTCCTCACCGTATGTGTGGAAAAGAATCTTTTTGTGGCGAACACTTTCTTTCGCCATAATAGGATTCACATGTATACATGGGAAAGAGGGGATGATAGAAGCATGATAGATTTTATAATTGTGGATGAAAGAATGAGGAGCGCAGTGGTAGATACAAGGGTTTACCGGGGGTCCAACGTAGGGACGGATCATTACTTGGTCTTATGCCGAATTAATGGTCTATTCAAACGTTGGCGGCATCGGACATCTGTGTCTACTACTGCGTTACAGCGTATAAGAATAGAGAGGTTACAAGATGAAGGTGTGAACGAGAAGTAAAAATGCAGACTGAGGGAAAATATAGGTGGGTTGAATGATTTAGAATTGAAGAATGTATGGAATAATATTAAGAAAGTTTTGGTGGATGCAGCCACCGAAGTATGTGGTGTAAGTAAGAGAACGAATGAAAGGAAAAGTAATACGTTGTGGTGGGATGATGAGGTACGGATGGAAGTTGAAGCAAAGAAGAGAGCATGGCTAGATTTACTAGCAATTAAAGCTGGTAATTCTAGCGGTATGAATGATGAGATTGAAAGAAAAAAGGCAGGGCAGACTTTAGACGTATAAATAAGAGAGTAAAAGAAGTTGTTGATAGGAAAAAGCAAGAAAGGATAGATAAAAATGATAGAAGGATATCTGATAACTTCCAGGAAAATATTAAAATATTCTGGAAGCTCGTAAGAACTGCCAGGGTGAATTCAAAACAGCCTAGAATGAATGCTATACGAGACGAGAATGGCTGCATGTTGAATGATGAAGTTTCGAATTTAAAGAGATGGAAGGAATACTTTTAAAGCGTGTTTAAGAGTAAAGAGTCGTCTGAAATAAGTGAAATAGAAATTCCGGAAGAAGTGGAGAGAGGTAGGGAGATAAGTGTAGATGAAATAATGAAAGCAATGAAAAGCATGAAAGCAGGTAAGGCAGCCGGAGATGATCACTCGAAATGCTAAGGGCTGGTGAGGGTGTGGTTGCAGGCCTGCTGTACACCTCATTTAATTTGTGTTGGGAACTGAAGCGGGTACCGGAAGACTGGTGCAAAGCCGTAATAGTCCCAATATATAAGGTAAAGGGGTCGCAGCAGGACTGTAAAAACTACCTTGGTATCAGCTTGCTTAGCATTGTGGGTAAACTGTATGCTAAGGTGTTAATTGAAAGAGTTATGGAAGAAACTGATGGAAAAATTTGGGATGTGCAAGCTGGATTTAGAAAGGGGATGGGGTGTACGGATCAAGTTTTTTCCATGCGCATGATAGCGGAGAAGTTTTTGGCCAAACAAGAAAGTTTTTTGTGCGTTCATGGACTTGGAAAAGGCTTATGACAGAGTGGACAGGAATGTGTTATGGCAAACACTGAACTCATTTGGGTTGAGCGCTGGCTTGATACAGGCATTAAGGTCTCTTTATAGGGACTCTAGTGCTTGTGTCAGGATCAACGGGGTCTACTCGAACTGGTTTGGCATTCATAAAGGTGTCAGACAGGGATGTGTGGCTTCCCCGCGGCTGTTTAACCTATTTATGGACAGTTGTTTGCAAACTTTGAAAGTTGAAGAATGTGGGTTGAGAATGGGTGAGTCAACCGTCAAATGCCTTTTTTACGTCGATGATCAAGTCATATTTGCATCATCGGCGGCCGAGTTGCAAATGATGGTTACGTTAATGAATTGTTCATTGAAAGAAAGGGGTATGAAAGTGAACGCAAGTAAGACGAAAGTGATGGTTTTTGAAAGAGAAGAAAGTAAAACTTTATGTGAAATAAGAATAGAAGGGGAGTTGATTGAGCAAGTGGATGAGTTTGTATATTTGAGATGTTTATTTAGCAGGGATGGTAGATATGATAAGGATATAGAACGACGAGTGAACGCAGGAAATAGAGTGAATGGGGCTCTACACGCTATTATGGGGAGTCAGAATGTGTCAACTAAGGCATGTATGGCAATTCATAATGCTGTGTTAGTCCCTACTTTAATGTATGGTAGTGAAAGTTGGGTCTGGCAGAAGAAGCATGAGAGTAGAATAAATGCTGTAGAAATGCGGTCCTTAAGGAGTATGCTAGGGCTGAATCTGAATGACAGGGTGAGAAATAGTGTGATAAGACAAAAGTGTGGTTTGCAAGATGACGTTGTGACAAGGATTAAGAAAGGAATGCCTCGGTGGTTTGGTCATGTAGAAAGAATGAACGAGGAAAGAGTGACAAAGCAAATTTATGTTGCAGAAGTGAACGGCAGGGTTGGGAAGGGACGCCCTAGACGAAGGTTTATCGACCAAATCGGCGATACATTAAAAATGGGCCAGATTAGGAGTACCCTTAACCGACGAGCGTGTATGCGTAGATATATGGATGTAAAAGAGGCGAGAGAGGTGTGTCAGGATCGCGCCAAATGGAAGTCCGTAGTCTCTGCCTACCCCTTTGGGTGACAGGCGTGAGTGTTTATGTACATAATTATAAAATTCAGTATCAACTTATTAATAAAAATATGCAACAATAAAATTACATAGGTATTAAAAACTATCGAAATCTAAGTAACGAGAGCATATTCGTCGTTCCACATCCAAATTATATAAAAATGCATTTTTCAATTTCACTAATCAAAGTCCGCGAAAATTTCTTCTTCTTTGAGCACTTTAAAAATTCATTTATTTAGAAAATAATATGTACATTTACCAAAAAAATCCTTAAGTCATTTTATATCTTAAATTAAAAAAAGAAAAAAAAAAACATTTTGAAATTACAATAATGGAATGAAAGTAGTATAATAATATTATGTCAGTTTTGTTGTGCTTGTATTACAACTGATCAGGTTGTGCCAGCTGGTCAGCAATGCGATAGAATATTTTCATATCAATGCCTTATTTGTTCAAGCTAAGCACTCGTAGTTGTATCTGTTATAGGACGAGAAAAGCGAGTTCTTATGCACCAGGTGACTGTTTAAATATTAGCTGGTGATTGTTTAAATTTTGTACCACTTAACATAATAATTTTTATGAAATATATCTAGAACAGATATGTTATGAATGACTATTTTCCAAAAATCACTTCACACGTAATAAGTTATGCATCCCCTGTGCCTTTTTGTGTTAGACTGGAAACGACTTACTCAGCGGAATTGTATGCATTTTCTTGTAATGCAGAGTGGGACTTATAAAAATTTGGGACTAGTAATATAATATATACATTTTAATTCTAATTTAGTTTTCAAAAAACAACGTCAGTGCTTCCCAAATTTGACTGGCATAACCGGTAGTCTCAAACATTCTATTCTATTTATCTTTTTAATTCAAAATGCGAGGTAACTCATTATTTCATAAATATCTAACGCTAACTATTTTACTAAGCACGCACACATTCGTAGGGTTCGATCGGTCAACAAAAACGTTGTGAATTGAATCGCACACAGAGGAGTTCGAGTGAGCGTAGTTTTTGCCCATAAATCACATTCATTTTGGGATAATTTCAATTAAAATTAGGTGACTTATTTACTCGTTTCGTTCATTCGCTCGTTCATACCTGCGAAAACTAGCGCAACCCTTAACGAGCGAATTCTGCCGGCTATACCAGTCAGATTTATGGAGCACTGAAATTGTTTTTTGAAAACTAAATTAAAATTACAATTTATATACATTAAATTTTTATAAGTAAGCATTACAAGCAATTTCATAAAATTCCGCTGAGTAAGTCGTTTCCAGTCTAACACAAAAAGGGGATGCATAACTTATTACGTATCAAGTGTTGGAGAAAAAATATTTTAGTCCACGATTTTTGGAAAATAGTCATTCATAACATATCTACCCTTATATTTTATAGAAACAATACTGTAAAATTTTAAGTCTATAGGTTCAGTAGTTGTTTTTAAAAAGTGTAACAAAATTTAAACAATCACTAACCAACATTTAAACAGTCACCTGGTACATAAAAACTCGGATTTCTCGTCCTAATTATAGCAGATACAATTACGAGTGCTTAGCTTAACCAAATAAGGCCGAGATATGAAAATATCTTTATCGCATTGATGATCGGCTGGCATAACCCAATCATTTGTAAACAAGTACAACAAAACTGATATAATATTATTATTACTTTCATTCCATTATTGTAATCGCAAAATGTTTTTTTATTTAACTAGCATTTTTCCGTCTGTCGGTGGAGAGATATGTATTATCTCCTGAAAAATTAAAGAGATACAAATCTAAGAACAACACACTCACAAGACCCCTTTCGTCTTTACAAACATAGTTGTTAACTAAATGTTGCACCAACGCATCATTATTTATATGACGCAGGCCTATTGCACTAAGACATGGAGTTAAGTATGCTTGGTGTACCTACTATTAATTTTCAAAAGTACATAGCATACAGAGACATCAACATATCATAAAGTAACACGTTAAGCGCTGTCCACAAAACGATAGAAATGTGCAGTATCCACGAGAGAGCCGTATTTCTACAACAAAGTGGGTCACGCCGGCACTACGTTATTAATATAATAAATTAACGCCTGAATATCTATACTTAATATAATAAAGCGGAAGAGCTTTTTTATTGTTTTTTTTTGTTTGTTTAAACGCGCTAATCTCTGGAACTACCAGTCCGATTTGAAAAATTATTTTTGTATATTATAGCCTGATTCATGTGGAATAGTATAGGCTAGAATTAAGCTATATCACTCAGCTAGACTTATTATTATATATTCCCGTCACTACTAATCCCAACACAACTACTCTCAATAACTACATCAGGAAAGACACCACCTTCGTCAATACAACACAAGGGTTACGTGCCTAGGACAAAATGCATCCTGTATACTTTTAAATTTATTACCGCATATTGGACATTTAATAGTTATGATAGTTGATAGTTTAAGATTGTTAAACGCGTACACAGTCAACCTAACCTAAATATATCTACATCTATCCTCGATGAAGGCTCAAAATGCAGATGGGTTGTCACCACTGAGGACAAACATGGAATACTTCGTTTCCATAAAAAGGCGTCTACGGTTCTCGACACTCACCATACGGAAGCAGTAGTTAGTTTGTACCAGTTTTGACTCACTGAGTCACAATTGGTAAAACTCACCATCCTCAGCCCTCATCAGCTGACGGTGGGTCGCGCCGGATCCTAAAAAAAAGGTTTTGGCATGCTCTGGTCACGAATCTGCGGTCCGTTTTTGCGTAGGATGCGCGGTTCCGGAGATGTGCAGATCTCGTTCCTCATTCAGATCCAGAACCTGTTTAACAGTGTTATTGTATTATACTTCTTTGTTCATAACTACCACGCTATTCTGAATCATCAATAAAACACATTCCTTATTTTTGTTACAATTTTTATTTCCAAAATGTTATTGCTTATTGTCTATAAAATAAGAGCGAAACATCTCATCCACTAAAATATTGTTGTACGGTGTGTTCCCTGTAAATATGCTCGTAAAACTATGCACTGAACATCCCTGAAACTTATATAGCAAATACATTTTTTTTTTAAACGTTACCCCTACACTAGGATTTTCTCCTGTATCGTGGAGGCAGTTTACAAACACAAATTGCACAAGGACAAACATCCAGACCCGGAACAATTAGTTCCGTGCGGGATTCGAACCCGCGCCCCCCAGCGCAGCATCTCATTGCTAAGCCACTGCGCCACGGAGCCGTCGAACATTAAGCAATATTCACCACAATCTGAAGTCTACTCATTCTGAATCCTATCAACATTCCAGTCCCATCTTTCACAATTCCTTTTTAAAATCTCTAGATGATATCATACAGATGATCATCCATATGAATCAAAATATTGATCGATGTCATTCGTATATAATACATATATAAAGCTATCCAATGTGTGTCTGGTTTATCATCTGTATATAAATTGCATATAATATACGTTGGTACGTGGGTATACATGGGTAGTCTATTAACAGCATAAACATTATTTTCTACACTGGGATGAATCTTTTTCAGATGTTGTTGTACATCTAGTGTATCCATGACTGCTATTACTAGATTATTACAGTATTAATCTATTCAATGGTTAACATAGGAATAAACAGTTATAGAGCTAGTATGTAAATATTAAATCGCATTCTTTTGTGATGATCTGTAGGGATCAATGGTGTAGCGCGAATGTCAATCTATTTATTTCCACAAGGCTGCGTGCTAACACCTCCACTGTTTATGTTGAATATCAATTATATGTTGCAAACTAATAACACTCATTGGTATATGAATGACAGCATAGGTGATGTATTTTACATCGGCTCTGCCAATGTTTCTCGGGAACATGTCGTCGAGTACCGGAACAAACATGTGCCTGAAGTCAAATTCTTGTTAAATAAAGTCTCATATTGGTCTCCGAAGACACTCGTTTGCGTGTTCACCGCTAAAAAGAATGCCTTTGTTGCATCCCTTCAATTTCATTGCTTTTTTATTCTCGGCATCCATTTATCGAATGATGTACAGTTCCGCGGTCACTTGGAAGTTAAGGCAGATTTGGTTTCTAAAAAGCTTGGCGTGCTCAACAGAGCGGAACAGTATTTAATGCCGGCACACTGCTTGCAACTTTATAAGACGCAGGTTCGGCCTTACATGGGTATTCCATATGTTCTCATCTCTAAGCTGTAACAGCTTATTGCCAGCTCATTCCACTTGATCGCATCTAGCGAAGAGCGGCTCGAAAAGTTGATTATCAAGTTCTTTCTGATCACCTCGATTCACTGGCGCTGCGAAGATAATTTGAGAAAGTATTTAGATTAATTCCAGAAACGAAATTCCACCAACGCACCCAGTGACAAAGCTCATGATACCATCCATACCATCTGGATGATTGGGGTCCATCACTATGCGATTTACTTAGAGTTTATTTTCTTGCCACAACTTCTTTGTGCAATTGTTTTCCACGTGCGAATTTTGCGAACCAATATGACTTAGGGACTTTCTAGAAATAAGCTTACTCCTCTTTAAAACGCCGGCTTTCAATTGCCCTGCTGTTCTGCTTGGCGGTTGACACTTTCCATCAGGCGAGCCGTATGCTTGTTTGCCCTCTTTTCTTTGTATAAAAACTATATAGTTCGTTAAATAACTGTAAGTAATTAGCGTTACGGTTTACTTGTGAATTATTTTTATTTTTATAAAATCGACGGTCTCTAACGATATTTGCAACTGGTGAAGGTACTTTTAGTTTTAATTTAGAAGGCTGTTTTGTTTCGAGAACGTGATTTTGAATCATGATATTGAATATATTATTGATTAAAAGAATTGATGTTTAATAAACAAATACTAGTGTTTTTTTTCTTTTTACACCTAAAATCCGCATTAAATTACTAAGGGCAAAACCTTATTTTAATTTGTTTTCTGGTAAAAATATCCCAGACAGAAATTAACCAATCATTAGAGTGGTAAGTAACTTTTACCAGATCATAGAAATGTTCTTTTTATTATATAAGTATTTTTCCATGCTCAAATTCTTCAAAAATGTCTGATTATGACTTTTTCTCAGTTTTTACTTCCAGAGTCTTTTGTCTGTAGGTTGATATTTCCCGTTCGTGATTTTTTTGACAAAGCGGCACTAGCTTCGGAAATGGTAAGCAAATCGGGAACTTACTTAAAGTAGGTTATAAAGTGTCCAAACAGCTTTTTAATCATGTAAGAATCACTACAATATGGTAAATAGTACAATTAATATGTATTTTTTTTTCATAATTTCAAATTTAATCAGCTCTCCTGTAAAGTTGCCTATATGTAGCTTGGTAATTTTTTTCCTTTCCACCATCGATTTGTATATAATCTGAAGTGTCAAAGTACGAGGAAAGATCAGGTTTTATATCGGTGTAAAAATATTAATCAATCCGTATCCGAATACAATAATTTGATTTTACTAAACTTTTTAATCACAAAGTTATAATGGAAATCATACATTAATGTTTTTGAATTATCTTAAATACAAAACCATAAATACATTGTTTTCTTATGTATTAACTTAGTTTTTTGCAACTGAACCGCAACTAGGTTTTCCGAAAATATTGAGAGATTATGAAATTGTGGTTTAGCGATTAGATCTTGAGCACCTAAAGCTTTACCCTGGTTCTCCCAGTGTCTTACTAATTTTACGTTAACCCTTTTTTCAATATTCTCCATAGTCTTACCGAAAACTGAATTATTCATTAATTTATAAAAACTTTTTTAAAATCTGATTTTGCCAACGTTTTTATTTTTGTATTTAGATCTATGTACATTTTAAACCAGGAACCCCCATTCCTATGAACTGCTTTAAATTTCTTTAATGAATTGCATATTTATCTTTATATTTAGTATCATTAGTATTGCCTACACAAATAATTTCTAGACATAAAGGAAAGTCCGAATGTAAATTATGAAGTTCATCTGGATATTCCAAATCAAAAAAGATGAAGTCCGATGTCTCAGAAACATTGAAATCTGTATTCGGAATTACCCATTCAAATCCCAACCATATAAATTGTTGGCATCAAAATATGTGATATATGAATTTGGTTTCCCTGCATCATACTACCCCGTGTATTTGTTATTAGCTCTAGCATAACGATTAATACACTAAGGTACACCACTCTGATACCTGATCTAATAAAAGCAATTTTCTCATAATATATTAAAAGTTCTAATTCTATTAGTGTGTATTTTAGTATTGTATCCCAACATAAACCGGGAGCTGTGTAATAATTGGCAGGGTCTAAATCATAAGTATTAATACATAGCTTCCTAAAGTTTTCAAATATGTCGAATAAAAGTAAAATGTCTGTTTTTAAATACAAGTTTGAATAATCTAGCATATAACAACACCCAAATTGTTTTCGAACATCTTTAGTATGATTGTAATCATCATCTGAAATACTGGAAGCTGTAAGCGAGCTATAAAACATTTTTGTTTAGGGAGCGACGTTAGGTTTAAACTATCATTATTAGTCATAAATTCATATGGATAACCCCTTTCCGTTTTAAACGAATAAAATCTTCATCATTAGGGTAATTTCTACGTAATTCTTGAAATTGATCATTACTGAGATTTTTGGCTAATTCTTCTAATTTACATGATAAAAACTTAAATGGTTCTACGAATCTCAATAGAACTTCATGGTTATTAATTTTTAATTTTCTGGAAAAGAATATATATTTTTCTTTATTTTGAGGGATTACTTCGACTTCACTATCACAAAAGTTTATTGCATGAACAATAAAATGGGCATCAAGGTAACTAAGGTTGTGTAAAAATATTGGTTTATGACGTGCTGTTCTGAAATTAAAGCTAAACGATTCATGACTATAAACTACCAGTGTACCAATCAAACTCATAAAAAAGTTTTGCTAACGCTGTTTCAAATATATGACAAATGGTTGCATTTGAAATTTGGTTTTTGTCTTCATTTGTTAGCGTAACTGGATATTTTTGAAGTCTATTTATTTCTTTTAAATTGTTAGGTAAACTTTCCAT
This sequence comes from Parnassius mnemosyne, assembly GCA_963668995.1. Taxonomy (NCBI): domain Eukaryota; kingdom Metazoa; phylum Arthropoda; class Insecta; order Lepidoptera; family Papilionidae; genus Parnassius; species Parnassius mnemosyne. The sequence continues at coordinate 9,899,349 of CAVLGL010000159.1, forward strand.
AAACACTTGTGCACAGTTGGGACCGCAATAAGTTACATATTTTGATAATTTATTATCATATGAACATTTTATGTAATAACCATATAGTTTTGATTCATTCACTTCATGTTTCTGAATATTATGTGTGAAAGGTTTGAATGGATTGTTAGAACATGATTCTATTGGTTTTAAAAATGCTTCAAAATCAGCATAAACTACGAATGGTATCTTTCATATCGTAACTATCATTTCATACTATCAAATTTAAATTTTTAATTATTTTTCTGAACATTACTTTTAAAATGATTAACTAAATACCTTTTCTTGATAAATATATGACACGTTAGACATTCCACTTGATTATCGTTACTGTACACTGTTCCCCGCAGAGGTAGGCGCTTTTTCTTCCGTTCTTGGTTTTTTGATGATCTTGGGTTCTTCGCTGCTCGTTCGCTTCTTTCATTCTTTTGTATTCTCCAAGTTTTAGTGGTTGACTGTTAAAAAGTTTAAATTTAGTAAAAAACTATATAAAACAACGTGTAAATTATAATCGAAATTTATGTTTATTTTACTTACTTAAACTGTGTTTCAACCATCGCACAGTGATTATACAACTCATCATCATATGATGAATCGAACAGTTCACGCTTCCAGAAGTCATCACAAAATTGATACAACTCCTGATTTAATTCGCTGTTAAATAGTGCCATATTCTCTTCCATGGGTGTGGAAAAGAAAGCACTGGTGCACACTTCGCTGAAAATTTCCATCTTTATAGTAAAGAAGAAAATGGGTAGTAGAGTAAGTAACAATTCAGTGTTGGTAGAACAACTGATACCAAATTCCAAATAATGTACGATATTTATAGTTTTTTTTATAGGATATGGTGACAAGCGAGCACACAGTCCACCTGAAGGTAAATGGTTGCTGTGACCCATAGACATCTACATCTACCCTCTATAAAGAATCAAAATGCAGATGCGTTGTTACCCGTGAGGACTAAGATGGAATTCCTCTTTTCCAGTAAAAAGGGTCTTAGGTTCTCTTTACTCACCGTACGAAACACAGCAGTGTTAAGCTGCTATTTTACGCTGGTATTTTGTGAGAGTAGTCCCCGTGTAGTGGCGGGTAAGAATACTCACTACCACATATCTTCCCGTGGGTGTCGTAAAAGGCGACAGAGGGAACCTCAAACGGAAGATGGGCAGTAGCATCTTTCTGATAACAGCAAAATAACAATAAAAAAACTGCGGTTGCCAACCCGCTCGCCAAGCGTGGCAACTATGGCAATATACCCCCCATGAAAGTAACATAGAGACGGCCCCCAGTCCCCGGCGGTCCCGCTGTTCCTGGCTGGCGTTAATAGGCTTGTAATCGGAGTATGCACCGTCTACTACGACCTTGATGCTTCGATCTGCAAGAAAACTGTTGATACAATTTGACGGCTCCGTGGCGCAGTGGCTTAGCAATCAGTTGTTGCGCTGGGGGCCGTGGGTTCGAATCCCGCATGGAACAAGTATTTGTATGGCCTACAAATAATTGTTCCGGGTCTAGATCTTTGTCCTTGTGCAATTTATGTTTGTAAACTGCCTCCACGACACAGGAGAAAATCCTAGTGTGGGGGTAACGTTTTAGTTTAAAAAGAAAAAAAAAAGAAAAAATAGCACAATTTCTCGGGAAGCCCATAGGAAGGCAGCTTCGAAAGAAGCGCTTTGTGCCAAACCCGATCGAAAGCATTCGCTATGTCCAAACTAACGGCCATCGCTTCCCCCTTGGACTCCTATGCCTCCGCCCATCTATGAGTAAGGTAAACTAGAAGATCACCAGCTGAGCGACCACAGCCGTAAACCGTACTGGCGGTCACTAATCAGCTGGTGAACCTCAAGGTACCGCATGAGCTGGCTGTTAATAATGGTTTCCATTAACTTGGAGAACAAGGAGGTGATAGCGATAGGCCTGTAGTTGGACGGATCCGAGTGTTCGCCTTTTTTAGGGATCGGGTGAACCAAAGCTGTCTTCCACGAGTTCTGGACTACGCCTAGGGAGTAGGAGTACTGAAAAATATGCGTTAAACCGGTGCCCACTCCGGAGCACACGTCTTCATCACAATAGATGGTACTCCATCAGGCCCACTCGACTTATTGACGTCCAGAGAGAGAAGTGCTCTACGCACCAAGCGCTGTGTAAACAGCACTTCCCGCATAGAGCACTCACACCGCGGGATGGTCGTCAGTGTGTTCCCCCATCATCTAGAGTCAAGTTGGACGAAAAGAAAGAGCCTAGCAGATCGGCTTTGTCCTTTGCGTCATGGCCCAGTGAGTAGTCCACCCTTTGCAGAGATGGCAGAGATGGCTTACAGAAGTTCCCTTGGACTGCCTTGGCGAGAGACCAGAATGCACGTGTTCCCGAAGGGTGGCGAACTAGTTTCTCGCCAATTCTGCCGATGTGCTCTGACTTTGCCTTGGCAATGACACTTTTGAAGGAAGTGGAGGCGGAATTATACTTCTTTTTAAGAGCGCTGGTGTTTACATCCCGGGACGTTGATGCGTCAGCCCAGGCCAGGTAGCACTCCTGCTTATAGCGTGATGTTATTTTACAGGAGCGACCAAACAATGGCTGGGATCTGCCTCCGATGGGCACCACAGAGGATGGAATAAAAAGTTCCATAGCCCGAATTCCATACCACATCAGCAACAGAATCAGCAACAACGATGGGATCTTCCGGCGAGAATCAAACCCGCCCTCGAGGGTAGGATGCAAAAAAAGACCGCAACCTGTCCCAATCGGCCGACCTATAGTGCCAAACACGGCAGCAAGCTGCAGATCGCAACGGCGATGGGAGCGTGAGTGGCACCGTACTCCGGATCAGACAATGGTCCGAAGAGCCCAGAGGGGCATCGACGGAGATCTGATATCCGTCCGGATGAGAGGTCAGTAGAAGGTCCAACAGGGAAGGTGCATGATCCTCCACATCTGGGATCCGCGTAGGCGAAATAACCAGTTGTGTTAGACCATATGCCAAGACAAAGTCATACACAGATCTACCCGCATGATCGGTTAAATGGGTAGCCATTCAGCGTGGTGGGCGTTAAAATCACCGAGTATCACGATCTCTGAGGATAGGACCTGTTGCAGCACGGAGTCAGCAGCCATTTGGACGTGGTCGATGAGTCGGTCTGTGTAGGCATTACTGCTATGGGACCTATAGAGGCACCCGTAGACGCGGGGATGGTCGTCGCTGTCTACGCACAGCTATAGGATGGACAGGCCCGTACCTTCAAGACTGCCGAGGCGTTGAAAACAGATGTCCTCTCTGACGTATACGCAAACTCCAGCCCGGGGCACAAAGGTGTGTTCGAATTTGTACCCCAGGTAGGAGAGATATAAAGTATAAAGTAGTTATAAAGAGCAAAGCCGGCTTCGCCGTCTCTAGATGGTTATGGACAGCTTTAAGGTTGGAATGAAGTCCGCTGATATTGCAAAAATTCACGGATAGCGTGAAAGGGGTCGCCTTGGTCTTATTGCTCCGCTTGCCCCGAGAAGTATTAGTCGCGAGCGGAATTTTGCCCCCCCCCCCCCTTCCCAGAATACGCGGGGCAGCTTGAGCACCCACGCCCATGAGTGGAGCAGTTTGGTTGTGGATGTTCAGCGAGGGATTCTCCAGGGGTGCTGGTATCCTCCTGGGGTAGTCTTCTGTTCAATTCCGCTACCATGTTGATGGGGGGGGGGGGGGGGGGGGGAATTGGGCCTCCAGCCACCTGCAATCATCAAGCAAGGTATTCTGTGAGGTCGTGTTACCACTGCGATTCGAGTCGGCCCATCCGTGCGACAGCAAAATCTGCCGCGTGGCTCTACCACTGTACGGTGTTCGGTTGCCACCTACGATAACTCAAACTGGCAACTTATAATGTACAAACCCTGCGGACTGACGAGAAGATCCTGGAGCTGGAAGAAGAGATAGACAAGTTGCGCTTGAATGTCATAGGATTATCCAATGTCCGAAGAGAGGAGGAGGACACGGTAATCATCGAATCCGGCAATTTGTTCTATCACTGGGAGGGGACCATCTGTCCCAAGGATGTGTCGGATTTATCGTCCACAAGTCTCTCGTTAACAACGTTGTAAAGATTGGGAGTGTGTCAAACAGGTTTACGTTACACACCCACACACACACGCACGCACCCGCGCACGCACGCACGCACGCTCGCACGCACGCACGCACGCACGATCGTACGCACGCACGCACGCACGCTCGCACGCACGCACTCACGTACGCAAGCACGCACACATGCATACACGCTCGCACGCACGCACGCACACACGCATGCACGCACGTACGCACGCACTCACGCACGCACGCACGCACGCACGCACGCACGCACTCACGCACGCGCGCACTCACACACACACACACACGCGCGCGCGCGCGCGTAAGAAAACAACAAAAAAAAGAAAGTTTGTCAATTGCATAAACACTTGGTAGATCCACTTGATAGGTTAAACGACTATACACTGATTCCATGACTGCAGCTGCTCGGTCTTATATAGCACCAGTAATTTATATATAATCTAAAGCATTTCCGCAGTGAAACTGATAGTATTTTTTTCATTCTTTCGTATCGCGATTTGCGCTACGAGTACACCAATGACCCCTACAAATCGTCACAAAATAATGCGATTTAATATTTACAAGTCACTATAATTATGCATTCCTATGTTAACCATTTAATAGATTGGTACTGTAATAATCTACTAATAGCAGTAATATCAAGGATACACTAGATGTACAACAACGTCTGAAAAAGTTTCATCCCAGTCAAGAAAATAATGTTTATGCTGCTAATAGACTACCCATGTATACCCACGTACCAACGTATATAATATGCAATTTGGATACAGATGATAAATCAGGCACACATTGGATAGCTTTATGTATGTATTATATACGAATGGCATCGGTCAATATTTTGATTCATATGGATAATCATCTGCATGATATCATCTAGAGATTTTAAAAAGGAATTGTAAAAGAGGGGACTGGAATGTTGATAGGATTCAGAATGAGTGGACTTCAGTTTGTGGTGAATATTGTTTAATGTATTTGCTATATAAGTTACAGGGATATGCATGCAATGCATAGTTTTACGAACATATTTACAGGGAACATACTGTACAACAATATTTTAGTGGATAAGATATTTCGCTCCTATTTTATAGATAATAAGCAATAACATTTTGGAAATAAAAATTGTAACAAAATTGAGGAATGTGTTTTGTTAATGATTCAGAAAAGCGTGGTAGTTGTGAACACAGAAGTATAATACATTTGCACTGATAAGCAGGGTGTATAACGAGTAATAGATAAGAGCGACCATGACGGTGTTCAAGGAACAATAGATAAGAGGAAAGGCGGAACAATGGAACGCTAATGAGGGTGCACCCTCTTCGATCGATACCCGGTCAACCGGATATCAATTAGATATAAGTTAATTGATCTGCACATCTCCTTGATCAAAAACGGACAAATTCGTGATCAGAGCATGCCAAACCCTTTTCTTTTAGAATCCGTCAACCTACCGTTAGTCGATGAGGGCTGAGGATGGTGAGTTGTACCAGTTCTGGCTCAGTGAGCCAGAGCTGGTACAGATTAACTACTGGAATCCTTACTTATTGAAATCAGCTGCATGTATCTTAGAACTGTAGTAGCCACTTACCTTCAGATGTACTGTAAGTTTGTTAGTCACTTCAGTTTTATAAAATAAAACTGTGCACATATGATGGTTTACAACAATTACCTTGGGTTATTCTATTTCTGCTATTTAAAGAAAAGGGGAGATCACCAATCAGGCAGTGTTTAGCCCCGGAAGCCAATGCACCGTGTGCTAGTACGGAGCTTGATTTATATATACAGAGTCGGCTGGAAACTTCTATAGCATGATTTAGGCTTCAGTTTTTTTGACGTGACGACAGCGCCGCCACTTCCACCCCCTTGCACAGACACTAGGTCGATGGTACAGTTAAGTGTTCAAGTAGTTGTAAGTAGTAGACTGCTGTTATTTGAAAAATAGCGCATATAATAGATTTCAGAAACAGGAAAGACTCCAATGCTGCGATTTCGATTCAGATTCTGAGGCTTGCAGAAGCTTGAGACCGTAAATAATGTTTGCTCGAGAGGGAGCAAAAAAGGTTCATGAGAACGATAATTTAGGTTTAAAGCTAAAATAAATAATAGTTTAATAAAAGTAAAAAAAACATGCTTTTGTAGATAACTGAAATAAAAAGTAGAAAATAATTTTCAATATGTTTAAAATCATTTTATTAGTAATTAACATAAAATATTCATCTTATTCTAAAAAAGCGTGGGGCCCTTCATGTCACTTTTGTAAATATTATTGTGGATATTTGTAAAATTTGGGTCATCATAAAAATATCCAAAAAGCATCCCATTATTTTGTTGTTTTTTTTTTAGTTTTTTTTGTTTTTAAAACAAAAAACACGCTTTTGTAGATTTTTTTTATTTTTGGAATGAAGTTCTTTTACGCATCTTACAGTGAACTGGCAGTAATCATAGGTTTTTTTAATGAATTATTCGCAAATCCAGGGTATTTCGGTATTCAGGTAAGGATAATGAGGCAAACTATTTAAACTCTTGCATTGTCATCGGTCCTTGATAAGTGTGCGAAGTTTCAAATCATTTCGACGTTTTGAAGGAGATGAAAATCATATTCAAAAATTTCCTTATATAGATTCATACCAAGCTAATAAAATCGTGTTAAAATATTTGAAGGTCTCGAGTTGTATTGTTCTCATTACGTTGAGGTTCACCACATTGGCTGTGATTGCAGGCATACCATCTTAGTTCTCAGGGTTGGCATTGCATCTGCATTTTGATTCCTAATCGAGGATAGATATAGATGTTTGTATGCCACGACATACGGTGGACTTACCATCAGGTGGACTGAGCGCCCGTTTGTCACCCTCATTCTTGAAAAAAATAAGAATGAATTTATAAAATTTGTTCTCAAAATGACCTAAAAATAAAAAGCGATTTCATGTGATATAACTTATACACTATTTAATATTTATGCAAAATATACATTGAAATAGCGTTTAGCATCACCTTTATGATTATTTATATAATTATTATGTTAGAGCAATAATACTTTTCAGTAGAATTACAGAGATTCAAAAGAGTTTAACACCTCACCTATAGTTCTTATCAGTGCTTTGTACTTATAATTAAAATTACTTATAATTGTGTTAGGAATACTCCGAGAACAATAAACGATAAACGGTTATCAAGACTAGTTTTATCGACAATGATAAAAAAAATGTAAATTGTGTTTTTATATAATATAGAAATATTATTAGCAAGTCAATAGTGTGACAATGTTCTGTTTACAGATTATTAAATATTTTTAGTAAATTTTATTAAAAAAGTCAGAATGTCCCCAACACAAGAATATATCAGTGATGATCAAGACTATACAATGGAACTAACTGAAAGTGTTCCTCTTAAAGAGAATATTGAAGAAACCAAACCTGAGGAGAAAAAGACAGTTAAAGCGACGCTTTTACATATCTTCAGAAATGTGACCGTAGAACCAACAATGTTTTTTTTTGTGGTATCGCTTCTTTTAACTACGTTGACGTCACAGAACTTGAGTCTTGAAAAAGCCTGTCGCGTCAATCTTAACATTACAACAGATATATGTAATGCTCTACGTGCGCAAGATATAGAAAGCCGAAATGAATATGAAAGAAACACACAGAAATTAGTTACAGCTTCGATGGCTTGGAAAACATACTTGACTGCAACTTTTCCTTGTGTTTTTGCTCTTTTTGTTGGGTCATGGTCAGATAGAACAGGGCGGAGAAAAATTTTCATTCTCATACCAATTGCAGGACAGATTCTTGTTTGCATTAACGGCATGTTAAATACGTATTTCTTCTATGAACTCCGTCTGGAATATTTTGTGTTAACTGAAGGAATTTTAGAAGGATTTTCCGGTAGTTGGTGTGTTTGTTTTATGGTGATCTTTACATATATCACTGCTATCACAACAATCAAAAATAGAACGTTTCGCATGGGATTAATAAATTTCAGCTTAACAGCAGGATTTCCAGTAGGAATGGGTATTAGTGGAATATTACTCAAAACTTATGGATATTATGTTTGTTATGGATTGGCATGTGGTATACATGCTGCTAACTTTACGTACAATCTATTCTTTATAAAAGATACTACAAAAACCAAGGATCAGACAGAGGTAATCTATAAACATTTATTTTCCTATTTTTACTTTTGGTAACACTATATCTCATACATGTGTTCTTAGAATAGTACACGTTATTGTAATAGTTTTTAATAAAAACATTCGTAGAGTTTAAAAATGTATGTTATCGCTTTATATATTCTGACTTACATAGTAAGCAGATAAAAAAGAGACAATTTATATCCAAACCCGAATAGAGAGTGCCATAGATATTATAACGGATAGAATTAATGTATGTAAAACAGTTTCGCCCATTATATTTTTTGTAATAAATATCGGAAACACAACAGGAGATCCCACCTCTGATCCCTGAAATACATAAGTAAAAGGATAATTGATAAAGTAGTAAAAGTATTGGAACGGATGTTCACTTGCTCTCTTGCTTACGCCAGTAATCATTATCAACAATAAAACTGCGTAAACTTTATTATAATTACAGTTAGACCATACCGTAATATGCCCCTGTTACAATTGCAGACTTGTGTTACGAGAGGGATGTAATTACATGATAATACCAAATTATGCAAACCAACAGCAACACTACCCATCTCCATTGCAGCACAGATCAGCTTCTTAGCAACACCATCCTCCTTGCCTGCACCAGAAGAACCACGATACTATCTTATCACTCGTAGAATGACTCGCTTACAGTGAACTTTATACTGCACCAACGACCTACACTCAATTCTACCTCACCACCATCGATATGACGCTCCGCTAAAGTGAAGCAACCTCTCGCTCACTCTCTATCCAACTCGTATTTTATAGACGTGCCGATATACATTTTATGTAATTTCTGCATCTTTCGCATCATAGATAGATAAAATTTTCATTATTTGCATTTTATTTATATTAAAAACATCACACTGCTCGGTCTTAATATATCTGCATCTGCAAAATAATAAGGTCCGATCCTCCTCCAATTTCTACGTTAATAGGCACATCGTAAGTCATAAGCTTATCGGAAATTTCATGAAAAAAAAAACCTTTAGCTCGCAACACAAAATGCTCGGTTCTTAAAGGAAATCACTGACACCATGAACGCTCTCTTTCGAATGCATCTATGATGGTGCCAGGATGTTGCGCAGAACCTCGTCCATCAATCAGTAGGATGCAACCACATGTAACTGTGCTTTGGTTGGTGTTTGGGGAACTATATTCTCCCTTACATTTTGGTTTTTCTTTGAAAATCCTTAAAAAATCAAATGTGACAAATGATAGGTATGTTTAGGACATATTTCGTAGTTTATAATATAAAACGTAAATAATATTAGGAATTTATTATGCCTCATAATGCTGCATAAACAACTACAAACAAGGGGTACATTTAAAAATTTTGTACAACCGACTTCAATATTAAATTATTGATATTTTAGTCCCACTACATAAAAAAACATCAGCTTTGAAATAAAAAAAATAATAATCGAAATCAGTTCACCTATAAAAAATTAGGTTACACACATAAAAACATATAATGGAATGGAGTACTTCATCCATTTTGAAGTCGGTCAAAATATTCAATTTGAATAAAATATTTTTGTAAATGATGATGTAGTATGAATTACCTTCTCCTGCAATAAAAGTTAATATGTATACAATTTTAATTTTTGCTAATATTACCTACATTCAAGTAAGATGACAAACGTGTAATGTTTGCTACATTATACCTGACGGGAATTGAGTGTGGTACTCACATTTATCCTTGATCAATCACAATGCAGATGCGTTATAACCTCCGGAGATAAAATGCCTAATATTTCTTCATTCATTAGAGCTTATCAAGTTCACTGATTATATAGGCCTTCCCTTAAAGTGAGTAAAAGATAGTTGCCACGCTTGGCAGCCGAAACTCGAGATATTTGGACCTTAAAAATTGTGGACGACTTTATAGACGCGTAAAAACATGTTAATTAACAGAAAAGGAATATTTTCTCATTACATATTTATTATAACAATATTAAAGTATATTAAAAAAACAGTGTTTATCACAAGCCTTACCTTGGTGGTAAGTGGTGGTTAAGACATAGGTTATAATAGATAATATAAGGTAATAAATACATAATAATATTAAAAGCCAGTGCTTATCTACAAACCTTACCTTGGTGGTAAGTGGTGGTTAAGCCCTAGGTAATAATAGATTATATCAGGTAATAAATTCATCCTTGAGAATATATAGGAATTTTATTATGATTATTATTTATTTTAAGCGTGTTCAAGATAATATTATAATATATTTATGAATATTAATCTTTATATATAAAAATTACATGTCACATTGTTTGTCCGCAATGTACTCCTAAACTACTGAATTGATTTAAATGAAATTTTGCACACTGTGTATAGTTTGGTCCAACTTGAGAGATAGGATAGTTTTTATCCCGATAAGTGACCTTTAATTTTTTTATTGCTAATTTCAGTTTATTTAGGAAAGCAAATGGTCGTCGGAAAGGGTAGAACAAAGTCTGTCTGGTCAGCGAGTTATGCTATATAATTAACAAGAATAATTATTGAAGCAACGTAGTTTAGCTACCTAACGTTGAAGATCATTCAGATGACAATGATGAAGAGATGGAGTTTTTTTTAAATATTTACTCATGAATAAAAAATATTTCATACTCACAATCTTTGTAGCTATGAAATATAAATGAATAGATATTAAAAAAAATGTTTTACTTGTTAATTACCCTGTAATATTGAATAATAGATTGATGTAAAATCTGAAATAAATATATTTTACAATAACGAAAAAACATTCCAGGTAGGCGGCCAGGGCTTCCTTTGCTTTTTACGTGCATTTTTCGATCTTACAAACATAAAGGAAATATTTGCAACTATATTAAAACATGGTCCTAATAATAGAAGAGCGCGAATTATCGTCTTGCTAGTTGTGGTCGCTATATTGTTTGGTCCAATGCATGGTAAAAACATTTGTTCAAATTAAATCCTATTATATATCTTGATTTTAATTTTAATATAATTAATTATACATTAGCGCTATCTTATTTTTTTTTAACTTTATCCTTGAAGATTTAAATAATTGTTTAAAACTATATTAACTTATCGAATTATAAATACTACATTATTAATAAATGCTTAATTTTAGGTGAAATATCAGTTTTATACATATCCACTAGATACAGATTCAACTGGGACGAAGTCAAATTCAGTATTTTTCAAACTTATAATTTTGTGACACATACAATAGGTAAGTTTTATTCCAATATAAAATCATATGCAATAAATAATATAACAAGAAATAGTATTCCGAAGTATTTAGCATCAGGTAAGACATATGTATTATTTAATATGTATTATTTATTATTAGGAAAAATAAAATCTGACACTTAATTCCATTCGTGCAGAATATAAAAGGTGGTATGATTTAAAAGCAAAAAAATTCATCCGGTTGTAAATATTTGAATGTCTTTGTTTAAAAAGTATTTGTAACGCACAGATATAAGTAAATTTACTTACATTTATGCCAAATCGTCTCGCATCGTTACGTGGGTTTCGTAAGAGATGGCATAAGGAAACAAACCAGGAGACGTGGAGATCTTCGTAATAACAACTAAAAAATAAAAAATCGACTGTGTTTGCTAACTCACTTGCCAAGGCTGGCAACTATAGCAAATAACAAGTCTATCATCAGCAGTGGCCTTTTGAAAAACCAATAGAAAAGAAATGAAGAAAGATTCCCGTGTGGCGGTCTTGTACCGGTAAGCGGATTGTATTAGATAGAGTAAGGACCTGATATGAGATTCAGGAATTCGATGGATGCAGGTGGCTATGAAAGGTGCTTTGTGTCACTCTTTGCGACGTGCATGCGTGAACTTACTCGCAAATTTAAGTGCCTTCGGACAAGCCACTTGACCGTGAGCTGTGGATTGACTTATATTTGTTCCGCGTTGGAAGGCCACTCCGTTTCATACACAATGTAGATGTTGCTATGTTACGTAAGTCATGTTTCTCCGTTGGTCACTTTTTATCACAGCCATAACGTTACCATATTTTTGCAATTAATGTATATCTAAGATCAGGGCAAGGATGTAGTGTTAGGAGACACGACGGAAATTACACATCCACATTCAAAAACCAATAATTTGCGTTTTAACACAACTGGTGAGTTGACAACTGGTCAACCATATCTTTGGTGTATCTTGCTAGTTAAATAACGAGACTTTGGCGACTGACTTAATCCCAAAAAATTGTCATGACCTTACTCAAAACCAGAGTAGTAAATACGGAAATAACTCTATCAAGAATTTATATTTGCTCTATTCCTATGTAATGTGTATACGGCTTGTATTACAAAAGTTAGGTTCATTAATTTGTTTCCTTATTTTGCTCTAACGCAACATATCTTTGTGGTCTAACAACGTCCTTTGCGCATTTTTTTTCATTAGACTAAATCACAATTAACGCAGCTAAGTTAATTTATAAGTCTGAGTGCGGCGTGACTATTTGCAATAAATCCGGGGCTCTCTCCGTAGCGTTTGTCTCAGGTGCTCATCTATAGCCATAACCATGTTATTTATTCCACGATTTGGATGTCTCAAAAGACGCAAAAATCATACTATCTGACATAAATGAGTTAGTCTGTATCTTTTAATTATGCCCTCCAAATATTTACTACCAGAAATGAGCTGGCATATACATATAGTTAATTAATGCTGGCGCATTTTTGGAAAGGATTATGTCGAGCTGTGAACTTAAAAACCTGCGGGTTGAGAAGTCATCAGGTTGAGCTTTGGACAGCTAATTTTATGCTAGTGTCACGTGACCTTGGATCAAATCAAGAAAGTGAGATACTTGAGTTTAAATGAATGCCAGAAATGCTCGTATCTTCACCAAGATTCGCATCATTGAAATCTGACCCACTTCAAATCTAAGCATATAAGCGCTCAAGCTGAAGCCCCCATCCAAGACTGCTGAACAGTCTCGGATTGGGGACGACTAAATCTAGTCCATTTTAATCCTCAGAAGACAGAAGTTTGCGCGTTTACCGCTAAATAGTCGTATCCCCTCAGTTTCAAAGCACTCCTCTTGTTGCCTCAGCCAGTATCGGATTCCCCGGCGTTGACATGTCTAGTGACGTGCAGTTTCGTGGTCACTATGAAGAGAAGGTCAAATTGGCTTCTGAAAATCTTCGTGTGCTCAGCAGAGCGGGACAGTATTTCATGCCGGCACACCGCCTGCAACAGTAAAAGGCGCCAGTTCAGCCTCACATGGAACATTGTTTCCCTATCTGGGCTGGGGCTCTCCAGTGCCAGTTAATTCCACTTGATCGCATACAGCGCAGAACGGATCGCATCGTCAATGATCAAGTCCTTTCCGATCGGCTCGATTCACAGGTGCTGCGAAGAGATGTTGCATCCCTTTGCATTTTTTTTTCGCACCTACCACGGGAATTGCTATGAGGAATTGTTCGAATTAACCCCAGCCGCCAAATTTCACGAACGCACATCGCGGCAAAACTTTCGATACCATCCACACCACAGTGGTGGACAGCAAGCGTACACGTTTCACTAGTAGTTTTCTCCCGCGTACGAACTCTCTGTGGAATAGATTACCACCGACGATTTTTCCGTACTGATACGTCTTAGGGACCTTCAAGAAAATACTTTACTCCTTTGTAAAAGGCTGGCAACGGACCTGCAATACCCTTGGTGTTGCAGTGTTTCATGGGCGGTGGGTGTCACTTACCGTCAGGTGAGGCGTTTGCTCGTTTGCTCCCTCTCCTGTAAAGAAAGCACAAATAAGTGTACCTGTTGAATCTTTCACATCAAGTAAGTTAAGCGCAGTTAACTGCCTCTAAGGTTTAGTCACAGAATTGTTGTCAGCGTAATATGGCATACTTAAGAACTTACCTGTGTATGTTATCAGTTCTACAAACACCGTCCTCGTTCCTTCGATATACTACTTAGTATTTATATAGTATAAACACTCACGCCTGTCACCCAGAGGGGTAGGCAGAGACTATGGACTTCCATTTGGCACGATTCTGACACACCTCTCTCGCTTCCTCCACATCCATATACCTACACATACACGCTCGTCGGTTAAAGGTACTCTTGATTTGGCCCATTTTCAATTAGTATTTAGTGATATGTAATAATTTCTTCTTCTTCTTAATAACTGGTTTTAAGGCTCTGGGATCTAGCCTTTCTGAGCCTGAAGTTACAATATATTATAATAATTATCCTTCATAGTAGACTGCTTCACAATATGTTGATGCGTCACCATGTGCAGCCCTTGGGAGATTTTGACGGCAACTTGAGCCAGCAGGCAGCCGATCGTTGGCGATGGTATCTCAAGGCGCCTAAGCAGATAGACACCTTATTTTGAGAATCACATCACCATCAGAGCACTTGTTTCACAGTTTCCACTAATAGTTCACATGCGCAGACACTTAATATACAAAATCGCACCACTTTTACATATCAAAGTCCACTTCAAACCATTATTTAAACAACAATACTGGAGCAGCAAACCGCCGCCGGTCAAGTTCCCGCCAAAACCTCGTAATAATTTCATTCATTCATCCATTACAGCCTTATATTTTATTAAATGTTTATTTTTGTCTTCCCATTACATTACAGCTTATAAAAGCCTAATGCTTAACATAGGCCTCCCTTATACCTTTCCCAGGGGATATTGCCATAGTTGCTACGCCAAGTTTGATAACTGCAGTTTTTTTTTAAATTATTTTGAGTTGTTATCAGGAAGATGCTGCTGCCCATCTCCTGTTTCATTTTCCCTCTGTCAATTCTTTTGATATTCTTACACCGCCACTACACGGTCTCTATTTATTAATAATTTATTCCAAATTTTTTTCTGTCGTCCTAATTCTCATTACGTTTACAAATGTGCAACATAATATAGATAAATAAACTTTCATTTCAGGTGCTCTATTTTCGATACTCTTTTTTAGTAAATATTTAGGCTGGCACGATGCGCTGCTTGGAATTATTTCTACTGTGAGCAAAATTTTAGGATCTTTTGCATATTGCTTTGCACGCAGCCAATGGGTATTTTTTCTCGGTAAGTTATTTTAATATGTTATTTCTATTTACAAAAAAAAATATTCCTTTAACCAGCGACCTGCCACGACTTCACCGGCTCTATTAATGTTGCGATATAAGATAATCCTCAAGGATCATTTATTTAACCAGTTTATGATTTAAAAAAAATCTCTAATTTTTTCTAATAAAATTAGCCTAGGTCAATCCGGGTATTTCTCTCTATCTGTTCTTGAAGTTTTATTGGAATATTTTCGGAGATAATCCCGAACATAAGCAAAAAGACACGACTAAGTTTTAAAAATGGTTTCTAATACCTT
This sequence comes from Parnassius mnemosyne, assembly GCA_963668995.1. Lineage (NCBI taxonomy): Eukaryota > Metazoa > Arthropoda > Insecta > Lepidoptera > Papilionidae > Parnassius > Parnassius mnemosyne. The sequence goes on from CAVLGL010000159.1 coordinate 9,914,943, forward strand.
TATGACATACAGATATTCAGATAACCCCCTCAGCTCAATAAAAGGTAGTCAGTTTGATATTACAAACAGACACATCAATTTTATTTATGGTCTATATGGTATATAATACATGAACAACTTCAAATGTTGGCAGAATCAATTTGAAATAATAGCACGATTACAATATGTCAAAATATATTATGTAATCAAAATATCTAAATTTCGGATATAAAACAACAAAAAAAATTGCATCACTAAGAGTTAAAATAAAATAATAGAATGGACATTAGAACTATTTAGGTTTTTGACATCATTTGACTGGAATGAAAGTTTTGCACAATTTTAACTTTTGCCCTGGCTTTAATGGTTTTCTTTCCGACAAATATATTACAGATACCCGCAACTTATATTTTTATGATATGTTGTAGAATAATTGCAATGAACTATGATTTAATAATCATAGTTCAGAGATTTGGTTTATCAAGTAATGAAATAGGAATATCTCCCGTTAACGTCATTCCCGTGCATCACGGTAGACAATAAACCTTAGACACCTTAGATAAGACAATCACATGATATGCGATTAAATATACGTGACAAATGTCAGGTTATACGAGTAAGTTATCAAAAATAACCTTTAATTTATTTTAAAAACGCTGTTAATTTCAATTGCAAAGTTAAAACGAATTGATAATCGGAACCTAATAGAAAAATGTAAATTCGATAGTATATGTTCCGGGAGAAAACAAAACGATAACGAAATTAATAAAGAATTTTCGGGCCTAATGTGAAAGATGCGGCGTTTCTTAATAAAAACATCAGGATTCACTCAAGTAAAGGAGAGTGGGATAATTGGGCCTAAATTTAACGAATTAGTTTATACTTTAAAAACTTGGCTTTATTTATCTGAATTAAAATACAAAAAACTGGCTCGTTTAACAATCTAGAATTCAAAAATCATAAAATGAGAAATAATTGAAAATATCGATCTTATTAATACAATCGATTTAATATTTATTCGGATCCAAAAAAAAAGCTTTCAATAAAATTCCGTAATTTACTTTGAATGATATTTGAACCCAATTAGAAATAAAATATATTATTCGTAAAAGAAAAAAAGGAAATAATTGTTTTTATCTATAAATCGATTAAAATAAAGAAACGATACACTAATGAAATTCCCTATTCTGAACCATTCGTAACACTAAACGTCTTTTCATTTTATCAAAACTTGACAACTCTTCATACATCAGAACTGCTCGCATAAATTTGTAAAAAAGACCAATTTTCGATTCCATTTGAAACAAGCGAATTTCGAATAAATCGAGCATTTTAAGATCTATTTAAGAGAATTTGTGTTAACTAGGGAGATAAAAAATAATTGCGTTCACATGTTCAAAATACGTAATAAAAAACATACATAGCATCACCATACGCATTTGTTCATAAACAGTAACAACAACAATTTGAGTAATCGATCTCAGCACGATATGCTTAATATTTACTACATTTGTCACTGGTAGTTGTTTTAACTTCCGTTAATAGGGTATTTTACACCATGTAAAAACAAATCGAAGAATATATATTTATGATAGATTTTGTAAAAAGTAAACGAGAAATATTGATTTCTATTTATAAAAATGCATTATAAATTTTATATTTCAATTTAAAGAATATTTTTTTTACCTGTGTCCCAAATCTGCAAAACGATGTCCGCCATATTAGATAGTGTCGTGACATCACTAAGTCAAAGAACTAGGTTATGTGCTGTGTACTAACTAGCTAATTTCCAAAATTTTCAAGTTATCATTACGATTGTCGACTGTTATTCCGAATTTTATTGAAAAGGCATCATGGAAGATGGATTCGTAAAAGCGAGTTTATTACTTCGCTTTTAGCACAAATGTTATAGATATTATAATATAAGCTTAGGTGAGAAAAACTTTTTGTTATATTTTTTGTACAAACCGTCAGACGAAATAAAAAGTGACTTTTTTAAATAAAAAAGTGACTTTTAATTAAAAAGACATGGTTTGTACCATGTTTTTATTCCCATATAATAGAAGTAAACAGGAATTAAGTAAAACACTGCACTGCACTTGCAAGAGCTATCAAAATGGCCTACAAAGGGCGGGACAGACGAGCGATTAACCTAATCTATTTCAAAATTTGACTTGCAATAGGTACCTATGATGTCATGATGTTTTGTTTTGTTTAATTGATAGTTAAATATAAGTCATACTTACATCAAAATGATCTTCACAGTAGTATAGTTTAGATTTTGTAGACAATGCCTTCGGGTCTCTTCTTGCCAGTTTTAACCAAGTATTTCTCATATTTAAATCAGTTGGCACTTTAATCCATATCTTCCCCGGCGTTCTTATGCTCTTATTTTTGCAATCAGGCACAATACAACAATGATATAGATGATAACTCATTGTTAAAAAATCAAAAGTATCTTATTCCTTTGCATAATTGTCAAAATTCTTGGACAGTGACGTCACGAGTTGAGCAGAATGGCAGCTAGCGTTTTTACGCGAAAATTTAAAACGATAGATTAAAAGTAATTTTTATGTCACTATTCGGTTTTAAAACTTTATATAAAATTATAGTGGTTCATTATCACTCTAGGATTCATTTAAAACACTTTTTGAAAATGGGTGTTATACCCTATTGTTTGACCATTTCGTTTCCTTGATAACCATAGCTTTTGTTTAATGACTTTATACTGATCCTGCTTTTTATTGACTTTTGATTCTTTATTAGGCATCGTGAGTCTTGCCTACACGACTGACCCTGATTAAGTATTGGCATCATGGGCCATTATTTTAATTGTAATGCCTCTTATCGTAGGTATGCGAAATTATAAATATAATTGTATATTTAATTACTTTAGTGAAAAACGACTGTTACAGTATACATAACACTTTTATTTATTTTACGATAACCGAGCTCCTAGATTGACAAATCTTACCAGATTTCCAGCTATGAAATGTTTACCAAAAAGCTTTCGAATGTTCTTAATTTCATCTTGTGAACACCTAAGCTCAAATTTATGGAAGCGTCTCCTTTTGCTTTAGCTACTTTACAAAAATTAACAAAGTCAGTATGTCGCAACTCAATGCTTTAATCGGCAAGTTAGCTCTACAGCGAATAATTTTCATATTTTGTAGCCCTTGAAGGAAGGACGAATGTACCATAGAGCATATTTCGATCTTATACTTTCTATAATCGTTTTATTTTGGTAAACATTATAAATTTTTTCCCTATACTAGACAGTACTTGTTTAAATAATAGCGCACTAAATTTAATACACGTAAATAATATACTCGTATATTAAAAGTCAGGAATACAATTTATTTCTTTCATCAAAATTAAATTAAACGCGAAGACGTGTACTTTTGGATTTTCCAAACGATTATTTTAACATTTGCTCTATATTGAGTATAAAATATTATCATACACAAAGTATATTTGGATTACATTTTATTGCTTTAATATTTAAGTTTCCTCTCAACGATCTAATTTCACCGTAAATTATTACACAAACTGCACTTTTCGTTTGCAGTATGAAATTTAAGGCAAACGTCTGGCCTCTACGCTATTCCGGCTCTACGGTTTGAGTTATGACAAATTCGTTTATCGTAATGTATCACAATATAATTTTGTTATTTAGTATATTAAATTTAATAACGTCGTCTTCAAGTTGACGCTATATCAGATATATATTTCTTAAGGGAAATTTTTTCCAGAAATATTACAGTAGCTTAATATAGCCATATTGGGGCCCCTCTCCCTCGAGGGTCCACTTGGTAGAGCTCTGGATAAATTTAATAATATACCATACAAAGCTCAAAATATATAACTTTTTTACTTTATACTTTCAATACTTGTTCTAATTTGCCTTTTTTAATGTTTTAGCACCTCTGTTTGAAATTTTGAACGGGACATCACTGTTGGCTTTGAGATCAATACTTTCAAAACTGGTAGCAGCCGATGAGTTTGGTAAATATGTGACACAAAATATTTATTACTAAATCCAAGATACCATCAGTATTTTTATTCATTCCATTCTACTAAACGCATACTTCCCCTTTAGTTACTCCAAAGTTTTTAAGTTACCAGATGAAATGGCGATCGCAGTTCACAATTAACCCTGTGGTCTCTTACCAATCTATGTTTTGGTCAAGCGATATTCCCAATGATTACACTGAACGAAGAAGTTCAAAGTGACTTGACGTATTATGAAAAATGCTTAGCTCGGAGACGGTATCAAGGATATCTGCATCTAAATTAGAGTATAAGTATAAGTATTAAAGGATTAGGCGATATGGTCCTGAGGGTCTTTAAGTTGAAATGGTGAGATCCGCATAAGAAATACAAAAAATTGCCTAAGTTAATTAGGGGCAAAATTATGTGAATAATGATTCGCTATTTGTCAGGTATTTTCTGAAATTTATTGAGAATTTTTCATAAGAGTTAAAATTACAGCCTGTAGACGTCCCATAGCTGGGCATAGACTTTCTCTCATTTCTAAGAGAATTTTAGGACCAGAAAATGTCCGCCGCGCTGCCTTAATGCGTGTTGACGAACTTCATATGTCTTCGAAATATTTTTTTCTTATTTCTCAGATATGTAACCTACATATCTGATGTTCCTTGATGTTCGTTGATCCTCTCGATGTTTTCCTTCACCGCTGAACACGTGATAAATCAGCACTTCAAATTGCAATTAACGATTTTATTGGTGCTAACTGAGATCGAACCCAGGTTGCTCACGTACTGCGAAATTTACAGCGAGCGAAACACACCCAAGCCTAAATCTCGCTATTAAATTTTCGAAGTTAACGCGCTATATATCCGCGCTATATGGGCCGCTCCGCGGGCCTATCACCTCGCTCGGTGGGAGATTTCACCTTTTCCTTTGACGGCATAAAACCCGCGAATAAATGTAGATCTTTCTGGGCCACAGCATCCACTTACCACCAGGTGGAGTGTGTGCTCGTTTGTCACCCTTATTCTATAAAAAAATATATTGAAACTGCCTTAGTGGAGTATTTCACATATTCGTCAAGCCGAGGAATTTGGATTAGCTAAATGTTTTGCTTTGTTCAAATGTCGTGAAAGTTTCCACAGGTATTCCGCATTTTATTTTTTTAAGGCACCGATCTTCCTCACCGATCTTACTCTTCCGCATATATCAAATAAACTTACAGTCCACTTTTATTTGTCTCTCTTTTAACCATTTTTTTGGTCCATACGATTCGGATTATACGTTATAATTATTACGTAATTATTGCCACCGTCGCATCATTGCATTTTTAATGAAACACTCTTTATTGACTGAAATTACTTTACGTATTTTTATTGTATGTAACCGGCGTTATATTCCAATATATCTTCCCGTAAAGATGAACAAATTAGTTCTAAAAAGGTAATTCATACTGTAAACGCATAAAATCAATTTATGATTATATTTCAAAATCACGTGACACGCCTGAATATGTTTTATTTATTTCGCAAGCTAAGAATTCAGAAAGTTTTTGTAACGAGTTTATTGAGCTTAATAATGAAAATAACACATTGAGTTTCAGCTTAAATTTAAAGTTTATACTTAACTTCGAGTCATTATGATTATTCGATGACTAGTTTTATGTAATTAAGGATGCTTATACTAGATTTATAGACAACAAAAATCACGATTTAGAATTGAAACATTCAAATTAATTACGTAAATATTATGAAAATCGTTTCCCAAAATTTGATGGCGACATATAAAAGTTCTCAATGTTCATTACTTCTTTCCGTGCTGCCGTTCACAATAATACCGTCTGGAGTAACGCTGAGTCATATTCCACACTCAATGGCCCACATGTGCCATTAACTGCGGAATATGACATCGTTCAAATGCCCGCTTCGGCTTCTTACAGTGGCATGGATCCGAGTAGTCCAATTTTTAATAACTCTTTTGCATAGATTTGGCTGAATTTGAGCGATGGCTTATGTTATGTTCACCTTTATGTCATCGGTTGATTGTGGTTTGTTTGCATAGACCTGCGAATTCAAGAAACTCCACAAGAAAAAGTCTAGCGGGTTAAATCGCATGACCTTCGTGGCCAATTCACATCACCCCTGCGAGAGATAAGCTTACCGTGAAATCGCTCACGGACCATGTCAATCATGGCGTCCGCTGTGTGACACGTAAAACCATCCTGCTGAAACCAAATGCCGTCTAGGTCCATATGGTTCAATTTGGGACATAATAAATTGGTTATCATCGTCCTGTAATATAGTTTTATCATTTGAGCATGCTGTTCAATCGTGCTACTTGCCATGGTGATTTGGCATAAGTTACTAAATAATAAGCAGAAGATTTCATAAATGTCACCTAAACAAAATGGCCGCCATGGGCTTCCAAAATCTATCCGCGCCAATTAAAAAACCCTTTATTATGAATGTTCAAAATTTATTCACTTATGTCCGATTAATAAATTAAATACTCTTAAAGATCTACACGGTTGTGTTAACTGTCCGAGCGTACTAGTTTAATATCCTGTAAATAGCAAACCAATGCCAAAAAAGGCGTCATACGGTATACACCTCGATCTTTCTACTGATAAATCAAGCCAAGCTTCTGATGTACATCGTACCTTTAATAATTCGCATGAGTCTCATTCGCATACTCGTTTTGTTTCAATGACTCAACTCTACCCTCCCTCTTTAACTTTAGGTGATCTCACACTAAGATAAGATCTGCCTAGTTTAAATGTCAGTAGCTTCATAATAATTGCAGAAGTACATAATTGTAAGCTTAGTTTTGTTTTTATTGTTTATCATGTGTACTTAATCTTAAGTATCCAATAAAGAAATATATTATTAATATTACCGATCAACCAAATATGTTGACATGCCACTCATTTGAATTATAAGGTATGCTTCATCGTTCGTCGTGCTTATAGCATAGAAATAAAATAATTGATCAGCATTTAATGTATTTCATAACAATGTGAGTGTCTTCTAAATAAACATTAATAGGGTTTAGTTGAGCTAAATCAGTTCGCTTTATTATCTTCGACTACATCACCACTTTCCATCACACAAAATGCACCAGTGGTATAGTTACGTTCACAGGCACGTAACTAAGCCATTGGTGCATTATCAAACCTAATAACTAAGACGGAACACCTCATAAGCGCAGGCACCAATCCAGAAGGATCCTTGGTAGAAAATATAATAAATAAAATTAAAAAGGAAACTTTACATTTAATTTCAGGTAAAGTGAACTCGTTATTCGCCTTAACTGAAAATCTCATGCCTCTCCTCTATATTCCGATGTATACAAAAATGTACACTGCAACAATGGAAGGACTGCCGGGAGCAGTATTCCTGTTGGGAGCTGCCATGACTCTACCAGCTGTTTGTGCATTCATGTAAGTTCAACCAGCTTTCATTATCTCAAAAAGCTTCTTTTTCTTCTCATCTGTCACAGTGTCTTTACATCTTCTCACTTATTGTCATCAACTCAACACGTAGGATACTGATACTGCCAACTGTCGGAAGCTTAAATAAATAAAAATACCACATGCTATGTAGCGGAGGGTAAGGAAATCCATCACACAATTTTCTACCGTCATTTTCATAAGAGATGACTTTGGGAAGTGCAAGAAAAATCATATGGGTCCCCAATTGATGTTTTTAAATATTTTTTTTACGTCAGACGTAAATTAACTAGATTGGCCACGAGGTCTGGCTAGACTGGACCGGTAAAGTGATTACCAAGCCTGTCAAGGATGGCCATGTTGGCAAATTCTCCTTATAATAGCAGATACACATACCCAACTATTGACTTTTACTAGTTGTTGATAAAGAAAGATATATTAGTGGATCATATATATTAATTGCAATCTTGAACAAACATCTATAAATGGAGGTGGGGGAGGAAGTTCTTAATTCGTCGGAATTTTAACATACATATTCTGATATATGTTCAACAATAATTCTTTACCACATTGGCCGATTTCAATGATTCCATTTGGGCAAGGTCTGACGAACCAGAAGAAAATCATCAAACTCTACAATTTATTAACGCATGGCATATAGGCGAATAGTTATTTATTTACTACGTCAACCGATTTCGATGATTTTATTCTTTTTAGTTCTTCGAAGTTGGTACATACTTTTTAAAAATACTTTTTTTTCCAGCTGGTTTTTCTATGACTACAGAAAAAATTTAAAAAGATCGATCGAACGAAATAATGTCGACTAAGTATGTCCAATCAAGAAAAAAAAAATAGCTACATGTAACGTTTTAATTATTGTTGATGTTAAAATTAAATATGTAAGATGTAAATAAATCTTAAAACATATTTTTGTTTTCTTTTTTAATTGTGGATATAAAATTTGACGTAGATAGAAAATTAACAACTTACTCGTTTTTCTAACAACATTTAATTATTATTATTTTTATAATTCTAAGTCAGCGCTTAGCTACAGCCCCACCTGATGGTAAGTGATGATGTAGCCTAAGATGGTGAAGCGCACTGACTTAACAAAAGCCTATTCACTCTTGCCTTGAACACAGCCACGCTGTAATCGGATGGAAAGACAGATGCTGGTAAATTATTCCACTCCTTTACTGTACGCATGATGAATGATATAGCAAACCGTTTAGTTCCAATGCGTGGTAAGTCAACAACGAAAGGGTGGAGACTAGCCAAACGTCTGGTTGTCCGATTTTGGAAGGGGGAGGGAGGAATTAAATTATGCAATTCCTGAGCACACTCTCCAAAATACATCCTGTAGAAAAACAAAAGGCTGGCTACCTTGCGTCTGTGTTCGAGGCTGGTAAGATTGGTTTTATCATTATAACATAATTCAAATTAACTGTGTCATTAGAAAAGTGAAAGAAGGTAAAGCGATTTTTTTCTAAACATGAGCACACATAATGCGAGTATATGTCTATGTAATTTAGATAATTCAAAAGAAATAGGCTGTAATGATAATGACGATAATTATAAGGTAAGATCAAATAAAATATAATGAGTGTGAATTGTATAAATATGTTTGTATAATATATTATAATATTAAGTGAATCAAAACACAACCACACGGAAGTCCTCAATAAGGGACAAGTTATATATTTATCAATCTCAATCTATAATATCTATACTAATGTTACAAAGAGAGAGTGCGAATTTTGTGAGTTTGTATATATGTGGAGGGTAATCTCCGGAACCACTGCACTTATTTAAAAATTTCTTTCACCATTTATTTATTTATTTATTTAACAAATTACAGATAATACAGAGAATATATTACGGTACAACATAAGCTTAATGAAAAAACTTTACCGTGTACCACAAGCCGCCGACTTAAAATTTGACAGATAAGCTACACCTTAATCTACAAAATATGTATAACGCAACACTATTAAACAGCAATTGGCACAGTCAACAATAATCCAATTAAAGGTACAATAATCCAGATGGATATAAACTATATATTATGTGTATATTTTATACTATGTCCAAAATTTATGATGATATTTGTCATCTAAGTCGGAAAAAGTCGTGCCTCTTTAGAGCAACTACACCGTGCGCTGCATCAATAATTAAATAATAAATCTTCTTCTCATATGTCCCTCCTACAGCTCTGGACCGACTAAACTAACACATGGTGCTAGGCCCCTTCAATTATCTATACAAATAAATAAAATTGAAGTGTCTGTTTGTAATGTTAAAATAACAGCTTTCTACTCAATGCATATAAGTGTATATACGGCACTTAAAACAAAAACACAATTTTTAAAATTTTTGTCTGTCTCTCGGTCTGTCTGTCTGTCTGTTTGTTCCGGCTAATCTCCGAAATGGCTGGACAGTATTTTCATAAGATTTATTTAACAACGTGTGTAATCAATAACCTTTTATGTTTCATTTGGGATTTTTTTTTATCACAAGAATTAATAAATTTAAAAATATCATAGATTAAAAATTTTGAAAATTTAAGATGTGTTAATACCCATAAAGTTCAAATACATTTATTCCGAACATTAAGTAGGTATTATAGTATAGTAAAGGTTTAATATTGTTTTTAAAATCCTATAAATTTATTAACAGTCCGCTTAAAATATTTAAAATGTATTAAATAATAGAATACAAGTCGATCATATTACAACAATAATTATAATTGAAAAGTGAGTTGAAAAGTTAGTGAGGGTGTTCTTGTATTACTGGAGGCTGTTTATGTAATGAAGTTTTTTTGGAAAAATATATTTTTATTATTATTATTTTATATTTTGAAGAAATGAGATTTGAGAAGGATTATTATAGTGGCGTGTAGATTGCTTCACAGCGTGAGACCGAGGTAAACTTGGACTCGCTAACCAATGTGTCCTAGACATATTATCTTAGTGCCGGTGTTAAGCGGGTTTATTGTAGCAATACGACTTGCCCGTGGACTTCGCATACTCCTACCGTTTGTGGGCGGCGTTTTAGCGTATGGCGTTATGATACGTCGGCTATCTTTTGGATTAGGGTGAGTGTGTTAGGTAGTAATTTTAAGTGCAGCAAGTATACTCAACTCAATATATTTGTACAAAAGCGCTATGACACGTGGATTTCTAGTTAACAACAGTATCAATTGTGTTACCAAATTCGACGGGGATCATGTGGGTGTGTTGTGAGGGGGCGCCATCCGTATGATAGTTACATTGATGTTTACTGCTACTTGCGGTATTGCGTCTTGTGATGGATCTGCGGGTGTGCTGCGCCTGATTCGACGCATCTTGCGGTTCTGGTCGATGAAGATATGCGGGTGGTGATGTCTGAGGGATTTTATAAGGAACCTTGGGATGGTGTAAGTCGATGATAGTCGTATAGATGCTTATTGCGTTTCGCAGCAGTGCGTCTCTGCGATGGTTGTTTGGGGGTCGCTATTCTCAATCGTGCTCTTTGCTTTTTGGTTTGACTCACAACCTAGGTAGCTTTGCCCAAGTCGGGTCCCTTCATTGCGGGGCTGCAGACTGTCTGCCCTCCATGATGTTTTATATAAGAACATAATAATGTATATCTGTAAATTTCCCACCTTTAGGTGATTGAAAGCAAATTTTTGGTGGATGAGACAAACATGATCGAAAATGCATGTACTCAAAGTCAGTGACACAAACCCTTTCTAATGGCAAATTATTACTATTATCTTATAACTGCCTTTTGGTTATATCTGTCGTTGAATTGGTTGGTGGAGCATATGTGTCGACCTCATGTGGGTGATAGCTGGAGGGAGAGTCTGTGAAAGCACTCAAGGCTGCGGCCGAAAGCTGTGCAACGTGGGATCCCATTTACTTAAGGTGAGCGGTACACTCATGACAAGCTCTGCGGCTAGTAGCCGTGCTGATTATGGAATTGGTGGTAATGCCTTACACTTGCGTTACACTTGGTGGCGCTGACGGAGGGCTTTTTATGGCCAATGTGAATATTATTCGACTCGTTGCCTAAAGTGTGTGACGTACATTCACTGTGGCTGGATTTGATCGTATTCTGTATTGCGTTTACACGCATTGACATGCGCGACCTCGGTCGATGTTTGTGCTTAAGCACTACCAAGGGACTAAGCCCTCCTTGACTGGTACGTCAGTTAATTTGCTGTGGACTACGGTCTAGTTCCCAACTTAACGTCCCCTTCGGGGGAAGCACGTTGGATGGTTGACGCCCACCGCACACGGTACGTGTGGAGCTGTGTGCCTCCCCCATGTTTTTTATAAAATGTTGGAGAGCGAGGCCCTTGCATAGGGTTATATTATAAATAAATATTGCGAGCCTTTTCCAAGTGGGAAGGGATTTATTAATAAGGAATTGACTGACGTGAACCTGATGCAAGTGAAATAGAGACGATTTAATGTTCTTAAACTTTTTGAGCCCTGTCTTCGTGAACTGGGTTCTTTAGCTTATAAGGCACTACTAACCGCTTTCAATTGCTCTAGTGAATATTCATTCTTCCAAGGGTTACCTAAAAGAACTAAGTTCTAAGCAAACACAACGTAAATAAGGGTTCTAATTAAGACGATCACGCCATAAATTTATTAACGGCCTATAATTAAACCTTTAGAAAGATCAATATATGGTTATTATATCGGTCATGGAAATATTTTATATTTTATAGATAAGATAGATACGGTAGATAGAGAGGGGGAGGGGGAGTGTTACAGTATGGGTTTAAACGTACGATCGTGCAATCAAAGCTACAAATCTCTTTTGGGTCCTAATTTGTCACGCGTCATCGCGCGAGCGTAGCAAAGTAAGGGGCGAGGGGCGACATCGGTGAGTCGAGTTAGACACGAGTATAGTTCTAAGCACAGATTACCCCCAAATCTCTAATAGATACCGCATCATTGAATATTTGTTCTGTTTCGAGTTCACCAAATTTGGCCCTATGCAAGGGTTGCGGGGGACGTGGCAAATGCGCTGTGATTGGATATTTAAAGGTCAAACTTAGAATGTACCAAACCATAGTGATGGAACAGGGTTGGGACGTTGATCGATAAATTTGGGATTTATTGATTATTGATAATGATAAATAAATATATTGATCAATTTTTATTTGATGTTTATTAAAAAATTAAACATTGTATACATATATTTGTACATTTAATTTATAAATATATATTTGACTGATTTTTAAAATGGATAATCTTAGTATAAAATTGTCTCACATAATTCTTAGGATCTGTCTTCCTGGATGAGTAATCTTATGAGTATGTCTATGTATTTTTCCATAACACTCTTAGCTAAATCAATGACATGATTACAACTTTCGTGATCGAATTGGTGTTTTTTTTATTTCATGAAAAATATCCTCATTAACAAAACTGCTTATTTATTTGTTTAATTATGTTTATTTATTTATATTTGTTATTTTATTATTATATATATTATTTTATTATTTTGGAGTATCTACAAAGTTTTCTCATCTGGTTGGGCAGTATAAATGTATAATTGTAAATGAAAATGGTAAACATACATAAATATGAATAAAATAAAATAAATACATAAATATATAAAAACCCAACCAGATGGAAGCCCTCGGCAGGGGAGACCAGATGGCCGAGGGTTAGGGGGAAAGGGAAAGAAACCGGCGGACGATGCGGGCGGTATCAAGGGGCACCGCCTTCTGCATTTGAGCCTGGAGCGGTCCGTCACGGAGTCCCAGTCGCCTCAGATGACCCGGGAGGCTGACTGGGATTAACCCGTTCGCAGAAATGACCACAGGAATAATTTCGGTCGGCAGACCACCCCACATGCCGGTAACCTCGTGAGCCAGGTCCAGATATTTTGTCACCTTATCTGTTTCGGCTTTCACGAGGTTCTCGTCATAAGGAATGGTAATGTCGACCAAAAAGATCCTTGACTGTGCCCGGGCCATCAGCACAATATCAGGCTTATTCGCAAGAATAGTCCTATCTGTGATGATGGCCCGGTCCCAGTAGAGCCTGGCACGGTCATTTTCGAGCACGGCTTCCGGCATGTACTTATAATACGGCAGTTTCCGATCCACGAGGCCGTATTTCAGAGTGAGCTCCTGGTGTAGAATCCTGGCTACTAGATTGTGTCTGTGCAAATACTCAGAGTTAGAAAGCGCCGAACAACCGGAAATGACATGCCTAAGTGACTCACCGGGATGGCGACAAGCTCGACAGATGTCGACGGTGCCATCCTTTAGGATGTATCTCCGATAATTGTTGGTCTTAATACCCTCGGTTTCCCCAAAGAGGTCACCGAAACGTAGCCAGTGAAGGGAGGCGACTGTGTCTACGAAAGGCTCATGTAGAGCCTTGCAGAACCTCCCGTGGAGCTCCTTCTCCTTCCATACGGCCTCCCGGTCGGAAATGCACTGTACTGCTGGGTCTTGCCATTGCTCGTTGGCTAAGGATAGAGGGGTCAGTCCTTTATCACAAGAAATAACGTCCCTATAGTATGGATCATCCGCTCTCGTCAGAAAGTAATTACGGAGGCAGCACACTTCGCGATTATACATGGTAAGCGCGCTTAAAAAGCCGCGCCCACCATGCTTCCGCGGCAAGTACAGCCTCATTACTGACGATCTCGGATGATGCATCCTGTGGGACATCATTATAGTGCGGACTTTTCTGTCCAGAGCGTTTAGTTCGGTCTGAGTCCACCCAAGTATGCCAAAGGTATACATGAGAACAGGCATGACCCAACCGTTATATGCGTGCGTCTTATTCACACCGGACAAAAGGTTGTTAAGCACTTTGGTCAAGCGTGCATATTTTATAATAATTATTATTATTATTTATAATTAAGCTTAATTGATTGTGTTAAAACTACAAACTTTCCTTGTGTTTTTACAGAAGGTAAGTATTAAATGTTTTGCGTACATAATTATAAGCCTAGCTGAGTAATTTATGGTGAGTGCAAAAGCTCTCAACTGTGGTGAATATTTTTTTCTAACAATTTTGCCTGATTTTCTAGATTTTGATTTTTCTAAGGAAGTTAATGCGTCATTGTTTTGCGCTGCTAATGAATTTTTGTTTTCTAATTTTACCAATAATGACTTCAAAGAAACTATTTGTTTTTTTAGTCTTATGTTGGAATCACTTAACTTTTAACTTTTTTATCTTTTTTGTTCATGACGTTGGTTAATTCGATGATTCTTCTACAAAGACGTTTTTAACTGGAGTATCAAATGCAGATGGCGTATCAGGTATAGGAGAAAATTTTCTTTTTTGTTTTGTAGGCGTTTCTAAGCAATGACTCTGATTTTTAGGTGTTCGCGGGTTTTTCGCGTCTTTCAGCGGTGAACCAGTAATTTAAATCAGAAATACATTTTCGTTTCTTTTAAAACATTACCGATATAGTATTATTAATTAATACACCATACGGAACGTCTTCCAAATTTAGATGTACTTAATAATTATAATAAGATAATACTGAAGTTCATGTAACATTAAATACCAAGGCAAAACAATAATCACATTATAACTTTTACAAGTTTTATGATTTATAAATCCATTAAAAATAACTTGATTTCGACGTGTAACATTCACCTAAATATAAGAATATCATGTTTCACTTAACCACTTAATGATATTATTGTGTAATCTACGTTAGTACTAATCTTTAAAAAAAATGCAAAATTCCATACCAAAACTGGCAAGAATCCAACAGCCTTATACGGTTTTTCATAATATTATGAAGATTTTGTTTTGTTGTGTTGCTATTTAGATTTAGATGGTAACTTTTTATTATATACCACTTAAAGTATCGATAGCGTACGGAATAAACTGTACAGTTGCACAGTGCTTAACAGCAATTTCTCCTAGGCCACCTTTATAAACATCATCATCATCATCATCATTACAGCCCTTCACAAGTCCACTGCTGAACATAGGCCTCCCCCAAAGAATGCCACAAAGCACGGTCCTGAGCCACCTGCATCCATCGACTTCCTGCATGTCTTACCAGGTCGTCACTCCATCTCGTGGGGGGACGCCCTACACTTCGCCTACCGGTACGAGGCTGCCACTCGAGAACCTTTCTTCCCCATCGGTTGTCGGTTCTTCGAGCTATATGGCCAGCCCACTGCCACTTCAGCTTACTAATCTGTTGGGCTATGTCGGTCACTCTGGTTCTACTGCGGATATCCTCATTCCTAAGTTTATCACGCAGAGAAACTCCGAGCATAGCCCTCTCCATAGCTCGCTGAGCGACCTTGAGCTTCCTCATACGGCCAGCAGTGAAGGACCACGTCTCAGTTCCGTAAGTCATCACTGGCAACACGCACATAATTAAAGTTAACATGTTTATAAACATGTTAACTTTAATTATGTTTTGATAACGATTAATTTTGGTATTATGTGCAGTCGCTGGCATTGGCATGTGTGCAGCTTTAATTGAGTACAAACTTTAATGTTACTATAATAACGTTAAACGAAGGTGTTTACATCGTATTGCTGGCGACTGTACCTAACTACGTACTCAAGATCAACTGTTGTTGCTTAGCATCTGATCGCGTCCGGTAACTTAAGTTTATGTTCACATTTGTTAATATGGGGATAGTGTATTTGACTGCATATTTATTCTTCTTATTATATTAAGCCAACATTATTTTGTGTAACATTATACTACGTATTTGTTTGCTATTCCTAATAAAAAGAAGAAAAAAAAATATTGTCTTCTGTGAAGTGTTTTGAGCATAGTACACTATTTTTGGTGGGAAACCATTCGTCCCTTCGACAATTTGCGTCGATCCACATCTTTTTTCCTTTTGGGGCATTTAGGAAACCTATAACATAAAGGTACCACAATGATACGTCACTATTTTTATAAAATAATATAACTTCGAAAAAAATAATTAAACAAATATCGACTTAAAAATCACAACATTATCGATACACGTGCTGTTGTTAGACAAAGACAACTATTGTAATTTACGTAACGAGTGAAAGGGACATTTCAAAAAGACATCAACGGGTGCTTAATTGTTATCACTTTGCACCATTAATATACCAGTATAAGTTGATCTCTCCGGTGCATTTGAAATAGGTTAACGTGTAATAGAATTTACTTACCAATAAAAAGGAGACGGTCCATTTCTGGCCCAGTCTATGTACAGTATACCGTAAAATAGAGAAAAATTCAGGGATTTTGTTAAAAATAAAATGAGAGAATAAATCAAACTAAATAACTTGCAAAAAATAAAAATGCAATCCCAAGTTTTTAATGGTTTTACAAGATGGTGCCCTTCCAGTCATAAAAAAGCAAAAAAGACACGGTTATTTGTCAAATGTCATTTCTGTCAAATGATATTTTTATTTAATCCGAACTTGTTCTGAACTCGTGAATGTATTTAATTGTGGATTTCTTTGGAGATTTGGACTTTGGATTACGACTTCTTGACTCTGCTTTTGTTTTATGGACTTAATTATTTACGTGAGATCTCCATTTCGTTGATATCGGACATCTGTATTCTGTAGAATCACATTTTGAATCAGTAAGCAGGTATGTATTAAAAAAAGATGTTTCCTTAAGCTATTAAACGCATTTTAATGACATGCTTCTATCTGTAGTCTGTTAATAATTATTAATTTCTACATAAGTTCATAATGGCTGCAAAATCTTAATATCATTGAGTTATATGTACTACGTACTAGAGAAGCCATTCCGAACATTGACTATGTTCAACTGAACTGTAGTGCAATCCATACAAACTAAATATTGCGTAAATTGAAGATTTGTGAATTCCATAAAATAATTATTATTACATTTTATTTAGAAATATGTTTGTTTAGATTAAATTAAGATATTTTATATTAAATTCTTATATTTATTTTATATTAATACCTTATTTTATATTAAAGTCTTCGCGCATGCGCGACTACTACTCCCGCGCATGCGCGAAGACATAGAGTAGGACACAATTTTTGTTTGGGATGTCTTCTCTAGTACGTAGTACATATAACTCAATGCTTAATATGATGTAATTATCTTTCAGTTCACCTGTTAAAACATGTTGCACTGTCTAAAATGCGCTTCTGCAATATAGATAGTTTATTAAAGTAAAATTGTTTTGTTCTAGATGGATGAAAATGCACCAATATGTTCACAATGTTTTGCAAACGTATTACGAGAATTATCTGTCGGCACAAATCATGAAAATGAACTTCAGCGCCCTAATGCCAATATTATGAGTATATTGTATATTGGTGTCAACGAAGACGGGGTAGCAGATAAGTTGTAACCCGATTAATATCACCCCAACTATACTCTGTTTTAATAAGCGGCCGTATAAAATCTCACCATCACTCGGACAGAGCTTATTATACATATATACTGTTGGCGAGACAAGGGACAAGTTGGGATGAGATGATTGCAGGTTATTATTGCAGTTGCACTTCTGGATAACAGACAGTGGGTTGCTGTGCCCACATAATGACCGCTGCCTGGTATTTGTGTTGGGCTCGGTATCAAAATTCCATAACCGCACCGGCCTCAATTCTGGATGGCATTTTATTAAGAGAGAATTTCGAAGTAGGATAAATAAATAAAAAAATTTAAAAATTAAGCTGTTTTATTTATATTACCTTAAGTATCCAAAACATGATTGACCTAATGTTTCACTTTCTATAACTTATAGGACTGTTCACCTTTGTTATGACATTATCCAGACTCTAAATGTCTGTCAAGGCTCAAGGCATACTCCGACACGCTGAGGACCTGTTATATGAAAATATTTGTACGCCGGAAACGTATTTAGGATGCGAATTCTTTTGTAACAACTGTAATGTACCATATTATAACAAATATATTATCTATGATTGTACTCTAGCACTTCAGCAGCCCAGATAGACACATATACCTGAACAGAAATTAGTATTCAAGATTATTCTGTTTATCCACCTTAAAACAGCCACTCTAAAGTAAAATGAGTTAAATATATTCTTAATTATTAGTGCAATAAAGTAGTATCTCAGGGTGAATTTTTTAGGGTAGAGAAACGGAGTTACCCGCTATTCACATATAATCTCGGCTTTGAGCTATCTGGCACATAATTTTTGTAAAAGCTAACAAAACACTTAGGCTCCATTTCCCCATGTAAAACAAAAATGTCCTGGATGCCCCTGGCACTGAAGTGTGCATTAGTACACACTAATGAATGCAATGATATAATTTTGTGTGTAGACACCGTTGATTTATCTCAACAATCTTCTTGTCTGGAATTAGGTAGTACTTTTACATTTGCGCTCTGACCGCGCGATGTCTTATCATTAATCTATGGCTATAGGTGATATCAGAGATGACAGCTAACGTCAAATCAAAACGACTTCAATTCGCCATTAGTGTTGCAGTTTTTGGTGAGAATAAATATTAATTGCACTGAAATTAAGGCAAATTCGTGAATTTGAATGATCAAAAGTGGTTTAATATTTCATTTTAACTTATTTCCATACTAGTACATAAACTAGGCCTACGCTTCATACAATTTTGGACCGTCTCCTTTATGACATCTTTTTGATAACTCTATGTCTTACCTGACTTGTCACACCATTTTACTGCACAGGAAGCCATTTGTAATATATTTTGGATACAAAACTATTTTTAAATTGTCAAGAACTCGGACGTGCCTACGGATCACAAACTTGGTCGATACAGATGTCGTGATTCTTAGCGTCACTTCGTATGCTAGCTACAGCAAGTATGTGTTGCGCGCGTTTGTGTCCCAGTATGCGTAATCTATTAGGCCCGCCACATACATACGGAATTCCGTTTAGAGATTCCGTTTCGGAATTCCAAACGGGTCGGCCACACACATACGGAATTCCGTTTTGCCCGCAAAATTTCGAACGGAAAACTACCGTACGTGTGTGACGGGTCATAGATTTTATATGAACTTGCTGCGTTCGGAATCTCGAATCGGAATGTCGAAACGGAATCCCGAAACGGAATTCCGTATATATGTGTCGGGCCTAAGGGGGTATTTCTATGGTTCTAAGAGATCTAAGAAAGTAAGAACTGTGCATGTCAGAAACAGCCATTGTAGAAATAGCGCCGTTGCGAAGACGGTGCGGCGTCATCGCGCGATGACATGCTATTAGGACACCTGCTAGACCATCGCACGATCTTTGTCATCGTGCAATGAAATCGCATCGGTTAGTCGTACGATCGATAGCCAATTAGGACGACGCCATATCATGTAATAAAAAATGACTTTGTGAACGATAGAGCGACTTGATAATATAAAAAAAATACCGGGAAAATATATATATTAAAGAAAATTTTAATTACTTGACAATTGACTTGCTAATTTACTAAGGTAATTGATATACTTATGTATTATAAGGGAAGTGATAGCATTGTTATTGCATCAAAGACACCTTTGATACTTATTTCATATACCCACCGACACCAATCAAGTTGTTAATTGTAATTTTAAGAAGTAATTTACTATGGAGTCAGCAATAAAGAAAAACATCGTGAGAAAGCCTAAGTGTGTGAGAAATTGAAACAGAAACAGAAACTTTTTATTCAATATAGATTATAAATAATACTTTTTGAAAGTCACTCTTTTGTTTGATTACCACTGGTTCGGAAAAAACCTTTGTCCTGGGAAGAACCAGCAAGAAACCCAGCGGGACTTTTTTTTAAATAACAGCTTACAATCATGATGTTACACAAATTAATAACACAACAAATTAGAAATAGCTTGGTAGCGATCACCTCATTTCCAGGGGTTATTATCATCCATAAATTCCTTAATATTATAATAACCCTTTTTATAAAAACTTAGTTTAATAAAGTTTTTGAACAAGTTTTGTTGTAAAAGCGTATACATCGCCCCAAGAATGAATTACTGACTCGATGGAGTCGAGTAACTGGTACTACTAGCTTGTGTCTGTTCCTAGTATTTACAGAATGAATATCACTTATTTTTGTAAAACTACTTTTATTTTTGTGTACGTACATTACATTTTCATAAATGTATTGAAAGGCCAAAGTTAATATATTAATTTCCCTAAATTTTTGTCGCATCGACTTTTTAGGCTTTAAATCATAAATTGCTCTTATGGCCCTCTTCTGTAAAACAAATATAGTTTCAGTGTCAGCTGCGTGTCCCCATAGCAAAATACCATACGACATCATGCTATGGAAATAGCTAAAGTAAACTAGTCTAGCTGTTTCAACACTGGTTAGACTTCTAATCTTTTTTACAGCATATGCTGCAGAACTAAGTCTGCTTGCTACTTTTGATATATGGGGCTCCATTGAAACTTCGCGTCTAGTGTGATTCCAAGAAAAATGGCGGTATCTACAAGACTCAGTTTCTCCCCATTTAAAATTACATTAGTATTTAATTGTTTAAAATTTAAAAAGACACTTTGAAAACATGTAAAGAATGTCATCACGCATTAGAAAGCGCCGCGTAGATGAGGCTCTACATCCATATATAAGCCATATATAGGGACCTACAAAGGCTGTGTTTCGGTGGTTTAGTGGTTCAGTGGATTCTGGGCCTGGGCTTTGTAGACTCCGGACGTGTCGGTTGAGTTCACTCCCGTCACTCCACTCTCATTGCCCCTGCGCATGAATTATCTTAACCTTGTGTTCACCGAAATACACCATGCTGATTGGTGCTCTGTGTTCGGTTGCTGCCTTGGTGTTCTCACTATGATGCAGGAAGCACGCTGTCCCCGGAGACAGCAGTCTCACTGTTTTGTGAAGTGTATCGGATGCTTGTTGTAGTGCAAAGTGTGCTTGTGCGTAACTATCCTTCCTGGCATCCTGGTACTGGTATCGGCAACCGTGAATAGAGTGAAACATACCCGCGACCTTAGAGGCGGCCATCGTTTTTAAATTCTATATTTCTTATTGCATTAGGTAACTTACCTAGCTAGCCAACGCGCTAGGTGAATAGGTGTTTGTTTTAGGCACACGCCTGTGCTTGGTATACATCTGTGCTTGTGTTAGCGTATTTAATAAGATGGCGTTGATTACAATCGATGAACTTACCGATTTTCTAAGTCGGGTATGCCCCGACATTTGGGCTGAGTTTCTCGCACAGCGCAACGCGCGCCCCACGCCTTAGCCCACATCCGCACCTGAACCCGCGTCTCTAGCCGGCCCCTCTACCCAGAACGTCTGGCCCCCTGCTGACCGTCCAATTGTGCGGATTAACGACCCTACGTCGCTAAGCACTGGACCTACGACCCCCGTGTCTAGCGACACTCTTAACGACGGTGTGTCCCACGCGCCTTCTACGATGTCCACCCACGACCCGTCTCCGGTCTTCTCGGATTCCGAACCAGGATCCGACATGGAGAACGAATCGCGCTTTCCGCTCAAACCCTCAGGGCTTCACTCTTATCCAGGGCCAAAAAAGCAAACGCACAGCCCCTAAAAAAGAAGCCGAGCCTAACTCGTTCCTTTCGCCTTACGGCATAAAAGCCAGCCCCGCAACGCGTGATCTACCCCCTAAACCTGCGGCCAAGTTTACAGCGAAAGGGTCTCCTGCTGAACGTAATTAAAAGCCGCCGCTACTCATAATCATCCAAGATAAATCTAAATGAAGCAATCTATCATCCTGGTTGGACCCAAAAAAAATCTATTGCCCTAAGGTAGAAAATGCCGGTCAGGGCATCAGAATGTTTTTCAACTCGACTGAGGAATTTTGCAGCGTTACAAACCACCTTTGCGCCCAGCAGATTAGCTTTCATACGTACGCCGTCCCAAAAGAGCGCAACCTTCGCGTTGTCGTCCGCGGGCTCCCCAAGGAGCTCGAAACGGAACATATCCTTAATGACCTCAAAATCTCCCGGTCCGAGAGTTGCTCAGAATGCACCAGACTGACAAAAAGTGTTACTTAGATCTGTGCAGCGCCATTCTGGACCTGCCCCCGGCAGGCAAGGAGATTTTTAAAGTTCGGTGCATCTGCAAACTTACGGAGATTGTTTTAGAGACCAAAATGACGAGATTGTGCTCTTCCTGCACAACCACGATGTAGACATAATGTTAGTGCAAGAGACTTTTTGAAACCTAGCCATCGCGATCCTAAGATCGCAAACTACAACTTAGAAATTAGGTTGACCGGTCCTATAGGCGGCACCTTGATCTACTACAAAAGCTACACTTTGCACTGCGTATCAATTGACGCCCCCCCCCCCCCCCCCCCCGTTAACCAACATTGAAGTTTCGATATGTAAGGTAGCTTCTTCTGGCCACCCACCACTTAAAATCGTATCGGCTTATAGACCGCTACTCAAACGCATAGTTGAGACGCATCAGACTTTGCAGAATTATTTAAACTACGCTCTAGCGTCATAATAGCTGGAGACCTCAACAGTACTCGAGTCTACGACCTCCCAGTACCTAGAAAAAATCCCTGATAAGATAGACTCACCTGAGGAGGCCAATGAGGCGCTTAGCGACCTAGCAGCCTACCTCACCTCTACAGTTGAAAAATGCTTTCTTAAGGTTTGTGTGTCGAGCAATCAACACATGAAGCTTCCAAGTGATATTCGACAACTGATTAGAACAAAAACCGCGGCTCTCAAACAATACGATCACTATCGTACCATAGATAACAAATTCTGACTGCACAACCTCCAAAATGAGGTGAAACAGCGCGTTCTAGTTAGAATTCAGACAGGATAATTGGGATAATCTGCTGATGGAAATCGAGCCATCACAAACTGTCTTCTGGCAGTTGTCGTGAGCTCTGAAAACAGAACAAACCTCACCTATGCTGCCTCTCATCAGGTCAGGAAACCCTGATCTCGCCTTTGACGACTCTGAAAAGGCCGAATGCCTCGCTAACAGTTTAGAGAGCTAATTTACTCCCTCAAGTGAACCTACAGATCCCGCCCACCTTACAGAAGTCGAAGCGGAGGTCGAGCGTAAGTCTGCAATACCACCTGCGGGCGACCCCCTAGAAACTGTGACTGTCGACGAAGTCACAGAAGTAATAAATGGCCTTAAAAAAATCAGCACCCGGCCCCGATGACATTAGCAACATGGTACTGAAATCTTTAACCGCGCCGCTAGTATACCTCCTGGTAGGCATATTCAATCTCTCTTCTTACCAGATGCTCCTTCCCGGATACATGGAAAGACGCAGACGTAATAGGAATCCCGAAACCGGGTAAACCACGCAACTTAGCCTCTAGTTACAGACCAATTAGTTTCCTCAGCACACTGGGGAAAGTTTACGAGCGACTCATATTGAATCATCTTTGTAAATACGTCTTTACCAACAAACTTCTTCCAGACGAGCAGTTCGGCTTCAGACCCGAACACTTGTGCACCGATCATTTACATCGCCTCAAAGAATACATTTTGAAAGGATTCAAACACCCACAAAATAATCGCAAAATCACCATAACCAGTGCCCTCTTCCTCGATGTCACAAAAGAGTTTAACAAAGTCTAGCACGACGGCTTGCTTTACAAGCTTTATAAACTCAACATGCCTGATAGGATCATCCACATCATCAGAGCCTTTCTTGCCAATCGCCTCTTTCGCTATCGAATAGAGGGTTCTCGCTCCACAAAGCGTCCCCTCAAGGCTGGAGTCCCACAAGGCTCCGTCCTTTCCCCACTACTCTTAGCACTCTTCACGAGTGACATCCCTAAGCACCCAGTAGTGAATACTGCTCTTTTTGCAGATGACACTGCACTTTTCGTCGCTCATTCTAATAAAAGATATCTCACCATGACGACCCAAAGCGCCGTCAGCTGTAACCAACGTTGGTCACCCTTATTTGTACAAAAAGGACAAAAAGCTATAAAAATATAACGTGTACTAGGTACAAGCAATTTGTGTTGTGCCATAGGTCGGCGGAGTACTATAAATACAAATGATTTTTATGAAGACATGAAAAAAAATATAAAATATTTTGATACAAGTAATTTCAAAAACAATCATGACATACCCAAAGTAAATTGTAAAATTCCAGGGTTTTTCAAAGACGAAATGGATGGTGATATAATAATTGAATTTGTTGGATTAAGAGCAAAATTATATTGTATTGATTCTAAAACAACCTCAATAAGAAAAGCTAAGGGTATTATATCTGTTACTAAAAATCTTAATATTGAAAAATGTAAACGAGCGTTATGGTCTTGTGAAAACTTTAGAAAGAGTATGTGTATAATTAGATCAAAGAATCATCAAATATTTACTCAAACAGTTGATAAACTTGTACTTAATAGAGATGGGGGATACTATAAAACTATATTTTAATAAATTTGAATGTAAAACGATGTAATGCTACTACTATGTACTGTATAAGTAAGTAAGAGATAAATGTATAGTTCTAAACATGTGTTATCATGTTTAGAACTTTATATTAATTTAAAATAAATAAATATTTAGTTTTAATAAATACATTTGTTGTAACAATAAATGTCTTTTTCTTTTTTTCTCTACACATTTGAATAATAATGATACATAATAAAACAACAATAAAATTCAAAACTTTTATTATATTTTTTAAATTACTAGTTCTCACATAATTTTTCACCTATTTTTTTATAAGACAATTTGTAACATCTAACACTTCATCATACATTGAATCCACAACATATTGAACACTTATATTAGCACTCGTGGATGACATTTCCTTCATGCTCGTTAAGTTCGCAAATGCTGATTTTAATCAGACGATGAACTTGTTTATATTTATCTCGGCGGATAATGTATGATGATGATGATGATTCCTGAGAACGGTTTCTCTTCCTGTAACATTTCTTTGATTTCGATTGCCGCTCTTCAATAATAGCTATTCTATTTGGTGGTAAATCGTGAAGCTGCTCCTTTCGGTTGTAATAATTTAGTGTAAATTTATCCACATCCTGTGCATAATAATACGGATAAGCGATAGGATTAGAATCATTGTGTTCCTCAGTGTTGACCATGATCTGCAATTAATAAAAACAAGTATGAAGTCAAAATAAGATAATGGTGGCTGAATATATGAATAGTAAAAAAATTATTTAACTCACCAATATAGATGATATTTGACGAGCGTTGTAATCAACGTGCATTCGCTATGAGATTAAAACAATAATGAAACAATTGAGGGAGGGTGGGAGATGCTCTTCAATCCAGGTAAGACACATCATTTTATTTAGTTAGCGGATGGATGCAAATTAATTAACATCTATTATATTAATTAATATTGTAATGGATTTACGATGTTAGGTTTTGGGTCTTAGGTGTTTTTTCGTTACGGAATTTCTTGATTCGGTCGCCGCACTCAAAGCCCTCGATAAAAGCTATGCAATATCTTAAAAACGTTTATTAGCACTAACCACAATGAAATTAGGCTAAACAAGTTGTGTTATTAGAAATTTATCATATAGATGCGGCAATACCATCAGTATCTCAAAAACGCTCTGAATATAATGTTCAATAACTCAACTGGAAGTGAAAGTACACTTGTTCCCGCAGGATAGAACTGTGAGTATGTAGACGTTAATTTGGTTAAACTAAAAATTTTGTACCTCTCTGGAGAGAATTGGGGTCTTCAGCGGCATGTAGCTCGAGCGAATGCGAGAGCAAAGTGACGCAGAAGCCCCAATTCACACCTACTCGTGTGACTTAATGTTATATCCTACTATTTTTACTTGTTCTGGCCACTTCAGGATTTTCTTTAAAAAGAGTAAGCTTCTTATTGATTTTAAGTAAGTATCTTAGCCAGAGAGAATTATCAAAACTTGTTGTTGCAATTTTTAGATATATATTTCAAAATACCTACAACTATGGGATCATGTTCATGTTTCTATCAGTTACTTACTGAATATAACGACTCTTAATTTATTTTCAGATTAAATGTCCTATAGAAAAACCTTTTATTAGCATAGGTAGATTTTTTAAAAATATTTTGTTCTTTATTCTGAAGCACAATACAGTTTAAGATTTGTAAAAACTATGTTTCTACTGAAGCCATGGCCACCAGCAATATCAAACAATTTTTTTTTACTCATTATAAACCAGTGCTTGACCACAATCCCATATAGTTTTATCTTATCGTAACAAAAGCCTATTCACTCTTGCCTTGAAGACGCCTAGATTGTATTCGGATGGAAAGATAGACGCCGGAAAATTATTCCACTCCTTTGCTGTACGCATTACAAAAGACGAAGCAAACCGTTTGGTTCTAATGCGTGGAATATCGACAACAAAGGGATGAAGACCCGCCGACCGTCTGGTTGTCCGATAGTGAAAAGGAGAGGGTGGAATTAAGGCGTGTAATTCCTGCGCACACTCACCGAAATGCATCCTATATAATACCAAGAGACTGTCTACTCTGCGCCTGTGCTCGAGGCTGACAAGATTGGTTTCACCAAAATCAAGGTCAACCAATGAGCCTTTTAGCACGTCTCTCCACTAAGTCCAATGCTGCCAGGTGGCATTTTGCAGCACACGCCCATATGTGGCAGCAGTACTCCATGCCCGACCGGACTTACGCTTTATATAAGGTAAGAAGGATGCGGCGGTACTTCATGCCGGGGCAGCCCCGGCATGAAGTACCGCCGCACCCTTGCAAGGACACCAAGTTTACTTGCGGCTGCTTTGGCTCTGGACTCAATGAACCGCCCATAGTTTAGGTTCGGAGAAAATTCAATCCCTAACAACTGAAGGCGGTAAGTGTACTCCAAGGATACATTCCGGAAAGTAGGTGCCAAGGTGACCGAGCTCCTTTTAGCGGTAAAAGACATGCTCGTGTTTTCGAGGCGTTAAATCTCACGAGATTTGCGTCGTCCTATTCGGAAACTGCCTGTAGTGTGAGACTCACACGGTCAACCATAGCCTCTCTTTCTGACTGGATTTGATCCCGACTGGCCCGAGCGCGTGGTTGGTATCTCTCAACAACTGTGCTGTTGTCTGCATACATATAGACCCCTGAGGAACACCGGCGTTAGTCGCCACAGTATCTGATGAGCAGCTATCAACGACAACCCGGAGAGACCGTTCACTCAGAAAGTCCTTCACCCAGACAATTAGGCCAGGGAATAAGCCGTACGCTGAAAGCTTGCCCAATAGACTAGCGTGCCAAACCCTGTCAAAAGCCTTCGAAACATCTAGGGAAACAGCAAGTGCTTCACCACTGTTCTCGAGGGCTTTCTCCCATATGTGAGTGTCATAAGCTAGAAGGTCCCCAGTTGATCGATTTCGGCCAAACCAGTACTGGCGATCACTGAGGAGATCATTTTACTCTAGGTATGCCATGAGGTGGGCATTGAATATACGCTCCATAATCTTGCAGAGTATGGAGGTAATTAAAATTGGCCGATAGTTGGCAGCGTCGGTACGACTACCTTTTTTAGGCACAGGCTGCACATTGGCCAGCTTCAAAGATTTAGGCACTATTCCAGTCCTGAATGAGAGGCGGAACAAGCGTGTCAACACAGGGACAACTCAGGTGCACAGACCTTTAGAAATATAGCTGGTATACCATCAGGTCCACTAGCTTTGTTCACGTCTAGAATTCGTAAGGTTTTAAGAATCTCCTTGTTGGTTATTCGGACCTCAGACATAGAAATACCGCAGTGAGGTAATTGAGATGGTACGCTGTTGCTACTGTCCAGACGCGAATTGCAAGCAAAAAGAGAAGCAAATAAGTCCGCTTTCTCCTTAGGCGCATCCGACAGTGAGCCAGTGTAGACAGTGTAGACCGACAGAAGTTTGTCTCGACCGCTTTGGCGAGAGACCAAAAAGCTCTACTGCCAGATGGTTTGACAGAGAGCTTTGTGCCGATGCGTTTAATGCGGTCGAAACTGGCTTGGCGTAATGCCTTTTTGCACGACTTGGTGCTTGGTTAAAGGCTCTCTTCTTAAGATTAACATCCGAAGCTTTACGGTCTTGAGCATCGACCCAGGATAAGTACGCCATATGCTTGTGCTTTTCAGTACGAGCGCACTCGGCGTTAAGCCAAGGGTGAGCTTTACCACCAATGGGCACGTCTGCAAAGGGGATGAAATACTCCATCGCTTGACGTATCACATTGGTTATGGTATCCGCGCAGCTCAATGGGTCTTCAGAGGAGAAGCAGACCTAAGACCAAGGATAAGATGCAAAGAAATGCCGCATCTCATCCCAACCTGCTGACTTGTATCACCACATTCGTCGCACTCCGTGGAAATCGTAGTTAGGTGGGGAATATAAGGACACAGATTTCACCAGACAGTGGTCAGAAGTTCCCAAGGGTGAGGTAACCTGAACATCGTACCTGTCTGGATCGGTCGTCAGCAGAAGGTCGAGGCAGTTGGCTATGTGCCCATCCACATCAGGTACCATTGTCCTTTGTTATACCAGCTGGGAGAACCCAAGCGACAAGGCAAAATTCCACGCCTCTTTCCCAGCGTGGTCGGTCTTCTGGTATGGGAACAGCCAGTCCTGATGACAGGCATTAAAGTCCCCCAGAAAAACCAACTGTGCATTAGGGTACCGATTTAGAGCCACATCATAGGCTTCAATGAGGTGTTCAAACAGCCTAGTTGTCTCCTGGTCACCGCTGTGCGATCGGTAGACACAAGAATAAATAATTTTATCGATTCCTGTGTCTATCAATACCCAGATCGTAGAGAAATTGGGGTCTTCAAGGTGACGGAGACGCTTACAGCAGATGTCGTTGCGGACGTAAACACAGACCCCGGTGCGCTGATGGAAATTATGCCTTTTTTTATAGGAGAGGGGGCAAACGAGCATGCGGCTCACCTGATGGTAAGTGACTACCGCCGCCCATGAACAACCGCAACACCAGGGGAATTGCAGATGCGTTGCCGGCCTTTTAAAAAGGAGTAGGCTCTTTTCTTGAAGATCCCTAAGTCATATCGGTCCGGAAAAATCGCTGATGGTAGTGGATTCCACAAGGAAGTCGTGCGAGCAAGAAAAGATCTTCTAAATCGCACAGTGGTTGACCGCTAATCATCCAGATGGTGTGGATGGTATAGGGAGTTCTGTCGCGATGTACATTCGTGAAATTTGGCGGCTGGGATTAATCCGAACAATTCCTCAGAGCACTCCCCGTGGTAGATGCGAAAGAAAATGCAAAGAGATGCAACATCTCTTCGCAGTGCCAATGAATCGAGCCGATCGGAAGGGACTCAGTCGTCGACAATTCGAGCCGCTTTGCGCTGGATGCGGTCAAGTAGAAGGAGCTGGCACTGGGAGCTCCTGCCCAGAGATGAGAACAGTATTCCATGTGAGGCCGAACTTGCGTCTTGTAAAGTTGCAGGCGGTGTGCCGGCATGAAATACTGTCCCGCTCAGCTGAGCACGCAAAGCTTTTTTAGAGGCCAATTTGGACTTCTCTTCCAAGTGACCACGAAACTGCATGTCACTCGATATGTCGACTCCGAGGATTCCGATACTGGCTGATGCAAGAAGGGGAGTGCCTTGAAACTGAGGAGATACGACAAAGGGGTTCTTTTTAGCGGTAAACGCGCAAACTTGTCTCTTCTGAGAATTAAATTGGACTAAATTTAGTCGCCCCCAATCCGAGACTTTATTCAGCAAAGACTCGACTTCAGACACAAGCTCCAATGTGTACCCAGGGTAGCCAAGATACGCCGCATAGAGGACATCTGATCTACGTTTCAATCAAGAAGAGTAAGTGCGGCTTGTCAGTCTCAAGGTGGTAATGGACTGCATTGAGATTACAGTGCAAGCCTCGGATGTTTGTGAGGTGCACTTTAATGGAGAGGGAGTGCAACCGCTGTACAAACTTACTCTTCTTTTTCCTTTTTTTAATTAATGGTGGGAGTGAATAGGTTGAGATAATGGCAGTTGGACGTGGCGTCACACATATAACCTAGGGACGTAAAATGGCTGCAGAATTATGTTCTTACGCCAGAAGCTAAGAACAAATACATTACAGTCTGTATTAGAGATAGGTATCTAATTATAGAAATTATAATACTGCGAATGGACACTTCATGAATTATTGAATGTAAATAATTTAGGAATTTATTTCGAGTATAATTTTAAAAAATTAATTTACCTAAATTAGTTTTAAAATTAAAAGCTAGAAAATCCGTTAATGTAATTGCGTTCGTTATTAGTTTCTCGCTTAGCGTTATGAGGCGTGCAAAACTTGTGCTTTACTCTCGATACGTCAAGGTCAAGCAATTTTGAGTTCTTAAAATGCCTTTATCATAACCATATTGCACTTATACGATAACATGAGTAGCCGTTTATCAAGAAACACTCTAACTAATCTATCCTATATATTTTTAAAATCACACACATGTTACTTTTTAAAAAAAAGTTGAAAATAATTTTACGTGGACGTCCGCATGTTGATTTTGTATGTCGTCACGGTAACTCCCGAAAAATTTTACGTATCGAGACCAATTTTTTTTTATTAGCTTCAGTATTACATCAACTGGTTTTCATTTCATATCAATTGCCTAGTTAGTATGCGCAATTCGTTAATAAAATGATTTTCAACTTTTATGAATTTTATTGCTATTAAAAATTAAAGGTACTTTCATATTTTTTTAGCCTTCGAGAGACAAACGAGAAATGTACACAATGTATAAAATCGATATAGGCTCTATGAACCTATATCGATTTTATACATTGTGTAATCGATTCATCTTACTAAACATTATTCATTTTTCTCTCTGTAGGTGACACTACCTCTTAAAATAATAGAGCGCCAAATTTAATACACATAAATAATATTATATTTTAAAGGTCAGAAATACAATTTATTTAAAATATAAAATATTATCATTCTCAAAGTATATTTGGAATACATTTTATTGCTTAGACATTTAAATTTCCTCTCAATTATTTAATTTCACCGCGAAACTTATAGATCATTACACAAAACTGCACTTTACGATTGCAGTATGAAATTTAAGGCGAACGTCTAGCCTCTACGCTTTTACGGCTCTACGGTGAGAGTTATAACAATTTCGTTTATCGTAATACATATTACAATATAAATATGTTATTTAATATATTCAATTTAATAACGTCGCCTTCAATTACATTGACGATATTTAAGATATATTATATATCTTAAGGCAACATTTTCCCGGAAATATTACAGTAACTAAATGTAGCCTCTATCTATATCGTATGTTAACTAGTTTATTTATCTTTGAACTGGCTTTTCTTTATATTCTTTATTGTGACAAACTAGTGCAAAGTCCGCGAAGTGAATCTATTTTAAAAATAAATAAGTTTCGGCTTATTATTAAATTGAAATTTTAATAACATAGCATATAATATTACATACAATACAACACAAACAAATCAAATTAAAACATAAATACTTGTAATTAACATAATAAATAAATTAAAGGAAAAAGTGTTATACAAAATTATACGGTATGTAAAGCTTAATTTAAGTAAAAAATACTTGCTACCTCAACGCGTTTTGGTGAACTTCACATATCTTTATCACACATATTTTTTTATCTCTCACGCATGCAGGTTTCTTCACGATGTTTTCCTTCACCGTCGAGCACATGGTTAATCAGTACTTAGAATTGCAATTAACAATTTCATTGGTGACGGCGGGTACGAACCCGAGTTGCTCGCGTACTGTGAAATTTACAGCGAGCGCTAACCATCTCAGCTGCCACGGCTCTCTAATCTAATCTAATTTATATTAACCGTTTTTCTTATTTCACATCTTCAATTTTTAAAGTAGAGCGATTTTTATTCTAAACATGAGCACACAGGATACGAATGTAACGTTTATGTAAATCATTTTTATTTCAAAGTCTTTGATTGATTATGTTTATGACAATAAGATAAAATAAAATATAATATGTTGAATATAAACTGTATATACAATAAAATGTAATATATTATAAATGAATTAAGACACAACCAGACGGAATCCCTCGCTAGGGGACACCAAACGGCAGTGGGTATAAAGGAATATAAGGAAAATAAATCAGCGGAAGATGCGGGCGGTATCGATAGACCCCGCCTTCTGCATTTGAGCCCAAAGTAATCTGTTAGTTGCCTCAGATGACCCAAGAGACTGGCCGAATATTCGCAGCGATGACTACAGGAATAATTTTACTAGCCAGATCACTCCACATATCGATTGCCTCTTTAGCCAGGTCTAGAGGATATCTTTTATTATAATTACTATTATTGCAGCTTTTCACAAGTTCACTGTTGAACACAGGCCTCCACAAAGGAATACCACTACAAACGATCTCAATCGGTTGTCGGTTCTTTCGAGTTATATAACCAGCCCATTGTCACCTCAGCTTATTAATACGTTGGGCTATGTCGGTTACTCTGGTTTTACTGCGGATAACCTAATTTCTAACTTTATCAAGCATAAAAACCCCGAGAATAGCCCTCTGCATAGGTCGCTGACCGAGATTCCTAGTCTTAGTAAAGGACAAAGTCTCAAATCGATATGACTAATGACAACACGCACAGATTTTGACAATCTTGTTTTCAAGTTGTAAGGTGAGAATATTATGTATCAAACGTCGGGAATATAAAATAAGTTAATATACGCGATAAAATCCGTAAAATTAGCTTTATTTAAATGTATCATAATCTCCCAAACTCTACTCAGCCGAGTTGAATCTACCAATTGAACACACGCTTGGACTCACCTAGTAGGAAAATTTGCCCTTGTTAGACATACTCGTCGACAACTTCGAGTGTAGTGCTTCTATTAACTACTGACTTAAGTGTGACATAGACACTACACAGCTCTATGTTTTGTCCATGTTCATCTTAAGACCTATCTATTAGACCGTTAGAGATACTATTGAGGTTGTTTATCATAGTGTTGAGTCTTTCAGCAACTTTTTCATAAGTACTATAATGTCAGCAAATAGAAGGTGAGTGACGTACTCGCCATTGATGTTGCTTGCTGCTTTACATTTCAATAGCTTGTAAACCTTTTCCAATGTAGCAGTGAAGTATCGGGGCTTTAACGATACCCTGTCTTATACCTCTCTGTATTTGGATAAGTTTTGAACTTTGTTGCTGTACTCGGATAACCATCGTGACCCAATTGTACAAAAACATTCAATATAAAGTGGTAGATTACTCTCTGGTCTTCGGGTACAATTTGCCTAAGAGTGTTTTTGTGTTCTATGACACTAAAGTATTTTCGGAAAACGGTATGTTCGGGCTGGAAGTCTTCGAGACTGCGCGCGAGACGATTCAGAATGACTCTCGAAAACAGCACGTAGCGGTGGCACAGAAGGGAAATCGGTTTGTAATTTTTCAATAGAGCGTTGTTGCTTTTCTTGAAAAACAAGACCACCACACTTCTGTTCCATGCCTCCGACGTAATATCACTACGGAGAACAGAATTGAAGAGTTTCTAAAGTAATGCAAGTACAGGTTTTTTTACCCTTTTTTCAGAAGATCCGCTGTAATTACTTCCTTACCCGGGGCCTTGCCATTTTTAAGGTACTGCAGAGCCATCTTAACCTTGCTCAGACTGACGTCTGGGACATAATCGCAATATTGTCGGACGACACTTGTGTGTGGCCCCAACCATGACGTAAAACCTCTTAATTTCACTCAAAATCTCAGATGTTTCGGAAACAATCCTATCACAGCCGATTTTCAATTGTGACAATTTTAGAAAGAGAATGTGGTAGGATTATTTCAGGAGGAGAGGACTGCAGCTTCATTTTCCGCCTAACAGCTATGAAATTAAGAGTGTGATCGGAGAGTTTCGGATTCTACTGCGACGGGTCTTGCAGAACTTAACTCCAAACGCATGGACTGTTTCTACGATCTTCTTATTCATATCTTCCACTGTATTGCAATCTTCTAGATACTGAGGACAATTTTGTAACTCGAGCTGAAAGTTTCCGTGACTTTGGATTAGAGCAAGAGGACGACGAAGCCTTGACTTGTTATGACATCATGACGTTTTAACCAGCTTAATTTTAAGATTCAGTGCATCACTTACCATTCAGTGATCGCTAGCAGTTTTGACCCACGCTGGTATTCATAATGGAGTCAATTTCATTTTTTGAGGAACAATCTGGGCTTAATGTAAACGGCTTAACTAGGTAAAATTTATGTGAGGCTGCTTCTGGAAGAAAGAACACTTTATAAAAAGTCCCTCTTTCTCTAAGAAGTCGGCCAGCGTCTGACTTTGGGACCTGGGGTCCCATAACACTATCCTAAATGTTTCTATCTTTAGTTCACTGTCCTTTCTTGTGCCTAGTTTTGCGCAAAGTCTCGCATTAATACCGTATAGTGAGTGTTTAAGGAATGCATAGTTCTAGAGATATTCTCATACATTTTCTCCTTACAAAGTTGGTGCGTAAACCTGCTACTTTTAACGAATACCGTTTAGTGATTTTATGTATAAAGAATGAAACTCTTGTCTACACACTACAATCTTTACAACGTTGTTAACGAGAGACTTGTAGACGAAAAACTACAATAACAAGTTGCTGGATTCGGGGAATACCGTATCCGTTCTCCCTCTCTCGTGTTTCTTCTCTGTTTGGACCTCATATAATAATGTAATGTGCCAGCGCAACTTGTCTTCTCTTTTCCAAGCTCCAAGATCTGTTCGTCACTCCACAGGGTACGGGTGTTAAATGTTGCCAGGTCGAGTCGCATGTCGTATTTGCTTCTTTACCTTTGTTTTTTCCACTATTGTGAATATAACTTCCAAAATGCATAGACGCATATATTTCTCAAAGGAGTTACCCCCACTAACCCCGCTACGCCTTCTTTATTTTTTCCTTTTGATTTTTGATTTTATTTTGATTGAATCAAAAATATTTTTCGCTTGGTTTTCAGTACATTTTTCATAAATAGTATCATCATATTTAGTCACGTTGTTGACATAACGATATTTTACCCGTATACCAATCGCCAAAAAAAGTTACCTGGATGTCCCAACGGATCAGTCCAAACTTACCCTATACTCCCAGGCAGCGAAAATTTAACACGCAACGCTAATAAAACGGATAAATCTACTACTCTGTCACTTTCAGCTAAATAAAGCAAATACGCAAACAGGAAACACGATATAAAGTGCTGTCTTTAATTGAGATCGATTTATCTTGTTTACTATACTAACACATCTTGCGACGGACACTTTTTCAAGTAAAACTATTACGTCACTCAAAATAAAATATAAACATACATTAGTTTACACCTTAGGTTCACATGTTTAGGTGTTTAACGGAATTAATAACGTTAATTTAAAAATATATAGAAAACGTCCATTTAATAATTCTTAGATTAATATAAGGTCCTTATTAACACGTCTTTATATTAAATAGAATATTTACAACATTGAAATGATAAAATCTAATACAGTAGTATGGCCCTTCTCTTTGTCAATTACTATGTTCACTGTAAGTATACTACCAAAATCTCTGGCTATAATGATTTCTTGCTAAAAAAAAAGATATAATATCCCTTAGCCATCAAGCGAGAAATGAGACAGCCCTTTAGATACTTGAAATATAGTCTCTGTAGCAAACAACTTACAAAGTCATTTTTCAAACACTTTTTTTTAATATGATAAGGGTGACAAACGAGCATACAGTCCACCTGATGGTAAGTGGTTGCTGTGGCACATAGACATCTACATCTATCTTCGATTACGAATCAAAATACAGATGCGTCGTCACCCGTGAGGACTAAGATAGAATGCCTCGTTTCCTGTAAAAAAGGTCTCCGGTTCTCTAAACTCACCATACGAAACACAGCAGCGGTAAGATGCTATTTTACGCTGGTATTCTGTGAGAGTGTGGTCTTTCCCCGGTCGAGCCGACCCATACGTCATCATCATCATCATCACAGCCCTTCACAAGTCCACTGCTAAACATAGGCCTACTCCAAGGAATGTCACAAAGCACGGTCCTGAGCCACCTGCATCCATCGACTTCCTGCATATCTTACCAGGTCGTCACTCCATCTAGTGGGGGGACGCCCAACACTTCGCCTGCCGGTACGGGGCTGCCACTCGAGAACCTTTTTTCGCCATCGGTTGTCGGTTCTTCGAGCTATATGGCCGGCCCATTGCCACTTCAGCTTACTAATCCGTTGGGCTATGTCGGTCACTCTGGTTCTACTGCTAATATCCTCATTTCTGACTTTATCACGCAGAGAAACTCCGAGCATAGCCCTCTCCATAGCTCGCTGAGCGA
Source organism: Parnassius mnemosyne (assembly GCA_963668995.1). Classification (NCBI taxonomy): domain Eukaryota; kingdom Metazoa; phylum Arthropoda; class Insecta; order Lepidoptera; family Papilionidae; genus Parnassius; species Parnassius mnemosyne. The sequence continues at coordinate 9,951,563 of CAVLGL010000159.1, forward strand.
CCTTGAGCTTCCTCATCCAGCCAGCAGTGAAGGACCACGTCTCAGTTCCGTATGTCATCACTGGCAACACGCACTGGTTGTACAGTCTCGTTTTCAAGTTTTGAGGTATACCTGACGAGAAGATGTGCCGTAATTTCCCGAACGCTGCCCAACCGACCCATACGTGCTACAACCATAATAAGCTGCAGCATGGCTCTACCACTTATAAAATTAATTTATGCAACATCAATTTGTTTATTAAAAATTTTTTGTATTATTATTTTTTTTTTTCTTAAAAAACGTTACTCCCACGCTAGGATTTTCTCCTGTATTGTGAAGGCGGTATGAAAAGTATAAACATAAATTGCACAAAAACATTCAAAACCATAGGTCATACAAATAGTTGTTCCGTGCGGGATTCGTACCCGTGACCCTCAGCGATTCAATTTAATGCTAAGCCACAGCGCCATGCCTTTAACAAAATATAAATTATTTTTAATATTTAATATATAATTTAATTTTTTAATATCTAAAAAATTATAAATCTTACTCGAATCGCCTTATTTTCTATTTAAGTCTTTTTATTTGGATTTTTGTATAAATTTAATTACTATGAATACCAATAATAGTAGTTATATCAAGTAAATAAATTGCAAATCAGGTTTCTCTGAAATAAAAGGCAACGCTGTGAAAAGAACTTAACTTCTTTCAAACTGCTAAGAATCAGAAAAATCAAATGTTACGAAATGCTAAGCGCCGTTTTTTAAATTAGGATTATAGATTCTTCGGCCGCTGCAGCTTAGTTGCTGCTTAGTTCTGCAGCATATGCCGTAAAAAAGATTAGAAGTCTAACCAGTGTTGAAACAGCTAGACTAGTTTACTTTAGCTATTTCCATAGCATAATGTCGTATGGTATTTTGCTATGGGGACACGCAGCTGATACTGAAATTATATTTGTTTTACAGAAGAGGGCCATAAGAGAAATTTGTGATTTAAAGCCTAAAGAGTCGCTGCGACAAAAATTTAAGGAAATTAATATATTAACTTTGGCCTCTCAATACATTTATGAAAATATAATGTACGTACACAAAAATAAAAGTAGTTTTACAAAAATAAGTAATATTCATTCTGTAAATACTAGGAACAGACACAAGCTAGTAGTACCAGTTACTCGACTCCATCGAGTCAGTAATTCATTCTTGGGGCGATGTATACGCTTTTACAACGAAATTCCAGAAAATATACAAAGTTTGACCTGTTCAAAATTCAAAAACTTTATGAAACTAAGTTTGTATAAAAAGGGTTATTATAATATTAAGGAATTTATGGATGATAAAAACCCCTGGAAATGAGTTGATCGCTACCAAGCTATTTCTAATTTGGTGTGTTGTTAATTTGTGTAACATCATGATTGTAAGCTGTTATTTAAAAAAAAAGTGCCGCTGGGTTTCTTGCTGGTTCTTCCCAGGACAGAGGTTTTTTCCGAACCAGTGGTAATCAAATAAAAGTGTGACTTTCAATAAGTATTATTTATAATCTATATTGAATAAAAAAGTTTCTGTTTCTGTTTCTGTTTCTGCTGATGTCTGGAAATTCTCAAGATTTCTTACGATTTTTAAGTCAATTTTCTCAGAATATTTTTCTGGTATTAGTTTAAATAGCATACATCATCACTTTGCCTCAATAATTTTGTTCTCAATGGAACCTTTGGGTTGGTCTGAGGCAACAGCTTCTATAGGTTCTTTCTATAACTTTTCTATTGTTTCTAATTATCTGAAGCCAAATTTATTTATTTTTTATTTTATTTATTTATTAAAGCCTGTCAAAAGTTCACTGCTAAACATTGGCCTTACCTACAGATAGCCTCAGAGGGGGTTATTTTGCCACAGTTGCCACGCTAGGCAATCAAAATTTAGAGTTGTTATCAGGAATATTCTGCTGCCCATTTCATGTTTCAGTTTCTCTGCTACGACTACACGATTAGAAAATAAATAAGAAGGAAAGCATGTGAGAAAAGGTATATATTTAATACCTTGCCATAAAACTGTATTCTATATAATTATATCACATCTACTTGCCGAATATTGAACCCTTCGGTAAAAATCGTGCCACTAAAGACAGAATAGTTTATGTGGAACTGATTACATTTACACAACACTGATTTTTTGTCGTCACCCACTTCTGACTCTTGTCCTAATTGTAGATAATTTAACATATTCATTACTCCAAAATTCAGTGATTAAAATCTTAAAGAAATCTTTCTTTCCGGCTTGGATACGACCAAAGTTGGGAATGCTTCAGTTTCAATTGTATCCGACATCCGACTAGAATGAGCACAAACTATCGTCATTAAATTAAAAAACTTAATTTTTTATCAAAATTTATAATCTTACTTTAAGAAAACAAAACATCATATGAGCTTTCAACGTCATCTTTTCACTAACGTGTCCGTGATAACCCTTATGTACAGTACACATTTTATGTTAGTTACAAATGGAAATGAAAAATAATAAAAATAGCTTTTAGAAACGTATTATTAAAAATAGCTTAACAGAATTTAATCACTATTATTATTGATTCTCCTACTTTTTTACAAAAATATTACTTAAAAGTAAAGCCTAATTATAACCTGATGGACACATACTGTTATTTTTAAAAGGACTTTAAAAAAAGGAATTGTTTAGGCAAAATATTAATCATTTGAAAATTGAATTCTTAACGCATGTTCGAAGCGCATAGCACCGTAGCAAGGTTACACCGCCCCCCGCCCGCTCGCATTCCATTCGGGCGGTGTCGAACGGGACACGTCGAGAGATTCATTGTAAAACTCTGCCGATCGTAACAGACGTTTGTTTTTTTGCTGTAAGTCGACTCGAGCTATCGTACCTCAGATAGTCTCGTTTTTTTTGTTAGCAAATTCGTGCAATGACAAGTAACTGTCTAGTAATAGCCTAGGATATTACACGCCCCCGTGTGGAGTTGCCAGAGCTCCCATCGGGCGCGTCCCCAGGTGGCGGATAGGAGAACGCCACTCAGATATGGGTGGTAGCGGGAAACCGCCGCGGACCAAAACTGGCCGGGTATGGGCGTACCCGTGGTTCCAATAGGACCAGAAACGGCCGGGGCTTAACACCCTAAGAGACGGGCCTTCACAGGCTTGTTGTTGCTCCCGGTATCGCTCTTTGATTAGAGCGAACACGGGATGCAACACACGCGGCGATGTGCCAAGCGCACCAATGCTGGGTGACCCCGCGCGGTTATGTGCCAAGCGCACCGATTCCGGGCAACCTCTGTGCAGTGATGTGCCAAGTGCACCTATGCCGGACAACCCGTAAGCCCACTAGGGCCCGGGGGCCCTGCAAGGCCGCGAGGAAGAAAACCTCTTCAAAAATAACCCTAATCCTAAGGTCTTAGGTGCCAAGGGGATGAATGGCTGGGGGGAGCCCAGTCCCAAGCCTTTGGGGGGTTAGGGGTTCAGGGACCTCACCCTGTATAAAAAAAAAGGATACAAAAAATCTATTCCCCAGGGTGGTCCCGCCAAAAGCAGGGAGTCCACCCCCAGCAGCTTAAATAAGCTCTGTGGCAGACCCATCGTATCTAGGGGGGGCAATCCACTGCATCGCGGGGACGCACAAGCGTCAACCGCGGGTCCCACAACATCTAAGGGGCAAAGTAATAAGAAAGGAGCCGTGTCGGGTGTTATAACGGTGCCGACACGAGAAAAGCGTGGGCGCTTTAAGCGCCCCAATACGCCGGCAAATCAGGCGATTGTAAGCGATGGAGGCGTGTCCGATTGTTCGTCCATATCGCTTAAATCGGCCCCATCGGAAGGGGGAAGAAAGCGTAAGGCCAAGCCCCCAAGTGCTGCGGTTGTGGCCGCTAAATTTGCGGCAGTGTCAGCCACAGCCTCTGAAGAAGAGGCCGCAACAGGCATCGAAACAGAGGAGGATCTTTTCGACCCCTCCGTAACACTTACAAACACTAGGGCGAAGAAAAGCCTGCCTGACCCGGAGGAGTTGGCCCGCGAAATGTCGACGCATAGTGACAGTGAGCTTGGCCAACAAATTGAAATAAATCTTCAGGCCGTTGAAAAGGTAGCAGATAGATCTCGCAACCTAAAAGGCAATTTCGTGAGGGGTATAAGGCTAGCTGTGCGTAATATAAAGGCGGCGACCGAAGAACTTGCGCGAAGGACCACGACAAGCAAAAACATTAAAAGGCTTGAAAAGGAGAACGAGGAATTGCGATCACAGCTGGCCAGTCTTGCGGCCAAAACGGAAAAACTAACCAAGGAGATTTATCTCCTCCGCAAGCAGGAAACGCAAAAGACCCATCCTCCGAACATAGCAGCCATGTCCAACCGACCGGTGCTAGCACACCACAAGGCCAAGCATGGAGAGGGGGACCTCATGGAGCGCATTGGGTCCCTAATCGAAGAAAAGCTGGCAATATTTGAGGCCAAGATATTTCCCGATAGGGTGATCCGACCTCCATTGGCAGGTGCGAGTCGAGGTGAGTTATCGCTACCTCAACGGCTATCACCACCTTTGCCATCGGCTCCATCGTCGCAGCCACAGAAGACGAAAAGGCAAAGGTCGAAGAGGAAAAAGAAGCCTGCCTACCCACCGCTGGTCAATCTTCCCCCTGTGGTTGCGACGGTATCGAATAATCCGGTACCGCACAATGCCACTTCGTGGGTTGAAGTGGCTAAAAAGCCCAAAAAACCAAGGGGCACCGATAAGCAGATCGCCGCGATGGCATCACCTTCCGGTACTCCGAAAGAAAGGCGGAAAAACAAGAAATTATTGCGTGCCCCAACATCTGCGGCCGTAACAGTTACGGTGTCAGACAGCTCCACTGTCACTTATGCCAAAGTAATGGAGGAGGCAAAGGCCAAAATACACTTGGCAGATTTTGGCATCGAAACAGTCCGCCAGAAGCGGGCAGTAACCGGAGGACTCCTGCTGGAAATTAAGGGTCCGGATTGCGGCGCAAAGGCAGACAAGCTGGCGGCCAAAATGCGTGAGGTTCTCTCAGACCTAAACGTGCGGATCAATCGGCCAGTTAAAACTAGCGATGTTCGACTGAGGGACCTCGACGACGCCGTCAGCACTTTGGAGGTTGCGGCGGCTATGGCTGAGGCAGGAGATTGCTCGGTGGATGATATAAAAGTCGGGGAAATCCGCCGAAATCCCACTAGCATGGGGACATGCTGGGTGCGGTGCCCAGTTACGGCAGTCCGCAAGATTACGGCTGTTGGGCGAGTGCGCGTGGGTTGGGGGTCTGCTCGAGTAGAATTACTGGAGCCCAGGCCCATGCACTGTTTTCGGTGCCTAGAAAGGGGGCACGTTGCCAGCAGGTGCTCCAGTGAAAAAAACAGAGGCGCACGTTGTTATGCTTGCGGAGAGCAAGGACATAGGGTGAAACAGTGTACTGCGTCGGCACTAAAATGTCCCCTCTGTTCCGATCTTGGGCATTCTGCTGGTCACAGATTAGGGAAGAAGTGTATGCCTCCTCCCAAAAAAAAGGGAAGGAAGAATGGTGAGATCTCTGCACCCACCAGCAAGGCGGCCACAACGACTTCTGTCGCTGCTCCGAGTACTAGCTCGACTATGGAGGTGGCTGAGTTAGAAATTCGCACCCCTTAAAGTCCTCCAGGGCAACCTGAACCACTGCCGTAATGCGCAGCATTTGCTCATGCAAACCATTGCGGAGTGTCGGGTTGCCCTTGCAGTAGTAGCAGAGCCCTATGCCGTCCCCGACCATCCTCGCTGGTTCGGTGACGAATCGGGCTCCGTCGCCATCTACTGGAGTGGTGGAGAGGGTGCCCCACCCTGCGTTCTATTGAGAAGAGGGCAGGGCTTTGTTGCAGTGCAATGGGGCCCCTAGGCCATAGTGGGCTGCTATGTCTCTCCTAGTCGGCAAGGGACCTACCCTTGCCGACTACGAGGCGTAACTAGACGAGGTGGCGAATTGTATTCGCGAATGTCAACCTCGTCCGTTGATCGCTCTGGGAGATTTTAATGCCCACACAAGGGCTTGGTGCAACTCTAGAGACGATCCCAAGGGAGAGACAGTGATGGTATGGGCGGCTGGACTGGACCTCCGATTGATGAATCAGGGGTCCGTAAGCACATGTGTACGGTGGCAGGGGGAGTCCATCGTGGATCTTACGTGGGCAACTCCTCCTGCAATGCAAATGCTGTCAGGCTGGCGAGTGGCGGAGGAGGTGGTCACTTTGTCTGACCACCGCCACATCGTATTCAATGTCGCACTTCGACAGCCCGACAGTAATCCCAGTCGCCGAGATAGCAGCCCACCGCGACGTTGGTGTCTCAAGCGGCTCGATCAAGATAAGCTCAAAGCCGCCGCCATCGTCGCGTCCTGGCCAGAAAACGCCGAAGAGGTCCAGTCCGATCCTGAAGGGGAAGCGAACTGGTTTCGGGGTACGATGGCGCAAATTTGCGACCTGTCGATGCCCAGAATCAGTCGCCCTAAGCGCAAAGCAGCGTACTGGTGGTCAGCAGAAATCGCACGGCTCCGTGCAATTTGCTTACGGTGTCGGCGCCAGTACACTAGAGCCCGCAGGAGAAGACGGCGAGCTCCGCCTGAAGAGATAGCCAGACTCTACGGGGCATACCGAGCGGCTACAAAGGCGTTGCAAATCGCCATCACCAACGCCAGGTCTCGGTCCTGGAAAGAGCTTCTGGAGGGACTCAACAAAGATCCCTGGGGGCGCCCATACAGAATGGTGCTGGGTAAGCTCCGGCCCTGGTCGCCCCCTATGACGGAGATTCTCGACCCGGATCTTCTGGAAAGGGTAATCAGCACGCTCTTTCCAGAGGACCGGTCAAGTCCCGAAGGTCACCTGCCGTCTTCATGGGAGTGGCAAGAGGAGATGGGGTGACCGTTGAGGAGCTGGACCGAGCCATTAGCCGCCTAAAAGTCCGGAACACAGCACCGGGTCCCGACGGAATCCCGGGCCGGGCCCTAGTGCTGAGTCTGGCTGCTCTGGGGAACAGGCTCAGGCAACTGTTTACCAGCTGTCTGCGGTGTGCCAAATTCCCCACAGCCTGGAAAGAGGCAAGGCTGGTTCTCTTGAAGAAGGACGGCAGGGCTGCAGATTCTCCCTCTGCGTACCGACCCATATGCCTGCTGGACGAGATTGGCAAATTGTTCGAGAGGATAGTTGCCACTCGGCTCAGCGGGCATCTGTCGCGCGTCGGTCCCGATTTGGCTGACAGCCAGTTTGGATTCCGACGGGAGCGTTCCACTGTAGATGCGATTATGCGCGTCCGCTCCCTGTCGGAACAAACAGTATCACGGGGTGGCGTGGCGTTGGCGATAAGTCTTGATATCGTCAACGCCTTTAACTCTCTACCCTGGGACGCAATCAGGAGGGCACTGGCACATCATCAAGTGCCCCCCTACCTGCATGGTATTATTGGGGACTACTTGCGCGACAGGTACATTGTGTACATGGCGAAAGATGGTAGAAAGATTCGGAGGGAGATCAGACGTTCCACAGGGCTTCACAGGGTTCCACAGGGCTCGGTGCTAGGACCACTACTGTGGAACCTCGCGTACGATGCGGTTCTGCGAGTCGACCTTCCCGCTGGCGTAAATATCGTGTGCTATGCCGACGACACCTTGGTGATCGCCAGCGGGATAACTTTCGAGAGGACCAAGGAGCTCGCCGAACTTGGGGTGGAAGTCGTCGTCGCCAAAATCCACGAGTTGGGTCTAGAAATAGCGCCTCACAAGACCGAGGCCCTATGGTTCCATAAATTACCACGGGGCAGGGAACCACCCAACTCGTGCGTCCGCGTGGGTGAGTCCGAAGTCAGAGTGGGGAGGTACATGAAGTACCTAGGCCTCCACCTTGACAGTCGCTGGGGCTTCGAAGAACATTTCGAGCGCCTAGTCCCCCGGATTGAAAGGGTGGCGGGTGCTATTCATAGACTGCTGCCCAATCTAGGGGGACCGACGGAGGAAGTACGTCGCCTCTATGCAGGAGTTATACGGTCCGTAGCTCTGTATGGAGCGCCTGTATGGGCAAAAAGGCTGGCCATCCGACGCTGTAGAACTAAAATTTACAGTGTCCAGCGGAGGATGGCCATACGGATCGTACGAGGATACCGCACCATATCCTTTGAGGCGGCGACAATGCTGGCTCACTTTCCACCACTAGATATACTGGCGGAGATGGACGCGAGGGTGTACGACCGAATCCGTGCCCTCCGCCAGAGCGGCGGTAGCGAGCCAGAAGAGGCGCTCGAATCAGTTAAACGGCAGGAACGACAAAACGCCCTAGCGACATGGCGCACTCGACTCGAGGAGCGCTATGAATACAAACGCGTCATTGGAGCAATCCTGCCGGTCTTCGATGCCTGGATGCAGCGACGAGTAGGAAGACTCACCTACAGACTTACACAGATAATTACCGGGCATGGATGCTTCGGTGATTATCTGTGTAAGATCGGACGCGAGGCGACGGCGAACTGCTTCCACTGTGGTGGACAGGACCAGGACTCCGCTTCTCATACGCTCGCAGTATGCCCAGCGTGGGAACGGGAGCGGACAATCCTGGTGAACCGCATTGGACGGGACCTCTCCCTGCCAGCAGTCGTGTCGGCGATGCTGAGCGGGGATTCGGCGTGGAGGGCCGTAGCCACCTTCTGTGAATCTGTTATGACTCAGAAGGAGGCTTCTGAGCGGGATCGGGAGAGGGCGGATCCCGCACGGAGACGACGTCGCCAAGGCGTTCGTCACGGCCCTCCTATTGAAAACGGTGTTCCCCTACCAGAAACGGGGCCTCCGGGGTTGCAGACGCTCGGGGCGGGGGCCTCGAGCGTCTAGCTATGTAACCCCTGAGGAGGATGATGACTCGGAAGTGGTCTCGAGACATCGTGATAGCACTGCGACAGCCCGACAGGGGACAGTAATTGCTGCGGGGCAGCAATTACTGTCCCCGGGACGTGCTATAGGTGTAGCAAAGCGACGGAGGGGCCCCGGTTGCGTTCCGAACGGAGATCCCGGGACCCCTCGTATACGCTGAAAAAAAAAAAAAGGATATTACACGCCGGGTTGGCTAATTGTCGTGAAGATAATGTAATTGCACCGTTTCGTTAAGTGCCTCAAGGGGTCGCGTTCGGTGCTAGAAGTAATTTGCCGCGGAGCAAACGAAGGTGAACTTTGTACCACTGTCGTCGGTCACGCCACGTGTTGGGTCTTTGACTGTGATTAACGAAATTTAGTTCTCTTTTTTAAGTTAGTTAAATGTACAATAATGTGGATAGACTGACCTAGTGCCTTGAAGAAAGAAATTGCCACCAGGGACGCCGCAGGAGAATACCACATCTGGGGCAGCATCGTGCCATCTGGTTCAGGCCACCTAAACACACACACTCACAAACACCACTTACACGCACTACACCTTCAGCCTGACAGATCCTGGTGACCAGTCTCCGCTTCTGAAGCAGGTACGTACTATTAGTTATCTAGGATTATCTATCGTGTAGGTCATTTTACCATAAGGCATCGGCCCCGCACTTGGTCGTCCGTCGGATCTCCCGCTTATGGGCCCCGAGAGAATCGACCTTGGGTTGGACGGCTAGGTGCGTGTACATTTCTGGTAGCAGAGCGTGGTTGATTGATTTCCAATCACGCCACGGCCGTAATATTAATAATATAATATATAGTATAAAAATAGTACGTAATACAATTACATATAAACATTTTTTTTTGTTGTTGGCGGGTGGAAGACGGACAATGCTCATAGTTTTTTTTTTTTTAAGGCTAGGTACTTACCGTAGTTTGTTAAGGCTAGGTACTTTGACTAGGTAGATAAGGCTATCACACGTAATCGGATAATTATCGTTGGCGTATAATTATAGTAGATTAATTTTCGAAGCGTCGGTTGTTTGAACGAGGCATTTTGCTGATTAATTGTAGTGTAACTTGTATTTAATTTAATAAATAGTAAGTCGTATTTGTAGTAATTTGTATTCAACTTGATTTCATAGTAATTGTAATTGTTATTTGTTAATTTGATTTGTATTTGTGCCGCGTATTAGTTCGTATTTAGTAGTGATGCCATCGTACAAGCTACTGATTCGTTGCCTGCGGGCTGAGCTGCGCTGGGCTACCAGCGACTATGCTTTGATAGGTCGACCGGATAGGGTCTATAACATGAGGAAGCGGCTCGAGCAGGTCGATGCTGGAAGAGCCGCAGTGGAGGATGCTTACCCTGAGCTGGAGGACTCGGAAGTGGAAAAGGGAGTCTTGGACTCCTGCAGCGCAGACTACGAGCAGTTCCTTTCGCTTACGAACGATTTGATCGAGGCGGGGGCCAAGGATGCGGAGGAGGTGCATTAAGCTCGGCTGAGTGGCCTACTCGAGTCCCCTCGGAAGCCGCCTACTCAGCCGGAGCTGTTGGGATGACTCCCAACGCTGGCCCTGCCAAGGTTCTCCGGGGTCCTCTCCGAATGGCTGACTTTCGTCGATCTGTTTGATAGCCTGGTGGACGCCTGGAGGAACTTGACCCCCAGCTAAAAACTGGGGTACTTCTTGGCATCATTGGAGGGGGAGGCCCTGGGCAACAGTCCACTTGTCAACCATGGGGAGTGCTCTGAGGAATTGTTCGGATTAATCCCAGCCGCCAAATTTCACGAACGCACATCGCGGCAGAACTCCCGATACCATCCACACCATCTGGATGATTGGCGGTCCACCACTGTGCGATTTAGAAGATGTTTTCTTCCTCGCACAACTTCCTTGTGGAATAGTTTACCACCAGGGATTTTTCCGGACCGATACGACTTAGGGACCTTCAAGAAAAGAGCCTACTCCTTTTTAAAAGGCCGGCAACGCATCTGCAATTCCCCTGGTGTTGCGGTTGTTCATGGGCGGCGGTAGTCACTTACCATCAGGTGAGCCGCATGCTCGTTTGCCCCCTCTCCTATAAAAAAAAAACTGTTCTATTGCCGACGGCCTCAGTGAAGGTGTACAACCCAAGCAGCAACTGCTTAACGGTTCGCGCTCTACTGGATTTGGGTTCACAACGCAGTGTGGCCTCCACTTGGCTGGTGGGACGACCAGGGCTCCCCTGGAGCTCTGAATCACGTCCGATGGTAGGTATCGGAGTTGCCGAGCCTCCTGCTTCTAGGGGACAAGCGGAGTTGGTGTTTGGCCCTACCAGCGAACACCTTCACATTCTAGTTAAGGTAAATTTCCTCGATGACATTGTAGGTTTTTTCCCTAACGTCCGTATAAATGATAGCGCGGTTCGTTGTGCGTCGGGTTTGAGACTGGCAGACCCTCAATGGTCCCAAGCTGGGCCTATCGATTTGTTGCTGGGGGTCGACGCGCTGGGGTTCATCTTGTTAGGCGAGATACGAGCCCTGCAGCCCGATGGTTTGTCGGCCGTGTCCACTGTATTTGGGCACAGTTTCTTTGGACCAGTTCTGTGGTCTCTTCCTTCTCCGACTGCCGACCCGCTCGCTGTTGTGGGCGTGTTCCTTTCGGACGTCGTCTAGCGATTCTGGGAAATTGAGGAACCACCACATGCGGCTCGAATCAACCCTCTGGACCGTGAGTGCGAGTTGTTCTACCAGAACAATACCGGCCGTTGTGTCGACGGTCGTTTCGTTACTCGCTTACCCTTTCTGGACTCACGTCCCCCTTTGGGTCAATCTCGTGCCCTGGCCAAGAAGAGGTTGCTTTCCATGGAGCGCCGCATGCGGCGCGACCCAGCCTTTCGCGACAAATATGTCGAGTTCATAGGCGAGTATGAAGAGCTGGGTCACATGTCACCGTCCAACTTCGAATGGCGTTCACAGGAGCACTACTTCCTCCATCACCTTGCGGTCTTGAGGACCCCTGAGAGTAAGATTCGGGTAGTTTTTGACGGCTCCGCCCCCACGTCAAATGGTGTGTCCCTGAACCAGTATCTTCACTCTGGTCCCAAATTAATCAAGAACATATCCGACATTTTGACCCAATTCCGTCGACATCAAGTGGTTTTTGTAGCCAACATTCGGATGATGTTTCGACAATCAGTGGTCCATCGTGATGACCGTCGATATCAGCTGATATTGTGGCGCGAGAAGCCCAGCGATCCGATACAGGTGTTTGAGTTGAACACCACCACCTATGAACTCCGGTCCAGCCCGGTATATCGCCATTCGAACCCTCCTTGAACTCGCTGAGAGAAAGCGTCTAAGATACGGTCGGGGAGCTTCTATTTTGGAGACTTCGGTCTATATGGACGACATTTGTACGAGCACCTCCACTGTCGAGGAGGCTCTTGTCTTGCGAGACGAATTAATTGCCATCCTGTGGTCCGGAGGTTATGAGTTGCGCAAATGGTTGTCGAACTCCCCTCATATTGTGCAGGACGTCCCAGGAGAGGATCAACAAGACCCTCATCTATTCGAGCACCCTGAAAATACTAATTCGTTGACTGTGCTGGGCATTCAATATCAGCCTGTTCTGGATACCTTCACGTATCGAGTAAAAATCGATCCCCGTCCCAAAGCATGGACCAAGCGCTCCGTGCTGTCTACAGTAGCCCGCACCTTCGACCCTAATGGATGGATCACCCCGGTCATATTTTTGGCTAAGTGCTTTCTTCAAATGCTCTGGATATCCGGGTTGAGTTGGGACGAGCCTATTAGCGGAACCCTCTTGCGAGAGTGGCTCTCCATGGTCTCCTCCCTTCCGGACATCAACCGGGTCTCCATGCCAAGATGCTTCCTCCCTCCAGGGAAATGCAGGGCTACCCTACATGGGTTTTGCGACGCCTCTGAGAAAGGCTATGCTGCTGTCGTATATTTGCGGACTGTGAGCTCTTCTGGTCATACTGCAGTCCATCTCGTACTTGCTAAAAGCAAGGTTGCTCCCATTAGGTCCCGCTTAACTATCCCAAAATTGGAACTGTCCGGAGCCGCTCTTCTCACGCGACTCCTCAACCACGTTCACTCGTCTTTGACAGCTGTAATAAACATTACGGACGTCTACGATTGATCGGACAGTGAGATAGTACTTTGTTGGCTCAGAGCTGCACCTCACAATCTTGAGGTCTTTGTGGCGAACCGCGTGTCTCAAATCCAGATTTCTGAGACTTTTCTAAACTGGAGACATGTCCCAGGGGAGTTGAATCCTGCAGACTGCACTTCTCGCGGCTGTGAAGCCCCCTAGTTGGTTAACCACCCGCTGTGGTGGGGTCCCAGTTGGTTGACTGAGTCTCAGTCATTCTGGCCCCAGGGTAATTACTCCGAACCGATTGAATTGCCTTGCCTACGAGCCAGAGTAGGAGTGGGCAAGGGTAAGCCCACTCGGGATCTCTCTCTTCTAGAACGGTACAGCTCACTCGATAAGCTCTTAGGAGTGACTGCTTGGTTGCGCCGATTTGTCTGCAATTCGAGAGACCCGTCCCACCGAATCTCTGATTTCGTTTTGTCCCCTAGCGAGCGTCGTGAAGCTTTGACGCATTGGACCCGTATGGTCGAAGCGGAGCATTTTGAGCCCGTGATTGAAAACTTGAAGCGGGGCTCCGTTGTCAAGGGTTATCTGGACCGTCTGAACCACTTCCTGGACGACGCTGGGATGCTGCGCGTTGGTGGACTTTTGAGAAATTCCCAACTGCCGTACGGGTCTCGACACCCGTTAGGGAGCAGCCCCAAGGACGGCGCCTTTGTCCAGTTGCTGGTAACCCACCATCATATTAAGAACGCCCACGCTGGGTGTAACGCTCTTTTGGCTATTCTGCAGCGAGAGTTTTGGATTTTGGCTGGCCGACGCACCATTCGGAGCGTCATCTTTAAGTGCATATCTTATTATAAACTGAAGGCCACCATATCGCAGCCTATGATGGGTGACTTGCCACCCGACCGCGTCAGGGCCATCCGACCATTCGCTGGAGTCGGAACAGACTTTGCTGGCCCCTTCCTCATCAAGTCCTCTAACCTTCGTAACACGCGTTCACATAAAGCCTATCTTTGCATCTTCGTGTGCCTCTCCACTAAGGCCGTTCACTTAGAACTTGTAAGTGCCCTCAGCACGGAAGCCTTCTTGGCCACGCTGGGTTCTTGAATCCAATTTACATGTTTCTTTTCTTTTACAGTCAATTTGTAAAAAGGAAATGGTGGTTTAATTAAAAGTCGTTATATTTTATTATTACACAATATTGCAATTTATTTCACTATGAATTCAATTCTTTCTGTTTTGAAACCTTGGACATCTTCGTTAGCAGTCACGTCAACTTGCGCACTATGTTACTTAAAGGCTTATATTCCACAAGTTGATCGTTAATGATTAGACAATATCCAGTTGTCTTCTCTGGTATTACCGTTGTATATTCAATCTCCAAACGAACATCTACGACGGCTCCATGGTGCAGTGGCTTAGCAATGAGTTGCTTGCGCTGGGGGGTGCGGGTTCGAATCCCGCACGGAACAAGTATTTGTATGGCCTACAAATAATTGTTCCAGGTCTGGATGTTTGTTCTTGTGCAATTTGTGTTTGTAAACTGCCTCCACGATACAGGAGAAAATCCTAGTGTAGGGGTAAAGTTTTTAAAAAAAATAAAAAAAAGTAAAAAAAAATCTTCGGGTCCCGTTTTTAGACTGTCATTTTGTCTTGAACAATCTATCACAAATAGCGGAGCCTTCTACTTTAAGCTACTTAAATCAAGCAATGGGTCTGCGGGACAGTTGTAGTACGACTGGCGAAATTTCACATACATTTCGTATAATATATTAAATTTGTTTTCGGAAAACTTTTTAAACATAAGGGCTCGTATGGGTAATATTGTGAATTCAAAAACAATGTCATATTTCTCACTCCACAGTGATCAAATACTGAACAGTCTTTCATTTTTTGATTTTTTCTGTTTGTTTGTAAACAAAAAATTACATATCGTGGTTTCTCTAATTGTGACGCAGTCTTAATACACCAGGAATGCTTAGTTGCTGTAGGAAGTAAAGGCTATTCATATAAATCCCAATGTCTAAATGCCATCTGTATAGGTTTATCTCTTTTTAAATGTTTAAGAAGTTTCAGTCGTTCACGATCTGATACTTTCACATGTGGCACTCGCCATTATATTCTTTGTATGTCTATTTGAAAATATGCAACATCTTCAGTTCCTATAATACTATTTATGTTAGAATTACTTCTGTTCAGTATAAGTTCATGTTTACAATTTATTACAATTTTAGCATAATCTTCTGCAAACCCTAAAATCTTATTTAAAGGTACAGTAGCACTAAAATCACCGTTTTCACTTTTAAATCCATCCATATCCCAACCCCACAAAGCTGCTACTTTATTTTCTGCTTCATTCATTGAAATGTATGATTTAATTTGTTGACGTTATACCAGCATTTTTAATACGATCTATTTCGATTCCATTTATCTCATACCTTATGTCTTGAAACAAGAACATAATAGGATTATTACTGAACATAACAGGTTTATAATCTGGTTTCCATCTTTGCTGAAGAGCTTTGCACGACCTTCGATGTAAATTGAACTGGCTGATGGTAATACATATATGTCTTGCTGATGTATGGGAATTCTTATTTCATCGTTTTCTCTAAAGCTATTATTATATGGATTATAAGAATGGACTTCATAACTTTCAATAGAAGTATCGAAGTTTGGGTCATTAATCTGTAGTATATTCATACTTTAAATCCTAAGGACTTTAGAAAATCTTTATTATTTTTACTCAAGGTCTTAAATTTTTTCTCACGTCTTCGCACCTTAGTGAGTGTAGAAGTAATAGGGCGCTTTAAGTAGACTGTAGGGTTTTTATAGTGCAATATCATTTTACTTTCCTCAAATGGAGGCGAATTTCAATATATTTTTCTTTGAAATTAATTCTGTAGCCGAATTGATCTAAAACTTTAATAGATATAGATGTAATATTATTTTTACTCACTGGGAAGTAAATAACGTTCTGAGGTATTTCTATGTATTGATTATCTGCAGCAGTTTTAGATACAAATTCGTGAATAATATGAGTAGGTAACCCGTTGCAATATGATCCGTATATGAGATCACATTCGATTCTGATTACAGATGGGAACTTGCTATCAACATAAGAATATTTTGTTGTTGAGTTTATTACTGAAAAATATAGTAAACCGCACTCGTATTGACCTGATTAACTCAGAGGCGGTTGAAAGTAGGAATCCAATTCTGATTTATTTCCTGAGATAGTAACTGTTACTCTACTGTTATAGACATGCTTGTATACTGAGCAATTTATGAAGTTCTTGTTTATTTTATGTCTTGATTGCGCCAAAAATTCTCCAAAAAAATCAAACAAAGATGTCCACAATTAAAAGGATGATCATAATTATAGTGAACTTTAGGACCTAAATATTTTATCAATTCCATTGGAGGTTTAAGATTTCCATAACTATCGAAATATTCAAAATAATTATTAAATTTTACATAGGCTACTCAATGAGATCCCGGATCTGAGTAAATATCTAAAATTTTAACTCCACATTCTTTTTTAAAAGGTTGTGTTGGGAGCTCATCTCTAATAAAGACCTCGAAAATAGGGAATATATTTTTTCCATACTTTAAAATGTCAATGTTAGTTAAGACGCGTTTGGGTAGCCTATTGTCTAGTTTTTTATTTCTTTAGATACAAACATGCCAAATTCATTTTTATGAGACTTAAACTATAACCCATTTCCGATACAAAGAGCTTCCATTTTTTCATTGTGTCTCTTCAATTCAGCAAATTGTTTTTTAGCCATTTTGATTTCATTTATAGTTTTAACTATACCAGCTGCACCACCTGCTAAGGTTCCCGTAGCCGATAATCCGGCAAAAATCGGAATCAAAAGTAGTACCCCACCAGTTTTTGATATTGGAATAATTCGAGGAAGTTTTATAACAGAATTATCAACTAGTTCTCTAGCAACAGCTATAGCTAGCTCAATCGCTGCTTTCTTGCATTTTGGTTTTAATTTTTGCATACGTCTTTTTGTTTTTGTAATGATATTCTTAAACTTATTTTTAAATTCATTCCCCAACTTTCTCGGAGACATTTTATTACTATTGCCATTATTTAGGCCAGCCCCAGTTTTAATTTTTGATTGCGATTGATTATGTCGATCTTTTAAGTTTGAATATTTGTGATACGCAATGTCGTGTTCTTTACAATATTCGTCTAATTTGTTTATACCTTTGACTCCACGTGATAGTTTTTTGATTAAATTTGTACCAGGACCACAATAATTGTATCCCGGTAAATGTAATTCAAATGGTAAATTATTAATCAACCAATTGAGAAGACTACTCTCGACAATATTAAGACTGTTTAATCGCGCTTGGGATATTTATTAAATATACCATTTTTTCTTATTTGTTCTTAATGTTAAACACAGTGGTCAGTAAGTCTATTACAATATATTTGACTTATCGATCCAAATGTTTTCACTAGAAGACAAACCTAGCCATTTTACTAAAACTTTATTTCCTTTCCTTCTTAAAACTTTTTCGACTAAATATATGTTTGGATTTTTGGTCTTTTGTAGCTCTTGCGCATAAAATCCTCCTAAAATTGGTTGACCTCTAGTTGGAATTATGTTCTGTAATTTTCGAATAAAAAGTTCAACTATGGAAACCTTCTTTGTTGAAAAGCTTGAGTAATTATTAATATTATAAGAATTCATAATTTTTTTAAACTTATTGTTATAAAATTCTGTTCCATTGTCGGTTTGCAGATTTTTGGGTACACTTGTTTTTAGGAGCTTCATAAAATTATAGCATACGTCCTCTTTACTTTTAGTCTTAATTGGAATAGCCCATGCGTATTTCGAAAATGTATCAATAACGGTAAGAATAAATCTGAAGTTTTTGTTTTCCTTAACTTTTATACAAAGGTCCTGTTACTGTATAATTTTTTTCTAATCCATATATATTAATACTTATGTTTGTATTCTGTTTTTCAAAGCGTTTTATATCTTCAAACGTCGGTGGAAAAGACGTACCGAACACATTTAATACTTTAGAATAGTGTGGATAAGATGTAACTCGATTTGGATTACATTTCGCTGGATACATTTGTGCTATGATACACGAAAGGAAGCAGTGACTATCTGTATTATGAATATTAAGACATGACTTTGTTCTGACAATACTTTTTGGTAATGAATTAAAATGACCCGCTCTTAGCGGATTATATTTAGCTATATTTAGTTCTACATGGTTAATTGACTCAATTGTCCACCCAGATTCATATAATTCAAACTCCATGCAAATTGCTGATTAAATTCTTCGAGTATTCTTCAAAAAGAAACTTTAAATCAGTACTTTGTAATATAGGCGTATATTTAGTATTGAAGCTTTTTAATGATATTTCATCATTCTTTGGAAGCTTGTACAACACAAATGATTCAAAATTTACCTTGATTGATTTGTGCGTGGTTAGTAATGTTTTAATTATATTGCAAACAGTGCTAGAAATACTCGATAAGAATAACTCTGGCATAATTATGTCACTTGAATTTGGATTTACTCTATAACTTGCAATCCTATTCTTGAAAGCAGTAGCTATTAACTGAACATTATCAAACTCGGTTCTAAGTAAACAATTAATTTTATGTATATTACTCTTCTTATGTGATGAATGATTTGATGTATATGCATTACAGTCCTGGCAGAATTTCATTTTCAATCATATATCTATTATTGACGTTTAGTGTAATACTGCTCAAAACTTGTATATAAATATGTTTTTCAATCTTTATTTATATTTGTCTTATAGATTTAAATTATAATTAACAACTCTAACTTATAATTACTTTGTCTAGATTTTAGGTATTTCAAAATTTAAGTTTCAATCCAGCTTTTTGTTGTTTAAGATTCAGATTTTAGTCTT
This sequence comes from Parnassius mnemosyne, assembly GCA_963668995.1. Taxonomy (NCBI): domain Eukaryota; kingdom Metazoa; phylum Arthropoda; class Insecta; order Lepidoptera; family Papilionidae; genus Parnassius; species Parnassius mnemosyne. The sequence continues at coordinate 9,970,449 of CAVLGL010000159.1, forward strand.
TAATTTTTTCGTTGCTGTAAGGAGAGACACAGTTTTGAAAATAATATGGTATATCGCACAGTAATATAATAAATGATTCACAAATTTAAATTATAATTACTTTATCGGGGTATTTCAAAAAATCTAACTTTCAATATCTGGCTTTTTGTTTTAGATTCAAATTTTTAGTTCTTAGTTTTTCGTTGCTGCAAGGAAAAATAAATGCGATTTTTGAAAATAATTACTTCATTCAAGTATTTTAAAATTAAACTTTCAATATCTTGCTTTTTGTTTTTAGATTCAAATTTTAGTTCTTAGTTTTTCGTTGCTGCAAGGAAAAATAAATGTAATTTTTGAAAATAATTCCTTCATTCAGGTTAATGACGTTTAGTGTAATACTGCTCAAAACTTGTATATAAATATGTATTTCAATCTTTATTTATATTTGTCTTATAGATTTAACTTCTAATAATTACTTTGTCTAGATTCTTGGTATTCCAAAATTTAAGTTTCAATTCAGCTTTTTGTTCATTTAGATTCAGATTTTAGTTTTTTTTTTATTCGCTGCTGTAAGGAGAGACACAGTTTTGAAAATAATATGGTATATCGCATAGTAATATAATAAATGATTCACAAATTTAAATTATAATTACTTTATCGAGGTATTTCAAAAAATCTAACTTTCAATATCTGGCTTTTTTGTTTTAAATTCAAATTTTTAGTTCTTAGTTTTTCGTTGCTGCAAGGAAAAATAAATGCGATTTTTGAAAATAATTACTTCATTCAGGTATTTTAAAATTAAACTTTCAATATCTGGCTTTTTGTAATAACTTAAGACAGAAGGACTCTTAAGTAGGGACTGAACAAATTAACCGATTTGGTATTGGATGGTACATGGATCTCACAACTTTTTACGGTAGAAGAACTGAGTTGCGAGACTTGGTTTTTTTTACAAGTTATGTTTTTGATGGCATTATCATATTCTAGGCTATTCAAAATAATCTACGAAGTTACTGATTTACATTAGCCGTATTTATGCCATCTAGTGTCTCCCTTACGTACCACTGTGAGATTCGATGTATTTTCGTTCGATAAAGCTGAACGCACATTTGTCCGCGCCGCACGCGCCGTACGCGCCGAGTTTTACTGATGGCCTCGCACATTTGCCCGTACGCATCATCCGCGCCGTACACAAATCTTTTGTATTACCAACAAATTTTGTAGTTTTTTCCAACCACTGGTGTGAAACGGTACAGTTTGATCGCTCGAAATCACTATGGAAAGCAATTTAGTAATAGCCTACTTATTGGCAGAGGAAGAAGAAAATAAAATTCGAAGAAAAAGAAGATTCTGGATTCATAACATTAATTTAAAAGGGCAAGTGTATTTTGAATATGAAGGGGATATACTTTATTTAAAGACTTATTAGATGATGATGAACGATTTTTTTACATATTTGCATTCAACATACAAGACATTTCAAGAAATTCTACATATACTAAAACCATATCTTTCTATGGAAAACTCAAGATTTAGAAAGCCAATTGAACCAAAAAAAAAGACTTGTATGTTTGAGGTAAGTATTTTTATTAATAATTAATCAGGTATAATTGGGTTTTTGAATTAAATTCAACTATTTTTTTGTTAGTTCAGTATTTAAATAATTAATTGCTAAGAATACATATTGATAATCGATGCAAAAAAAATCAAATGATGTATAATTAATTACGAATGACTTAAAATGTAAAAATACAAAAATTATCATGTAAGTCGAAACCACCAGTTATAGTGGAAAATCCACTAAGTTGGCAACATTAGACAACACTGAGTATCAGCACGCGCCGAACGCGCCGTGTTATATGACGTAATCAGCATTCGTCCTTCGATATCGTATACCTACCACATTTTATAAAAATACGGTGCGGCGTACGGTGCGACTGTAATATGCGAGGTTTCATATGATTTCATACAACGAATTCTAAAAGTCGGCGCGTACGGCGCGTGCGGCGCGTACAAATATGCGTTCAGCTTAAAATGACTTTGCCATTTGAATGGAGTAGATGGCGGTTTAGAAAGCCATTTTATTCGAAAGAAAACATTCTTCACAAACATTAATACATGTATTCTTTTGATTTATTATATTAAAATTTAGGCTTCACATGTCTAAGAAATGAGGATTGTAACAAATATTTGCTATAAAATCAAACTTATATCCAATATTTTATGCTCAAATTGTGGTTGAAATTTATTAAATAAATTGTTTGCCGTTAAATCTCTTAAAGTGTTATTTTCATTAAACTGTACGAAATGATATTTTTAACACATAGATGTAAAAATTGGCTGAATTCATTAGTGGATGATGTTAATTTTATGTACATTGTTGTTACGCTATTGGCTGAAATATTGGTTGGTATTAATTTAAACGAAGTGCGTCAGTTTAATATTATTTAAGTATATTTATACTTAAATACGTCTTGTATGTATATTGTACTTTTGGATTTTCTAAACTTTTTTTAAAATTGAAATTTGACATAAAACTATTGGAAAATTAGAAGTATAATAATAAGGTTATTAGTGAAAACTTGTATGTATTAAAACTACTTAAATTTACATATAATCATATTATACGTAATTTTTAATGCGCATAGGGCATCCACAATTGGATTTACCAATAGTTTTTTTTTTACTTTTCACACAAAATGAATCTACCCAACCCATTTTGGGTGATTAGTCGTGAAGTAAATATGCAGTAAGTAGTAATGATACGTAACGAGAAAAAAACTTTATCGAAAATTTTCAATGATATAATATATAATAGAATTAAAATTTAATAAAAAAGTTATAACAATTTATTCGTAGGAATTACTATTTTTGCCGTATTTGATCGCATATGTTTAGTTTTATACCAAGTACAATTTTAAAAGCGAAATCTGGAGGGAATCTATTTGTCAAACAGCAAAATATTTAAATTATATTTTTAGAACGCAAACCTATTATTATTTTTATTCGTCTTCTTGTTCTGTGAGCAAGTCTATCGATTCATTATAACCATTAAAGATAAATATCGATATTAATTTTGATATAGTTGAGTCAATCCCTAGCGTACATGTTTGTATGTGGTAGAGCCATGCTGCAGCTTTATTAGTAGTATAGTTGTAGCACGAATGGGTCGGCTCGACCGGGGTAGGACCACACTCTCACAGAATACCAGCGTAAAATAGCAGCTTAACACTAGTGTGCTTCGTATGGTGAGTGTAGAGAACCGGTGACCTTTTTTACTGGAAAAGAGGCATTCCATCTTAGTCCTCACGGGTGACGACGCATCTGCATTTTGATTCATTCAATTGGTAATTTGCATCATTCATCAAAATGATGCAAATTACCAACAAAGTAATTTTATTATTTGCAAAATATCAAAATTAACAACATAATTGACACTATTATATATATTTATAATATATATATATATATATATATATATATATATATATATATATATATATATATATATATATATATATATTTTAAACAGTATAACATAAATTTTAACCAAAATAGACGCGTCATAACATTGACGACATCTTGAGAATTTTTACCTGTGAAAAGTGAAATTATCAGGATTATTTCCATAATTAACACCACAATCACTCACAGAACAAGTACCTATTTCTTATATTTACGCGAACACTACACATTGAAAAAACTGTTTTTACCCCCGTGACCACGGTTGCTGGAAAGCAACCGAAACGTCGGGAATATAAAATAAGTTAATTAAACGCGATAAAATCCGTAAAAATAGTATTATTCAAAGTACCTTTTTTATAAAATATAACTTACTAAAAATAATCACCATTATACTTTAAAAAATTACAAAATATTTAAGAGCTTATTTCTTGTGTGCCGAATTGTCCCAACCTGTAATTCAAAATCGGTTACAGAGTCATAAGATTAGCTATCCTTTTCTATCTTGCATTTTTACCATTATGAATTTTCTTCTCCCTTGCACACTCTGGCTGTCTATATAATATTCTAAGTCTATGGAATGTATCTATTTAAGTATGAATTTGTTAGTGTATTATATTAATTGTTATAGCGTAGATTTCCCCCCGCAAAAAATGACAAACACTTCGTTATCGGAAAATAACGCTATAGTTATTCCCCTACGGTTCGTTGACGGCCCGTGTTGCGAAGAATAATTCTAGTGTTAGGACATAGGTCCAAACACTACAATTACTCTCCTTAATCCGTGGCTTAATCTTTTATCTACTAGCTGCTCCCCGCGAGTTCGCCCGCGTGTAATTTATTACGATTGGATTTCATGTGTTTTGCGTGGACCCTAATTCTGTTTCAAAAACAAATATAGCTTAAGTTACTCTGTATAACATCAGCTATCTGTCAGTGAAGGTCCCGTCAAAATCGGTCCAGCCATTCCGGAGATTAGCCTGAACAAACAGACAGACAAAATATTTAAAATTTGTGTTTTTGTTTTAAGTACCGTATATAACAATACTAATAATATAATATCATAATAACTTCTTTACATGAAATTCACGTCATCTGTTTGAGAAGCAGCTAAACATTTTAAATACCTTTAACGAAAGCTTTTAGCACGTATGTACTCGTATACCTGTTCGTTTTAAATCCGACTGTTTTAAACAAACTACGCTTACTTAGAGTAACATTTAGCTGCCAATAAATGCTACTTCTACCGTAATTGCGAATATAGCAAGACGTACTTATAAAAGGTCATCGTTATATTTCTATTTAACACATTACTATCGTAACTGAGAAATTTAGGGGAGTATTTATGTGTATTGTTTTTAAGCAAACCTATAATTAAAACTGTAAACATGACCGATTATACAAATGTACTGTTAAGAATTATATGCAAATACTATATTTTAGAAGGGGTAATAAGTGTATTTCATATATTTATTTTATGGTAAATTATTTGCATGTAATTTATCACATTGCATTTTGTATTTATATTATGTATTTATTCACATATATATCAGCACCAGACGAGAATATCTCTATAATATTTGTACTATAATGATTACCGTGTAGTGGCAGTGTAAGAATATCCTCTACCCCATATCACCCCGTGAGTGTCGTAAGAGGTGACAGAGTTAAACAAATTACCAGCGTCTGTCTAATAACGTCTAAAAATAAAAATTCAAAACTTCGATTGACAACCCTTTAGCTAAGCGTGACAACTATAGTTGTCACTAGTTGTCACACTTAGCTAAAGGGTTTGCTATAGCAAATATTCCCCATATGAGGCAATCTATGGGAGAGGCATATGTTCAACAGTGGACTTCAACGGTCGGAACGGAACGGAGATGAGAATACTACAACTATTCGTTTTACGTGGTAGAGCCATGCTACAGCTATATTAGTAGTATAGTTGTAGCACGAATGGGTCGGCTCGACCGGGGTAGGACCACACTCTCACAGAATACCAGCGTAAAATAGCAGCTTAACACTACTGTGTTTCGTATGGTGAGTGTAGAGAACCGGTGACCTTTTTTACTGGAAAAGAGGCATTCCATCTTAGTCCTCACGGGTGAAAACGCATCTGCATTTTGATTTGCATACGAGGATAGATGTAAACGTCTATGGGCCACAGCTACCACTTACCATCAGGTGGACTGTGTGCTCGCTTGTCACCCTATCCTATAAAGAAAAAAAAACTAAATCGCACAATAATAATGTTGAAAATACACAACAGACAACAGACTTTTTAAGTCTACAGTTGGATATAAGCCTTTAAAAAAATACACTAAATTATACATCAATGATGCTTTTTACTCTGGACAAAGCCGTCATATTACTCGCTCTAATCATACTGGTGCTCTTTAAACTTGACTGCCTCATTGACCTAGTATGACTTGTTCACACTGAATGTTGGTATTGAGTGAGTTCTCCTGGTTCCGAGTTAAAAAAAAACTATTATTGTGTTTTTCTACCAAGAAATTTTCAGTAGCAGCCCGGATCAGGAAGTTGACAGTGTTTTACCCCAGTGCCTCGGAAAGCAAGTAAAGACGTTGGTCCTGACCCTGATCTCTCTCCGCCAGTGTCGGATTACCGTTCCATCTGACTATGAGATTGAGGGAACAGAGAGTTCACCTGAGCTTGCGCACACATAAGTGCACTATAATCCTGTTCCTGCGCAGATGACTAGTCCCCGCTGAGACCGGCCGCTGTGACCGAAATTCAGTCTGGAGGACATGTTATTACTGGTCCGTCTCATGGTGAGAGACATTATTAATGTGTGAAATTTGAATTCAGTCTATTTTTAGACATCTATTTAGTAATAATATGAACATCGTTTGAGTGAGATTGGCATAAGGAGATAAGGTTGGTGGAAACATACTTCTCTTTACTCAATAACCAATAGCGAATACAGTACAGCGTGTAATAGTAGCTACACACATTATCATTGCATTTATGACTTGAGTATTATATAAACTGACGTTGGAAACGTGACTAAAATAATTTCTTTTCACTGCATGCCTGTGTGTACTACATCGAAATATTAGCTAGCCACCGTAACTGAGACGTAATCGCTTGCCTTGTGCCAGTACTGCAGAAACTTGAGATAATTTAAAGTGTAGATTTACCGCATGCTTGACGAAAACTTCTTCTACTCTTCTTCTACTAAGAAATAACCAATTTAGAAGACGTGATGTCCGTGAATTCGCGTTAAAACAATTTGACAAACAGTACTTTTTGAAATTTAACACCAACTGTGGATCGTAAAATTTCCTTCATATGACCTAAACATGACATAATTTGCTAGCTTTCTGTCCACTGGATTGTAAATGGCCGTTGTAACCTGCCTGAAATCAACTCCAAAAGAAAACTACAGTTTTGTTTTCACCCACAATACCCAAAATACTTCATAGCCATGCTATATGGTTTATATTACCCTTCAAACAATAATGTAACTTCAGCTACTGCACATATACCTCATGGTAATTTAACAAGGCAATATATCTTTATTGTTATTTACCTCATTCAGACAGAGACAATTTGAAGCCTCGTTATATATTTGTTTTATTTTATTATAATAACAGTTCTATGGTTAATTTAACTTACTCTTATGTTTACAACTGTAAGGTATCTTCACTTGATATTTCACACCACACCTTCCTATACAAGGACATTAACTAATGCATTAACAACCTTAATTTAGGCTAAGCAAAACTGCTTTTAAATAAAGTTTTTTTTTTTTACTTAATGTAACGAAATGAAAAGTAAGTTATAAAAATTTTTTTTAAACGTAATTTAAAAAACTTGATGTGTAACAATTAATATAAATAACTGGGAAGGTAAATGCGATTAAAACACAATGTTTTGTCCCATCCTGTCCTGTCTTTTCCCAGCTTCGGCAGCACGATGATTCCCGGGACTTCCAGATGGTCGGGAAGTGGCCAGTTCTCAAGTCGTTATAGAGCCAGTGCCACTATTCCCCTTCTGGGCAGCTGCTTACACATTTTTTCGTCCTACACGTTGAACTCCTATGGTAGGGTGCCAAACATTGAAAACATATATTCGCTTTCTTGACCGCTTCCCATTTTTCGTGGTTATCCATATTCTTAAATTTTACAAATTTCAACTCACTATAGAGTGCTCTTTGTTACATATAAATAACACAGTTACGTGTTACCCGACTTGCAGGTTTAACCTCAGTTGTCATAACCGCTTGTCGGTCGTGCCTCTCCTTATCTTGGCGTTCATAACGTTTACTATTAATACGGTCGCGTACAGGCCCCTTTGCGGTGTGTACGGTTCGCTTCCCGAAATCAGGACGTTTCCGTTTTTCTGGCACGTTTTCAGCGACGAATGATGCTCCAAATTGTTCACTCAACGAATTTAAAAATTTCGCCATCTTCTGCAGCTCTGGCTCCATGGGGTTTTGAGCTCGATATTCGAACCATTTCAATTTAATTATAGTTCCGAGCTTCTCCACTATACGACTCACTAACTCGGGTGAATACTGTGGTTGATTCAGATTGTTGGCCTACTGTCCCTACTGTCCCTACAAGTCCCTACAAGTCCGTACAACCCCTACCCTCTACAGCCCTACAACCCCCCTACAACCCTATCAATCTTGGACGGGGCCTACCGCGGTGAACCGCCCACGGATGGAGTCGTGCAGAAATGGAATGGGGGAAAGGTTGAATGCACTGTCCGTCAACGAATATGACGGAGCAGTCGAGCTGTGGAAGTGCAGCCTCACTCGAAAGAACTGCGCCACCTCGTTAGGTATTATGCCCAAACCCGACGTTTGACACCGTTAGGAATTGGGTTTGTATGCTTGTGACTCGCCACCCAGTCGCCGGTGACGCCTCGTCCAGGCGCTCTCTTCCGGCCGCGATGCAAGCAGGTGCCTCCCACGAGCACCCTCGCCTGGCAGTAGTAGTGAGTGCCTCCTTTGAGCACCCTTGCCTGGCAGCAGCAGTGAGTGCCTCCCTCGAGCACCCTTGTCTGACAGCAGTAGTGAGCACTCTCGACTGGTAACAGTAAACACCAAGTGCCTTTGAGTGCCACAGGAATATTGAGCACAATCCCGGACAAGAATGTCGAGCACATTGGCCCGAAAGGAATGCCGAGCACGATCGTCCGACAGGAATGCCGAACACGATCGCCCGACAGGAAGAATTCCAAGCCCTTGCTTGGCCGCAGTGTGTGCCTTCAATAAGCACTCGCGCCTGGCCGCCATCCCGGTTTCATTCTTCTGGCAGCTATCCAGTTTCCATAGGTCTCTTATGCTGGCCTGGTTGTCAGTGACTCGCCCGGTCTTGCCTCAGCCCTGGTGGGTCCACTACGCGGCCTGGTCTTCCTTCGGCTGATTCCTTGATCTGGCTCGAAGGACTAATTGCTAGGGATATGGCAGCGCGTTCTCGACGGCAATCCCTCAACTGAAAGAGTCCCATCAGACAGGGTCTTTCATAGACGTTCTATCCCGAAACTCTTATCGCACCACGTTGGGTCCACGTTGGGAACAACGAGGTAGATGTGAATCCCGTGAAGGACTGTCACAAGAGAGCGTCTGTTACCCTTTCTGAAAAGAAAGGTTAGACGACTAAGATTGCGGGTCCCTTTTGAAGTGGTCCCGATCTCGCCATCCGTGAAGCGATGAAGCAGTGGACTGTGTTCGATAGGTGGTGGAAGATACTTTAGGAAATAAAACAGCAATTAACTTCAAAATTTTGCAATGTTGACTTTCACTATTTCCTATCACTTCTCTATGCGCTTTTCTTTCTTTCTTTAAATATGAACTGACAGCTGGTCCCGAACGAACTGCCTAGTAACCAGTTTACTGAATTACCTCAAAGCAATACGGAAAAGAGAAACGAGCATCCCGCGCGGTCTCACAAGATTTTAACTACACTTTTACTATTGCATTCTTATATTTTTTCCAATATCTTTATTTGTACAAAACATCTGGTCATACAATTTATACATAATGATACCACAAAAAGTTCTTAATATTATAACATACATCACATTATAATGAAAACATGAAAACTTTTTGATTTATTTAACAAAATATGCCTATTTTACAACACATTTTCAAAGTGAGAAATCTTAAAATATCTAACAGACAAGGTCGAAATAAAAATCATTATTAGTAAACATAAACAACTTAACTTATACAATAGTTTAATTCACAATTTTACACATATTTTTATCTTTAGAACGACTTTAATTTTCTTATATATTTAGCACCAATTCAAACACTTTACACAAAACTATCTTATTTTGAACACACAGTGATCTTGAATCATTTTATGACTTATTTTTACATACATTGCTGAAATTTTCACAAATTAATAAAATTTATATTTCATATTTATTTTACATTACTTGCACTCGGCTTACATCTCACACGAAGCGAGCAAATAATTTCTACACGACCTTAATTACATCGGTAGGAGGCTAGTGCTTTATTTGTCTAGATTACATCTATCTCTGTTCATTATGAAACACCACGGTTTACATATGTTATCCTTATCAGTCATAATGTTTCTTATCTGATATCACAAACGAAATTAATCTTAAGTGCTAAATATTTTATGTTCCATACGAAACAAGTATCCATTTTAATACAATACTTTAATTCACATTAAATCGAAACGCCTTGCATAATTTAATAGCAATTTCTCGTGGAAACGACATTTACTTTTTAAAAGGAATTAAAATGATAAATAGTTTTTTAAGCGCGTCGCCAACAAGTATAGGTAAGACCAAAGACAATTTTTAAATGATGGTAAATAAAGATAATTTGGATCAGTTAATATAGAAATTCGTGTCGTGGTAGCTTAGAGGCTATACGTGTAAGAAATTTATAAAACGATAAAGAGTACGTAGCGTGGCAAATACTTTAAAACTGTATTCCCCAGTTTATAGTGTGTTCTAAGTGCAAACCCAAATTAACTATAGAATGAGAAAATGGAATTTTCATTCGATTACATAATAAAAAACTATTTGTAAATCCAATTGAACATGCCCTAATCGCATTAAAAAAATTACGTATAACATGATTATACGGAATTTTTTTTTAATTAGTTTAAATACACACAAGTTTTCACTAATAACCTTATTATACTTACAACTTTCCGATAATTTTATGTCAAACTTAAATTTGAAAAAAGTTTGGAAAATCCAAAAGTGCAGGACTCATAATGCTCATATGATTATCATATCATCATTCATGTCACTCCATAAAGCCGAAGACGTATTTAAGTATAAATATTACATCCTAATTACTTTTAGTACGTAGTACTTTTATTTGTTTTTATTGTTTTTAAAATATTGTAATAAAATCTCTGATTATTATAATAATCAAGTATGTATGAAATTAGTTTTTCGAATATTTAGTATTTATTTGTACAGCAATCTTTTTGAGCCGCTGTAAACAACCGATACAGTATCCACTCACAACGACGGTTGACGCCAAACTAACCGAGTGAAGCATTCTCTATTTACTAAAATGAATTCACACAAGGCTGCTAAAACAACAAATTTTCGACATTTAGCAACCGAAAAAAAATATTATAACTAAACAATACAAAATAAAACTGCCATTTACATTCAATGGCTTCTCACATGATAGATGAAGAGTTTTAAAAATAGATTGAGTTGAATAATTGATATTTTCAAAAGTTATTACGAAGCCATACGGACTGGATAAATTCACACTATAAGTCACTAAAACCCTTTTTTATGTAAAAATAGCAATTAATCGATTATATTAATAAGTTCAACAATCATTTTATCTTTTTTACAATGTGCTTTTAATATCATTTATATGTATAATATGATTGCTAGATATACGATTTCATGCAACAAAACGTTGGAATCTTGATTTTAAGGCGCTAGGAGAACATACCCACGCGCATTGCGCTTACGGTATGCAATAATAAAACAGGTTCAGGGTTTCCATAGTCTGTTCTGAAGTAGTACTTCTGGAGCATTACTGATACACTAAGTCTGTGTGATGTTCAGTTTCCTGATTTCATTATTGATATCATCGATACTGGATACATAGTTGAAGATCATCTGCATATAGATAACTCAAGCAGTGAAAATAATATTGGGGATAATATACTAAAATGTTTACCGTTAAAGTTAAAAATATTTTAAAGTCTTTCTTTCCCACATAATTTTTCACGAGTAGGTATATCTAATACAGACTTATTAATTTATGATTAATTAATAAGTAAAGACCTTACCCATAAAGAGACGTCAATTTAAGTAATACTTAAGGTTGCTCTGTCTCTCTCTCTCTCTCTCTCTCTCTCTCTCTCTCTCTCTCTCTCTTCACTAAGTGACAATAGAAGAATACAGGTATAGAATGAATTAATATTTAAGTTATCAAGCCATAATCAACAATTGTAAGAAAGTTCGTAAGTCATTAAATAAATATTACTTAATTTATATCTTTTATTATTATATTTATTTTTATATTATATTTATTTTTTATTATTATATTTATTTTTTATTATTATATTTATTTGCCGTGTAGTGGCGGTTAAGAATATCCACTACCCCATATCTTCCCGTGGGTGTCGTAAAAGGCGACAAAGGGAAACAGGCAGGAGATGGGCAGCAGCATCTTCCTGATAATAGCCAAAATAACAATAAAAAAACTGCGGTTGCCAACCCGCTCGCCAAGCGTGGCAACTATGGCAATATACCCCCCATGAGCAATGACAATAATAAACGGCCCCTAGTCCCCGGCGGCCCCGCTATTCCTGGCTACGGTGGCGACCATGGTAACGGCGGGGCAGGGGGTGCTAAGAATCTCCGGTGGAGGTTCGGTTGCCACCTACGACGACTCGACCTGGCAACATACAACGCACGCACCCTGAGGACTGACGAGAAGATTGTGGAGCTGGAAGAAGAGATAGACAAGTTACGCTGGCATATTATAGGATTATCCGAAGTCCGAAGAGAGGGGGAGGACACGGTAATCCTCGAATCCGGCAACTTGCTCTATTACCGGGAGGGCGACCATCTGTCCCAAGGAGGTGTCGGATTTATCGTCCACAAGTCTCTCGTTAACAACGTTGTAAAGATTGAGAGTGTGTCGACGAGGGTTGCGTACCTTATACTCAGAATCACTAAACGGTATTCGCTGAAGGTCATACAGGTTTACGCACCAACCTCGGCACACCCCGATCAGGAGGTGGAGGAAATGTATGAGGATATATCTAGAGCCATGCATTCCTCCAAAACTCAATATACGTTGTTAATGGGAGACTTCAATGCAAAACTAGGCACAAGAGAGAACGGTGAGCTGAAAGTAGGGAAATTTGGAATAGGGCAACGGAACCCAAGGGGCCAGCAGTTGGCTGACTTCATGGAGAAAGAGGGACTCTTTATGATGAACTCTTTCTTCCAGAAGCGGCCCCACAGGAAGTGGACCTGGTCGAACCCCGACGGTTCCACAAAAAATGAGATTGACTTCATTACGACGACCAGACGACAACTGTTCAGTGATGTCTCAGTGATCGCGAGGGTGAAAACCGGCAGCGATCACCGAATGGTTAGAGGCACACTGAACCTAAACGTTAAGTTGGAGAGGTCTCGTCTAATGAAGTCAACGCTCCGTCCCCCTCGTGCTCTAATCCAAAGTCCCGAAACCTTTCAGCTCGAGTTACAAAACCGTTTTCAGTGCCTAGAAGACTGCAATGAAGTGGACGATTTGAATGACAAGCTCGTGGAAACTGTCCATGCGGTCGGAGCTAAGTTCTGCAAGACCCGCCGCAGAAGAACACAAAAACTCTCCGATCACACTCTTAATCTCACGGCTGTTAGACGGGAGATGAAGCTACATTCTTCAACAGACTTGACAGCATACAGGCATCTGAACAGACAGATCTCCAAATGCATGCGGCGGGACTTACGCAAATTCAATACAGCTCGTATTGAAGAAGCGATCGAGTGGAACCAAGGCTCCAAAGTCTTTGCCAGAGATCTGTCTGCCAGAAAGAGCCAACTGTCAAAGCTAAAGACAGAATGTGGCAGCATCGTTTCCGGGACACCTGAGATTTTGAGTGAGATTGAGAGGTTCTATGGGCAGCTGTACACATCATCGTTGGAGCCACACGCAAGTGTGAGTAACGATCCAAGAGCGAGTCTCATCCGACACTATTCGGAAGATATCCCGGACTTCAGTCTGAGCGAGATTAGGATGGCTCTCCAGCACCTTAAAAATGGTAAAGCCCCAGGCGAGGATGGAATTACAGCGGAGCTTCTGAAAGCGGGTGGAAGACCGGTACTTGAAGTCCTTCAGAAGCTCTTTAATTCCGTCCTCCATGGTGGCATTACACCGGAGGCGTGGAGCAGAAGTGCGGTGGTCTTGTTCTTCAAGAAAGGTGACAACGCTCTCTTGAAGAACTACAGACCGATTTCCCTTCTGAGCCGCGTCTACGTGCTGTTTTCAAGAGTCATTACGAAACGTCTCGCGCGCAGACTTGACGACTTCCAGCCTCCCGAACAAGCCGGTTTCCGAAAGGGCTTTAGCACCATAGACCACATACATACCCTTCGGCAAGTTGTACAGAAGTCCGAAGAGTACAATTTGCCACTATGTCTGGCGTATGTGGACTATGAGAAAGCCTTTGATTCCGTCGAAATTTGGGCGGTGCTGCAGTCCCTTCAGCGGTGCCAAGTTGACTGTCGGTATATCGAAGTGTTGAAGTGCTTGTACAGTAGGGCTACGATGACTATCCGAGTACAGAACCAGAGTACGAAACCTATCCAATTGCAGAGAGGTGTAAGACAGGGTGACGTCATATCCCCATATAACTCTTCACCGCTGCAGTGGAAGACGTTTTCAAGCTTCTGGACTGGAAAGGATACGGTATCAACATCAATGGCGAGTACATCACTCACCTTCGATTTGCCGACGATATAGTCCTTATGGCAGAATCGCTGGAGGACCTAAGCACTATGCTCAATGACCTCAATAGTGTTTCCCAACGGATAGGTCTTAAGATGAACATGGACAAAACAAAGATCATGTTTAATGTCCATGTCACACCTATGCCGGTAGTTGTTGGGAGCACTAAGCTCGAAGTTGTTGACGAGTATGTTTACCTGGGACAAATAGTCCGACTGGGTAAGTCCAACTTCGACCGAGAGGTCAATCGACGGATTCAACTCGGCTGGGCAGCGTTCGGGAAGCTACGACACATCTTCTCGTCAGACATATCTCAAAACCTTAAAACGAAATTGTACAACCAGTGCGTGTTGCCAGTGATGACTTACGGAACTGAGACGTGGTCCTTCACTGCTGGCCGTATGAGGAAGCTCAAGGTCGCTCAGCGAGCTATGGAGAGGGCTATGCTCGGAGTTTCTCTGCGTGATAAACTTAGGAATGAGGATATCCGCAGTAGAACCAGAGTGACCGACATAGCCCAACGGATTAGTAAGCTGAAGTGGCAATGGGCCGGCCATATAGCTCGAAGAACCGACAACCGATGGGGAAGAAAGGTTCTCGAGTGGCAGCCTCGTACCGGCAGGCGAAGTGTAGGGCGTCCCCCCACTAGATGGAGTGACGACCTGGTAAGATATGCAGGAAGTCGATGGATGCAGGTGGCTCAGGACCGTGCTTTGTGGCATTCTTTGGGGGAGGCCTATGTTCAGCAGTGGACTTGTGAAGGGCTGTAATGATGATGATGATGATGAATTTATATCCCTAATCACAGGAGCAACCTCTCGTCCATATTATTATTCTCTTTCATATATAATTTCATATATATCTTATTTCTTATCAATATAACGGAGACAGTCATAATAATTTCTATAACCCAAATATTTGTTAGCCGAATATTAACTTCAGTTAGATTCTAAACTAAGGAAAGCTACGACTCAGAAGAGAGACTAATTAGATTTTGCTAGAAAACAATATCTCAGATTAATGAACCCAAATTAAGCAACGGTAGAAATGAAAAAAATTTACGAACCCCAATTTTGATACTATATTAAAAAAATATTTATTCAGTTTCTATTTAGACCTTTATTATGGCCAACTCCTCCACATTAACATACATAAAACAATATTATTATAATAAAATATTCAACTTACATTTAACATTCATGCAGAGTCTAATACAGTAAAATCCTTTGGTTCTTCAAGCTGGACGTTATGTTAAATAGATACTGCATAGTGGCCAACTCCTGATATTAAGTGGAAGCCGTCGTTACTTCCAGGAGTGGATCATCATCTTAATAGAAAATATTCCAACTAAAATCCACAATGTTTCGTCAAATCTCCCAGTGCTCATTAATTATATTTGCTTAATAGCTATTTTAATATTCAAACTTCATAAACAGACTTGTACCGCTCCCAACGAAAGGATTTCAATGAGATATAATAGGCAACTTTCGCTTACTCATTAATCGTAATTAAAAGGTGACGAGACACGAAGCTCGCAAAATTTATTTATAAGGAAAGTAATTTATGTAAATAATATTATAATTAATCGCCTCATAATATGAACTTTAAGGTTTTCGTAAATATAGTCAATATCAAACTAACCTCTATTTTAAAATGGTACAGAATAAAGACCTTTCAAAGAAAGAAGACAAATTCATTCCAAGATTTTTGATGGGCTATCTCTGTTGCCGTGTATTTGTCATTTGAGATAAAGAGATTTCTAACAGTGGTAGAGCCACGCGGCAGCTTTTGCTGTCGCACGGATGGGCCGGCTCGAACCGGGGTGGTACCACGACCTCACAGAAAACCAGCGTGAAGTAGAGGTTTACCTCTGCGTTTCGCTTGGTGAGTGTAGGTGGCCGGAGGCCCTTTTTACTGGAAATGAGGCATTCCATCTTAGTCCTCACGGGTGACAACGCATCTACATTTTGATTTGTAACAGAGGATTGTAGATGTCTATGGGCCGCAGCAACCACTTACCATCAGGTGGACTGTGTGCTCGTTTGTCACCCTTATCATATAAAAAAAGAGCAGATGTTATTTCTCTTTCTTTATCAGCATCTACAAGTCCAATACTGGATATGGAGCGCTCCCGTTGTAGGCGTCAGCGTTGTAAGTGTCGAATCGTCACACTTGGCAGGTGGGTTGACGATCGCAATACCAGAGGTAGTCCTATGTTCAGCAGTGGATTTGTGAATGGCTTTAATGATGGTTATGATGATGAATGTATAAAAAAAAATATATTTTATACCAAATATTTTTTTAATAAATAAATATACATAATCATATATATCTAAATTGAAGTTGAACAATTTAACATGCAAGCATTCCTCATGTGGCACCGAAGGTCTCTTTCAGTAGTTGACAAAGTTTTCACATTGTCAGTTACCATGTAAAATATGGTATTTTTATTTTGTTTGTCTATATTCCATAATCTACTTATAAGTTTTAGTCTCATTCTCCCATGGTAAATGTATGCAATGGAACAGTCGAAGTAGCTGTAATTTCGTGCAATATGATATCTGTGATTACTTGAAATAAGAAGTTGTATTTTTGTGTTAAGGTGATGGTGAATGATGATGTTTAGGATTCTGAAAACTGTAACAATTCTCTTGTTGTGTTTTGAGTTGTGATCTTTTTATATTAGAGAGATTAGAAGTGTTATCGTGCCAAGAACGCTGACTGCGTTTCCTCGCTGAATGGCTATACTTAACCTTTGAGTGAGAAAAGAACACTTTTATCACAAGCAACAACGACTAGACGCGAGTAGAGTTTCTTTAGGAATTTCACTACACGTGGACCCCATGAACCGGTATTCTCTACAGCAAATGGCACAGATATGTAGTCATCTCTCAGAGACTCACATTTGCACCACTTACTCTGTTCAGCTGCCTCTAAGCAAAGAGTCTACGCAAGTAACATCTCACACTAGAGCATTACCTCTCTACCAAGGGACCAATGTCTTACCTTCGAGTTTCCTGCCATCGTCTCTAAATATACCACAAGGCTCTAAAACTGAGGGAACACTTATAGAGACAAAAACCCTTTGAATGACATCGTTCAAAAAAAACGTGCCGTGAAAACCTACCAGCACTTTTCTTGAATGAAAGTCCGTAGAACCCAAACATAATGGAAGGCACATAATGTTGCCCCATATAAGAATGACATTACCAGAATACGTAAAATTACATAATTTTGTAATGTTATTAAAAAGTACTCCACCGGCATCACGCTTTTCACGAGATTGTGTTTTCCGCTGTTTTGATTTTTTTTTTGGTTTTCATGGTTATTTTCTACATATTATCTATGCGTACAAATTTGCGGACAAAAACAAGCTATGCACAAAGCTCTAACAAAGATTAATATATAAAAATTGAAATAAAAATATAATCATATCAGTAACTCAGTAGGGCTTTATGCCTTTTATTAGATGTATATTTTTAAGTGATGCTATTCGCTTTAGTTTTAAAACATAAACAGGGGTAGGCAGCGACTACGGACTTCTATTTGGCACGATACTGACACACCTCTCTCGCCTCCTTTACATCCCATATATCTACGCATTCATGCTCGTCGGTTAAGGGTAATAATAATAAATAAATAAATAAATTTTATTTCGTTTTTAAAAAGTAAATGCCTTAAAAACTAGTAGATTGGAACCTCCATTTAAGCAAATAATGCCTGTGTTTGGAGGGTCCGCCCTTCCATTACTATATCCATGTTACAAGGCAGTATGGATAAACATATTCTATATCCATATTAATGTTATATATTACTTGAATTCTATATTAATTATATTACTTATGTATGTATGTGTGTGTCTCTCTGTGTGTGTGTGTGTGTGTGTGTGTGTGTGTGTGTGTGTGTGTGGGTGTGTGTGTGTGTTTGTGTCTATGCTTGCGTGAGTTACAAAGAGTATGTGTGATTACAGTGTCTGAATCTGAACAAATCATGCTACACAATCCAGTAGCTTCTCAATTTCGTCATATGTCTTATGATGAATCCATTCTAACAAAAGTTTTTTACAGTAGTGATATGTTTTGTCGTATATATAAATATCTTTGTTTATTTTATTATAAAGAAAGGCAGAACGTGATATAAATTGTCTGCTCGCAAATGTGGTTTTAGTTCTGTATGTCTGGGCAACCATGTTTCTACGTCGTTTATTTAAATGGCATGGATCATAAGACAATGATTTGTGAGTTTTGAGGGTTGTCCAGAATATATACAACTTCCTGACAGAGAGTAAACCGCTGATACGAAATAGAAAATCGGTAGAAAAGCGTCTCTTCTTAAAGTACATAACTTTAATAAGAGAACGCTGCGCCCTCTCTAACTCCAGAAATCGAGTTTTTGCTGCACCACCCCAGACAGGAATACAGTAGGCCAAGACGGATTGAGCAAGAGCAATGTAGATTTGATTGAGGAGATAATTTGGTGAGTCCTCATCCGATTTGCCCAGCATTACATGTCTGAGGGTTTTGAAGATCCAAGTTAGTTTCCTCATTCTATTGATGACATGATCAAGGTGTGGGTACCATGATAGTCTTTGGTCTACAATTACTCCCAGATATTTTGTCTGAACTACCTTATCGATTCTAGGGCAGTTACAGGTGTTTTTATTAGTATCCGTTGTACATTCATGAATTTTTAAACTGAAGTCGGCCAGAGGTTGCGAGTTGTTGTTAGTACTAAAACATATATAGTTGGTTTTAGAAGTATTTAGGGTCAGGAGGTTGTGTTTCAGCCACTGAGCGATTCGCAACAGACCAGCCTCAGCACTAGTTTTGACCACCTCCCAAGAATCACCGGCAAATACTACAGCCGTATCATCAGCGTATGACAAAACTCTGGCGTTATAGATCCTCATGTTACATAAGTCGTTGATGTAGATGAGAAAGAGGGTAGGTCCTAAAACGCTGCCCTGCGGCACGCCATACGTCACTTCAACAGCTTCACTAGTGCAACCATTTAGTTTTACTCTTTGTCTCCTGTCCGTTAAGTAACTCTGAAAAAGGGCAAGCGGAGTCCCCCTTACTCCCATATCTTCAAGTTTATGCACAAGGATGGGGATGGACACAGTATCAAAAGCTTTTTTCAGATCGAGGAAAACCGACAGACACTTTTTACTGTTGTCAAGTTGCCTAGTTACAAAAGAGCTTAACTCCGTGATTGCATCTTCTGTCGATTTTCCCCGCCTGAAACCAAATTGTGAAGATGATAATTTGTTAAATTTATTTAAGTAATTTAGTAGTCTAGTATTAAGTAGTTTCTCTAAGATTTTAGATATTGCTGGCAGAACCGAGATCGGCCTATAATTGCTAATATCTTCACCGTCCCCACCCTTGTATACGGGTGTTATAATTGATTGTTTCAACGGTGCAGGAAACACACCTTTGTAGAAGCAAAGATTTACAAGGTAGGGTACTCCTAATCTGGCCCATTTTCAATACATTATACATTTTACTAAAGACATATCAAAAAATATGTAAATAGGTTTAAATAAACGCGATAAAATCCGTAAAATTTGTTTTATTCAATGTCTAGTATTTATGTAATTTGTGTAAATATAAGAAGTCATAATGTAAAAACAAGGGTGGGGTTAGTCTACTACTAATATTCAAATTTTTTACAATATCAGAAGTACTATATTAACACCTATTCTGCTCTCCTGTCCAACGAGCAGTTTGGCGAATGGCTCTGCGCGAACTTCTCTTTCACGTGGTTACCGCCCATTATTTGGTCTGGTTCAATAGAAAACAGACAGATCAGAAACACTCAGACGATCCTCTTTGTCTTTTCTCTTTATCCCACCTCCTTTTTCCCGTCTTAACCCAATCCAAGGGGTTAATCGTACCATGCCGATGGATGCGTGGCTGCGAGGAGTACAGTCACAAACGGTACCTACACGAGACCAGAGTGATTCATGTAGTATTTTAACCCTTCCCTCGGCAAGCCTCTCTGCCGGTTGTGGCCGAACATTTCCTAATAGCCCAAATGGTATAAAATCGACATTAGGACAAAACAGTAAACTCTCCTGTAATGGAACTGTCTGTAGATCTAAAAGAGGCTCTTTTAGCCTCACCAACACCCTGCAACTCCATGCCCCAACCTATGATGAGCCGAGAAGTGGAAAGCACGTATTCAGCTGAACCACAATCGGAAATGAATCAGGAAGGGGAAAAGATAAAGTTCACTAGGATTTATAAGCTTAGTGGGGCAGCACGAAAGAAGTACTGATTGCAGCTGAGATAGGAGTCGAGGAGAGCCTCTCTCTCTTCCAGAA
Source organism: Parnassius mnemosyne (assembly GCA_963668995.1). Classification (NCBI taxonomy): domain Eukaryota; kingdom Metazoa; phylum Arthropoda; class Insecta; order Lepidoptera; family Papilionidae; genus Parnassius; species Parnassius mnemosyne. The sequence goes on from CAVLGL010000159.1 coordinate 9,991,172, forward strand.
GCTCTGGGATGAAATTCCTCTGCCCACAACCCCACCAGTTCCGAAGACTAAAAAAGCAGTCGGTTTGAGGAGGAGTCCCCCAAAGACTACAATACAATACAATACAATACAATACACTTTATTGTGCATCAAGAAAAGATAACAACATCAAAAATAAAAAAATAACAATTATTGAGGGAAATACAAAGGGCGGTCTTATTGCTACATAGCAGTCTCTACCAGACAACCCAGTGCATTAAAATAAAAAAAATTAAAATAAAAAAGACAAATAAAAATAAAATAAAGATACAAACTTATGCATTAGAAAGACAACATTCTTCAGGCAGATCAATGACCATAATTAAGCGGAGGAAGTGAGAGGGGTTAGAGAGACAAATAGTATTCTTTAATCTGTTTCTGGAACACATTTAAGAATTGAGCACTTCTAATTGACTGGGGTAAGGAGTTCCAAAGTCTTACTCCAAGAACAGAGAATGATTTATCATAATAAGTCAAGGAGTGCACAGGACATTGCAGGGAAAGATTTTCTTTGGATCGTAAGGAAAAATTATGACAGGAGCTGAGAAATCTAAAACGTTCTTTTAGATAGGAAGGACTAGCTATATTAAATAAGACGCAGTAGAGAGCAGAAAGTATATGAGTATTCCGACGAAGACGGATTATTTTGATTTAGAGTAGTAAAGATTGTGTGTTTAGGCCCAAACATGGGCATTTGAAAACGGCATCCACTCGCGTTTGATTCGGTGCATCACCCGATGGTGTCGAGGTGAGGTAAACGCCGCCGGGGGGGGGGGGGGTATCGTGTGCCGGCTTCCCGGATTCCGGTCGGTGGGCTGATCAGTAGCTTGACAGCAGCGGCTCTGTCTACTAGCACCGCACTTTTGTGACCGCTGCTTCGGTTTCACGCGGCCAGTTTTTGGTTTTGGTGGTCTAGAATTTGAGTATTTGTGCGCGTTTAATTTACTATTGAATATCTGGATTTCGTGAAGACCGCCTCGAATTAGTTTTCTAAGTTGTACGTTTCGTGACAAGAGGCTTGTATTGAATTTGCGTGATTAGAGTAATTTCGTTGCAAGTAATTACGTCAATTTGTATAGTGATTGCATGTTGAAGTGCATTTTGCAATATTTAACTTGCTTGTGTGACGTGGAACCTTGCGCGCACCGAGTGGACAGACGGTCTGGAATTTGATGCTCGTATTCCATTTCTAGAGCGTGGCCCGGTTAATTGTTTTTGGAAGTTAATGTTGAATTGTACCGTCGCGTTAAGTGCCTTTTTGTGTATTGACTATTTAGTTAGTTTTGCGTGTCAGCGAGGCTGATTTTGAGTTCTTATTGGGGGCTTAGTTATTTAATATCGTACGAAAGAATCTAGCTTGCCGTGCGGAACGCTAACTTTGTGACTCGAGAAGAGACTGCATTCGTTCCCGTGTTTGTGGTTCTGTGCTGGGTGAACCCGGAACCTTGAATATTGAACTTTGATCGACTGTTCATTAGTTGTGCCGTGTGTCACATGTTTGATTTCGATGAACATTGAATTGTTTGACATTGAAGTTAATTATATGTACAATAAAGTTGATAGACTTAAATAGTGAAAGAAGTCAGCAGTTTTCCACTGGTGACGTCCGCTAGAGTGATACCACATCGTGGGGCAGCATCGGATGAGGCCGCTGCCCGATTACCTCAGTTAGGTCAGGTCACACATACACACCTTCTAACACACTACTTACATGCACCTATCTACCGCCTGACCGAGCCTTGGGGTCAGTCTTAGCTTCGGAACCAGGTACGTACTATTTATTTACCTAGCCTTTTATCTATTGTGTAGAATAATAAGTCTCCATAGGCCGTTGGGCCCCACCCTTAGTTGTCCGTCGAATCTACAGCTGTGTGGGCCCCATGTATGGTCGACCTTTATCGGGGCAGCTAGGGGCGTGTACATTGTGGAAGCATAATTTTAATGGCAATGGGTTAAATGTAATTAAGCCTCCGGAGTGAAGCATAAGCTGCAAACATTTTACGGCTCACTGCAATAATTTGGGGAGCCCAAGAAATTAAGATGGGAACTCCATTATATACAACGGGTTGTAGTTGACATTTTTTTATTTTTCAAATCATTCTTGAACTCCCAATGATTATGGCTTGAGATTTTAAAGGGTTCACCGTTAACCCATAAGAACGACTCCAGTCGAGAATACATGTCAGATCCTTATTCATACATTCCACTGCTTTGGGAAGATCTTCAATGGTTGTTTGTAAGAATATTTGGAGATCATCTGCATACAAGTGGTATAGAGAAGATATTTGGGATGTAATCGTATTAATAAAGATTGAGAATAAAAGAAGAGATAAGACGCCACATTGTGGAACGCCAGCTACTGTATCAAGCCACGAAGAAAGTCTATCTTGAACATGAATACGTTGCCGGCGCCCATACAAAAACTGTGAAACCAGGAAGTTGCAGTTGGAGATATATTAAGAGAACGCAGAATTCCTAACAGGATGTCATGATCAATAGTATTAAACGCATTGCTGAAATCCAGCAACACCAATAATGTGACTTGATGATTTTCCATACCGTGGCGAATGTCGTCCGTGATTTTTAAAAACGCCGTAATCGTACTATGACCAGATCTAAAGCCAGATTGGAAAGGCTTGAGGATGTTATTTCTTAAACAAAAGGAATTAATTTGTTGTTGCACTAGTCGTTAAGTTAAGGAAATAGGACGATATTGAGAAAAACTTGAAGGATTTGCTATTTTGGGTATAGTTATGATTTGGGCATTCTTCCATTGGTTAGGGAAAGAAGATGAGGATATGGAAAAGTTTAAGATAAAGGTTATAAAAGGTGTTAAAAAATCTAACAAGGGAATGGTAATTTTACGACTGACGTCATCACTTCCGACAGCGTCAGAATGGATAGAGAGAATGTGTTTCCTAACATCACAATCTGCAAATTGCCTAAATACAAATGGGGAAAAGTCAGGAGTGGGAAACGATGAAAGTTGAGTAAGTGTTTTTGATTTTGCCATATTATCCAAGCAAGAAACAGAAGAAAAATGCTGATTAAGCAAATTTAAGTCGATGTTATTTGGCATGGGGCGTGTTTTCCTAACTCCTATGGACCTTAAAAATTTTCAAACACGACATGGATCTTCGTTTTGTACTGATTTATGGCTATGGCGGCGTCGTAAATCTCTACATAACTTGTTGCATTGATTCCGCAGGAGTCTGTACTTTTCCCGAATCCTGTCATTCTTTGGATCTGACCTGTAACTCGACTTTGCGTTATTCTTCCTAACTATTAATCTTTTAAGATCTTCAGTCAACCATGGGGCTGGAGGATGACATATTCTCACTAGACGGACAGGATCATGTGTATCATAGAGCTGAACATGAAATGAATTAAACAATGCTACCTGTTCGTCCACTGTGCAAGCCTTAGTTATAATACTCTAGTCCATATTAGCAGCATCTTTTTGTAGCTTTTCCAAATCCATTTCCTCAAAATTACGCAGCAGATGTATCCTCGATTTGGCTTTTGGTGGTCTTATTTTATAAGATAAAAACAGGAGGTCATGATAGGAAAAGGCGTTGGCAGCACATTGACCAAATTTATCAACATGGTCAAGAGAAGAAACGATAACCAAATCAAGGAGGGATGGAACACAGTTAGGAAAAAAATGAGTTTCAGAAAGAGGAAGGATATTTAAATTGGCTGCTTCTATAAGGGACTTTAGCCGAAGAGATCGAGCATCATTCTTAAAAAGGCAAGTATTAAAATCGCCCCTTAGCACTGTATGTGTATATAATGGAGTTAGCTCTTCAAGAAGGTTATCCAATGTGGTAAAATAGTCAACTGTGGAAGAAGGACTATAAAAAACTCCGAGAAGTAATTTGTTCTGCGCAAGAAGCACTTCAATAAATAACTATTCCGCTTCGTTCTCAGCTGGAAATTGAGATGATAAACGAACAATGGAAAAAGGTATATGCGCACGAAGGTAAATGGCAACACCACCACCACCCCGTGCAGTTCGGTCGTTGCGTATTAACTGGAATCCTGGAATGGAATAGGATATGGAGGGAAGACATGGCTTTAACCATGACTCCGAAACAAGAATTGCATGAACGTTATCACTTACAAAGCTAGCTAACAAATCAGGATAATGAGCCGGAATACTCTGTGAATTTATGTGAACTATATTGAAGTTTCCTAGAGCTTGAGAAAAATGGGAGTCAACAGTATCTTTTAATTGAGGAATGTTCTCAAAACTGTCGTCATTACTTAATACATCGGATGCTGAAATGAAAGAAGAGGAGCTTTGATTATGATCACTTTCACCAAAAGACATGTTATCTTTTACAAAAAGAAAAAATAACAATAACTACAAACTAAAAAAGTATACTAATAACTACAAACAAATAAAAATTATAAACTACAAATATTTACTTTTAATTACATATATTACCTACCTGCACTAACAGAATATAAAATAATGCTAATATTTAAAATTAAAAAAATTAAAAATTTAATACTACACATAGATGATTCATATCATAATTGATTGAATAAAGAAAGAAATATACATATAACACAAAAAAAAAGTACCGCTGGGTTTCTTGCTGGTTCTTCCCAGGACAGAGGTTTTTTCCGAACCAGTGGTAATCAAACAAAAGAGTGACTTTCAATAAGTATAATTTATAATCTGTATTGAATAAAAAAGTTTCTGTTTCTGTTTCTGTTTCTGTTACACATGGTACACAACGATAAGAAAAAACTGAAATTACCGATACAGACATCAAATAGAATTATGTTCTGTGGTAAAAATATTAGAACACACACATTTGCGAGTATACATATATTTATTAAAACATAAAAGCTTAAAGTCAAAACTACTGTTATTGTTAAGGTATGGTAGTTCACCTTTTCGATACTTGAGGGCGCTGTACAAAAGGTAAATCGCGATGTTGACGTGTAAAGCAATTAGATCATAGGCCACAAGAATATAATTTATTTTGTATATATATCTACGTGATAATATACCATAAGTACATACGTTGTGGTGTGTTTTATTAACTTATCCCATCGTAAGCCATTTCGGCAAGTAGTACAGTGCTAACCAAAACATATGGTCCTTCGAGCCGGATTGTGAAACGGCTATTATTGAATTCGGGCTTGATTAATTAGGGCAAAAGGATTACTATCGAAAATCAGCTGGCATAGTGCAAGCAAGATTTGGTAGTGTATATCCTTTAAGAGTGCTATACAGTAGTGTGTGTACACATCGCGAGAGTGCACGCGTAACACACAAGCACAAGTTCAGTTCAGTGTGGAGCAGCAGCGCCACACACCACATAGTGGCGAGAAGAGAACAATCGAGTTCGGAGTTAAGCAACAGCGCCACGCATCACGCGGTGGCGAGACGAGGAAAACTGAGAGTTCGGCGTTAAGCAACAGCGCCACGCATCACGTGGTGGCAAGAGGAGGACAACTAAGCAGTTCCTGTGAATGAATTTCATTCAGTACAGTGCGACATAGTTACGGTAAAGTGGATGAAGAACAAACTGTGAGTACTTTTCGAGTGTATATTTAATGCAAGCAAATTTGAACTTTATATCGTTAAATTATAAAACTTAAAAATTCTATAAATACTTACAAGTCTATTTAAATTAAGCAAATTTGAACTTTATGTCTATTAATTGTTAAACATTGAAAAAATTATTAACTTAAAAATTTCTTTAAATTTAATTTGAAATACTTGTAAACTTTGTGTGTAGATTTAAGGACTTACAATAATTGTGTAAAAAACGACGGAACGGGGAACCTACGCCCTCGCCAAAGTTTAAAGTGCAAAAGACTTAGAATAATTTTGTAATTTTATTGACTTAGTTTATTTTAGTTGTGTTCTTGTATCTATAGTAAAATTGTTAAATATGGAGAACCTTATTGCATTACAAGATGAATTATACAGCCGAATGAATAAGTCTCAAATTAATTTTAGAAAATGTTCAAAGGACAGAAAGACAAGTACATATGTTAAAAATAGAGTAGAAAATTTAGATAAAATATGGTTTGAATTTGTAGAAAACCACAAACAGTTGTTTAAAACGATAGATCGTGCAATATTAAAGGAAACAACGTATATTAAACGAGACTTGTACGATATGGTAGAAGAGTTTTATTGCGATTATAGGGCAGAGTTGAGTATGTTCTTAAATGATAATGATACCAATAGTCATGTCAATCGAAATTCGAATAGTTCCGATAAGGAGTTTCAAGTTAAATTACCTAAAATTTCCATTCCCATGTTTTCCGGGAAGTATTCAGAGTGGACAACCTTCAGAGACTTGTTTATATCGCTAGTTCACAAAAACAGTTCCTTAGATAATGTACAAAAGATGCACTATTTAAAAGGACATCTCACGGGCGAAGCTGAGCAACTTGTCCGACAAGTACCAGTGTCTGATGCGAATTACAATCAATGTTGGGAACAGTTAGAACGTAGATACAACAATAAAAAGTATCTTGCAAATTGTATTCTTAAACGCTTTTTCGCTCAAAAACGTATGAACATAGAATCTTCTAACGGTTTGAAAGATTTGTTGGATACAACAAATGATTGTCTTCATGCTTTAAAAAATTTAGATATTAATGTTAGTACTTGGGATTTAATTATTATTCATGTTATGACATTTAAATTGGACCCAGAAACGCGTAAAGAGTGGGAATTACAAACTAGTAGTAATAGTCCAAACGATTTGCCTACATTTGAACAATTTAAAGTTTTTCTAGAAAGTCGTTTTAGAGCATTAGAGTGCATTGAACCTAAAAAAGGATTAATTTATAATAATTTACATACTCCACCTTCTACAAAAGCATTGGTCGCATATAAACAGCGTAATTTCGTGGGTAGTAAAACTTGTTGTGAATACTGTTCAGAAGTACACAAACTATGTTTTTGTAAAAAGTTCCTACAGCTTCCTTATGAGCAAAGATACAATTTCGTTTTAAGTAATAATATTTGCTTTAATTGTTTAGGTGGTAACCATTCAATTAAACAGTGCCAAAACCCAACTAATTGTAGAGTTTGTAAGAAAAGACACCATTCTTTATTACATCCCACTAGCGGTAAGGCTACTAACAGTGGTGATCAGGGAAATAGAGCTAGTACATCTGTTGAAAGTTCGGATGTCGATTGTGATAAAACAGCTATTGTTAGCTGTCTTTCTTCTGGAAACGTCATCGGGTTTAGACAAGTTTTATTAGCCACAGCGCTCATAAGGGCCAAGTCCACCACAGGAAACTTTCAAGTAGTGCGGGCCTTGGTTGATCAAGGTTCCCAAGCTTCATTTATAACTGAAGCTACAGTGCAGTACTTACGCTTAAAGCGTACTCCAGTAAAGAGCACGGTAACCGGACTAGGTGCCGACAGAGATATAGTATCAAAGTACGTAGTTACTCTTGATCTCAAATCATGCATAGACCATAACATCAAACTACAGGTTAAGGCCTATGTTCTAAAGACTATAACGTCTTACCTTCCAGACAAAAGAATAGAGTTAGCAAATTGGGTGGATTTGAGGGATTTGAAACTGGCTGATCCAGATTTCGCCACTCCTAATAAGATTGACCTATTATTGGGAGCTGATGTCTATGGTCAAATTATAAGGGACGGTGTAAAAAAGGCACCAACAGGACATCTTATAGCACAGTGCACAACTCTTGGTTGGATTCTTTCTGGTGTTGTAAATAGAACAAAATTAAATAATAGTACACAAAAAATATCAGTGATGCACGCACAAGTAAATCAGAAGGACATACTCAAGAAATTTTGGGAGTTAGAAGAACAAATTCCACCAAGTGCGAAAATATTTTCAGTAGAAGAACAAAAGTGCGAAGATCTTTTTGCAGCTACTACCACTCGAACATCTGATGGCAGATATGTGGTCAAACTGCCATTCAGAGATGAAGAGCCGGCATGTAAAGGCGGCAACTCACGTAATATCGCTGTAAAAAGATTAATATCTATGGAAAGAAAATTAGAGAAAAATAAGGACCTAAAAGAAAAATACACAAAGGTTTTAAAGGAATACTTACATCTAAACCACATGAGACCTGTAAGCGAAGAAAAGAAAGAAAATGAAACTGTGTACTTACCCCATCACGCTGTCGTAAGAGAGGACAAACTCACAACCAAGGTTCGGATAGTGTTCGATGCGTCCTGTAAAAATGAGAACGGTGTTTCTTTGAACGATACGCTTATGGTAGGACCAACCTTACAATCCGACTTGCGCCACATTATACTGCGTTGGAGAGTATATCCCATTGGAGTCGTAGCTGACATTATAAAAATGTATCGTCAAGTAAGGGTGACCGAAAATGATGCCAAGTTTCAAAGGATAGTCTGGAGAGAGGGATCGGACAAGCAGATACAGGATTATGAATTAACCACCGTAACGTTCGGGACTGCATCAGCACCCTACTTGGCTGTAAAGGCGCTGAATCAAGTCGCTATTGATGAAGCGGAAACTTATCCCTTAGCAGCAAATAGAGTTCGGGAATCTTTCTATATGGACGATCTAATGACTGGGTGCTCTACAGTCGAAGATGGTAAAGAATTATATAGACAGATGAAGAATTTGTTAAAGAAGGGAGGTTTCGAACTACACAAATGGAATAGCAATAGTCAAGAATTACTTACAGCAATAAATAAGCAGGAAGCGGAAGAAACAAAGAGCGAAAGAGCAAATAACAAGAACTTACCTGAAACCATTGTAGAGAACAGTCTAGAAAATAAAACTTATGAAGAAAAGAATATTAAACTAGATATAACTAAAATTTTAGGACTTACCTGGAACCGCAGTAACGATGTCTTCAAATATTCAGTACAGCTCGCTCCCACACCGGGACCTGAAACTAAACGAAACATAATATCAGAAATTGCTCGCCTATTTGACCCTCTGGGTTGGCTAGCACCTACCGTTATACTAGCAAAGGTATTTATACAAAGGCTATGGCTTTCAGGTGTAGGATGGGATGAAAAGGTTCCTGAAGATCTCATAAATGAATGGAGGACTTACCGTAATGAGTTGTCAAAACTTACGGAAGTTCGTATTCCAAGATGGCTTCAAATCAGACAAACTGATCGAAGCGTTGAGCTCCATGGATTCAGTGATGCTTCAGCAACCGCATACTCAGCTGTGGTTTATACAAGATCCGTCGATGCAAAAGGCGATATTCACGTTGCTCTTTTGATGGCGAGAACCAAGGTGGCTCCAATAAAACAAGTAAGCATCCCTCGGTTAGAGTTATGTGGTTCTGTGTTGTTGACTCGTCTATTGGCAGAAGTAGCAGAAGCAATGCACATTCCCAAAGAGAATGTTAGAGCGTGGACAGATTCCACCGTAGTGCTGTCTTGGTTGAACAGTCACCCAAGTAGGTGGAAAACTTTTGTGGGCAATCGAGTGTCCGAAATTCTTAGTACGCTGGATGCGTCACAATGGGCTCACGTTGCCACTAAACACAATCCAGCAGATTGTGCATCAAGAGGCATTAAGCCAAGTGCGCTGACTGAAAGCAAATTATGGTTTTCAGGACCAAGTTTTCTTATGGATAAGCAAATTAGATATCACAGACCAAGGGATATGGACACTAATATAGAAAAGCGTATAAAGGTACATATTAGTGCTGTACCACAAGATTTTCCGTGGCACAAATTTTCTTCATTGAGAAGATTGTTAAGAATTATTGCATATTGTCGAAGATTTTTAAAAATAAAAGAAAAGAAGCAGAAATATTTACAAAAGATAGAATTAGATGAAGCACTAACGTGTTGCATAAAGCATTTTCAAATGGAAGACTTCTCAGAAGAATATTTACAGTTGAAAGAAAAGGGTTACATAACGAGAAAAGATAGTAAAATCAGAACCCTGTGTCCATATATAGATAATATCGGTATAATAAGAGCAGGTGGCAGATTACATGAATCATCACTAACGGAACAAATCAAACATCCTATACTGCTGTCTCAGTCTTGTTACCTAAGTAAATTACTTGTGTCTAATGCTCATGAAATAACCTTGCATGGTGGCCCACAATCAATGGTAAATTACCTAAGATCAAAATATTGGATTATAGGCGTGAAAAACCTAGCTAAGCAACATGTGCGAAAATGCGTGATATGCATCAAACATGCTGCCAAAGTAAGACACCAATTCATGGGATCTCTTCCAGCTGTCAGATGTACTCCTGCACGACCTTTTTTACACAGCGGCGTGGATTATGCTGGTCCAATAAATATAAGAACATCAAAGGGTCGTGGTTACCACGCTTATAAAGGTTACATTTGTGTATTTGTCTGTATGGTGACGCGCGCCATACATTTAGAAGCCGTCAGTGATTTGAGCACACAAGGCTTTTTAGCAGCTTTCAGACGATTCGTTTCGAGACGTGGCCATTGTTCTCAAATTTGGAGCGACAATGGCACCAACTTTGTTGGAGCTGCTCGAGAATTGAATGACCTTAAGTCAATTCAGCAATCGGTTGCTCAACAGGTTGAAGCTGAGGGGACCCAATGGCACTTTATACCACCGCATGCACCACATTTCGGAGGTTTGTGGGAAGCTGCGGTCAAATCTGCAAAGCACCACTTGAAAAGGGTGATTGGAGATTCAACCTTAACCTTTGAGGAGCTTAGCATGCTGCTCTATCAGATAGAGGCTTGTCTGAACTTCAGACCAATGACGGTTATTAATGGTGATGATTTATCTGACTCCTGTGCCTCTAACTCCTGGTCACTTCTTAATAGGCGAACCACTAATAAGTATTCCAGACGATAATTATGAACATACAAATAGAAGTTCACTAACTCGGTGGCAACTAGTCCAAAAAATGACACAGAATTTCTGGCGTCGGTGGTCACAAGAATACTTGTCAAACTTGTTGCATAGATATAAATGGACTTACCAAGTTCCAGAACCTAATATCGGGGATGTAGTGTTAGTTAAGGAAAACGATTTACCACCATGTCGTTGGTTACTTGGTCGGATTATTGAAAAACATCCTGGTCCTGATCAATTAACCCGAGTAGTTACATTACGAACCAAATCATCAATAGTTAAAAGACCTACCTCTAAGATTTGTGTATTACCTGTTAGTACTTATTTAGAAAGTATTTTTATTTTATTTTTTTTACTATTGTTAAACCAAATTGTTATTGTTATTATTTTATTTTATATTTGTATTTCTAAGATCTAATTGTTGTATTTATTATTTCAGAACAAAATTGTAAACAACACTCACTAAGGACAATAAAGGCGCGAGTTCACGGTGGGCGGTTTCCCATAATGAAGGACAATTATATTTTCAATATTGTCCTTGGTGGGCGGTATGTTAAGGTATGGTAGTTCACCTTTTCGATACTTGAGGGCGCTGTACAAAAGGTAAATCGCGATGTTGACGTGTAAAGCAATTAGATCATAGGCCACAAGAATATAATTTATTTTGTATATATATCTACGTGATAATATACCATAAGTACATACGTTGTGGTGTGTTTTATTAACTTATCCCATCGTAAGCCATTTCGGCAAGTAGTACAGTGCTAACCAAAACAGTTATGCTCTTAGTATTGGAAACAAAATACACGTCCGACAGGGCATCATGAGTATGGATTCATTTACAAAAACACTTAAGACTCCTAAAAGACATCAAATCTATAGACTTAGAATATACTGGCGTAATATTCTAAGTCTGTGGTAGATTCACCATGATAGTACCAAAGACTATATTATACTCTGAATCGAGAAGATATTACTCTTAGGAAAAAAACATAGCGATTATATACTCTTTGCTCAATGTGTTAAATCGAAACTTTATAATCTGTGATAAAAACTCTCAATTCAATGTTTATAATCTGTGATCAAAACATTGTTATTTATTACCTACCTATATATAGGTAAATAATATAATACCTATATTATTAACATAGATTAGCATCTTACTTAGAACAATAAAATCAAAACAAAAACACAAAGTCGAAGTTCAAAGTGGCGTAGATAGATATCAAATAGTACTTTTATATAATGGAGATACATTGTACCGACTAATTTACTAATTAACTCTTAAATCTTATTTAACACTTAAGATTAGAGTGATAAACAGATACGAAAGGAAAAAAAATAAGTTTAGCAAAAAGTACAATGCAGCGACACTAAAATATTGATGGAAAGCATAATGTGATAAACATACGGTTTATTAAAGAGAACTAAAGTTTATAGACCAAATCACCATCATTTCTTCACTGCCCTCTTGGATTGTTGAACTACCTTGTCAGGAGATCTACTTCTTCCAGCGACTGCCGTCTGTGCTTGGGAAGTATCAGCTGGTGCTAATGGGATGACTTCGAGCTCAGCCAGCTATTCAACTTGATGGCGCGAGCCATCACAAGCGATAATATAAATATAACCATCCCTCCCTAGTCCAGCAGTTACTTATGCCAAATTTCTGCTGGCCACCATGAACACCTTGTGACGACTTGCCCAGGATATCTGTGAAGATGGCAACGGGGGCGAGGAAGCTTAGCTTCATTGCCGCATACGCAATTCGAATCCTATGAGCGTGGAGCAGATGCGGCCGGTCCACCGGGCACTAACGCAGGGTATCGCTAAGACGACCTGTAGAGTACAGCTGGGAATGTGACCAAAATTTTCGGATTTCACCCACAAGCCAGATTGGATTTTGGTAACGGGCAGGTCTGGATTGAATTGTGGGTGAAGTCATCACTCATCATCATTACAGCCTTACATAAGTCCACTGCTGAACATAGGCCTCCCCCAAGGAATGCCACAAAGCACGGTCATGAGCCACCAGCATCCATCGACTTCCTGCATGTCTTACCAGGTCGTCAATTCATCTCGTGGGGGGTCGCCCTACACTTCGCCTACCGGTACGAGGATGCCACTCGAGAACCTTTCTTCCCCATCGGTTGTCGGTTGTTCGAGCTATATGGCCGGCCCACTGCCACTTCAGCTTACTAATCCGTTGGGCTATGTCGGTTACTCTGGTCCTACTGCGGGTATACTCATTTCTAAGTTTATCACGCAGAGAAACCCCGAGCATAGCCCTCTCCATAGCTCGCTAAGCGACCTTGAGCTTCCTTATACGGCCAGCAGTGAAGGACCACGTCTCAGATCATGTTCATCCTAAGACCTCTTCGTTGGGAGACATTATTGAGGTCATTAAGCATGGTGCTTAGGTCCTCCAGCGATTCTGCCATAAGGACTATATCGTCGGCAAATCGAAGGTGAGTGATGTACTTGCCATTGATACGTATACTTTCAAGTCCAGAAGCTTGAAAACATCATCCAATGCAGCGGTGAAGAGTTTCGGGGATATAACGTCACCCTGTCTTACACCTTTCTGTAATTGGATAGGTTTCGTACTCTGGTTCTGTACTCGGATAGCCATCGTAGCTCTACTGTACAAACACTTCAGAACTTCCCTATATACCGACAGTCAACTTGGCACCGCTGAAGGAACTGCAGAACCGCCCAAATTTCGACGGAATCAAAGGCATTCTCAAAGTCCACATACGCCAGACATAGTGGCAAATTGCACTATTCGGACTTCTGTACAATTTACTGAAGGGTATGTATGTGGTCTGTGGTGCTAAATCCCTTTCTAGTGCTAATAGTCCGGCCGCATGCATTTGGAGATCTGTCTGTTCAGTTGCCTGTATGCTCTTAAATCTGTTGAAGTATGTAGCTTCATCTCCCGTCTAACAGCCATGAGATTAAGAGTGTGATCGGAGAATTTTTGTATTTTTCTGCGGCGGGTCTTGCAGAACTTAGCTCCGACCGCATGGACAGTTTCCACGAGCTTCTCATTCATATCGTAAACCTGTATGACCTTCAGCGAATACCGTTTGGTGATTCTGAGTATAAGGTACGCAACCCTCGTCGACACACTCCCGATCTTTACAACGTTGTTAACGAGAGAATTGTGGATGATAAATTCGATACCTCCTTGGGTCAGATGGTTGCCCTCCTGGTGATAGAGCAAGTTGCCGGATTCGAGGATTACCGTGTCCTCTCCCTCTCTTCGGACTTCGGATAATCCTATAATATGCCAGCGAAACTTGTCTCTCTTCTTCCAGCTCCACGATCTTCTCGTCAGTCCTCAGGGTGCGTGCGTTGTACGTTGCCAGGTCAAGTCGTCTAAGGTGGCAATCGAACTTCCGCCGGAGATTCTTAGCACCCCCTGCCCCGCCGTTACCATGGTCGCCACCGTAGCCAGGAATAGCGGGGCCGCCGGGGACTGGGGGCAATCTGTTTGTTGCTCTAATCATTGGGGGGTGTTTGCTAGCGGGTTGGCAACCGCAGTTTTTTTATTGTAATTTTGGCTATTATCGGGAAGATGCTGGTGCCCATCTCCTGCCTGTTTCCCTTTGTCGCCTTTTACGATACCCACGGGAAGATATGAGGTAGTGGATATTCTTGATCGCCACTACACGGCAATGACCGCCACTACACGGCAAAGTGTTATTGAAAGCTAAACATTATTTCAGATCAGGCTTCTTAAAAAGCCAGATGTTAACTTCACAACTAGTGAAACGGAAAAAGTGGAGCTACTAGCGTCAGCCCATTTCCCAGGGTCACATAAGACTTGCTGCGGGCTGTTCGAAAGAGATACCGCGGCTCCGGAACGTAAGGGCACTGAAGGAACACGGATGGTTTTTAGTCAGTAAAAGTCTGACACTCCCTTCCGCTCCACCCAGAGCGAAAGGCGTCATTTGATGAAAAAAAAAGGGTCACATAAGACTCTTGCTTCGAACTCGTTCAGAGTCCTGCGAATGCCTTGTTATGAGGATTGGTCTAAGGCAGCAAAGATAATAAGACCAAACCTAGTGCAGTGGGCTGTTGACTCCTTTATATCATATAAGACTAGTGGGGAGGATGGAATAATTCCCATCTATCTACAGAGAGGTATCGATACCCTTCTTCCTTATCTGATAAATATCTTCAGAGCAAGTTTTGCATGGGGATATACTCTACAATGATGGACAATTGACAAATTTCTATTTATAAAAGTCCCTTAGACCTATAAGCCTTTCTTCCTTTCTTTTCAAGACATTGGAAAAATAAGTTGACTAAACGCGATAAAATCTATAAAAGTAGTTCTATTCAATATGTAGTGTTCGCGTAAATATAAGAAATCATTACATTAGAAAAGTTTATCGATGGATAAACTTTGATTATGTTGACCCCACAAACATCAGGTGGGTGAAGTCTATGCCCTCAAACAGAAAGGCAAAAAAGAGCTCGATTGAGATTACAACTACATGAGGCTGTCCACAAGGAGATGTTTTGTCACGCGTCCTTTGGACTTTTGCGGTTGACCAATTATTGTACAAGATGGCAGACCTTGTACAATACCACACTGGGTTATACTGATGACCTTAAGATCATTGCGAGCGACTTTTGCCAAAGAAAAGGACGTCAACGAGGTCACTAACCATACAAAGAGCCCTAAACGCCATTGTGGCGGTGCTGTCGTCGCGCCACAAGCGAAACATATCGAAGCCTAAATCACACTAACAAAGTTCCGAAGTTAAAGCAGCATATATAGAATAGCTCCGAACTACCAATTGGAGCGTTGGCTGCTCCCCGGGCAGAACACCTTGCCTGGCGGGAGATCTCCCCTTTTCCTTCCACCGGCTACATTGGTGACCCCGACGTGATATGAACACGGCAACCAACAACCTTCGGAAACTACAACCTCGAAACCTTCGTCATCATCCTCAAGTACCCCATTCATTCGCTCTCGAGCAGATATTGTCTGCAGTCTTCACATTCTGCAAGCCAATCTAGCTTTACTAGGGTTCATCGCAGCACTGGAATAATAATACTTCCTGTTCCTTCAAGGTACTCTCTGCGCAATAGTGTTCGGCACGGCTTTGAGCCTCTGAGCCTCTGCTTCACGGCACTCTCGCAGATTACTTGCCTTCTTCTCGACTCACCGCAGACTTACAAGGCAAATCTCTGGCACTTGCAAATTCGTCGACATCTAGACTGCACTATCGACCTCCGGTCTGAGCAGGGGGTGATGTAGCGGCGCTGTCGTCGCGCCACAAGCGAAACATATCGAAGCCTAAATCACACTAACAAAGTTCCGAAGTTAAAGCAGCATATATAGAATAGCTCCGAACTACCAACCGGAGCGGTGGCCGCTCCCCAGGCAGAACACCTTACCCGGTGGGAGATCACCCCTTTTTCTTCCACCGGCTACACCATAAAAAACTGGTGTAGGGATAACAGTTTATCAGTTAATGCTGATAAAACTCGCTCGGAGCGGCTCTTAATGAACTTCTAGGCCTAACGCCCCTTGATCTTCACTTATACAAAGAGGCGAGGACTAGTTTATATATAATTGACGCTCAGGGCGATTTGAGTTTGGTTTTCTATAGATTGAGATCCATGCTCGACTCAATTAAGGAAACATCGATTTTATGCATGATCTCAGATATCATGCGTCCACTATATACTTTTAGCAAAAAGCATACATTGGAACTACCCTCCAGAGAAGACTGGCTGAATGGTCAGTTCATCTGTGAGGTCGGTTACCTTATATGGTATACCGATGGGTCAAAAATGGGCCTCGACGTAGGCTTTGGAATTTATGGGGAATGCCTCTAATTCAAACTTAGTATGAATTTGTGTAGATTCAACTCTATTTTTCAAGCAGAAATCTTCACTATACTTCAGTGTGCGTAAAACAACCTGTAAAAATACTAAGTTAACCATATAATCTATATTAATTCTGATAGTTAAGCAGCACTGCTAGCGCTGAAATCAAACTTGGTGAACTCGAAACTAATTGGAGACTGCGTGAACCATCCAAAGCCCTGGGTGGTAACAACAGGGTCGTTTTAAGATGGGTTCTGGGTCTCGCGGATATTGTAGGCAATGAAAAACTAAGCAACTCCTTCTATTCATTGAGGATGTATGGCTTAGCAATGTACTACAGACATAGCAGCGATCACAATAGATCTTTTAGCTCGCAGTGATACTGGTATCTCAACCTGCATAGCTCCTCGTACAAAATAAAAAAAAAATTGCAAACAAAATGTTAAATAAGTAATCTAAATAAAAAACTGTAACTAACTTACAAGTATTTATTTATTATTTTCAAAACTACGATCTTTGTCAGATACGTCGGCGGCCCGTGTTGATTTATGATCTTAACAGATAAAACAAATTAATATGTAATATAAATATCTTTATGCATTATTTCTTATAATTTCTTAACAGTTTTGAACAATAAAACATTAAACTGTTCCATGTACAGATTTAGCATATTTTATTTCTGATTCATTTTCAACCAATTACTTTGTGTATTCAAAAAATAAACATTAAAATTATTCGATATTGTAGTTTGGTGTACAAGTAGTATTAAATTGTTTTGACGTCGATATGTATTTTCTTTGTTCGTGTATGATTCTTATCAAATTTAGCACGCCGTGCTACTTTACAAATATTTAATAACGATTATGTTATAAATAATCAAAGTACAAATACTCATAATATAAAATTACACAGCTTTACACGATCATCAGTAATAACTGCAGTTGAACAACAAATAAGAAATGTGAATACTGCATTGTTTCGAAAGTGTAGTGGAATTAATAATTGTAAAATGGTTTCGACTAAAGAAAACCTAGCGATGAATATGGAGATTGAATGCAATAATATTGACAGGAATAAAGATAAATTCGTTGAAACGTCACCTTTGAAACCAGAATCGGACAGTACCGTTAAAAAAGGCAAGCATAAAAGAAATGAAAATTTGACGATTTTACAAAGATTGAAATTAATTAAGGAGAACGTTACTGTAGAACCGGTTATGGCATGTTACATTATGCCTAGTATTTTAGCATCATTAGCGACACAAAATTTAAACCTAGAAAAAGCATGTAGGGTGAACCTTAACTTTACAAGTGAGATTTGTGATGCTCTTAAACTGAGACAAACGGAAAATTACACAGAATACGAAGAACAAGTTCAAACTTATATCGCTGGAATTCAAACATGGAAAAATATTGTGCAAACAGCTATTCCTGTTTTATTAATATTATTTGTTGGAGCATGGAGTGACAAAACTGGCAGACGAAAAGCCTGCATTTTGATGCCGATTGTAGGCGAATTTTTAACTTGCATTGGTTTCGTTATTAATACCTACTTCTTTTATGAACTACCTGTGGAGGTTTCTGCTTTGACAGAATCTATTTTTCCGGCCATAACTGGTGGATGGTTTACAAATTTTGTTGGTGTGTATAGTTACATTGGTGATATTACTACAAATGAAGATAGAACATACAGAGTTGGTATCGTCAATTTATGTATGTCTCTGGGATATCCAATAGGAAGTGCTTTAAGCGGTGTCTTATTGACTTGGATAGGCTACTATGGTATATTTTCATTATCCGCACTATTATATTTGTTTAGTTTGATTTACGGATATTTCTACTTGGAAGATGCTAAGCGGAAAACAAGCAAGTCGGTAAGAAATAGCACCATGTTTATGAAAGATAAAGCAAAAAAAATTATATGGCTTGACACTCAGGCGTATTCAGGTGCCAGGGTACAGCACAAACAATTAAAATGCAATAATTATAGTCAAACATATTTCATTTATGATTCTAAATGTTTTCATGCGTTGATGATAATGATGGGTAGTGCTCGTTATCAATTTGATAACTTCAGTGATAACTTCCGGATAATATCGGAAGCTATCAACAATGTTGGAGATATAGTGGATTCCTCTGTTATTTAGTACTAGTAGCACGGATACAAAGGGTGTTGTTTCAATTATAATATGGGACATATATTAAAACAACCAAACCCAAAATACGAACAAATTGTGTTTTTGTACAAATTTTGCCTACAACTATTATTATTACTGTGACCGTATCCAATACTTTATCCTACCTCATAACATGAGCTTTAAGAGAACGATTAAGTATCACTGTCTTTACCTATATTTACGACATCGAAAGATTTTACCGTTGTCGAAATAAGTTCAAAGTAAATTATTATTATTTATAAGTTATCTAAACATGGGGGCCAGATTTTTTTTTAGAAAAATAAATTTCCAATTGAAATATTAATATATCGTAATTGAATATTAATTGAAATATTAATATATAGAAATATTAATAATCATTTTAATAAACACCATAAAGTTATCATGCCTTTATCGCCGATCTGGTAAGTAGAGGTGTATTAACTGTACATCCTCTTTTTAGCGATTTCATGTTGATGCCATACATGAAGTAATCGACTTTTTACCGTAATCGTACGGGCTACTTATGACTTAGATATTTTCTTGTAAAAACTACTACTATACTCAAACGTTACTTAATTTTAAGATTCCGTTAAGTCTCATGCTATCTCTATCACTTCAAGTCAAAGTCACTGTGATACCACTAGACTAAGTGACATCTTAATATCGTGTAGCGTTTAATCATTGGTGGTTTAGGGTCATAAATAAAAGTTTTTTGTGTGTTTTACTTTCTATATACAACGAAATTTAATATCATACACATATGTAATATGTTATATTTCTTCATTTGTTTTACAAAGTGACTCTCTGACTGAAACCATTCACCTAGGAAATATTTAACTTATTTGTTTGACTGTAATTTTACATATTACCTAATTTTATTTTATTTTTACCATATTACTAATTGGGATATTGGATTCTCTTACACTACCGTAAGAGAATCCAATACCCCATTTTGCCTACAATGTTAAAAAAATAGGCCTGAACATAGCACTCACCAAAGGTTGCCTCATAGAAAGATTTTAATTAAGTTGAAACACTTAGAAGGTGGATTGGAAACCTCCGTTTTTTATTTTGAATTGTTAGCAGTCTTTCTTTGAATTGTTATTAACCTTTGTCGCCTCTTACGACACCCACACACCCACATGATATGGGGTAGTGGAACTTAATTTTTTTAATAGAATAAGGGTGACGAACGAACACATATTCCACCTGATGGTAAGTGGTTACTGTGACCCATAGACATCTACACATATCCTCCATTAAAAATCAAAATACGAATGAGTTATCACCCTTAGATGAAATGCCTCGTATCCAGTAAAAAGTGTCTCCGATTCTTTACACTCACCTTACGAAACACAGCAGCATTGTGCTGTTATTTTAGGGTCGTGCCGACTCATTTGTTTCACAACATAATAAAGCTGCAGCATGGCTTTACCATGTTAAAAATAATTAATTTATTTTAATAACTACTTATGGCATATTTGCTCATAATGTATTATATGAAAAATATTTTATTGGATTATTTCAGGAGCGAAGTGGGTGTATTGAATTCATCTGTGAATTTTTTGATATTAAATTAGTGATGGAAACTTTTAAAGTCGCTTTCAGTAAGAGGTCTGGTAACAGAAGATTAAGAGTGGGCCTTCTGCTTATAGCTGTGTGCGTCATTTTTGGACCATCACAAGGCAAGTTTCATTCTCCTTCTTTTACGAATTCTTTCAATTTAATATCAATGCTGTCATAATCATCATTACAGCTACTATCAAAAGTTAACTGCTTAACATACTAGTAGACCTCCCCCATAGGTTTCCTCATAGGAAGGATCTTTAACTATACTCGTAGTTGTGACGCTTGGCAGTTACCACCGCAGTTTTTATTAGTTTAAATTGTTACCAGAAATATGCTGCTCCCCATCCCCTGCTTCATTTCCTTCTGCCACCTCTTTGGATATTTTTACACCGACACTACACGGTTGTTTATGACGTATGTTATATAAACTTTAGCCCAACAAATAAATGCCTTGTATAGGCGCTGCGTACATTTCAAGTGATGCCGAAAGCCGAAAACATGCTCAACTTCTTGAACACATGTTTCTTTTTCTTTCTTCATCAGTCCATAATAGTTCACCGCTGAACGCACTCATATGTATCTAAATCGATGTTGTTGATTGCAAACGTAAGTGTGTATTCTTTTAATTAGTTGAGCATGGTTTAGACAAAGAAAATATACACTACGCGAAGTTTAGGCTTGGTTTTTGCGTTTCTAGAAACGTATGTAGTTTCTTTTGTTGGCCTGAGAAACAAATAAAAACTTTTGTAAATTTTAAATTATCATTGGTGATAATATAGTCTATTTTATAATGTACCTAATAAATGTTTTTAACTTTTAGGTGAATATAGTGTATTGTACCTGTTTACAAGATATAGGTTTAACTGGGATGAGGTTCAATACAGTATTTGGATGACTTACTGCATTGTCACAAATTTGTTAGGTAAGTTTAAAAATTCCATTTAGAAAATACTTTTGAAGTATTATGCATATTTTATTCTTTTACCACTTATACATTGTGTAAAAAAACATTATTTCTTTCACAGGGACATTATTTTCTATAAGCTTGTTTAGCAACCATTTGAAACTGGATGACACACTTCTGGGAATAATTTCCTGTACGAGCAAAATTGTTGCCTCTTTTGCGTATGCATTTGCTAGAAATAATACAGAAATATATTTAGGTGAGCACAAATAATGTTTGAAATTTTT
Source organism: Parnassius mnemosyne (assembly GCA_963668995.1). NCBI lineage: Eukaryota > Metazoa > Arthropoda > Insecta > Lepidoptera > Papilionidae > Parnassius > Parnassius mnemosyne. The sequence continues at coordinate 10,012,775 of CAVLGL010000159.1, forward strand.
ATTTTACTGTTAATATTTGGATCAGGTTAAAATTATTGTAAGGTGGACATTATTATTTTATTATAGTACACAGCTACAGCTAAATAACAAAGGGCTAATGGGTATTACAAAAATAAAAGAAAATGAAATAAACTTTTTAGGTAGAGAAACTAATTTTGACTACAAAAAAAATGATACCTAAATAATTAAAATTGAATCATTTAATGCAAGTAGTAAGCTCGTTTACTCTAATTGTATTTTTATTATATTTTACATGTACATGATTATTTGGAAGTAAAGACTAAAACATGAAAATTGGGGGGGGGGGAGTTAACTTGAACATTAGGCCTAGTCAGTTTGAATAGCTTATCATGTAGAGAATGTCATGGGAGTCATTCCCTTTTACTATTATTTATTGTGTGCTTTTAAAATATTGTAATAAAAATCTCTGATTATTATAATAATCAAGTATGTATGAAATTTGGTTTATCAATATTTTGTATTTGTACAGCGATCTTTTTGAGCCACTGCAAACAACCGATACAGTATCCACTCACGACGGTGATTGACGCCGGAGTGAGTGAGGCAGTCTATTCAGTAAAATGAATTAATAAAAGGCTGCTAAAACACCGAAAATTTCGACATTTTGCAGCCGAAAAAAATTAATAATAACTAAACAAAACAAAATTAAACTACCATTTACATTCCATGGCTTCCCACATGATAGACGAAGAGTTTTAAAAATAGATTGAGTTGAACAATTGATATTTTCAAAAGTTATCGTGTTTACGCCGCCATGCGTTCTTGATAAATTTACACCATAAGCCACTAAAACACCTTTTTATGTAAAAATAGCAATTATTCGATTAAAAAAAAGTATTAGTAAGTTCAAAAATCATTTATCTTTCTGACAATGTGCTTTTTATATAATTTATATGTATAATATGATTGCTAGATATGATTGCATGCGACAAAACGTTGGAATCTTAATTTTTAGGCCCTAGCAGAGCATAACTGCGCGCATCGCGCTTAAGGCATGCAATATCCGTTTGTTGTCAAATACAAATAATATATACAATATCAAAATTTATAAAAAAAGTACAAAAGAGTGTAATTCGAATTAACTACCTTTGCCGTAAAGCCCAGAAAATAGTTTCAATATTCAAAAACGAAATTCAAGTATAACCGTTTGTCACATAGACAAGGAATAGACCATAAGAAAATAAAATACAAAAAAAGTCAGTTTAGGTGATTTTATTAATAAACTGGGATATTTATGTTCAGTTTCATGTGCCTCTCCAAATAATAAAATTCAAACGCTGTTTGCATTAGTTGAAATTATTTGTTTTATCTTTATATGATTTTTAGAGTATATCGGTTAGAGAGGTATGTTTTTTTTATATAATAAGGGTGACAAACTAGCACACAGTCCACCTGATGGTAAGTGGTCGCTGTGGCGCATAGACATCTACATCTATCGTTGTTTGCGAATTAAAATGCAGATGCGTTGTCAGCCGTGAAGACTAAGATGTAATGCCTCGTTCCCAGTAAAAAGGGTTTACTGTTCTCGACACTTACCATACGAAACACAGCAGCGTTAAGCTGCTATTTTACAATGGTATTCTGTGAGAGCGTGGTCTTTCCCCGGTCGAGCCGACCCATTCGTGCTACAACTATACTATTAATATAGCTGCAGCATGGCTCTACCACGTTTAAATGTAATCATCATCATCATCATTACAGCCCTTCACAAGTCCACTGCTGAACATAGGCCTCCCCCAAAGAATGCCACAAAACACGGTCCTGAGCCACCTGCATCCATCGACTTCCTGCATGTCTTACCAGGTCGTCACTCCATCTCGTGGAGGGACGCCCTACACTTCGCCTACCGGTACGAGGCTGCCACTCGAGAACCTTTCTTCCCCATCGGTTGTCGGTTCTTCGAGCTATATGGCCGGCCCACTGCCACTTAAGCTTACTAATCCGTTGGGCTATGTCGGTCACTCTGGTTCTACTGCGGATATCCTCATTCCTAAGTTTATCACGCAGAGAAACTCCGAGCATAGCCCTCTCCATAGCTCGCTGAGCGACCTTGAGCTTCCTCATACGGCCAGCAGTGAAGGACCACGTCTCAGTTCCGTAAGTCATCACTGGCAACACGCACTGGTTGTACAATTTCGTTTTAAGGTTTTGAGGTATGTCTGACGAGAAGATGTGTCGTAGCTTCCCGAACGCTGCCCAGCCGAGTTGAATCCGTCGATTGACCTCTCGGTCGAAGTTGGACTTACCCAGTCGGACTATTTGTCCCAGGTAAACATACTCGTCAACAACTTCGAGCTTAGTGCTCCCAACAACTACCGGCATAGGTGTGACATGGACATTAAACATGATCTTTGTTTTGTCCATGTTCATCTTAAGACCTATCCGTTGGGAAACACTATTGAGGTCATTGAGCATAGTGCTTAGGTCCTCCAGCGATTCTGCCATAAGGACTATATCGTCGGCAAATCGAAGGTGAGTGATGTACTCGCCATTGATGTTGATACCGTATCCTTTCCAGTCCAGAAGCTTGAAAACGTCTTCCAATGCAGCGGTGAAGAGTTTCGGGGATATGACGTCACCCTGTCTTACACCTCTCTGCAATTGGATAGGTTTCGTACTCTGGTTCTGTACTCGGATAGTCATCGTAGCCCTACTGTACAAGCACTTCAACACTTTGATATACCGACAGTCAACTTGGCAACGCTGAAGGGACTGCAGCACCGCCCAAATTTCGACGGAATCAAAGGCTTTCTCATAGTCCACATACGCCAGACATAGTGGCAAATTGTACTCTTCGGACTTCTGTACAACTTGCCGAAGGGTATGTATGTGGTCTATGGTGCTAAAGCCCTTTCGGAAACCGGCTTGTTCGGGAGGCTGGAAGTCGTCAAGTCTGCGCGCGAGACGATTCGTAATGACTCTTGAAAACAGCACGTAGACGCGGCTCAGAAGGGAAATCGGTCTGTAGTTCTTCAAGAGAGCGTTGTCACCTTTCTTGAAGAACAAGACCACCGCACTTCTGCTCCACGCCTCCGGTGTAATGTCACCATGGAGGACGGAATTAAAGAGCTTCTGAAGGACTTCAAGTACCGGTCTTCCACCCGCTTTCAGAAGCTCCGCTGTAATTCCATCCTCGCCTGGGGCCTTACCGTTTTTAAGGTGCTGGAGAGCCATCCTAATCTCGCTCAGACTGACGTCCGGGATATCTTCCGAATAGTGTCGGATGAGACTCGCTCTTGGATCGTTACTCACACTTGCGTGTGGCTCCAACGATGATGTGTACAGCTGCCCATAGAACCTCTCAATCTCACTCAAAATCTCAGGTGTCCCGGAAACGATGCTGCCACATTCTGTCTTCAGCTTTGACAGTTGGCTCTTTCTGGCAGACAGATCTCTGGCAAAGACTTTGGAGCCTTGGTTCCGCTCGATCGCTTCTTCAATACGAGCTGTATTGAATTTGCGTAAGTCCCGCCGCATGCATTTGGAGATCTGTCTGTTCAGATGCCTGTATGCTGTCAAGTCTGTTGAAGAATGTAGCTTCATCTCCCGTCTAACAGCCATGAGATTAAGAGTGTGATCGGAGAGTTTTTGTGTTCTTCTGCGGCGGGTCTTGCAGAACTTAGCTCCGACCGCATGGACAGTTTCCACGAGCTTGTCATTCATATCGTCCACTTCAATGCAGTCTTCCAGGCACTGAAAACGGTTTTGTAACTCGAGCTGAAGGGTTTCGGGACTTTGGAACAGAGCAAGAGGGGGACGGAGCGTTGACTTCATTAGACGAGACCTCTCCAACTTAACGTTTAGGTTCAGTGTGCCTCTAACCATTCGGTGATCGCTACCAGTTTTCACCCTCGCGATCACGGAGACATCACTGAACAGTTGTCGTCTGGTCGTCATAATGAAGTCAATCTCATTTTTTGTGGAACCGTCGGGGCTCGACCAGGTCCACTTCCTGTGGGGCCGCTTCTGGAAGAAAGAGTTCATCATAAAGAGTCCCTCTTTCTCCATGAAGTCGGCCAGCTGCTGGCCCCGTGGGTTCCGTTGCCCTCTTCCAAATTTCCCTACTTTCAGCTCACCGTTCTCTCTTGTGCCTAGTTTTGCATTGAAGTCTCCCATTAACACCGTATATTGGGTTTTGGAGGAATGCATGGCTCTAGAGATATCCTCATACATTTCCTCCACCTCCTCATCGGGGTGTGCCGAGGTTGGTGCGTAAACCTGTATGACCTTCAGCGAATACCGTTTGGTGATTCTGAGTATAAGGTACGCAACCCTCGTCGACATACTCCCGATCTTTACAACGTTGTTAACGAGAGACTTGTGGACGATAAATCCGACACCTCCTTGGGACAGATGGTCGCCCTCCCGGTGATAGAGCAAGTTGCCGGATTCGAGGATTACCGTGTCCTCCCCCTCTCTTCGGACTTCGGATACTTACTTACTTACTTACTTATCTTCACGCACAATCCCTGACGGGGTAGCCAGAGAGAACAGATCGCCAAGTGTCACGATCCTTACAAACCTCTTTACAAATCTCTAATATGCCAGCGCAACTATAATATGCCAGGATAATCCTATAATATGCCAGCGCAACTTGTCTATCTCTTCTTCCAGCTCCACGATCTTCTCGTCAGTCCTCAGGGTGCGTGCGTTGTACGTTGCCAGGTCGAGTCGTCTAAGGTGGCAACCGAACCTCCACCGGAGATTCTTAGCACCCCCTGCCCCGCCGTTACCATGGTCGCCACCGTAGCCAGGAATAGCGGGGCCGCCGGGGACTGGGGGCCGTTTTTTTGTTACTGTCATTCATAGGGGGGTATTTGCCATAGTTGCCACGCTTGGCGAGCGGGTTGGCAACCGCAGTTTTTTTATTGTAATTTGGCTATTATCAGGAAGATGCTGCTGCCCATCTCCTGCCTGTTTCCCTTTGTCGCCTTTTACGACACCCACGGGAGGATATGGGGTAGTGGATATTCTTGACCGCCACTACACGGCACATTAAATGTAAACAATGAACGAAATCTATGGTTTAACCGCGAACTTTATTTTTTGAACTGGTTGTGCCCATGACTTCGTCCACGACAATAAGTTTATTCACGTCCTAACATACAGATTCTTACTTATTAATAATATTATATATTAATACATTTACAAGTAAAAAAGAATGTTTTATGTTTTAATGTATAGTGTTTAATCACACCAATAATAAAACTGAGTTTGATGAACCTTGGTAGATACACTGAATATATTTTTATTCAAGGAATATATACTTCATTCGGGCACAGTAGCAGGTGCTCGCATATAATTATTATGTTTATATTATTTAGAACACATTATAATAAGATGGAGTGAATAGAAGGTGAAACGCGAACACCATAATATTTAAAATGTTTTAATAGTTTCATGAGTAATGTTATACAAAATATATATAAGGCAAACCTGACTGACACATCTATCAACACACAGCCGAAACTACCATAAGGATTTCACTGAAATTTGGCGTACGTACAGTTGTAGTGATGTAGGCATCGGTTAAGGATTTTTATAAATTCGCCCCGTACGGGGGTGAAAAAGGGGTTTAAAGTTTGTGTGGAAGTCCGTCATTTTTAGAGCTAAACGCCTGAAACTTTGTTTTTAGGTTAACGATTAGAAATAAACAATTAAATGTCCTTAAGTTTTTGAAAATCTACCCCTATGGAGGTGAAAAACGGGTCGAAATGTTGTATGGGGAAACAAGATAAGAACTATTTTATTCGAAACTTCACAGGAGTAATCCTATTAATAAATAAATAAACAAGTTGTTCGCGCCAAACGTTAATTTCAAGAATCGACGCCAGGGGGCGCGCAGAGCGGTGATTTCCTACCGTTTGACGTTCGCGCGAAATCGGATTGGTTGCTTGTGGGGCAGGCCGGAAGTGATTAAATGCAGTGCAGTCCTAGTGACGGCGTGTTCTCCCCCGGTATAACCTCTATATCGTGTCGGGTTTTTCTAGTAAGTTTTTATGCACCGACGAGGATTTTGTTGAGTTTACAATAATAGATTGACGGCGCGGATCAGTTAATTGTTGAGGAAGTTAACATTGATTGCGATCAACGTCTGAATTTATGTGTTGTGCGCGCCTAATTTACTATTGAATATTTGGTTTTCGTGTAGACCGCCGCGAATTTGGTTATTCTAATTTGATTGCGTATATAAGTGCATTTGACAATATTAATTTGCTCGTGTGGCATTTAATATAGTTCGCAGACATTTTCTTTGTCGGTTAAACGCTGAACTTTGTGACTCTAAAAAAGGTCGTGTTCAGTTCTAGAAATAATTTTTTGCTGAGTGAAAACGGAAGTGAACTTTGTACCACCGTACCATTGGTCGAGCCGTGTGTAACTTTTTTTATTACGATTAACGGGGATTTAGTTGAGTTTGAAGTTAATTAAATGTACAATAAAGTTGAAGGATTGAAATAGTGGTACAATAAAGTTGATAAACTGAAATAGTGAAAAGAAGACAGAAGTTGTTAATAAGTGATCGCCCCCTTTTGAGAGATCTCACCTTTGGAGTAGAGGCAGCGCCGGTGGATCTGCAGTCAGACTTCAACGGTCCAGTCAGGTCAAACTTTATACACACCACTAAACACCACTTTACATACACCTACAGTCTTCGCCTCAGAACCAGGTACTTCTTATTTATTTACCTAGCTTTATCACTATCGTGTAGGTCAACTCTCCATAGGCCATTGGGCCCCGTCCCTCTGCTGCCCGTCGTTGGGATTACTCATGGGCCCTAGTCCGTCAACCTTTGTTGGGGCAGCTAGGGGCGTGTACAGAAGTGTTTCAGGCTCTTTCAGAATTTAACCCCAAAAATTTGTAAAAGGGGTTACAAATCGTAAAAATCAACATTGGTATCATTTTTATGGTTTATCGGGTAGCTGATTACGAAAACAACAACTATTTCAAAATCCAACGTAGCAAACGGGAAATACCTACCATCATCCCCTAAGGGGGTGCGAAGTGGCTGAAATGTCAATATAGGTGTCTTTTTATGGTTTTTGGGACGTTAATTACGAAAATGGCATTGATTATGGTTTGACACCAACATGGATGGAAGGATGGATGTATCGGTTGAGTGACTTGGGTGTCGTTTTCAAGATTTTTGGGTCGTAAATAACATAAATGATATTGATAGATATATAAAACTTAATTTATTAGAATAGAATAAAATATACTTTTATTGCACAAAAACATAAAACAAAATAGACAAGAAGATTTGTACAAAAAAATTTGCACAAAATTACACCTGAACTAAGAAATACTAATTTAAAAAATTAAAAAACAATGAAAGTAAACAACCAAATCAAATATATTTTTTAAAAATTAATAAAATTAGGTACCTACCTAAATTGTATTGATCTTCAAGTTCCAACCCCTACCAATAGATGGCGTTGATATCGTTTTAGAACGCGTTAACGTTCTTGTTTTTCGAACTAATATAAAGTGAATGGTGAATGAGCGCTGTACCACATACGGTACATATTCACTGGTAACGGATATCTGACTAGACTTCGACTTTGTTTGCTTGCTTACGGTTTAAGATTTGCTTCGTGTTTCGGATTAGTTGCTTGATTTTGTTTTTCTCACAACCACTGTTCAAACTTGGAATTCGATTTACTTTGTGATTAGGTATTGTTGATAAAAGTATTTTTCTCACTGAAAAAATGACTACAGAAACTCTTAATATTAAAGGAAAAATAGAAAAACATACTGTCGTCTCCATTATAGGTGACGGCGCCTGTTTGTTTCATGCTCATTCATTTCTAATGTAAGTAACCCAAGAAAATGCGATAGTGGTACGTTCACAAATTGTTAGATTTGTGGTAAATGATTGGCCTAGGTCTTCAGTTATAAAAGACAAGACAAGACAAGTTATGACCCACGACAGAAATGGCGATAATTATTCAACAGCAAATGAATATTTAGTCGATATGTTAAAAAAAGAAATTTACGGTGGACTTCGTGAATTGGTAGCTACAGGATTAATATTTCCATTTCAATTGAATTATATCGAAAAGAGTGAATAGTACTACAAGAACCACACTCCTCTATCCTTTTTCGATTTGTCTAAAGTGGATAACTATGCAAAAGCATTGCTCTACCTAAAATTACCTGCATACTACGTTTGGGATAAAAGAAAGTTCCAAAGGAAAAAGAGAGGAGCAAACGTTGAAGGCAAGGATCAAAAAAGAGCACGTTCTGGGCAGGTTTTATACTGTGCATCCGAACAATATAGAATGGTATCACCTTCGAATGCTTCTTCATGAGATCCGGGGCCCGATTTCGTTTGATGCGTTAAAAATCTACAGATTGTCATGTATATTCCGCGTTCCAATCATTGTTCGCAGCAATGGAAGAGGCAGCACTTTGACAATCACCGCAAATGATTCGGGATATTTTTACGATTATTTTAGTGTTCTGCCAAGTATCAGACCTGAAAATCTGAAGATTTTAAAAGGCAATTAGAAAGACAGGGATATATGGAAGTAGAGCACAGCAGTGGTATTTAACAAATGCTTTTCGGTAATAGAAGATGCCGTATTAGCGTTGGGTGGTCAGCTACTAAAAGAGTATGAGTTACCTCAGTCAAGCATGGAACAACATTTTGAAAATAGAGAGTTTCTTAAAGAGACAAGTTACGACTTAGCATCATTAGAAAACACAGTTAAAAATACTGAAGGATCACTGAATGATGAAGAAAAAGCAGTTTACAATCAAATTAACACAAAAATTGAATCAAATGAGGGTGAAATATTTTTTAGAACCCCGGTGGAACAGGCAAAACATTCCTCAAAAATTTTCTATTAGCAAAAGTTAGAAATACTCACGGAATTGATCTATTCTGGGATCGCAGCTACACTGCGTGAGGGTGGACGAACTGCTCACGCTACCTTCAAGTTACCACTCAATTTAACAATAGCTGATACTCCCATTTGTAATATATCGACACAAAGTAATTTTGCTGAAGCATTAAAACATACGAAAATGATAGTGTGGGATAACCGTGGCTCCTAAGGGTGGCGTTAAAATTTTTTTACCGCCACCCTTAGGAGCCACGGTTATTAAATTAGAAGTTAATGGGTGGTGTAACAGTTTTGCTGGCTGGAGATTTTAGACAGACTCTACCAGTAGTGCCAAAAGGAATCAGAGCAGATGAAGTTAAGGAGTGTCTTAAGAGATCCACTTTATGGCCTCTAATTAAAATCCTGATGCTCTCGAAAAATATGCGGGTACCCTTAGGAGAAAAAGGGTGCTGGTGGATTTGTGAACCTCCAACTTGAAATCGGCAACGGTGATTACCCGATAAATGATGGAATGATAACCATCCCCAATAATTTGTGCACAGTTATATTTACGTTACAGGAGTTAATATCCAAAATTTACCCAGATATTGCTCATATCCACGATAAGTCAATGGAATACTTCTCTGAACCTGCCATATTAACCCCAAAAAACGACCAAGCAGCAGCAATTAACGACATACTGTTAACGTCTTCTTCTTCTTTTTCTTTTAAATTATGGCTTCTCTTGATAGAATTCTGCCAGTGTCAAGTCAGTAATGGGAGTGACAAGTTACTGTTAACGTCTTTTGTGGGGGAAGTAATGGTGTACACGTCAATACACTCTGTGGTCAACACAGATGATGCAGTTACTACCCTGTCAGATTTTCTTAATTCACTTAAACCATCGGGTGTTCCACATAATAATCTTATTCTGCGCGTGGGCACTCCTCTTATTTTCCTCCTCCTCAACTGTACAATAGAACAAGACTAAAATTAAAAGCGTTAAATTACAATTTAGTGGAAGCCGCAATTATAACTGGATGTGCGCAAGGAGAAATTGTATTTGTACCAAGAATTCCCTTGATACCGAATGATCTTCCCTTTGAATTCAAACGAATACAGTTTTCCCTCAAAGTCTGCTTTGCAACAACCATAAACAAATCACAAGGTCAGGCATTAAAATTTGCTGGTATGGACTTGAGAGAAAATTGTTTTTCACACGGGCCATTCTATGTGGTTTGCTCACGCATAAGCTCGCCCAGTAGTCTGATAATTTTGGCACACAGTAATAGATTAACAAAAATGTGGTGTATAAAGAAGTTTTGTAGTTTACTAGCTTTGCTCGCGACATCCATTTTCAATTGTGGCTTGTACCAGCAGACTCTTTTTCACACATGGGTGCGATATAACCAAACTCCACGCGGATGAAGTCACGAGCAAAAGTTAGTATTATATAAAGCTTCGGTATAAACAATATAACTTGTTGTACCACCCCGAGTATAAGCGAAGAAATTGTTCTCACTACTTATTCCGGAGAAAGCAATATACAGCTGGCCATAAGAAAAGCAGGATTTCCTAAGCTGCCACCAGCTGTTTGCAGTCTGTCCTTCAAGTCCAGTTTAAATAATTTTGTAAAAAATGCAAATATACCGGTCCATCAAGGTTTCTGTGTATTTCAAGTGGGCCTATAATTTGGCCATTCAATATTCCAGTCCAATAATTGATTTTAAATTGGTATTGGAATATGTCCTCACGCATTAGTTGAATTAGAGAATTTGTTAGTTGCCAGCTATGAAGATTGCGTAGATTTAGGTAGTCATCTCTTTTAACCGATGATTCGTCACTCCTTAATATTTTGTTAAAAAACTCCGACTCTTCCTTCGTCGAAATCACCAACACCATGTCCAGGCATTCTTCCTCCTAAAAAGGCGCTGTACACTCTAATAAGCACGCGGTAGTCAGGGTGGCGTACATTTAGGTATCTCTCCCGATAAAGCGCCGCAGATGCATTGGCATTGCCGTTACACTACCCATAAATTACATACATATTTCATTTATGGGTTGTGGTAACGGCAATGATATTTTTAACTTTAGTGAATATTAAACTTTGTGAGAATCATCCTTCCGAAATGTAAATAGCAATAACTCAATTTGACAACAAAGAAATAGAGTTTATTAAATTTAAATTTACTAAATTTTGCATGAGTAATGCATATTTTTAAAGCTATTGGCCACCCTCGTCACCATAATTTTTTATACCACAGATGCTCAAACTGAGTCACTGTAAAATCGTAAGTTTCAATTTTTTTTTATAAGTATTAAAAAAATACTGTTACTGGTAGGAACGTCTCTAAATGGGCCAATAGCTAATTTATTTAGTTAAATTAATTGCGGGATTCAAACCACAGATTTTGTAAGGATCTGCAGCCCGAGAAAAGTACCAGGAGTTGTATGCGTGTGACCAGAAAAATCTAGTCTATGCGGGAGGTGTGGCCGTCGCCCACGCGGTGGGGGATTTTAAGCAATTTCCTACGATAGCTCAGGCCCCCAGGTAGAGGATGATTTAAGTTAAGTGTGCCCGTAGGAAGGAAAAGGGGAGATCTCCCGCCGGGCAAGGTGTTCTGCCCGAGGAACGGCCAACGCTCCGAGTTGTAGTTCGGAGCTATTCTATATATACTGCTTTCACTTTGAAACTTTGTAAGCGCGATTTAGGCTTCGATGTGTTTCGCGACGACAGCGCCGCCACATAAGTATATAAATTCGAAGGACCAGGGGGTAATTGCATGTTAATAAGACCAAATAAGCTCATTTGCGATGTTCGGATGCGGGGCGGCGCGGCGAACTCCTTACTTCACCAACTACAGTTACCTTCAGCACGATTGGCTGATTAATACGAATAGTTCTTGCGGTATCACACAGTCTTGCTGGCGACAGTTCTATAGGTTTTCGTTGTTGCGACACGTGCACGGCTTGTCCCTTTAGCGAGCGGGAGGCGACAAACGCGTAAACATGTGTGGCGGCGCTGTCGTCGCGCCACAAGCGAATCATATCGAAGCCTAAATCACACTAACAAAGTTCCGAAGTTAAAGCAGAATATATAGAATAGCTCCGAACTACCAATTAGAACGTTGGCTGCTCCCCGGGCAGAACACCTTGCCCAGCGGGAGATCTTCCCTTTACCTTCCACCCGCTACAGTGATGACCAACCAACGTTATATGAACACGCAACCAACAACTTTCGGAAACTACAACTTCAAAACCTTCGTCATCATCCTAAAAGTACCCATTCATTCGCTCCCGAGCAGATATTGTCTGCATTCTTAACATTCTGCAAGCCATCTAGCTTTACAAAGGTTCATCGCAGCAGTGGAATAATAATGCTTTCTGTTCCTTCAAGCTACTCTCTGCGCTACAGTGTTCGGCACGGCTCTGAGCCTTACTTCACGCCTCTGCATCACGGCACTGCACTCTGCTGATACTGCACTCTCGCAGATTACGGCAATCCCTGGCACTTTTAATCGGACTGCACTATCGACCTCCGGTCTGAGCAGGGGGGGGGGGTGATGTGGCGGCGCTGTTGTCGCGCCACAAGCGAAACACGTCGAAGTCTAAATCGGGCTCACGAAGTTTCGTTGTTAAAGCAGCATATATAGAATAGCTCCGAACTACCACTCGGAGCGTTGGCTGCTCCCCGGGCAGATCATCTTGCCCGGCGGGAGATCTCCCCTTTTCCTTCCACCGGCTACACATGCACCTAGCGTTGCGCGACGAAAATGACGCGTGTGCATGCGCCCACAGTTGGAAACAGACTACGTCGACAGGGTGTTGCCCACAAGGTCATGCAACTACCGAGGCGAAACAAATTATATAAAATAATGCAGCTAGATATATTTTGTAATAAGTGATGGCCAGGCCAAACATTCACGGTTATTTCCAGAGAAAATTAATTAGTTATTAATAAATTTAAGCCGTAGTATTCAATAACGAGAACGAAGGTATCAAATTTCAAACTTTTAAAAAAGTAATTTCCTTCCAGACTGTTGCAAATATATTTTTTTGAAAGATCAAACTGCCCCCACTAATACCAGCAGAGTTATCCATTATTTACCGGACAAACTGCGTATACTTAATTCTTTCTATGCTGTTACAAACCTCCACATTAATGAGTGCACGAAATGTTTATGACGATAAAATAAAAAATAAAAATAAAATCTCTTTATTTCGGACAAACATCCATAATTGTTAGTACGTACAAGGAAGTGATAGCTATGTTAGTAATAATTAAGTGCAGACACGAATAATTAGTTTAAGTACAAACCAGGCCTACCTGAGGCACTAGGTTTATGCACATGCATATTCACCCAGTGTCCCATAATAGGACAATCTGGTTTGCCACTTATAGCCCTCAGTATGGTGTTGAAGCTACCACGTATTCTGCGCATGAGCGAGGCGACACGTTTGCGCAACACCGTTTCAAAGCTATCAGTGCGCGTTTGCGCATACATGACAAAGATGTTTTTAAAGTATAGATACGTCATAATCGCACTAAAATGGCAATACAAAAGTCAGGTAATTGCCCGACTCGCATTCAGTCGGGCACGCTCTCGCGTCGCGGCTATACCTTTGCTACAGTCCGTAAATCTTCTAGTTATTCATGGCAAAAATGCCTTCCTGTGTTTTTAGGTAGTGTACAAATTACACGGCAACTGTTAGAGACAAGATGAACGTCTCATTAATATTTTGAATATAGATGTTTTGCTCATAATTGGTTTTATTATTTCAACACCAACCGCTAGTGTAAACTTTGACGCTAGCTAGTGCGTTCATTTTCCATATCGCTATGTCACGCGCTCCCGCCAATGAGAGCTCAGCAGCAATCAATAGGCAACTAATGATGTATATTTATCTTTTTCTAACGATAGGTATGTCCTATCATTTGTCTCTTTCTGTTAGCGCAACGTGTCATAATAAATAACTGTACGTAGATATAGTACTGCCCGCGCCACTTTAAAATACAATAATCTTAGTGTGTAACCTGTCTATCTTTTATAATACGTCTTTGATACATGCCCGATGCGCTGCAAAATCGCGGCAGACCCAACTTCGCCCTGAAGGCATTATTATACTGTACTCGGAGTGCGCTGAAGCCCCCCGCGTATATTCAACCCACAGATTACACGTGTACATTGTTTGGCAGAAGGCTTTAAACAATGTTATTTTAACTTCTGTGGTACATCATGAAAATCTGCGGGCTAACATATTGCAGCGGACTGCCAACGTTCTCCTTTTCCTCTCCATATTACAGTCATCCTTCAGCCTCTTGTTCACAATGTGACCGAGATACTTGAAGGACGATACGCGATGTAGAGCTACTCCGTTTAGGTACACTGGCGGAACATTGAGAGCTCTGCGACTGTCTGCCTTAAATACCAAAAACTTGCTCTTCTTTACATTGTAAAGAAGACCGTGAGACTCAGCAAAACGCTCACAAACGCTCATCAGTCTTCTGAGAGCAGCGAATGATGGACTCAGCAGCACCATGTCGTCGGCATAACTTATACTATTGACACAAAGACCGTCTATAGAGCATCCGACACGCATGCTGCTGAGCCCACGAATCAGCTGATTAATATAACAATTAAATAGTGTGGAAGAGGTCAAACCACCTTGTCTCACCCCACATTTAAGCTTAAACTCATCAGAAAACTGTCCAAACCATCTGACTTGCTTAGTCTGATGTCCATACCAGTATTTAAAAAAACAATGCAGGTACTGCCCACCCGTTTTACCCCACAACCTAATTTCCGTAGTAAATCCACCAATCCATACTTTGAATAACATCGTCACCTGTTATTGTTTGGGTTATCAAGGTTTTTGGATACCTTTTAGTGCAACTCCCATTTTCCATGCATGGGGCATTAATGTTTAGGATATCGTAAGTACCTCTATAATGTTACATAAAAAAATGGGGTTTTATGATGTTATGCAAGGTTTCATCTTCACTAGCATTTATTTGACACTATTTAATTTCGCACTAATGAAATTGCAAAAATCGCTTGTGCGAATTTCTTCCTGCGACCATAAAAGAATATGGACATGCGACAAACCACGTTTTTGACACTCAACACTGTATATAAAGCAATTATATAGAACAAACACTTTTTATATAGACACAATTATATAGACCAAAAACTCTTGCGATGATGTTATGTTGATCATAGGGAGCAATTGCGAAGTGATTTCGTCCCATTTAGGGCTGGTTGTGAAATTTATGAAAAGGTTAGGCTGTCCATAACTTACGTAACAAAACAGGTCTCGAGTACGCTCATGTATATAGCGCGGGCCCTCCGTTAAACTGGATTGTAAAATTATCAAGCGGCCAAAATTTTCAACGTTAGTGTCATTCTACCTTAGCAATCTACATAGGATCAAGTAGATCTGTATAGTTTTCAACACGTAACTTTTTTTAGTTAGTGTGAATATAAACTATACGGTCCGTTTCTACCTTTGCATAAATATCTAAAATGAACCGTTTAAATAACCCCCGAAAAGCGATGAAAGTATATAAAATGATTACGACTTATTTGAAGTAGGTATGAATAAAATTGTAGTGCTGACGTTTTTTTACTGTAGTTAGCATACCCAGTGGTTGGATTGACCTGATTATCTGATAGACTCGTTCCCAAGAAATCTACCAACATCGTGACGTTCATAATCATCTGAGAGCCGCATTTCACGCTTAGTACGTGTTTCAGTAGCGCGAGATTCTGAGTGACGTTGTCGATCAAGCTTTAGTCGTGTTTCTCGCTGCATCAATGTCTCAGAAGCGCGAGATTGTGTCAACCGTACCGAAAGGCAGTCAATCGTAACTCGAGTTCTTGATTGGTTTCTTGAGATCTAAGCTGTTTCCATCCTTTGGAAATTTATACAATTATGCGAAAGATTTTATTTCTTTTTCGCATGCATCTTATAACATTAAATTAAATGAATTAATTTTAATACAATTAAATATAAATAAATGAATTAAATTTTTACATGGGGAAATACCTACACATACCCGCCGCGTGAGGGCAAAGACGGACTAAGTCGAAATCGTACCGAATATAACCCCATGGTTTCCTTCGCCGCATATTGACAGGGCCACGGGAACGTTTTCGCATACATCCGCGGCCCCACCACCGCTTGCCGCCCCATGGCAGCCTCTTCTCGGGGGAGGACTTCTTCCCATTCTCCTTCTCAGGCAAGGCACATCAGGAACACAAGACACGCCTTCGTCCACGGCCTCCAACTCCACCTGCGTAACGGTCCAAGTCCAATACGCTGAGGCCATGGGGCCAGGAAAGTTGAGCGCTTGGTAGCACCCGCTTTCCGACCCCAGCGGCGGATCTGGTTTTTGGCTCCGCCGCCAACCATGTTTCGGCCGCGGAGGGTAGTGAGAGCGATACCGACACTCATCTCCTCCGTGGCCCAACCACCATCGCAGCAATGGTGCGGCTCCGTCAGAGTTACGGAGGATAGGGCGAAAGGCACATCGTCATACTAACACTCCTCTTCCCCGCGACTTCACCTCGGCAGCGATAGCGGGAGAGGACACCCCTCTCGCCACAGCCCACTGACACACATCCGAAGTGGGCTCGCCAAGCCCATTCGGAGTGGCCACCTTGGGCCAGCCCTTCACCTCGGGCCATCCATGTGAGTTCCTCTTTGTTCACCGTGGGTGGCCAAGCCACGGCTACTAAGCCCCCGCCACGTCAAGGCAGGAACCCGATCGGGGGGGGGGGGGGGGCTACACAGATACCTACAGGCTACAGCTAAGAGATATTGTGAGAAGTAAGCATAAATCAGACTTTTTGCTATATCAAATCAAATATTATACAACTATATCGTGATTTAAAATCCGTATAGCGTCACCTAGGCAACCATTATTTTCAATTCCTTAATGTTATATATTATTAGAAAAAATAAAAAAAGGTTTCTTCTACCTACTACGCTAAAGGAAACCTTTCTTATTTTTTCTAATATCTACTTCTACTATATTAATACGAATGCTTTCAATAAATTATAAAAATGTACTTTTACGTATCGCTCAGCATACTATTGGCTACGAAACATTTTAATTTAAAAAATTGATAAATGTACTTATGTGTCTTTTAACATAATAGCACATAACAAAATTACCGTATTTTGAAATACCTATAGCGCTATCAAGGTAGAAGAATAGGTATAAGTTGATTGTAATACTCAAATGAAAGACTATGATATTTAGAAATAAAATAGGTGGAAACACGGTAAAAAAAAAACTCAAAAATGTATTTTTTTTATAGGATAAGGGTGAAAAACGAGCACACAGTCCACCTGATGGTAAGTGGTTGCCGCGGCTCATAGACATTTACATCTATCCTCTGTTACAAATCAAAATGTAGATGCGATGTCACCCATGAGGTCTAATGGTTCAACCCCTACGTAACACAACAGTAAAAGTCCTATCCAAATCCGTGCTCTAGTTTTAGTTGATAGACAACGATTCCAAAAAAAATGTTTTGATTTGTGTATCGATAACATAGTGTACCCCAATTCAAATTTCAAAAAAATATTTAATGTACAGAAATCGTCTTATTAAAGTTTTATTATAGTATAGATTTCATTATTGTCTTATTTTTTTTAAAGAAATAAAAAAATTACACATAAATATAGTACAAGATACAATACCTTCTTGTGTAATATCAGTTAATACTTTCTGATAGTCGTTGTCTACCGTTAATTATGTATTATCAAGCGCTTACATATTTTACATAATTGACAAAGAATAAATTCAAACTATTGTTTTATATTTTGATTCCGGGATTCCGATTCTTCTCGGCGTTTTTTCAGTCCATAAAATTTAATATAAATTTCACATAACCGGAATTTACATGATTGAAAAAAAATACAAGGAAACAAGATAATTTTAACCTCTATCGTGTCCGAATGCTCACTCTCTGTAGCTGCATATACATTTGTGCAAAAAAAACTGAGAAGCAGGCTAAGTGCTGAGACCATATTCCTATACGTGGTAGTACCATGCTGCAGCCATATTATAGTTGTAGCACGAATGGGTCGGCTCGTCCGGGGAAGGACCACGCTCTCACAGAATACTAGCGTAAAATAGCAGCTCAACGCTGCTGTGTTTCGTATGGTGAGTGTAGAGAACCGGAGACCCTTTTTACTGGATACAAGGCATTCCATCTTAGTCCTCACGGGTGACAACGCATCTGCATTTTGATTCTTAATCGAGGATAGATGTAGATGTCTATGGGCCACAACAACCACTTACCATCAGGTGGACTGTGTACTCGTTTATCACCCTTATCCTATAAAAAAAAATTATTTTAACAGTTTGTACAAGATTAAAGATTCGTAAAATTTTTGAATTTGTTTATTTTATCAAGAAAATAAACAAACTGCCGTGTAGTGGCGGTCAAGAATATCCACTACCCCATATCCTCCCGTGGGTGTCGTAAAAGGCGACAAAGGGAAACAGCCAGGAGATGGGCAGCAGCATCTTCCTGATAATAGCCAAATTACAATAAAAAAACTGCGGTTGCCAACCCGCTCGCCAAGCGTGGCAACTATGGCAAATACCCCCCAATGATGAGAGCAACAAAAAAACGGCCCCCAGTCCCCGGCGGCCCCGCTATTCCTGGCTACGGTGGCGACCATGGTAACGGCGGGGCAGGGGGTGCTAAGAATCTCCGGTGGAGGTTCGGTTGCCACCTTAGACGACTCGACCTGGCAACGTACAACGCACGCACCCTGAGGACTGACGAGAAGATCGTGGAGCTGGAAGAAGAGATAGACAAGTTGCGCTGGCATATTATAGGATTATCCGAAGTCCGAAGAGAGGGGGAGGACACGGTAATCCTCGAATCCGGCAACTTGCTCTATCACCGGGAGGGCGACCATCTGTCCCAAGGAGGTGTCGGATTTATCGTCCACAAGTCTCTCGTTAACAACGTTGTAAAAATCGGGAGTGTGTCGACGAGGGTTGCGTACCTTATACTCAGAATCACCAAACGGTATTCGCTGAAGGTCATACAGGTTTACGCACCAACCTCGGCACACCCCGATGAGGAGGTGGAGGAAATGTATGAGGATATCTCTAGAGCCATGCATTCCTCCAAAACCCAATATTCGGTGTTAATGGGAGACTTCAATGCAAAACTAGGCACAAGAGAGAACGGTGAGCTGAAAGTAGGGAAATTTGGAATAGGGCAACGGAACCCAAGGGGCCAGCAGCTGGCCGACTTCATGGAGAAAGAGGGACTCTTTATGATGAACTCTTTCTTCCAGAAGCGGCCCCACAGGAAGTGGACCTGGTCGAGCCCCGACGGTTCCACAAAAAATGAGATTGACTTCATTATGACGACCAGACGACAACTGTTCAGTGATGTCTCCGTGATCGCGAGGGTGAAAACTGGTAGCGATCACCGAATGGTTAGAGGCACACTGAACCTAAACGTTAAGTTGGAGAGGTCTCGTCTAATGAAGTCAACGCTCCGTCCCCCTCGTGCTCTGTTCCAAAGTCCCGAAACCTTTCAGCTCGAGTTACAAAACCGTTTTCAGTGCCTGGAAGACTGCAATGAAGTGGACGATATGAATGACAAGCTCGTGGAAACTGTCCATGCGGTTGGAGCTAAGTTCTGCAAGACCCGCCGCAGAAGAACACAAAAACTCTCCGATCACACTCTTAATCTCATGGCTGTTAGACGGGAGATGAAGCTACATTCTTCAACAGACTTGACAGCATACAGGCATCTGAACAGACAGATCTCCAAATGCACGCGGCGGGACTTACGTAACTTCAATACAGCTCGTATTGAAGAAGCGATCGAGCGGAACCAAGGCTCCAAAGTCTTTGCCAGAGATCTGTCTGCCAGAAAGAGCCAACTGTCAAAGCTGAAGACAGAGTGTGGCAGCATCGTTTCCGGGACACCTGAGATTTTGAGTGAGATTGGGAGGTTCTATGGGCAGCTGTACACATCATCGTTGGAGCCACACGCAAGTGTGAGTAACGATCCAAGAGCGAGTCTCATCCGACACTATTCCGAAGATATCCCGGATGTCAGTCTGAGCGAGATTAGGATGGCTCTCCAGCACCTTAAAAACGGTAAGGCCCCAGGCGAGGATGGAATTACAGCGGAGCTTCTGAAAGCGGGTGGAAGACCGGTACTTGAAGTCCTTCAGAAGCTCTTTAATTCCGTCCTCCATGGTGGCATTACACCGGAGGCGTGGAGCAGAAGTGCGGTGGTCTTGTTCTTCAAGAAAGGTGACAACGCTCTCTTGAAGAACTACAGACCGATTTCCCTTCTGAGCCGCGTCTACGTGCTGTTTTCGAGAGTCATTACGAATCGTCTCGCGCGCAGACTTGACGACTTCCAGCCTCCCGAACAAGCCGGTTTCCGAAAGGGCTTTAGCACCATAGACCACATACATACCCTTCGGCAAGTTGTACAGAAGTCCGAAGAGTACAATTTGCCACTATGTCTGGCGTATGTGGACTATGAGAAAGCCTTTGATTCCGTCGAAATTTGGGCGGTGCTGCAGTCCCTTCAACGGTGCCAAGTTGACTGTCGGTATATCGAAGTGTTAAAGTGCTTGTACAGTAGGGCTACGATGGCTATCCGAGTACAGAACCAGAGTACGAAACCTATCCAATTGCAGAGAGGTGTAAGACAGGGTGACGTCATATCCCCGAAACTCTTCACTGCTGCATTGGAAGACGTTTTCAAGCTTCTGGACTGGAAAGGATACGGTATCAACATCAATGGCGAGTACATCACTCACCTTCGATTTGCCGACGATATAGTCCTTATGGCAGAATCGCTGGAGGACCTAAGCACTATGCTCAATGACCTCAATAGTGTTTCCCAACGGATAGGTCTTAAGATGAACATGGACAAAACTAAGATCATGTTTAATGTCCATGTCACACCTATGCCGGTAGTTGTTGGGAACACTAAGCTCGAAGTTGTTGACGAGTATGTTTACCTGGGACAAATAGTCCGACTGGGTAAGTCCAACTTCGACCGAGAGGTCAATCGACGGATTCAACTCGGCTGGGCAGCGTTCGGGAAGCTACGACACATCTTCTCGTCAGACATACCTCAAAACCTTAAAACGAAATTGTACAACCAGTGCGTGTTGCCAGTGATGACTTACGGAACTGAGACGTGGTCCTTCACTGCTGGCCGTATGAGGAAGCTCAAGGTCGCTCAGCGAGCTATGGAGAGGGCTATGCTCGGAGTTTCTCTGCGTGATAAACTTAGGAATGAGGATATCCGCAGTAGAACCAGAGTGACCGACATAGCCCAACGGATTAGTAAGCTGAAGTGGCAGTGGGCCGGCCATATAGCTCGAAGAACCGACAACCGATGGGGAAGAAAGGTTCTCGAGTGGCAGCCTCGTACCGGTAAGCGAAGTGTAGGGCGTCCCCCCACGAGATGGAGTGACGACCTGGTAAGACATGCAGGAAGTCGATGGATGCAGGTGGCTCAGGACCGTGTTTTGTGGCATTCTTTGGGGGAGGCCTATGTTCAGCAGTGGACTTGTGAAGGGCTGTAATGATGATGAATGATCAAGAAAAAATGCTACTAAATGATTTATTTTCTTTAAAGTTACCTTTTTTTAATGATTAATAAATATTATTTATGTTATCTGTAAATAAAAATTTGTTTTCTTACATAACTTTTATATTGTTTTTATAAATCTATTCTCAGTCCGATCCCGGGATCCCAAAATAATCTTTGTACAATCCCGGAATCCCGGAAGTATGGAACGAGATCTAATTCCCTACTTACGATACGGTATAAGACATGATGATGAATTTTCTTAAGCAGCCCCTCGTGTGACATTAATATTTTATATGAAAAAAAAAAGAGTAATAAATACATTATCTATAAGAAATGTTAAATTTTTAACTTGCAGCACCACTTCTTGAAATATTAAATGGAACGTCATTTATCGCAATGAGATCTATAGCAACTAAACTTGTTACTGGTCAAGAATTTGGTAAGTAACTTCTTTTTTTTTAATAATAGTTTTCCAGGTTCAGAATCTAAACTTCAGATTTCATTTAAACAGCATATTTTTGAACACAGTTACAGAAATGTTCTCTATTAAAGATATAATTATTCTTATGAAGACATTGTTATTATATTAGAGATATAATCAGCAGGGCGAAAATCTCTGTCAAAATGAAAAAGCAAATGAATTTTCAACATGCCAAAGTAGTTCTATGATACTGCAAAATTATCTAGGCTGAACACTGTTTTGGTATTGTTTGCTTTGATCATATACCTGTTATAATTAAAGGTTGTTTGTAAGATCAAGCAAAACGCAATGATTTTTATTGAAATGTTCGCTCTTTAATGGAAGTCTTTTTTCGTTATACAAATATAACAAATACGTATTATTTCACATAATAAAATTTCATTAAGCCTTTTGTTGACGAACAATTAAATTGGCGAATCATCAATATCATTATCATCATTACAGCCCTTCACATGTACACTGCTGAATATAGGCCTTCCCCAAGTAATGTCACAAAGCATGGTCCCGAGTCACTTGCATCCATTGATTTCCTGCATCTCTTACCAGGTAGTCACTCCATCTAGCGGGGGGACGCCCCACATTTCGCCTGCCGGTACGAGCCTGCCACTTGAGAACCTTTCTTCCCCATCGGTTGTCGGTTCTTCGAGCTATATGGCCGGCCCAACGACACTTCAGCATACAAATTCTTTGGGCTATGTCGGTTACTCTGGTTCTACTGCTGATCTCTTCGTTTTTAAGTCTATCACACAGAGAAACGCCGAGCATAGCCCACGTGTGTGTGAAGTGAAGTGAAGGACCACGTCTCAGTTCCATAGCTCATAACTGGCAACACGCACTGGTTGAATTGGCGAATAAGAGAATATTATTCTCATAAGTTTTCTTATTAAAACTTCTTTTTCATCACGTTTAAGGGGGAATCTGCTTTAATTCTCACACTTGGCAGGTGGGTTAACGACCGCGGGTTATCAGACTTCTCGCATCGTCAATACTGCTGCCCGTCGCCGGTCTAATCTCGTGAAAAGTCTGGCATAAAGGAGATGGTTTCATCGGAATTCATAAAATAATTTAATATTTATTTTAAACTAATTTTACGAAGTTTAATATTAATTGTAACTTAACCTAATCTTATGAGCAACAACTTAAAAAAGGATATAAAGCACCCTTCGGTTGTGTCATTTAAATATTTAACTGAAAAAGAATAACCTGCCAAGAATGACAACTATAACAAAAATGACTCTTCAATAAGGCAATCTCGGGGTGAAGTCTATGTTCATCAGTGGAGTTGTAATGAATGAATGAATGAATCATATAAAATGAAGATTAAACCTTTTTATATCATGGCGAATGACATCCACAAAGGCGAAACTTAAAAAAATTACTGAACTTTAAATACACACATATAATAAATTTTTTTAACTATTAATCAAATTAGTGTTTTTTTTATATTCAGGTAAAGTTAACTCACTATTTGGATTAGCTGAGGCGATGACACCTCTCGTTTATGGTCCTTTATACTCCAGAACATATATGGCAACACTGAACGTTCTACCTGGAGCAGTTTTCCTTTTGGGAGGATTATTAACGCTACCAGCTATTGCTATTTTTGGGTAACACACGTTTGAATTAAATCTTTTTAAACTTTTTTAAACCTTATTAACAAAACCTGTATTTAGCCTTATTTAGACTATAGTCTTAATTTAAAAAAAAAAACTGAAATCATAAACGAACTTACAGTCAATCTAATGATAAGTGTACTGCAGTCTATGGACACATGTTAACATTACAGCCTATTAAAGTCCACTACTGAACATAGACCTCCTCCTCCATTGACTGCCTCATAGAAGGGATATTTACCATAGTTGCTACGATACAAGCAGGTTTGCAACCGCAGTTTTATTTTTATTTTAGTCGTTATTACGAAGAAGATTTTATACGTGGTAGAGCCATGCTGCAGCTATATTAGTGGTATAGTTGTGGCACGAATGGGTCGGCTCGACCGGGGAAGGACCACGCTCTCACAGAATACTAGCGTAAAATAGCAGCTTAACACTGCTGTGTTTCGTATGGTGAGTGTAGAGAACTGGAGACCCTTTTTACTGGCAAAGAGGCATTCCATCTTATCCCTCACGAGTGACAACGCATCTGCATCTTGAGTCTTTATTGAGGATAGATGTAGATGTCTATGGGCTACAGCAACCACTTACCATCAGGTGGACTGTGTTTGCATGTGCGTTTCTCACCCTATCCTATAAAAAATCTATATCACATTAAAAGAAAAAAAATATGTATGCAGTTCACACACGTGAGAAGTGAAACATTCAAATGAAATGAAATATAAAACAAAAATATTTCACAGCAAATGATTTATTTAATTTCATAATTTTCAACCACAAGTGCGGCATAAAATATAAGATAAATGTTTAATTTTATAGCAAATAAATATTATAATACTTACTTTTAGACACGTATGTACAGCCTAAATTTTAGTGTATTAATTAAATAAAAATAATATTTTCTTTTGACTAAAATTGCTTTGTAATAGCGACATCTACTTCATTCTATATGTAAAGCAATTTTATCGAACAAAAATTATTGATTCTCAAGGTGGCCCGGTCTATTAATCGGTAAAATATGAAATCTTGGATTGTTAAGAATGGTTTGGGTATGATAACTTTATTCAATATCATTAATATTATATTTTGATAAATTTGTAATTTTAAACAGTAATTTTAACAGTTAAATATTATATTAAAAATATTTAAAGAGACACACAGAGAAAGCCGGGATATTAGGAAACATATTATCCTTTACTAGCGTCTGAGCCGCGCGACATGTCACCTCGCTTATAGTAGAGGCTTATAGGGTAGCTAGGCGTCAATCGCGCGCCGCACTGATTGTTGAATTATTGTATTTTTTTCATTTTCTCTTAAACTATGCTTCCAAATAATATGATGTAATAAGCAATGTTTATCTTCATAAAATTTTCTTGATGATGAAGTAACTTTTATTCGTAAGGATTATTAAGCCATGCCTAATAATAATGCTCATAAATTACTTTTTAATTTTCAATAATTTTACTTATTGTGGTTCACGTGTATAAAAAATAGGTCTATGGTATTGAGAACTTTCTTTTAGATGGAAGAAAGTTCTATATTTTTTTAGAACATTGTATTTATGTATCACTAATCATTACGCCAGCGCACGCGGATAAAGCAGTTCTTAAGCGCTTCCTCTTCCAACTTGCTTAAAAAAAATTAATAATTAAAGCTAGCTGATAGACGTAGCCTACTGCTAGATAGTCTATACTATTTTTCATGAATCTGGCTATACTATACAAAAAAATAATCAAATCGGACTGGAAGTTCCACAGTTTAGCGTGTTTAAACAAACAAAAAGCTCTTCCGCTTTATTATAATATATTAGTATATAGATTCTATCTCATTATTTCGCAGGCTAAATCATATAGACGTATATGTTTGTCTCTTTTTAGTGTTGCTTTTTCGTTTCATGCCGTTTTCAAATCACAACAATACTAAAGAAGTTTCACTTCAAACTATTGTTTTTTTTAATGTAATCTTGGTAACAGTGGTCAGATACAAAGCTACCGCGAATATTTCATAGTACGTAAACAACCCGAGTCCAATTCCCACTGGCGCCATCGAAATTATTAGTTGCAATTTGTTAAGTGGTGAAGAAAATTATCGTGACAACTGAACTTTATAGGATATACCGTTACATTTTGAATTGATTTAAATGTTGTTTATTTGTTTCAAACCGTTTTAAACTTTTATTTTAAAATAACAATTTTAGGCGCTAACTATTATGCATAGTAGAACAATGGGTAAACGATTACTACGGTCATGACATTATGACAGCTCGGAGTTGGCCCTTGATATGTGGCGATCTCGTTTGTGGATCGGGCGAATATTTGGAGTTGACGGTTGGACGATTGTGTAGCGTCATTATCATACAGTAACAATAGTTGTTCTTAAATTGACTCCCTAATAAAAAAAATTCTCAATATTAAAATTTTATTCATATTTACCTTGTGATTTTTATTGCAGGTGGCTCTATTTTGAGCATCAAAAAGATAAGCGAAAAGCAGCAATAAACTCTTTTGACTCTGAAAAAATTTAAATAAGTTCACTGTTAATATATAATTAAAACAATATAGATACAGTGCTTTTTATAGACCTGTGTTAATTGAATTATTGTTGTTTAAGTAAAATAATATTATACTTATTTTTATTTTTGTTTTATTTTAACCTTTCTTCCAACTACACGTTATCGTAAGTAAACCTTTGATATCAGATTCATCTATTTTTATTTATAATACAATACACAATTTATTTAAAAATGCATGGTTGTTTTGCGTTGAGTTTGCTCACTGCTCTCATGCAAGTCTAAACAAATTGGACACATTTATATAAAGTCAGATTATTATATATTTTACTGAACTGTCTAAAGATAAGTTACACCTTATACTACATGTATCTATTATAAAATTGATGACTACTTGGATAGTTAAATTAAAAAAAAAAATTAAACCTTATCGCTGCCCCTATAAGAAAGATCATGAAAAAAAGTGGGTGGGTTTTCACGTTACGGTTCTCTGAAAAGAGCTCTTGTCTCTATAAATGTTCCCTCGGTTCTAGATCCTTGTGAAATATTTAGACACGATGAAAAGAGACCCGACGGTATGACATTGATCTCTTGGTAGAGAGGTACAGCCCTGGTGTGGGATGCTACTTGCGTAAACACTTTGGCAGCCTCATATCTCGGGGGTCGTTTAGAGCCAGGCAGGTATGAGAAACAGCTAAACTAAGTAATTAGAGCAAATATGAGTCTCTGAAAGATGACTACATATTTATGCTATTTGCTGTAGAAACTATTGGTCCGTGGGGTCCACGTGCGGTAAATTTCATAAAAGAACAGAGAGCAACACCATGAGTGATTTTATTTGAAAGTGTGCAGTGGAGTACACAGGAGTCAGGAGTGGGTACTTTCAGATTTAGTGATACGAAACAGCTGGTTGAAATTAGTTTAAAATAAAAGTAATTTTGAGTAAAATTTAATTAAACATTGACGAACTAACTTGGCGAGTAGTTGAAAATAAGAGAAAGTTTTATCCTAGTGAACAAGTAAGTGCTTTGAAAAAAACAATTACAATGCAGATAAAACATTGTTAGTGAGTGAGAATAAATAAAACTTCCCGATCTTTTGAACTCCTGTATTACTGAAATACCTAAACTAACAATGAATGATTTTGTGATTATACTTGGCTTCACAGAAGATGACAGCATTTCTACGGTGAGAGATGGACTTGAATTATGGATTCAATCAATACCGAATGCAAATATAATTATTTGTGAGCCCCAATTTAACAGATATCCTAAAAAAACAAAATTGAACGAAGAATTATGTAGACTATGTGACAAATACGAAAATGCTTCATTTGTTGCGATGAATTTTTGTTATTTTAATCCAAAACTACTGAGATAATTATTACGGTTGTATTCTACTTTGAAACGTATTGTGAATTTGACTTATTATAATAAGGGCTCCTATAATATGTATTCTACTAAAGAATCTCATATGACCAATATGACATATTGTAATGTAATATTTGCTAACAAAAGCACTCAAACGGACATTAACTTAAATATTTCTACACGAGACTCTCTCCTTAAGGATGGACCCTTTTAATTCAAATTCGAACGGTAATGATTTTTTTCATCTATAATTGTGTCAACATAATGCACTGAAACGTTAGTGGACTTATTGCTAAATCAGATATGTTGACTGTTTGTTTGCATGATTAAGTAGAGATAGGCAAAGCAATCGATGTGCTGTCTTTTTCCGAACACAATATGGTAGACGATGATATTGAACTCCTTCAAATCCCTAACTGTGTTTTATCCTATCATTTTTCTCGAATCATCCGCAGAGGGGGACACGTATTCTGGTAAAATATAAAATGAACTTTACCGTAATATAAGGCATTCAAAATTTTAATATCCCCAGTGTTGTGCTGTTGAATTAGTAGATCATAAAATGGTTATACTCTTTATATATAGAGTAGAATGAAAGAGCAAAAACAAAGAGCAAATAGTCTAGTAAATATCTTGACATATTTTTCAATAATTTAAATAGCATCTTATGTATTTTGAAATTACTTGTATATATAGAGGTCAGTGATTTTGACTAAAAATGGCACAAAAAAATCGTTGTCTATGGTGACTTTAATATAGATATGTTGAAAAGGAATAAGAATGCCATCGCAATAGAGCATCTCATTATTGGATTTAACCTAAAATAATCGTTCAAAGAACCGACAAATCCAAGCATTAGTTCCTGTATTGACAACATCTTTCATAACATACGTGGAACTAAATCTGATCTTTTTTGGGATGGAATGGAATGGAATTAGGTTTGTCCGACCATAACGTCCAATATTTATGGTATCCTGTAAAAAATACCTGTTTATTTAAATACTGGTTCTCATATAAATGTGATTATTTTGAGTGTAATTTGAAAAAGTTTAAAGAGTGCATTAATGCGCTCAAATTCAGTGAATTTTTTGAAACAAATGACGCGAATAAAGCTTTCACTTTGTTTTATGATTTATTTAGATTATTTTATAATATATTATACTTTCCTATATTAAAAATTAAAAATAAGGCAAAAAGCGACCAAAATGGCACTCTGTTGGAATCAAAAAATGTAGCAAACATACAAGTTCACGCTTATGGAAATACAGATTATCTTAAAAATAAATTAGTTTTCGAAACATATTCTAAGAGGTACAGTAAAATTATAAAATTAACTCAAAAATCTCAAAGTAATCGCCTCCAAGAAAAATCGCTCGCCAAAATAAGCCTCTTGGAATGTTATTAATGGCAATAAACTAAAACTACCCCCTAAAAATATTAATGAATTGATAATAGATGATCATAAAATTACAGATCCTCAGCAAATAGCAAAATTTTTCAATAATTACTATGCAGATTTGGTTTAATCTCAAAATATAAATAATAAACATTCGTATAACTCATCATATAACTTTTTTAAGTAATTTAAAAACGCTAAAAGTACTTACTGGTTTTGATGAAATTTGTGTATCCACATTATTAACTTATGTTTTGAACAGAGTATTTTTCCATCAATATTAAAGACTATAATAATTAAATGTCTCAATAAAAAAGAAGCTGAATGCGATATTAAGAATTATAGACCAATTGCCCTAACTCCTACATTCTCTAAAAAAAATGAAAAGGCTATATTTAATAAATTATATAATTACTTCGAACGGAACAACATCTTTACCGCTGAACGAATATGTCTATAAGCCTAGCTATCTATGAATTTTTAAGTATGATATACCCAATATTGGATGCTAGACAACCTTCTAATGCCTTGTTCATGGATATGTCAAAGGTCTTTTACTTTATGGATCATGCAAAACGAGGTATATGGTGTAAGGGGAAATACTCTCAATTTATTATATGTACCTCAGTGAAAGAACTCAAATCATGAAAATAAGCGAAATTTGTTCCAAACATAAAAATGAAATATATTTTTATGTTTGGTTTTCGATTGTGTTCATCATGATACATTAATCAGGAAACTACAACATTACGGTGTAAAAAATTTGGCGCTTAAACTTATTACTTCATATTTAAGTAACAGAACTCAAAAAGTCGTCATTAATGGTAAATGTTCCTCCGGATCGGTAGTATCAATGGGCGTTCCTCAGGGCTCGATTCTTGGCCCATTCCTGTTCTTAATCTATATTAATGACTTACCTTATCTTGTAGGGGACAATCACGATATAGTATTATTTGCTGACGATACCTCTTTAATTTTCAAACTGAAACGGCAGTCAATTAAATATGACGATGTAAATAATGCTCTATCGAAACTAGTACATTGGTTTAACGCCAACAATTTGCTCTTAAACGGCAATAAGACAAAATGTATTAAATTTACAATACCTAATGTAAAACATTCGAAAACCAATGTGCTCTTAAATGGGGAGGAGTTGAGTCTTGTGGATACCACTGTTTTTCTCGGTATTACTATTGACGCGAAACTTCAATGGGGCCCCCATATATCTAAATTAGCAAGCAGACTTAGTTCTGCAGCATATGCTGTAAGAAAGATTAGAAGTCTCACAGATGTTGAGACAGCTAGGTTAGTGTATTTTAGTTACTTTCATAGCGTAATGTCTTATGGAATTTTGCTATGGGGTAATGCGACTGATATTGAAGCTATATTTGTTTTGCAAAAGAGAGCCGTACGGGCGATTTATAATCTAAATTGTAAAGAGTCCCTTAGAGAAAAATTTAAAGAAATAAACATATTAACTTTGGCATCGCAATATATTTATGAAAATGTAATGTATTACATAAAAACATAAATAGCTTTAATAAGAATAAGGATGTTCATACCTTAAACACTAGGAACAAACATAAGCTTGTAATGCCACTTACAAGACTCCACAGAATTAGTAATTCATTTATGGGGCAATGTATACGCTTTTACAACAGAATCCCAGAACATGTTCAAAGTTTGTCAATAAACAAGTTTAAAAGTTTTATTAAAGAAAAACTGTACAAAAAGGGTTATTATAATATCAAGGAATACATGAGTGAAAATAACCCCTGGGAATAAGGTGATCGCCACCATGCTGGTTCTATGAAAATTCATTTAAAATTGTATAATCAAAATTATTGTTAAGTGAAATTATGTTTAAAAAAAAAGTCCCGCTGGGTTTCTTGCTGGTTCTTCCCAGGACAGAGGTATTTTCCGAACCAGTGGTAAATAAAATAATGACTTTCAATAAGTATTATGTAATAATCCATATTGAATAAAAATCATTCTATTCTATTCTAAAAATCATTCTATTCTATTCTATTCTATTATAAATCCAGTCCTAGAAGAGTTAAATTTGGTATCCCACAAGGAAGAATCCTGGGGTTACTACTTTTTATTATTTATATAAATGATCCACCTAAATCTACTAACAATCAGATGATATTGTTGGCAGATGACTATACAGTAGTTGATAATAATTAAAATGTCAGAAATATTAGTTTAAAGTCAATAATTGTGTGGTTACAAAACAATAATTTTATAATAAATATAGATAAAACTAAAATAATGCAATTCCAATAAAAAAACTAATCATAATTTTGATACACAAATTCTGTATAATGACAAATAAGTCCATATAACAACAACAACAAAGTTTCTTAGCGTTCACATTGATGTAAATCTGAAATGGCGAAGCCATATAGAATTTGTATGCAAAAAAGTAACACAGTTGTCTTATAACCTATATATGCTAGCAAAAAAGTTTCCCCACATTACTAGTGGCTTATCACGGTTATGTTGCATCCAGGCTTGGATATGGAATAACTTTTCGGGGAAACGCCACTAACTGGGATAAAATATTTAAATGTCAAAATAGGTGTATATGTGCTATGTGTAGTTTAAAAAGACCAGTATGACCTGACCTGATTATATAAATGCTAAAATAAAATATTAAAAAAAATTCTGGTTGCCAAAAATATATATTTTGGGATTTTTTTTTTTTGTTTGTAAATATCATATGCAGTGCAGTTGCAAAATAAAAACAATGGCAAACTACTAACTAACTATTCAAGATTTACACATTAATAAAATACTGTTTTTTTATTATTTCAACTTGCCCAAAACACGTTACCAAACATTTTCGCCAGCTTTTGGGCTATAATATGTACTAAATAAACACTTAAAAAAAAACTCTATTCATAGATCTTAAAAGAAAAACGATCAAAGGAGTTGTAAATGAGCAGAGGTAAACAAAATATTTTTTACTTAGACTAAAAATATTTGGCAATTACCAAACAATAACGTTTCGTAATGCCTAGCCGTGGTAGCTCAGATGGTTAGCACTCGCTGTGAATTTCATAGTACTCGAGCAACCCGGGTTTGATCCCCGCCGGCACCAATGAAATTATTAATTGCAATTTTATGGGACGATTTACCATGTTCTCGGCGATGAAGGAAAACATCGTTAGGAAATCTGAATTTCTGAGAAAAATGAAATTCTGCATGTCTGAGAAATAAGAAAACAAAAATTCGCAAACACGCATTGGGGCAGCGTGACCGACATTTTCTTGTCCCAAAACCTTTTTGAAAATGCCCATTAATTTTAATTTTTAACCTTCTTTGACACAAATAAAATAACAATATTTAAACATCCAATACTCTATTGTTTAAGATTTATTGTCAATTATTATCGCTCGTAAAAGTAAAAACAAAGTTTATCTTCCTTTGTAATCCTTTTACAATAAAGTATAAATTAATAAATAAATACAATTACATAACAATATTACCTTTGTTGATGCAGTTTACAAAAGTAACACAAAAGTCAAACGTTAACATTTATTTTGGGATTTTTCAAAAAAAATAAATTTCGATAAAGTATGTAAGAAAATAGAGAGGGCTATGCCCGGGGTTTCTCTGGGTGACAGACAAAAAAATAAGGATAGAAGTGAAGTAATGAAGTGAAGAAGTGGTAATCAGCCGGCCATGTACCTCGAAGAACCGACAACCGATGGTAAATAAAGATTTCGAGTGGCAGCCTCGTACCGGTAGGCGAAGTGTAGGGTGGCCCTCCACTAGATGGAGTGACGTGGAATTCGATGAATTTAGGTGCCTCAGGACCGTGCTTTATGGCATTTTTTGTGGGAGGCCTATCTTCAGCAATGGACTTGTGAAAGGCTGTTATAATGACGATAATGATGAAAGTATGATACTCCACAATACGAGTGAAAATCTTAGTGTGGAATAAAGTTATTTAAAAAGAAACAGAAAACTAGCACGAATAATAACTAAATGTCTTTACCACTTCAAAGTACGAAGAAAATTAAGCAAAAAAAATCAAATTAAAATTATGTTTTCTTTATTTATTTGTCCGTACCCGATGCCTTCTTTTGTCATTTATTCGATTACTAAGATATAGTTTTAGGTGAATTGGGCTGAGTGTGGCTGCAAAGGTTTTTGACATAAAAGAAGAATTGCAATACGTGCTGAGCACAGCTAGTAATTAATGAAGTAAAATGAAGTAAATAACTTCTGACAAAAACAAATAGTCTTATTTTATCTAGCAGGCGAAGTGGGTTGGAGGCAAGGATGGCAATATGCTTGGATGAGAGTATTCGACAGTTCTAAGAGCTCCAGTGAATCTTGAAAAAGTATCTCTAAATTTCGGCAATAAATATCGGTATCTGGTCATCAATTTCGTTAGTTTAATATCAACATTATTACATTAGTACACGCAGCACTAAACTTTAAAATAAAAAAATAAAACTTCTAAATAATATTATTAATGAAATGATCTGGCTTTTTATTTTATACATTATGTACATCTACATTTCTATTATAAAATTACGTAATATTTTTTCGTAGGAGGAACGACTTTGCTTTTCATTATCATTCTCATTCATTAAAGGAGACATAACTCAATCGAGCCGATCCGTTCCTGCTGCAGACCGTAATATAATTACAGCATGGCTTGCCAGTGATGACTTATGGATCTGACACGTGGTCTTTCACTGCTGACCGTATGAAGAAACTCTAGGTCGATCAGCGAGCTATGGAGAGGGCTATGCTTGGGAATTCTCTGCATGATAAACTTATAAATGAAGATATCCTCAGTAGAATCAGAGTAACCGACATAGCCTTATAACTCGAAGAACCAACAAACGATAGGGAAAAAGGGTTCTTGAGTGGCAGCTTCGTATCAGTAGGCGTAGTGTAGGACGGCCCTCCACTAGTTGGAGTGACAACCTTGTAAGACATGCAGGAAGTCAGTGGATGCAGGTAGCCCAGACCCGTGCTTTGACGCATTCTTTTGGGGAGGTCTTTGTTCACTAGTGGACTTGTGAAACACTGTAATGATGATGAATGATGAAATAAACGTATAACATTAGTAATACAATACATAATTAATATAGTAACATTCCTGGTGCTGGTTTGTGCTTCCGTTCATTTACGCTATCGGTGTGCAACAACGCGAACGCGCACGATGGCGGGAAAAAGCGAAACAATCTCTGTTGGGAGGACCCGGAACCCCCTGAACGGACCACGTCTGCACGCGCTGATAGTATTTTTAAAAGAACCCTTGAGACACGAGGCAGATCAACAAAAGTCCAAGTGAGTGCGCATGCATTCCTTCACGTCCTTCCTATAACCCGAATTTAGGGCATTTGCAGTATCGCGAAATAGTAAATTCGCACCGCAATCTACAGTCCATTACCTTACGCATTTAGTCATCATTTTAATAGCTTTGAAGCAGCAGTTGGTCATTTAAACTAACATACCATAATTTGGCCCTTCTTGCCGAATTATATTTAATTAACTAGCCATTTTTTGTCACTTCGTTTGCATTAGAACCATAATTTGGTCACTTCGGCCGGGATAATTTAACATTTCGGCCTGGAGAAGTAATCCGTTATACGATTTTTTTATACATTACAAAAAATTATATACCTATATATTATTAAATTATATTAAATATAGTTTTAATTATATTAGTGATAATATATATTTGTCCCTCACCACTTTTTACACGTATATTATTTCATTTGTAATGCATATGACATCACATAATTATCACTTTAATGTATTTTTCTTGTTTCATTAATCCCCATTATGCGAGATAGCTTCGTTTAGCTAATTATACCGTCACTTATCACAATAATAATTTAGCCCGCATTTTGTTTGTTGAAAATGACGACGAGAAGCAAAGAATCTAAATTCGTTTCGGCTTAAGAAGTTAGTTTAAAAATTATTATCGTTAAGCGTAATTATATTTATCAAGGCTTACAAAAAATTTACGAGACCTCAAAGGCTGTATTTAATTCTTCGAACGAGCAGAATTAACTTCTTAGTACCGCTTGGAATATAGAATATTTACGTAGGGGATTTCAAGAAGTTTAAGATAACTATAATGTTAAAAATTTAAAGTTAAACCCTAATGCAGACATTGATTATAACGCTTGTAACTGTATTAAGTGCCATATTACGAAACTATATACATCGCCTTCCATTGTTACGTTAAAAAAATTGATTTCCTACTAAATTAAAAACTTCGCTACCACCAACTGAATTAATGTAATTTAAGGTTACGTACGCCTATCGTCCACATTTTATCAAACATTTAAGACATTAATTCACGATAATTTACCGTTAACTGACGTCAAACATGTTTATTATTTAGTAAACACCATGACTGTTTGCACCTTCTACTACTAACGCCTACTGCAGAAAATTATTATATTATTTGGAATGCGCTTACACGTAGATATAACGACGAACGCTCACTAGCATCAGTGGCGAAGCTAGGACTCCAAACTAGGACAAGCCCAAGATATGGTTTTGTTGTTTTTAGCAGTTTTATAAAAATACACCAATCTTGATCTGTCTCGACTCTTCATTTTCGTATTCAGTGCTGATGAGGTACGTGTTTAATTAACAAAGCACTCAGAAGGCATATTACTGTTAAATAGATTATATGACATATCAGCAATTGCATACCTTCGGTGGCTTTGAAAAAGCCGTTTGGGTTTGCTTGAGCGAAAGAAAAGATATTTACATGCAATACAATACATGAACAAAAGAAAAGCAGGAATAAAGTTCAAACAAGCTATGTAGAAATAAAAAAAAAATATTTATATTCTAAATCGAATCGTCTCTCTTTTTAAAGGAAATATTTGATTACGTCCGCGTAAAATATTGTCGAAAACATATGCAAACATATTTCTCAACAAAGCTTAAAGAGTTTACCTTTTCCTCGCCGATTAGCACTTTAACACACTCCAATTCATCCCAAGGAGCACTATTATCCTCCATTTTCACTAAAAATATTTAAAAAAGCATACATTTTCAACGTGCAATATTCATTCGCTCAAGTAAACACACAGAGTAAACATTAGAATGTAAAGTGAACTTGCAAACCTATCGCCCACGCGCCCCTAACTTCACACCAAAAGCCAGGCTTATGGCTATATACTAATTGATATATAAACAATCCTAGTTATATTTTATTATAGAACATATTGCCACAGGTTAGAAAGGGAGCGATTGTCTTCTCGAAAGCCCGGTAAAAAGCCCACGCGTGCGACAGAGACTTCTAATCGCTCAACTCAACTCCTTTTTTATGACAGCAGTATTGCGCAGTTTTGCCACGATGATTAATGACCTGTTTGGAGTAGAGGAGCGCGCAGGAAATTTGAAATAGTTTGAAACAGTTTACGAGTTATTTTATTACTAGATATTATTGATTGAGCAGTTTGATAGGGCAAGCGGCATCTCGGCTTCTATGAAGGCTTCTCTATAGACTAGCATCTACATATATTAACCAACTATTGTACTTAAAACAGGTGAACGCAAACACAACTAGTGGTTACCATAATTTTAGGGCCCAATTTGTTGCTCTAAAGCAATTAAATATTGATTGATAGCTGATTTTTTGTTTTTAAATATTTTACTTAGAAAATTAGACCATGAGACTTATGACATTGTAATGTCTTGCCGTTTTGGAGCGTAAAAGAAAAAGGGGGCATCTCCCGCCGGGCAAGGTGTTCTGCCCGGGGAGCGGCCAACGCTCCGTTTGGTAGTTCGGAGCTATTCTATATATGCTGCTTTAACTTCGGAACTTTGTTAGTGCGATTTAGGCTTCGATTGTTTCGCTTGTGGCGCGACGACAGCGCCGCTTCATCACCCCCCTGCTCAGACCGGAGGTCGATAGTGCAGTCTAGATGTCGATGAATTAGCAAGTGCCAGAGAATTGCCTTGTAAGTCTGCGGTGAGTCGAGAAGAAGGCAAGTAATCTGCGAGAGTGCCGTGAAGCAGATGCAAACAGTAAGGCTCAGAGCCGTGCTGAACACAGTAACGCAGATAATTGCTTGAAGGAACAGGAAGCACTATTATTCCAGTGCTGCAATTGACCTTTGTAAAGCTAGATGGCTTGCAAAATGTAAAGACTGCAGACAATATCTGCTCTGGAGAGAATGAATGGGGTATTTGAGGACGATGACAAAGGTTTTGAAGTTATATTTTCCGAAGGTTATTGGTTGCATGTTCATATCACGTCGGGTGGTCACCACTGTGGCGGGTGGAAGGAAAAGGGGATATCTCCAGCCGGGCAAGGTGTTCTGCCCGGGGAGCGGCCAACGCTCCGATTGGTAGTTCGAAGCTATTCTATATATGCCGTTTTAACTTCGGAACTTTGTTAGTGCGATTTAGGCTTCGATTGTTTCGCTTGTGGCGCGACGACAGCGCCGCTACACCGTACTTTTGACATACCAAAATACGCCTCTTTAGTACAATTTTATACGAACAAAATGGGTATATATGTCATACATTTTTCCACAGTGGTAGAGCCACGCGGCAGCTTTTGCTGTCGCACGGATGGGCCGGCTCGAACCGGGGTGGTACCACGACCTCACAGAATACCAGCGTGAAGTAGAGGTTTACCTCTGCGTTTCGCTTGGTGAGTGCAGGTGGCCGGAGGCCCTTTTTACTGGAAATGAGGCATTCCATCTTAGTCCTCACGGGTGGCAACGCATCTGCATTTTGATTCGCAAACGAGGATAGATGTAGATGTCTATGGGCCGCAGCAACCACTTACCATCAGGTGGACTGTGTGCTCGTTTGTCACCCTTATCCTATAAAAAAAAAAAAAAAAAATTAATAATTTGAATACTTTGTCTACAAACATTAATTATGGAAAAAATCACTTTCAAATTAAATTAGTAAAACCCTTAATAAAACAGATCCTTTGCACTGGTGTATTTTTTGTTAATCAAATGATCTTGAACACTTGTATGTTTGTCGAATTTTCTAAGATAGTTTGAAAAATACAAAAGTGCACGCCTCGTGAGCGTTTTTATTTTTTTCATCAAAATTATTTTTGATAAAAATAAATTACTTTTGAACGGTGTTGAGTTCAATAACAAAAACCAAAAGGGATCCTCCTTAGAATAAATAGAATCTTATTTAATGCTATATATCTCAATACATTGCTTATATTTATATTAAGGGAGAAGACATACCGACACACAGACAAACGGACGGCAGTCCATATATTTTTTTCAATTACGTTTTTGTTATGTAATCTAAAGTGAATTAATTAGAAAAGTTGTTATAGAAGAATACATTCATAAGGGTATTTTATTCGTTGTTTTTGATAACAATTGTATACAGCCTTGTTTTTATTTCCAAAACAACTCTGTCGTACGTAATGATAAAAGTACTGCGAAGTTGCGCATTGTACTAGACACTAGTGCTAAGTTGGATAACGATATTTCTTTGAATGACATTTTGCACACAGGACAGAATTTACAAACTGGCATTTTTAACATTTTATTAAACGTTAGAGTTTATTGCATATTCTTTGCAGATGTTAGGTAAATGTACTTATGCATTTTA
This sequence comes from Parnassius mnemosyne, assembly GCA_963668995.1. Taxonomy (NCBI): domain Eukaryota; kingdom Metazoa; phylum Arthropoda; class Insecta; order Lepidoptera; family Papilionidae; genus Parnassius; species Parnassius mnemosyne. Next base: position 10,051,192 of record CAVLGL010000159.1, read on the forward strand.
TATCGGTTTTCTACAAAAGAAACTATACGAACATATGAATTTAATCGCGTCACATTCGGATTACGCTGTTCTCCTTTCCTCGTAAGTCGCCTTTACGCCAGTTAGCCGCTGACGAAAAAGAGTCCTATGCCCTTGCTGCTTATGTAGTAGAGAAGGCTATTTATATGGATGACCTCGCTTCAACCGCCCTTTGCGTCAACTACGCAGTCGATATCGCCACTCAACTAATCCAAAGGTTTCGCCGAGGTGGTTTCGAATTGGTTTAGTGGACAAGTAATTGTAAGGAACTTTTACAGCATATTACAGCGTCAAATCGTCAACAAGACTCGGTATCATTTAATAATGATGACATGGTTGCATGAACCATGCTCATCAAAATTACGCAAGTTATTGCCATTTATTGCGGACGGTCTGCTTCGAGTTGGTTAGATTATTCATCTTTATTGGAATCCCAAAAGCATCAAATATTGCTACTAAAAAACTGGCCACGCACAATGGAGAGATAGAGTTCCCTAGTTGCCCGTCACAATACGTGAGCATTCTTGATAATTAGCATAATGAGTTTGCAGTTTGACTGCTATAACGACCAAAATGGGTCCAAATAGGAAAATTGTATCTGAAGGACTTATTTTCAAATCAGACTTATAGGGAGTGGTGTTCAAAAAAGATTAAAAAGACTTTTCGATTTTGAAAATAATACAATTTACATCAAATCATTCACATTCCAAGGTACAAAGATGATCATAGTTTACTATTTATCTTTATATTTCCGGCAGTGCAACACTATGACGGCTCCGTGGCGCAGTGGCTTAGCAATCAGTTGTTGCGCTGGGGGCCGCGGGTTCGAATCCCGCACGGAACAAGTATTTGTATGGCCTACAAATAATTGTTCCGGGTCTGGATGTTTGTCCTTGTGCAATTTATGTTTTTAAACTGCCTCCACGACACAGGAGAAAATCCTAGTGTGGGGGTAACGTTTTTTTAATGAAAAAAAAAAAAACTAAGATATACATATATAACCGTAACGCACCTTCGTCGCCCGCGTAAACCAAGAGAATGAGGCATACAATTACTACCAACTAAAAAAATAAGTGAAAATAGTAAGTAAGTAAGGAAGATACTCCCCGCCTATCCCCCAAATAAAAAAATTACTATAGTAGTAATGCATATAAGTCGTTTTCTTCATATACAATTTTTGTTTTTAACAGTTTACAATAACATTACAAAGTTATAATGCAGCTCGTTTTAGGTCATTTTCTATGGATTTATAACAAAATTTATACAAATCCAAGTTCATTTTATAAGTTGGTCAACTGTTACTCGTTAACTTCTTAATTCTAAGGTTATTGGTGATGCAGCCCTAGTAAAGTATGGTAAATCCTATTCACTCTTGCCTTGAAGACGCCCAGATTGTATTCGGACGGCAAGATTGACGCCGGGAAATTATTCCACTCCTTTGCTCTACTATATTATATCTATATTATTTATTATCTATTTAAGATTAATCAATTATATTAAAGTTGGTAAAAAATTACTTCGCGTACATCCGCTCGATAAAATAAAATGATGTGTCTTACCTAGTTTGACGAGCACCTCCCGTCACCGCTAATCCCAGCACCACTACTCCCAACACCACTACACTAGGAAATACACTATACTAGGTGTAATTAATTAATGAAAGATTCAGGAATGTATAAAAATATAGGTATTAAAATCAGTTTCAGGATTTCAAATTCAGGATTTCAATTGTATAGAATAATAAGTGTCCAATTTTGTGCCTAGAATAACGAAATAATAATAAATTTGTGTAAAAAAATTAAAGTTGAATTAAAATGTATTAATGCTGTTTAAAGGCTTTAATTTTTAAAATAAGCGATTGTATTAGTAAAGATATTCATGTTCATTAATAAAGGTTATTGTTATTTTTATATTTTGGTACGTTATTTAGACGCTGTTCTAATTCCATACAAAGGGAACAACTACTTTCTGAACGACCGTTGTCACCACGGTAAAAGACTAGTGCTTTCTCTGTCTAAATTACAGCTGTCTCTGTTCATAATATAACGTTATTAATTTACATATGCTATTCTTATCTAGCCATTATGGCACTTATCTCTTATCACAAGAACGTAACATGTTTTTCACTAAATCAAGTATCTAATTGAATGCAAATCTTTTATTCGTATTCATAGCCCATTACGATATAACACATGACTCTAATTTTTCGAACCCCAAACTCTCGCATGACAATCGAATGTTGTTCTTTTATTCTCTTTATATTGAATCTATTTACTTTAAGCATAAACAATTATTAATGTAAATATGATTGTTTCTAAAAATATAGAAATAATCGAATGATTATTAAAGCGTGTCGCCAACAGTAAGACTCTTAGGAAAATACTAAGGTGAAAGAGCTACGTCCAGCAGTGGATGGTGGCAAAAGATTTTAGAACTGCTAGATGTAAGTGTGCACACGTGGTGGTAAGTGAATGCTGTGGCTTCTAAATACCTACATTTATCCTCACAGTGGATAACAACTGGGCTATATATTCAAAACACCATACTGTATGCAAAACAATAGGGTCATATTCTCCCCCGGTTTTTACGTAAATAGGCATATCGTTGGTCTTTACCTTATCGAAAATTTTATGAAAACAACACAAAAGGATTGGTTCTTAAAGGAAATCACTAACATCATGAGAGCTCTCTTTCGAATCCATCTATGATCGTGCCGGATTGTATCGCGTAGAACCACGTCCATCAATGAGCAGTATGCAACCACATGTAGCTACGTTCATATTTGGGGAATAAAAGTATGTTCCCCCTTCCACCTTTGTTTTTCTTTGTGAATCCTTAAAAAAAATCTAATGTGACACATGATAGGCTTATTTTGAATATAATTATGTAGGTTATAATATAAAACACATGTAATATCAGTAATTCATTATGTCTCATAATGCTGCACAAATAATTACAAAAAAATATTTAATTTGAATAAATCTATTTTTGAATTCGGCAGTGATACACTACAATAGATACCTACACTTGAAATGAAAGTTAATACACATATAATTTTTTACTTTTGCTAACATTACCTACATTAAAATAAGAAGACAAACATGTAATGTTTGCTACATAATCTTAAATAATATTATTATACGGGTGTTATTTAAAGATTTAGTAAAGTATTTATGTTTTTGTCAGCAAAGGAATGTAATCTATCAGCAGAAATAGAAAATTGGTCAGCAAACCATGGATAGCAAACATTTTTTTTTAATTTAATATTTGGAATTTATTATATCAATCGGCAATTTTTGACATTCTAGATGGCTGTAAATTTTTTAGTACGGCATATTAATTATATTATAAGCTGCAATGAGTGACTCATGTTTATAAAATTTTGATAAGCACTTAGAGGGTAAGTAACTAAAAAATAATAAAGATTATTATTATTATTTTAAAAAATTACACGACTTTGGGGCGGCCAAAGGGCCTCCCCAACCGTACCTTAACCTACTGTCGCTGATATTTATAGATATGTATTTCCATGTTTTTACAAATTTAACAGGACATCTAAATTTAACCGACTATTGCCGACCGCACCTAGTTCTAGCTGGATAGAACTATGCTAACTTTATACTAGTATCACGTAACTTGGAATCAATTCAAGGAAGGATACTTGGGAGATACTCGAGTTTCAATGAATGCCAGGGATGAACTTATCTTCATCAAGGAAAAGTAAAAATCGAATTCAGAAATTAAATATAAATTATTCTTTACATAATAGCTTCTGAAGACCCCACTTATTTTGTTTCGTGTTTAGTTTTTTATCCCGCGGTCATATGCTATCAAACTTTTCAGTATCTGGAGCTATTGAACACCACTCAGTCATCCGCTGCTTGCGGTAAAAAGTAAAATTGCGCAAACTCAAGTAGGCTTAATATGACCCTTCCACATCTGCGACGTAGGACTTGTATGCCAATTTCAGGTTATTTTTTTTAATATTTCGTGTTTTAAATAAAATTATTTGATAACTTGGCACAACTACACACTGTACACTAACATATACTGCAGATATTGAAATGTTCGTTGAAAACTGCACAAATGCGTATGTACTAGGATAATACACAACCATAAATAAAGTGTTTTTTGTATTCATAGACAGATAAAAAATTTAGACAATATATACCGTCAAAACCGGCATGAAAATATTAGTCTTGTTTGACACAACGAACGTCTTTTTCCTTAATCTCGAGATTCATGCCGGAAAGTAGCCGAAGACGAAAAGTAGCCAGAAGTACATTTTAACTGAATAAACTACGTAATAAATGAATCGCCTGCTAAAGCCTATTTCAAGAAGTAATAATAGTCATAATTTGACTTCAGAATTCACAAGCTATGAACTAGTGTCTCATCTGCTCAAAAAACACAAGCTAACTTCTGTGGGAAAAGTGCGTAAGCAAAAGAGACAAGTCTCTACGCAACCTTAAGAACCCGTGGTGTAGAAGTATATTCCTTTAAGTTTGGTTTGCTAAAAGGACATAACACTCGTATTTTATATTATATCAAAGAAAAACAAAGTCATTTTATTCAAGTCTTCACCATGATGCTCAAATGAATGAATCAACTGGAAAGAAAAGAAAACAGAGATAAACATGTTTTATATTTTAACGGGAGGTGGAGTAGACATTGCAGATGAGCTGTCTGCGATATATTATGTAAGTCAAAATTCAAAAAATGGCCTATGTACTGGATTCTATACAACATTGAATATGGCTTGCTATTATAGCTCATATAGTCCACCAGTAAAAAGAAAACAAAAACGTCATAATTTCATCAATACAATAGGCATATTATTCTCCTCATCTAACACATAAGTGTCCAAAAATAAATACAGAGCGAGAATCTGTGAATTCAGTAGATAATCTTCACAGGAGCCGACTACCAGAAAAGCCAGGGGTACGAAAAAGGTGCCAAGAGTGCCCCCATGATAAACACCGTACGACAGCTCATGTTTGCGAAGGATTTCATAAGTACATTTGTCATGACCACATTGTTCGTTTCTGTTAACAATGTGCTACGGCGGGAGATGAATAGTAGCTTATAAGACTGACTTTTAACCAATTTTAAGATGAAATATGATTGGCCTTATTAATACTAAAATTATAATTGCGGATAGTGAAGTGCATTACCTTTTTTAATTAGTAATGCAGACTCCTGCGAAAGTTTTTAATATTTAGGACAATTCGTATAATTATATATACAGAAGCGTCAATGACCATGACGTTCGCGGTCCGTACCCTGCCATTCGAAAGGTAGTGGGTTGGAATTCGCCATTCAACTACTGTCTTGAACCACTTCTAACACAAGCATTTTAAGCTTATCAGAAGTGGTTAAAGGGAATATTAGTCATGTTTAATAGCATTACTAGTATTTTTTTTAAATTAAATCAAAAAAATTAAAATAGTTAAACATTTGTACGCATTATTGTGCATTCTTTTATGAAAATCCTTCAATTTACAAGTGATTTATACTTATAAATCCTACTAATATAAATGGTATTTTAAAAAAGAATGGGAAGTAAAAGTTTACTTCCCATTCTTTGTTAAAAATACCAATAAGTACTTAAAAATGTAAATAAAATACAGTGTCTTCATGACCCTCTATGTGGAAAAAGCACGTTTCGTACCACATCCTCGCCGGGCCAAAACTAAAAAACTACTTTAGGGATCGGAATCCAGTCGAATTTCAGTTGACGATTAGTATACATCGCCTTAAGGAGGCGATAAGCAGAACCCTTACCCTTCATTATGATCAGCTTACATCTTTTATTTTTAATTTTATAAGATCTAACGCAAAATAAAAAATAGATTTTCTTAACCAGTGCCAATCATTTTCTTACACAGTTGTCAAGGTTGACCAATAAGAAATTATATTTCTGTCTATTCTATTTCTCAATAGAAATTATTGTGTAAGTAATAAACATGATCATTCCGAATTAAAATTTAAAATATACACTTTCTAAAACAGTAAATACTTTTGTGACATTTATGGCATTCAAGAATAACTGATTTATATAACTAACTCAGGTTAAGAGTCCAAACGACTGATTTGCCCCCTTTTTAAGCATCTCATTCTTAACTAAGTCATCTGAATTCTTGTGAAACTTGATTCTCACCGAGATAAGAAAACCTTGTTCTGGTAATGAACTTCGACTTTTTGAATTAATATATCAGGACAGGTTTATTTCTTTATCCGTGACTAGCAATCCGCCCCGGCTTCGCACGGGTGATTTCTGGATCTCGATATCTCGAATACTTTTATTAATCCAAGGTTAGATCACATCTAATTTTCAAATAAAGTTTTCTATGTATATCTTTATTATTGTGTCAGTTTTATAATTATAAACAAAATCTATTTAAAATTATGTGGTTGATTGCAATGCACGAACTCACGTCAGTACTTTCTTAAACAAATCAAAATTATTAAGAATGTCCCATTTAAGACCGCTACATTTGCCAACACTTATGTATCGGCATCTGACAAAACAAAAATCCCGGGTGTTTTTTGGAAAAACTTAAGGACACTCGAACAAAATCAAATGTCCTTTCCATACCAATGCACACAACGGCAGCATTCCGCGGTAGTTTCCAATATGCAGCTACTAAATGCTGGAACAACTTGCCCCCACCTATCCGTCGACTTAGCAATCTACTTGCTTGTAAAACTCTTCCTTCCACAGTAGATAGCCAGATGTAAGGCAACGTCCGAGTAATACTACATATTCTGCTGGCTTGTCGTTTTCCTCTTTTCCTAGTTACAATTGAGATGCAGTCTTCAACAGGCAGGCTTGTAAATAGAGACTGAACATCAAAACTGTCCACGGTTTCATTGTCAGTAAGACGTAGGTATTTTATATCACTGACAAAATGGTATGAATCCTTAGTGTGTGCTCTTGTGTGTCCTCTGAGAAGTGATAGTATTTTTGCTAAATGTAGAGCCATCTCAGTCCCCCCGGAACCATGGGTGCTGGAAAGCACCCGAAACATCGGGAATTAAAAATAATTACAATTAAACGCGATAAAATCCGTAAAAGTAGTTATTGTGTAGTGTTCGAGGAAATATAAGAAATCATTAAATGCATATCTATGTTTCTCTATGTCTATGTCAATGAACCGTACAAATCGGAAGAAGCGCACTTATAACTATTGTAGTAATATGCTAGAGGTCAGCATAGTGATCAAGCTTCAGAAACCAGTTGTATACAAATATCTGTTGAATTACGTAACCAAAGAATTGTGATGAGCAGCACTTAGTCGCGTGGTTAAAATATTTTTTTTCTTAAATAAATGTGACATGTGTAGCGATGTGATCTTCTCTTTCAAATTAATGGCCTTGTTAGCACCAATAAAAACGTTTCACCTTAGGTAGCGAACGCACTCGACGCTTGCGTCACATTCCCCCTGAACGCACCCCTCGCGTCGCCAACGTGCATCGCACCTTCTTTAGTTGGGAAAGCATGTATCATACAATTAACTGAATGGATTCTGAAAAGGAAACTTAATCAACAACGCTTAATCAAGGGACTAAATAAATGATCAATATTTAGTAGACGCTTCGACATCTTACAATCGACTAGTTAATTTTTACAACGTACGTTGACGTTGTCAACGTTTACGGATTTAATAGCTTTGCTATTCCTTTTCAAGCGAAAGTCGAGATGGGACGCAACTTTATTCGTTTCAAATTTCTAACTAATACTAAAAGTTAAAACATGTGACTTTAAACTCTAACTTGCGTATTATCGGGTTGAAATTTACATCTTTTAGAGTAAGAGTATCTAAGGAAAACACATAGTAATATAATTAAGTGGGATAACCATGAATCAACTCGAAACAATTGTTCCCGTAAATCTATTAATATGTATTTTGTACGTAATCTTCATCGAATTGTTTCCAAAAACGTAGTAGGCCAATTAAATCATATTGTCTATGAATAAAAAAGCTGCGCTCACGCCACATGTTCGCTACGCGAACGTTTGGTTCAGCAGGCAAATGACGCGAACGATGCGTGCATGGAGCTTTTGAGCTGGTCTAATATTAATAGAACGCGTACGTCCAACAAAGCTAGTGTATTCGTAGCCTAATGTTGCTTAAATAGTTTTATGACCCCTAATGTTTTAGTTGATTTATTATATACTAGTTAAGTAAAATCTTGATACAAAGAAATTCCAATTAGTTTTTGAATATTTGACAATGAATAAATTCTGGTACATGTAAAAAAAAAAAACAGGATTTTACACATAAATCATTATAAAAAAAATATGTTAAGACTACGTTTTGAGCCAGAGCTAAGAAGGGAGTTTGTAACGAATAAAAGACTGAGTCCTTTCTGATCGACTTGATGCACTGGCGCTGTGGAGAGTTGACGCATCCCTTTGCATATTCTATCACATCTACTACAGGGGGTGTTAAGAGAAATTGTTTGGACTAATTTCAGTTGCTAAATTTCACAATCGCATATTGCGACAAAACTCTTGATTCCATCAATATTATCTGGATGATTGGCGCCTCACCACTTTGCGATTTACCAGAATTTTTTTCTCGCGTAGCTTCATTGTGGTAGAGGCTACTACCAATGATTTTTCCGAATCGACAAGACTTATGGACCTTCAAGAAAAGAGCCTACTCTTTAATAATAAAAATAATAATAATTTTTATTTCCCCTCAAAAAAAATCAGGCCATACATAATAAAACTTATATCTATTTAAATACAGGTATTTTCATCCTCATAGCTTAGGCCATGTCAGTAACTGGTTAGGCAATAAATTGTCTGTATTAGAAATCACCAGTACCCCACTCCACGGCATAAAAAAGGCATTAGTAGCAGTATTACTAGAATCGTAGAAGTTGTGATAAGTGTGTGCACGAGTGTGTGTATGAGTGCGTGCTTGTGTGGGTTTGTGCGACAGTATCGTCTGATAGCTTTACAACTTATAAGTTGTAAAGCTGTCAATTTGCTGAAATATTTTTTATCAAACATAGTACAACATATAAGCTAATATAGCGAGGATCAATCCCATCCTATAGAAAGGCTCCTTTTACTAAAAATAAGAATTATATGTGGGTAAACCTAATTAAATAGATAAATAAATTAATGTAATCCATGAATGAAAAAACGAATTAATGAATTGATCTATTCGTCAATTTAACACAACTTACACTAAAAATTAGAAAATAACAAACAAGGAAACCGTATAGCAGCGGTGTAAGATTATTCACTACCCATTATTTGTGATTAAGTGTCAGTCGTTAAGTCTAATGAAGTCAACGCAACATCCCCCTAGTGCTTTAAAACAAAGTCCCGAATACTTTCAACTTGAATTACAAGGTCGTTTTTAGTGCCTATCTGATTTAATACAGTGGACGAAATAAATGACGAGCTCATGGAAGTCGCCTGTCTAGCCAGAATTAAGTTATGCATGACCCGGCAAAAAGAACCCAAAAACTTTCCAATCGCACTTTTTATTATAGCTGTTAGACAGAAAATGTAGCTGCAGTATTCAGTAGATTTTGACAGCATAGAGGCAACTGAATAGATACATTTCCAAATCAATGCAGCAAGAATACAGCTCGTATTAAAGCAACGATTGAGCGGGACCACTACGTACACTTAATTTAATTCCGTCCCCCATACTGGCTATTTCGGTGGTGTGTGGCAAAAGTGCATTGGTGTTATTCTTATAGAAAGGCAATAACAATCTTTTGAAGAACAACAGGATTTCCTATCTAAGTCTCGTCTGTGTGTTGTTTTCGAGAGTAATTACGAAACATCTCGCAAGCAGACTAGACGATAAACAAATTGGTTTCCGAAAAGCTGTAGTCAGTACCACAGATCTGTCATCTAACCTGATGTATCTACGTAAACTATGAATAAACCCTTTGATTCCGTGAAATTTGGGCGGTACTGTAGTGCCTTCAGTGGTGTCAAGTTGAATGTCGGTATATCGAAGTGCTGAAGTGTTTGTACAGTATCTACTACGATAACTATCCAATTACTGAACCAGTGTACCAATGTTATTTATTCATTGAGTTATATGTACTACGTACTAGAGAAGCCATTCGAAACAAAAATTGTGTCCTACTCTATGTCTTCGCGCATGCGCGGGAGTAGTAGTCGCGCATGCGCGAAGACTTTAATTAGATATAAAATAAGATATTAATATAAAATAAATATAAGAATTAAATATAAAATATCTTAATTTAATCTAAACAAACATATTTCAAAATAAAATTTAATAATAATTATTTTATGGAATTCACAAATCTTCAATTTACACAATATTTAGTTTGTATGGATTGCACTACAGTTCAGTTGAACATAGTCAATGTTCGGAATGGCTTCTCTAGTACGTAGTACATATAACTCGATGTATTTATTACACTCCGCCCGCGTGATCCTTTCGTTGTTAATATTCGTAATTTATGTGTAAATATAATCTCTAGATACAAAAAAAATCTGTTATACCGTATAGCAAAGTGCATGGAAGGAATTTCAAGATAACTCTGCCTTGATTAATAACGATCGATAAAATATGTTAAATAAACAGTGGGCGTGAGTCAGTGTCATCAAACTAATAGAATAACGTGCCGAGTGAACGACCGGCCTTGCTACCTAACTTCAAGCAACGATCGTGTTGTCCAACGACCGTCATTTCGGCAATAATGCCTTTTCTTATGCATCATGACTAAATCGTCGTATCGGCGATCATATTTTGAGTAAATTACACAAATTGTTATTCTCAAACTTTAACTAAAATTAAAACTAAATATTTATAATTAATAAAAAACACTAAATATATCGTGATACGATACTCGCCCCCTAATACTTCGGCATTGCCCCACTTTAACTCTGAACCGAAAAACCGAGGACGGCACTCTAATATATCTATATAGAGACCACGAAACAAAAAAAAATAGTATTTAAAACTCAGAAATCCATGCAAATAATTTAAAAAAAATTATATGAGTAGGCGGTCCTTGAGATAAATAACTTAAAAGCGAAGTGTAATAATTTTCAACAGATTATAAAAACATTATTTTACGTGGTAGAACCACGCTGCAGCTAAATTATGATTGTAGCACGATTGGGTCTGCTGCACCGGGGAGGGACCACGGTCTCACAGAATTTTTCTCACAGAATTTATACGTGGTAGAGCCATGCTGCAGCTATATTAGTAGTATAGTTGTAGCACGAATGGGTCGGCTCGACCGGGGAAGGACCACGCTCTCACAGAATACCAGCGTAAAATAGCAGCTTAACACTGCTGTGTTTCGTGTGGTGAGTGTAGAGAACCGGAGACCCTTTTTACTGGAAAAGAGGCATTCCATCTTAGTCCTCACGGGTGACAACGCATCTGCATTTTGATTATTTATTGAGGATAGATGTAGATGTATATGGGTCACAGCAACCACTTACCATCAGGTGGACTGTGTGCTCGTTTGTTACCCTATTCTATTTAAAAAAAAACCTTTAGAAAATCCTTTGGAAAGATCAGTATTTATTAGCCTTTTATTATATCAGACGGCTTATATAGATGGCGAATCGTTACAACACTTTGCCGATTTTGCAAGTGCACGTGTTACAGTTGAATATCTCTCATGTATAGAAAAAACAAACGAGTCGTACCGCTATAACATTGATACTTTCTTATCGGCCATAATGAAAATTCTGAGCTTCGTTTATGGACTGTATCCTTGTAAATGTATCCTTGAGGATAACTATAATTTTCTACCTACTTCAAAAAGGAGGAGGTACTCAATTCGACTGTATATTTTTAATGTGTATTACCTCATAACTTTGTTCTACATGAACCGATTTCAATGACTCTTTTTTTATTTGAAACGTGATGCTTCCCATGTGGTCCCATATAAATTTGATCAAGGTCTGACTAATCGTTTTTGAGTTATCCTTAACAATTTATATTGAAGTCGGTTTCACAAAATTTTTAGTTTTTAATTACTAAAGAAATAGAAGATGATGTTTTTGGTCTAATTTTTTAGATCACGTTATATATGTTATCTTGAGCTTGTGACATTCCTTACTCCAATCAAAGAAGTTAAAAAGGTAAACATTTTAATTTAAATAAAATTACATTCAGAATGTAATGTTTATTTATTTCTATTCAATTCTTTGAAATAGACTTTTTTATTGAAATGTTTAGTTTTTTTAAATATAATTTAAAATATTGTATATAATATAATATTATCTTGTTTAATTTTGTTTATTTTTTTAATAAATATATAAAGTTTATATAATTAAATAAAGTTGAAATTTATTTTAGAAATATAAGCAATTATAGTTACTTTTTAAAATGGAAGGAAATTTAATATTATTTTCGCTAATACAGATATACTGAATTTCTATGGCACCGCCCGTCCCCAGGCTTATACAAAAATTGCTTTTTATCACCCACAGTGGAACAGCTGCGGGTAAAATAAATTGGAGAAACTAAGCATGAAAATGCGACTTTTCTATACCTTAGTTTGTTACGAATTTTCACAAAATTATAATAACGATGTACTTGGGGTATCGCTACGTCCACCTGTGGTCATTTAGAACCTAATGGATGGATGGAGGACATTTTACCTTTTTCTATTATGGCCTTTAATTAATGCCGCACCTGCTCTTGTTTTAGTTTGAGTTTAAAAAGCCATTGTAAGTACAGGCTATTAGTCATTACATCTTTCTTCCCAGGAGAGACAATTGAACAAAAGCAATATATCTTATAGATTCATTAGCAGTTATTATTTACTTTTATATCTTTTGTATACGTCCAACTCGACTCTTGATGACGGGGCGAACATACCGCCGACCATCCCGCGGTGTGAGTGCTCCATGCCGGATGTGCGGTTCACACAGCGCTCGGTTCGCAAAGCACTCCTCTCCCTGAACATCCACAAGTCGAGTAGGCCTGACGGAATCCCCCCAATTATGCTGCAGACGTGTGCTCTGGAGTTGGCACCGGTTCTAACGCGTTTCTTCCGGTACTCCTATTCTCTAGGTTCCGAAAACATGGAAGATGGTTTTTGTCGTATCCCTAAGAAAGGTGACCGCTCAGGTCCATCTACCTACAGGCTTATCGCCATCACCTGCTTGTTCTCCAAAATAATGGAATCTGTTGTAAACGGCCAGCTCATGACGTAACTTGAGGATCACCAGCTGATTAGTAACCGCCAATACGGTTTTCGTCGGAGTCGACTATGGAAGCATCATTCTCGCATACAATACCAGCGTCAAATAAAATTATAATACTGCTTTATTACGTATGATGAGTGAGAAGAACCGGAGATTTGTGTGAATAAGCATTTTATCTTACAATGAAAGATCACACCATGTGGATCGTGTGCTTATTTCTCTCAAAAGTGTAAGGCCCACCTACATAAAACGGTAAGTTGCTCTGATGGCCCACCATATTAAATTAGGTATTGTAAAAGTTACAAAAATTCGATCTTACAAATACTGTGGTGGCGATGTTTATTCATTTTATGTTTTTAGCGTGCCGATGCTGGTTTTTTCTTCTACATGTCTTTCTTCTTGTAAAACGTTTGTTATTATAATGCAATTATAAATAATATAATAAAATGCAGCGGAAATTCAGGAATAATAATTAATCATTTTTATTGATTTTCTTATTCAGGTGTACGGTTATTTTTGGTAATAAATATCATAAAATATATATAATACGAGTATAGATTGTAAAGTTTTGTTTCATCTGTTGTAAGAAATAAAAACAATATTTGAGCATAAATCAATAAACTTTTAGGAAAATAAGTTACAGTGGAATTGTATTTGTCAAATAGTCCCAAGACTTGTACTAATAGTTTAGTTTTTAAAGTGTTTTTCGTACGCAAAATATGACCTTGAGCGTCTCCCACTGAGACATATCATAACCGAGTTCATTATACGTTGCTGGTGATAGCAGAAGGCTAGTTATACAATATACAACCTGGTAAACTTAGTGTTATCCGTGCAAATAAATAAAAATTGATGGACAAAGGCGCATGGAACGGTGTCATTTCAGTTCAACACCAAGCTAAGATTATTTGTGACCATAATATTGGTAGTATGAAAACAAAATAGTTAGTTCTTTATAAGAGAATTAAAAGTTGTTACATGGAAAATTACGAGTGTGTTCAATAAATTCTTTATTTTGTATTTTTTGGAGATACACACATCTCAGTGCGTGACTGGCTTAGTTATGTCATGATCTATTGAAGGTGGTTCACTTTTTTTATAAGAGGGGGCAAACGAGCATGCGACTCACCTGATAATTTCCATTTAATATGGTCGAGGAGAGCGATGCCACATGAGTCATACTTGGAACAGGTCCTGCTTGTGGAGGCTGCTCAGATGCTTAGAGGGTCCATCATTGCAGAGTTCACTATGCAATGATGAACCCTCTAAGCTACTTTACGCTGGTATTCTATGAGAGCGTGGTCCTACTCCGGTCGATAATATAGCTGCAACGTGACTCTAAAGTTAAAAAGTTAAAGTTACATCCTATATACGTCCCAATGCTGGGCACAAGCCTCCTCTCATTTCTGAGAGGGTTATAGGGCAAGGAAGTGTTCACCGCGCTGCCCCAATGCGTGTTGGCGAACTTCACATGTCTTCGAAATATATTTTGTTTCTTATTTCTCATACATGCAGATTTCCTCACGATGTTTTCCTTCATCGCCGAGCACGGGTTGATTTGACTTAACCACTATGCTTTTGTACTAATAGCATAAATAAATTGCAACGAAAAAGGAGGGCATCTGCAAAGTTTCTTACACGGGTTAGATGAATTACATTTTACAAAAAGGCAGTAGATTTAAAAGATCTAGTCATTTATAATTTTGACTTATTCAACGAAGTCATATTTTTATATTAAAACTAGAAATGCTTAAAAAATTTCTGAGTTGCTTATAAAATCATAATGAAAGACATTCGCTTAGTTGATCTCCAATGATACTAGAGAAGAAATATCGAAAACGTTGAACGTTTTTCACAAGAGCGCAAATCCACTTAAAGCAATCCAATTAGGGTGGAGCTTAAACATAAAATATAAAAACCTAGCGAAAACAAGAAAGGTGGACAATCAGCTACTTCAAACCAATCAATAAGCGCAAAAATGTTCGCTGTTTTCGATATAAAAATTTATGCAACTACTCCAATGCGCTCGCCGTCAATTTTAGAGTTCAATCTCTGCCAGCATCAATGAAGTTCTTAATTAAAATTCATTTGCTGATTTACTACATGCGTGAAGTTGAGAGAAAATACCATAAGAACACCTGTCCGAAAAATAATAATATTCAGAGAAATAGAACTATTTAGAGGAAAAGTTAATTGAAGAAGAGAAAGTACACAGGCTCTAACCAGACGTAAATTAAAACACCTTTTTCTCCAAAACAATTATAAATACGTTTAAAGTTCTAAGATAATCCCGAAGCGATTTTATTATTGATGAATAACTTAATCAGAGAAACTTCTCACTGATTCGTTATTCACATTATCACATTTAAATTAACAAATACTTTGCAGTTTATAAAACATATTAAATCATTCTTCGTTTCTTCGCTTAACTCGCATTTCCTAATTACCGTTTCGTGTGTCAGAGTAAAGTTCAACATTTTGGAAGTTGCCTTTATTAATTACGTATGCAAAACGAGCTGAATTTATAATTTTACGCAACGCAGACCGTAATTAAGAACCGAGGTAAATCACACAGAGCAAAACATAGCTTTTCACTTCCACTCTTCGTCATCTGTCTTTGGTTTGGTGAGTTTTGAGACACGAGGTTTAGAGATGCGTTCGGAATAATAGGATTCTAAAATACAAAAATTTTAACAACGAGCCAAATTACAAGAATAATAATAATACCTGCCTTAATAATTCCTTTTAAAAACTAATATATTTTATTTAACATATTTACATTATCTTAATTAGGAATAGTTTTATTACTTAGCTGTAACCGCATTAATTATATAAACTTAAGAATTTATTTTCTTAATTTTTATAGAGGTAAATTATTTTAATAACTATTACCACTGTAACTGAATGATGCGGAATAAGGATTAAGGATTGGAAGGAGAAAAATCAGATAATCAGTGGTCCGTTGATTGAAATTCCACTTAAAAAAGTGAAACATTAGAGATTTATCCCAATTAAAGAAAATTTACTTAACTATAGTAGCAAAATGGATATGAACCAAAAAATTACTAAACTACATAAATTAATTTAGTAGCCGTTACGTGGAAACCATGGAAAGAGCCTACGCAGATATCCACCTAGGTCTGGATAACTCAGCAGAAATTTAAATAAAAATAATTTTACGAATTTTATCGCGTATATTAACTTATTTTACATTCCCGACGTTTCAAGCACTTTACAGCACCCATGGTCACGGGGGGGACTGAGGTGTATGACGTCCAATGTCATAGTTAACCACGGCTACCTCCAGATTAAAAATTATTAATTTTTGTTCCGATCTACGCAGTATGAACTTACAGTATCATGAAGTCTTGCAGTTGTATGCTTGGGTTGGGATTTAATTTTATTAATTATAGGATCCCAAGCAGATGTTAGCACCCAGCCATCTTCTCTATTGAAATTAGGATGTTTTTTGATTTCAATAGCCTCGCGAATCATCCTTGGAAGGAGTCGGTGTTCTTTAGCGAGGATTTGTGGTCTATCAAATCTAATGTAGTGACGGGGGCGATCCTGTACATGTTCACAGACTGCAGACTTCCCGGAGAGTCTATTCTTCACATCAGCTATGTGTTCTTTAACGCGGGTTTTTATGGATCTTTTAGTTTGTCCTATATAAGAGAGACCACATTTACAATCCAGCTTGTAAACTCCTGCATCTTGCAGAGGAATATTACACTTGACTGATGAATTTGCGAATTCAGCAGAAATTCTTAGGGTGACGTTAACTCGTTGCCCCATAACGTCGTAATCATCCACAGTCGAGATTTTTGATGTGAAACACCTATAGCGGCGGGTTTAGGGTAGGCTCACGTCGCCACGCTATACTAGGTCTTTTCACTATACAACAGGGAGTAGGACTGTATAATAATTTAAGTTTTTAGTTTGTGTTTTGTTATTATTGTAATAGACTAAGTTCATGGTTGCCAGGGCATTATTTCTTCCAACAGCATGCTTTAAGCGCAATAATGATTTTAAATAAATAAGTGATTATACCGTATATATTTTTTATACAGAAGCCTCATAGTATAGTAGAAAAAGCGATCTCGAAAGTTCGAGAGTTCAAATCAGCTCCGCCCAAGAGGTTATTTGTATCCTTATAAGAAATATCTAATCTCATACGTAGTAGAGCCATGCTGCAGCTATATTAGTAGTATAGTTGTAGCACGAATGGGTCGGCTCGACCGGGGAAGGACCACGCTCTCACAGAATACCAGCATCAAATAGCAGCTCAACACTGCTGTGTTTAGTATGGTGAGTGTAGAGAAACGGAGACCCTTTTTACTGGAAACGAGGCATTCCATCTTATTCCTCACGGGTGGCAACGCATCTGCATTTTGATTCGCAAACGAGGATAATTGTAGATGTTTATGGGCCACAGCAACCACTTACCACCAGGTGGATTGTGTGCTCGTTTGTCACCCTATACTATAAAAAGAAACCTACCATTTTTAAATTTTTTCTGTCTTACTGTCCGGAATAATCTTGGGAATGGCTGAACCGATTCTGATAAAACTTTATGAACAGATAAAGAGCAATTGCATGAGATATTTTATCCGAAAAATATATAGATTTTTTGAATAATGAAATATTTGTAACCTAAATGGTTATTTATCAATAATTATTACTAATAAAATAATAGGTATTACTGTGAACTCTGACGGTATTACTGTGACGATTATTGTCACAGTAATACTGTCAGAGGCAACATCGAATACTACTATTACAGAAGTCACTGATTAAAAGAATTGAGTTGTATCAATTAAAAAAAAGTGTTCAATTTTTAATTTTTGATTTAATTAATATAAATGTTTAATAAATAGTCATCTTTTCTTAAAAACATTCTTTATATTTTATATTTCATTGAGATATTTATTTCCTGTCTTAAACTATTTTTTATGCATATTACCTGTAGAAAATAATTTCGACTGCCAGGCGTCCCGCGATGGCTCAAATTTTTGCATCCTTTGCATAGGTGATTAGTTTGATTGATAGAAATAAAAAATATAGGAAAAAATATGTTATTTTGTTTCATAAAAAACGGCAATTTCATAGGTAAAGATCTAATATAATTGGTCATCCACACCCGATATTTTTTTGTTATTTATTTACACACAACTATCGTCTATTTCCAACTCACTGTATTTTTTACAGTAACACCAAGAAGGGATGTTTTTATTAATGTTAATTTTTAGAAAAAATCCTCCTTCTAGTTGTTATGGTTCTGCGTTGTACGTTATAATTTTTTAATTTTTTTTACTATCATTTGGCATTGTGAGTCGTGCACTTTTGGATTTTCCAAACTGTTTTAATTAAAGTTTGACATAAAGATATCAGAAAATTGGAAGTATAGTTATTAGGTTATTATTTCATAATTTTGTGTATTTAAACTACTTAAAAAATTAGGTATAATCATTTTATACGTAATTTTTTAATGCGCTTGAGGCATGCACAATTAGATTTAACAATAGTATTTATTTATTGTTTTATTAAAATGAAAATGGTAATGCGCGAAATTAAATAATCTTTTATTAGTAAAACAATTTTGAATAGTGCATGGTAATGCTTTAGCAATCTCGCGCCTCTGGGAATTATTTTAACCTGTGGTACATTATGACCATAAATGTAAATTTGTTCCGAATAATTTGTGCCATTAAGGATATAACCGATAGAGGAATGTATTTCTTTACATTGTATTTTATATTATATTGTATTGCTATTGTTATATTGCCTTACAACAAGTTAAAATATGTTTTCTTATCTAACGACTATTTATGCAATATATTTGTTTCACAGATTTCACGACTTCCAACCGAAGGTACAAGCTGGTTACTGAGAAAGTTTTAATGCCGTGGACCACACCACATACATACTTTCAGCAAATTTAACAGAAGATGAAAGAATGCAATCTACCACTATGTTTTGCGTATTTCAACTATTAGAAAGCCTTTGATATCGTTGAATTAAATTTGTACAGATCTACATTCCTTTCAGCGGCACCAACGATGTTTTCAAGTCACTGAACTGGATAGAATACGGTATTTACATCAATAAATCTATCCAGTTTAATCCCCAAAAGACACAGGTTTGCGTATTTACCGTTAAAAGAATCCCTTTGTCGTATCTCCTTTATTTCAGGGCACTCCCCTTACTGCCTCAGCCACTATTGGAATCCTCGGTGTCGACTTGTAGGATGACGTTGAGTTCCGCAGTCACTTGGTAGGGAAGGGTAAATTGGCCCCGAATAGTTGACGATAGACTCCTCTGATTCGTTTTCTATCACCTTTTACTACGATAAACACTCAGATGAATTGTTAAAATTCATTCCAGCTGCCAAATTTCACCACAACGCGACAAAATTTGTCGATAATTAGTTTGGCGGTCGACGTCTATGCAATTTATTACAAGTATTCTTCCTCGCACCAGAGACTTTTCCGGATACAACTTAGGGATCTTCAATCAATGCCAACACCTTTTTCAAAAGGCTAGCAACGTACATGCAATTCCCTCCGTATTGCAGAACGATGGTTAGTCACTTAACATCAAGCATGCTCGTTTGCCCCTGCCTGATAAAAAAATCAATGGCGAGTACATCAGTCACGTTCGCTTTACATCAGTCACGCTCGATTTACCGACGATATAGTTATAATAGCAGAGTCGCTGTATGACCTCAGCACTTAAGGAACAACACCTTAAGGAAGATTTATCTGATGGGACACACTATTAATAGAACCTTTGGAAGATTACGATACATCTCCTTATCGCATATATCTCAAAATTTGAAAACAAGAATGTACAACCAATGTGTGTTACCTCTGGTGACATATGAATTTGAGACGTGGTTCTTTTCTACTGATCGTTTGAGGAAAGTCAAGATCTCTCTGCATGCAATCAAAAGAATCCTCGGCGTCGACATATCGAATAGTCCTCAGTTTCGTGGTCACTTCGAAGGGAAGGCCAAATTGGCCTCTACAAAGCTTGGCGTGCTCAGCAGAGCGAGACAGTATTTCATGCCGACACATCGCTTGCAACTTTACAAAGCGCAAGTTCGGCCTCACATGGAATACTGTTCTCATCTCTGGGCCGGGGCACCCCAGTGCCAGCTCCTTCCACTTGACCGCATCCAGCGCAAAGCGGTTCAAATCGTCGACGACAGAGTTCTTTCTGATCGGCTCGATACACTGGCACTGCGTAGGGATGTAGCATCTCTTTGCATTTTCTATCGAATTCACCACGGGGAATGCTCTGAGGAATTGTTCGGATTAATCCCAGCCGCCAAATTTCACGAACACATATCACGTCAAAATTCACGATACCATCCTCACCATCTGGATGCTTGGCTGTCCACGACTGTACGTTTTACTAAGAGTTTTCTTCCTCATACAACTTCTCTGTGGAATTGTTTACCACCCGTGATTTTTCCGGACGGATACGACCTAGGGACCTTCAAGAAAAGAGCTTACACCTTTCTAAAAGGCCGGCAACGCATCTGCAATCCCCCTGGTGTTGCGGTTGTTCATGGGCGGTGGTAGTCACTTACCATCAGGTGAGCCGCATGCTCATTTTCCCCCTCTTCTATAAAAAAAATAAAAGTGGCAATGCGCCGGCCACATATCTCGAAGGACCAACATCCGATGAAGATAAAATTTTCTCAAGTAGCAACCTCGTATTGGTAAGCAGAGTGTAGAGCGGCCATCCACGCGATGCAGTGACAAACAGGTAAGAGATGCAAGCATTTGATAAATGCAGGTGGGTTAGGACCGTGCTTTGTGGCGTACCTTGGAGAAGGCATATATTGAGCACTGGGCTTGTAATGGACTGTAATAATATTGAATGATTTTTCACTTCCTTGAAGTCAGCATAACTATAGTCTAATGAATCCAAAATATTTTTTTATAAATGAGAATTGAAAAGTATGCAACTAATTATTAGATAGTTCAATCAGCAAAATAATTTTATATCATCCATTCATTAATTACAACGTACAGTTGTCACGCTTGACAACCCCAGTTATTCTATTATTTTCACTGGTTGATAACCAGTGAAAATGATAGATGCTGCTACCACTGTAGCCTCTTACTGGATATGCACACCAACGCTAACTACACAACATAGAAATGTAAGGCAAATTCTTTATTTTTGGCTGTTTAAATTTTAAAAGATAAAATCGCACAAATTGTAACTTATGATTAGATTATTATAAATCAGATCAGACCAGCCCATGAGCCAGCCATTGCCCTTCTTTACCTTTTAAAAGGAGACCCGTTTTTGAAGAGACAATACATAAAGGCTTAAAATATTGTTGCTGTTATATTATTTAATTAGCTGTTATTGCTGGCTGTTATAAATATGTACAATCAATTTATTTGCTCACGGCTGATTCCATTCACATGTTATCTTGTATCTCTAATTGTTCATTCATATAGACTATATAATCATTAAATGATTAATTATTTTCATGAAACTTCTATTAATGGTACTTTAATTACTAATTAATTATGTATCGCATTAGAACAGCGCGGCTGGTTCTTCTGAAATCCTCAACTCTACTCTGCAACCCTCACAGAATTGGGAGGAAGCCTGTACTGGTTGTGCACAGGGACGAATGGGCTCCTATTTTTTAGTACGGTTCTTTAAGTAAATTTTTACTTCAAATTCTTTCATTTTTTCACAGCCTATTCAGTCCACCGCTAGACATAGGCCGCCTCCAAAGCACGCCGGGCTCCGTGGTCTTGTGCTTTTCTCTTCCAAAAGTTACCCGCTTTCTTCACCAAGTAGGTCAGGCAGATCACAGGCATCTTGTGATCTGTCCCTACTTCTTCGGCATATGGCCGGCAATCCAATAAAATTTAGCCATATTTTGTCATGTAATCGTATATGTAGGACTTGATTATATTTATTTATAGTTTGAAAAAACCAAAAGTGCATGCCTCATGAGCGTTTTATTTAATTTTGATGAAAAAAGAAAATAAATTACCAAAATAAATCGATTACACAAAGCGTAAATCGATATAGGCTGCAAATGTACCATATTTGTCCTTTGTCTATTATAGAAGAAATTGAAAGCGCCTTTAAATTTTTAATAACAATAAAATTTATAAATCTTGATAATCATTTTATTAACAAAGGACACGTACTAGGATATTAATATGAAATAGGGAATCAGTTGAGGTGATTCTGAAGCTAATAAAAAATAACCCGGTCTCGAAACGTCATTTTTTTTCGGGAGTTTCGGGAGCGAGAGACTACGTACAAAATCAACATCCATGTAAACATTTTTTCAAACCGTTTTTTTTTATCAAAGTAGCAACATAAAAGGTTTATTTAGAAAATATACGATGGATTTACTAGTGTTTCCTTGATATACGTCTACTCATATTCACGTATAAGTCCAATATGGTTATGATGGAGGCATTTTGAAACCACAAAATTGCTTCACCTTGACGTGTCGTGAATAATACACTATTTAATAATGCTTCGCGTTATGAGACGAGTAATAGTATTATTCAATATATAATACTATAAAATAATTTGAAGGCGCTAGTTCGACAAATTTTAGTATCGGTCTATTTTTGTGCGAGACTGGTCAACCTTACTTGTATACGGATATTCATTACTCTTGAGTAGCTATTATCTTAGTGAAAAACGTCACGAGGAAACTGGTATTAATTCAAAATCTGCAAAACATTACAAGGACCGCTATCACGTACGTAATCACCGTGCGGTCATACCCATGGGCTCAATATCTTCCCAAAAATTGAAGGTACCTGAGCTTGTGTGTGCCTGTGTCTGTGCCAAGTTTTATGACGTAATAATTAATTATAGCACATAAAATAATAATGAAAGATTTTTGAGTTATAGTGATATTAACCATGTAATATGGTTAACATACAAGAGCGCACAGTCCACTTGATGGTAAGTAGAAGCTGTCACCCATTGGCACCTACATTTATCCTCCAATAAGATTCAAAATTCCGATGGGTTTGTCACCCCTGAAGACTAAAATTGAATACCTGTAAAGAAATAAACATTTCAATTAAAACAAACATTAGTACAAAATCAATGTCTGGTAATTAAAAAAAATATTTTGACAACATGTAAAGTATAAAAAAACCTAACAAATCTATGCCCGGCATCGTCACATATAAAAAAAAGTAGCTGTGATGATATTAACCAAATGATATTAACTTAATGGAAACAGAGAGGTTAATGAATTTTTAAATACTAACGCACGCGCACACACACACACACACGCACGCACACACACACACACACACACACACACACACACACACACATACACACACACACACACACACACACACACACACACACACAGAGGTTTGTGGTAATTAGAAAAAAAAAATCTCTTTATTTTCCATATTTATTTTAACATGTCTGTGTATTGTATAGCGAAATGAAATTATTTTTGTACTACTTAGGGTGGAAGACGCTGACGGCTGTAACACAGTTTATACTAGTATGGCCGTTAACGCTAACTTATTTGAAATGTTATTTTGTAATTTAAAATAGATATAATACATCAGTGTAATTTGTCAAACTGAGAGTCCAATAAATTATTATTATTATTATTATTATTATTATTTGTTAGTGTTTAAAAAACTAAACTAACAGCTGCATTGCTAAGTGAACTAGTGACACAAAATAAACGGGTTATTTTTGTCACGAAGCCTGTCTCTTTAGAGAAAGCCAAACTAATTCGCAGGAAAAACGCGTTTCAATGCATTTTTTTTCGACTAATGGCGGTAAACGCGAACATAGTCCACGTGATGGTAAGTGGATGCTGTGGCCCATAGATCTACATATCAATCAAAATGCAGATGTGCTGTCACCTCTGAGGACTAAGACAGCATGCCTTATATGCAGTAAATAGGGTATCCAGTTCTATACACTTGCCATACGAAATACAGAACAAATACAGACAGCGTAAAATAGCCTTAATGCTGCTATTTTACGCTGGTATTTTGTGATAGTTATAGAAACAATCTTTACATAAAAATAAAATTTAAGTGTCTGTATGTTGTATCGAAATAACTAAAATTGTCTAGCGTATGCAGGCTGCATAATGTACAAGAAGGCATATTACCTTTATTATAATAAGCAATCTTTGTTACTCTTTGTGTGCCGAAGCAAATATAAATGGGACTGGTACTCGTAACACTAGTTTTGATTATATTATAATAAATTATATAGCAAGCAACCATGCAACTTTACGATTCATTGGGTAGATGAATATCACAGGCATCGGAAAAATTGTTAATTAAAGAGCGAACAACTTTTCTTTCACATATAGAACTAAAATTGAGAATGAACAAAAATGTCACTCATAAAGTTGACCAACTTAATAATTAGTATTATTTTAGATATTTAACAGTTAAGACCGATTCAAATGTTTTCAATAACCACGAATAATTTCATTCTATTTACGATGAAACAAATTTGCAAAAATGCAAAACAGACCGCAATCACAATTTTAATTTCTTTAAAATTATTTTATTCTTTGCTAGTGACCCGCCAGATCCAATAATATGGCGTTATTAAGATTTATGATAATGAGGGCAGCGACATCCGTTGATCAGAAATATATTATATTTCTGCTCAACGGATGCCGCTAGTTGACACTGAGGTAAAGTTTTTTGTTAAACAATGTAATTTAATTGAGAAGTTGCTTTTTAATAAAAGTTTATCAGTTTCTAGAGTATTATATTAATACAGACAACAATGCGTCAGTGGTTTGCTCTTTAATTTTTTGCACATTTTTAACATTGTTTTCAATTTTTCTACTTTTATGAATATTTGGTTTATTTATTTTTAATCTTATTACTATAAAATATAGCCAATAGTACAGAAAGAAACAGTAACCTTTACATTTTCCGAACAAATTAACTTCTTCGTTATGAAATCTGTCAAAAATTAAACCTCACTTTGTAATGGCGCCGCCCTGGTGGCAGAAGAAGTCGTGGATGACCATTTGTTTTATAAAGCATTTGATTTAAAAAAAGGTTCAAGTTGTTCACATAGACATGTAATTTATTTTATTTCATACTGATTCTTGTCTTAGAAAAGCAACCCGCAACCATTGTTTTAATTTTAGTCACGGTGGCGAGTCTCAACTGAAACTAACCATCTGCGCAGGACAGGACCATAAAAGTAATGTTAATTGTTTATCTCTATTACAAATATCACAAGCACGAGTAAATGCTCAAACACAGTTGCTCTAACTTATTCCTTATTCTCATAGTGCGATGAGACGGCAATCCAACGTGACCAGACAAGATACGCCGCAGAACCAACGGGTTTTACATTCTGTCTCCGAAGCACGGGAATGAAACATCGCCAACTTCCTGATTTTCGTCTGCTTCTGAGAATTTCTTGACAAAAACCCACGGGACTAACAGCCGCGTTTACAATCACTAGACCAACGGGGCAGTCACTGTTAACTATAACACGTGCTTGTCACAAAGCTGTTTTTATATTATCAGAAATAAATACATATATATTAAACATAGCACTTAAGTAAACACACATAAGTATTTTATAGTACATTAATCCTCTTATACCTAGACAATCCAAATGAGTTGCATTGTTCTTACTCGTAATAAAAATTTAAAATAGAATTCTTCAGAAGGTTTTGATTCTAACTTTCTTTTTTATTATGATAAGTTAATAATAATTTAAAGTTAGAGCCCCTCCTGGTATTTTAAACTTAGTAGTATTAGAGTTAAAAAGTCTTGAACAATACGCATTTATAATGAGCTCTGATGACCCTAGTGAGAATACTAGGTAAGAATAGATTAGATTCATACCTACACACATAGATACATGATATTATGTTAGCAAAGAGAGTAGCTCTGGTTCTAAACGCTTGCCGAAAATTTCACAGTACGCGAATAACCGGGGCTCATTCCAATCGCGTCGGCTTCGGTGAAATTTTTAATCGCAATTTTAATTTTAAGTGTTAATTTACCTACCACATGCTCATGATAAAATATACATAGTAAGAAATAGAAATAAAATAATATATTTGGAAGACTAGTAAAGTCCGCTGCAACGCACATGAACATCGCGACGGATAGTAAATTACCCTAACATCCTCTCAGAAATGAGAGAAGGCCTGTCAGCTATGGAGCTTATACTGGCTGTATCGTTATGTAATTATTATTTCTGTGTCTGCACGAGCATTAATTATTCATTCATTCCTTACTTTAGAAATGGTAATAGATTATAAAAGATAAGTCTGACAATATAGAATTTTTATTTCTTTTGTCATAAAATAATGAGTTTTCATTACATTTCATTTCATCGGACGCATGGAGGTTAACGAATGCTTTTGTGATAGTACATTCATATATCTCTGTGTATCTGAATCTATGTAGTTACAAATTTGTATGAAATAATTTAAAATTAAAAATTTTGTACAACCGACTTCAATATAAATTATTAAGAATAACTCAAAAACTATTGATCAAACCTTGTTAAAATTTATATGAGACCTCATGTAAAGCGCCATCTTTCAGGTAAAAAAAAAATCATCGAAATCGGTTTACCCAATAAAAAGTCATGAGGTAACACATATAAAAAAAAACAGTCGATTTGAGTACCGGCTCCTTTTTGAAGTCGGTAGACAAAAGCATATCTTAATTTCATTATCAACTATTTAAAGTATACTCTAGATTGAAACTTGGAATCTCTCATAAACGAAGGAATTAATTAAGGTAATTCTGAATAAAAAATTACTATTAATTTTATCCTCATGCAAGCCGGTCGGCGAAAAGGTCGGTTTTATTTTCAATAAACTAATAATTTAGAAAAATATTGTGAAACAAATTACAGGTGCTTGGTAAAATCACAAAAATAAAGATAAAATTCCACCAAGTAACTACAATCGCAAGTATAAATTATAATTTGAATTAACAATTACCAACTACAATTAACAAAGGAGCTCCGCTTACACAAAATATATAACACCCAAACCAGGACAATTATTAGTAGGCATTAAAACAATTATTCCGCGCGCGAATCAAACCAGGTGATGTTTAGCAATCCTAAAACTATGAAACTTTAAGCATAGTATCCAAAAATACTGGTTGTAAATGTGAATATGAATATAAATTGGTAAATTTGAGATTTTTTTTAAATTCATGTATCGGTTATAAATTGCGAAGGTTATTAAACCCGGCACCATTCACGCGGGATCATTAATTATTTTTAAACAGTATTTAAAATACGAAAACCTCATTAAGACACGGGCGAACGTCGCTTAAAGGGTTTGAAAATCGGGCAAAAAATAATTTTCACTTACTCATTAAACGCAATTAAAAGGGACGCTGTTGATGAAGCCAATGAATTAATTTAACGACGAAAGCTACCCCTGGTATACACTATTTATGATTGATGAACAATCACTTTATAAAAGCCAGATTACGCTATTCTAGATCTGGGTGTTTTTTATGTAATATTATAGTGCCTTCATTCCATAGATTACAGCCTACAAAGTCCACTGCTGAACATAGGCCTCCCTCATAGATTTTTGTCATAGTTGCCACATTTGATAAGCGGTTTGGCAACGGCAGTATTTTATTATTTTGAGGTGTTATCACGACGATGCTACTGCCCATGTCCTGTTTCATTTTGCCTCTATCGCCTCTTACTATTGTAGTAAATATTCTTACACAGCCACTGCACAGTTATATTGACTCATTATACATGCTGTCCTGTAAATAGTAGTCCAAACGATACGTGGCGAGAAATGAGACCGTGCCCTATGAAAAAAGCAAAAAAAAGAACAATAAAACTGTTACATTCTTCAAGATTTTTTGATTTTATCGAAAATTTATCACCTTAATGCGTGTAATTTATGTCATTCTATTGAAAAAGCGAAAACTTTTTTTATCGAATATTATTTCTAATATTATTTAAAATCTTCATCCTCTTGGTAGACAACTGCATTTTGAATAGTTTTAGTTATGTATGGGCGACAACATCTAATAAGCAGTGCCGGATTTACCACGTATCGAGAGTAGCATTTGCTACGGCCCCCGCACAAAAGGGGGCCCCGCGTGAAACTTGTTAAGATATGGTTTAATTTTTCTTGATGTCACAAAAACGTGAAACTTTACACCTTTTCGATCAAGACAATCGACGTCAGACAATCGGTAACTGATTATTTCGTTGGCAAAAATAAAATACAGAATTTCATACGGTAAACGCACGAGTTTCAACGCCCAACATGCGCAATCATTCGGTTCTCGTACTACCGATCCGACCGAGAAGATCTGTTTACGAATTTATCTTGGCATATAATCTGTCACTACTGGTCTCTTCGCCTACCGAAATTCCAGATGTGGAGGATCATACACCTTCCACCTTGAACCTTCTGCTGACCTTTCATCTGAACGGCTATCAGGTCTCCGTCGATGCCCCTCTTGACTCTTCGGATTACTGCCTGATTCGGAGTACTGTGCTCATCATTTGCTCATTCATGTGTGGCACTATAGGTCAGCGGATTAGGATTGGATGCGGGTTTTTCTGCATCCTACCTATGGTGGCGGATTTGCCTCACGTTGGATGAAGATCGCAAAAATATTTTGCTGAGTCGGTCGCCGATGTGGTTCTTCAGGTGATGAAACTTTTCACCCCGCCATCTGTAGTGACTATCGGCGGCAGATCCCAGTATTGGTAATAACGCTCATGCAATATTGCGTCGCGGCAAAAGCAGAAGTGCTACAAGGCCTGGGGTAACGTATCGGCGTCCCGAGCAAATGCAAACATGTTTGTTACGTGGCAGATCAATGCTGCAGCTATATTATGGTTGTACTACGAAAAGGTTGGCTCGACCGGGGTAGGACCATGCTCTCACAGAAGACCAACATCAATGATATGTTTCACACTAGTAACAATCATTGTTATGCAGATGACAACACTGGCGATGCTTTATACACCGGCCGTGCTTATATTTCCCAGGAACACGTCGACAAGTGCCGGAATTAACTTGTGTCTGAAGTCGAGTCTTTGTTGAACGAAGTCTCGAATTGGAGGCGACTAAATCATCATTCATCATAATTACAGCCCTTCAGCGGTCCACTGCTGAACAAAGGCCTCCCCCAAAGAATGCCACAAAGCACGGTCCTGAGCCACCTGCATCCATCGACTTCCTGCATATCTTACCAGGTCGTCACTCCATCTAGTGGGGAGATGCCCTACACTTCGCCTGCCGGTACGAGGCTGCCACTCGAGAACCTTTCTTACCCATCGGTTGTCGGTTCTTCGAGCTATATGGCCGGCCCATTGCCACTTCAGCTTACTAATCCGTTGGGCTATGTCGGTCACTCTAGTTCTACTGCGGATATCCTCATTTCTGAGTTTATCACGCAGAGAAACTCCGAGCATAGCCCTCTCCATAGCTCGCTGAGCGACCTTGAGCTTCCTCATCCGGCCGGCAGTGAAGGACCACGTCTCAGTTCCATATGTCATCACTGGCAACACGCACTGGGTGTACAGTCTCGTTTTCAAGTTTTGAGGTATACCTGACGAGAAGATGTGCCGTAATTTCCCGAACGCTGCCCAACCGAGTTGAATCCGTCGATTGACCTCTCGGTCGTAGTTGGACTTACCTAGTCGGACTATTTATCCCAGATAAACATACTCGTCAACAACTTCGAGCTTAGTGTTCCCAACAACTACCGGCATAGGTGTGACATGGACATTAAACATGATCTTTGTTTTGTCCATGTTCATCTTAAGACCTATCCGTTGGGAAACACTATTGAGGTCATTGAGCATAGTGCTTAGGTCCTCCAGCGATTCTGCCATAAGGACTATATCGTCGGCAAATCGAAGGTGAGTGATGTACTCGTCATTGATGTTGATACCGTATCCTTTCCAGTCCAGAAGCTTGAAAACATCTTCCAATGCAGCGGTAAAGAGTTTCGGGGATATGACGTCACCCTGTCTTACACCTCTCTGCAATTGGATAGGTTTCGTACTCTGGTTCTGTACTCAAATAGCCATCGTAGCCCTACTGTACAAGCACTTCAACACTTCGATATACCGACAGTCAACTTGGCATCGCTGAAGGGACTGCAGCACCGCCCAAATTTCGACGGAATCAAAGGCTTTCTCATAGTCCACATACGCCAGACATAGTGGCAAATTGTACTCCTCGGACTTCTGTACAATTTTCCGAAGGGTGTGTATGTGGTCTATGGTGCTAAAGCCTTTTCGGAAACCGGCTTGTTCGCGAGGCTGAAAGTCGTCAAGTCTGCGCGCGAGACGATTCGTAATGACTCTCGAAAACAGCACGTAGACGCGGCTCAGAAGGGAAATCGGTCTGTAGTTCTTCAAGAGAGCGTTGTCGCCTTTCTTGAAGAACAAGACCACCGCACTTCTACTCCACGCCTCCGGTGTAATGCCACCATGGAGGACGGAATTAAAGAGCTTCTGAAGGATTTCAAGTACCGGTTTTCCACCCGCTTTCAGAAGCTCCGCTGTAATTCCATCCTCGCCTGGGGCCTTGCCGTTTTTAAGGTGCTGGAGAGCCATTCTAATCTCGCTCAGACTGACGTCCGGGATATCATCGGAATAATGTCGGATAAGACTCGCTCTTGTATCGTTACTCACACTTGCGTGCGGCTCCAACGATGACGTGTACAGCTGCCTATAGAACCTCTCAATTTCACTCAAAATCTCAGGTGCCCCGGAAACGATGCTGCCACATTCTGTCTTCAGCTTTGACAGTTGGCGCTTTCTGGCAGACAGATTTTTGGCAAAGACTTTGGAGCCTTGGTTCCGCTCGATCGCTTCTTCAATACGAGCTGCATTGAATTTGCGTAAATCCCGCCGTATGCATTTGGAGATCTGTCTGTTCAGTTGCCTGTATGCTGTTAAATCTGTTGAAGAATGTAGCTTCATCTCCCGTCTAACAGCCATGAGATTAAGAGTGTGATCGGAGAGTTTTTGTGTTCTTCTGCGGCGGGTCTTGCAGAACTTAGCTCCGACCGCATGGACAGTTTCCACGAGCTTGTCATTCAAATCGTCCACTTCATTGTAGTCTTCTAGGCACTGAAAACGGTTTTGTAACTCGAGCTGAAAGGTTTCGGGACTTTGTATTAGAGCACGAGAGGGACGGAGCGTTGACTTCATTAGACGAGACCTCTCCAACTTAACGTTTAGGTTCAGTGTGCCTCTAACCATTCGGTGATCGCTGCCGGTTTTCACCCTCCCGATCACTGAGACATCACTGAACAGTTGTCGTCTGGTCGTCATAATGAAGTCAATCTCATTTTTTGTCGAATCGTCGGGGCTCGACCAGGTCCACTTCCTGTGGGGCCGCTTCTGGAAGAAAGAGTTCATCATAAAGAGTCCCTCTTTCTTCATGAAGTCCGCCAACTGCTGGCCTCTTGGGTTCCGTTGCCCTATTCCAAATTTCCCTACTTTCAGCTCACCGTTCTCTCTTGTGCCTAGTTTTGCATTGAAGTCTCCCATTAACACCGTATATTGGGTTTTGGAGGAATGCATGGCTCTAGAGATATCCTCATACATTTCCTCCACCTCCTGATCGGGGTGTGCCGAGGTTGGTGCGTAAACCTGTATGACCTTCAGCGAATACCGTTTGGTGATTCTGAGTATAAGGTACGCAACCCTCGTCGACACACTCTCAATCTTTACACGACTTGTGGACGATAAATTCGACACCTCCTTGGGACAGATGGTCGCCCTCCCGGTAATAGAGCAAGTTGCCAGATTCGAGGATTACCGTGTCCTCCCCCTCTCTTCGGACTTCAGATAATCCTATAATATGCCTGCGTAACTTTTCTATCTCTTCTTCCAGCTCCACAATCTTCTCGTCAGTCCTCAGGGTGCGTGCGTTGTATGTTGCCAGGTCGAGTCGTCGTAGGTGGCAACCGAACCTCCACCGGAGATTCTTAGCACCCCCTGCCCCGCCGTTACCATGGTCGCCACCGTAGCCAGGAATAGCGGGGCCGCCGGGGACTGGGGGCCGTTTATTATTATCATTGCTCATGGGGGGTATATTGCCATAGTTGCCACGCTTGGCGAGCGGGTTGGCAACCGCAGTTTTTTTATTGTTATTTTGGCTATTATCAGGAAGATGCTGCTGCCCATCTCCTGCCTGTTTCCCTTTGTCGCCTTTTACGACACCCACGGGAAGATATGGGGTAGTGGATATTCTTAACCGCCACTACACGGCTAAATCAATTTCAGTTTAATCCCGAAAGAAGGGTTTGCGTTTACCGCAAAAAAACCTTTTGTCGTGTCACCTCGTTTTCATCTCTGGGCCGGGGCAGCTCAGGTTCAGCTCCTTTCACTTGACCGTATTCAAGGAAAAGTGGCCCTGATTATGATCGGCTTGCTCAACTGGCCTTGCGAAGAAGCGTTACATTTCTATGCACCTTGTACCGCATACACCACGGGGAGTGCTCAGAGGAATTGTTCGCATTAATTGCAGCTGCTGAATTTCACCATCGTACACTGCGATAGAACTCGAAATTCCATCCTCATCATCTCCATGGCTGTCGGTAAAAGAAACTCCAATTGTGGTCAGTGCTTATGCAAATGGTTTGGAAGACAGCATAGACGGGGAATTAGTGCAGATTGCCGAGCTGTTCAAAACGGATATGGCTGGAGCGATTGACAGTACGAAAACCGTATTTGTGTTTTCAGAACCCATAGCAGATCAAGGGCCCCTCGGTAGAATTTACTACGGGCCCCGCGCTTGCTTAATCCGGCACTGCCTATCAGTAATAGTGTGTGCTTTTTATCACTCTTTATTATAGAAAAGAGTGACAAACGAGCACACATTCCACCTATAAGTGGATACTGTAGCTATAGACATCTACATTTATGCTCGATTAAGAATCAAAATGCAGATGCGTTGTGACCACTGAGAACTAAACTTAGTTCGCAGTGGTACTGAGAACTAAACTTAGTTCTCAGTGGTCACAACGGAAACCCATCTTAAGATTAAACCCATCACTCCATAATTGGTGCGCTGCTTTGTTTGCTAAGAGATAATTTTATCGTTTTCTGTAATCGATACGTAGCAAAGATGGATCTAAAAAGAAGTGAGTTATTAAGTCTTAATAAAGTTCAGTATATAAAATTTCTTGAGAACTTGTTAAATAGAATTTCACTAAACTTTGAGCTAGCGCTAAATTTAGAGCTAAAACCGTAAGTAACAGTAAAATAACTTTAGGATAATTATTAAACCTTATTCATAGTCTTAGTAGAATCGTAAAGCTTAAAATAGTGTCGAAATGTAACATTATGTCGGTGTATTATTTTACATATTGCGTTGTAATAAGAAACATAATCGCTCTTGTCTTAATTTATTGCGAAGTACACAAGCTTAATTTTTCAATATCAAGTTGTGATATTATAATAACAACTGATTACATTTTATTAAAGAAATAATAAAGAGGTTTAATGAACGGTTATTGTATTTTTCTGATTATAAAAAGGCACAAGGACAAAGGCCTCGCTGAGTTTCTTAAGGGTTCTTCCTAGGACACAGCATTTTACGACCCAGTGGTAAGATATTAAATTACTTTAATAATTATTCTTGTAATCTATAGTAAATAAATTTTATTCTAAGCTATTCTATCAAACAAGTTTTATATTTTTTATAGCTAAAAATTACGTGATATATTACTTTACGTGGCACGACAATATTAATAATGTGGTGATTGTAAATAAACCCGTTGCCTCATTCATCTCACTATCTTAAAAATCAGTAATAAATCGAAAACCATACCGGTGTTGGAGTGGCGCACACCTATATAATATGCAAAGCGTCTAATCATACAATCGCCAATTTATGGTCGGTAAAAATGTAAGTTTAAATTAATTTACAGTAAATATTGCAATAAAACTTACTTTAAAATTAACTTGTGTGGCGTGTAGAAGGAAAAGAGGAGATCTCCCGCCGGGCAAGGTGTTCTGCCCGGGGAGCGGCCAACGCTCCGATTGGTAATTCGGAGCTATTCTATATATACTGTTTTAATTTCGGAACTTTGTTAGCGCGATTTAGGCTTTGACATGTTTTCATCTTATCATTAAATCGAAATCCATACCGGTGTTGGAGTGGCGCACACCTATATAATATGCAAACCTATATAAGGCAGACATATCATTTCAACCTAAATTAAACCAACAGTGGATTTTATATATGCTGTAACTACATTATTTCATTTATTTACTGGTATTAAAAAATGTCGTAGGAATCAGTCTTTCGAATCTTTGAATAATTTGACAAGAACCTAAACATAATGAACAAAACTTGTTTCTAATTCATTTTTCTTTTTGGTGAAGGCGTAAGAGTATGTGCATTGGTATAATATCCGAGATAGATTGCATATTATGATTTCTAGCCTTTCTTTCAAAGCCCTAGTACTCGACTGTTGAGTGGCTTAAGATGATGGATTCTCTAACAATGCCATCACGCAGTATCTTATGTCAAGATAATTAGTAAATTTGAGGGAAATAGAACACGAACATTTACAGACGTTAAATAAATAAACCTCAATCTAGAAGAACAAACATAATAAAATAATAATGCATAAGATTTACTTTAACCCGTAATAAAATAACATCATGCGCTCGGTTCTAGCACTACGCAATACGTCGTCTGCAAATTAAGCATAAATGCGCTGAGCCAATTTCAGTCATATTTTAACGAAATAAAGTGCAAAGATGTCGCACCTCATAACCGGTAGACTTTAATACGGAACTGATCATAAATAATACTTAAAATTATCCGTAAGTTATTTTACTGGTACTTGCGGCCTTAATTTCACACATAGAGAGCTCAATAAAATTATTATAAGAGTCTTTTTTTTAAATAACACTGAGGAAACAGAAGCAAATTATAAGATTAAATTATAGAAGTACATATTATATAATAGCATATTTTTGATTGAAATTGGTTGCAGTTGTTCATGAGCTGGAGTAGCCATTTACTAGGTAGACTGTAAGCACGTTAGTCACTTTAATTTTATAAAAAAACAAGGCTGCGTGCTATTTAAAATGATGTCAACGAAACCAGGAACAATTAAAAATGGATAGGATGTCCATTTTTAATTGTTTAATTGGAACAATTAAAAATGGACATCCTAGCACAGCATAGGGTGGACAAAAACTTTAAATAGTTTTGGAAGGCTACCAAGAAATGTGATGTTAGGCCTGGCCTCCCGGTGAGTGTGGATGGGAATAGCGAGTCGGTACATATTGCGAATATTTTTGCTCAACATTTCAAAGTGCGTTCCCCACTGGGGCCCTTAGTATCTGTGAATAGTGCTAAGGCCGGATGTCAGGGGGACGTGCCACTGATGCGCGTTACTGCAAAGCACGTTAGAGAGGCGCTAAAAAGAATGACCGGTGGCAAGTCCCCCGGTCATGACGGTATTATTGTGGAACATCTTAGTCATGCCAGGCTTCATCTGCCGAGAGTGCTGGCCCTGTTATTCTCAATGTGCATAATTCACTCTTATTTACCACGTGACCTCATAAAGACCATCGTAGTGCCCATTGTTACGGACAGGACCGGTCACATCTCAAGTAGGGGGAACTACCGCCCTATATCACTTGCAACAGCAATTGCTAAGGTATTGGACAGTGTGTTTGACTCGGAATTAGATAAGTATGCAAACATACATGACGCGCAGTTCGGGTTCCGACCTGGACTTTCTACTGAAAGCGCAATCCTTAGCCTAAAGCACACTGTCCAATACTACACAGATCGCAAGACGCTAGTATACGCCTGTTTCCTTGACCTCTCCAAGGCCTTTGACCTTGTGTCCTGTGAGATACTTTGGAGAAAGTTGTCGGAGGGGGACGTACCGGCCAAGTTGCTGGAAGTGTTTAGGTTTTGGTATTCCAACCAAACTAACTTTGTAAAGTGGGCTGATTCTCTGTTGGAGGGATACGTGTTGGAGTGAGGGGTGAGACAGGGGGGGTGGACGTCTCCCAAGCTCTTCAACATGTATGTAAATGACCTTATCGTGGAGTTGAGCGACATGCGCGTCGGATGTCGTATAGATGGCGTTAACATTAATAATATAAGTTACGCTGACGATATGGTGCTGCTCAGCCCAACGGTGGGAGGCCTAAGTGAAATGTTAAAGGTATGTGATATGTATGCTACCGAGCATGGGCTCACATACAATGTCAAAAAAACAGAGTACATGGTCTTTGAGTCCGCTGGTAAATGTCACAATATTGCTGTTAATGTTACCCTTAATGACATGGACGTGAAACGAATCACAAAATTTAAATATTTGGGGCATATTACTACTGGTGACCTCAAGGATGATGCTGACATTGAAAGGGAGCGCAGGGCTCTAGCGGTTAGAGGTAATATGTTGGCTCGCAGGTTTTCCCGTTGTACAAAACAAGTTAAGATTACGCTTTTTAAAGCTTACTGCCAGAGCGTATACACGGGGAGCCTGTGAGTCAAATACACCAAAAGATCCCTTGAAGCCCTGCGCGTCCAACATAATAATATATTCAGGATGCTGTTGGGACTGCCACGTTTTTGTAGTGCATCAGGGATGTTTGCGACATACCAAACAGACGGTTTTAATGCCATCATACGCAAAAAAGCCACATCCCTTATTAGCAGGGTACGAGCCAGTCACAATAGCATTCTGAGGACCGTAGCGGACAGATATACATCGCCGCTGTGGAAATGTCTTGTGCAGAGACTGATAACTGGGCCCTATCCACCCCCATGATGATCTGTCTCGGCACAATGTATTTATTTTATTTCCCTAGATTTTAAGCAAACCATGTGTACTACCAGTGTAACTAACCCTTGTTATTATAATTGTTGTTATTATTATTGTGTTACTAACCCACATATGGATTTTAATTATCTGAAATAAAGAATTTATTATTATTATTATTATTACTAACTCTGTTTCTTCTACATATCAATGATATGATGCAAACCGGTAGAATTTATTGCTATACGGACGACAGCACTGGTGATACCTTATACCTTTATACACCGGCCGTGTCAATAATTCTCGGGAAAACGTTGCAGAGTACCGGAACAAACTTGTGTCTGAAGTCAAGACTTTGTTGTACAGTATCGGATTGGGGGCATCAAAATTTAGTCCAGTTTAATCCCCAGAAAACTAAAAAGAACCCCTTTGTCGTATCTCCTCAGTTTTAGGGCACTCACCTTGTTGCCTCAGCCAATATCGGAATCCTCAGCGATCCATAACTATCGAATGACGTGCAGTTTCGTGGTCAATTGGAAGAGAAGGCCAAATTGGCCTCTAAAAAGCTTGGCGTGCTCAGCAGACCGCGACAGTATTTCATGCCGGCACACCGTGTTGCAACTTTACAAGGCGTAGGTTCGGCCTCACATGGAATACTCTTCCCATCTCTGGGCCGAGGCTCCCCAGTGTCCCAGCTCCTTCTACTTTATCTCATCCAGTGCAGAGCGGATCGAATCGTCGACAATCGAGCTCTTTTTGATCAACTTGACTAACTGACACTGCAAAGAGATGTTGCATCTCTGCATATTTTATTATTGCATTTATTGCGTTGTTTCGATAACTAGGGAATACGCTTGATTCAATACTAGTATTAGAACAATAGTATGTAAAAGTCTGTAGTTGCGATGTACCATAGTGTATAGTGAATCAACTTGACCACGGACACCAACCTCTATGCATCTTGTAGTCATATCATGAAATATCGATGTATGTAGTGTAGCAATTATCACAGTAACGAATCGAAAATCAACCGAAGCCTAAATCACACTATTGAAGTTTTGGAACTACTATATTTTATACAGAACAAGCTCCGTTCTCCAACACAGAGTGTTGGCTGCTCCTGATCTTTTCTAGATCAAAGGCTCGCCTTGCCCTAGAGAAGATCTCTTCTCTTTTACCGACGGATAATCATGTAATAAATAAAACTTGTTACATTTAAAAGTTTTAATTAAACGCGATAAAATCCGTAAAATTAGTTTAATTTAATATGTAATAAAGACGATAAGCTTCCTCAACAAATTATTTAAGTGATCATCAAAATCCATCAAACAATTATAATTATCAGAATGAATACACAGAGCGACTCGGAAGTTTATAAACACGCTTTTAGCTTAACCTTTTAGATTTATGAATGTAATAGAATTTTATATTTTATGCCATCTACCACGGGGAGTGCATAGAGGACTCGTTCGAAATAATTGCAGACGCTCAATTTCATCATCGCACATCGCGACAAAACTCGCGATACCATCTATACAATCTGGACGATTATCGATCCATCACTGTTCGGTTTACAAGAAGGTTTTCTTCCTCGCACAATTTCCTTGAGAAATTGATTACCACTAGCGATTTTCCTGGACCGATACGACTTAGAGACTTTTAAGAATGAGCCTACCATTTTTACCACCAAGTACCAAGTACCAAGACAATCACGCACCTTCAATTCCGCTGGTGCTGCTGGAGTTACAGTGATTCATGGGCGGCGATCGACACTTACCGTCAGTTGAGCTGCATTCTCGTTTTCCCTTACTTCTATAAAAACACACACCTGTGGCAATATATGCCTACAGTTGATAAAAAACAGAGGCAGAGGTGAGATTGGAAGAATAAAAAGTCAGTATGGTTACAGAGTATGACTCATCCCATATTCGACTTTCATGGTGAAGTTAATTTCTGGTATCCACGGACTGCTAAAGCCACTCACCATCAAGGTGATTGTTAGGTTAAGGAAACCTAAATGTCTCAGACAAAGTGATAATAAATAGACATTGAGCAATACTACAGACGTGAGTTTAAATCTCAAAGATTTATTTTTATAATTGCTAAACGATTGTTCAGTAAGATCGTAAACTAGGAATACATATTTTTGTCTTTTTGACAGTTTCTGCCTTTGAGAGTGCAATACCTCTAGGCTCACAATCGACGGTGTTATTTTAATAGTGAAAACTAACGAACATTTTCGGGAAAACTCGAAAAAGAAAAATCTACTTTGCCTCAAAAAAAATGTCTTTGCTTTATTGAAGTAATATTACATACATTTAATACATATTCCTCTGGGAAAATTAAGTAAAACCAAGTACGTAACAAAATCCTATAAATTAGAAACAAGTCGCATCATGCTGAGAGTAAATACCTGCCGCTTTACTAGCTATTAACTCGTGGGCTTTATCAGTGGCGCCCTCTTTTAATTACCAACGTTTAATGAATAAGCGAAAATTATCTTTTGTTTAATTTTAAAACCCTTTAATTGACGATCGTGCCTATCTTAATAAGGTTTTGATAATTTAATTATAATTAAAATCATAAATAGAATGTTGTGAACTGATTGATACGTGTAATATTAGACAATCTAACTGGATATTTTACTGTTAATAGCTGTTTTTGAGAAACGTATATAGTCAAACCTGTTAAGCAAGACCTACATATTTAATTTATCATCACCATAATTCACAATATATTTAGGTTGAGTTATATGACAAATAATATAGACATATAACATATAAAATACAGATTTGTTACTAAATACATACTTTTTCAATTTAATTGACAATTATTTAACATTCTAACATCGTAAAATTTTATATTTTGGAAGGAAATGAGTACATTTTATATATTCTATTTTTTTAATTGCTTAGCTTAGTTTTTCTCTACAATATCTGCCTCACTGGCCTAGTGGTTAAAATCGCGACAACTCATCATGAGGTCCAGGGTCCAAATCCCGGGTCAGGCCAAAATAAATCAAATACTGAGTTTTTCTGTTAAGAAATTCTCAGTAGGAGCCCGCAGTCAAGGAAAATGGCGGTGCTTTACTCCCGTGCATGGGAAAGCACATCGATTTTTTTTAATTCCTCTGAAACTTAGGCTTCCTCACAATGTTTCCATTCACCGCCAAGTAAGTCGTTAACTGAGATCTAAATCTATCCGAAGCCATGAGAGGATCAATCAGACTCTTGCCGAACTGACAAACGATGGGGAAGAAAGTTTTTCGAATGGCAGTCTCGTACCGGTAAGTGAACGGACGGTGCTGGTTAGATGTAAGAAGTAGATGGATGCAGGTGACTTACGACCGTGTTTTATAGCGTTCCTTGGGAGATCGCTATGTTCATCAGTGGATTTGTGAAACTATAATGATGACCAAAAACACTAAATGTAATAGCTTTAGCAAGATAGATGAGCCATACATTTAAGTGGTGAGTTTTACGTGGTAGAGACATGCTGCAGCAATATTAGTGGCACAGTTGTAGCACGAATGGGCACAGAAAAAGCAACTGAACTTTCGTTTGGTTAGTGTATAGAACCGGAGACCCTTTTTACTGGAAACGAGGCATTCTATCTTAGTCCTCACGGGTGACAACGCATTTACATTTTGATTAGAATAGAATAGAATAGAATATTTTTATTCAATATACATTACATGTGTAATTCTTATTGAAAGTCATATTTTACTTTACCTCTGGTTCAAA
The DNA here is from genome assembly GCA_963668995.1 of Parnassius mnemosyne. Taxonomy (NCBI): domain Eukaryota; kingdom Metazoa; phylum Arthropoda; class Insecta; order Lepidoptera; family Papilionidae; genus Parnassius; species Parnassius mnemosyne. The sequence continues at coordinate 10,091,946 of CAVLGL010000159.1, forward strand.
AAATCCCTCTGTCCTGGGAAGAACCAGCAAGAAACCCAGCGGGACGAGGATAAGGGTGACAAACGAGCACACACTCCACCTGATGATAAGTGGTTGCTGCGGCCCATAGACATCTACATCTATCCTCTATTACAAATCAAAATGCAGATGCGTTGTCACCCGTGAAGACTAAGATGGAATGCCTCATTTCCAGTAAAAAGGGCCTCCGGCCACCTGCTCTCACCAAGCGAAACGCAGAGGTAAACCTCTACTTCACGCTGGTATTCTGTGAGGTCGTGGTACCACCCCGGTTCGAGCCGGCCCATCCGTGCGACAGCATAAGCTGCCGCGTGGCTCTACCACTGTTATATCAAACTAAAAATAAAAAGTAGCATAAAATTGAATAATACGGTATGGAAAATATCGTAAAAAATTCTTTCTCGACGCGCTTAAAGCCCTGTGTAAAGATTTTTTCGCGGCGTAAACGCTTTGGATAGACGTACGGAACAGGTGACACGGATGAGACAATGTAGTCAAGTTTGATTGGCGTGAGTTTAATGCGATGTGTGAACAGTTTTGATTGCGCTACACTCAACTTTTTTGCTTAAAGTTTGATTACGTACACTAGTTTTAGCTTTCTTGAATTATTATAAAGATGTAGTTATCTCTATGATAATTTTATTTTATTAAAATTTTGTTAGTTGATTTCTTATAAAGAAAGTAAGACACTCATTGACTGATATCATACATATAACTAGATAAAAAGCGTTGTAATATATCCGAAGCCATAAGATTTTTTTTACTTTTACCATAGTCCCTTCTTACGATACCCCCAAAAAAGGGTGATGGATTCTCTTTTATATTAAAATTATTAATGTATTGGTAAGTCTCAACTTTAATGTAGTAATGCTAATTACATCGAAGATTGGGTTAGCCACTTTTCTCGTGTAACGTTGTAGTATAATAAAAGTTTCGAATATATTGTACCATAATCTAATATATTGTGTGAGAATCATTTATAAGCAGCTATATGCATATTTCGAAACAAATAATATCCTACAGACGGGGTATTAGTCTTTTCCGATCGGCTCGATTCATTGGCGCTGCGAAGAGATGCTGCATTTCTTTGCATTTTCTTTCAAATTTACCACGGGGAGTGCTCTAAGGAATTGTTCGGATTAATCTCAGCCGCCAAATTTCACGAACACACATCGCGGCAGAACTCGCGATACCATCCACACCATCTAGGTGATTGGCGATCCACGAATTAATCTACTTTCCCTAAACCCACCACCAATAAAAGTCCTAATTTTCACATTTTTACATTATCAGTAGGACTAGATTAACACTTATTCTGCTCTCCTGTCCGGCGAGCAGTTTGGCGAATGGCTCTGAGGGAGAGCGCAGGTCATATTGATCCCCAGGTCAAGTCTGAGGAGTTCTCTTTCACGTGGTTGCCGCTTGTTATTTGGTCTAGTTCAATAGGAAACAGGCAGAAGAAAAACACTCAGACGATCCTCATTTTCTGCATGGCAGATGGATGCGTGATTGGGGGTAGTCCACTCGCAAACGGTGCCTACCCGAGACCAGGTTGATACGGGTAGTATTTTAGCCCTTCCCCTGACATGCGGGGTCTGCCGAGGGTGACCTAATTTTTCCCTAGCTACTCATGGGACCTAAATGGACGAAGATCGACTTTTAAAATAATTAACTCTCCTTTAGTGGAACTAACAGTAGGTCTGGAAGAGGCTCATTTAACCTCACCCTGCAACCCTACGTCCCAACCTGGGACTTCAAACTTGGTGAACTCGAAGCTAGTTGGAGACTGCGTGAAACATCTAAACGCACTGGGAGTTAACAACAAGGCAGTTTTAAGATGGGTTCCGGGTCACGCGGGTATTGTATGCAATGAAACTGCCGACAAGCTCACACGGGAAGGCTCAAAGAGTACATTTGTACCAGAGCCATTTCGAGGAATCTGAAAAAGCCTCGCCCGATTGACTCTGGAAACTCTTTACCACAATAAATCACTTAAGATCTGGTCTGATACACCAGGCTTAAAACATTCTAAAACCTTAATCCGGGCTTTCGATCATAAATTCGCTTCGGAAACCTTGGCATCAGGTAAAAATAAATTGCGCATTCTGGTAAAAACCCTGACTGTACACTGTTATCTTAAAAAGCACATGTCCATCCTGGGACTAAGCAACTCAAGGATGTGCCGGTTTTGCTCCCTAGAGGAGGAAACGCCTTTATACATTATGGCAAGTTGCGGACCCTTAATGCGCGAACGCAGCACTCATCTGGGAACCTATGTACTTTGCCCAGAAGAAGTGAAATTACTCACATCTAAGCAAATCCTTCTATTCATTGAAGACGTAGGGTGTAGTAGTGAACTGTAGACGTAGCAGCTATCACAATAGATTTTTTAGTTTGCAGTGATACTGGTCTCTCTAGACCTGCATAGCTGCTCGTACATAATAAAAAAAACATAATAAAATGCTTATGGCGTACGAGGAAATGTTCTAGAACTCATTCGATATTATTTAAATTATAGAAAGCAATATACAGAATTAAAGATAGTAAATCACATCAATAAACGCGAAGAAATAGGCAAATGAACTGGAAGCCTCACACAATCCAATTATGTAAAAAATTAGTAACGCTGCATATGTGCTACAAAGACTTGTCCTAGTACTTAATAATGATGCTCTATTAATGGCGTATTATGGCGTATCTGAATCAAATCTACGATATGGGATAATCTTTTGGGGAAACTCAACTCAAAAAGATAAGGTGTCCAAGGCACAGAAACGATGCATTTGAACCATGTATAGACTCAAAATCAGAAACAATTGCAGACCATATTTCATCAAGTCTAAATTAATGGCTTTATCCAGCTTATACATATTCGAAGCAGCTGCTTTCGTAAAATCTAATCATGATGTATTGGAAAAGCTATGTTACGCTGTTAGCCGTTATCGACGTGACAACGATAAACACATATGTAAATTAAACACTAAGTTAATGCAAAAAAGCATATTTTGCATGGGTCCTGTAGTATTTAATAAAATACTAAAAGAAATTAGGAACTTAAATATGACTCTTTTTAAAAAACGGCTGAAAGATTTCTTGATATGTAAATGTTATTACAAAATAACTGACTTTCTTAATGATAGATTTTGAAGTCATTAAATAAAAACTCTGACTTTAGTGATAAGGAATATTTCGTTATCACGATTATATTTATAGTAATTGGAAGTAAAAACTAGAAATGAGTTGGGGGGCTGACTCGAACTTTAGGCCTAGTCAGTTTGAATAACCTATCATGTAGAGGATGTCATGGGGATCATGGTTGACTAGAGACAAAAACTTCTCATTACACTCCTAGGGGGTCGAAATGGCCAAAAACCAAAAAATTTAAATTTTTAATTTCGACTATAACTCCGCCTTCTTTGGAGGGTCTTACACAGTCTACAAATTAGTCTCTGACATGCATAGTTAATTGACATTTTAAGTTGTATTCAGGTAGAGTTATTTTATTGATTGTATTTTTTAATTTAGAATTTTGTATTGGATATTGTAAGTATATATTGTATATATTAGAAGTAGCCTTGACATTAAATTATTCTACCAAAATCTGAATATATTATATTGATAATTTGAATTGAATTTATTATACAAAATTTACTTGCATGCCATCAAATGTTATTAACCTATTCTTAATATTCTGAAATCTTTAATTCACTTATTTGGTCTAACATTGCCGCCATATTATCTTGTAATATACCTAACTATATTATTATATCAAATACATTATTAATACACCAGACTTCAACTTAATCTAAATCTTAATTAAATGTAACTCATATATTGTACGTGGTAGATCCATCCTGTAGCTATATTAATTGTATAATTGTAGCACGAATGAGTCGGCTCCACCGGAGAAGGACCACCCTCTCACAGCGTAAAATAACAGCTTAATTTTGCTGTATTTCGTATGGTTATAGCTTCATCGAACTCAGAGCTATAAAAAGGGGGAGGGAGATTATTTATTTTAGTAGCACTAAAATCGATCATCTTAGGGGAGTGGGATAATATTGCGTTCAGTTCAGTGATCACGTTGACATAACATGGATGAGTTATCTAACAGCCGTCCGACCATGGATTGGCGGGCCCGGACGGCTAACCACTAGCCGTTTGGGATGTGACTCGAAGTAGCACCGAGACATCTCCTTGAAGTACTCAAAGATCGTTTGAAGTTGATAGTCTTCGTGTCAGTTGGAATTCGCTGGTGCTACTGAGGTTTTGTGGCTATGCGAGTGAATCTATTTTGGACGACTTGGAGGTCGTATAAATGTCTATGGGCCGCGTGCGCAAAAACTACGCTTGTGTAAGACATGATAGGTCTTACGCACGCTCTTTAAAGGTGGAGCTTGTGTCTTAAGGACAGTTTGCTCTTGCTGTTAACTAGCGGGTGGAGGTGACTAGTTACGAATTTTGCGCGGTTTCAGACATCGCGAATGTGCTTCGCGTATGTCAGACCTTGGTCGAATGTAACCCCTAGGTATTTGGACGCTAGTTGTCAAGGGATCTGGCGGCCGTACAAGGTAATCGTACCTAACGCTTTATTGGGGTTTCTGATTTGACGATTGAAAGTGGAGATCCTTTGAAAGCGTATTGCTACATTTTCTCAGGATTTACTTCGATTCTCCATAAGCGAAACCAATCGCCTAGGCGATTGACGACTATTTGGAGCATCTTGTTGAGGTATCTATTATTGGGATGGGCGACGAAAAGAGCCGTGTCATATACGAAAAGGGCAGTATTCACTATTGGGTCCTTCAGGATGTCACTCGTGAAGAGTGTGAAGAGTAGTGGGGAGAGGACAAAGCCTTGTGGGATTCCAGCCTTAAGAGGACGCTTCGTAGATCGAGCGCCTCTCTATTCGATAGCGAAAATCTCCTACCTACATACTGTATTTACAAGAACTCCGAAAATAAGCCCTTCCTCACACATTGCACATACACTGGAGCGTTCGAAAACCCCTAAATAAGTCCTTCGTAAGATACTGCTCGCACATTGGAGCGGATGACAACTCCTAACACATTTAATAAATAAGCCTCTACTGCTATACACTACACACTAGAGTCGCTAACAACTCTCTACTTAAGGTCTAAATAATGCACTATAGGTACATCAAATACACGCTACACTTAACACTAACTTATTACTGTCCCCAATATTTATCTAACATGCCCTAAAATAAAGCTAAAAGTAATAGTATAATTACATACAAACACTAATAAATAAACATTATAATAATTATTATGCATATTACTTCTGTAGCTACACTCGACGTCTCGTGAAACATAAAAAAGTGAGCTCTGAATAGAGCTATTATATTAGCAGCATGGAGCATGATATTGTTCTTTAAGAAGCTGTTGACACGCACAGCAGGAATGCATATCCGTCTGACGCGAGCGCTCAGAAGAAATGGGACGCCTCCCTTAGTGGGTCACGGTGTTTTATACCTCCGCCGTATGCGTGGAATGTGAGGCCACGCGCATTCCTATTCCAGGAATCCAACAACACAAAAATTCCTTTTGCTGATTTTCTTACTACCAATCACGTGTTAGTTAATAATAAGATTTTTATTCTTTGTTGTAGTAATCTTAAGACTGTAGTTATTTTAAAATATACATTATTATTGGTTAAAATCTTTGTACATTTTGTTAATTTTTAGTATATAAGGAATCACATTTTTATAATAAATTATTGTGCTCGTTTCTACTGATTCTACTCTTTCTACTCATTTATAGATAGCAAAGGTAATTAAAATTTCAAAAGAACGTGTTTTTCACTTATTAAGTCAAGATTTAAGTATGAGAAAACTGTCAGCGAGTTGGGTGCCGCGTTTGCTCACTTTAGACCAAATACGTGTTCGAATGAAAATTTACAAATAGGCGAAATAAATCCGAGTTTTGGCGCTGCTTAATTATTATGGATGAAACTTGGATACACCATTATACGCCCGAAACAAAAATACAGTCAAAACAGTGGACTACCTTCTTTAACAATTATTTTGCAGACAAAAACGCCGAGTAGTGTTTGGTCGGGTTAGAAAGATGGGATCATCGTTGGGAGATTGTAGAGTTACAAGGAGACTATGTAGAAAAATAAATATTAAGAAAAAATGTCTTGTAGGTATCTTAGTTATGTCGGTAACTTTCAGACCATTCACTTATATAACAGTGTACACAATATAAGCCATTCCGGAACGCGAACTACACGCAAGTGAATTTTTTTGGCCTTCAATGAATACAGACATCTCCTAGTGGACAAGAAGTTATATCATTTGCCAGAAAAGCAATACAACGTCACACACACAGCAAATTTCAAGCATTTCCGCCAACAACCGCCTGATTTCAACATTCTTCCCGTGGGTGTTGTAAGAGGCGACAACCCTCCACCTCCCATGGCCCCACCAACCTTGCGGTTATATGGGCAGAATCTCGAGAGACGCACGTGGTACTTGCTCCAGGCTCTTTCGCGCGTGCACTTTCTTGACTCTCTACAAGTTATTTCGATTCAGCCAATTTCATATCGAACAGTCTCTTTCTGAAACATCCATGTCCGCTGAGGACATGGATGTTTCAGAAACTCTCTCTATTTCAGATCTAGAATTCACCTCTATCAAAAGTGTCACGTTATCTGCAAACGCCAACATTTTCATCCCTAGGGGAATGGCAGCCTCAACAAACCGTCCAGCAGTAAATTCCTGACGGTCAGTCTAAGGACTGATCCCTGCGGGCAGCCCATGGTCGAGCGTTTCCATTCGACACAATCACCTACGAATATACCCACTCGTCTGTAGGTGAAATAGTCCACCAATATGCAGTAGATGTTTGGTGGAATCCTTGTTTGGCCTGCAACAGTATCATTGGCCACCATGCATTATCAAATAATCCCGATATGTCTAAGAAGACGGCTTGACATGCTTACGCTACAACTCGTGTGCAGTACTAAGCACATCTTGCAGCGCCGTTACCGTAGACCGACTCTGCGAAATCCCGTGGTGGTAATCGGGCACACCATAAAGAACACGCTCCAGCAACTTCCTAAAGATGGGAAGGAGCGTTATTGGGCGGTACGCCTCAGGATCAGGTAATGCCCTGTCATTACCTTTCGGAATAACTATTAGCCGTCCTTTCTTCCATACTTCGGGGAAAATCCCCTCTTCCACACATTTGGCATACACCCAGTAGAATTCATTGGGTATAGCTCTCCACACGTTCTTAACAATTTTAGCACTAATTCCGTCCAATCCCGGATCAGTGTTGGGCAAAGCCCTAACTATGCTCTCCAGACACCAATGGTGGGGGGAACGACAGTCGGCCCAGATTAAGTGAAAGCTGCTATTAGGCACACTCACCCGTGCTATCCTCTATCCTTAGACCTGTCATCGTCCGGACACGAGCAAGCTCCACACGGCCTCTTTCAGTCCCCCGGTGTAACCTTCCGCAAACTTTACCGCATTGACCACATTACTGGAAGGAAGGAACCTCCCGCTCGCCACTTGATAAGCACACCCCCACGGTTACACGTTGCCTGTTTCGGCTATTTCCCGAAAGTAAGCCAACTCTGTTTCCCCCATCATCTGTCGGTATCTCGCTGGCACACCATGGAAACGTTCCATAGCTAATTCCTCAGACCGGCTTTCATTTTTTCTGGTCTTTTGCCACACTCTTCTCGCATTACATACCTTCTTCCTCATCCTATCTAGTTCAGGCGTCCACCATTCATAGCCGCCTTCCCATCTCGGGCGCGCATTTCCCAGCACGTTCTCCGAAGATCGGACGACAATTTCCGTAAATTGCGTGCAGAGTCGGTCAGCCGGCTTTTGAGCTTTCTGATTTCCCATTCTTAAGTGAATTGTACAGCGAAAATAGCACCAGTCAACCCCCCGGTCACGGGAACGGGCAGGCACCTCCACCGACCCCGCAAGCTCCGCATGGTGCTCTCTCGCAACCGTAAAGGTGTTGAGGCTATGGTCGCTCATGCTGGCGCAATCCAGTACTCGCCACCCTGATACTGTGACACCTCTAATAGCGAGGGTTAAGTCGATGTTTTGACTCACCCATAGCCCCAGCAAACGTGGGTGGTTGTCCCTCCACGTTGGCCAGTGTGAGCCCTCCATAAATCCTCCATAATCCTACTGCAATGCTCTATTTCGTGTCCTCTTCCCACTGTTTGTGCCCTGTCACTGTAACAGAGTGGCAAGTGCGCAGTTCTATCAACTCCGATCACAACGCGCTTGCCTTGTTGATGGTGGACCCTTGATGTAAAGGAAACTGCAGATTTATAGGAGATTTACGTTACAGTTACTGAGTCCATAAAATATTTAATTGCACCTCACCTTCTATTAGTACTAGTATCGAAGCTGCTGTGTTTTCTGATTTAATGAAACATAGTGAAATAATACTTTTATTTAAATCTGGTAGTACATTGGACGTCGCTAATTTTAGATCTATTTTTGTACTACCAACTCTCAGTAAAATTTTTGAAAAGACATTTAGATCAATTGTTAATTTTTTTTTAATAAAAATAATTTACGCCATAAAAATCAACTTGGTTTCACAAGGGGTCGCTCGACGACTGATGCAGGTGTTGAGCTTATAAAATATATTTTAATGCCTGAGAGAGTTCAAAAGATATTATTGTGATCTTTCCAAGGCTTTCGATTGTGTTCATCATGAGATATTAATCAGGAAAATAAAACATTATGGTGTAAAAATATTGCTCTACGACTTATTATTTCCTATTTAAATAACGGAACTCAAAAAGTCGTTAAAGACGTACCACAGGGCTCGATTCTTGGCCCATTACTGTTCTTAGTCTATATTAATGACTTACCTTATCTTGTAGGGTACAATCACGATATAGTAGTATTTGCTGATTATACCTCTTTAATTTTAAAACTCGAATGACCGTCGATTAATTTTGACAATGTAAATAATGCTCTATCGTAATTAGTACATTAGTTTAACGTCAACAATTTTCTCTTTAACGGCAATACGACAAATGTATTAAATTTACAATACCTAATGTTAAACATTCAAATACCAATGTGATCCTTAATAAGGAAGAGGAAGATTATTGTTGATCCTACTGTTTTTCTCGGTATTACTATTGACACGAAGCTTAAATGGGGCCCCCATATATCTAAATTAACAGGCAGACTTAGTTCGACAGCTAGATTGGTTTATTTTAGTTACTTTCATAGCGTGATGTCTTATGGAAGTTTGCTATGGGGTAATGCGACTGACATCGACGCCATATTTGTTTTGCAAAAGAAAACCGTACGGGCGATTTATTTCTTAAATTGTAATAAGTCTCTTAGAAAAATATTTAAATAAATAAACATATTAACTTTGGCGTTGCAATAAATTTAGGAAAATATAATCTATGTACTTAAAAACATAAATAGATTTGATAATAATAGAGATTTTCATACTTTAAACCCTAGGAACAAACATAAGCTTGTAGTACCAGTTACTAGACTCCACAGAATTAGTAATTAATTTATGGGGCAATGTATACGCTTTTACAACAAAATCAAGAAAATGTACAAAATTTGTCAAGAAACAAGTTTAATTGTTTTATTAAAGAAAAATTGTACAAAATGGGTTATTATAATATCAAAGAATACATAAATAAATAAAAAAACCTGGGAATGAGGTTGCTGGTTCTAGTGAAATTCAGTTAAAATTGGTACAAAGAAAATTATTATGAAGTGAAATATGTTTAAATTAAAGTCCCGCTAGGTTTTTTGCTAGTACTTCACAGGACATATTTTTCGAACCAGTGGTAAATAAAAAATGACTTTCAATAAGTATTATGTAATAATGTATATTGAATAAAAATTATTCTATTCTATTCATAAATCGCCTCCAAAGCACGCCGTGCTCAGCAACCTTGTGCTGTTCTCTTTCAAATGTTGCCCACTTCCTTCACCAAGTAGTCCCAACATTAAACTTGTGGTCTGCCCCTACTTCTTCGGTCTATTGCCGCCAATCTAATATAAATTAGCCACAGTTGTTCATGTAATCGTATATGTCAGATTTGATCATATTTTTCGACCAACTTTAAAATGGGGTAGGTTCTCGATTCGACTGTGTTTTTTATACGTGTTACCTCAAAACTTTTTTCTAGGTAAGCCGATTTTGATAATTTTAATTTTATTTGAAAACTGGTACTTCTCATGTGGTCCCATATGAATTTTATCAATATTGGACCAGTAGCTATCCTTAATAATGTGTATTTAATTGACTTATATTATATTGATTATGAGAAATTTACTACTCTTGAGTAGCTTTTATCTTAGAAGAAAAATTCGTGACGAAACCAGACAAAACCTGCAAAACACTTCGAGGACTGCAATTACTCACCGTATCACCATACGAGCATACTCATAGGGTCCATACATTTTCAAAAATGGAAGGAACTAGTGGTTGTATTAGTTGTATGTACCTATGCCTGTGCCTATGCCAAGGTACGTTAGTGGCATAATTATACTTTATATATAATGAAGCTGGCTCTTTAGAGAACGCTGAGTAGTTTTTTGACTGAGAGTGACAAGTGACTGTATAGTTTTCGTGATAGTATGTGGATGCTGGGGCCCATAGATCCCATAGATCTCTACTCGATAAGATTCAAAATGCAGATGCGTTGTCACCCCTTTTTTTTTTTTTTTTTTGCGGATGGAAAATCATCTAATGACGCCTTTCGCTGTGGGTGGAGCGGAAGGGAGTGTCAGACTTTTACTGACTAAAAACCATCCGTGTTCCTTCAGTGCCCTTACGTTCCGGAGCCGCGGTATCTCTTTCGAACAGCCCGCAGCCCCGGCAGGCGTCGGCCCTTGCGGGCCCCTTCACGCTGCTGACAGCTCTTTGAGGCGCGCGTGGAACAAAACGCGCCGTCGACACGGCCTGTCGTCGTTAGACGGACGGACGGCGAGCTACCCATTGCTCGCCGTCCACAGGCCCGCGCCTACGGTGGTCGGGGGCCACGACGTAGCCCCCGACGCCCGGGGCGTCTCCCGCGGCGGCCGGGAAGGAAAGCTGTTGCTCTTTCCTTCTCCCGCTCCGCCACCTCCTTCGCTAGCATCACTGCTTCGCAGAAGGTGGTGACGGCATCCCATTCCGTCTCGCTCCGGACCATGGCTTCGACCAGAGCCGGACGCGAGAGGTCGCCGCCGCCTATCGCCGCTACGAGGACACGGCGGTGCTCCGCCCAAGCAGAGCACACCTCCACGGTGTGCTCCACCGTGTCCTCCGGTCGATCCTCGCAGTGGGAGCACCCGGGCGTTTCCTCCCGCCCGATTCGGTGCAGGAACCTCCCGAACACACCGTGTCCGGTGAGGACCTGCGTCAGGCGGAAGGTGAGGACGCCGTGGCGTCTCTCAAGCCACTCCTCAAAGAGGGGTCTTATCGCCGCTATAGTGGCGTGCCCAGCACGGGGTTGCGACAGTCGCTCTCTCCATGTCGCCATGAGATCATGCCGGAAGTCTGTCCGCTGCGCGACAACTTGCCGCGGCAGCGGGGTTTCCCCCCGGCATAGTGCTGCCGCGCGCCATTCGTGCAGGCGCGCGAGGACTATCGCCTCCAGATCCCATGGCGGCAATCCGGCAAGGAGGCTCGCCGCCTCGCGGGAGATCGTGCGGTAGCCGCGAACCATCTTTACGGCAACCACCCTTTGGGGCGCGTTTAGGTGGTGGACGGCAAGCCGCGCCAAACCACGCGCCCACACCGGGGCCCCGTAAAGGGCCATGGACCTCACGATCCCCGCGTAGAGCCTCCGGCAGGAGGCGTTTGGCCCCCCCAGGTTCGGCAGGAGCCGCCTGAAGGCAGCCCCGGTCCGTTCCAGTTTGGGAGCCAAACGTCGGAAGTGCTCAACGAAGTTCCATCGGCCGTCGAGGACGAGTCCTAGGTACTTCAACGTCAACTCGACGCCGATGGATACCCCTCCTACCATCACTGAGGATCCCGGTGGTGGCCTGTTCCGAGGACCATGGAAGTGCATGGCCTCGGACTTGTGCAGAGCCACCTCGAGACCCAGTTGCCGGATCCTCTCAACGACTATGGCAACCCCGCGTGTCATAGTTTCCGCCGCCGCCTCGTACGACCCCCCTTGTGCCAGTACCAGCGTGTCGTCAGCGTAGCAAACTACGCTGACGCCGGTAGGGAGGTCGGCGCGCAGCACCCAGTCGTAACCGATGTTCCACAGGGGCGGCCCCAGAACCGAACCCTGTGAGACACCGCACGACATCTCTCGCCGGTTCCACTCTCCGTTTCGACCGGGGTAGATGACGGCCCTGTCCGTCAGATAGTCCCCGACTATACGACGGAGATAGGTCGGCACCCGGTGATACCGGAGTGCCTCCCTAATGCAGCTCCAGGGCATGGAGTTGAAGGCGTTGGCGATGTCGAGAGACACATGCGTTGTCACCCCTAAGGACTAAAATAGAATGCCTTATATCCAGTTAAAAGGGTATCCGATTCTCTGCACTCACCAAGCTAAAACACGGAAGCATTTAAGCTACTATATTGCGCTGTTATGCTGTAACAGTTACATATATACATATAATATACATAAACACTCACGTCACCCAGAGGGGTAGGCAGAGATTACGGACTTCCATTTAGCACTATCCTGATACACCTCTTTGACCTCCATTAGATCCATATACTTTACGCATACATGCTCGTCGGTTAAGGGTTCACCTAATCTGGCGCATTTTCAACATATCGCCAATTTGGTCGATACATTTTTTCTAGGGCTTTCTTTCCCGACTCTGCCGTTCACAACATTCGGCAACATAGATTTGCTTTGTCACTCTTTCCTCGTTCCACCACAATTTCTCACCATGTCATTCAGACTCAAACCTACCCAACCCAGATTCCTGTTTTGAAAAAGCATTCCGCAACTATTGTTATAATTTTAGTCACGGTAGCAAGTCTCAACGGAAACTCACTAGCATAGGGTCATAAGAATAATTATAATTTTTTATTTCCCTTACAAACATCAACGTTATCATACAGCACGAGTATATGCGCAAACACGGGTGTACTATCTAATCCCTTACTCTCATATTCCGAGAAGACGGCAATCCGATGTGACCCGAGTAAGTTCAGGTGCGGGACCAAGAACCTTTTGCGTTCTATCCCCGAAGCACAGGGTTGAAACATCGCCAAATTCCTGACATTACGATGTCAAGAAGTTGGCGATGTTTTAACTGCCACTCAGATTTTCTTGGCAATAACACCCAATAACAGATTTTTGGATCGACCAGGGATTCGAACCCGGGACCAACAGCCGCGTTTACGACCACTAGACCAACAAGGCGGTCACTGTTAACTATACCACGTGCTTGTCACAAAGCTGCTTTTATATTATCAGAAATAAATACATATACATATATTAAACACAGCACTTACAAGTTTTTTATAGAACATTAATCCTCTTATACCCAGACAATTCAAATGAATTGCATTGTTCTTAGTCGTAATAAAACTTTAAAATTGAATTCTTTACAAGGTTTTGTTTTGTAATGACAGGCTAATAATAACTTTTAGAGCTCCTGTGTTGGTACACACGGTTGGTACCCCTGCTGGTAAATTATGCTTAGATTTAAAAAAAGTCTTGAACAACATGCATTTATCATGATTTTGAACGATCTTAGTAATAATACTAGGTCTTCAGGATTTTATTTAAGTGTCATCTGTTTCAAAATTTTAGATTATTAGACTCCTGGAACTGAGTTAAAAGTAAATTATAAAAATACATTACACTTATACCTTTATACATGCATACACATTACATACATTTATGCGTTATTTTTTTTAATGTTAATAAAAAGAGTAGCTCTGGAGCTAGTGCTTGCCGTAAATTTCATAGTACGTAAACTATCGGGGCTCAATCCAATCCAGTCGTCGTCAATGAAAATTTTAATCGCAATTATAATTTTAGGTGTTAATTTACCATACGCTAATGATTAATAGAGTAGTAAAGTGTTTGAAAGACTAGTAAAGTCCGCTACGACGCACATGAACATCGCGACGGATAGTAAATTACCCTAAAATCCTCTCAGAAATGAGAGAAGGCCTGTCAGCTATGGAGCTTATACTGGCTCAATCTTTATGTAACGATTGTTTCTGTTACTGTATGAACATTATTTATTCATTCGTTCCTCATTTTGAAATGGTAGTAGTAGATTATAAAACATGTTGAAGTTTAACAAAAGAGAATTTTTATTTCTTTTGTCAGAAAATAATTAGTTCTCATTACATTTTTCATTTCATCGGACGCAAGTAGGTTAACGAATACCTTTCTGTTGGTATATACATATCTGCGCAATTGGATCTATGTATTTATATATTTATGTGAAAAAAAAATCATATTATCCTAATTTTATTACCGACTTTTTAAAGTGTGCTCTCGATTGAATTTTGGAATAAATCATATTATATACGAATATATAATACATAAACGAAGAAATTAGCTAAGGTAATCCTGAATAAAAAAAAATTGTATTAATTTTATCCGCATACAAACCGGTCAAATTTGTAATTTGTAAACTGTGGGCTGCGATAACATCAGCCCCAATATGAAAATTTATATCCTTGACCATATTTTTTAATTATTTCCCATATGTATAACTTTTCCCTACATTTAGAAGTTTTCCCGTCACTGTGGCGCGTAGCCTACGTTATTTTATTGCCGAAAATTTCCAATCCGACTATACTAAATCACTTCAGACCTATATCCTATACATAGAATCTATCTCTGTTTGTTTATAAGAACAATTTACTAAGCCCTTTTCAGTCTGGCTTGAGGCCCAATCACATTACTGTTTTCGCACTTCTGAAGATCACTGGTGATATTAAGGTGGGCATGGAGAACACCAAAGTCACTATGCTGGCTTTGGTTGACTTTTCGAATGCCTTCAATAACGTCAGTCATAACATCCTACTTTCTATCTTTTCCCATTTTATGCTTTCTTCCAAGCACTGGACTGGTTCTCAACTTATGTTCGGGGACGTCAGCAGTTGGTACGCATTGATAAGTCTGCATCCAGCTGGTGTAACATAAATGTCAGTGTCCCTCAAGGCGGTATTCTGTCTCCTTTGAATCTGAACCTAAACCCTTGAAAGGATTATCTTTTTAATTTCATCAAAAGTAACTAGAGAAAAATGAAAGGGATCGATATTTAAACAAGGAACATTTAAATAATTTACAGTATTACACTTGGTTTGGTGATCCAGTAGAGTATGAGAAACAAAATGACTGTTAATATCATCCAAACAAAATGTCCCCTGAAATTCAAAACGAGGCTGCTTACCGATTCCGAAAGTCCCAAGGAATTTCTAAATATCGGCAGAGGCAGAGAAAATTATGTTATCATGAACATATCGGCATTTAACGTTGCGTATTATCTGTTTACACTGATTCTACAAAAATTCCATTTCTCATCATTACGATCTTTTCTAAAGCATTGAATAGCTCGATCCCTACGCCTAATGGCTATGCAAATACCTCTCGTCATCTATGGAGCAGGTGGTCGCTTAACTTTCACCCTCTTGACTGGAGCATGTCACTGATAATGACACTGTCCTTAAGCTTCATGATGTACATACATCATAAAGCTTAGGGACAGTGTTATTAACCCAGATAAGCCTGAAACTAAAATTTTCTGAAAATTTTGAAAAAAGTTACATTATTTAGTTTATTAGATCTTATGCAACATAAAAAAAATTATGAAAAAAAAATTAAGTGTAAGGCTTTCAGGGAAACAGCCGTCCTATATGTAGGACAGTAGGATAATAAGAGGAAATAAAAGACCATTTATGACAAAACAGAATGTAATTAAAAAGTGTAGTTTATTAGATAACTATTGATTATATTACCCATTGTTATATGTAATTTACTAGATTAACACTATTTATGAATGATATGTTTCAAAACACTTGACACACACTCCAACATCACATTTCTTGCAACGTGTCAAACATTTTTTGTGACATTGACGACAGCGTGTTTGCTTCGATTGAGGAATAACCAGATGATTCATTTGGTCTTTACGACTATCAGCATGTTCATGATGGGAGGGTCGGCTAGGCCCTCTTTTGGCATTTTTTCTGTTTGATTCAATCAAAGCAATTGCTACCCTTCTGCGAAAGCCAAGATGATCCAGTTTTCCATGATTTATTTTATATAACTGCCATGCATTATGTTCGGCAAGATCAATCATGTGTGTGAGCAACGGCATGTACCATTTCTTACCTCGTATACCAATTCGGTAATGTGAAATATTTTCATCAGACCGATCCACTTCTCCCATATATTTGTTATAGATGGACACCATATGTGGTTCTTCTATGACAATGTTTCTCTTTTCACTTTGTGAGAAGCGTTTGGCAGATTGTTTAGGATTTATTCCTACAGCATTAGAAGCAATACTGAATATATTATTGTCATGCCATTTAGCAATAATGAACGTGTTGTCATGTGTCGTTCTGTAATCGACAGCACCACGTTCCTTTTTTTTCAGTAACTTCGATGTAATCAGAGGACAACTAGATGTCCTGTTTTCTCGAACTGTCCCAGTGCAACGTAGGCCTTTCTTTGTTATCTCTTCCAGCAAGGGCGTCCCAGTAAAAAAATTATCAAAAACTACGTGGTAAGGAAGGTCGAAGCCACGTGAAATCAGCACATCGCAAAAAGTGAGAACAACGCTTGCACCCAGCCCCAATTCTTTATATATTGGATTGCACATAGTTGTAGCACCTTGGTATGGTTCCATCCATAAAACATACCCTAACCGTGTAGCACCAACCCAAGCTTTGAACCCGTACCTAATAGGTTTACCTTTTATGTGCTGTTTGCAGCCATGTCTACCATAGTAGGGGATCATGGCCTCATCTACACTGTAATGCTCTTCAAGAGGAGAAAACTCTAAGAACTTTTTATTTAGAAGTGTAACTAGGGGGCGTACTTTTGTGTATTTGTCTTGCAAATCCAGATTATCATTGACATGAAGGTGGCGAAAAATAAAGTCAAAGCTATCCCTAGTCATAGCCGAGCTGATCAATTCATTCTTTGTATCAGGGGAGTTTTCCCAATACATTCTTCTACGGGGGAGCCATGAATAACCACTAACCAACAATATGCCGATGAAACATTTCATATCTTCAGTGGTTATGTCTCCAGGCAAATTCTTTTTGACAGCATATTTATTGCTCTCTGACACCAACAACGAAATAACATCTTCATCTAAGAAGTTTTCAAACCACTCAATTGGGCGCTTATCTTGGCAAGCGCCTTGAACATCTGGCCAATTCACGGGATTTTTTGCCAAGTCCCGTTTTATCCATGCGTAGGTACGCCTACGTTTAGTTCGACCTGTAGAATCAGAAGGTTCTTCTTCTGTATCACTCACCATAATCTGCCCTTGAATCATTACTTCAGCCGGTTGAAGCAGAATGTTTCGTGGCAAATTATTCAAAGTTATCGGGGGGCACGGTAGTGCCCCCGCCAAGTCGAGCGCGAAGCAAACACTGCCGTACCATCCTTTACTGGAACCATTTCGCCGCATTTTCAGGCTCCTATTTGAGAACCTCCGGATAAGACCAGAACACAGAAATTTTCGTCATCAAGTAAGCTATAATCACATACTTAAAATCCAAAATTTCAAGTCTGTAGGTCATTTAGTTCCGAAGTTAAGCGAAAGCAAAGTTTCGCATTTATGACACTCACTCACTCATGATCATCAGAATAGAACTAGTACTTCCCATAAACTCAGAGAGCTGAAATTTGGTACAGAGTTAGGGTTTAATGGCCACATAAAGGGAAAACTATAAAAACTAGGATAATCGAAGATCTGGAGTACCTGGTGACCCTGATTAGAAAACACAAGAGCCCAACCAAACTATTAGAAGAGATCGACATACCGCCTTTACAAAAAATATTCAACTTGGTGGGCCGCTTCATTTGATGTCAAAAATAGAAGGTCTGAAGTATCTGATGAAGAACCCTCACTTGGTCTCAGATGTATTAGAGATATGGTAATGCCCCCTTCTACTATTGGTACATAAAAAAAATACGTGTACAGAGAACTATTTCCAATCTGTGTGGCGTATGCCCTAACAATTCACAAGAGCCAAAGTCTAAGTCTAAAAAATGCCCTCATGGATATTGGCACCTCCATATTCTCTTGTGGCCAAGCCTACGTGGCGCTTTCACGAGTAACCAATCTTCATGGGGCACCTCATAAATGTTGACTTCAAGAGTATAAAAGCTCAAGCTTCAGCGATCACTGAATACAACCGGCTTAGGCGTAAATACCGCGCCGATCTTTCAGAAATTAAACCGTCTAAAAGAATAAATAATGAACGCGAATGGGCAATACGAAAAGCTGTTGCTACTATACAAGAATCAGAACCGGAAAAAAAAGAAAAGAAAGATTTGTAATACTAAAAAAACTACCCCTAAAAAGAAAAAAATGTGTCAAATAAGAAAAATCTAATAAAATAAATCAATATGCCCACGTTTCTACAAAAAACAGTGAAATCCCACCAAAAACATTCTGTAAAAAAACTAGCCAAGTCTCGATGGAGCTGCTTGTTTATCTCTAAAAAGTAATGAAATCTAGACAAAGTCGTGCCAAGTCTAAGGTTCCTTACTGCGATTTCTTTATTATTATAGTTAATGTTGTGGGACTTGGCCATTGAAAGGTACACAAGGGTACAAAACCAGGTGCTACATTGCATACACACCATTGCACCAATCTGTCGCCAGAACCGCTACCCATTAACGATGGAAAATTGCCACTTGGAAAACGTTGATTGAATAACTACTCAATTGTAGGCTTGTTAAATCTGCTTATTTCAATAATACTTTTGTATAGGCGAGCCTGAAACAATATATATATAATAATGAAATAATAAAAAATTATTTCTAGTACAGGCGGACTTCTAATCATTGATAGAAGTCCGTCTGTACGTCTATTTTATGTTAGATCGGTGGGCGATTTGACACTCCAAAAAGAAGAGAGCAGAAGAAGCTGCACAATCAACAACCGCCTAAAATGAGACACTAGCGTCCAATTACCAATACCACTATGGGCTATTATCTCGCTTGACAAACATAGGTAGTTACAACAGATATAACATTACGTGTAAACACAATTACGTGCAACAATACGTGTAAACGCAACTTTATCAAGCTTACAATTGACTGGTTATACAATCAACGTTTTCCAAGTGGCAATTTTTACCATCGTCAATGGGTAGCGGTTCTGGCGACAGATTGGTGCAATGGTGTCATGTAGCACCTGGTTTTGTACCCTTGTGTACCTTTCAACGGCCAAGTCACACAACATTAACTATAATAATAAAGAAATCGCAGTAAGGAACCTTAGACTTGGCACGACTTTGTCTAGATTTCATTACTTTTTAGAGATAAACAAGCAGCTCCATCGAGACTTGGCTAGTTTTTTTACAGAATGTTTTTGGTGGGATATTATCTTCTTCACCCGAATCTTCGTCAGTGAGACAGTCAGGATCAACAGGAGGAGGTAGAATACATATCAGTCGTTCTCTATAATCTTCTTCATTATCAGAAACATTTTCTAAAGCATCTAAAATTTCATGCGCAGCTAACGGTCTGTAAAGAAAAAGTTGTATTATTGTACTAAAATCATGTATATTATCCTACTGTCCTATATATAGTACGCTAGTATTTGTAACAAGTTATACGTAATTTATTTATATTATTTTGCTAGAATATTTATTTAGTACAAAAGTTAAGGTTATCAACTAGATATTAACACAGAAAAAAACAACTCACGAGTAAAATATAACTTTTTATACATACCTGTCATTTGCCATGTCTGCAACGCACTTTTATTACACACTTATAAGGTAAAATATAAGGTAAAAACTGTTAAAATAACTGTCTTTTTATTTTTTCTAATAAAGCTGACACGTTTCTTACTGCAAATCATAAGACTAAATAATCTTAGATAAAGAGGGTATTCTGATATTTTTTTTTATTTCTACTGTCCTAAATATAGGACAGTAGGCTTATCTGGGTTAAACACTGATACTTTCTCGTCCACAGTGGGGGTGGCCACAACTTTTTCGCATTTTCATTTAGACGCAGCCATCCTTTCATTCATTTTTTCTACATAAGCAAACCACCGAAGCATTCCTATCCTGCGTCATTTCCTGCGTTCACTCGTCGTTCTACATCCTTATCATATCTACCATCCTTGCTAAATACACATCCCAAATACACAAACTCATCTACTTGCTCGAGTAAAATGATTTGAAAAATAAAAATATAAGGGGAGTTACCCTTATATTTTTATTTTTCAAATCATTTTACTTTCTTCTCTTTCAAAACCCATAACTTTCGTCTTACTTGCATTCACTTTCATTCCCTTTTCTTTTAATGTCCAGTTCATTAATGTCACCCATTCTTAAACTCACCCATTCTTAACCCGCATTCTTCTACTTTCAAATTTTACAAACAACTGTCCATAAATAGGTTGAACAGCCACGGGGGAGTCACACAGCCTTGTCTGACACATTTATGGATGCCAAACCAGTCCGCGTAGGCCCCGTTGATCCTGACACAAGCATTAGAGTCCCTATACAGAGACTTCAATGGCTGTATCAACCCAGCGCTCAACCCAAAATTAGTCCACTGTTAGCCATAACATATCCCTGGCCACTCTGTCATAATAAGCCTTTTCCAAGTCCAAGAACGCACAAAAAACTTTTTGGCTTTTGGCCAAAAACTTCACCGCGAAAAAGACCTGATCCGTATATACCATTCCCTTTCTAAATCCCGCTTGCACATCCCAAATTTATCCATCAGTTTTCTTCATAACTCTTGCAATTAGTACCTTAGCATACAGTTTTCCCACAATGCTAAGAAGGCTGATACCACGGTAGTTTTTACAGTATTGCTGTGATCCTTTTCTTTTATATATTGGGACTATCAAGCCTTTGCACCAGTCTCCCGGTACGCGCTTAAGTTCCCATATAAATTATCAAGGTGTACAGCAAGCCTGCCACCACTCCTTCTCCAGCCATATCCGGCTGCCTTATCTGCTTTCATACTTTTCATTGCTTTCATTATTTAATTCTCTATCTATTTCCTCTTCTTTCATAATTGCTATTTTAATTGATCCTAATGTCTCATCACTCATAAACACACTTTGAAAGTATTCTTACCATCTCCTTAAACTTGAAACTTCCTCATTCAGAATACAGCCATTTGCTCTCGTATAGCATTCATTCTAGGCTGTTTTGAATGTCCCCATGGCAGTTTTTACGAGTCTCCAGAACATTTTAATGTTTGCCTGGAAGTTATCCAATATTTTTCTATCATTCTTATCCATTCTTTCTTGCTTTTTCCTTTCAACTACTTCTTTTACTCTCCTATTTAGATGCCTAAAGACTGCCTTTTTCCTCTCAATATCATCATTCATACCGCTAAAATTGGTAGCCTTGGTTACTAGTAAATCTAACCACACTTTCTTCTTTGCTTCAACTTCCATCCGTACCTCATCATCCCACCATAACGTATTATTTTTCCTTTCATTCGTACTCTTACTTACACTATATACTTCGGTAGCTGCATCCACCAAACCTTTCTTGACATTATACCACACAGTCTTCAAATCTAAATCAATCATACATAATTCAGCCATACCACTTATATTTTCTTTCAGTATACATTTGAACTTCTCTTTCTCACCTTCATCTTGTATCCTCTCTGTTCTTATACACTGTAACGTAGTGGTAGACACAGATGTCCGATGCCGCTAACGTCTGAAAAGGCCATTAATTCTGCATAAGACCAAGTAATGGTCTGTCCCTAGGTTTGACCCCCGGTAAACCCTTGTATCTACAATCGCGCTTCTCATTATTTCCTTCACAATTTTGAAATCTATCATGCTTCTATCATCACCTCTTTACCATGTATACGTGTGAATCTTCTTATGACGAAAGAAAGTGTTCGTCACAAAAAGATTCTTTTCCACATACATGGTGAGGAGGCTTTCACCTTTATCGTTTTTTTTTTCTAAAAAATACGTTACCCCTACACTAGGATTTTCTCCTGTATCATGAAGGCAGTTTACAATCACAAATTGCACAAGGACAAACATCCAGACGATTATTTGTAGGCCATACAAATACTTGCTCCGTGCGGGATTCGAATTCTTCTAATATCACAATATTTTCATTAACCTTGCAGTTCATTAGCACCATACTTACCAACTCCCAAAACTGCTCTCGGATATAAGTGGGTTTAGACATGTCGGGATGTAGACCCCTAGAACAAACAACTTCTTTATTCATACTCTTAGACACAATGACCCATTCTTTCTGAAAGGAAGATACCTCCTCCCTGGCATGCCCGCTCGGTCTAGTCTACACCAGACCAGTACGTGGTATACATGCCATGTGTAGTGGCATCCTTTCCCTTCCGTTGCGTCTCATTTACACATAACACGTCTATTCCTCTATCATACATCATATCGCATACTTCATCCATCTTATTATATTCTTATTATATTATACTTATATATTCATTGCTCAACATACATTCAACGTAGCCAGACGGGCTTCCGCAATCCGCTTTTCGCCCCTCCGGGGGACAGAACGTGACGGGTGGCGAACCTTGTCGCCGGTTTTTCTCCCGGAGATTCTTCGCACCCCTGCCCCATTAAAGGGGTGACGGGAACTCGGGGAGACTCCGTAACTTTTTTTCCTCATGGTGCGAAAGTAGTGCAAACAAAAAGCACAACATCATCTGATTACTTTCCGCAGGTGTCCTACAATAGAAGAAGAAAAACTTTTGACAATATTGTTGTGTCTTTATGCATTTTGAAATTTTGAATTTACTGATCGCTAGTTGTAGGGTGTACTATACTAACTCAAATTTTATCTGTTTCAGATCGTGTATTTGGGTTTAATTAAGTTTTCATTATACAAATTTTGCTGATATAAATTTACGTTAATGTTTTGTGAAGAATAACTCTCACAATAACGTATATTATTTATCAATAACATGCGTGGAAATATAATCTGCAAAAGCATTAAAAACATCAATAATAATTGTATAGTGTATAAAACAATTTGTCTTATTACATAACTATATGTAGGTACCTATTTTTAGTTTTATTTTATCCTACATGCTCCATTAAAGTACATTCGAGTAATTTTGGTGCAACCTCTCAATTGTATGGGAATTCACCCTAATAGCTTTCTCAGGCTTAAGCAAAATTACTCGAATTTGCCTTTAATAAACAAAAAATGTTTTAAAGTTACAGAATACAAAGGTTTGAAATTAGCGCTATTTTTTTATATGGGTGCCCACCGTGGCCCTTGTAGTCTACACTCATAAACACGTGTTTCTTTTTTTTAGTATGAAATTTGCCTTCTTCTCTCGGTAGAGGTAATTGTGTTCTGTGGTTAGTTGGTTAACATTACATATTAGGTACCTCAAAAAGTTAATACTAACGATGAAAAACATCGTTTAAGTTATATCTTATGCAAATAGTTTATACACATAAAAAATTAATACAAAAGGAAAACAATGACAGTAATAGCAGATGTGTTAATTTTATATCAGATATAATTTAAAACTACCATAGTATGTATGAACTATCAAGTGGAGTTATGATAAAAGCACGAGGTAAAAGACCTAAAAATATACACAAAAATTGGAACATATTATTATGAAAAAATACGGATATCATTGACTAATGAGGAAATCCTATCAAAATATCAAAAATTTTGATCAGCAGCAATTACTTCCGAAACTGAATTCAAGCCCGATACTCCCTCATTACTAGTGATGCTTTTAACTCCACCTAAAAATACCGTTCCTGCTTTAGGATATTTCAGTGTAAGAGAGTTCAGCTCATCCATTGTGGTTATCTTGTACCGGGATCCATCAGCATATTTAACCACTATTATGCCATCCTGAGTCCGGCATACTCTTATACCAAAATGAAACCGAGCTTTGCCAAAAACAGTCTGCCGTGCCTTTGTCAGAAACTATTTCACTGAGATTATTTAAGCCGCGATTTGGCCCTTCACACATAATTTGGATTCACCACTAGCAAACCTTACAAGGATTGGACGATGATGGTCTTTATTGGCTACTCCAATCCTATGATAAGCGCGAATAGAAGTTTCTGTTATGTCACTTAGTTTCATCTTGTGGATTATGTTTAGTACAGCAGCGTTGCACTCCTCCTTATCCACTTCAGCGATTCCCAATAAAATTAGGGCTTTAAATCGTTGCTTGGTCTCAATGATATCAATCATGCGGTAGCACTCATTAACTAGCTTGCAAAGCAGACCTAGCATGGAGAACATGAGTTCTCGAAAGGTTCGGAACTCCTCTACCACCTTTGCAGCTGTATGCTTTGCGGGTCGCTCAAATTGTAGATGTGCTTTCAATTCAGAATTTCTCTTAGAGAAGCATTCTTCAAGATTATTTTGTGCGGTTTAAATCTCTTTAATTTGAAACATTATATACTCGTAGTACCTAATAAAGTACTAATAAAACTCAAATAAGTATGCGAGTGTGACGTGCTGGCAGGTGGTGTATTTGATAAGAATCAAGTCACAAATACACTGTCGAATTTATGTAAGTACTGTATATTCATTTTAATTTTAATAAAATAAGATCTCAAAACTTAAATATGTGTTACTTTTTATTCACATACCACCGAAAAAAATTTAACTGTAAATATGAATGAAAATTGATAAATTTGAGTTTTATTTTTAATTCATGTTCCGTTATAAATGGCGAAGATTACTAAACCCGGCGCCATTCACGCAGGATCATTAATTATTTTTAAACAATCTTTAAAATACGAAAACCTCATTAAGACACGCGCGGACATCGCGTAAAGGGTTTGAGAATCGGGTAAAAGATAATTTTCGTTTACTAATAAAACGTAATTAAAAGGGGCGACGTTAATGAAGCCAAAGAATTAATTTGACGACGAAGGCTACACCTGGTATACACTATTTATAACTGACCTTGCTTTATATTATTTTGACAGAGAATTGATGAACAACAATTTCAAAAAACCCAGATAAGGATATTCTGGATGTGGGTGTTTTTTTTAATGTAATATATTGGCTACATTCCATCCATTACAGCCTATATGGACTCTCCACTGCTAAACATGGGCTTCCCTCATAGATTTTTGCCTTAGTTGCCACACTTGGCAAGCGGGTTGGAAACCGCAGTATTTTATCATTTTGAGTTGATATCAGGACGATGCTGCTGCCCATGTCCTGTTTCATTTTGTCTCTGTCACCTCTTGTGTCGTAAGAGGTGACAGTGTAGTAAATATTCTTACACCGCCACTGCACGGTTATACATATATTGACTCATTATATACAAAATCTTCGTCCTCATTGTTGAAAGCTGCATTTTGATGCTTAAATAATAGAGGATAGTTTTAGTTCTGTATGGGCGACAAGATCTGCCTATCAGCAATAGGGCTGTGTGCTGGTCGACTCTTTTTTTATAGAAAATGGTGACAAACGAGCCCACAGTCCACCTGATGGTAAGTGGATGCTGTAGCCCATAGACATCTAAATTTATCCTTGATTAAGAAACAAAATGTAAATGCGTTGTGACCCCTGAGGACTAAACTGGAATGCCTCGTTTCCAGTAAAAAAAGTATTGTGTTCTGTGATCTCTATATAGAGATATATTCACGTGCCGTCTGTGGAGTGTCCATTTAATTATTTTGTCATTAAATTCGTATCAGAGATATAGTGGAGCTAAGGTAGCAGATATTTTATTCACGCTTATGCGAAAACATTGTGCAAGAAATGTTGGCTTCGTATTGAAAACTTAACGGTAACATATATGCCGTATGGTAGCGACAGCAATAGTAGTAATTAAATCCATCCACCTATTTCGCCCCATGGCTCTTGAAAGAGCCCCGTAAGAGCTCATGGCCCTCTGTAGATGTTGAAATTTCATTAATGCCAGGGTTAAAAAACATAGACTATATATTATTATAAAAAACCACAATCCACCAAGGATTTTGAGACTGACTGATCCACACACCATCAGGTCGACTGTGTGCTTGTTAGATATATTATTCTATAAAAAAAAGATATCATTTCTGACTGACGGATATGTTTTGCAGTACTTAAGTAAGACGCTTCTACCCATCACTAATTAATTGGCGCGCTGCTTTGTTTGCTAAGAGACAATTTTTTCGTTTTCCGTAATAGATACGTAGAGATTGATCTAAAAAGAAGTCAGTTATTAATTCTAAATAAAACTAAGTCTATAAAATTTCTCGAAATTTCTATATTCTATTCACTAAACTGTGAGCTTTCGCTAAATTTAGAGCTAAAACAGCAAGTAGCAGTAAAATAACTTGAGGATAATTTTAAACCTTATTCATAGTCTTAGTAGAACCGTGAAGCTTAAAAACTGTCTAAATATAACAATGACAGTGTATCATTTTACATATAATAAGAAACATAATCGCGCGTGTCTTGATTTATTGCCAAGTACTTAAGCTTAATTATCCAAAATAAAGTTATGATATTATAAATAGTAGTCTGCGTATTATAATAACAAATCATTCCAAAAGGCTGTGTTGTAATTAACCCTGCCTCTGAGTCTGAACCGTAGCCAGAGGCTAAATGTATAAAATATTTCGAAGACAATATAAAATCCATCAACATATATTAAAGCATCATGACAGAATATCTGCTCCACAATCCTCTCCATAGTAAGAAAAGTGCGTTATCCAACAGTGGGATTTATACAGGCTATATCTTTATTACATTTATTTTGTATTAAAAAAATATCGAAAGAATTCGTCTATCGAAACTTGAATAATTTGACAAGAACCTAAACATAATGAACAAACTGGTTTCTAATACATTTTTCTTTTTGGTGGACGCGTAAGAAAGTGCATTGGTATAATATCCGAGATAGATAGCATATTATGATCTAGACATAAAGACATTTCTTCTACACATCTGACAAATCACAATTAAAAATAAAACAAGTGACTTATAAACAAACAAACAAAAATTAGAATAAAGGAAAGAAGTGGGTTCATTACATATTAAAACGCACATTCAAATTAAACGAAAAAAATAAATAAAAATATTTAAAAAAATCGTGTGCTATGATGAAGGAGTGAAGTGAAGTCTCAGCATAAGCCGCCAGCTTGCAGCGCTGAATTTCAGCCGGCCCCGAACAAGTTTGGACGGTCAATTTCTAACCTTTCCTTCAAATTACTTTTGTCCCGAGCTATTGAGTGACTTAAGGTGTTGAATTCTCTATTTATGTCATCACGCAGTATGTTATGTCAAGATTATTAATGAATTTAAAGGGAATAAAACACGAATATTTACAGATGTTAAATAAACAAAGCTCAATCTGAGAACAAACATAATAAAATAATAATGCATAAGATTTACTTTAACCAGTAATAAAATAAAATCATGCGGTCGGTCCCGGCTTAAATACGTCGACTGCAAATCAAGCATAAATGCGCTGAGCCAATATCAGCCTTATTTTCATGAAATAAAGTGCAAAGATGTTGCATCTTATAAGCGGTGGATTTTAATAGTATAGTAATGGAACTGAGATCATAAATAAGACTTAAAATTATCCGCAAGTTATTTTACTGGTACTTGCGGCCTTAACTTCATATATAGAGAGTTCAATAAAATTATTTTACGAGTGTCATGTTTCTTTTTTTTTTAATAAAACGAAGGAGTAATACAGACTATGAGGCAATCCTTTTTAGATCCATATTAGAGTAGACAGTGCATATACAGCCTTTGATTGAAGATGGTTACAGGTATTCATGGGCTGCAGTAGCCATTTACCAGCTAGACTGTAAGTGCGTTAGTCACTTTAATTTTATAAAAAAAAACTGCTGCGTTCCACAAGGCACGCACTATCACTAACGCTGTTTCTTCGGCATGCCAATGATATGTAGCAAATCGGTAACATTAATTGCTATGCGGTCGACAGCACTGGTGATGTCTTGTACACCGGCCGTGCCGATATTTCTCGGGAAAACGTCGCCGAGTACCGAAACAAACTTGTGTCTGAATTTGAGACTTTTTCGTACAAAGTCTCAGATTGGAGGCAACTTTATCTAGTCCAGTTGAATCCCCATAAGACAATTTGCGCGTTTACCAGTAAAAAGAACCCCTTTGTCGTATCTCCTTAGTTTCAGGGCATTCACCTTGTGACAGCCAATATTGGAATCCTCGGAGTCGACTTATGGAATGACGTATCGAATGACGACGTTCGTAGTCACTTGGAAGAGAAGGCCAAATTTGCCTCTAAAAAGCTTGGTGTGTTCAGTAGAGCGGGACAGTATTTCATACGGACACTCCGCCTGGAACTTTACAAGACGCAGGTTCAAAAATTCCGTTAAAATATAATGTTATTATACTCGTATTATTATTTAAGGAAATGTTTTTGGGTCTACACTTGCATATTTTAGCGACTTAATGTCGAGACAGCCTTGTAGGTATTTTGCGGTATAACAAAGGAGTATTTAGAAGCACTATTAGCACATGAGTAAGAAACTGTACAGAGGCAAAGCTTCTAAGGAGCTGTCAAAATTTTTACGTATATTGGTGGGGCTAAAATAAGAGGATAAAACAAAATAAAAAAACCTTTATCAACATTTTAATAGATATAATATTTTTTATGTGTGGATTTTAATTAAATGGTAAATTCTAAATTTAATGTAAAGCTTTTTTTTAATAATCTATTGGAAAGCACTCGCATTCCATAACAAATATAAAATCTTACAAACGTTGTAATATTTCACTACCAATATTTACAATTTTTCTTTCGATGTTAAAATATTTACGAAATTTTTACTCATCAACAAAACAAACAAAAGTGATAAAATTGTCATGAATTATTATTAAAAAACCCGATTTAACATCTTTATTAAAATCCTTTTAAAACCCTATTAAAAAGGAATATTTGCCTATATTTATAAGTTGTTCAGATCTATTAACGTACAATTTTATTTTTTCTCATTTATGGTGTTTGAGACAACATTTTCTATACAAATATCCCGACACATAGATTAAATCATTTTTTGCCTGGCAAATCAAGTAGATAACCATTTGTCCCTGCTGTTAACACAGGGCAGTAACATTGTCATCAGGTTGCGGTGAATGAAAATAACATATCGAGAGTAACATATCGAAATTGTATTTACAATTAATATCTTCAGGTTTACCTAAGATATTGGTTATAAACATCTTTTGAAGGCAATACTGGATCCGTTCCGTTCAGTTACCATCCACCTGTCTGACTTTTAAAAAAATTTCGAGGCAATATTGATTGAGACGTCTCGTAAATATAAATTATTTTTTTCTAATTTAAATGCTTCATGAAGTTTTATTAAAGTTTTTATAGACAGTTGTAATCCGTGAATGAAATGTTTCAATGCACTCCCTTTGCTGCCTCAAATAGCATTGGAATCCTCGGCGTCGACATATCGAATAGTAAACACTTTCGTGATCACTTGGAAGGGAAAGCCGAATTGGCCTCTAAAAAGCTTGACGCGCTCAGCAGAGCGAATCAGTATTTCATGCCGGCACATTGGTTGCAATTTTACAAAGCGCAAGTTCGGCATCCTATGGAATACTGTTCTCATCTCTGAGCCGAGCCACCCCAATGCCAGCTCCTTCCACTTAACCGCATCCAGCGCAGAGCAGTTCGTATAATCAAAAACCAGTTCTGTCTGATCGTCTCAACTCACTGGCGCTGCGTAGGGATGTAGCATCCCTTTGCATTTTCAATCTCATCTACGGAGGATTGCTCTGAGGAATTGTTCGGATTTATTCCAGCCAACAAATTTCACGAATGCACATGGCGTCAAAATTCACGATACCGTCGTCACAATCTGGATGCTTGGCGGTCCACTAATGTGCGTTTTACTAGGAGTTTTCTTCCTCGTACAACTTCTCTGTGGAATTGTTTACCACCGGGGCTTTTTCCAGACCGATACGACTTAGGGACCTTCAAGAAAAGAGCTTACTCCTTTCTAAAACGGCGACAACGCATCTGCAATTACCCTGGTGTCACGGTTGTTCATGGGCAGCGGTAGTCACTTATTATCATGTGAGCCGCATTCTCGTTTGCCTCTCTTCTTTAAAAAAAAAACATTAAATATATATTCCTCTGGGAAAATTAATTAATGTTAAGTACGTAATATTTCATTAACAAAATCCTATAAATTAGAAACAAGTCACATCATGCTAAGAGTAAATACCTGCCGCTTTACTCGTTATTAATTCGTGGGCTTCATCAGTGGCACCCTCTTTTAATTACCAACGTTTAATGAATAAGCGAAAATTATCTTTTGTTTGATTCTAAAACCCTTTAAGCGACATTCTTGCCGTCTTAATAAGGTTTTGTTATTAAAATAATAAATAGAATGTTGTAAAGTGACTGACGCCTGTAATATTAGAAGACCTAATTTAACTGGATATTTTTCTGTTAGTAGCTGTTTTTGAAAAATGTATAAAGAGGTATACTTGTTAAGCAAGAACTGCATATTTCGGTAAACTTGAGGTGTGATATTTTTAATAATTTATCATCACCATATATATATATATATAGGTTAAATTATTTGACCAGTAACATAAACATAATTATAACATAAAATAGAGATTACTATGGGCATACGTTTTCAACTTTCGCCACAAGTATTTAACATTCTAAGATCGAAATATTTTATATTTTGTAAGGAAATAAGTACAATGTATATCCTATTTTTTAATTGCTTTACTTAGTTGTTCGCTACAATGTCTGCCTCTCTGGACTTGTGGTCGTAAACGCGACAAACGATCGTAACGTCTTGGGTTCAAATCCCGGGTCAGTCCAAAAGAAATCAGATGATGAGTTTTTCTGTTAAGAAATTCTCAGTAGCACTACGCAGTCAAGAAATATGGCAGTGTATACTCCCGTGCCTGGGAAAGCACGTCGAACGTCGAAATATTTTTTTTAATTCCTCAAACATTTAAGTTTCCTCACGATGTTTCCTTTCACCGCCAAGCAAGTAGTTGACTGAGATTCAAACCTATCCGAAGCCAATGCGAGGATCAATCAGATTCCCGACGCACCAGATTGACCACTAACACAAAGTGTCATAGTTTTAGCAACATAGATGAACAGTATATTATTACCTATTCAAATTATTTAATTATTAGATTATATAAATAAATAATATTTCATCGCTATAGCAACTTTATTCTTTGTCTTTTTTTACTTGAATTTATTGTGCTGCTTATTTCGTTCACTTTATATCAAACTAAAAATAAAAAGTAACATAAAATGGAATAATACTTATCTCTCTGTCTTCCGCTCTCGTAACATATCATAAAAATTTCTTTGTTGACGCGCTTAAAACGCTGAAAATGTGTAAAGATTTTTCCGTGCCATAAAAGCTTTGAATAGACGTACGGAAGAGGCGACACGGATGAGACAATGTAGTCAAGTTTGATTGGCGTGAGTTTGATGCGATGTTTAAACAGTTTTGATTGCGCTAAATTCAACGTTTTTGCTACAAGTTTGATTCCCTACGCTTAGTGAAGTAAGCTATCCTTTGAATTATAAAGATATGGTAATTGCTATGATATTTTTATTTTATTTGATACTTGTTAGTTTATTTTTTATAACGGTAGTAAGACTAGTAAAACTTATTCACTGATATCGTGCATAACATAACTAGATAAAAACCTTTGTAATATATCGGAAATATAAGATTTTTCTGGTTTTTACCATAGTCTTCTCTTACGACATCTACAAAAAATAGGGTGATGGATTATCTTATATATTAAAACTATTTTACGGAGATCTTTAATTTCACATTCCTCTTTCATACACGTGACTAATGCCTGCAGTTCTGCCTCTGATGGTGCAATAAGCACTGCATCATCAGCATACAGCAGACAATTTACTTTTATGTCACCCAATTTCACACCCAAACAGCTATCTTTCAGCTTCTGTAAACAGCTGTCTAGATACAGTATGAACAGCCAGGAAGACATGACACAACCCTGCATTACGCCCGTTTGGACGCTAAACATGGATGACAGGTCATGCCCTACCCGCACACAGGCTTTACAGTCACAGTAAAGAGACTGCACAGCCCTTAGCAATCGACCATCCACACCATACCCCGGCAACAGTTCCCACATTTTTTTCCTTACAACCTTATCAAATGCTTTCTCAAGATCCACAAAAGCACAAAAAATCTTCTGGTTAGCAGCCAGAAGCTTCTCCGTGATCATGCGGAGAGAAAACATTTGACCCGTGCATCCTCTTCCAGGTCTAAATCCGCATTGTGCCTCCCATTGAAATCTTTCCGATTTCTCTTGCATCCTACGTGTCAAAACTTTCGAGTAAACTTTACTTGCTAAACTGGTCAAGCTGATCGCCCGATAGCACCCGCAGTCAAAATGTGAACCTTTACCTTTATATAAAGGCACAATGACTGCGGATCGCCAATCATCCGGGACATCCCCCGTCCGCCAGCACAAATTGCACAGCAGATGAAAGCTGTCCCAGACGCGAGGCCCACCATACTTGACCATTTCAGCAGTAACTCTGTCTAGTCCCGCAGCCTTACCACATTTCAAACTTTGAATCGCACGTTCAATCTCTTTCATACTGATGACTTCAGTGTCATCGAGGTCGGAGTCTGGCGTACCAGTCACGGCGTCATCCCCAGATCCCTCACTAAGATCATCACACGCATACATTTCTCTATAAAATTCGCTCTATCGTTGCATGACGTCCTATTTTTCTGAGAGGACGTCATTAGTTCTCGAAAGCACTTTGTTCATTCTTAAGGCCGTCGCACCACTTCGGGTTCTTCCAACCTCTTTCCAGAAGAGTTTGGAGTTCTCCTTAAAGTTGTGCGACAACCTTTCGTCCGCTTCCATTCTACACCTTTAACGCACTTCCTCAATCAATGCTTTCGTGTGAACGTTCTGCAGCCTATATCTTTCTTTCATCTTCTCTCTCATATCCTTATCATTACTAGAGGCCAAGTAGTCTAACCATGCTTTCTTCTTCTTCTTTACAGCTTCTTTCACTTCATCATTCCATCATGCATCTCTTCTTTTACTACTGCCTCTTTTTATTGTTCCACACACTTCATCCGCTGCAGTTACCATTCCATCCCTAAGGTTCTGCCATGTTCTTTCCTCACATTCTTTTCTGCCATCGATGGTGTCAAGCTTGAGCATGGACTATCGGAACTTTTTTCCAATACCGGTTTTGTTTCGATATTAAATTTTTTAATACCGATATTCCGGTATTTCGATATTTTTCCGATAATATGGCTAAAAAAAAGAGATCAAATTTGTTTAAATTAAACGTTGTTAGAGTCCAAATTAGAAATAAGACACTAATAAAAAGTAGATCAACGACATTTATTATTGCAATCTTATATAATAATTAGAATTTAAAAAGTATGAAACACAAAAATAAACAATTTCTTAACATACTCTGCTATGTCATAAAATTAAAAAATCAACACAAGTTAAAATAAGTAATTGAGTAACATAATATATAAATAAATATTACATTAAACGCAAATAACTGGATATTAAATTGGTGGGGTGACTATATAATCATCTTACAACATATGGCTTCAAAAACGAAGCCTACGGCAATTCACGAGAACGCGATTGCTGAAATATGGAACGTAAGTAGCAGAGGTCATCCAAGGTATTGTCTTTGAGAGACGATCTTATTTTGTTAAACGTATATGCCGCAGACGAGAACGCTCTTTCAGACTCTACACTCGTGGTATCGGGGTATCGTGAGTTAATGTCTGTACGCCATATCTAAATAGAACCCGCGGTTGCCACCATTTTCAAACAATGCCATTTCAATTTGAATTAATTTATGCTTATCATTTTCACCATAACCACCATCTCTGTTAGC
Organism: Parnassius mnemosyne; assembly: GCA_963668995.1. Taxonomy (NCBI): domain Eukaryota; kingdom Metazoa; phylum Arthropoda; class Insecta; order Lepidoptera; family Papilionidae; genus Parnassius; species Parnassius mnemosyne. Next base: position 10,126,008 of record CAVLGL010000159.1, read on the forward strand.
TTCATCTTCTGTTTCATTTCTATTTCGCATATTTGTATTTTTCTCCTTCAATGATTTTTCAATTTCTTTATTTAGTTCTTTAGCAAAATCAACGCTTTCGAAATCTCCACTCACGCTGCTGGCGCTATTATCCAAGGCCAAATCATCCATAACCCTAACCACAGGTTCATCTTCAAAATTTTGAGTTAGTGAATAAATTTCCTCCACCATTTCTGGGGTTTTTGGGAACTCGGCGGTAGCAACTTCACTGAAATATGTTTCAGGATTTTGGAGATACTGCAAAGTAGATGCAATAGAAAGTCGTCTTTGGGAAATGCGCACGCGCAATGATCTTGCGAGAAGTCTTGACAGTGTAGAATTTTGACTATCTCATTTACGTAGCATAAATTTCATAGCCGCATCAGCAGTTAATAGAGTTGCATCACGCCGGCACAAAGCTTCGACTGTCACTTTGATAATATTCAGACTTTTCTGGAAATTGTCCAAAGTATGAAACTCGCCCTGTGTGAACTTGATATCAGAGTTCATGGCAATCAGTGCTTTGGATACACATGATCTTAACCTATTGAATCTATCCACCATAGTAGAGATGCTTCCCCAACGAGTCTTACAATCGGCTAGTAGCTGGAGTTCTTTTCCCGTATCCTGTTTTACATGTTTCTGTAGAAACATGTAAAACAAGAAAGCTCAAATTCTGAAAGCTTTTCTTTCAAAAGTCTGATACACGTCTCAGATGGCATTGAACCATCCATTCGCACCAAACCCAGATTTTTGAAACGTGAGCCATCTGTGAACTCAACTCCTATGTGAATGTTGATTTTCATATATCTGGCGTTACGAGATGATGTCCACTCATCAAAACTCAAAGAAAACTTTTTACCAAGGGCTAATAGATTTCTCAGTTCAGTCACCAGTTTTTTCTTTTCCTGTTTACTATAGTTTATGACTATATTTTTTATACCTTTTGGAGTCTTCGGTAATTTATTGTAGCCAGAATTTGTAAACAGTCTTCGCAGATCCTCAGAAGTACAAAATACACTGAATGGTATTCCGTCCAAAGCTGCCATTCTACTGACGGTTGTTTCAATGGAGTGATTACTTTGAAAATAATCAGTCAATTTCCTTTTTTTACCATCGATGAGGACGCTGAACAAGATTCGCCTTTTGATTTTGACACAGCGGTCGTAATGGTTGGAGAAGCAGATGTAGATGGTCGGTTTATGCTACTGTCATTAGTGTCTTCATTGTCAGACTTTGAATTAACGTTACTAATGTCTATTGTATGCGACGATTTTAAATGAACGCGAATACCAGTTGTTGTGCCACCGTGAGATCGTATTATTTTTTGGCATAAATTGCATTTGCCTGACTGATCATCTTCTGCTCGGAGAAAGTAGTGCCAAACTGAGGTTTTATCATCACACTTTTTTCCGAATTTTTCATACTTCATATTTTTACAAGTAAATTTGTTTGTTCAAGGAAGCTGAAAGCCTGTAACAAAACAATTTTGACTAAATAACTTTGACCAACTAAAGTTCAGATTTTGTACATTTGCGAACTCATTTTAAAATTGAAGCCTATAATAGTACATTGTAATACAAGGGGCTAAAATGACCCATTATAGACGAGGTCGTTTTACTACCGAGCTTTAGCTAGGTAGTAAATAGGAACCGAGTTAAATTCCTTTTTTTCCCAAGGGCATAATATGCAATTTTACGCCCGCTCTGGTACGCTATTATGACGGTCTTTTTCTTTTCGAGCAAGAGGAGTGAAAAATATATCATTACATATAAATTTATCTTTGAGATAATCTAACGGTTCAAATCAAAAGTAATAATAAAAGAAACAATAACATTTTAATCAAAGTAGCCCGTTAAAATGTAATAAAAATCATAAATGTAATGCTCGTCGTATTTGTATGTACACTTACCCACTTTGTTTGTCCGACGAGTGAATGAAGTAAAACAGCGACGTCACAAAAACAACACAACTTTGGCAATGCACACGTGCGTGCTTTTTAACATAAAAATATGAACTGCGCTGAATGAGTGACACCGAGCGTCGAGCGCAACTATCTGGTCGAACCGGGCGCTGTGATTGGTCGAGCGAGGTGGAGCGAGCTACCCGACCCCCGAGCCACCCGCGCCCCGCCGCCCCAAGGCGACCAAAGTGTTGTATATGTCACCGTAAAATTGTCAAACACGTTATATTACAATATAACGTATTTGACAATTTTACGGTGACATATACACACTTTTATTCGGAAATAATCATTTAAAAATGACATATTTCTAAGCCTGCTACTGGCATAATATAGCACTCGGTTTTTATCAATTAAAAGATCTGTATTTCTGTACCTGTGTTAACAAATAAAAGTGATTTGATTGGATTTGATTTTGTCACTGGAACATACATAATTATTATTACCCGTTAGGTATGCTTTACATTAATTAAAATTAATGAAATAAGTAAAAAAAGATTCTATTGCCTCTGGTTTTTTTAATATAAAGTATCGAAAAACCGATGTCAGTGAAATCCAATATCGGTTTTTCAATATCGGATTTTTGGTCCGATAATCCGGTTTTTCGATATTATCGAAAACCGGTATCCATGCTCTATGTCAAGCTATTCGGCTACCCTCGCATGATATTTGTCCCTAGTAGCCGCTTCCTGAAGCTTCCAGCTTCGGATGCGACAGACCGACTGTGGTTCTGTTACTGCCGTCCGGTAGCGCCAACCCGCGAACAGACCCCTAAATCTAGTAATCACTAGATAGTGATCCGTTCCCAGGTCAGCACCCCTGAACACTCGCGTATCCATCACCTGTTTTCGCAGTTGGTCATCCATCAGGAACAAATCGATCATACTTCTCTCATTCTTTCGTTCTCTAGTATACATATGGATTTCCTTGTGATTAAACATAGTGTTTGTCACAAGAAGACCCTTTTCCTTGCACACCGCCAGTATAAGCTTGCCAGCATCATTAACCCTTTTATCGCCAAGTTAACGCCCTATTATCGAAGACAGCAGCACCCCCACTCCCTGGCAGGCGTTCTCGCTCTCCGGGACTCCGAACCATAGAGCTAACGCCCCGCCAGGGAGCTCTTCAGTACCACTGCCCTTCCGTTTGGTCTCCGACATACACACGACATCTAATTCTCTTTCGTTCATTATTTCGATCAACTCATTCGTCTTATCTCTCATGCCTCCTCTTACATTCTACGTACCAACTCTGCACTCTGTCCTCCTCACTAGTGTAACAATCCAACAAACTAAATTTATAGCGATTGCTGTTTACCCATTTAACTTAAAATTAACTAAATAAAACTAAATTTATTACAATTTATACTGAGCCGTTTATTACAATTTATACTAAGTGTGTAGTGCCGGTTAAGAATATCCACTAACTCATGTCTACCTGTGGGTGTCGCAAGAGGTGACAACCCTCCACCTCCCATGGCCCCACCAACCTTACGGTTATACGGGCCGAATCTCGAGAGATGCACGCGGTACTTGCTCAGGGCTCTTTCCCGCATGCACTTTCTTGACTCTCTACAAGTTATTTAATCTACTCCTTGTCCCGTAGTGTCACTCTCCCTTTCTGGGCTGGACGAACACGTTACGCCTTCGGTTCCGGGCAGAATCCTTACTTCGTTCCTCTCCATCGCAATTCTCCGCGCATGCCAACCATGCGCAAACTCCCGCAGCCGGCCAAAGCTCTGCTTACCGTCCACGAGGTCCGGGTAGTAAACCGGACCCACCCCTCTGCGTACCATTCCGTCCATCATCTTACATCTCAGGTCATCATACAATTCGCACTCCCATAGCACGTGATGCCTATCCTCATAGGCAGCACCGCAATCACACATACCAGATTCAACCAATTTCATGTCATGCAGTCTCTTTCGAAAACATCCATGCCCACTGAGTATCTGCGAGACTTGATAGTCCGGCACGACCCAATTCGCATTGAGCCGCGCCGACACGTCCGGGAAGAAGCAGAATAACTCTCTTCCATTCGTCTCGTTCATCCATCGTTCCTGCCATACATCCATAACTTCAACCCAGATTTCGCGCTTACGCCTGCTCAACTCCCCATTCTCAACGTTTCTACGCGCCTGGTCAATCCTACCAACACGAGTTACCTCCAGATCGGCCGGCAGGACGCCGGCTAATACCGGGAGCACCGCAGTACTTATCGTCCTGTACCCCTTTGTCAACAGCACGAGCGAAGATCTCTGCGATCTCAGCAGTGCCGTTCGCACTGTATAGTTCCCCACCCGATCAACCCAAACGGCTGCAGCATATGTCACTATTGGAACATATGTACCCTTATATAGAACACGGAGTGCGGGGTAGCGTATGCCCCAAGAAGATGCCGACACCCGCGACATCTTCCCAAAGCATCGCCCAGCCCTCTCTCCCATATCTTTGGCGTGCTGAATAAAGAACAGACTCGTGTCTAACGTGACACCCAATACCTTGGTCGACGTTACGCTTTTAACTGACTCAGTCCCCATCCTTATAACAGGTGGTCGCTGGAACTTGCCTTTAATGGTCATGGTACATGACTTCGCGGAGGAGAAGGATAACCGGTTCCTCTCTCCCCACGATGATACCAACTCCAGTGCAGATTTGGCCGCTCTCTCTATTTCAGCTCTAGAGTTCGCCTCTATCAAAAGTGTCACGTCGTCTGCATACGCCAACATTTTCGTCCCTAAGGGGAACGGCAGCCTCAACAAATCATCCAGCAGTAAATTCCACAAGGTCGGTCCAAGGACCGATCCCTGCGGGCAACCCATGGTCGAGCGTTTCCATTCGGCACAGTCACCCACGAATATACCCACTCGCCTGTTGGTGAAATAGTCCACCAACATGCGGTAGATATTAGGTGGAATCCCTCCTTGTTTTGCCTTCAGCAGTATCATTGGCCACCATGCATTATCAAATGCTCCTGATATGTCCAAAAAGACGGCTTGTACATACTTGCGCTGCGACTCGCGCGCAGTACTAAGCACGTCTTGCAGCGCCGTTACCGTGGACCGACCCGGCGAAAACCCGTGCTGGTATTCCGATATGCCCCTCACCAAGCTCGGAGCACACCGCAGCAGAACTCGCTCCAGCAACTTCCCAAAGATGGGGAGGAGCGTAATCGGGCGGTAGGCCTTGGGATCTGTTAATGGCCTATCATTACCTTTCGGAATAACTATCAGCCGTCCTTTCTTCCATACTTCGGGGAAAACCCCCTCTTCCACACATTTGGCATACACCCAGTGGAATTCCCTAGGTGCAGCTCTCCACACATTCTTAACAATTTTGGCACCAATCCCGTCCAGTCCCGGAGCAGTGTTGGGCAACGCCCTGACTATACCCCCCAAACACCCAATGGTTGGGGGAACGGCAGCCGATCCAGATGGGGTGAAGGCGGCCATGAGACGCACCCGCCCATGAAACTCAGTGTCCTTGGACGAATCATCGTCCGGACACAGAGCCCCGAGCAGGCCCCGCACGGCCTCCCTCACCCCCCCCCGAATGTCGCTCCGCGTACTCAATGGCATTAATGATATTACTGGGAGGACGATATCTCCCGCTAGAGATCTGATATGCACGTCCCCATGGGTCAGCATTTCCCATCTCCGAGATTTTTCTAAAATGGGCCAATTCCGTATCCCCCATCAACTGTCTATATCGCGCTCTCACACTATGGAATCGTTCCATGGCTAATTCCTCAGACCTGCCTCCTTTTCTTCTAGTCTTTTGCCATGCCCTTCTCGCATCACATACTTTTTTCCTCATTCTGTCAAGTTCAGGCGTCCACCACTCATAGCCGACCTCCCGTCTAGGGCGAGCACTCCCCAGGACATCTTCCGCAGATCGAACCACAATGTCAGTGAACTGCACACAAAGACGATCAGCCGGCTGCCTTACTTTCAATGCGCCCATTCGTACATGAATAGTTCCACGAAAGAAGCCCCAGTTCACCCCCCGGTCCCGAAAACGGGCAGGGACCTCCACCGGCCCCGGGAGCCTCGCATGTGGTTCTCCTCCAACTTTGTATATTATGAGCCGATGGTCGCTCGAGCTGACGCAGTCCAGGACTCGCCACCCTGTGATCGAGACTCCTCTGGAGGAAAGAGTGACATCTATATTGGACTCACCCATTGCACCCGAAAAGGTGCTCGGTTGGCCTTCCACGTTGACTATCACCAATCCCCGCGACGTTATAAAATCCTCCATGGCAGTACGACGGTAAGCAGCTTCATGGCCCCTACCTACGATCTGTTCAGCCACACTGTACCAGAGTGGCGAGTGCGCGTTGCAATCCACTCCAATTACAACGCGCTTGCCTTTCAACTGGTCAAGTACGGTCTCTAGATGTTGCAGGTGATAATCAATGTTATGGCTATATTTAAAATAAGCCGAGACGATGTAGAGACCGTACTTATCCACATGGCACACTACACAGTAGGGATTACTTAGGTGAGGCAATCCAGCCACACCCAAATTTCCGTTGCAGACCTTGATACCAGCCTGCGATCCATCGCCGAACTGTACTACTTCCTGCACCTGCGGCCACTGTTCCTGGACTAGGAAAATATCCAAGTCCAGGTCCCTCGCAAGTGCAGGGAGCTCCTTGGTGGCCATCTCGCCGCGCCCCAAATTGAGCTGTCCAATTGATAAGTAATTTTTATCCGCCATACTGTGTAGTGTTGACCGCCCTCTCCTCCGCGTACACCCTAGCCGGGCACGTCTTCGCCATCGTGGCATGGTTCCTTGCGCCCGGCTTGCCAAACCTGCGACAAGTAGCACAGCAAGTGTCGGCTGATTTGCAGGCCTCTCGGCTGTGACCCTCTTCTCCACATTTGCCGCATGTCTCCTCTTTTGCCCTGCAATATTTAGCAGGGTGCCCGTATTGCTGGCTGCCCGTATTGCTGGCAAGAGGTGACAGTGGGAAACAGGCAGGAGATGGGCAGAAGCATCTTCCCGATAACAGCATTATTACAATAAAAAAACTGCAGTAGTCAACCCGCTCGCCAAGCGTAGCAACTATGGCAAATATTCCCCCATTACGAAAGTTACGAAGAGACAGCCCCAGTCCCCGGCGGGCCTACTATACCTAGCTACGGTGGTGACCATGGTAACGACGATGCATGGGGTACATAGAATCTCCGGTGGAGGTTCAGTTGTCACCTAAGAAAACTTGACCTGGCAACATACAACGCCCGAACCCTGAGGACCGACGAGACAAGTTACGCTGGAATATTAAAGGATTATTCGAGATCCGAAGAGAGGGGAAGGACACGATAATCCTCGAATCCGGCAACTTGATCTATCACCGACAGGGCGAATCTTATCGTCCACAACTTTCTCGTTAACAACGTTGTAAAGATTGTGAGTGTGTCGACGAGGGTTGCGTACCTTATACTCATAATAACCAAACGGTATTCATTGCAAACCATACAGGCTTACGCACCAACCTTGGCATATCCCGATGAGGAGGTGAAAGAAATGTATGAGGATATCTCTAAAGCCATGCATTCCTCCAAAACCCACTATACGGTGTTAATGGGAGACTTCAGTGCAAAACTAGGCACAAGAGAGAACGGTGAGCTGAAAGTAGGGAAATTTGGAATAGGGCAACGGAACCCAGGGGGCCAGCAGCTGGCTGACTTCGTGGAAAAAGAGGGATTCTTTATCATGAACTCTCTCTTCCAGAAACAGCCCCATAGGAAGTGGACCTGATCGAGCACCGACGGTTCGACAAAAAATGAGATTGACTTCATTATAACGACCAGATGACAACTATCCAGTGATGTCTCAGTGATCGCGAGAATGAAAATTGGTATTGATCCCCGAATGGTTAGAGGCACACTGAACCTAAACGTTAAGTTGGAGAGGTGTCGTCTAATGAAGTCGACGCTCCGTTACCTCAATCTCTAATCCAAAGTCCCGAAAACTTTCAGTTCGAGTAATAAAACCGTTGTCAGTGCCTAGAAGACTGCAATGAAGTGGACTGTCTATGCGGTCGGAGCTAAGTTCTGCAAGACCCGCCGCAGAAGAACACAAAAACTCTTGGATCACACTCTTAATCTCATGGCTGTTAGACGAGAAATTAAATTGCAGTCTTCAACAAATTTGACAGCATACAGGCAACTGAATAGACATATCTCCAAATGCATGCGGCGGTACTTACGGAACAGCAATATAGCTTGTATTGAAGAAGCGATCGTGCGGAAACAAGGCTCCAAATTCTTTGTCAGAAATCGGTCTACCATAAAGTACCAACTGTCAAAGCTGAAGACCAAGTGTGGCAGCATCGTTTCATCCCGTAGCGAGTTTTATCCGGCACTATTCCGATGATACCCTTGACTGACTGGATTGGTCTGAGCAAGATTAGAATGTCTCTCCAGCACCTTAAAAACGGCAAGGCCCCAGGTGAGGATGGAATTACAGCTAAGCTTGTGAAAGCGGGTGGAAAACCAGTACTTGAAGTCCTTCAGAAGCTCTTTGATTCCGTGGAGCAGAAGTGCGGTGGTCTTGTTCTTCAAGAAAGGCGACAACGCTCTCTTGAGAACAACAGACCGATTTCTCTTCTGAGCCGTGTCTACGTGCTGTTTTCGAGAGTCATAACGAATGGTCTCGCACGCAGACTCGACGACTTCCAGCCTCCCGAACAAGCTGGTTTCCGAAGTAGATTTAGAACCATAGACCACATAAACACCCTTAAGCAAATTGTACAGAAGACGGAAGCGTATAATCTGCCATTTTGCCTAGCGTATGTGGACTATGGGAAAGCCTTTGATTCCGTCGAAATTTGGACGGTGCTACAGTCCCTTCAGCGGTAACAAGATGACTGTCGGTATATCGAAGTACTGAAGTGATTATACAGTAGGACTACGATGGCTATCCGAGTACAGAATCAGAGTACAAAACCTATCCAACTGCAAAAAAGTGTAAGACAGGGTGACGTTATATCTCCGACATTCTTTTTTTTTTTTTTTATTCTTTTTTATTTAAGGGACTTTCGTTATTATTAACATGTCAGTCCCATTGTACCTTATAACTAAATAGCACAAAAATATTTAATTACTTATACATTACTTAATAAATGATAAACCATTTGGGCAGCATCTGACAGTGGTTCAGAGAGTATACTTTGATATTCCCCTATGCGACATTCTTCACAGCTGCATTGGAAGACGTTTTCAAGCTACTTGACTGGAAATTACTCACCTACGATTTGGTAACGATATAGTCCCTATGGCACAATCGCTGGAGGATCTAACACTATGCTCGATAACCTTAATAGTGTCTCCCATCGGATAGGTGTTAGGATGAACATAGCCAAAACAAAGATCATGTTTAATGTCCATGTCACACCTATGCTGGTAGTTGTTGGGAGCACTAAGCTAGAAGTTGTTGACGAGTATGTTTAGCCGACAAATAGCCCGACTAGGTAAGTCCGACTATGACTGAGACCACAAACTGATTGACAATCAACGGATTCAACTCGGCAGGGCAGTGTTCGGGAAACTACGACACATCTTCTGATCAGGTATACCTCAAATCTTCAAAACGAGACTGTACAACCAGTGCGTCTTGTCAGTGATGACTTATGGAACTGAGACTGAGACATGTTCCTTCACTTCTGGTCGTATGAGGACGCTCAAATTCGCACAGCGAACTATGGAGAGAGCTATGCTCGGGGTTTATATATATATATAAGATATTGTTGAAAATATACAATGAAATACACTGTACTGAAATCTACATACTAGGGGCACACTGAAATGATCGGGAATAAGAAAAACCACATACACGGTATAGCTAAGTTGTATTTTATTGTTTTTCGAAGTATTCTCCGTTCAACTTAATGCATTTTTCACTTTTCGTGCAAACCAATCATTAAAACAGTAATTCCAGTCTGAAGTTGATGTTGACAAAATTACTGATTTGTACGCTTCCACCGCTTCCTCGGGGTCTTCAAACCGTTGACCGCGTAATAAATCTTGCATTCTAGGGAATGTAAAGAAATTGTTTGAGCTCAGGTCAAGACTGCACGGAGGGTGGCTCATCAGCTCAACGTTTCCCTGCTTCAAAAATCATTTGTCTTCCGAGCCGTATGGGAGCTTGCATTATCGTGATGTAAGATGATGCGACGTTTCGGGTTATTTTTTCGGAGTTCGGCTATCATTTCTGGCAAACAAACCGTGATATACCATTCAACCGTAACCGTTCTGCATTCCTGTAAAGGAGTTGTAGCAACATGCCCCTTTTTCGACACAAACTTAGTGACCATTTTCTTTGACACGCTGCGGGAGCGAACCACTTTCGTTGGTTTGACCTCGTCTTCGATGACCCAAACTGACTGACTGATGTTTTCTTTCAGGTTTGTATGAATAAATCCATGATCCGTCACCTGACACGATATTATAAACGGCATTTGACTTTCCTCCGGTGAAGCGCTGCAGAGTATTCCGGCACCAATCTACACGAGCCGCCTTTTGCTCTTCGGACAAAATATGGGGAACCCAGCGGGAAACTAGCTTTCTTACACACAGCTCATTATGTAATATCGACTGAATTGCGGTCATTCTAATACTGATAACAGCCCAAATCTGCTCGTATGTCACATGACGGTCATCTAATATAATAGTTCGCATAGCTGTTATGTTTTCAGGCGTGACTGCTGTTCTTGATCGACCTGCAGAAGAAACAGTGCTGAGCGACACACGACCGCGTCGGAACTCTGCATACCAGCGGTATATTGTCCTTTGACTCGGTGCTTCAACATGATAAATCGAAACAAGTTCGCTGAGATATTTATCTTGAGATAAGCCGCGACAAAAATTGAGACACGGAAATGTTCACGCGTGAGCTCCATTTCTGTTAACGAAGTGTCAACTTTAAACCAACATAGTTTTTGTTTTTAAACATTTTTTTATTTGTTTGAATGTTATTATGATTCTAAGAGGCCAGTATTTAAATTCTATAAAATGATTTATTGTAACTCAATCCGAAATATTCTATTCCCAAACATTTCAGTGTGCCCCTCGTACCAACATACATAATCTATACTTGAGCGATTGACAATTCCTTCGCCATACACACACTTTTTACACTTTGGCATACACGCTACTATAATTTAAATATCTAGAACTTGGAGACATCTTGCTGTTATATTTGTTCTATTTTATTTAAAGACGTGGTAGAGCCACGCTGCAGCTATATTAATAGTATAGTTGTAGCATGAATGGGTCGGCTCGACCGGGGAAGAACCACGCTCTCACAGAATACCAGCGAAAAATGGCAGCTTGACATTGCTGTGTTTCGTATGATCAGTGTAGAGAACCGAAGACCCTTTTTATTGGAAAAGAGGCATTTTATCTTAGTCCTTACGGCTGACACCGCATCTGCATTTAAGTTCGCAAACGAAGATAGATGTAGATGTCTATGGGCCACAGTAACCACTTACCATCAGGTGGACTGTGTGCTCGTTTGTTACCCTTATTTTATAAAAAAAAGTCCTATGTCATGTATATGTACATTATTTAAAACTTACTAAATATAAATTCAAATAACACCATATCACAAATACAGGGACATGATATACATTGCAATTGATAGCCCTCCTAAAGGATGGTAGCAGGTTTTAATCTAATACTTGCTAAATAAGTATTTGCTGCCCTAGGTTTTGCTATGTTATTGCTAACCTACCTGGGAACTTATATAATATTTACTTAACTGATGTAGTAAATTGGCGACTTCTTAAATTAAAATAAGGCTTCACCTTTCACAGTACCTCTCTAAAATATATAACATCTAATTTACATGAAACCTAGAAGTAGTGATATACACTTGCTGCTATACTTGTATTTTTCTTCACTTTCTATCATGAATAAACTAGATGATAGGAGATGATTCTAGTCTTAGGTGTAACCCGACTGGATAAGACTTAAAAGATGGATGAAAATTGAAGTGTGATAGAGAAGTATTGAGTGTGTTGAGTAATGTTTTTAAACGGATTTTTTCAGAAATAATTATTCCTCTAAAGGTGGTGTTCTATAGCGTTGTTAGTTAGTCTGGTATAATATAAATATCTAATAATGTAATATTCTAAAAATATTTAATTCACTTATTTAAATCTATCAAATACTTGTTACAGCTCATCTTTGGTATGGTACAACAATAAGTTTTAGTCTATGTAACATCGTGCAATCGATATACTGTTCAGCACTAGTCTCTGGTTGTGGGTATATTTTTTTATTTATTTAAACTTTTATGTATAAAACGAAAAATCGTACATATGGTAGTCTTAATGCATTAAGGAATTGTCTCCCAGTGAACCATAAGGATAAGCAGAGATAAATATGGGAGATAGTGCAGCAAAAGTAAACTAATAATGAGAAAAAAAGATAATGAACTTCGAATAAACCAGCATAATATATTATATAGAAGGTATTATATATATACCTAGTCAGGTCATAAATTCTGTCACATGTTTAATATAAAATAATTGAAACAAGTTTATTCATTATGTATCCATTTATATACCAAAATGAACTTAACAAAACATAGATTCTTATGACTTTAAAGTTTATTCAAAATGACCTCCGTGATTTTGAACACAGGCCTTCAATCTGCGTGGCCAGTAGTCTATCGCAGCACGAACGAGGTCCATGTCAATATCGGCGGCTGCCTTAATCAAGGATGTCTTGAGATACTATAAACGGCATTTGACTTTCCTCCGGTGAAGCGCTGCAGAGTATTCCGGCACCAATCTACACGAGCTGCCTTTTGCTCTTCGGACAAAATATGGGGAACCCAGCGGGAAACTAGCTTTCTTACACACAGCTCATTATGTAATATCGACTGAATTGCGGTCATTCTAATACTGATAACAGCCCAAATCTGCTCGTATGTCACATGACGGTCATCTAATATAATAGTTCGCATAGCTGTTATGTTTTCAGGCGTGACTGCTGTTCTTGATCGACCTGCAGAAGAAACAGTGCTGAGCGACACACGACCGCGTCGGAACTCTGCATACCAGCGGTATATTGTCCTTTGACTCGGTGCTTCAACATGATAAATCGAAACAAGTTCGCTGAGATATTGTGTGACAATAGTGACTCCAAATTGGGATGAGGCTTTGAGCACGCCTTTTCCTCCAAGTGTTGCCATATCTTGTAATCTAACGTATTCAAATCTGGACTGGAGGAGGGCCAGTCTTCGTGCCGGATGAAGTCGATTTCACGCGCCGCCAGCCAGTCTTGTGTGCTCTTCGCTCTATGGGCTGGCGCCGAATCTTGTTGGAATACCCAGTGCCTGTTATTGAACATGGTATGAGAACCAGATTCCACAAGGTTCGTCAGGACTGTATTTTGATACACAACTGCATTCGTTTTTACACCTTTCTCACAAAAATGTACCTATGTTAAGCCCCAATAAGAAACTCCCAACCATACAATGAGCGAGGATGGAAAATGACCTCGTTGGACACGCGGAATACGGTTGCTCGCTTCTTCACTACTGTGTGCTTACACCTTATCATTTTGTTTGTTGTAGCTCTCTTCTACGGTAAAAATTTTTTCATCCGAAAAAATTATTTCCCGATATTTTTTCCCGCGTACCGCGTCAACAAAGCGCGGCATCTCTTCAGTCTCAGGTCCATTAGACGAGCATTCAAACGATGTCCTGTTTTTCTTCGATATGCCCGAAGCCCTAAGTCTTCATTTAACACCCTTTTCACCGTGGTTCTGCTTAACCCCATCTGAAGGGCCAACAGTTTCTGCTTACGTTTTGGGATTTTTTGGATTCGCGCCTTCACAGCTTTTATCACGGCTGGAGTCCTAACAGACCGAGGGCGACCACTTCTTAACCTGTCATCTACACTAGAGTCTTCATTGTATCGTTTGATGATACGATAAATGAATCTTTTGGTTATATTCAAATTTTTCAGTATGTCAAAAATTTGAATTGGCGCGTAACCGCAACGATGCAACTCAATAACTGCAACACAGTCTTCTTTAAGCGTCCACTCCATATTTAAAAATGAGTAAAATTCTAAAAAGTATACAGTTTTATTTTCAGGAACAATTCGAAATTCGAATTCAATAAACTTTTTTGTGGCCAGCATTCTAAAAGAAAAGTTGTTACTGTGTGACAATACTTATGACCTGACTAGGTATTTAAATTTGTAGAGTATATATATACAAATGTAAATATATTACTACAGACGTACACAAATCTACTTAAATACATTAAATTCATAAAAATATACATAATATTATATACATATATATTATAAGCCAGCCAAAATGCCCAGTCATTCCTTTTACTTTGCTACAAACGATCACTAAATTCAAATTCGTGTCAACCCTAACTTGAGTGAGTTCATATGATGCTAATTCTAATAGCTCTTCTTTATACGTGGTATTTATTATACGTGGTAGAGCCATGCTGCAGCTATATTAATAGTATAGTTGTAGCATGAAATGGGTCGGCTCGACCGGGGAAGGACCACGTTTTCACAGAATACCAGCGTAAAATAGCAGATCAATGCTGCTGTGTTTCGTATGGTGAGTGTAGAAAACCGGAGACCCTCTTTACTGGAAAATAGGCATTCTATCTTAGTCCACACGGCTGACAACGCATCTGCATTTTAATTCGCAAACGAAGATAGACGTAGATGTCTATGGGACACAGCAACCACTTACCATCAGGTAGACTGTGTGCTCGTTTTTCACCCTTATTCTATAAAAAAATATTAAAAATGTTCCTAATTTTAATTCTATTTTATTGTTGCTCAGTGTGTTTAGTGTTTTATATGGCAAATAATAGAAAATGTATAAATTTCTTTTCTTGGATCGTTTTCTGGATTAAAAGTATCAACTTAACCTATAACCACTGAATTAGTTAAAATATTATCTTAATTTATGTTAAATATGATAAAAACTTTAATAATTAACTTCCTTCTGCGTAGCATTGAAAGGAAGTTAATGGTTTTAGCTGGCAGTCTGTTAGTCTGTATGCCGACACAATAACTTCCGTTCCACAGGACCGATTGACTTTAAATTTGGTATGTGGATACCTTGAGGTAGTAGCTCGGTCGAGTTTGAATTTGGGTCCTGTAGGTCAAAGGGCACCAGAGATATGTGATTCATGCAGAAGGAAGTTGTTTTTCTTCAATTTACATTCAACTCGTTATTCTTTGTTTTTGTATGCTTTACACCACATGCAATGCAAACCTAGATGTCTAGTTGATTATCAATTCTATATTTTGAATATTATGTTGCTAAATGCCTTAAGCTATGTTTAAAAATATGTTTTTGTTTTGCGTTCTCTCTGGATGTTAATTATATTCGTGTCTTGCTAGCATAATTTTAAGATATCTTTTGACCTATAGCTAAGAGTGTGTTCTCTATTCCAATTAACATTGTAAAACATTTGCTATACTGCACATCTACTACTTTTGTCTTGCCTTGTAAACCGCTGCGATATTCTAGCCTTCCCTAACTTCTTGCTGTGTCCTTACCTCCCTGAGTCAATGACGCCTACATCGCAGCCGGTGCTGCTCTGTTCTACGCACCCTTGCGCCATGAACAACTGCAACATCAGAGGAATCTCAGATACCTTGCCGGCCGTTTAATAAATGATCGGCTCTTTTCTTGAAGGTCTTGATCGCCAATGGTAGTAAATTCCACATTGAACTTGTGCGAGGAAGAAAACTTCTTGTAAATAGCACAGTGATGGACTGCCAATCATCCGGATGGCATGGATGGTATCGAAAGTTTTATCGCGATGTGCAATGGTGAAATTGCCAAAATGGCCTTCCCTTCCATTTGACCGCGGAACTGAACGTCATTCAATATGTCGACGCCAAGGATTCCGATTCTGAGGCATTAAGGGGAGTGCGTAGAAACAGAGGAAAACGAACGACGAGGAAACGACTTTAGACACTAGTTTATTCCGGCGCTTGACGACGTGTTCCCGAGACATATTAGCACGGCCGGCGTATAGATATGGCCAGTGCTGTCATCTGCATAAAATGAATTTACTGGTTTGTGACATATCGTTAATATTGTATATTGATATCTGCTCAATGTTCAAAAACTTTATTAAACAAATTTTGCATAAAAAGCGTTATTATAATATTAAGGAATTTATGAATGATAATAACCCCTGGGAAAGAGGTGATCGCTACCAAGCTATTTCTAATTGTGTAACATACATGATTGTATGCTGTTATTTAAAAAAAAAAAGGTCCCGCTGGGTTTCTTGCTGGTTCTTTTCAGGACAGAGGATTTTTTGAACATTCAAATACATTATTTTGCGTCAAGTTAAAATACATTCATTTCGCACATTAATTATTATAGTAAAGAAGAGGATTAATATTGTCTTTTAAATTAATGTAATTTAATAAAGATAAATAACATTTATTTTGTAAGAAAGAAGCAGGGTAGACTGCTTCACATTATCCGAGACATAGGTAAACTTGGACTTACTAACCGATATGTCCTGGATATATCATCTTAGTGCCCGTGGTAAGCAGGTTTGTTGTAGCAATACGACTTTCCTGTGGACATCCCACACCCCTATCGTTAGTGGGTGGTGTCTTAGCGCGTAGCGTTATGATACGTAGGTTATCTTTCAGATTAAGGAGAGTGTTTTTGGTAATTTTTTTAAGTGCAAGAAGCATACTCAACTCCATGACTTAGTGCAATAGCTCTATAACACGTGGATTTTTGGTTACTGTCGTCTTTTTAGCGTGCTACTATGACAAATTGGTGCTGTTCTAATAATAATACTATCAATTTTGTTATCAAAGTCGATAGGGATCATCTAAGTGTGTTGTCAGAAGGCGTAATCCGTATGATAGTTGCACTAATGTTTACTGCTACTTGCGGTATTTCGTCTTGTGATGGATCTGCGGGTCGATGGAGGTATGCGGGTGCTGATGTCTGCTGCGATCATATGAGGGAACTTGGAATGATGTAAGCCCGTCGATAGTCGTATTGACGCTTGTTGCGTTCTGCAGTATTGCGTCTCTGCGGTGGTTGTTTGAAGGGTCGCTATTTTCAATGGAGCTCTCTGCGCCTTGGTTTGACTCACACCTAAGTAGCTTCGCCCAAGTCGGTTCCCTTAATGCATATACTCAACGTCAGTGACACAAACCCTTTCTGGTGGCGAATTATTATTATTATCTTATAACTGCCTTTTGCCTATTATGTCAACCTCTTGTAGAGTTGTATTGGTTGGTGGATCATATGTGTCAACCTCATACGAGTGGTAGCAGGATGAAGGAGATTCCCAAGGCAGCGGATGAAAGGCACTCAACATGGGTGGGATCCCATTCGCTTGCAGTATACTCATGACACCTTCTGCGGCTAGAAGCCGTACTGATCATACAGTTGGTAGTTGCTACCTTACACTTACATCACGTCTGCAGGGCCGGCGGACTGGCAGCTTGTGGCGCCCACGGAAGGCGTTTATAGTCAATGTGCCCTTATAAACTGTGTGACGTACTATCAAGGAGCCAAGCACTCTTTTATTGTTTCGCCAGTTATTTTGCTATGAACTATGGTCCAGTTCCAAACATAACGTCCGAAGCCCTTGTACGAGTATGGGGTATTTTATATAAATATTGTGAGCCTTTTCCAAGTGTGAAGTGGTTTATTATAAGGGACTGATTGATGTAAAACGGATTCAAGTGAAATAGAGACAATTTAATTTTTTTAACCCTTTTTAGCCCCATCTTGGTGAATGGGGTTCTTTAGCTATAAATTATAAGGCACTACCGACAGATTTCGATTGCTGTAGTAAATATTCATTCTTTCAAGAGACTCTGAAAAGAACTAAGTTACTAAACAAAACAAACGCAACGTGTTACAATATGCAAAAGAAACAGGGTAGGTGGTAGCACGCAGCATTGTGCCGTTCACAGGCTTGGAGTCGGAGCATGCACCGTTGACTACGACCGTAATGCTCCAATCTGAGAGAGAACTGGTATCTAATTGTATAATTACTCGGGAAGCCCATAAGACGCAAGCTTGTTTGTGCCAAATTCATTTGAAGAAATTCACTATGTCCAAACTAACCACCAAGGTCTCCCCCTTGGATTCGACCGCCTGCGGCCATCAGTGTGTTAAGTAAACAAGAATGTCACCAGCTGAACCACCCCGAAGGAAGTCGTCCTGGCGGTCACTAACCAGCTGGTGCTCCTCAAATTACCGCATGAGCTGATAGTTAATAATGGACTCCATTGTTTTTGTGAACAAGGAGGTGATGACTATATGCTTGTAGTTAGATGGATCAGAGCGGTTATTTTTTAGGTATTGGGTGTACGAAAGATGTCTTCCATGAATTTGGGACTCCGTCTAGGGAGTAAGAGTGCCAAAAAAGTTACGTTAGAACCAGTGCCCACTCTGTAGCAAACGTCCTCAGCACAATTGGGGGGATTCGGTCAAGTCCACTCAGCTCTTACATGTCCATTGAGAGGAGTGCTTTGCATACTGAGTACTGTGTGAATCTCACATTAAGCGTAGAGTACTCGCACCGCGGGATGATCGGCGGTGTGTTGCCCTCGTCCCCCCGTCATCGAGAATCGAGTTGGATGCAAAAAAGTGAGCCCTGTCATAGCATCAGTCAGAAAACACTCCTGCTTACTGCGTAATGCAGCCTCATAGGAGCTATCAAACCAAGGCTAAGATCTACCTCTGATGGGTACCATAGATGATGGAATAAATAGTTCCATTCCCTGAAGCACCAGATCATTGACAGAATCAGCAACAGCGCTCAGATCATTCGGCGAGAAGCAAGCCCGCTCTCATGGTTAAGATGCAAATAATGACCACATTTCGTCCCAATCTAACGACCTGTAATGCCAAACATGGCGGTAGCATTCAGAACGCAACCGCAAAGAGTGCTTGAGTGACACCCCACTCCGGATCAGACAATAGTCCGAAGAGGGGGGCATTGATGGAAACCTGATATCTGTCCGGATGAGAGGTCAGTAGAAGATCCAACAGGGAAAGTGCATGATCCTTCACGTCTAGAATCCACGTAGGTGAAGAAGTAGTTGTATCATACCATACGTCAAGACAAAGATATAAACAGATCTCCCCCATGATCGGTTAAACGTGAACCCAGGGCGTGGTGGGCATTAAAATCGCCAAGTATCACGATTTCTGCACATGGGATCTGTTTAAGCAAGGCAACTGTAGCCATTTAGACATAGTCGGTCTGTGTCGGCATTGCCGCTATAGGACCTATAGAGGCACCAGTAGACGTGAAGATCGTCGTCACTGTCTACGCGCACCCAAAGTATGAACAGCTCCTTTACCTTTAAGACTACCACGGCGTCGAGAACAGATATTCTCTCTGACGTATACGCAAACTCCAACCTGGACCACAATGAAGTACTATTCTGATAATTTGTACCCCGGGTACGAAAGGTACAAATCCATAGAGGACACTTGCATCTCGGTCAAAAATAGCAATGCCAGCTTCGCCGTCTCCAGATGGTAGTAGACGGCGTTAAGGTTTAAATGAAATCTCCTGATGTTGCAGAAATCTACGGCTAGCGTAGCAGGGGTCGCCATGGTTTTATCGGTCTTTTTGCCCGTGCAGTGTTAGCAGCTTTTGCCCCCCCCCTCCCTTTGGTCTTTTTTTAAATTCCGCTACCAAGTCATCGGGGAGCGGGGTGGGCTCCTGCCACCTACCTGTACTAATCAAACGACACGCAGAAGCAAGCTTCTACTACATGCTGGTACTCTGTGAGTTCATGGTACTTAAAAAATGCACTAGCTTTTCAGACAGCAAAACAAAATATTTCTGTAGGTAGAAAATTGATAAAGCGTACGGCTAAATCTTTAGTAATTTTCTCCCTACTCTGGAATTTAGCCAGTGGTGTTATCGGACCGATATAAAAAGAAGCCTGCTGAAAGGGAATTCCTCTGGTAATGCATAGGCCATGGGTGGTGGCGATCATTATCCATCAGATAATCCTAAAGCTCCTTTGCCTTATCTTCTTAAAAAAACTATTTCAAAATTGTCTGATCTGGAGTGTGCTGCCCTGGTTCGAGCCGGCCCATGCATGAAATAGCAGAAGCTGCCGCTTAGCTCTACCACTGTTAAAATTGCTAGTTACGCATGGTAGTCTTTTTTTTCTTTCTTGATTTTAGTACAAGAGTATTTCCCAGTGCTCTCAAGTGGAGGTGGGCAAAGTGTATCATTTTTGGGATTGGAACATTTGCATCTTGATCACTGAAATGTTCCGAAACACTGATATGTTTCATTTGGCTCATTTGTATCATCGACTCAAAAGATATAAAAGAAAGAATGTTCCCAATACATTAAGTTGCGTCGCGGGCGTTTATTACTGACTGATCCGTGAAATGTTATGTGGCAACAATGCTGAATAATATAAGTGCTTAGATTATTTATTGTGTACCGTAATAAGATTGTATATAAAATCGATTCTCCTTCATACTTTAACAAAAATGTCACTATGTCCGATTCATTATTTACAAAAATGTCCATTTACACAAAACAGCAATGTCTATCTACACAGAATTTACTCGTAAAGTATCATAACTCTAAACTTTATGATAAAAAAGAAGAAAGTAAAGTCCCAATAATCACTACGCAAAGAAATCCTAAACATAACTCAGTATGTTTTCGTAAACAGGCGCTAATGAATATAAACAATTTGACAAGTGCCGCATCAACGTAAAATGACAAGTTGTTAATGCAAATGTTACATACAAAAAACGACCGTATACTATTTGACACATAAGCGCCTTAGTGGTAATTTTTACGTGCATGAATAACGTCAGCGAAAATCCGTACGTTGAGTGATACACTTCTCATTTGTTATCTCTATCTGACTTGTGTGAATTATAATTATTTCGCCCGCTCACTCGCCACTCGTGAGTCAATAGTTAAGTTAATCATTGTCTCAGTCTCTCTCTCTCTCTCTCGCTCGTGACTCAGTCGCCTCGCAAGCGACGCGTCGCGCGAAATGAGCAAAGAGCAAAGTAATGTTTCACTGTTCCAGATACAAATGATACATTTGAAACGTTGTTACTGAACCAATCTTTTGTGTCACTTCAGTGATTCGTATCAGTGAGTCGTTTCCCTAAAGAGATACACACGCCTACTCTCTGCTTGAGAGCCTCAAGCAATATAGTAACCGCTGTTTACAAGATCAATAGCAATCATTGTTTTGACTTCAATTTCAAAAATAGTTAAGAAACCTATTAAAAAAGGCTGATCTTAACAAATACAATATTTTATCAAAATTTCAATACGGGTTTTGCAAAGGAATTTGCAACTTAAGACACAATTCTAGATTTTATCACGGAAGTCGACAAGGGAAATAATTGACTTACGATCTTTCTAGACCTTAAAAATGCCTTTGACACCGTTTTTATATTTGTTCTTGTTACAGTTACAGGTTAGAGTGCATTGAGATCAGGAGGATTGTGCTCTCTCTTTTTAATAGTTATCTTCATGATAGAAACCAAACAGTAAAAATATTATTGATAAATCCAATTGTGCATGCCTTAAGCGCATTAAAAAATTACGTATAACACTGTTATACTTTTTTTTTCAGTAGTATAAATACACACAAGTTTTCACTAATAACCTTACTTCCAATTTTCTGATATCTTTATGTCAAACTTCAATAAAAATATTTGGAAAATCAAAAAGTGCAGGACTCACAATGCCCAACGATAGTGAAAAATTTTAAGAAAAAATTGGAAATTGTAGTTCTATTCGTCAATGAGTTCCAGTAGCAGTCAACCAAGTACACCTTGAAGTCAGTCCGTCAAGTCCAGAGGTAAGGTCTCATCATAACTAACAAACCGAAGCAAAACTCGGCACATCTAGATTTCCTCGTCGAGGAGTTCCAGTAGCAGTCATCAAAGTACATTTTCAAGTCACTCTATCAAGTCCGGAGTTAAGGTCTCATCATTACTAACAAAACGAGCTCAAACTCGACACATCTAGTTCTCCTTGTCGAGGAGTTCCAGTAGCAGATACCGACACACCTTCAAGTCTGTAAAGTCCAAGAAGTATTAGTATATTTATATAATAATTATACGTGCTCTTAGCGAAACAATAAATTGTAATAAAAACGTGTGATTATAAAAATAATAATAATATCTTACCTTAGTCAAGTATATATCAAATTTGGTTTTTGGAATATTTTTTATTTCTACGGTGATCGATATTTTTCTACACGAGCCGCTGTAGCGAACGACCACTCACGACGGCATTTGAGCCCGAAGTAAATAAAGTACTCTGTGGCTATGGCTCGGAGTGAAATAAATTAATACAAGGCTCTCAAACTACCGAAAATTTCACCATTTCTTAGGAGAAAAAATTTAATTATAACTAAACAAAACAAAATTAAACTGCTATTTACATTACATGGCTTCCCACATGATAGATGAAGTGTTTTAAAAATAGATTGAGTTGAACAATTGATATTTTCAAAATTTATCGTGTTTATGCCGCCAAGCGACTTGGTAAATCCACACCATATGCCACTAAAACCCCTTTTTATGTAAAAATAGTAATTAATCGATTTAAAAAAAAATTAATAAGTTCGACAATAATTTATCTATTTATCTCACAATGTGCTTTTTATCATTTATATGCTTAATATGATTGCTAGATACGATGTCAAGCGACAAAACGTTGGAATATTATTTTTTAGGTCCTAGCAGAACATACCTGCGCGCTTCGCGCTTCAGGAATGTTAACTATTACATCCCGCTCCATTAGTCACAAAGATACCGTTAAATTTGGTACCCCGCAGGTGAGCGTTCTTCGCCCGACTCTCTTTTTAATTTACTTCAATGAATTGTGTAACAGGACGTCTGAGGAAGGATATTCTCTTATACCCCTATTGTCTTTACTGGTAAGACTTGGAATTCCGCACACGAACTGACTGTGAAGGGCTTAGCACCTGTGTTGAAATGGCTAAGGGATAAAATTTTAACTTTAAATATCAAAAAACGAACCAAATTTGTTTGCTCCTTATACTTCGTGGCAGACAGAAAATAATTTATGTATCAAAATCCACAGCTGCCCAAATCCTGAAATAACCGCGTAAATTAAACCAAACTTGGCAACATTGGCATCATTGTTGATCAAAGTCTTAGTTGGCACTCACAGTTGGTAGTTGTTATAAATTGGATCAGGGTATATAAATCATTAAGATGAGCAATTTCTAGCACTCTATTAAATAAAATGTACATTGCCTAAGCACAATCGATAATTTCCTTTTGTATCCCCATCTGGGGAGAAGCCACCAAGACCAACTTATGTGCAAAAAAATGTTTATGCATTAGTTGGGTACAGTTAATTATAACATTTCAACTATTTTAGTTAAAACGTTTTCAACCTTTTAACTAAAATAGTTTGAAATCAAACTCACCAACATTTTACATTTACATGTAACAGTTATACTCTTTTATATTTGATTACTAAAATTTTATTGTACCAGGCAACTATAGTAAAATTATTTTGTGCGTGCGGGCTAGGGCGGTGAGCATGTTGCGCGGGCGCAACACCATTATCGATAACAACAAATTTAATTTTAGATATAAGTTATTATCTTTATATTTATATTTATCTTTAATATAACTTGTTACATCCAAACATATGTACTTATAGTTTTTTTTTTAATATATAGATACCTAATTAATAATTTATTTTAAATCATTAATATTCTTATTTGAATAAATAAGTTGTTTTATCAAATTTTTTTTTCATTTTTTTCACTAACCCACATAATGACAAAACTAAATACACTATCGATAACGCTTATCGACAACAATAATGCGTATCACTATGCTCGCCCCTAAGGCCCATTAGTGGGAGAGAGAGCGAAATACTCCGATGATTTATGACCCAAACTGCACGCACAAAATAATTCTAGTATAGTCTTCTTACTTACACTTTCTTCATTCACCAACACACAAGTATATACATATAAAGACACATTTCCACACCCACATCCACAAATTCTTCCACAAATACATGTACAAATTATAATTTTTCTAAAAGTTTATAATAGACTTTTTGTAATCTTACTGTCATCCATAAAGGAAGTAGCGGGTCATTCTCAACACTACTATCCTATGGTACACACTGGAAAGTTTCAGCAATATGTTGCAAATAAGATTACCGAAATAAACGGATTATTTATATTTATACTATCATAAATATAAATTTAATATAAAACTAGTAGTAGTAGTAGTATTTGCTACAAAAGAAAATAGATATATAAATACCTTCAGTATTATATTAGAATAGTTTATTTTTGATTTCGTGAGAATATGAAATGACAACTTTGTCCACCTACTAAATTAATTCTTCTAAAGATTTTCATGGCAATTCTCATGATTTGCTTACCTTTTCCCCCTATATACTTTGTTTCAATAAATCTTATTCAGTGTATTAACAATTTAGTAATAATTTTAAAGAGTAATACTAATCTGTTGTCACCAACACAAATTGCTGGATTTTTACTTTACGGTTTTTTACATCACTAACCTAAGGAGCTGACTAGGTTGTTTACGTTTATTTTCAAGGATGTCAAAAATAAACATTTAAATTAATAACAATGTAAGTGTTATTTAGATTGAACTTGGATACTTAGGTAATAAAAATTTTCGAACATTTTATCGATATTTTGTCATTTACTATAATTTTCAGTTCAGTGTTTACATTATTTCATTCATTTTTCGTGGTTAAGTTTATTTATTTATTAAGGATTTTTATTCTAGATTTGTTGAAATAAAAACTAAAGAAAAATTAAAAAAAATTGTAATTATGTTAGATAATAAATTTTGTACGTAAATGTATTTACGTTAATATTACAATTCGTTCAAGATATTTTTGAATATTTACAACTTAAAAAGTAAAGCCAGGTGCAAATTAAATTTGTTTATGGTAATCTGCGCTAATTATAGAATCTAAACCACAATAAGGAACAAATAAAAGTAAACCAATTAACATGTTATACGTGTTTTACTATTATATATTTGTTCCAAATTTAGGCTTTGGATTATTTACGCTCATTGATTGGAAATACAATGATTTATATTTCTTAAAAATAGAATTTGGTATGGTCAAAATCAGCAAAAGTATTACTGTTTGAGCCTTTGTTCTAACTATTATACAATATTAGCCTAACTACTTGTGATAGTTGTTGGATGGACTTCTGTTGATGATCTATGCTCTTGTAGCAAACCTGAAAATTATAATTTTTTTAATTTATTCAGGCTTAACATTAATGAAAGCCATTAATTATTTTTTGAGATTAACATTTTCAATTTTTTTATATAGTTATTAAGTGTTATTTTCTGCCTAAAACTCCCTCTGGGCCACCTATACCTACCTACCTACCCTCTCGCTTATTTCTGCCGCCTTATAGCAGTGCTTGCACTGTTAAATTCCGGTGAAAAGGTTATAAGAGCCAGTTTAATTATTGGCTGTAAAACTGTGAGCCTTCTTTAATTGAAGTCGGCTGCAGGTGTCCATGGACTGCACTAGCCAGTTACCATCAGGTAGACGGTAATTTTTTTATCCCTATAGTTTTATACAATAAAAACTACAACGAAGGAATCATTATCGTTTTCCTTACAAAACTGCTCTGAAACTGTATTTGTATTGTATGTGAAAATAAATAATTGTAATTTCAAAAAATTAACAAATATTACACCATAAACCATAAATAACGGATGTTAATGTTGACTATATTACTATAAGCCACGAATTTAATAATACCTACTTAACATATTATTTTATAATATTACTGTTTGGGTTTTTTTTATAAGATAAGGGTGTCAAACGAGCACACATTCCACCTGATGGAAAGTGGTTGCTGTGGCCCATATACATCTACATCTATCCTCGAATACAAATCAAAATGCAGTTGCGTTGTCACCCGTGAGGACTAAAATGGAATGCCTCGTTTCCAGTTAAAAGTGCCTCCGATTCTCTACACTCACCATACGAAACACAGCTGCGTTCAGCTGCTATTTTACGGTGGTATTCTGTGGGAGCGTGGTCCTTCCCAGGTCGAGCCGGCTCATTCGTGCTACAACTATACCACAAATATAGCTGCAGCATGGCTGTACCGCGTATAAAATTAACGAATTAAAAATGGGAATGGAATGACACCTAATGGACAGCTGTAACTAAATTCAAATAAAGTGGGCTACAGATACTTTACCTTCCCTGGGAATAAGAAAGATTGGCTCAAACTTTGTTATTATACTATATTTACCCTTCAAACCGTAATACAGTAGTGGATGACTGCTGCTTGGCGGTAGATGCGAATGGTTGAAGGCAATCTAGACTAATTGCAAGACGGAAAAGAGTATTGCCACCTTGTAAATCTCTCAAAGGTATCAATAGTATATAACTATAATAGGTAACATATTTACCAGCCTGCATATAAGCAATTAATTAACACTCACATTCAACATGCAAATCCGCAACGGGCAATGTTCCTTCCTCGTTTTTATTACTTTCGCAGGTTTTCATTATTGCATTTAGTTCTTTCTTCTTAATACCTTTGCGATGTTGATTATAAATCCAACTGGAAGTTAATTAAAACATGTCTTAATTTCAATTACAATATTGGTTTATTTGATATAAAAATCTTATCTTTATATTAATCTGTCTCCTGTTTATATTGTTCCATTGTCTGATTACTTCTCCCCCCTTCCCCCATTAAGTGTGAAACAAACAGACTAACAATGATGAAATTATGATTATTTTGGCATGCCGTTAACTTAGTGGTTAGTCATCTAGCAGAGTCTATTTCTCCTGATAATGCCTCGTTTACAAGTGAAATACGTGTCACGTTCGACGGTGATGTGTCTTTCCTAGTGAAGTGGTATTAGGGGTAGTGGAGTTGGAATTTGGATAAGTAGTTACGGGGATATTAGATATATAGAACGATGAGGATAGACACATCATTTTTATTTTTTACGCGGATATTAATAAACTACTTTTCAACCATTTTCAATTACATTAAATTTAGCCAAATCGATTAAAAACTCACCTGAATATAATCAAAGCGGGTATAGAGGATACTATACTAAGTAGAAACACAGCTCCAGGTAAATAGTCAATTGTAGCGATATATACCCTGCTATACAGTGGTGCATATACTACCGGCATTAAAGTTTCCACTACACCGACCAGTGAATTCAATCTACCTAAAATAAACATTTAATAAAATTTTTGGTTTGATTATATATATGACATGATTTTAACATTTACCCCGATAACGCAGGATAAGAAAAGATGGTGTTTCTCTACCAGAAACGGTATCTGTGGGTTTGTGGACGATCAGGGCGGTTGTCCCGTATGCCTAGTAATAATAAAACTCCCGAAGGTGAATCGGAAGTGTCAAGAATCCGTAACTAGAACGACGGATGTGTGCATTACGGCTTATAATAAAACCTGTGCTAATCGGTATCTATAATATAAATTGTTATTTAAAGCTTTAAAGGATTGTTTAATCTTTTTTTTTTTAAACGTTACCCCCACACTAAGATTTTCTCTTGTATCGTGGAGGCAGTTTACAAACATAAATTGCACAAGGACAAACATCCAGACCCGGAACAATTATTTGCAGGCCATACAAATACTTCAATTATTTGTATGGCATGCTTGTTCCGTGCGGGATTCGAACCCGCGCCCCCCAGCGCAGCAACTCATTGCTCTGCCACTGCGCCACGGAGCCGTCAATCAACATAGTAGATCGCAGAAAAGATCGTTATATGAAAAATAAGTAGATACATCCCTCTAGTACTCCAAAAACCATCCAGTTGTTTAAAATTTACAATGTTTAAATAATAAAATACGATGCCATTAGATCTAATAGTAGAAGTATCATGCTGTATCTAGATGTTTCCGAATATCTATACAAACATAAAGCGGAAGAGGATTTTTGTTTATTTTGTTAGTTTGTTTAAAAACAACTGAATTACCTGTCCGATTTGAAAAATTATTTTTGTATATATAACAGTCAGATTCATGAGGATAAGCTAGCTATACCTCTCAGCTAGGAAATTTTCCTTCTAAGGAGACTTCCTCAATTTTCAAAAACTTTATTGCACAAAGTTTCTATTTTTATTTTATTTATTAAGATATACAAACAAATGTATAAAGATATTTTTACAAAAGTATTATCAAAAAATATACTATATATGTACATTCAACACCGTACAACACATATTAGTATAATAAGTTGAAGAGAAAAAGTTATATTCACAAAAAACTATTAAATAGTATAAAATAATCTTGCATGAATTAAATATTAAGTTTGTAATACTTGTAATTTGTTCGTAATATATTTTTAAAGCACAAATGTGAGAAAGTAAAAATATGAATATCGCTGAAATAGTCGGTATATGATAGCACTATGGTTCTTACTGCGGAACGAAGGCCAGATTAGTACGATATATATTTGTCATAAATAGTTTAAGGTAGTATTTCTCACAAATTAGTTGTGAACCATTTGGAACGTGATAGAAAATTTCATCAATGAGTTGAATACAGTCGATATCATTATGACATAGTTTATACAAATATAAAGCATTTATAAGTGTCCTTCTTTTGTAAAGAGGTGGAAGCGAAAATTTGTCTAATAAATGAATAAAACTTGAATACGAGCTGTGGTAGCATCTTGGCTGTGAATTTCCAATACCAAAAACAGAGAAAGTACTTGAATCTCTAAAGAAAGTTCCCACCAAAGAGACTGTCAAAAAAAAGAGTCTATTACCAAGATTAAATATTTTAAGCCACCTCTACTTAAATTGTATAATTATACTTTTAAAAGAAAGTCCCGCTGGGATTCTTTCCGGTTCTTCCCAGGACGAGAGTTTTATCTCCAAATCGTAAAAGTAAAAAATGCATTCAATAAGAATTACTTATATTGTAATCATTATTAAATAAAAAATATTCTAATCTATTTCTATTGCGTTTTCAATTGTTTCTATTAACGATACCTACGAAAGACAATATGGGTTGATATATTTTAATACGCCGCCACCATAGAGCTTTGTTTACTTATAAGATTCACAGAAAAAACATATTAGAATTATGACTTTTAATAAAAAGTAAAAACCAACTTCGTTTTGTTAAATAATAAGTTAAATAAGTTTATTTACTATCCTTAGGGGTGGTACTTTTCTCCAAATTGATATGGGACCACCCTTAAATTATAACCTATATAATAAAAAAATAATCATCAAAATTAGTTCACAATCTGCGAAGATATCGCGTAACATACATACAAAAAAAACATAACTTGAATTGAGAACCGCCTCCTTTTTTTAAAGCCCGTGAAAATAACACAATTTTTTATAGAATAAGGAAAAATAACGAGCAGACTGTCCACCTGATGGTAAGTGGATGCTGTGGCTCAGAGATATCTTCATATATATATTATTAATTAAGAATCTAAATGTAGATACTGACAACACATTTAGTATAACTTAACAAGATAATAGGTTACCTAGTTCTTGATTCGACACCAACTTTGAAGACAGAGATCTCAACGCAATAGTTGTTGTTCCGTTTAACATTTCCACGAGAGGATCTGTAGAAAAATATTTAACATTAGTTCTTAATAAACATTTCACTCAATGTAAAACATGCTGTGAAGACCAGTGTTAAATAGACCACAATAACAACGCGCATTGATTTAGTATTGATTGTAAACACAAAGTAGTATAATGCTACAAATAATAAAATATAAAAGACGAGGATTAAAGACTAGGTATAATATACAATGCAATCAATTTCATACCACCTAATATAACTACTCACGAATTCCTTAAAAATTACTAACTTATATAATTACAATAGAGGATTTTTAAATGTGATTGTTGGATTTCTTTCCCATCGGACTATGAGAGTGAGGAAATTGAGAGAGAACCTGTGCTTGCGCTTGTACAAGAGTGTGTTTGTGCACTATAATTCTCTCCTGCGCAGATGGGCAGTTACCGTTTAAACTGGCCAACGTTTCTGAAATTCGGCCTTTGGGACATTATTACTATTGATAATCGATTTAGATGACTATAAACAACAGTTATTTCTAGACACTGAATACACTTAGTCTAAATATATTTAATTTCTTTGTAGGTTTTCTGATAGGCATCAAATAGAGTAAATACAAGTCATACGGATTACGAAAACACGACTACATCACACAGTGGAGTGGCTCCCGAACTAGGAAAAGCTCTCTGCTATCCTCTACAATAATATCGTAGTTAAGATCGTCAGCGACCTATAATTACTAATAATACGTACACAGATAGACTTGATAATCTTGTATGGCAAACATTAACACCAAAGTGCCTAAAATCTTGCTGGCCATTGAAGTTATTCCTAAAATTGAATCGTGAGCTTTTAGTTTCTTGCTGAAAATGCATATTGCAAATATTGTACCTGTAACGAAAAAAAAAACATTAGTAAAACCAGAGTTAACTGAAGACCTATACATGGTAGAGCCATGTTTTAGCGTATTATATATTATGGCAGCAGCAGGAATTTGTTGGCCTAAACCTCTCTTGATGCACTACTGATTGAAGGCAGAAATACCTAATAAACTTCTAAGCAGAAAGAGAACCATTATCAGCCAGAAAACAGAATTCATTAAAAATTTATTATATTGAATTTATTTTTTATTTGCAAGATATTGATTTCCGTTTATTTGGAGGGTTCATTTCATTATTAGACTATACCTTTCTGATTTTATTATTAAACAGCAAATGTAAAATTATGTGGTGATAAAAATTTACGGGTAAACCACATTATCCCGGAGATAACTATTCCCTTGTCCTAAGTAGAATGTCTTTTGTAGTTTTCTAAGAAAACTAATATTGATCGTGAATTCTACTGAAGAGCTTAACGTAGCTATAACAAAAAGGGATTAGTTAAACGAAATTATTGCAGTTTGTGAGGGTCCGGTCTCGGATTCGGAAAGTAATTACAGAGGCTGCACACTTCACGATTATGCATGGTAAGCGCACTTAAAAGGCCACGCCAACCATGTTTCCGCGGCAAGTACAGCCTCATAATCGACGATCTCGAGTGATGCATCCTATGGGACGTCATAGTAGTGCGCACTTTTCTATCCAGGGCGTTAAGTTCAGTTTGAGTCCACCTAAATATTCCAAAGGTATATATGAGAACAGGCATGACCCAACCGTTATATACGTGTGTCTTATTCACACCGGACAAAAGTCTGTTAAGCACTTTGATCAAGCGTGCATAAAACATATCGCAACCTGACTGCCTCATACCCGCCTCATCGATACCGATTTTCTGTGACATACCCAGGTATCGGTATATTTCAGCCTCGGAAAGGATCCTTTTGTTGATGGGCATAGATAAGTCTATTCCCTCAGAAATAGCAACCCTTCCCTTTTCGACCTGGAGGACCGCACACTTATCCGTCCCCAGCTCCATTCTAATAGAATTACTAAAATCACAACTGATGTTTAGCAATTGCGTAAGATGGGAGCAACTGGAGGCGAATACTTTGAGATCATCCATATAGAAAAGGTGGGTCATTTTTGTACCTCCTTTCCGAAGCTGAAATCCCCTCCTAGAGTCCTCCAGTAAGGTACTAAGAGGCGTCAAGGAGAGGGAGAACCAGATTGGACTCAAACAATCGCCCTAGAAGATACCCCTTCTCCTCCTTAAATGGCTTTTCGCATCCATCACCTGCTCATCTAGATGACAAAGGATTGTACTCCACTGCCGCATACACTGCACGAGGAAGTCTATAACTGTACAGCTCGAGGACACTCTTTAGCCATGTATGGGGTACCGAGTCGAATGCCTTTCCTTTCTTTTGTCTATCCAAGTGGCGGAGAAGATCCAGCGGTTGCATTTAACCACTTTGCCAAAGACCGCATCAATGAGGAGTGGTTCCTTGGTTCCACGACTACCACCCCGACATTCATTTTGAGCACGCGATATCACCTGATTTAAATCCAGGTGACGAATGATTCGCGTACTCAAAATGAATGTCAGCGTCTTATATATGGTGGGTATACACGCAATTTGCTAGGGTCTGTGGAATCATGGTCTTTAGGAACCAAATGAGTGATCCCAGTAGTGAAGAGGATCGGGAACAATTTTTAGTCGAGAGTCTCTTGAAACTGTCGGGCGAGTACAGCGTAACACACCACAAACCCGTTCAGCCAGTAGTGGTGCAGTCCATCGAGTCCCAAACTTTTCTCAAAACTCAAACTCAAACGTTTATTGCTAAACCATAATGTACACAAGATGTTATAAAATAATGTGAGACCAGTGTTATGGACCCTGTTGGGCACGCAATTTAGGGGCTAGGAGAGAGGAAGCCTATTTAACTACTTATAAGAATTTATAATTATAACTACTTATAATTTTCCAGTTCGGGGCCCTACGGACCGCCTCAGCTACGTCATCTGACGTTATGATGATGGGTCCATTGGCGTAACACTCGCACACTGACTTGACACAACTTCCGTCCAAGGGCCCTTGCTGTGGTTTACGGGCTCTGACTTCAGGCCGCGCCAGAATGCGAGAGTGTCGGTCTGATTCGGTGCTGAGCCCGTTCTACGTACCATTGGTCGCTCCAATAATTTATAGAGCCTCTTCTGATCACCCTGGAAGAGATGATTCTGGTCTGCCCAAGCAGTGATTATCTGCTTCAAGTCGTCTATGCGCTCCGTCAATTTTTGCGTTATATCCGGCTGGGACAAACTGACATTTGTCCCAGCACACGCCATTCTGACGGTGCTCACAATTCTTGGCCCACTTTTGCCTGACCGGCAAGAATGTAAAATAATATTGTGCCAATATCGGCACATTAGTCTGCCGATAGGGGCGCTAGCCTTTGTTCCTCAATTCTTATTCTCCAGACTGGAATGGCGCTACTATGTCTAGTAGCAGGTCCAACCATGAGGAGCTTGGCGCCAATAAGGCTTACTACCAGTGCGGCGCCAAAATGAATTAAGTCCGTCTTGCAAAGGTCCCGGTTGGCTTAAAAATTGGTCACCAGCATTGGGTTTATAGACCTCACGACAGCCCAATTCCGCTTGCTTAGGGGTTAATACATAAATATATAAAAACCCAACCAGATGGAAGCTCGGCAGGGGAGACCAAACGGCCGA
The DNA here is from genome assembly GCA_963668995.1 of Parnassius mnemosyne. Lineage (NCBI taxonomy): Eukaryota > Metazoa > Arthropoda > Insecta > Lepidoptera > Papilionidae > Parnassius > Parnassius mnemosyne. The sequence goes on from CAVLGL010000159.1 coordinate 10,159,217, forward strand.
GGGTTAGGAGGAAAGGGAAAGAAACCGGCGGACGATGCGGGCGGTATCGAGGAGCACTGCCTTCTGCATTTGAGCTTGGATAATATTTAAATAATTATTATTATTATTACTATTATATTCCGATGGAAGATGGATAATGTTTGGAGGAGCAGAGAGGAAAACTGCTTCGCTCGATAATATATACGTTCTTAATCGATTTATTGGTAATTGTGATAGAGTGTGAAAAGTAGAGGCAGACTGCGGCCGTGCCACCGTATACACACTATCGTAGCAGTGCCCTTTACATACCTTCCGTAAAGCAAGCCCGGTATCGATTAGACGAACATAAATAAGAAATAAATGTCAAAGCGGTATTGGTTACATATTTACAGTTATTATTCACCATAATACGGCATATTTGGTAGATATATACCGGCTGAACTTAAGTAGATTTCATAGGGACCTTTTCAACGATATATTTTAACTAAGCAAAAAGAGTTGAACAACAAGAATTTTGTTATTATTTTAGGATTACCTCTTTGCTAGTAATAACTCTTAGGATAAATTGCAATTGAAAAATAGCCAACCAATTATTGGCAGTTAATCAGCTAACTAAATATATTCATTAGATAGTTGTTAGATATTTTAACTTAGGAATAAAGAATCGATTCTTGTGCTTGGATCTCATGGACCGATATTTATCCACGCCCGTACCGATAGAATAAACGCGATACGGCTAAAAATATAAGAAAGACTACAGTAAAATTATCTCGTATTTATACTGCCAATGGTAAATTTCACGGTGCGTTTTATGCCCGCTGCGCGTGCGGAACCGCAGCGAATAGTAAGACGTGTGCACATGGCAGCGTGGTCTTTACTGACAATTGATCCATTGCAAATGACTCGCCTTTCGCCCGCGCGAATTGTGATTATCTTCCACCAAATTTACGGGATTTACCACCTCCGTAGCGGCCAGGTATCCACAAAAAACTGCGGTCTCATCAGTTGTGAAATAAAGTCTCATACGGCTAAATAAATATCGCTCAGTGAGTTCTTAGTCTTAGTTCTATGTATAATCATTATAACATAATATATAAACTTACCAATAGAGTGCAGGATAAGACTATAAGTCGAGTATATGCTATATTTTATTTCATCCCAATTAAAGCGGAAACGGAAAAATATGTACATAATGCTTAGTTCACCTAAAAAAAAAAGAATTATTAGCAATTTAACCTGAATTAGTCGTGTAAATTTACTGCTGCTCTGCTACTTTTTTAACTTCTTTTTCAATGTACGTCATAGTAAGATATTCTGCAGTATTGTGGTGGCTTTTTAACAGCAATTATTTCTAGACTTTATAAATAGACAACTCAAGAAATGTGCTTACTCCTTTTTATAAGACCGGCATCGCACTTGCATTTTATTTTAGTATTCAGTGTAAGGATTATAATTGTACTGCGGTTTAGGGAATTGGTCCCCATTCAGCGTAAGCTGAAGATACCTTGGGCCAGCAAAACAGCATACTACATTCAAAATAACCAGAGTGCCATTTCAGAGTTAAATCTTTTATTATAAACAAAGGGGGTCATTGTAGAAGCGTGCTCGTCGCGACCCCTGCCAGCCCTTTTCAGGGCTGCAATTCTACTCAGCTGCGCACCCATGTCAACGAGGGTTAGGGCGTCCCCCCAAGGCGACGCACACCAGCTCGTCCCCGTTGGTGTGGAATGCAGCGCGCAAAGCGGCGATGGGGACCGCCACCCGTCACGCACAGCCCGACACGGCGGAAGGTGGAGGACGGAGTGCAGAGTTGGCACGTGGAATGTTAGAGGAGGCATGAGAGATAAGACGAATGAGTTGATCGAAATAATGAAAGAAAGAGAATTAGATGTCGTGTGTATGTCGGAGACCAAACGGAAGGGCAGTGGTACTGAAGAGCTCCCTGGCGGGGCGTTAGCTCTATGGTCCGGAGTCCCGGAGAGCGAGAACGCCTGCCAGGGAGTGGGGGTGCTGCTGTCTTCTCGGTTGGTCGATGTTATGACTGAATATAAGTTTGTGAACTCAAGACTTCTCTGGGTTCGCTTTAAATTGGGACTGACGAAGTTATTCCTTTTGGCTGTTTATGCGCCGGTGGCTTCGTCGTCCAGGGCTGAGCTGGAGGAGTTTTGGGAGAATGTAAGAGAAGTTCTAGATTTGGCTAGGGGAAACGAAAGGATTGTTGTATGTGGTGATTTGAATGGATGGGTTGGTACCGCTCGACCAGGGTACGAGTCGGTACTTGGAAAGTTTGGCGATAAAAGGGTTAATGATGCTGGCAAGCTTATACTGGCGGTATGCAAGGAAAAGAATCTTCTTGTGACAAACACTATGTTTAATCACAAGAAAATCCATATGTATACTAGAGAAAGAAAGAATGAGAGAAGTATGATCGATTTGTTCCTGGTGGATGACCGACTGCGAAAACAGGTTATGGATACGCGAGTGTTCAGGGGTGCTGACCTGGGAACGGATCACTATCTAGTGATTACTAGATTTAGGGGTCTGTTCGCGGGTTGGCGCTACCGGACGACAGTGACAGAACCACAGTCGGTCTGTCGCATCCGAAGCTGGAAGCTTCAGGAAGCGGATACTAGGGACAAATATCATGCGAGGGTAGCCGAAAAGCTTGACACCATCGATGGCAGAAACGAATGTGTAGAAAGAACATGGCAGAACCTTAGGGATGGAATGGTAAGTGCAGCGGAAGAAGTGTGTGGAACAATAAAAAGAGGCAGTAGTAAAAGAAGAGATGCATGGTGGAATGATGAAGTGAAAGAAGCTGTAAAGAAGAAGAAGAAAGCATGGTTAGACTACTTGGCCTCTAGTAATGATAAGGATATGAGAGAGAAGATGAAAGAAAGATATAAGCTGCAGAAAGTTCACACGAAAGCATTGATTGAGGAAGTGCGTGAAAGGTGTAGAATGGAAGCGGATGAAAGGTTGTCGCACAACTTTAAGGAGAACTCCAAACTCTTCTGGAAAGAGGTTGGAAGGACCCGAAGTGGTGCGACGGCCTTAAGAATGAACAAAGTGCTTTCGAGAACTAATGACGTCCTCTCAGAAAAATCGGACGTCATGCAGCGATGGAGCGAATTTTATAGAGAAATGTATGCGTGTGATGATCTTAGTGAGGGATCCGGAGATGACGCCGTGACTGGCACGCCAGACCCGGACCTCGATGACACTGAGGTCATCAGTATGAAAGAGATTGAACGTGCGATTCGAAGTTTGAAATGTGGTAAGGCTGCGGGACTAGACAGAGTTACTGCTGAAATGGTCAAGTATGGTGGGCCTCGCGTCTGGGACAGCTTTCATCTGCTGTGCAATTTGTGCTGGCGGACGGGGGATGTCCCGGATGATTGGCGATCCGCAGTCATTGTGCCTTTATATAAAGGTAAAGGTTCACATTTTGACTGCGGGTGCTATCGGGCGATCAGCTTGACCAGTTTAGCAAGTAAAGTTTACTCGAAGGTTTTGACACGTAGGATGCAAGAGAAATCGGAAAGATTTCTATGGGAGGCACAATGCGGATTTAGACCTGGAAGAGGATGCACGGATCAAATGTTTTCTCTCCGTATGATCACGGAAAAGCTTCTGGCTGTTAACCAGAAGATTTTCTGTGCTTTTGTGGATCTTGAGAAAGCATTTGATAAGGTTGTAAGGAAGAAAATGTGGGAACTGTTGCCGGGGTATGGTGTGGATGGCCGATTGCTAAGGGCTGTGCAGTCTCTTTACTGTGACTGTAAAGCCTGTGTGCGGGTAGGGCATGACCTGTCACCCATGTTTAGCGTCCAAACGGGCGTAAAACAGGGTTGTGTCATGTCTTCCTGGCTGTTCATACTGTATCTCGACAGCTGTTTACAAAAGCTGAAAGATAGCTGTTTGGGTGTGAAATTGGGTGACATAAAAGTAAATTGTCTGCTGTATGCTGATGATGCAGTGCTTATTGCACCATCAGAGGCAGAACTGCAGGCATTAGTCACGTGTATGAAAGAGGAATGTGAAATTAAAGGTCTCCGTTTGAATGCTAATAAAACTAAGGTTCTGGTATTTGAAAGGGACGAAGAGAGAACGAAGTGTGAAATATGGGTAAATCAGGAATGTCTAGAACAGGTAAATGAAATTGTATACTTGGGGAGTGCTTTTAGCCGGGATGGAAGATGTGATTTAGATGTGGACAGGCGTGTCGCTGCCGGGAACAAAGTCAATGGTGCCCTGACTGCGTTAGTCAAAAGGCAAGGCGTAGCGAAGAGTGCACGCCTTGCAATACATAACGCAGTGTTGGTACCGACTTTGTTATATGGCAGCGAAACCTGGGTATGCCAGAAGAAGCATAAAAGTAAGTTGAATGCAGTGGAGATGCGATCTCTTCGTAAAATGTGCGGCGTTACCATGGCCGACCGAAAGCGAAACGAAGAGATTCGCAATATGGCAGGTTTGAAAGATGACCTTATCACAAAAATTGATAAGGGCGTGCTTCGGTGATTTGGGCACGTTGAGCGAATGAGTGAAGACCGAATGGTGAAGAAAATATATAGCGCGAAAGTTAATATTAAAAGGTGTCGAGGTAGACCGAGACTAACTTTCGAAGACCATGTGAGCAAATTGCTCGAAGAGGGTAGGGTCAAGAGTACTCGGATACCTAGACGTGCATGTATGAAGAAGATAATGAATCTGAAAGAAGCGAAAGAGATATGTAAGGATCGTGACACTTGGCGATCTGTTCTCTCTGGCTACCCCGTCAGGGATTGTGCGTGAAGATAAGTAAAGTAAGTAAGTAAGTATAAACAAAGGGTTGTATTTAAATAGTGCCATCTCAATACACGGATGTGTATATATTAAATAGTTAAATACGTTTATATTTAAAAAAAATTGCAGAAAAATAGTTGACAAAATTATTAGAAACAAGTTTATTACTTTTCTATGATTTTTCAAATAAAAATGTATTTTAATTAACGCCGCAGAAAAACCAAACATTTTTAGGAATATCATATGACAAATCATTTTACTATATTCAAGTGTTGCCATTTACTATATTCATACTATTTTCGTATACACTTTGTAAGACTACATACACACCATATAAACACACAATATTTTTATATTAAGTTATTATTAGTAATAACTATACTATCAGAAATAATTAAAATAAAAGTGATATGATTGAAAATAAGTCTCTTACAAAGAACTTCCTACAATAATATATTATCTCAATCATAGTACTATGTAACAATTCCATTTAATGTTATGGTAACACTAGCTAAAACAAAATGTCACTGCTTTTTACTGGCTTTACGGCTCTGAGTTCTAGCTCTTTTAGGAATGTCACTGTATGACACAAAAGCCTTGGAGCCATGCCAGAAATATACATTTATAGTATGCAAATATATATATACGTGGTAGAGCCATGCTGCAGCTATATAGTACTATAATTGTAGCAGGAATTTGTCGGCTCGACCGGGGAAGGACCACGCTCTCACAGAATACCAGCGTCAAATAGCAGCTTAGCACTGCTGTGTTTCGTATGGTGAGTGTAGATAAACGGAGACCCTTTTTACTGGAAAAGAGGCATTCCATCTCAGTCCTCACGGGTGGCAACGCATCTGCAGTTTGATTCGCAAAGGAGGATCAATGTAGATGTCTATAGGCCACAGCAACCACTTACCATCAGGTGGACTGTGTGCTCGTTTGTCACCCTATACTATAAAAAAAACAGAGACAATAATCTAAAAACTCTCAATTATCTAGGTAGGTACATTATGTTGACAATGTGTTAAGCTAACATCAAACAACCACAGGACGCATGACTTTTTCCAAGTGACATAAGACACTAATCAATCTCATATCTTTTTAATAATATATAATGAAACAAAATCTAAATATCTTTTTTATGCCTTATCAGGACAAAATTCTATGACAGAGTTATTAAGGAACTGACGCTTAAAATTTTAAATAATTTGTTATATATAGACGCTATGTACCATTACTTCTCAACTAATTTTATGTATGAAAGTCTGCCATTGTTCTTTATATGAAAAACTAAAACTATAAAAGTAAGAAGAACGTGTCTTAAGTAGCAGTCAAAGAGTATAAAATACTACAGCGTTCTACGAAATACCATCTATATCTTTTACACGGGACCTGAGAGATTTAATTATTATTTAAACATTAACTTCGCTAACTATTCATAGTTTAAATGATGACGTGGTGAACCGATGGTATTTATAGAATATAAGTTCATTTATTTTAATGTATTATCTACCGGCTATTAATGCGATGGACATCTCTTAAAGTCGGAAGCAACTTAATGTTATTTTTGTTACAAAACGATAAAAAAATTTAAATTTTTTCATAACGCTTTTAGTAAAGGCAATTGACACAATTCTCTTTAAAGTCGTCATCATTTTGATTTAAGATATATACTATGAGCCTCATCATCTCGAAGTTTTCTTACAGTTTTTGAGTTCCAGGGAAACTTTGATCCTTTCTACATATATAGATTTCTTATGATTTCATGTTTATCATACAATATAATTATTTATTATTTAAGGACAGTATCCGCTCTTGTCTTATTGAGCGTAGATCTCAGTTAAACAATAATCAAAATCTACGTTTTACTAGGTTATTTTTATAAATAACTTAAATTAAAAAAAAATTAAAGAGATTTCCTTGAAACCAAGCTAAGAATACTCTCGATTGAGACACCTTTTAAACATCTTAAAAAAAATTAAATCAATTCCTATTCACCCGTTCAAGAGCTATGATGTGTGGCATCCAGATACACAGATACACACTACAAACATATAATACCCCTCTCTGTTCTCGTCGGGGGTTAACAACAGTAATAATATTAAACTTTGTAATTATTTGTATGTGAGAGCAATACTTATCATATTATATCATATTTTATCAAGACAGAATATTTGCATCAATTGTATACCTATTGTCACACTGACTATATTTTAAACTCTTGAAAATTCCATCGTTAATTTTGCTATTATATGTACAGTTTTCGGATATTCATATCCGACATATGTAATTAATTAAGAATTATTTAAATAAGGACAAGGTTTTTTTTAACTTTATTCCTGCAAGCGTTTTAGAAATAAATAAAAAATCACTACTACTATCAAAACACAAGCAAACGAGATTTATTTGTCTTTACTGCAGCAGTGAAAAGGCTACAACGTGGCTATGATTTTCTGTTGCTCCCATCATAAAACAAAGTTTTATGAGAGTTGGAATCACGACCACGATTTCTTGTTTTATATTATATGTAAATGAAAAAGCAAATTAAATAAGGGCATGCAAGATAGAAACAAATATTTAAAAAATCAATAAAATTTTGATGAGATAATTACACTAAAAGTATTGAAGGACCTAAAACACATCATAAGATATGAAATGGCAGTTTTCCGCAATAACCGTTTATTAACGGGTCTACGGTAAAATGGTCTCCGGTTCTTTACACTCACCATACGAAACACAGCAGCATTAAACTGCTATTTTATGCTGGTTTTCTGTAAGAGCGTGTTCCTTCCATGGTTAAGTCGAACCATTCGTGCTACATCCATAATATAGCTGTTCCATGGCTCTAACACGTATAAGTACTTATAATTTTGAATCACTAATTAAGCAATAACAAAAAGTAGAATCACATATCTATACGAAAAATTCCTATACTTTCAGGAAGAGAAAAAACTTGCACCATTGATGCTTTGGCGCCTAGTATTTGTGTTTCGAGAAATATAGTCACAATATTTTGTTTAAATTATATAGGGAATCGGTTTCTTTCATTTGAAAGTTAATCCAAGAAGACTTATTTAAAATTTTTCAAGATAAAAAAATAGGGATTATTTTTGCAGGCGTTTACAATACGGGAGTGCAGAATTTCGCAATTTTTAGACACTAATATTACGTCACGCGCTCCCACTCACTCGCAGTAGACTTCCGAGTGCCTGTTTTCATATTGCCAAATTGTCTAAATATTGCGCGCATTTCTAAGATCTGAATGCTCTACCTTTACTTCATAATTGGTCGCGCAAACGCTTGTTCCATGCAGGAATCGAACCCGCAGTCCTACAACGCCGCAATGAAAAGCTAAGTCACCACGATACTGAGCCGTTTGTGTTGCTGACAATTAAATATTGGAATAATTTAATATATATAATTTTGTATGTTTTTATAGAGACGTGGTAGTTCCAGGATAAGGTCTCATATTAAGTATGTCAGCATCGTGGCGGACTCCTTGTTTCAAAGCCCTCTTAAAATCAAAGGTGCAGCCGTGGAACTGTTTACTTTAATATGTAATATGTTTAATATAAATAACATAAATATAAAATAAATGACGTACCCATTAGTGGACCATAGTGTAAGCAAACACAAATTAGAAGAAGAAAAAGTTTTAGCCTCCTATTACTTCTTCCTTTCTTGTACAATATTCCCACAGTTTCTTTGAAACTGTTCAAGTCGAAAAATTCTAAGAGGAAACCAATGAAGCCCGTACGTCTTTTCTGAAAAATAAAAATTATGTTATTATTTTATATTGCTGAAAAACACGTAAAACAACGTAAAGTATTTAAAATAAAACTAACTTTTTCTTTATTTTCAAGCCACCTATGGTCTTCTATACCGAAATACAGGTAGCAGAAATTAAGTATATGTATTCCAGCCGCTATGCTAAAAACACCATAATACCCAAGATATTTCAATATAACACCACTAAAACCCATTCCTATGGGATAACCTATTGTCAGGCATAGATTTAGAATTCCTAGGCGGAAAGTTCTGGTCTTCTTAGACGTAATATCGCATAAATAGCTAAACGCCCCAAGGTACATTGTATACCATCCGCCAGTTAAAGATGGAAAAATTAAGTCTATTATCACGGTCCATTCCATCGATATTTGATAGAAGAAATACGTATTTATAATATTTAGTATGCAGGTCATTAATTCCGCAAATATTGGAATAAGCATGCATATTTTTCTTCGTCCTGTCTTGTCACTCCATGCTCCAACGAAAAGAATTAACAATGTCGCCACACTCGTATTAACAATGCTCTTCCACGCTTGTATTGAAGCTACAAGTTTCTGTACTTCTATCTCCTCAAAAGTATGATTGTCAATATTCCTAAGTTGTAAATCCATACACACTTTATCACTGTATTGTAGATTTACTCTGCACGCTTTGTCTAAATATAGGTTTTGGGCAGCAAGCAATGATAGAACACTGGGTACCATAAAAAGGATCACTATTGGCTCTACAGTTATATTAGACTTCAAATATTTCATTTTCTGCTTCAGTGGCAAGGTTTTTAAATCAATATCTTCTGAAGGCTTATACAATAACACTTTTGCAGACTCTTCAACATGTTTCGGCTTTTTCTTTTCCATTTCTAATATCTTCTTATTTCTTTTATAATGTTTCTTTTTACTTAGCTTTATGCAATCATATTTTCCTAATACTTGCACTTTTTTTATAATATAAAAATTACGCTGAATTCCAGACAGTTACTACCGACTAATTAAAATTTGCCGTCTATTGTTAGATTTTATATGAGTTTATTTCTTTTGTTTAATATAAATTGAAAAAAATGTTTGCCAAAGAAACAATTCGTGAAATAAATTTAATGTGTCCTATATCGCGTTTAAATATTAGGGCCTAAATAATCTGAAACTGACGATTTCGCAAAATTTAACAAATAAACTTGAATAAGAACACCGTTTAATTTTTTTTTTCTACATCTTTTATCGACAAAACACAAAACAACTTTTTTTTATTACTCTAATCACACTAAAAACGTTCATCACTATGCTTCTTAGTTTTAATTGTCCACTTCTTCAACTTGTTTAGTATCTTCTCTTTGTTCGAAATACATCCACCTGAAAGATATTATCGGATAAGTCAATGCTATAAGAAAATAATTGACGTGAATGATTCCAACGATTTTAACATTAAAACTAAAAAATATATATATTGTAACGAGGGATTACAAAGTTACAGTAAAAAAGTTTAAACTGATCCGATGTAACGTCGTGTTTAGAGATAATCTATATATATAATAAATCTGTAGAAAAGTCATGTCTGTAGTCTATTAATTTCTGGAAAAAATAAGCCTAAGGTACTAAATTATGGACGCTGAAGTCAAATTAATAGGTTTTAGAGTTTTTGTCTTTCTGTTAGTCTATTCACTATACACGCAAAAAATTATGAAGAAATTTAGTATGTACCAGTATCCGACTACTAAAATGCTAAAAGGGAAGATTATATCTTCTCCTTTCCTTAAATCTTTATTTCCATAAACAGCTGCTGATGAGTGAATAACGCGATTCACGATAACGATATTCACCACTAGATGTACTATCAGTGGCAACAGTATTAATTTGTTTATTCTTTATTACATTCCTTAATATAAAAGAATACAAAGGTTGAACTTAATGCCTTGAGGCATTCTCTACGAGTCAACCCATGGAGTGGTAATAATTTCACGTATGTGTAACAATATAGAATAAAAACAAAATAAAAATGATAATTAGCTACGTAATATATACATTTATATATATATATATATATATATATATATACATATATATATATATATATATATATATATATATATATACTTACATACAAATAGTACATATAAATAACTATGAATATATGCGTCTGTTAAAAATACAAATGACATGAATTATTCATGTAATAAGCATTATCTTTAATAGATGATTACGTACCAACATTTTAAAATCAAACATATTGGGAGCTTTTCTGATGTCATCAGGCAAGGAGTTCTAAGCCTGAACTGTAAAGGAGTTACCACAGAACTCGGTGAAGTGAACAGGAACACATATTTTGTTGTTAGAAGAAGAACGTAGAACCCTATCATGAGATGAGGAGAGATAGTGAAATGTACTCTTAAGATAAGAAGGCAAAATGGGTAATTTAATATGGAAAAAATAACAAGTAATATTCTGGAATGATACAGTACTGCCTACTAAGTCGAGCTTCTCAACTACTTTGAATTAACGGTCGTGCCTTCGCAGCTGAAGGTGAGAGCTGGAGTTCCAGTTGAACTAAAGCTTAACCTTGATGTATCAATATTATGCAACGGCACCATGCTGCGCGTCATAAAGCTTGGAAGAAGTATTGTAAAGCTAAATGAGAGTGTTTTTCAATTTCCCACATTCTGATTATTTCAATTAATTCACCATTTCAATTTAAAAGACTACAATTCGCGTTAAAGTTAGCACCATTACATACTCTCAGAATCAGACAAAGTAGTAGGTACATATACATTTGGGCACTACTTGCTTTTTGAATGGTCAGACTTTTTGAAATGATGCCTGTTTAAAAAATTCTGTAGCGCACGAAGCCGCGGGCAACAGCTACAGGGCAATAAACATCTTTATCTTCTATTTCCGTTATATTATTATGTTGCTTTATGCTAAGTAGCAACTAGTTTTAAAATATACTTTATTTATGTCTTTTGTTTATTACTTTGGAATATTCAATAACATTGTAATGTACTGTTACATCTGTGGGTCACCTTGATAATATGAATAAATCGCCAAAGTTTTCAAACCTAAAGCTATTTTTGATTTGGAGAGCTGTATTATATTATTTAGTTAAACGCTGAAAGTAAAACCTGGGTTAACTGTGACATCAGTACAAACACTTTAGTCCCCCGTGGACATGGGTGCTGTAAAGCACCCGAAAAGCGGAGATTTAAAAAAATTAAATAAAATGTGAAAAAATCCGTAAAATAAGTTTTAATCAAATGTAGTGCTTAAGTTTTAAAGTATTTAAACTATTAGTATAGTTTTATCAGAATATTTCCTACATGTTTACGCGTCCGATATCTACCCATAGGAGAAAAGATTCGCTGTAAAAGTAACATTTTTCAGATAGATGGAAGATCGAAAATTATATATATCTTTATTGATTTTTCGTGCAAACAAATCTTTATAATTATTATTATCATCGTATCGATTGACAAGAAGTCCGTGCTCGGAATCGGACGCGCCCTAATTGCTCGCACGAATTTCTTAATTCACCCTAATTGGGGTGATCACCGCTGCTGCCCTAAGCAGCATATTTCTGATTACAACGCAAAATAATAAAAACTGCGAAATTCCTCTTAAGAGGCAATATGTGGGGGAGACTTGTGTTCAGGTTTGAACTTGTAGGTATTTTAATTATTGAATTTAAATATTTTATACAAGTTTTTTTTTATTATTTATATTAAAGTTGTTTGACATTTTATCCTTTTCTAAATTTCTGTCCATTATTTATGTATTCTACTTGACATACATTTATTTTGTATACATATGGTACATCTTTTATTATTCTATTTCGCATGTCTGAAAACGAATTATAAGATTAGTTATTATGTGAATGCGTTTTGGAACACTTTCTTAACATCGTTTAATGGGTAGGTGATTTTTGCATGACACTAAATTGTTAAGATAATTTAAAAATGTTGAACGTCGAAATGAAATATATTTTAATGTTCATTAATTTTGTGCAATTATAATTATCAATACAGTTAGTAATTTGATTCCAAATGTAATAATAAAGATTTATTAGTGCTAGCGATGTTCTTAAAACCATCATAAGCACTCGAGGTAAATAAGGTAAAAAAATAATCTTTCTTTTTTTTAATAATCGATTCGTACTTTTCAATGCTAATCAAGTATCAAAATATAAAACTCAGTAAATTACTAACTACTATCTCTAGGTTGCGAGATTATCATTAAGACACTTTTACAGCAGCTCAATTTATTGTTATTATGTATTCAACCTTCCACTAAGAGTAACATCCTTATTATGCATACAGGAAAAAAACAAACTTGCCAATATTAATTACAATTACAATTATTGTAATTGTAATGTATTCAACCTTTCACTAAGAGTGACATCCTTATTATTCATGCAGATAAAATCTTGCCAATATTAATTACAATTACAATTGTTGTAATTGTAATGTATTCAATTCAACCGTCCACTAAGAGTAACATCCTTATTATCCATACAGGAAAAACCAAACTTGCCAATATTAATTACAATTATATAAATATATCTTTATATATAAAAATACGAGTCACACGATGAACTCCGAAACTACTGAACTGATTTCAATGAAATTTTGCACACTGTGTGCTGTTTGGTCCAAATTGAGAGATAGGATAGTTTTTATCCCCCTCCCCCTTTAAAACACTATAGTCTGCGTCTAACATGTAATACCTATATTAAGATTTGGTGACTAATTAGTGACTTTCATTAACCCAGATTGAAAAAGATCGCTCCAACAAAACTGGGATTATTTCAAATCCAGGTAAATTAAAAAAATATTCACTAATTCACAATTATAATATCTCATGGTCCGATGCATGCATTCAGTATGTATGGCTGAGCGCTGCGCGCTCACCGCCCTCTATCGCAAAAACGGCTGAGCGCATGAAAAAATGTTTCATATAAAATCTGTCGCAAACTTTATGCTCTACAATTTTTATTATAGATGTTAACATCATTGGAGCATTAGAAACCGAGATAATAGCGAAAACTGTTTTTTCCCTTTGACCTTAAATGACTTACGACGCAGACACAAGTTTTAATTAGACTTTTGAGACAAATTGTAGAACGCCAAATTGTAGAACGCCTCTTTTTTGCTAAAGTGACTGGATTATCATATCAATGCCATCATAACGGATCCAATCTACAAAAAAATTGAAACAGAACTAAAAAAAAACCTATCTGTCAAATTCCCCTACAATTTTTCGTGTCAGCCGCGTCACGGTGTGATACATGATTTTTATTATAAAAATGAAAACATTTTGTGTAAAATCAAATGTTTTGTATTCAAAACATTCACAATTGAATATGTTATATGTCTACGTGGCATTTCAATAATTATGTTTCACCATTAAATGTTGGTTGGGGGCACCGGAGGAGATACGATGATATTTTTGAAGTAAAAATATCGTTACCGTTACAGAATACCGTTACAGTGTTCGCGTAAATATAAAGTCCACGGCTGAACATAGTTTTTTTTTTTTAGACGTTATTAGGAAGAAACTGCTGCCCATCTTCTGGTTTGTTTCCCTCTGTTGCATTTTACGACACCCACGGGATCACATGGAAGTTTTTATTTTAAGAAATAAGGGCGACAATCGAGCACACAGCCCACCTGATGGTAAGTAGATGCTGTGGCCCATAAACATCTACATCTATCCTCAATTAAGAATCAAAATGCATATGCGTTGCACCCTTGACGTCTAAGATGAAATGCCTCGTTTCTAGTAAAAAGGGTCTCCGATCCTCTACACTCACCATACGAAACTCAGCAGCAATAAGCTGCTATTTTACGCTGGTTTTCTGTGAGAGCGTGGTCCTTCCCCGGTCGAGCCATTCGTGCCACAACTATATTAATAATAGCTGCAGCATGGCTCTACCACGTTAAAATAAAAGTAACAAGATTATATTATTATCTAAAAATTTATCAATTAACATACGGAATTAATAATATTATTCTACGGAACGTTGTCCTGTAGGTAGGACCCAGAAACCATGACAGTTTTTATTAGATTGCAGACATTTGTTCTTCTATGCGTTTCCACTAATTCCTACGCTGTCGTAAAATGCTGTCAAAAATTTAGTTTATTAAAGTGTTGAATTATTCACTTTTAATAATATATTATTATCGCATATATCTAACTTCAATATTTTTTACAAAATAAAATAAATTGAAATTTTGCCATACATTGATATTATAATTGGCACCCCTCTCTTCAAACATCTACAAGTTGCAAAATCGTCTTGGACAAGGAGAGAGTATAAGTAAATGGTTCGTTCTTCAGGCCGCGCGCCCCGAGTAAAGTTAGCCAAAAGGCTAACAGCACTATCATCACACAAACTAGAAGGTTAAACGAACTTACCTTAATTGAAGTTTGATCATAACTATACGAAGTTCCTTGTCCAAGATGGTACTGCCAGCCCAACCCTCACTCGTTTAGTGTTGCTCATCTAATTCTTTTTGCTTTAAACATAATGAAGTTTGACAAATGGGCTAAAATAAGATGTGCATACATTTTGGATTGTACTGTTCTAATTTTTTTAGGTATTTGAATACATTGTAAGGGCACTGGCATAAATTCGTACTACTATAAGTTGTAACTCCATTTTGGACAAGTAACTTCGTTTAATTATGGTCGAACTTCACTTAAGGTAAGATCGTTTAACCATTTTATAATATATTTTATCAACAATATACACACAACACAATAAAATGTTAAAATTAGAAGAGAATGATAGTCAATATAATGATTAATAGATAGTCCAGTAATATAAATAAGCGTACGGAAGGAACAGTAAACACACCTTAAATATAACGATCAAAATCGAGAGTCAACAAACGAGCGGCGGAGCTATGAGCGTCATGCGCTTACGCGAATAGGGTCTCGTTGCTAACTGGCGATGGAGCAGCAATACCCTGTTGCGCTGTGCGCACGACTGCTGGCCGATCGACCAAGGTACCGGTTCTACGAGTGCGACTTCAACGTAAGAGACTTGTCAATCTTAAATACTATTACAAATTAGACGTAGTTATGCGAAAATGTCCATAATTACTACAATCTTAGAAAAAAACAAATTGTTTCAGTGCTACACTTTTTCCCTAACTAGTATAGACAAACACTATAGGTTCTTGAATAAAACTACTGTTACGGATTCTGTCGCTTTTAATTAACTTTTTTTTTCAATTTTTCGAAATACTAACAACACCATAGGTATAGAGAAATGACACATACGAATCGATATTTAAACAGTGAATCCCAACATCATCCTTCACAGTTAGCTATCGTAGGTAAATCTTTGTAACAGAGTGCACGAGGGATCTGTGACAGCAAACACCTGGCCGCCGAGCTTCAGCATGTCAAGCAGGTTCTGCACGAAAACAAGCTTCGGGTCCCGCGCCTACGTCACAGTGACCGAGTGTAGCTGGCCACAGTCGAGCGTATGCCTGTTGTACTACCATATGTCAGAGGTGTCACAGACAAGATTGGCTACAACTTGAAGCGAGCTTCTATTAGAACATTCTTCAAGCCGCCGAAGAAGATTAGTCAGTTCTTATCATCCATTAAGTGCAATATTCCTCTACAAGATGCAGGAGTATACAAGCTTGAATGTGAATGTGGTCTCTCATATATAGGGCAAACAAAGCGATCCATCAAATTCTCGCGAAAGAACATCCATTCCTGCCAAGGATGATACGTGAGGCTATTGAAATTAAAAAAACATCCTAATTTCGATAGAGAGGGAAGGTTCGTACTACCACCTACTTGGGATCCTGTAATTAATAAAATAAAAACTAAACCCAAGTATAATTAATAGAATCAGGCGTTACTTTGCGGAAATCCATTATATAAAAGCTTTTACAAAAATTTACTTCGCAAATATCCGCGTTATAAAATAAAATGATGTGTCTTACCTAGTATGAGGAGCACCTCCTGCCCTCCCTCAATTGCGTGCGCTATCCCCGTCACCACTAATCCCAACACCGCTACTCCCTACACCACTACACTAGGCAAGACAGACCACTGACGGTAATACGACACGTGTTTCGCCTCTACACGAGGCATCCTCAGGTGATATAGACTCTACGGTGGCTAACCGCTACTTAGAGGTAAACCCAAGTATACCACTACAAGACTTCAAGACACAGTAAGTTAATTCTGCGTAGATCGGACCAAAATTAATAATTAAAAAAGCTGAAGGTACTCCGGGTTAACACTGACGTCGGGATGTCAATCACCTCAGTCACCCGTGACCATGGGTGCTGTAAAGTAGCCAAAACGTCGGGAATTAATAAAAAAAATAAATAAAAAATAAGTTAATTAAATGCGATAGAATCCATAAAAGTAGTTTTATTCAATGTGAAGTGTTCGCGTAAATATAAGAAATCATTACTATAGGTTCTGTTGTAGTAAAATAGAATCATTACATGGTCATGTACCATTTTTTGGATATTTACGTTAAAACGAAGGGTATTTAGTAAAAACTGTGTTGAAAAATTTTTACAAAATCATTTTTTGTATGAACGCTCAAGCCAAATCAAGTTTTAAAAACGTTCCACAGAGTAGTTCAAACTATAAATTTATAAATAAGTTATAAATAAATAATTAAATAGTTGTCTGACGGATTTGAAAGAGAGTACATATGAATTGATGATGAATGAGTTACCTGTCAAATGTCTACCGATGATCAAAGTCCTACTTGCATCGTCAATAAAACAATTGCAAGACATTGTAACTGTGATGAATGGAGCATATAAGGTAAAGGAGATAAATATTAATGTGAACGAGGTGAAATTTACGGTATTTGAAATAAAAGAGGGTGTATCTGTATGGTATGTAAATCTAGATTATATAAGTCAGGAACGAATGAATGAGTTTGTGTATTAAATAAAACTAAATGTTACGGATTTTATTGCGTATCATTTAACATTTTTTTTCATTCTCGAAATTGGAATGAAAAAATAGCATCCCTATAGCATTCCGTGGATGTGGTAAGAGGCGACAGAGGGAAACAAGTCAGGAGATGGGCTGCACCTTCTACCTAATAATGACTAAAAATAAAAAAGTGCGGCTGCCAACCCGCTTGCCAAGAGTGGCAACTAGGGCAAATATCTCCGCTATGAAGCAATCTACGGGGGAGACCTATGTTCAGCAGTGGACTTTAAAAGGTTATAACGGATATTTCGGGCACTTTGCGGCACCGATGGTCCCAGTGTTACTGAAGTGTTTGACCTACTGACGTTTTAGTTAACGCAGGTTAGGTTCAAATTTGATTATTAGTTTTTCGTCCGATATATGAAGACCAAGCTTGCAGTTGAATGCTTTGGTTTGTATTTTATTTTATTAAAATCTGTAAAATTAGTTTTATTCCATGTATAGTATTCGCGTAAATATAAGAAGTTATAATGTGTATTCGATTTGTAAAGGAATGTGAATGCAGGAAATAAGGTGAACGGTCGACATCCAAAAAGTCTTGGCTGACTATCCACAATGGTGTGCTGGTGACTACGCTTACTCTTATGTGTGGAAGTGAATGTTGGGTGTGACAGAAGAGACATGAAAACAAAATATTGTGTCCATAATAATAGATTGAGTAATAATATGATAAGACAGTGTTGTGGTTTAAAAGAAGATGTAGTGACTAAAACTGAAAAAAAATATGCTTAGATGGTTGGGTCATATTGAGAGGATGAATGGAAGAAAATTAACGAAAGGAATCAACAAGACAGATGTAAGTGGAAACATCGGTCGGGGATGCCCTAGAAAGATATACATTGAACTTAGTGGTGATGTCCTTCAAAAAGGTCAGGTGCATAGTATTCACAACCGTCGCGCATGTATGACTATATGTATAAACGTGGACGAAGCAAAAGGAGTACGTTAGAATCGTAGCATGGTGACGTTCTGCAGTTTTTACCTACCCCCATTGGGAAAATGCGTGAGTTTATGTATGTATGTATATATGTTTAAAAGAAATGCAAAATAAAAGAAGTAGGATATTTTTTTAATTTAAATAGATTATTCAATATCGTTCAGGTCATATTATATCGTTACCGGGTATATTATCATTTTCTATGTTGAAGTCTGGATCTCCACCAAACCCACTGACATTATCAATTATGTTCTCAGAACTTGTTAAGGTTTTATAAAATTGTATACAATCTTCAAGAATATATTGATACATTGACAGCAAATCAGATAATTTTTTTTTTGTTTTCCATCAGGTCACAACAGACAGAAATATTTTTTTTTAATTTTACCTTTGATTTTTTCCGATAATCAACTCCTTATAATCTTCTTTTAATGATGACCTCATAAAAATAGAATACTTTTTAACCTTTGCAATTTTATCTCCTTTGTTTATAACCAATTAACTTTACTTTTGTCATTGATCTTATATTTTTTCCAGTTTTTCTGTGCTATGAAGTTTTGCATTTTATAGACTTGGAAACGTTTTTGTTTTAACTGTTTAATTGATATGTATATATTTTTCTATATACGTGGCCACAGATGATGCAAAACACCCGAACGCCGAAACTTAAAACTAAGTAAAATTAAGCGTCAAATCCTTAAAATAGTTGTATTCAAATCCTATTAATTTTTGCTGGCCGTATGAGGAAGCTCGAGGTGGCACAGCGAGCTATGGAAAGGCATTTGCTCGGTGTTTCACTGCGTGAAAGACTTAAAAATGAGGATATCCGTATTAGAACCAGAGTAACCGACATAATAACGTATTAGTAAGCTGAAGTGGCAATCGGCCGGCCACACAGCTCAATTAACCGATGGATGAGAAATTTTCTCAAGCGGCAACCTCGTACCGGTAAGCGAAGCGTAGAGTGACCCCCCACTAGATGGTGAGATATGCATGATATCGATGGATGGAGGTTTCAAACGAATAAAAACATTTTATTTTTCAATGGATGCATTTTATTGGTAAAAAAGTGAGTTGAAACATACAGTGAGAAATATTAAATAAATAAATATTGTTAGAATGATGCAGTACCACTAATAATAAACATTATACCATTATGTAATAACATTAAAGTTGAAGTTAAAGTTGCAGCCTATATACGTCCCACCGCTGGGCACAGGCCTCTCTCATTTCTGAGAGGAATATAAGAACTTTATCACAGCTTTATTATAGGTTTTGAAAGTTTTGAGAGCGAGAATGGTCGCTAACCAACTATAAATCGTTACAAAATGAAAAAGGACTAGAGAAACCTAATTTTTTTTTATAGGATAAGGGTGACAAATGTGCACACAGTCCACCTGATGGTAAGTGGTTGCTGCGGCCCATAGACATCTACATCTATCCTCTATTACAAATCAAAATGTAGATGCGTTGTCACCCGTGAGGACTAAGATGGAATGCCTCATTTCCAGTAAAAAGGGCCTCCGGCCACCTGCACTCACCAAGCGAAACGCAGAGGTAAACCTCTACTTCACGCTGGTTTTCTGTGAGGTCGTGGTATCACCCCGGTTCGAGCCGGCCCATCCGTGCGACAGCAAAAGCTGCCGCATGGCTCTACCACTGTTAAAAAATTTTCAAAGAACTAATCAATGATACCCCACTTGACATAATTCGTTGAATTTCATTTCTTTCTTTTAAACGATATTGCGTCTTACTGTCGCCATATTGAATTTTAATTACTGTCATGTCTTTAATGACACACAATATTAAGACAAATCGATTAACGTAACAATCATCAAAATCGGCACACGCGTTCGGTCTCTAGAGCGCCACAAAGGAATAAACATACATACATACGGAATTACAAACATACATTCTTACAAACATACATAAATACATATAAACATACATAAATATATAGGCTGATAAGCACAATACCCTCCGCAGTCGGGTAATAAAAAGGTATACTAATCATATTATTTCAATTTTGAGTGACTTGTGAGTTGGAACGTTTTCGCATAACTACGACCAATTATAATAACTATGTAATATATAATAAATTATGTTTAATTATCATTAATCTAATAATGAACTTCTATTTAATGCTAGCATTCTATAATAGTATAAAAAATCATACATTAAATATATGTGATTTTATTTTTATTTCATCATTCATCATCATCACAGCCTTTACAATTCCACTGCTGAACATAAACCTCCCCCAAGGGATATCACATAGCTCGGTCCTGAGAAACCTGCATACGTCGACTTCCTGCATGTCTTACCAGGCTGTCACTCCGTCTAGTGGGGGGTTGCCGTAAACTTCACCTACTGGTACGAGGCTGCCACTTGAGAACCTTTTTTCCCTTCGGTTATCAGTTCTTCGAGCTATATGGCCGGCTTATTGCCACTTCAGCTTACTAATGCGTTAGGCAATGTCGGTCACTCTGATACCTTTACGTCAAAGTTTATCACGCAGATTAACTCCAAACATAGCTCTCTTCATAGCTCGCTGAGCGATCTTGAGCTTTCTAATACAGCCAGCAGTGAAGGACTACGTCTCAGATCCATAAGTCATCACTGGCAGCACGCAATGGTTGTACAAACTCGTTTTCAAGTTTTGAGGTATATCTGACGAGAAGATGTATCGTGATTTCTCGAACGCTGCCCAGCTCAATTTACAACCGAGATTAGTCCCTCACATTGCATATGAGGTCCCGGTATTTTAAGATTCCGATATTCCGGTATTGCATTTCCTAGTCCATTAGAATAAAAGAAAAACGTGCCTTAGGTAAACCGCAAGTGCCGAAAGGAAATGACTCGGAGCATTACATCTTTACACGTAGACACGTCAGACAATTTTGTGACTACCTTCAAGGTCTTTATGCATCCCAGACCAAGCAAACTGCTCCGCTACAAGTTTGATTGAGGCGTTGACGCCTGGGTGACTGAGATTATAAAGGCTTTCGAAAAGATCTCCACGGTAAGGCTTTGTCTCAAATGGTTGAGGTGACGGTATGCTCACGTCTGTATATAGTTCCGAACTACTGTTCAGGATTTTCAACTCTTTTACGCGCAGTGAATAAGACGATTCACTTCTCAAGATTTGAGCTAGCTCCGCATCAGAGGTTTAGGATTTGGTAGGTAGTTTCAAATCAATTGGCATCTGCAACTCCTCAATTTGAGACAAATTTTCTGCCACGACGTTATCCTTCTATTTGTCAGTTGTGAACTATGAGATGTAATAGAGTTAGGTAGCGATATTGACGAGGCGAATAGCCCGATTAGGTTGGATTTTGGTTAGTTGGCTAACTCATCGTGAAAAGCGTAACTGAGTGGCTTATGGCCGTGTATGGTGTGTATGTGTACAAAGTGCCGGGCCTCTAGCATTTGCGTAAAGCTTTTTATACTCTCGTATATGGCCAAGAGCTCGCGATCATATCGTGAGGTTTTCAATAGGGAAGCATTCAGCTTGCACGAATTCTTTAGGTTGTGTAAATAGTATTAAATTGTAAATTAACAGCATGCTGTGGTTACTGTGTGTGGATGTGGATTGAGTCACTAATTTATTTTCTTAAGTCACTAATTGTCACCAATTCCTCAATATTGAAATAATAAATTTATAAATAATTTTGGGCAGGATACTGGCTTAAAGGATGCATATTTTCTTTCTTAGCTTTACTATATAACGAATTAACCAAATACCCAAATATGCCACCACCTTTGACATGCTATAATTAGAGATGATAAATTAAATGTACATCGGAAATAAATTTTCATATTCATTGACTATTTAAATTGTTAGACCATGTCAGATCAAGAATACTAAAAATAAAAATGGATATCAAGACTATGAAATAGGTTGTGGTATTACTGACTATTACTTACCGGTTATTTTAAAACATATACACATTACTCTAATCCTTTGTTTATTTAACCATGCAAATATATATTATTTATAGATTAACTATCTAGCAGTAAAATAGAGCTTTTCAGTCGCTTGTAAACACAAATTTTCTATATAACTCAGAATCTGACGCAATTTCAGAAACGTTAGGAAGATATTTCTTATACTTGATTATGCAGCTATAATTTGTTTTCAACCAATAGAGCAAAAACTAGCTTAGTTGACTATTCAGTTATAAATATATTGATTCACAATTGCTACTTCTTTTTTAAAAACGCTGTTCATATTTAGATTAGTTTTTTGTTTAACATTTCAAAAAAATTGAATAAAATCTCATATCATAAAAAAATTTAATACTTATTAATATGTAGTACACCTTTTCTATTAAATCTTAAAAATATATGATAACATTGAATTTGCAAAAATTTATTTGAATTTTTTTTCTTATATTCTTGAAACCAAAAGTAATAAAATAAAAACCGATTGCGTATCTTACTAATTAGAATGTTAAATTTAGTTTGTATTTAATTTATAAAGTGCATCTGTAATGGCGCGTCTCCACCAAAGTTTTGTTGTCAACACAACATTTGCCAACACGTTTTGTAAACAAATGTTTTTGTCAACAAGCGTCTCCACCGAAGGAACATATGTTGGCAACAAGCGTATTCCTTTAATGTTGCCGCCAAACATCGAAACAAGTTTTGTTGCCAAATGTTGTGTTGACAACAAAACTTTGGTGGAGACGCGGCTTTATGTGCATGCTGCCGTCACCCATAATTATAGCAACACTTAATTTAAACTAGTTGCTAGTGTTTCTGTGAGTTATTATAAGTGTACGCTGTGTTAGTTATCTGACTAGACAGGGGCTAGATTGACTGATTAGTTAACGAAGTGTTTTAATAAATTTCTGTGTATCGCACTTACCCAAAAATAGCTACAGCAGGAACAGTCATACCGGCTCCAAGTAGAAATACTGCTCCAGGCAGCACAGTTAAAGTAGCCATATACACCCTAGAGTAGAGAGGACCATACACCAAAGGCATCATAGCTTCTGCCAATCCAAACAATGAGTTTACTTTTCCTGAAAAAAAAAATAAGTCGATTTATGACATCTTCTCCAATCTAAGTGCTTCCTATAAACTGTTTAAATTGTTAGTAAAAGGCGTCAATATTAATGATGATGCACGATATTACTTCTTAGTACGCGAGCAGCGCCTTGTACTCGTTTTTAATGTCAGCTATTTTGAAAATGTCAAATAAGTTTTTCTTTATAAAACTAGGATTTTCTTCTGTATCGTGGAGGCAGTTCCCAATCATAAATTGCACAAGGACAAACATCCAAACCCGGGACAATTGTTTGTAGGCCATACAAATAATTGTTCCGTGCGGGATTCATACCTGCGGCCGTCAGTTTTCCATGCATCGTTTTCGAGACCTGCCGGAGATACATACATACAGCCAGACAGTCAGACATATATAGGTAAGGAGGTCGATCTCGTCTGCCTACCGAAGAACTGTTGTAGAATGTGATAGTGACATATACAGGTAAAGAGGTCGATCGTGGCTGCCTACCAATGTACAGTTGTAGAAGGTAATTAGTTCCTCATTAAGGACATAAATGATATATGGTCTATGAAACAAAAGCAATGTTATAAAAGGTTTCCAAGAAGCATAATCATTATAATACCAGAGTTTGAGCTTGAAAGCTTATGCTAACAAATGACATTCAGTGTCGATGGCTTCGCCAATAAGAGTTGAGGTCTGAACAATTGTTATGTTCAATAGCAGTTCGTTGAATCATTACGTATGGACGAATTGTAAATCGCAGAACTAGAAATCTCGGACATTTGACGTAGCTAGCAGTAGCCGGTCTGGATATTTCAAATCTGGTATAAATGAGATAATTTAATATTATCTATCGGAAGCCATAACTTTTGTTCTGTAATTTACAATAGTTTCCTCTTACAACGAAATCCTTGCGAAGAAATAAGGTTATAGAATCTCTTAAATTTCCAGTACATTCTTCGGAATTCTAATTATAAATTTTCTACGTAATATAATTTAATTAGGATTCAGATCAGTATGTTGAAGTTGCAATAGGCCTTATAGTAGGATAGCTGATTAGAGGATTTTGGGGTTAACTGAAGCCCGAAAGGTTAAGGAGGGATAACTTGCACTCTGTTAAGTAAGTCTATACATATATAATCATCCTTTATGTAGGGCCGTGCATCTAGGGGGACAAAAACGGATCAGAATAGTAAAAAAATCGATCGTTAGAAATACTCGAGCGCGTCAGATTAAGGTAAGGTGGGTTAGTTACACGCGGAAAAGACACACTTTTCCGCGTGTAATTAACCCACCTTAGTGGGTGTGTATTTCAGTGTGTATTTCAATAATCTGACGATTCGACCGTGACAGAAAGACTGCAACCCTGCAAAAAAAATGTCACATCGGCATTATCGAGCGCGGACTATTTTTTTATTTTGAATTACGGGACAAATATAATTTTTATTTGACAAAATCCAGTGATAAAAAAAACTCATGAATAGTTTTTTTTTCAAATCTTCGCATACTCGTTTACCCCATCATCTATACAAAAAAAGCTAGTGGAGTTGTTCTTTAATTGAGTAAGGCAAGACTGGAATCGCATCCACCTTCTTAAAATTTTTTTCATAATTTCTTTAACAATAACTACTGGCTTTTCACTCATCCCTTTGGACTTAGGATACCTTGGACTTGAGTTAATTAGCTGTATCCCTTAATTTTTTTGAATTTTTTTTAAATATCGACTACCAAATGTTTTATCGTCACTAACCACATATTTGAGTTGGAAATATAATTTTAAATTTTTATTATGATTTCTGAATTCTTATTTTTGCAGCTTTTTACCTCTTTTCACTTTGAACAAGTACCAAATAGTACCTTCCCTTAAAATAACAAATATATATTCCTGTCTTATAAATGGCATGTCAGAGATATCGTTAGATATCAAAGGCTCTTTAACATAACTTGGTCTGTATGTCTCACATGCCTATATTTTGAAATGTAATTTTCTGTCTCCATACCTAGCAAGTACAATATACCTCTTGCACGTTTTTTGCATTTAATTATACCCACATACTCTATATGCAAACTAATTAACATTTCTTTACTTTTGGGTTTGTTTCTAAAATATACAATATTGTTGTTTTTAATATTTAACAAATATTTTAATTTGTATAACTTTTATCCTTGTAATATAAATAACTCCTTATTTATACTAGAAGGATTTTGGCCAACCTTAATTATACCACCGTACAACTTTACTTGAATCATTTCAAAGTTTCATTGGATAACTGTTTTATCTGACACGGGTAACTCAATATCAAAACTATGTACAACCTAGTTTTGAAAGTGAGTAATGTTGTTAAGTTGTTTCCTCTTTAACATTAACACAAATATAATTTCATCATCACAATCATAATCATCACATCACAATATAAATTCATCATCAGTGCCAGTTAATTGATGCCCTTCTCGAAGAAATTAGCTGGACGAGGGGCAACAAATTCTTCAAAGGCATTTTGTACTGACTCTCGGGTATTGAATTTTATCAAAGCCATAAAGTTATCCAAATTATGAAAAAAGTAGAATTCTGTAGGCGCAAGGTCTGGTAAGTACAATGGATGTCGGAGAGCTTCCAACCCCAGCTCTTACAACTTGCAGGCCATCTGTTGTGCAGTATGAGTTCGCTCGTTGTCCTGCTGGAGCAGCGGGGACGAGCAATTGACCAAAGCTGGTTGGAGACGTGCGAGCTTCTTCATCATTGTGTTCAGTTCTTCATAGTATACCTTCAGTAATGCTCATCCCGTATGATAAGAAGCTGTGATGAATCACACCGGCGCTAGACCACCAAACAGTGACCATCACTTTTTAGGGGTAGGTATCCAAAGTTTTTGAACGACCACGGGATTCATTTTTCGGGTCGAAATTTCCAGAACGGAAGCGAGCAAACCAATAACAGGTGGTGCGTTCGTTTGTAGTATTCGCTCCGTGTTTTTCTAGTTTATAAGTATGTGTAAGTTATAGAAGTTATTAAATATTTTATTAACTTAAGAGAGATTTATTTCAATGAAATTTCTTATACTCATTTCGATATCTGACATAATGCAAAAATAGCAATGCATAAAAAAACTAGAAATGGTCCCACGCTATCAAGGGGAACGATTAGGTTCAAGCAAAGAAAACAAAATGGTACGTCGTGTCATATTGTGACCATAAAATTATGGCATTGGTGATATTTTCGCACACTTTCTTAAGGTGGTTAGGATTCATTAAAATAATTCACATGGCATCATTCAAAACTTTTTCTTTTTTCTTCTGTTCGTATTGTAGTGTAAACATTATTATCTTCTTTTTTTAATTGTTTTAACTTCCAAGATTTTATATAATCACGCAGCTAGTACGTAGTAAAAAACAAGAAAAAACTGCGCAATCGATATTGTTGTTGTTACGATTCGCCAATTAAGGCAGGCAAAGGTCATAGAAGGCCTACAAACTAGTCTAATTTTTAATTTGTTTACAATATTCTTCACAATATGCTGATGCGTCACATTGCGAATTTCTTGGAAGATTCTGGTGACAGCTTGACCCAGTGGACAGATAATGATTACAAAATGATGTATGCAATAGTATCTCAAGGCCCTATATATCTATATATCTCAAAGTGGATTAAAAATCTGAGACATATATCATAAAATTGCACCGACTTTACGTGTCAGAATCCACTTCTAACTATTATAATGAGCATTAAACTGACAGTGGTCAAGTTCCCGTCAAAATTCCATAGACCATAAATAATAATTTCACTTTTATGAAGCATCATTATTTCGCATTTATGATTTATGATACTTTAAACATAAATATGTACTACGTGATCAAAACAATGAGACGCATGACAGCCAAGACGTCATTAGAACTAGGGAGGGAACACCGGAACGGTAATTAGTCACTAGGGGAACCGCGAGGATAGAGGCAGGGTGCGGGTACCGAAATCGCATTCCTGTCATGCGGTTAAGTTGTAGTTGAAATTTTCATTCTTCCGTTATCATATTTAATTTAAAAAAGTCTGTCATCAAGATAACTCCTGTCTTTGTTGGGAAATATTATTTCTGGACTTGTTTGTTTAATATTTCTAATAATGTATTTTAATGTATTATTAACTTTTAGGTATGTTTTAAAACAATGATTCATATCTTTCTTAGTAACGATTATGGCAAATCTTCCATCCATGGGGAGAGGACCGCGGATTTTTAAGGGCTGATAAAGGACGAATAAGAAGAAATATCATGTATGATAATATCACAGAAAGAAAGGGCAAGGAAAGTGTTCTACACAATTAACTATATAACATTTGTATGTTACTTATATTAACTTGTTTTAATTAGATGAGTGTAGAAGGTTTCTTAGTTTTTGATAATAATTTACTTTTTATTTATATCTTTATTTTATTTATTATATTTATTCTATTTATATATATATTATATATATTATATTTATTCACACCTTTGAAATAAACGATATAAAGTGCGGATCATAATATGATTATTTTATATTTTAAAACCTTTATAACAAAAATATCTTTAGGAAAAACTCATGGCTTGTTTCCAAAACAAAGATGTACCCTAATATTGTACGGCTAGAAATTGTTTTTTTTTTTTGGCAAAATTAAACAAATAACCTTTGCGGAAATTCCTAAGATCTCTCGGGATTAATAAATCAAATTCCCCGGAATATGACTCCTCTCGCAATTTAGATGACTTTAATTGTAACTTTGTTTATATTACTTCATTGGACCCTCAATTCCGTTCTCAAACTATTTCTTCTAGGAATCTAGAATTAATGAAGTCTCTTTGGATATTTTACTTTTATTACTCCCCAGTTACTCAAGATGAAATAAAAAAAGCTCTGTTAGCCATTGAATCCAAGGCGTTCTAGGCAATTATGATAAAAATAGCAAACAAATGGTGTCTATGATACTTGAGTGCCTACTACATCTATTACACACCCTATAAATTATTTTACTGAACTCAGATCAATACCTTTCTGCATGGAATAATATGTCCCCTATGGGGACTATATATATATAACCATTTATCCTGTTTCAAATATCAAATACGTCTCTAAAGTTCTAGAAGTTTTTGTTTTTAAAGATATATCTATGTTATTTATTTGTCCTTAAGCACCTTACATTTTCATCCCCAGTCTTGGAGTAGTTCTCTGCTTATATTCGTGGCCACCAGCAATCAGTTCGCTCAGGTCAGCGTTTTTCTGCATGGGCTGAATCTGGTGTACCACAAGGCGGAATACTTTCTCCTATTGTGTTTTCCTTATTTATAAATTCTGCCTCCTCAGTTTTGAATTTTTACGAAAAACCACTGGAAATTCAGTATCAAAATTTCTTAATAGATAATCCATTAGAATCATGTTTCCACAATTTAGAAATTACTTTGCGCATTTATTTGTCCCTCATGATCAATAACTGCAATGACGAACGTTCATTTTCGTATAAAATTCAAGTACCGGGTGTCCAGTAAGGGTATCGGGTATTTGACAGTTAAATAAAATGAGAAATATAATTAATTAAATCTATCCTTTATTTTTAATTCAAAAACAGTTTCTTGGAAATTTATTTGGCGAATATAACATTATCTAAATGTGTACCCCCACGCTGCTGGCACTCCTCTAACCTTGAACGCAGGTTGCCGACGACGCGTTGACAAAGCGAAGTTGGGATTGCCCTCATCTCTGACGTGATTTTCTCCTTCAATTGACTCAGATTCGCTAGGTGGTTATCGTATACCTTACCCTTAAGGTATCCCCGTAAAAAATAGTCGAGAGGACTAAGACCTGGACTTCTGGGGGGCCAGTTAATGGTACCCCTACGCGAGATAACTTTGTTTGGGAACAATTCCTTTATAGCTTCTATTGATGCCCCTGCGGTGTGGCATGTGGCTCTATCTTGCTGAAACCATGTTCTTGAATTAAAACCTGGGAAATCTTGTAATGCGGGCGCCAATAAAGTCCTTAACATGTCACAATAACGGTCTGTATTCACCGTAACTGCTCGCCCACATCTGTCTTCATGGAAAAAGGGGCCGATTATGCCTCTACCAGAAAAGGCGGCCCAAACGATGACCTTTGGACTATGAAGTAGCCGTTGATGTTTTGTTTTAGGATTTTGCTTGGACCAGTAGCGACAATTCTGTTTATTAACGTGACCGTTAAGGTGGAAATTGGCCTCGTCGCTAAACAGAATATTGTCAAAGCTGTTGAATCGCTCTAGCATTTTAGTAGCAAAATTTAACCGACTTTCATAATCGGAATCCTTCAGTTCTTGGACTAACTGGATTTTGTAGGCTGTGAGATGCAAATTTTTCTTCAAAATTAACTGCAGTGAAGATTTTTTGATGTTTAGTTCTTGTCCTCGTTTGCGAATTGATACCGACTGATTTTCACGTACTGAAACTCTCACTTCTTCGGTTGTTTCTGCATCTCTAACGCTTCGCGGGCGACCTGTATTTTGAATTTTAACAGTCGACCCGGTATTCTCGAACATTTTAATCCACTTTCATATGACATCGTCGCTTGGCGCTGTACGTGTGCGATATTCTCTGCGATATAAACGCTGAGCAGTAACAATGGAATCGTTATTGCGATAATACGCTCGCAAACAAAAAGCGCGATGCGTTCTGGGATACGGCTCCATGGCAACTAAAATTCCACGAAATGACGCGCGCGACGTTGCCCTCCCCGCGCCCCTGCTACTTCACTTGACGCCGTGAACCAATAAACAAACTCCCGCTACTCTTACTGGACACCCTGTATAAAAATAAATTAAGGAACACTCGGACATCAGGATTATCTCTTTTTGATGAATATAGAATATGATTTGCTCAGAGGAATTGATATGAATAGTATTATTTCTAAATTAGCCCACATGAAATCTAGAAAAATTACTCCGTAAACGCTTAAACAGTTATATATACGTGATTTGTACATACGTATATATAATATATACGTACACATCATCAGATACTAGCATAGCTGTTCCTCCTTTAATAGTAGACCAATTTTAATTATATTCACAAAAACAACCTAAGAAGGAGTGTGGCTATGAGTGTATGTTTTTCTTTTTTATGTTCTTTAAATTTGTTTGATGGATGTCTGTACTATGTGTGTACTGCGGTATAACCGGGTAACCAATTTTAGTAATTATAAATGGTTCCTAATTTTATAAATAATTAATTTAAAAGGTATAGGGATATTTTTAATAATTAACTAACAAAAAAAGTACTGGCCACTTTAAAATATTATTAATATCATTTTGTTCCAGATTCACGCCAAATTTAAATAAGAGTGAAATAATATTTGATGTCGCTAAAAATTGAGTTGAACTAGAGGAAGCGAGTTTTTAACTCAAATTTATTGTAATTATTTTTCTATAACCGCTATTTCAACATATTTTAGATTTAACTTTCAACTTCAACAACTGGTTTGTTTTGAACTGGAGAAGAGATTTTAAGAGCAGTGAGAATTCTGCAGGCTGGTGCTTTTAAACGTGACGTCGCTGAGGTAAGAAGTAACAGGCATAGTGTGATTTCGGGGTTCTGGTCACACTATCGTGCCACAGAGGAGGTGGTGGAGAGACATCCAGAATCTAACTTGACCGATTTTTGCAAATTGCTGCGGAAGAAGGCAACCAATTGTTACGGCAATGCAATTAGTCCAAGGCTACAGTCAGTAAACAGTACGTGTTTCTGAGTGATCAAAAATTACGGAGGAAACTGCACGAAGCTAACATACATGCTCGTAGACTACTTCGGGTTCCAGTTCTAATAAGAAGAGAACCGTGGACGAAGACTGCAATGGGCTAGAGAACATGTGAACTGGCAACCTCATCCAAGATCTTTGGTGCTTTTCACCAATGAATACCGATTTGCTATTCATCCTGATTCGATCTCTTCGAGCGTGTTTGGGGAGTTCCCGATCGTGTAAGCCGGCTTCAACACCCTCAGGAAGTTCATCCATACCAAGGCAGTACAATTATGTTATGGGCAGGAATTAACTACAAGCTCGTAAGGTACCTTCAAGAGCATCAACTGCTTGGTGACCGTCAATGTGGTTTTTGTCAACGTTGCTCAGCTAGTAATCCACTTGTCTACCTGACTCACCGTTAGGTGGAGGCAGCCGAGACCAAGGGGAAGGCCCTGGCTTTTTTTGGACATAGCAAAGCTATTTGATTGATTTTCGCACAAATTACTTTGTTTGAAACTTCTTCGGCTTCCCAAGAAATTGTGCAATTTGTTCGCCAGTCTCCTCGCAGATTAGAACATCAAGGTTGTAATTGACGGTGCATGCTCCGAATCCAAACCCGTAAAAGCTGTACTCATCACTGGGCCGGGACACCCCATTATCAGCTCCTTTCACCTGACCGCAATCAACGGAGGACGGGTCGAAGGCTGGCTATGTGAAGAGACGTTGCATCTCTGTGCATCTTTTATCGCATATACCAGGGCAAGAGCTCAAACGAATGTTTCGGATTAATTTCAGCTGCTGAATTCCACCATTACCGTTAATCGTCAGAAGACGCAAGTTTGCGCGTTTACCGCTAAAAAGAATCCCTTTGTCGTATCTCCTCAGTTTCAAGGCACTCCCCTTGTTGCCTCAGTCAGTATCGGAATCCTCGGAGTCGACATATCGAGTGACGTGCAGTTTCGTGGTCAGTTGGAAGAGAAGGCCAAATTGGCCTCTAAAAAGCTTTGCGTGCTCAGCAGAGCGGGACAGTATTTCATGCCGACACAACGCCTGCAACTTTACAAGGCGCAGGTTTGGCCTCACATAGAATACTGTTCCCATCTCTCGACTGGGGCTCCCCAGTGCCAGCTTCTTCCACTTGACCGCATCCAGTGCAAAGCGGCTCGAAACTGTTTGAAACGACGACCGATTCCTTTCCGATCGGCTCGATTCATTGGCGGTGCGAAGAGATGTTGCATTGCTTAGCATTTTTTAGCACGGGCAGTGCTCTGAGGAATTGTTCGGATTAATCCCAGTCGCCAAATTTTACGAACGCACATCGCGGCAGAACTCCCGATACCATCCGTACCATCTGGATGATTGGCGGTCCACCACTATGCGATTTAGAAGATGTTTTCTTCCTCGCAGAACTTCCTTGTGGAATAGTTTACCACCAGCGACTTTCCCGGACCGATACGACTTAGGGACCTTCAGGAAAAGAGCTTACAACTTTCTAAGAGGCAATTGGTTCTTTTCAAAGTAAAAGTCTATTGCAAGCAGTATGAAGTGAGTATGTACTTTAGAGTTTAATTTTATATATATATATATATATATATATATATATATGTATTAATGTCATATATATTAATTTATTTTATCTTAACATGAAAGGGGCGAGTTTTTAAAAGTAAGGGTACAAACAAACACACAGTCCACATGATGGTAAGTTGAAGTCGTATTCCATATGTCCATTGCCACCCTTGAGATGGGGATACCTCGTTATCAGTAGAAATGCTTGTCATTCACCACATGAAATACAGCACTGCTGTAAACTATAATACTGGTTTTCAGACAGCCGAGCCGACCCATTCGTGCTGAAGCCATTCATGCACATTCGTGTACATTCGCTACAGCTTAACTTATCTGTAATAATATATGTGTTTATTATTTACTCCCGCCTTTTGTTTACTCGAGAATATAATCGAAATAGTCAGATTATATGATATTGAAGATAAAAGAATATAGTAATTTGCTTTGATGAGAAATCAAATATATAAAGACATTTATACATCACTGTTTACGTAACTAACAGTGGTTCCAATTGATAAATGTGGGTTTACTTAATTTGTTTTCTCTGTACTTGACAAATTAATTACGTTGATTAGTACGTGTTGTATCTACTTATTGTAGCATACGTTCTTGGGTGTGTTTTAACTTTTAAACGCTTATAGATCGGGCATGCCCAATGATCAAAAAAACATATAATATATTTTATTATGAATCATTTGCTGCCTTATATTATAAACAAAATGTGTAGATACAACATAAAGGCTTTTATTGGTAAATGTATAACTTTTTAGCACAAAAATATTATCGATATAGTACCACATAACAAACAATGAAAATCGTGATACGGAAGTGTCTGAGTGAATGTTTTTTTTACGTGGTAAAGCCATGCTGTAGCTATATTAGTAGTATAGTTGTAGCACGAATGGGCCGGCTCGACCAGGGAAGGACCACGCCCTCACAGAGTACCAGCGTAAAATAGCAGCTTAACGCTGCTGTGTTTCGTATGGTGAGTGTAGAGAACCGGAGACCCGTTTTACTGGAAACGAGGCATTCCATCTTAGTCCTCACGGGTGACGACGCATCTGCATTTTGATTTGTAATCGAGGATAGATGTAGATGTCTATGGGCCACAGCAACCACTTACCATCAGGTGGACTGTGTGCTCGTCTGTCACCCTTACGTTATAAAAAAAAAAATTTAACATAAAAAAATATTAAAATGAATAAAGTAAACATTATTATAGGGAACGTGAGTAGTTGAATTTTTTTTTAAATATATTTCAATGTTAACGTTAGACTTTTTAAATATCAAAGCTATAAATACATCACCATTTAACGTATTTTAATAGGTCGGGGAAAAAGTTTCTTCGTATTTTGTATACAAATTCAAAAAAACATTTTCAAAGTTTAATTACATTAATTATAATAAATTATACTTGTATGTTCCATTTTGTTCGGTAACGTGTTTCCATCTTGTAGGTAGTAACATAATCCGGTTGTTGTAGAAATCTTGGGATATTTGATAAAAAAATGCGACAAGTCGTTTTGACAGTTCTCTCTTGATCACAGAACACAATTACTCTCTACCAAGAGCTCTTGATGTTAACACACTACACAAATAATTCTGAAGAGACCGAAGCAGGTGAAAATCTGAGATTGCAAGGTCATGACTATATTATATGCATTAATAATTCCCAACTAGGCTCTCTCAATTTTTGCTGAGTGGTTAAAGATTTGTGTGGTCTGACGTTATCATGATGAAAGACCACTCCTTTTGTGTGGATCAATTTCGATCGTTTTTTCTCAATTTCTTTCTTAAGTCTCATTAGTCGTTGGCAGTAGAGATCCGAATCGATGGTTTAGCCTGGCGGTAATAGCTCATAATAACCCATGCCCTTCCAATCCCACCATATACACAGCATTAACTTAAAATAGAATATTTTTATTATAAGCGAAAAAAAAAAGAATATTTTTAAGACCCTGACCAGTTATATTTTTTTTAAAACATAATGATTTATAACTAACAATGCAATTGTTCTTAATTACAATATCGTGTTTAATTAAGAATTAGATCTGCTTCGTGAACATTTTCATGCTATGATATGATTATCCTATTGTGCTCATTTTCGTACCGTCATCTCGAGAGTAATAGCTTAAAATCAGTATTTGCTCTCAGAGCAATATTAATCGCTGAGCTAGGACACATTTGTGAAACTGCAACACACATGTACATTTAGATCTAAAGATTATGTAACTTTTTTGATTCCTTTCTTCGTACCTAATTTAGTAACTGAATCTACGTGTGTTATTGGAGAAACAAATATATGCTTTATCTATCTATGAATATTACAATTTCAAAAGTCGCCTTAAACCGGACGAATCGTCTGATAGCATTTAAAAATGCCATTTATAAACAGAGGCTCTTCTAAGTTAACTGTGCACTAGGGGTATAGGACTACGCCCCCAAAAGGGTTCCTGCCTTGTTGTGGCTTAGTAGCCGTGACTTGGACACTTGCGGTGAAAAAGAGGAACCCCTTGGCATGCCCGTTGTGTAGGGCCGGCCCGAGGTGGCCACTTCGGGTGGGCTTGGCGAGTCCACTTCGGTTGTGTGTCGATGGGTTGCGGCGAGAGGGGTGCCCTCTCCCCCTACCGCTGCAGTCGAGTCGCAGAGAAAAAGGAGTGCTGGTATGGCGAAGTGCCACTCGCCCTATTCTCCGTGGCCGAAACTTGGTTGGCGGTGGAGCCAAAGACCAGATCCACCACTGGGGTCGGAAAAGTGGGTGCTACTGAGCGCTCGATTTTCCTGGCCTCCGCGTATCGAACTGGGGGGAAGGGCGTTACGTAGGTGGAGTTGGAGGCAGTGGAGAAGGCGTGCCATGTGTTCCTGACGCGCCTTGCCTGTGAAGAAGAATGGGGAAGTTCTCCCCCGAGGAGGGCCTGCCAATATGCGGCAAATGTGGAACACTATGGGGTTTTAGTCAGTGCGAGTCCGACATAACCCGACCTAGCCCCCGCGACGCGGGTATGCGTAGGCATTTGCTCATGTACAAAAGGAGTATAGGATTAATTGTAGGAATGTATTTTAATTATAATATATGACATATATTTCTTTTAACGTCAACAAATTTTTATTAGCCAACTTAAACTGCAAGTTATATAAATAGCTTCCTACATTCTTATGTCTTGTAGATTACACACATTCAAGATTACGGTAGTAATGACAAAGTTAATGCGTCATCTAATACTATAGATTGTATTCTGTTGTAACTGTTATTGTATCAGTAAATAAAAATAAATAGAAAAACACATTCCATCAAACCACATTCCATCCTAGGTATTACACCTTTATTTTTAAGCTTTGTTGACAATAATTTAATTGGTTATACATAATACACTTACAAAATTATTTATTTAACGACTGTTTCTTGCTTTATCATATGATTAACAGAGAATCTTTTACTCACAGCCGCGACTAATTGATAACTCCATTGTCTCACGGCAGGTTAAACTATGCGATTTCTTTTTGTAACTTTTTTTTGCGTTTTTTTTTTTAATTTGCATAAAGTCGAATGAAATTAATATGTGGAGGTTTGTAATCAGCAATTCTTATCACCATTTCGTAACTTAAAATCTTAAATTATCTTCGCAAATATTAGTCTGTAAACCTTCCCAAAATGAATGAATAAATAAATATTATGTCCCTTTATATAACATATAAATAAACTATATTTTTTATCATGTGGTGGCTGTATAACCCTTTATTTTAAATAGTAGGCAATAGAACTATTTCGCACCTGCACACCAATATAAAATATTCCACTAATATAATGTTTTTGATCAGTTTTATCGACCGTGTTTAAAAAGCAATTAACAAGCAAATTGTCATAAAGCACTTGACTATCGCATTGTGAAACCTGTTTTTGAAAAATACAGATTGTGGATTTCAATATGAACCTGCGTGCTAGCACTTACAGTTGTTTTATATTGTCTTTCCCTGGCAAAAAGTAGCCAGCCTTCCGTTGTTCTACAAGATACTTTTAGAAAGAATGCATAAGAATTGAACTACTTAGTTCCTCTCTCTCTCTCTCTCTCTCTCTCTCTCTGTCTTTCTCTCTCTCACACACACTTACTTCCACCATCGGATAACCCGACGCCACGTATTTGAATAAATTGGTTTTCTTCGTCATTTGTCATGCAAACAGCAAAAGAATAGAAAACATTGCAAGCATCAGTCTTATAAGCTGATTACAATGTGGCCGTATTCATTGCAAGAGTGAATGGCTTATGTTAAGCTCATTCAGTGGGTTTTAGTTTCATCTACACTTACCATCTAGTGTAATAGTAGTGAAGCATTTGCAAATCATAATTAAAATATCTGGAATGGATCAGTAAACAGAATACCGACTACATATGACGGCTCCGTGGCGCAGTGGCTTAGCAATCAGTTGTTGCGCTGGGGGCCGCGGGTTCAAATCCCGCACGGAACAAGTATTTGTATGGCCTACAAATAATTGTTCCAGGTCTGGATGTTTGTCCTTGTGCAATTTATGTTTGTAAACTGCCTCCACGACACAGGAAAAAATCCTAGTGTGGGGGTAACGTTTTTAAAGAGAGAAAAAGATAAAAAAAAGATATAGAAGGACCAACAATCAGATAAAAACGACAGTGGAAAATAGTCATATACAGTACAAGGCTGCTCGAGTGGTAGCCTCGTACTATTAAACAGATTAAGAGCAGCTGATAAGACATGAAGAATATGAAGGAGATCGGAGGCATGTGGATCAAGACCGTGTTTTGTGGCATTCCTTGGGAGAAGCTTTAGTTCAGCAGTAGACTTGATAAGGGTTGTAATGATGATGAGGAAGATGTACTGTAGTGTTAAAAATTTAAACTAACTCACCCAATTCTTCGCTGGTCACTAACTTGGACGCAATGGAACGCATGGCAATAAAAGAAGTG
The DNA here is from genome assembly GCA_963668995.1 of Parnassius mnemosyne. Taxonomy (NCBI): domain Eukaryota; kingdom Metazoa; phylum Arthropoda; class Insecta; order Lepidoptera; family Papilionidae; genus Parnassius; species Parnassius mnemosyne. The sequence continues at coordinate 10,196,927 of CAVLGL010000159.1, forward strand.
CCGTTGAATATTTCAACTAAGGGCGCTGAAAAAAAAGATAATTATGAATAACAATTCACAGTATCTCCATTAGTTTTTTGAAATCTTACTAAAACTAACTCTTAGTTTTTATTCAATTGTGTACGAATATCCACTATTCCTTATCGTTCCTTAGGTGTTGTAAGAGGCGATGTGGCGGCGCTGTCGTCGCACCACAAGCGAAAACACATCGAATACTAAATCGCGCTATCAAAGTTTCGAAGTTAAAACAGTATATATAGAATAGCTCAGAACTACCACTCGAACTACACTACTAATCGGCAGGCATAGCCTATCGGGGTAGTGACCAAACACATTGGGCGACTTCTTCAAATTCATGGTTCAAACCTCCGAATAAAAATATTTTAATTTATTGTCTGCACCCTCTTCTCCCAAAAGAGGGTCGCTTCCGATCCGACAAAGCGGCTTAATCGGCCAATTGTCAGTTTCCAAAGTGGAGTTTAGTGGGTATCACTTAGGTTCCCCAGTAGGTAGTCACAGTGAGTCCAACATAACCACGACAGGCCGGCTGTCGTGGTATGCGTAAAGAATTCTCCACTTCCTCGCCGTATCGAGGTAGCCCTTTCCAATTGCTTCTGGGCGCAAAAAAAAAACTACCACTCGGAGCGTTGGCCGCTCCCCGGGCAGAACACCTTGCCCGGCGGGAGATCTCCCCTTTTCCTTCCATCGGCTTTAATGGGGTACTTGAGGACGATGACAGAAATAAACCACGAGATGGGCAGCGGCGTCTTTCTAATAACAAATAGGAAAGAAAAAACTGCGTTTCCCAAGCCCCTTGGCAGACAAGCGTGGCAATTATGTCAAATATCCCCTTATAAGATAATATCGGGAGGCCTATTTATACATAGAAAGCCTATAATAAATGAAATAGTTAATTAAATACACATTTTTAAACGTCTTGGAAATCGATGGTTAGTCATTCTGAACTCTCAAACCGAAAACGCTGCTACATTTTTAATAAGACAAAACTTCAATGATTTCCCGTAATTTATATTAAGAAGTCAGTCGTGTAAGTTTAAGAGAATTTAATAACACATATCATACCGCTGGTGTCGTGAGAGGTATCAGAGAGAAACTGAAACGTAATATGGGTAACAGTAACTTTTTTTTTATAGGATAAGGGTGACAAACGAGCACACAGTCCACCTGATGATAAGTGATCGCTGCGGCCCATAGACATCTACATCTATCCTCGTTTGCGAATCAAAATGCAGATGCGTTGTCACCCGTGAGGACTAAGATGGAATGACTCTTTTCCAGTAAAAAGGGTCTCCGATTCTCTACACTCACCACACGAAACACAGCAGTGTTAAGCTGCTATTTTACGCTGGTATTCTGTAAGAGCCTGGTCCTTCCCCGGTCGAGCCAACCCATTCGTGCTACAACTATACTACTAATATAGCTGCAGCATGGCTCTACCACGTAACTTTCTGAAAACCACATAGTAATAACGCAGTGTAAACGTGCATCGAACATCTTTCTTTAGTAAAAGCAGAATTAAAACATACCGATATATATCTCGGTGGTTGTGGTTGCAAAGGCAAATATAAAAGAAGCGAGAATCTTGCTAGTGCAGGAAATTATTCCAACTACAGTGTCGTCCAGCTTCATGAAGTCGCTGAAGATACTGATGGAGAACAGCGTGCCTGGTAAAAAATAGAACGAATAAAATTAACAAGTAATATGGAAAAGAAAGACACGCAGACAATATGTAAAACAGTGCGATTTACCATCTCAAGCAGTGGCTCATCACAAGTTAGTGTAGTTATTTGACTGCCTCGTCAGTGTAGTATTTGTCAACACGATTGCTGTTCATGAGAATCCGGGTTTGAATCACAGGTCGGATTAGTGGTTGCATTTTGCTGTTAAGAAATTGCCGGTGTTTCACTTGCGTGCCTCGGAACGCACGTAAATCCGTTGGTCCTGCATCTGATCTCCCTCAGGTCGTGTTGGATTAGTGTCCCATCGGACTATCAGAGTGAGGGAATAGATAGTGCACCAGTGTTTACGCATATCTTGTCCTATATATAGCCACCTGCGCAGGCCTTTAATCAAGACAGAGATCAGGTGCAAGACCAACAGCTTTACCTGCACTAAGACACGAGGGTGAAACACCGCCAACTTTTTAACTCCGGGTTGCTACTTAGTTTTTCTTCACAGAAAAACCCAATAACTGACTTTTGGTTCTTCCCGAGATTCGCATGCGGGACCTCATAATTAGCATTCTTATACGAGTATGTTATACAAATTTAAAATATCTTGACCGACTACGTGGTTTAACGTATAAGGCAGCTATAAGGTGTGAGACATTTGATACGATGTCAATCCGACTGCCAGTGGTACTTATTACAGCCAATCTTTGTCGCTATTGCGACGGCGCATAATTATTAACAATAAGTAATAAATAATTTCTATAATAAATTGCCTAAAAGTATCGTAAAATTTAAATGCAAATTAAGTAATTTAATATAATAAATGCTTAAAATCGGCCTTACAAATTCATTAAAATTACTACAACTCGGCTTTAAATATTCAGAAGGCATTAAATAATATAAATATAAGAAGATTACATTACAATAACAAAGATAAATAACCTTTAAAAATCTTATATTATTATTGGGAAATGGATCGAAATATGTTTAAGCTAAGCGTGTTCAATTTTATTATGTTATTATCTCAAAACCTAACGGTCTAAATTTTAAAATTATTTATCCCATACATTTTATTCGATATTTGTCGTAGAATAGTCATAGTACGTCAGGTGAGGAGGTCGATCGCGGCTGACTACCGAAGTACTGTTGTACAATGTAAAAGTCAATGTAATGTAATAGTATAAAGGACAAAATACTATGATAAAGTCTATGAAACAAAAACAATAATGTAGAAGGTCTCTAAGGTGCATAAATATTATATTAGCGGAGTTGGGGCTTGAAGTCCCTAATGTAATAGACAAATGAAAGTAAGCTTCTCGAAATAGGTATTAAAAACTATTGGTAAAAACAAATTGAGCATGCCTTCGCATTAAAAAAAATTACGTATAGCATGATTATACGGAATTTTTTAAAGTAGTTTAAATACACCCAAATTTTCACTAATAACCTAATTATACTTCCAATTTTCCGATAATTTTATGTCAAACTTCAATTTGAAAAAGTTTGGAAATTCCGAAGTGCACGACTCATAATGCTCATATGATCATCATATCATCATTCATGTCAAAAGTCCAAAAAGTCCAAGACGTATTCAAGTATAAATATTACATCCTACTTTCTTTTAGTACGTACTACTATTATTTATTTTGTGCTTTTAAAATATTGTAACAAAAATCTCTGATTATTATAATAATCAAGTATGTATGAAATTTGTTTTTCGAATATTTTGTACTTATTTGTACAGCGATCTTTTTGAGCCGCTGCAAACAACGAAGCGAGTGAGCGAGCCACAGGCAGTCTCTGTTTACTGAAATAAATTCTAACACAAGGCTGCGAAATCACCGAAAATTTCGCCATTTTGGAGCCCTAAAATTTATTATAGCTAAACAAAACAAAATTACACTGCCATTTACATTCAGTGGCTTCCCACATGATAAATGAAGAGATTAAAAAATACATTGAGTTAAACAATTGATATTTTCAAAAGTTATCGTGTTTACAAGTATTGAGGATAATAAATCCACACCATAAGCCACTAAAACCCATTTTTATGTAAAAATAGCAATTAATCGATTTAAAAAAATACTCGTATATTAATAAGTTCAACAATCATTTATCTTTCTGACAATGTGCTTTTTATATCATTTATATGTATAATATGATTGCTGGATACGATTTCATGCGACAAAACGTTGGAATCTTGATTTTTAGGCGCTAGTAGAACATACCTATGCGCTTTGCGCTCGGCATGCAATATAAAAGCATTATATTGATAGAAATGTGATTTGAAAGAAAATAATTATTATAGTGTCGCGTAGACTGTCTTGGGATTATGGATGGATTAGGGAGAGTGTTTTGTAGCACTTTTAAGTGCATTAATCTTAATTTACTCCCATATTTTAGTGCAACAGACCCATGACACATGGATTTTTGTTTACTGGCGTCTTAGTAGCGTGCTATTTTTTGTAAACAACATTAACAACTTTGTTGACAAGTTCGATAGGGATCATGTTGGTGTGGTGTGAAGGGACGCCATTTGTATGATAGTTGCAGTGATTCTTACTGCTACTTGCGGTATTGCGTCTTGTGATGGATCTGCGCCTGATTCGATGCATCTTGTGGTTCTGGATGATGGAGGTATGCGTGTGGTGATGTCTGCTGTGACCGTATGGTATGTTAGCATGGCGTAAGACCGACGACAGTCGTATTGATGCTTTGCACATTATGCTGACCTGTGTGGAGCCGTGTGCCTCTCCCACATTTTTCAAAACGTGGGAAAGCGAAACCCTTGTATCGGGTACTTTAACATAAATATTGTGAGCCTTTTACAAGCGGGAACGAACTAATTAACAAGGAATTGATGTGAACCTGATACAAGTGGAATAGGGACGGTTAAGTGTTCTTAACCTTTTTGAGCCTTTTTTTTCGTGGACGGGGTTCTCTAGTTTAAAATAATTATAAGGCACCACTGACTATATAATGTTGTAGTGAATATTCATTCTTCAACGTAATTAATGGTCCTAACTTAGACGACGCGCCATAAATATATCAAACGGTCTATAACTATACCTTTAGAAAGAACCTTGGAAATTATCTTTTGGAAATATCAGTTTTTATTATCTGATCACGTATCATCTTTACACCATCTTTTTTGAAAAAGGTCCATATCTAACAGTTGGCTGTAATGGACTAGTTAAGAAAAAAAGTAATCTGTGATATTCATTTAATTTTGTATAATTAACGTATAAAAATATTACTGCGACAAACAATTACCTCAGTAAATAAGACGTACAACTAAAATAATAAGATATTGTACGTCATAGCGATAACATTTTCGCTAGAACTCACCGCAAGTAAAGGTGCAAGGAATAGGTAGTCATGATTAATGGTAGAAACTGCGACACAGCGTCAGCCAAATTTCATTAGCGACATACGCTCAGCTCCTACGAGAGCATTACTACTAAATCTAAATTAGCTACTAAATCTAACTTCACATGTTGGTAGGTACAACAGGAATAACTTAATGAAGAAATACTGTTATTAAACGCTATGTATTTTAGTGCCTACATGTGCTACGTTAGTTTTTAAAGTCCATGGCACACATTTTATTTATTATTCTAAAATACACGACATTACATGGCATGTATTTTAGAATAATAAACAAAACAAATTAATTGGTCTTTTTAATACAGTAATATTCCTCCATATTGTAATGAAAACTATTATGAATATTAAATCTGTAATGAAACAGCTTAAAGTAAACGAACAATATGGCAAATACCAAATCAAAAATTTTTATAAATTATGTAATAAAACTTCTTATTGCGTTCGTCCGTTCGTTTTCCTCTTACATGTTGTGCAAAATTTTCTTATTAAATTAAGTTTTCTCTCTCTATCTCTCTCTCTCGCTCTCTCTCTCTCTCTCTCTCTCTCTCTCTCTCTCTCTCTCTCTAATACTTTAAAATCTTAAAAAAAGGCAAAAGCGTTTTTCTGAAAAGCAGTAAAGTGCATTATTTAAGTATTTACTAACCGTTTAGCGGTGTAATAATATCCACTATCCCATATCATCTTGAATGTCGTAAGAGGCCATCGAAGGATAAAAACCAAGAGATGGGCAGCAGCGTCTTTCTAATATTAACTAAAAAATAAAAAGCAGGGATACCTATTTTCAGCAGTGGATTTTGACTATCAATCTACGAAAATAGTCTATAACAGTAACTAAACAAAAATGGGTTTATTACTTCATCTGGTTAAAAAATTATTAAAACTAGCTGGTACCCGGCGCATTGCTACCACAGAAAAAATAATTGTGGAAATGTCATTTTAAATTTAGAAGGGTTTAATGTTTAATTAAGAATAATAATAAATTCATTGAAATTTAATTATATACAACTTTCTTAAAAAATTTTGGTACGATTCGCACGCCACCTACTGTAAGTTAATTGTATTATGCCCACAACTTTCGCGCAAGAGCAAGTAATAAGTTGATAAAGTTTAAGCACAATCGGATGGACGGCATGGATACCTAAAATCAAAAATTTTTATTAAACAAAAATTTATTTTCATATATTTATTTTAATAATATACTTAATTTTTATTTTTCATTACTTGTTAAAATAGAATGAAAGTGTTTTGTTGTTAGTACTGAAAAGTTTTTTTTTGTTTGTTGAGTTTAGCAGGCGGAGCGACGATATGTCTATTACTCATAGTTATTTATGTCTACCGTGTATTATATTTTTATTTTAAAATATCTGTTAAACTTAAAATATTAACATATTTTCTTCAATTGAATTAGTCTATAGATGCAAAAAAATGTGGCTCGGGATCATACTTTTTAGCTGCCTTTAAATGAGTTTAATGTTTAGCTGACAATTCATTACTACAATATAAGTCTTTTTATTAATGCACCAATCTACATTTAAAATTTGAAGCCTACTTCTCAGTTTGTTGAGTAAGGTTCATCATTATAGCCTTTCACAAGTCCACTGCTGAATATAGGCCTCCACCAAGGAATGCCACAAAGCACGGTCCTGACCCACCTGCATTCATCGACTTCCTACATGACTTACGAGGCCTTCACTCCATCTAGTGGGGGGACGCCCTACACTTCGCCTACCAATACGAGGCCACTCGAGAGAAACTTTTTTCCCCATCGGTTGTCGGTTATGGCGATATGGTCGGCCCATTGCCACTTCAGCTTACTAATCCATTGGGCTATGTCGGTTACTCTGATTCTACGATGGATATCCTCATTTCTAAGTTTATCACGCAAAAAAACTCTGAGCATAGCCCTCTCCATAGCTCGCTGAGCGACCTTGAGCGTCCTCACACGGCCAGTAGTGAAGTATCACGTCTCAGATTCATAAGTCATTACTAGCAACACGCACTGCTTGTACTGCCTAGTTTTTAAGTTTTGGAGGTATACTCGTACCTGACAAGAAGATATGCCGTAATTTCCTGAACGCTGCCAAGCCGAGTTGAATCCGTCGTTCGACCTCTCGGTCGAAGTTGGACTTACCTAGTCGGACTATTTGTTCCAGGTAAACATACTCGTCAACAACTTAGAGCTTAGTGCTCCCAAGAATTACCGTCATAGGTGTGACATGGACATTGAGTATAGTACTTAGGTACTCCAGCAATTCTGCCATAAGGACTATTTCGTCGGCAAATCGAAGGTTAGTTATGTACTCGCCATCCTTTCCAGTCCAGTAGCTTGAAAACGTCTTCCAATGCAGCGGTGAAGAGTTTTGGGAATATAACATCAGCCTGTCTTACACCTCTCTGCAGTTGGATATGTTTCGTACTCTGGTTCTGTACTCAAATAGCCATCGTAGCCTTACTGTACAAAGTCTTCAGCACTTCGATATAACGACAGTCAACTTGGAATCGCTGAAGGGACTGTAACATCACCCAAACAAATGGCTTTCTCTTAGTCCACATACGCAAGACAAAGTGGCAGATTGTACTCTTCGGTCTTCTGTACAATTTGCCGAAGGGTATGTATGTGGCCTTTACGGAAACAGGCTTGTTCGGGAGGCTGGAAGTCGTCGAGTCTGCGTGTAAGACGATTCGTAATAACTGTCAAAAACAGCACGTAGACGCGGCTCAGAAGGGAAATCGGTCTCTAAATCTTCAAGAAAGCGTTGTCACCTATTTTGAAGAACAAGACCACCGTACTCCTGCTCCACGCCTTTAGAGTAGTCCCACCATGGAGGACGGAATTAAAAAGCTTCTGAAGGACTTCAAGTACCGGTTTTCCCTCAGCTTTCAGAAGCTCCGCTGTTATTCCATCCACAACTGCGGACTTACCGTTTTTAAGGTGCTGGAGAGCTTGTAATCTTGCTCAGACTGAGTTGCGGAATATCAACGGAATAGTGTCGGATAACACTTGCTCTTGGATTGTTACTCACACTTGGGTGTGGCTCCAACGATGACGTGTATAGCTGCCCATAGAACCTCCCAATCTCACTCAAAATCTCAGGTGTCCCGGAAACGATGCTGCCACACTCGGTTTTCAGCTTTGACAGTTGGATGGAGCCTGGATTCTGCTCGATCGCTTCTTCAATTCGAGCTGCATTGAAGTTGCGTAAGTCCCGTCGCATGCATTTGGATTGGACATCTGTCTGTTCAGTTCTCTGTATTCTGTCCAATCTGCTGACTACTGCAGCTTTATTTCCCGTCTAACAGCCATGAGATTAAGAGTGTGATCGGAGAATTTTTGTATTCTTCTGCAGCGGGTCTTACAGAACTTAGCTTCGACCGAATGGACAGTTTTTACGAGCCTGCATTGCAGTCATATGCATAACGTCCATTGCATTACATTCTTTTAGGCACTGAAAACGGTTTTGTAACTCGGGCTGAAAGGTTTTGGGACTTTAGATTAGAACATGAGGGGGACGGAGCGTTTACATCATTATACAAGACCTCTCCAACTTAACTTATGGGTTCAGTGTGCCTCTGACCATTCGGTTATTGCTACCAGTTTTCACCCTCGCGATCACTGAGACATCACTGAACAGTTGCCGTCTAGTCGTCATAATGAAGTCAATCTCATTTTTATCGCACCGTAGGGCTCCACTACTTATGGGGCTGCTTCTAAAAGAAAGAGTTCATCATAAAGATGACTCTTTTTCCATGAAGTCGACCAGCACCGGATCCCTTGGGTTCCGTTACCCTATTCCAAATATCTCTACTTTCAGGTCGCCGTTCTCTCTTGTGCCTAGTTTTGCGTTGAAGTCTTCGATTAACACCATATAGTGGGTTTTGGAGGAATGCATGGCTTTAGATAGTTGTTAACGAGAGACTTGTGGACGATAAATCCTACACCGCCTTGGGACAGATGGTCGCCCTCCCGGTGAAGAACAAGTTGCCGGATTCGAATATTACCGTTTCTTCCCCCTGTCTTCGGACCTCAGATAATCCAATAATATCCCAGCGCAACTTGCCTATACCTTCTTCCACCTTAGGATCTTCTTGCCAGTCCTCAGGGTGCGTGCGCTGTATGTTGCCAGGTCGAGTCGACTTAGGTGTTAACGGATCCTTCACCGATGATTCTAGGCACCCCCTACCCCGCCGTTAGTATAGTCGCCACTGCAGCCAGGAATAGCGGGGCTGCCACGCTTGGCGGACGAGTTGGCAACCGCAGTTTTTTTTACTATTTCTGTTATCAGGAAGATGCTGCTGTCCATCTCCTGCCTGTTTCCCACTGTCGCCTCTTGTGACACCCATGGGAAGTTTAAAATATATTCTAACCGCCACTACACGGCTTATTAGTAAGGTAATACGAGTAAGGTTAATTCTCTCTATTTAAGATATTTGAATTATAATAAAGAAGAAAATAAAGTAGAGATTACTTTTATATTAAATTTAAATGACATTCATAATAAATATAGACAAGTAGTGGAGGCTCTTACCTCATAAGTACTTAACTGTTCAGATAATTCGGTTAATGGGAAATTTCCTAAAATTAGACAAAAAGAAACCTGCCAACAGGTAGAAACGTTAAATAAATTACATTCAAACAGAATAAAACGGACGTGCCTATGATGTCTGATGTGTCTTGATGAATGCACAATTGGCTAACAACGCGAGTATGAAATGAAAGGAAACACTCAGAAACATTTGCGAAATTGAAAAAAGTTTTATGGTTAAGGATTTTATCGTTTATTATTTATACGAAGCATTTATACAAAGTTTTATTTAACGTTCAGACAACTTTTCGAATCCAGATCGAATGTTGTTAAATCATCAAACCTGTTTATCTTTTATAGCTTTTTTATTTTTATTTTAGGAAACAAAAAATAGGCAGTGCCAAATTAGGACTGTAAGGAGGGTCAGCCAAAAGCTTAAATGCCCAGTTAAACTTAACTGCTCAATGTATGAGACTAAAATCCTGTATGCTTTTTTATTCATCTGTCAAAGTTAATCGACTTTGGTTAAATTTGTTATAAGAACCTTAGTAGATTAAATTGAAAGTACAATTTACATTACTTATCTTTTAGTTTCTAAGGTTTCACTAAAGTAGAATAATTCTTATTCTAGAGTAAATAGAAATCAAAGCTGAGAATAATGAGTATCCTTTTGTATGATTTACATGAATATTCAAAGAAATTCTTTAATACAGTCTAATTCGCCCAAATAAATTATGACTTACCTTAAGGTTGATTTTCCCATCATCAATTAACAGTTATTCATAGCATTAAATACATAAAAAACAAATTAAATATTAAAGTGGTATTCATTGTTTCAATTTTATATTCAAGTTATTTTGTTGATGAATAACTAGAATCTGATGACAGATCAAGCCTAATTGTTAAAAGAGTCATTTAAAAACTCGAATGCTTAAACAGTTTACTCAAAAGAGAAAAAATATATACGCTATAACACTTCCACAACTAAGCTGAATCTAACAACATCCAATATATTAAATCCATAAAACCCTTAAGCTTATAGAGCGTGCCAGAGAAATAGACATCCTTCGTGCTCTCTGAAACAATGATTTTCCCATAGTAATGCACGGTGACAGTAAACACCTGGTCGCCTAGCTCCAACACGTCAAACAAGTTTTGTACGATAACAAGCTTCGGGCCCCCCGTCTCTACGTCACAGTGATCGAGTGAAACCGGCCACAGTCGAGCGTGTGCCTGCTGTAATTCCATATGTCAAAGGTGTCACTGATATACTTGGCTACAACTTGAAGCATGTGTTGTGGATGGTATCGTGAATTTTGTCACGATGTGCGTTGATGTAGTTTGGCGTCTGGAATTAATCCGAACAATTCCTCTAAGCGTGTTTAGTGTGTTAGAAAATTCAAAGGGATGGAACATCTCTTCACAGCGCTACTGAATTGAACCGATTAGAAAAAGCTTGGTCGTCCATAATTCGAGCCGCTCTTCACTGGATGCGATCAAATTTAAGGAATCGGCACTAGGGTGTCTCAGCCCAGAGATAAGATTAGTATTCCAAGTGAGGTCGAAATTGCGCCCTGTAAAATTGCAGGCAATGTTCCAGCATGAAATACTGTCCCGCCCCGCTGAGCACGCCAAGCTTTTTAGAGACCAATTTAGCCATTGTTATCGCGGAACTGTACGTCATCCGATGTGTCAACGCTGAGGATTCCGATACTGGTTTTATTTAATAAATATTAATTAGCCATTACATATTTGTTTCTATTATTATAGCAAACATTGTACATTTTTGTAATAAATTATCTTGTTATCGTATATTTGTATCAAGATTTTACATCAAAGGTTTGTGAATAAATAAATGTAATTACATTAATGTATTGTCTAATCAAGTACCGATTGACTAGGCTACCTCTAATTTCAGATTTTGAAACGAAGTTCCTTATCGGAAGGTACTTAAGGAATTTGGCGGGTGGGGGCTAGGCGAGAAAAAGTATTTTCCCTCACGGCCCATTCTGACGTATTGTAGACGGCCTTGGTGGCTATAAGGAACCGACATGGAATAATATCCATCTCCCTCGCATGTTTTTTTAATTCCCTAATAACTGCACAACAGGACATTAAACTACATAAATACTACATACACTCTCACACACACACATACACTCTCTCTCACACACACACATACACACACACATACACACAAACAAACAACACACACACACACACACACACACACACACACACACACACACACACACACACACACACACACACACAGATGTCAATTAGTTGTGTTACACCTTAAAATGAATAGATTTTTCAAAACAAAATGTAATAAATTTGATATGTAAATTTGATATTCATCGAAATCTAAGCGATTAATTAAATACAATTTTATTCAAGGTTGACTAATATAAGGCATTACAAGGCTTTGATACAGGTATTTAACTGTGAATGTATTTAACTGTGTCTATGAATCGCACGGTCAATTTAGTCACTGCTGGCTCTAAAGATTTCTTGAGAGATCTCTATGTCCGACTTAACATTTTGAAACAGCCATGTCCTTTAATACTAACCGCAATTTGTAGACCAACTCTGGACTAGACAAGGGCCAGACTTCCGCTCGATGAAGTCTTAAACGTTGTTATCGAGCCTATTTGAGTTGTTCATACCTGACCAGGAGTAGTGCTGAGATTTCCACGGTATATTTTTGAAAACATATCGCTGAGAGGCTTCATTCACTACACGACTAATCTTGATGAACTTGAGCCGGTTTATAATATCTTTTTACAAAAATGTAGAATCGAGATGGCAAGCATTTTGATCGATTTATTAGTCAAGCTGCTGTGACTAATTTACGATATGACCTGTGTATCGACGGTAAGCAGCTACGTTCAGGACTTTTTTAATAGTTCGCGCTAGTGGGAATCTTCATTTTCCACAATAATATTTTTTTTATCTTTAGGATATAAATAGTTGAGTTCGTTCTCAGCCCATCCGGTCCTAAGAGCATGAGATTGCTACGATGTTTTAAGGTATTTACGATGCAATCATTATATATGTACACGTAGATAGTACGTTTCACAAACATACCCGCTTTAAAGCTTCATACCCACTTTGTACAAAGCGCTCACTGCAATTCTGTTTTCTTTAACGTCCCACTACATAAATTTAATTTCAACTACGGTGATATATAATATGCAAAATGGCGGTTAATCGATTAAAGTGTTCTGACATAATGGAAACATGCCAAATTTGAATACAGAAAAAAAAAGATTATCTTCCACCTATAAAATTATTTATGACAAGACTAGTTACATAATATATAAAGCTGTTTAGGCAGATTGTTCTACGTACCTACTAAGTTGGTGATAATACTATAGGTACAGAACATGCTGAATTGCACCTCATCCCAGTTGAATCTATACCGCATGAAGAGATACAGGACGTTCATCTCACCTGCACAAAACAAAATATGTACATTATAGTTTGTACTTAATACAATAATTATTTCGTTCTTATTTGGAATGGATATGATACTTAAAGTGTCATTAAACTAGCTTAATGGTCTGTCCACTGTGTTTGTATATTAAAAACAAAAAGACAATGTTTTACCACACATATCTAGAAAAGACTTGTAACTTTTAATAATAAATATCTATATGTTTTTTAATTGTCATTGTAGAAGCGTGCTCGTCGCGACCCCTGCCAGCCCTTTTCAGGGCTGCAATTCTACTCAGCTGCGCACCCATGTCAACGAGGGTTAGGGCGTCCCCCCAAGGCAACGCACACCAGCTCGTCCCCGTTAGTGTGGAATGCAGCGCGCAAAGCGGCAATGGGGACCGCCACCCGTCACGCACAGCCCGACACGGCGGAAGGTGGAGGACGAAGTGCAGAGTTGGCACGTGGAATGTTAGAGGAGGCATGAGAGATAAGACGAATGAGTTGATCGAAATAATGAAAGAAAGAGAATTAGATGTCGTGTGTATGTCGGAGACCAAACGGAAGGGCAGTGGTACTGAAGAGCTCCCTGGCGGGGCGTTTGCTCTATGGTCCGGAGTCCCGGAGAGCGAGAACGCTTGCCAGGGAGTGGGGGTGCTGCTGTCTTCTCGGTTGGTAGATGATATGACTGAATATAAGTTTGTGAACTCAAGACTTCTCTGGGTTCGCTTTAAATTGGGACTGACGAAGTTATTCCTTTTGGCTGTTTATGCGCCGGTAGCTTCGTCGTCCAGGGCTGAGCTGGAGGAGTTTTCGGAGAATGTAAGAGAAGTTCTAGATTTGGCTAGGGGAAACGAAAGAATTGTTGTATGTGGTGATTTGGTGATTTGAATGCATGGGTTGGTACCGCTCGACCAGGGTACGAGTCGGTACTTGGAAAGTTTGGCGATAAAAGGGTTAATGATGCTGGCAAGCTTATACTGGCGGTATGCAAGTAAAAGGGTCTTCTTGTGACAAACACTATGTTTATTCACAAGAAAATCCATATGTATACTAGAGAACGAAAGAATGAGAGAAGTATGATTGATTTGTTCCTGGTGGATGACCGACTGCGAAAACAGGTGATGGATACGCGAGTGTTCAGCGGTGCTGACCTGGGAACGGATCACTATCTAGTGATTACTAGATTTAGGGGTCTGTTCGCGGGTTGGCGCTACCGGACGGCAGTAACAGAACCACAGTCGGTCTGTCGCATCCGAAGCTGGAAGCTTCAGGAAGCGGATACTAGGGACAAATATCATGCGAGGGTAGCCGAAAAGCTTGACAACATCGATGGCAGAAAAGAATGTGTAGAAAGAACTTGGCAGAACCTTAGGGATGGAATGGTAAGTGCAGCGGAAGAAGTGTGTGGAACAATAAAAAGAGGCAGTAGTAAAAGAAGAGATGCATGGTGGAATGATGAAGTGAAAGAAGCTGTAAAGAAGAAGAAGAAAGCTTGGTTAGACTACTTGGCCTCTAGTAATGATAAGGATATGAGAGAGAAGATGAAAGAAAGATATAGGCTGCAGAAAGTTCACACGAAAGCACTGATTGAGGAAGTGCGTGAAAGGTGTAGAATGGAAGCGGACGAAAGGTTGTCGCACAACTTTAAGGAGAACTCCAAACTCTTCTGGAAAGAGGTTGGAAGGACCCGAAGTGGTGCGACGGCCTTAAGAATGAACAAAGTGCTTTCGAGAACTAATGACGTCCTCTCAGAAAAATCGGACGTCATGCAGCGATGGAGCGAATTTTATAGAGAAATGTATGCGTGTGATGATCGTAGTGAGGGATCCGGGGATGACGCCGTGACTGGTACGCCAGACCCGGACCTCGATGACACTGAGGTCATCAGTATGAAAGAGATTGAACGTGCGATTCGAAGTTTGAAATGTGATAAGGCTGCGGGACTAGACAGAGTTACTGCTGAAATGGTCAAGTATGGTGGGCCTCGCGTCTGGGACAGCTTTCATCTGCTGTGCAATTTGTGCTGGCGGACGGGGGATGTCCCGGATGATTGGCGATCCGCAGTCATATAAAGTCTTTATATAAAGGTAAAGGTTCACATTTTGACTGCGGGTGCTATCGGGCGATCAGCTTGACCAGTTTAGCAAGTAAAGTTTACTCGAATGTTTTGACACGTAGGATGCAAGAGAAATCGGAAAGATTTCTATGGGAGGCACAATGCGGATTTAGACCTGGAAGAGGATGCACGGATCAAATATTTTCTCTCCGCATGATCACGGAGAAGCTTCTGGCTGCTAACCAGAAGATTTTCTGTGCTTTTATGGATCTTGAGAAAGCATTTGATAAGGTTGTAAGGAAAAAAATGTGGGAACTGTTGCCGGGGTATGGTGTGGATGGTCGATTGCTAAGGGCTGTGCAGTCTCTTTACTGTGACTGTAAAGCCTGTGTGCGGGTAGGACATGACCTGTTACCCATGTTTAACGTCCAAACGGGCGTAAAGCAGGGTTGTGTCATGTCTTCCTGGCTGTTCATACTGTATCTCGACAGATGTTTACAGAAGCTGAAAGATAGTTGTTTGGGTGTGAAATTGGGTGACATTAAAGTAAATTGTCTGCTGTATGCTGATGATGCAGTGCTTATTGCACCATCAGAGGCAGAACTGCAGGCATTAGTCACGTGTATGAAAGAGGAATGTGAAATTAAAGGTCTCCGTTTGAATGCTAATAAAACTATGGTTCTGGTATTTGAAAGGTACGAAGAGAGAACGAAGTGTGAAATATGGGTAAATCAGGAATGTCTAGAACAGGTAAATGAAATTGTATACTTGGGGAGTACTTTTAGCCGGGATGAAAGATGTGATCTAGATGTGGACAGGCGTGTCGCTGCCGGGAACAAAGTCAATGGTGCCCTGACTGCGTTAGTCAAAAGGCAAGGCGTAGCGAAGAGTGCACGCCTTGCAATACATAACGCAGTGTTGGTACCGACTTTGTTATATGGCAGCGAAACCTGGGTATGCCAGAAGAAGCATAAAAGTAAGTTGAATGCAGTGGAGATGCGATCTCTTCGTAAAATGTGCGGCGTTACCATGGCCGACCGAAAGCGAAACGAAGAGATTCGCAATATGGCAGGTTTGAAAGATGACCTTATCACAAAAATTGATAAGGGCGTGCTTCGGTGGTTTGGGCACGTTGAGCGAATGAGTGAAGACCGAATGGTGAAGAAAATATATAGCGCGAAAGTTAATATTAAAAGGTCGACACCTTATAGGTAGACCGAGACTAACTTTCGAAGACCATGTGAGCAAATTGCTCGAAGAGGGTAGGGTCAAAAGTACTCGGATACCTAGACGTGCATGCATGAAGAAGATAATGAATCTGAAAGAAGCGAAAGAGGTTTGTAAGGATCGTGACACTTGGCGATCTGTTCTCTCTGGCTACCCCGTCAGGGATTGTGCGTGAAGATAAGTTAAGTTAAGTTAAGTTAATTACATTAATCAACTTTAAAGCAAAACTTATTAAAACTGAGATCAAAAATAGTTCAAGAAATATAACTAGGTTGAACTTAAACAAGCACTATAATAATAATTTGTGGAAAATGTGTGTCAGGAGCGTGGCAAATGGCAGTCCATAGTCTCTGCCTGCCCATCTGGGTGACAAGCTTGAGTGTTTATGTTATCTAATGTATTTTACTCCCTGTACGACACATCTATAAAATCTATACATAATATAAAAGGAAGCCCTTTGTGAGCGTCTATCCTTCTAAACGGCCGTGCTAATTTCAAGAACCACTAAACAAATTTGGAGGCGGTTTTCACTGCTATAATCTGCATCTTTCCAAGAAGATTCGTATGTATTAAAAATTTCCCTAGTACTTGTAGGAGTTCACTATTAACGGTGCTATCGGTTAATCAAATTGGAAAAATGTTTACAACCAACGCTATTGCTCATTATTTATCAAATATTTATATTACTGTAAAAACAAAATTTTAATCGCTGAGTAAGTAGTTTAAATATATTTAATATATTAAATACATAAAATAATAAATAATATATTTTCTTTATATATGCATATTTTGTAAGAAACTAACTAAATGAAAATTACATTTGTTAAAATAATAAGTCAAAAGAAAGAATTACCAAATAATACAAAATAATTAAAAATCAAATTTAAATAAAAAATCATCTTATATATTTATAAAGCAATAATAAGCAAACCTTATAGTTAAGAAAGGAAATTATTAATCAATTAATAGTCATTATAAAAACATTAGAAGTAACATTAGTTATTATTTATCAGCATGAATTAAAAACGCGTCATGCGTATTTTTCCAGTTGTGTAGAGCAATATTTTGATAGTATAGAAAATAAAACGAAACCAATAACTAAAAGATTAGATTAGTACCTATATTTATTGTAATACAATTTAAAAGTTATTTTATAAAAAAAATATATTTTTATGTCAATTTTACTAGTAATTAATACTTCTTTATTTAGCTATAAAATTAATACATAAACTAATATGACTAAAGATTACGTGAATGCCAACTTATTTATTAGATGAAGTTATTGCTCATATTATATCCTTCTTAGAGCATAAATTGAAAGATTACTAATAGTTTAGGTAGCAAGAAACACTCAAAATAACTTACCATGAAGGGGCCCAAATATTACACATACTACTACAATCAGTAACGAGACCCTGAGCCTTCTTCGTCGTGGTCCAGATCTAAAGGCTACCGTAAGAGTTTCTCGAACATGGCGAGCATCGAAAAATGAACAGACCCAGCCACGGCACCCCACTGGCTGATCCTGAGAAATAATTAAATGAAGATCAGTAAAGTTTACCATTCCTGTCTTTCCATTAGGTAGTGGAGAACACTTCACTTAATAAATGTCGACTTAGAAGAGGCCTTTGTACACCCTTGCACTTTCAATCATGGGAGATGATCATAAATAAAATGTATTTCATAGGTAGTTAAATTTGCAGCCCACATACGTTCCACGCCTAGTAAAAGGCCTCGTCTCATTTCTGAGAGGTTTATGGAGCAATAAGTTCGCCGCACAATTCTGCGCGTTCACATAAGAACTTGGTGGTGAACTTCACAATTCTTTGAAATTAGTTGATTACACAGACATGCACAGTATACCTACGATGTTTTTGTTTAAAATTGAGTGTTCAGGACGTGATAATTTAAATAAATAATAAAAATTCATAATTCACGCAATCCATTTGCGTATCTGTAATTTTTTTTTCTTAAATACTTTTACTTTTTTAGATTCTTACTTAAAAAAAAAACAATAATTTATCTCACTGTCACTCTTTGACTAGATCTAATCTCGATTCTGAAAACTACGGTAATTTTTTATTATATTATTCATCTACCTAAATTCTACAGAAATGGAATAGCGGCTACAGAATGTAGATATCAATTACTTGAACATTCAATTAATTATAAATATTTTTTGTAAAGTAGTAGTTTCCCTGTGTAATGGTGTTGAGACGTCGCACAGTGGGCGGAAACGATCAAAACTACGCGCGAGGCAGTAAATCTACTCCAAATGAAATAATGTTTTTAAATTCTCGTAATATATATTTCCTTATAAATATGTAGTTCATTCCCACATACCCTTAAAACCTCATAAACTACCCCTAACAACCCTTAAGCATGCTATATTTCCTTATAAATATGTAGTTGATCGAACTCGTTTTACCCAGAATCTGGTGGTTTAGCCTGCTTAGGCGTTGATAGGAGTGGTTTCTACCCCTAAAAAGTGAATTTCCGTAGTGCTACAAGAAATTAGACATAATTACGAGTATTTAAAAAAAATGATTTCATTTGGATTAGATTTACTGCCTCGCGCGTAGTTTTAATCGTTTCTGCCCACTGTGCGTCGTTGGGAATAGTGCACGCAATTCAGGGGGGCCAGGAGTTGCTCTTCAAACTTCTACACTCACTAGACATCATTTTACTTTATTTTTTCTCAGATTTTAGTTATTAGTTTAATATCTTTAATATAAATGAATGTTGAAGTTACTGTATGAACAACAGAATGTACTTAACAACTTTGTGTTAAGAATCAGTCATATAAGTTTTTAACAAGCTGTGCTTGGCCGATTTTGCAATTTCT
This sequence comes from Parnassius mnemosyne, assembly GCA_963668995.1. NCBI lineage: Eukaryota > Metazoa > Arthropoda > Insecta > Lepidoptera > Papilionidae > Parnassius > Parnassius mnemosyne. Next base: position 10,216,097 of record CAVLGL010000159.1, read on the forward strand.
ATCGCTAAAGCCATTAGAAAGGCATTGAAAATTTGTAAATCAGCCCCATGATCTAAGAAATTTGAAATTTTGAACGATGTTTTTACACCTAGACAGTTAGAGCTCTCTCTCATAAGATATAGTTCTTCAACGTCGTGTTCCAATTTTAAATTTTTAACAAATTTTAAACAAAAATACACTTCCCAAGACAATTATAAAACTATTTTTCACTCCACTGATGAAAATGTCCTATACCCCATTGATTCTAAGTAGTTAATACTCGTAATGTCCTCCAGACTGAATTTCAATCTCAACAGAGACTAGCTATATGCACAGAAGAGGATTATAATGCATGAATGTATGCGCAAACACAATATAAATAAGCTCGGACATAATTTAAATCTACAACTGAATAATTTAATATGTATTGATATGTATCATTTGACATATAAAGGTAAAGGCGGCTCTTCACGTTGGCGAACATAGTGGCGAATGTGTTGGCAAAGATATTAGCCAAGACTTTGCGATGGCGTCCAAAAGTTGGAAGATCGTTCAGTTTGCTTTGATTCAGGCCAATGTGCGGACGAATTTAAATAAATATTGAGGCACTAACGGCTGCTGTGGCTTATTTATCCACAGCATACCGCTACTACGTGAATGTGTATAAGAAAAAGCTGACCAAAACGAAATACAAAAAATTAATTTTATTTATTGTGTTCCGCAAATAATTTTCGGCTTGATAGAACTCTATAAAGCGAAAAGTTTCTTCATTGGTGACAGCTACTGCCATTTTGTAGACTTTGGTTACGATGCGTGAATATAAAATTTAAATCAGGTATGTGCGATCACTCTGGAAGCTCGTAGAAAACTAAACGCGCGCCCGTGTGGACGCGGCGGCCAATACTCTGCCACAACCCTGTGATCTTTTGTAAAAAACCGACACCACACGGATCTCTCACCAACTTGTGAGCCATCATTTCAATACATACCAAGTGAAGCACAGACACCCGCTCTACTAGATGGCCATCGGTATTGGCCAAAACATTCGCCACTATGTTGACCAACATGTAGAGCCACCCTAAGGGGCTACTCCATGCGAACGACCTTGAGCATTCGGCCGGCGCGCCGACTCGCTACAATATATCGCGTAAGAAATATGTAAGACGCCACCTACTGTACGAACGTAGTATCATTTTTTTCAACATCAATAAACTATATTATGGAAATACACAGCGTACAACGATAAATGTATTTTATTTTTTTTATTCGGTATATTAGTTGCATTATATTAGAATTGTGTATTCTCATATATTATCTAATTATGAAATTTTATAATTAATTATATATTAAAAATGAAGCATTGAAAATTATGAGTTTAAAGGATACCTACTCACTATAGGTAAATATATAGATAGCTCGCCTTTTGTACAAATATTTGGTGCAAAAAAGAATAAATAAATAAATAGGATGTTTCGCAGATGTGTTTTTGATTATTGTTAATTTTAACGTGTCACTAATACTATTTCTACATACGTAATTATATTTATTTATACATAAGGAGGTAATACAAAAATCAACAAGAAGTATAAGGGTTCAATCTTTCAATTTCAATTTAAAAAAAAACGTTACCCCCACACTAGGATTTTTTCCTGTGTCGTGGAGGCAGTTTACAAACATAAATTGCACAAGGACAAACATCCAGACCCGGAACAATTATTTGTAGGCCATACAAATACTTGTTCCGTGCGGGATTCAAACCCGCGGCCCCCAGCGCAACAACTGATTGCTAAGCCAGTGCGCCACGGAGCCGTCGCCGGGTTATAGCTAAAGTGGCCATACGTCCCGTTTTAAACAGGACTGTCCCTTTTCTCGGTCACCTGTCCTATTGTCCCCAAACAAAGCTCCGGGACACAAAATTGTCCCGTAACTCGTTCGATGGAAGTATTCAAAGTCAACAATCTTCAACATATTTTTTTTAATCGAATATATTTTATATCTACCTGGTACAAATGCTCCAGTAGAAAGAGTATTTTTCTATTTTGAATAAATTGTGGACGTCTGAAAAAAACACTTACGGTTCCAGTTCTAAAGGCGATGTTGTTAACAAAGGTAACAATAAAAAAACTTGACCAGAATTTTATTTTTATTTAAAATCATCACCAACTTTATTAAAACAAATTTAATCCACTGACAAATGTAATTAATAATTTAAAAAAAAATATGTTGCATTTAATAATTACCGTGCTTTTCAACGTGACGTCACCGCGGCAATATGCACCCGACAAAATGTGATTTCAAGGTTGTGGTCGTTCTACAAGGGAGGAGGCGGAGAAATATCCAGGACCAAGCCGCATTATTACACCAAGAAATACCGTTTTTTGCAAATTGCTGCAAGGGGGCAACCAAATGTTAGAGCGATGCAATTGGTCCAAACACTACAGTCTAAAAATCAAGTGCTTGTGAGTAACCAAATTGTGAGAAGGAGACTGCACAGAGCCAACCTTCATGCTCATATACCACCTTGGGTTCTAGCTATAAGATGAGGAAATCATGGATAAAGACTACAATGTTCTAGAGAACATGTGAACTGGGAACCTCATCAATGGTCGTTGGTGCTTTTCACCGATGAATCCTGATTTAGTTTTTATCCTGTTTCGAGGAGATTACATGTTTGGAGATTTTGAGTCGTACAAACTGGCTTCAACGCCCTTAAAAAGTCATCCATACCAAAGTGGTACAATTATGTTGTAGGCAGGTATTCTTTTTGGTGGAAGAAAGAACCTCGTTTGGATACAGGACACTATAATGGCTGAAAATATTGTAAAGAGGTGCTTAAACCAATAGTCTTGTCACATCGAACACAAATTGGACAATTTCTTGCTTGTGCACGACAATGCTTGTTCACATACGGCCAAAGTGGTAACAGACTGGTTGCACGATATCAATTATGTTGTTAATATCAATTTCATGATTAAATATTGAATTATTTTACTTCGTATTGGTTACAATAAGTGAAGTATTGTCTGCATATATAATACATTTGTGAACGGTGACTAGAATTATATAATTTATTTAAAGAGGAAACAATATTGAACACAACACTGAGGATTGCCATTTTTGTTCTCTTTGCAAGCAGGTGAGAAGGACGTCATTTTATCTCGTATATTTTAATTACGATACATTGTCTATGGTTAGCTAAGTAGGAAAATATCCATTTAAGTGGAAGTGTCATGGCACCAACCATTTCTAGCTTTCGTAATAATACGAGGGTGGATTGAAAAGTACTCGGCCTAACACAGATCCGTTCAATTCTAAAAATCAAATCTATCCACATTATTTAGTTCAGTTCAGACTAGTTCATTATATGAAGTTCGAAACGTGTGCGATAATTAGTTGTGATTTTATAAATTTATTAACAAAGTAATCGGACATAATTTACGCGAATGGAGCAAATCGAGCAGCGTGCCGTTATTAAGTACCTCCATAAGAAGGGGCTATCATCAAAAGCCATCCATGATGACATGGTCAGTACATTTGGCGATTGTGCTCTGTCATATTCATCCGTCAAAAAATGGATAGCAGAATTTAAGCGTGGTAGAGAGAGTGTGAAAGATGAACCCCGCTCTGGAAGGCCTTCGACGTCAACTACTGACGAAAATATTAAAAAAGTACTTGATTTAATAATGGGAGACCGCAGATTAAAAATTAGAGAGATAGCCGAGATTATAGGCATCTCTTATGAACGAACTCAAAACATCATTGTCAACGAGTTGGATTTCCACAAGGTGTCTGCGAGGTGGGTTCCGCGACTGCTTTCAGTTGAACAAAAAAGGACGCGATTGACTATTTCACGTGACAGTTTGGAGTTATTTGAAGCCGATGCAGATGATTTTTTGAATCGTTTTGTTACTATGGACGAAACATGGGTTCATTACTGTACACCGGAAACAAAACAACAATCAAAACAGTGGAGAAGACCTGGTTCACCACCCCCTAAAAAGGCTAAGTCGATTTTGTCGGCAAATAAGGTGATGGCTTCAGTATTCTGGGACTCGAAAGGTGTGATTATGATTGATTATCTTGAAAGGGGTCAGAATATAAACTCTGATTACTACTGCACCTTACTACGTCGTTTACGAGAGGAAATAAAAGAAAAACGTCGAGGAATGCTCAGAAGAAAAGTCCTGTTTCATCAAGATAACGCCCGTGTTCACACGTCAGTACAGTCAATGGCTGAAATTCACAACTGTGGCTTTGAACTGTTGCCGCATCCGCCGTATTCACCTGATCTGGCACCATCAGACTTCTTTCTGTTCCCTAACCTAAAAAAGCACTTGGGAGGTCAAAGATTTTCGACAAACGACGAGGTCAAAGCAGCTGTAGACGCATATTTTGACTCTAAGGAAGAATCATTTTTTTTCAACGGTCTAAATGCTTGGAAGGGGAGGTGGCAAAAGTGTATTAAACTTGATTGTGATTATGTAGAAAAATAAAAATATAACTGATTTAGTATGTGTTTATTTTCTTGGTTAGGCCGAGTACTTTTCAATCCACCCTCGTATGCTATGCGCAACAAGATCGAAGGCTTTCGATAAATCAAGAAATAGTTCTGTGGTTAAATAATTGTTATTTCGTCATCATCATTACAGCCCTTCATAAGTCCACTGCTGAACAAAGGCCTCCTCCAAGGCATGCCACAAAGCACGGTCCTAAGCCACCTGCATCCATCGACTTCCTACATGTCTTATCAGGTCGTCACTCCATCTAGTAGGGCGTCGCGCTACACTTCGCCTACCGGTACGAGGCTGCCACTCGAGAACCTTTCTTCCCCATCGGTTGTCGGTTCTTTGAGCTATATGGCAGGTCCATTGCCACTTCAGCTTACTAATCCGTTGGACTATGTCGGTTACTCTGGTTCTACTGCGGATATTCTAATTTCTAAGTTTATCACGCAGAGAAACTCCGAGCATAGCCCTTTCCATGGCTCGTTGAGCGACATTGCGCATCCTCATACGGCCAACAGTGAAGGACCACGTCTCAGATCCATAAGTCGTCACTGGCAACACGGAATGGATGTACAATCTCGTTTTTAGGTTTTGAGGTATACCTGACGAGAAGATCTGTCGTAGTTTCCCGAATGCTGCCCAGCCGAGTTGAATCCATCGATTGAACTCTCGGTCCAAGTTGAACTTATCTAGTCGGACTATTTGTTCCAGGTAAACATACTCGTCAACAACTTCGAGCTTAGTGCTGCCAACAACTACCGGCATAGGTGTGACATGTAATTTTTATTAAATTTAATTTTTGCAAAAAATCTAGTAGTTTTTTATAAGTGCATTTTTCTTATAGTTTTGACAATATTAGTATTTAAGTGATTGGTCGATAATTGGTAATATCATCCTCTTACACTTTTTAATAAATTGTAGAATTGACAGTTTTAATTTTTCTGGAAAAATACCACATTAAAATGACAAATTCATTAAATATGTCAAAATAGATACTAATTTAGAGTTAGTGTTATAACGATATAATTGGCTTAACAACAGTGGTAGAGCCACGCGGCAGCTTCTGCTGTCGCACGGATGGGCCAGCTCGAACCGGGGTGGTACCACTACCTAACATAATACCAGCGTGAAGTAGAGGTTTACTTCTGCGTTCTGCTTGGTGAGTGCAGGTGGCCGGAGGCCCAATCACCCCCACCCTGCCCCCATCAACATGGTAGCGGAATTGAACAGAAGACTACCCCAGGAGGGTACCAGCACCCCTGGAGAATCCCTCGCTGAGCATCCACGACCAAACTACTCCAGTCCTGGGCGTGCTCAGGCTCCGCGTATTCTGTGGGGGGGGGGGGGGGGGGGGGGGGCAAAATTCCGCTCACGAAACCTGCTCGGGGCAAGCGGAGCAAGAAGACAAAGGCAACCCCTGTCACGCTTTCTGCAATATCAGGGGACTTCATTTAAACCTTAACGCCGACCACTACCATCTGGAGATAGCTAAGCCAGCCTTGCTCTTTCTAACCGAGGCACAGGTGTCCTCACCGGCTGATATTTCGTATCTTTCCTACCCGGGGTACAAATTAGAACACTCGTTTGTGCCCCGGGCTGGACTTTGCGTGTACGTCAGAGAGGACATCTGTTTTCGACGCCTCGGCAGTCTTGAAGGTAAGAACCTGTCCATCCTATGGCTACGCGTAGACAGCGACGACCATCCCCGCGTCTACGGGTACCTCTATAGGTCCCATAGCGGTAATGCCGACACAGACCGCCTCATCGACCACGTCCAAATGGCTGCAGACGCTGTGCTACAACAGGTCCCATCCGCTGAGATCGTGATTCTTGGCGATTTTAACGCCCACCACGCCGAATGGCTTAACCGATCATGCTATCGTTATGGCTTTGCCTTGGCATATGGTCTGACACAACTGGTTACTTCGACTACGCGTATCCCAGATGTGGAGGATCATAGACCTTCCCTCTTGGACCTTCTGCTGACCTATCATTTAGACGGATATCAGGTCTCCGTCGATGCCCCTCTGGGCTCTTCGGACCATTGTCCGATCCAGAGTACGGTTCCACTCACGCTCCAATCGCAATTACGATCTGCAGCTTGCCGCCGTGTTTGGCACTATAGGTCGGCCGATTGAGACGGGATGTGGTCTTTTTTTTTATCCTACCCTTGGGCCGCCCCCAAGAGTAGGATGCAAAAAAAGACCTTTTGTTTGCTTCGCGCCGGATGATCCCAACGTTGTTTCTGATTCTGTCGTTGATGTGGTACTTCAGGAAATGGAATTATTTATTCCATCATCTGTGGTGCCTATCGGAGGCAGAAATCAGCCATGGTTTGGTCACTCCTGCAAAATTGCATCACGCTATAAGCAGGAGTGCTACCGAACCTGGACCGATGCATCAACGTCCCGGGATGTAAATACCAGTGCTCTTAAAAAAAAGTATAATTCCGCCTCCAGGTTCTTCAAAAGTGTCATTGCCAAGGCAAAGTCAGAGCACATCGGCAGAATTCGCAAGAAACTAGTTCGCCTCCCTTCGGGAACACGTGCATTCTGGTTTCTCGCCGAGGCTGTCCAAGGGAACTTCTGTCAGCCATCTCTGCCATCTCTGCACAGGGCGGACGACTCACTGGCCCATGACGCAAAAGAGAAAGCCGATCTGCTAGGCTCTCTTTTTGCTTCCAACTCGACTCTAGATGACGGGGGGAACACACCGCCGACCATCCCGCGGTGTGAGTGCTCCATGCAGGAAGTGTTGTTTACTCAGCGCTCGGTACGTAAAGCACTCCTCTCCTTGGACGTCAACAAGTCAAGTGGGCCTGATGGAGTCCCACCTATTGTGCTGAAGACGTGTGCTCCGGAGTTCGCAGCAGTTTTAACGCGTCTTATTCGGTACTCCTACTCCATTGGCGTAGTCCCGAACTCATGGAAGACAGCTTTGGTGCACCCGATCCCTAAAAAAGGCGACCGCTCAGATCCGTCAAATTACGGCCCTATTGCTATCACCTCCTTGTTCTCCAAAGTAATGGAAACCATTATTAGCAGCTAGCTCATGCGGTATCTTGAGGAGCACCAGCTGATTAGTGACCGCCAGTACGGTTTCCGTCGAGGTCGCTCAGCTGGTGATCTTTTAGGTTACCTAACTCATAGATGGGCGATGGAGTCCAAGGGGGAGGCGTTGGCCGTTAGTTTGGACATAGCGAAGGACTTCAATCAGGTTTGGCACAAAGCGCTTCTTTTGAAGCTCCCTTCCTATGGGCTTCCCGAGAAATTGTGCGATTGGATCACCAGTTTTCTTGCAGATCGGAGCATCAAGGTCATAGTAGACGGTATATGCTCCGATTACAAGTCCATTAACGCTGGTGTTCCACAAGGCTACGTGCTATCACAGACGCTGTTTCTTCTGCATATCAATGATATGTTGCAAACCAGTAACATTCATTGCTATGCGGACGATAGCACTGGTGATGCTTTATACACCGGCCGTGCCAATATTTCTCTGGAAAACGTCGCCGAGTACCGGAACAAACTTGTGTCTGAAGTCGAGAATTTGTTGACCAAAACCTCAGACTAGGGTCGACTAAATCTAGTCCAGTTCAATCCCCAGAAGACACAAGTTTGCGCGTTTACCGCTAAAAGAACCTCTTTGTCGTATCTCCTCAGTTTCAAGGCACTCCCCTTGTTGCCTCAGCTGCCTCAGCCAGTATCGGGATCCTTGGTGTCGACATATCGAGTGACGTGCAGTTTCGTGGTCACTTGGAAGAGAAGGCCAAATTGGCCTCTAAAAAGCTTGGCGTGCTCAGCAGAGCGGGACATTATTTCATGCCGGCACACCGCTTGCAACTTTACAAGACGCAGGTTCGGCCTCACATGAAATACTGTTAAAAAATCCCCCTCCTATAAAAAAAATACACGTATTGAGTTAGACAGTGATTTCTCATTACAAGTATAGCTGTTTGGTTTATTGATTATTGTCAAATTATTAGGAAAATCAGCATAATAATTATTGAAAATCGAAGCAGAATATCAATAGGATTTCTGATCAGTTCATTATTTATTTTCAAATCTATAACGTCATGTTCGAATTTTAAATTTGAGGTTACATTTTTTTTTACAAATAATTTACATAGCTTTAGATTTATTGATTGTGTATGAATTTTATAGGAGAATTTATTTTCAAACTTTGAATACATTTTTTTTAAATCTTTGAATATGTGATATAACTTTTTTATTTAATTCTGATTTATTCGTTTAGTATCTAGATCGGAGCAATCATTTTGCTGCGGTTGCTTGGTTTTTTGAGAAATATTTGACTGATTTCGGTTTTTGACAAAAAAATCTTTACATTATATTTCGTACTGTCGCCGAATCTTTGCTTAAACTAAATGTCAGGGCTTGTTCAAAAATGTCATGTCATAATAGGCGACTAATAGGATCCAAGTTTGTGATTGTATTGGCGATGAGCGTGCCACTTATCACTTCTTTCACAATTATTTTCCATTTATCCACATTATTTTTGGCTTAACGTGATCCGAATGGCCTGATTTTTTGACTTTGCCTACCCCCTCGGAGAGTACAACCGTGACATACATATATATTTATTTTTGTGTATATGTATCTTGGAAGCATATATTCACATCGTTGCAGAGAAGGACGCAAAAGTATTAAACAGTTTTTAAATTTATAAAAAAAAGGAAAATGTTTCCTGTGAATAAAATATATAAGTTAAATACCAAAGAACGACCATTAAATTCCGTTCTTTTTTAAACACATTTTAATTATTGTACTGTCAAAATAATGTTCGGATACTTTTCACAAAAGCTCTTGTGATAATAGGCTTACGATTGTAAGCGGGTAATCCTTATCGAAATTGAACGATAAGTACTCATACGTGCAGATTAATAATGAATAAAATCCTTTGCAAAGAAAACACCCATAGTTTCGAATCGTACTTAAAAATAAAATAAATTTTACTTCGGCCAATGGCAATTGCATAAAGTTTTTTTTTTATTTACAACTAGCTGTTCCCCGCGACTTCGTTCGCGTGTTAGGGTTTTTATGTTTCTGCGCGGAACCCTGATTATTTTTCTAAAATAAAAGTAGCCTATTTTACTCCTTATGAAATCAGCTATCTGCCAGTGAAAGTCCCGTCAAAATCGGTCCAGCCGTTTCGGAGATTACCCGGAACAAACAGACAGACAGACAGACAGACAGACAAAAATTTAAAAAATTGTATTTTAGTTATAGGTATCGTATTTACTTTCATATGCATTTAGTAAAAAACTGTAATTTTGACATTACAAACAGACACTTCAATTTTATTTATTTGTATAGATAAGGGTGACAAACGAGCAGACAATATACTTGATGATAAGTTGATACCGCGGCCCGTAGACATCTATATCAATCCTCGATTAAGAATGAAATGCAGATTTGTTGTTACCCCTGAGGGCTAAGATGGAATGCCTCGTTTCCAGTAAATAGGGTGTCCGGTTCTCTACACTCACGATACACCAGCCACCAAACACAGTAACATTCATCTATTATTCTACGTTTTGTAAATCTTGCAGCATTTTGAAATTCAAGGAGTTTTGCATTGACAAGTTATATCATAAATACGCACATTCAGTGGACTGTAAGAAATCGGGCATATTATTTACTTAAAGCGGTTTGAGTACATTTAGCAGGTCGGTTTTACACGTGGTAGAGCCACGCTGCAGCTAATATTATGATTTGCAGTATGAATGAGTGAGCTCGACTGGGGAGGACTACGCTCTCACAGAATACTAGCACAAAATATTACCTTAATGGTGCTGTACGGTGAGTGTTGAAAACGGGAAACCCCAGTTACTTTTTTTTCACATCTTAGTGGTGATAATGTACTTTCATTTTGATTCTTAATCGAAAATGGATGTAGATTTATATGGGCAACAGTATCTCATCTGGTGGTCTGTTTGTTACCATTGTTTAATAAAAAATATTAACGTTTGAAATTTTCCTTTCTACTTAAATTTGTTTTTCTGAATACACAGCAGTTTCTCATATTATAATCATCCTTATTAAAAACTAATGATAATTAAAAATAGAGTTTGAATGTCATTTTCAAATTTTTATTAAATGGTTGTCGTGCAAAATTTATGATGCCGTTTAAATTAACTCGTAACTGTAAGTGTTATTTTATTTTTACATTATAAAATCTATATTATTCATGTTCTTGCAATTGACTTGAATAAAAACTTCAGTACGGATGTATTGCCAGATACACATTCGAACCCAGTTACGCATTCAACTAAAAAGACTGTGTACTAAAGGAGTACAGGACAATTGAAGTGAACCTTGACCATGATAATATACACGTATCACATGTAACACGTGCGTTCTTTATTAAGTAATTTCAATTCAGTCATCCTGCTAGACAGTATCTGGCTGTAGAATACAATGTCTTGGCAAATAAGTTTTCGAACAGCCGACACCTACCTGAGCCTCTCGTAAAAACAATGACAGCGATACGACATTCCCCTTCATTCAAATTTGCGTCGTGCTCGTAGTAATTTATCACTTACTAACAAAGCGCAAACGAAATAAATTGTGCACTCTGTGGCTATGTATGTTATCGCTACAATTTGGTACTGAATAGCTTAAGTACGATAGTTCAGAAGAAGGGATTAAAAATCGATTCCAAAATTCGGAACGATATATAATCTTCTTATATATTTCAAAAATGTTCCACTTTTCGGAACAGTTCAAATTCTGACTCCAGACAAGGTATATATTTTAAGATACCACAGCATTATAAAACATTTTATGACTGTCACAGAATAAAATCAAGAATGTAGTAGTTGTTTCAGTCGTATACCGATAAAATAACGGATATAATTTAATTTTCGATTTCAGTTCTGGTTCTCGTATCAGAACCGGTACATACCGGTCCCTTACCGGTATTTTTGATATTTTGAATCCCTCTCAGTGTCATGTTATGTAAATGCTTGATAGTTGTATTAAACGGTTAGAAAATAAAAGATAGGATCTTGTATAAGTGCTACAAATCAAATTTTACTTACTCTTTGACGCTCTGCAGATATAATTGGGTCTTTTAAACGTATATATCCATATATCAAGCTCGTCAGATAGAGACAAATTGATATCACAAATATACCATAATAACCAATTTGCTGCAACAGTATGCCACTCAGAGACATTCCGATTGGTATTCCCAGGGACATACACAAATTGGCCAATCCCACTCTGAATGTCCTCATTTCTTTCGTCGTTACATCACCTATGTAACTAAATACACCGACGCAAACAGTAATCCAACCTCCGGTTAACGATGGAAATAGATCAGAGAGGGCCGTGATTTCCAACGGCAATTCGTAGAAGAAGTAGGTGTTCAAAATGAAACTCGTGCAACAAAGTACTTCGCCAACAATTGGCAAAAGGATGCACGCTTTTCGCTTTCCTGTTTTGTCACTCCATGATCCAACAAACAGGATCAAAATACAAGGGAACGTCGTTTGAACAATGTTTTTCCACGCTTGCACCGACGCCGTTAACTTTTGCACTTCCGACTCTTCCATTGTATAATTTTCGGTTTGTCTCCTGTTTAGCGCCGAACATACTTCATCGCTATAGCCCAAATTTACTCGACATGCTTTCTCCAAGTTCAAATTTTGGATCGCAAGTCCCGAGAATACATTTGACATAATATAGCAAGCTATAATAGGTTCAACAGTTATATTTGACCGGATTTGCATTAGTTTATCTTTAATACTGACTCTTTTTGATTTTGGTTTTTCCTTGATATTTATTTCTGCGCCAATTTTGTCAGCAACAACATTAATTCCGTTCATTGTTTCTAATTTTTACATCTGTGAATGAGTATAAATCAAATGTATCTAGACTCGTGAACTAATGAAGTAAGTAAATGTAATGAATATATGTTTTCATATTGTTCACTTTAACTTCTTTATTTAATATCTTTAGTACTAGATAGGCTGAAACGTATTAGTATAGTCCACTTTTGAACCATTTTCATGTTATATTTAAAACATCTTTAGTAAAGCAAATACACGAACTGATCACCAAATCGAATATGTTCACTCGAAAAGAAATACCACTTATTCACAAACCACAAGACATACTGAAGAGTCTTCTTGTCTTAAGAGATGATTAGGCGGATACGCGTTCGAGTGGTGCCATTAGGGACAATTGGCCGGCCGTAGTGTCGGCTCGCAGCGACAGTTCGGTCCCGTGCCCGCAGGACTGCCTGGATCGGAGCGTCACAACCTTGCACTAAGCAGCCGTTTATCCTATTAGAGCAATGTCTGCCATTATGTCGGGAAATAGTGGATCGTGTTCGATCATTAGTGGTCGTATAAAGTACGCTTTATGTTAGCGACATTAATTTTGGTTAACATTCTTTGTCCGTAATTTACACTTCAGTGCGTGGCAGATAATCTTGTGACCGCCAATAGATGGCGTTACCATCTCGTATATGCAGTGGCAAGCGTGGTGATTACAGCAAATTCTCCTTTTTCTGCCGAAAAGGAGACAGTACTCAATTCGACTGTACGTTTTTTTTATTTGTGTGTTACCTCATAACTTTTTACTGGGTGAACCGATTTCGATGATTCTTTTTTTTTTATTTGAAAGCTGGTACTTCTCATGGATTTGATCAAGGTCAGATCAATAGTTTTTGAGATATTCTTAATAAATTATATTGAAGTCGGCTGTAATTTTTTATTTTAAATTATGTCAGAAAGGCTCATTTCCAGCAGAGAAGTTTTCCCGGGTTGATTAGGATTTTTTTTAAATTAATTTAACTTTAAGCAGATTTCAGTTAACAAATACTAGACAGTAAAGATTTTACCGCATCTAATTTGCTTATTATATATATTACCGAGTTTTCAAGTATTTTACGGTTACGACTTCGGTAAAATTCGTTAAATTTAAATTCATTTATAGGGATATATTTTACTGCTTGCTCGACTCCCCTTCCAAATTCCATACTTTTCTTATTTCACACACAGTCGAGCAAGTAGATGAGTTTGTGTATTTGGGATGGGTATTTAGCAGGGATGGTAGGTTTTATAAATCCTTATAAAACCTACCATAGAAAAGCGAGTGAACGCTGGAAATAAAGTGAGGTTCAACACTCTATTGTGAAAAGTTAGAAAAGTTAAAGTTGGGACTAACACAATCCTGAGTCAGTCCCAGCTTTAATGTATGGTAGTGAAAGTTGGGTGTGACAGAAAAAGCACGAGATTAAAATAAATGCTGTACGGCTGAATCTAAATGACAGGCTGAGAAATGGTGTGATAAGAGAAGAGTGTGGTTTTCAAGATGATCTTGTGACCAGGATTAAGAAAGGAATGCTTGGATGGTTTGGTTATCTAGAAAGAATGAATGAGGAAAGATAGACAAAGCAAATTTATGTTGCAGAAGTGAACGGCAGAGTCGGGAAGGGACACCCCAGGCGAAAGTTTATCGACCAAATTGGAGATATATTGAAAATAGACCAAATTAAGAGTAGCCTTAACCGACGAGCATGTATGCATAGGTATATGGATGTTGTCCTACAAATCCATATAGGCGAGAGAGGTATTCCAGGATGATGACAAATGGAAGTATGTAGTCTCAGCCTATCCCTCTGGGTGACAGGCGTGAGTGTTTATGTTATCTAATGTATTTTACTCCCTGTCAGGACCGAAAAATTTGTAATAAAATATATTGTTGAATAATTCAGTAAAAACCGTTTAATAAATATTTTAAGAGTAACACTGCTAAAAAAAACACCTTTGTTGTTTACAACGGCATTTTACAAATTTGTATATAATAATTAGTAGTTAACTCACCTGATAAAATTTTATTACAATTCTACAATGATGCAATTTTTAGCTACAATTATTCTGTGGTTACTAAACACAATAGTTTTTGTGACAAATTTGTAACAAAATATTATCTCGAGTTGCGCAGGTGACATGGCTAGTGTCTGTGGAGAATGGTCGCCATGACCAAATTTTAATCTGGAGGGCATTATTTAATGGCTCGGAATTGGTCACTATGATAAGGCTATAAAATTTTCTGAAAATATCGATAAATCATTTTGATTGAATGTTATAACACACTATCCTATATTATAATACACGTTATAACACACCTTGTTTCAGAGTCATGGTTAAAAGCATGTCTTCCATCAACATCCTACTCACTTCCAGGTTTTCATTTGATTCGTAACGACCGTACCAATCAGGGCGGTGGCGGTGTTACTATTTATCTACGCTCTTATACACCTTATTCAGTCATTCAGGTTTCAACTGGTTCTCAGACTGGAGGCGAAGCTTAATTTCTCTTTATCGAAGTTCTTCTCGGTCATATTTACCACCTGGTGTACTACAGCGGCTGGCGTACAACAAGGTGGCGTGTTGTCTCCTCTCCTGTTTGCAATTTTCATTTACTCTATAAGTCATAATTTGTCCTCTTCCTACCACTTGTATGCTGATGATCTCTAATTCTTGTACTCAGTCCTCTCTTGAGGATTTATCTAAAGCAGTTGACACTATTAACGATGATCTGACTTGTATTTTGAACTGGAGTAAACGTTATGGTTTAACGATAAATCCTAAAAAAACTGAAAAAAATTGTCGTCGGTAGTTTTAGATTAATTGTAAAAATTGACTGGTCTTCCCTACCTCCTATGTTACTAGACTGCACTCAAATCCCTAACAGTAACAAGGTTAAAAACCTGGGTTTGTATCTCGACTCTTCTATCTCTTCTCTTCGAACTCACAGGTTAATGAGGTTAGTAGACAAATGTTTGCAACTTTAAGCTCTTTACGTAGATTACGTAATTTTCTTCCCACAGTAAATAAAGTTACGCTCGCCCAGTCTCTACTTCTGCCTATCCTTGAGTATGCTGATATTTGCTATCTTGACATTACCGAGGGGCAGCTTAATAAGCTTGAGCGCATTCAAAATTTATATATTAGATTTATATTTGGACTTCGCAAATATGATCAAATCTCTGAATTTCGCAAACAGCTCAAATGGCTCCCGATCCTCCTTCGCAGGAATACTCACATTCTCTCCGCTTTCCACTCCTCATTATTTAAAATACCGTTTCCAGTATATTTCCCTTACCCATAATGGGTTCCTTCGATCCTCTGTCTATCTTTCTCTCTCTACTCCTTTGCACTCTTCCTCCTTTTTTTAAGAAACTCTTTACTGTAACTGATGTACGTTTGTGGAACTCTTTACCTCTTCACATTCGTCGTGCTCAATCTCTTCATTCTTTCAAAAGTCTTGTTAAATCGTATATAGAACCATCGATATATATGTACTACGTACTATATTTTGCATTCCGAACATACACTATGTTTAACTGAACTGTACTGCAATACGTACAGTGTGTCATTTATTGTGGTTTCAATGTACTAGTTAGTCTGTGGTTTGAATATACATGCAGTGTGGAGCGGCGCTAATAATACAAGAATTCAAATTAAAGTTTAAATTAAAAACTGACCGCGCAGGCGCGTCGCGATTAAATCAACTACGCATGTGCGACTCTACTATCTTCCGTGCATGCGCGAAGACATAGAGTAGTGCACATTCTTTGTTTAGAATGGCTTCTCTAGTACGTAGTACATATAACTCAATGCTTAGAACGCTATTAGATAAATTAATTTTCATTTTTCGTACTCTTTTCATTTAATCAATTATATGATATCATACATAATCTTAACTTATCTTTATTTATATGTATTTTTATTTTTATTTTGTACGCCCCCATTTTAACTATTGTTTGCATCAGTTCTCTACGCTAAGGTTGTCTGGAAGAGATCACTTTCAAAGTGATAAGACCGCCTGTTGTACATATTCTACTTTAGATTTAACTGTACTCGTTATTTTGTATTTTGGTGTATAATAAAGAGTAAATAAATAAGTAAATATAACTGCGTGAAGTGTAAGTTAGAGTATTTAAAGCAGAATATTAAAACAAATTTTCCAATATTTGTCACATAAAAAAATTTTTATTTCCTCGCCTGCGTAATTTCATGGTTATTTCACAGTAAACAAATTTCGCATGTAGTGCCGTTTATGAAGATTTAAATCTTAGACAAAGCAACACGTACCTAGACCCTTTTTCACAAGCCGGTAAATTGGATTTCGCAGTACCAGACTTCTCACATATTCCACGTTGCTAGTTTGATTCTTCTACGTCATACTTTCAGTGATTGTTAAGAGTGAGAGTAGTAATAAGCGTTAAAACGTTCAGACAGTATAAAGTTCTGCGCAGGCAACTAGATTTTATTACTCCTAATCGTTGTCGTTATTCCGTCCGCCGTGGTTATTCTTTTAGTAAAAGCAAAGAATGTGTTCTTGCTGTTAGTTTGCATACTTCAGTTTTACTCTAATGCGTTTTTTAAATATTTTCTAATGAATATTCGTTATTAAGTAGTGCTCCTTTATTTAAATAATTAAGAGTATTTTCAAACATGATGGTAATACGGTCAGACGTCAATAAGAAGCCATGACGTCTTTTCTGCATTTGTCATAGTCATTATTTACGATACCCCGAAAAGGGGTGATGGGTTCTCTGAAGTCAAGTCGCTACCACCCAGTGCTACCAAATCGATTTTTTAAACAAAGTGTGATGACTTTCTTAGAAAAGCTAAGCGATATCCAATTTTAGTCGATTTATAATCAAATACGTAACTAACTACCGAATAAATAAGGCACATAACTGTACTTGTCTACTCTTTCTAAAAACATAACTGTTTTTAAGTGAAGATAATCACTTAACAGTTAACAGTTGTTTAAATAAATATGAAATAAAACTATAACTATATAAAATCAAAAAAATTACCAACTGCATATTATATAGATTTAAAAGAACGACAATATTAACAAAGACCAATGTCACGCTGTAGTGGCTATATTTTACCACACCAGATGTAAGTGTGTTATGAGAAAATTTATTAAATAGTGGAGCCAAAGAGCTAAAGCGATATTTTTGAAGCTAAATTAGTTGAATTAGAGTTAAATCTAGCTCTAAAAACTCCAGCAGCACTGCTACCACACTGGTATTAAGTTGTTAAGCCAGATGAACAATGATAAAAGGAAGAAGAGGTATAATAAGAATAGATTTTTTATATTTTCTTAAATAGATTACGGAAGCGCGCTCTCCTTATTTACTTATGAAAATCCTTTGCTTTCAACAACCGACCACTGGATTCGATCTTGAATTCAAATTCAGAACGGAAGCCATTACACCAATAATGCACCCTACGTCCTTACGCATCATTGATATCAAAATTATTGTGTAGGGGCCAGGGGCCATGGCCCCGGGCGGTAGATTTAAGTTGGCGGCATTTTGGGAAAAGAGTCAGCCCCTCGTCTTAACTTTTTAAACGATGCGAAAGCTTTTACTGTATACTATTGATTAAACTATTACAGACAGTAGGTAGCATAGAAAATTTACTAAATTTAGATAATCTGCACTGTATAAAACTTTCTTTTCTCAAAGTTTAGCTTTTTAAACTGTTATTAGATATAATTAATAGAATCAGGCGTTACTTTGTGAAAATCCATTATATAAAAGCTTTTAGAAAAAATTACTTCGCAAATATCTATAATATATATTTGCGAAGTAAATTTTTCTAAAAGCTGTTATTAGATATTAAACATCCAGTATTTGATATTTAGGATTAGTTTGAAGTCGTGGTAGCTCAGGGCACTGGCTGTAAATCTCACAGTACGCGAACAATGCGGGTTCGATTACAACCGATACCAATGAGATCTTTAATTACGATTTTAAGTACTGATTTATCACGTGCTTGGCGGTAAGGGAAATAATTTTAAAGAAACCTGCATATCAGCGAAATTTAAATGTTTATATTTCTAACACATCTGAAGTCCGCCAAATCGCATTTGAGCAGCGCGGCGGACATTTTCTTGACCCTCCTCTAAATAAGAGGAAGCATGTAACTTAATTTTACATTAATAGTAACTGGAGCGTCAAATACTGTGGGTTCATAAAATAAAATTTACTTTAGCATTTTAAATTTCGTACTCGCATAAGCAGTATTTGGTTCGCTTTATAGGAAACACCATATGGCTCAAATATTACAAACACTTTAAAAATAAAAACAAATTTAATTGATCAAGATTTAATATTTATTGATTTTTCAATAATATAATTTAAAAAAAAATTTTTTTTTTAGAAAAATACTACAAATGTTATTAAACATCAATAATATTCCCTTTAACCACTTCTGGTAAGCTCAAAATGTTTTTGTTAGAAGTGGTTCACGACAGTAGTCGAATGGCGGATTCGAACCCACAACCTTTCGAGTTCGCGGTCCGCGCCCTGCCATTAGGCTACTGACGCTTCAATCTATTGATTTTTTATTAATATTTTCAATATTAAAAAACAAAATAAAACTGATAACTTAATTATCACACAGTCCGACTCCCCGTGATATCGTGCCAAGAACGTTTGCTGCGAATCCTCGCTGAATGGCTATACTTAGCCTTTGAGCGAGAAAAGGACCAGCCCTTTTATCACCAGCAGCAATGACCAGTCGCAATGAGAGTTTCTTTAGGAACTTTACCGTACGTGGACCCCACGGACCAATAGTTTCTACAGCAAATGACATAAATATGTAGTTATGCCTCTGATGCCTCCCCGGCTCTAAACGATGTACCCCTGAGATGAGAGGCTGCCCAAGTGTCTACGCAAGTGGCATCCCACACTAGAGCTTTACTTCTCTCCCAAGGGTCCAATGTCATACCGTCGAGTTTCCTGCCATTCTCTCTAAATATTCCACAAGGTTCTAAAACAGAGGGAACATTTATAGAGACGAGAGCCCTTCGGATAACATCGTCCAAAAAACCGTGCCGTGAAAACCTACCTGCATTTTCTTACATGAAAGTCCATGGAGTTCAAACTCGTCGACACTGCTACCACAGGGGCAGTGATGGGATTGACAAATCGCCGCTCCTAGTCGGATTCCTCCGGCGATGAGCAAGCGTCAAGAAATGTGCCGAGATTACTTGATGGTAAAGCTTGTAACTACTGACTCCTTAGTCGAAACAGCTACAAGGGGTGCATGATCTTGATCACTATGGACATTATGAAAGAAATGTTTCTGTACATTTTGTACCAATGGAATATCCCAATGTTTTTGTTGGTTAATTTCCAGCGGAACATTCTCGCCGGGACAGCGTGTTTGCCATGTCTGCCATGCCTTCGTGGCAAAGCTCAGGTCTTCTTTATTTTTTTAAATTATGTTATATAAATTATTAACACACTATTCACGGAAGCAAGGAAAGCAGGCAATGCAACGCTAGAAAGATTTCACACACCAATACCTCCGAATTTTTTAGGGAAAGTAGCTTGAGTCCAGGCTGTTGTATTTTTATATATTACTAGCTGTTCCCCGCGACTTCGCCCGCGTGGTGTTATTTTCGCGGAACCCTAAAATAAAAGCAGCCCAAGTTATTTTTTATAACATCAGCTATCTGCCAGTGTGTATAAATATTGACAAATATTGGCATTAATATCTCTACGATAGTAACGTCACTTAATTGTTTTGCCTTCCCTAAACTTTATGGTATGGTATTAAAGTTCAAATTGGCTTTTAAGTATTAATACGAATTTTTTGTACGGGAATATAGAAAAGCGTTGTTTTTAGACTTTTTCAGGCAATTTTTAAAATTTTTCTCTCCGTAAGAACCATCTTCGTAATTCAAGGAATATTATAAAAAAAGAATTAGCGAAATCGGTTCAGCTGTTCTCGAGATTTGCGCTTAGCAACACATTCAGCGATCCATTTTTATATTATAGATTAGATTATTATCAATATCTTTTAAAATGTCTGAATATTTCCAGACTAGACTCGAGCGGAGTAAGTACGTAAATCTATGTACAAGGAGACAATATTTAAAAATAGTAAGAGCTATGTGGGGGTTTAAGTTACACAATTTATCATCGTGGTTTAAAAACTGTTCAAATTTTGTTTTCAAATAGGTATAATACTATCGAAAAACAACGGGACACCAAGCAGGTATAGCGGTTCCGAACCACCAATATTTTTAAAATTTCGAAAAATATGAGTAAGATCACTGAGGATGTCATCTGCTCTACCTTCCTGTGTACCATCGCCCAGGTATCAGAGATTCAGCTTGGATTTCAAATTTGAAATAATTTGAATTCCCAAATTGAAAAGTGCTGGACCTAGTGGGAACTAAGTGGAACCGAAGTGAGTGCTGTACACCGTCCGATGTTAGTATTTTGACTATAACATTGCCATACGTAATGATAAATTTCGAGGGTATTGCTAGCCTCTTATTTCAGCAGGGTTACGCTATCGATAGAGTTAAAAGCATTGCTTAGGTCAAACTTATCAAGAACATCTGCATCAGAATTTGTACCGCCGCCTCACAGCCACCTCTAGTGCCAAAGCCTAGTTGAGTAGGCTGAAATTTCGTCTTAAGGTTAGATTACATATGTGCCTGCAAGCTAACTTTGAAGTTATACGTCGAAATGTGGAATCAACGGCAATAGAACGGATACCGTTACCCTTTGTTTTAAGACACATAATCTTACCCCACATAAGAATGGAATGAAATTTGGATTAATTGGAATTTTTATTTGGTGTGAAGTCTAAGCAGGCGGTTTGATGAGCGTTCTTAATGAAACAATGTTACAATCCACTTTATGAGTTTCTATTGTGTCGTGATTACGTTAAACCGTAAAATGAATCATAAACAAACACCTCAGACACGCAACAATTCTTTTGTCGAACATACAAGTACTTGATCCAAATACTAGGTGTTTTTTTTTTAATACAATTAGGGTGACAAATGATCTCACAGTCCACTTTATCGTAGATGGATACAATGGTAAAAGATGTGTCCAGTTGTCTACACTCACCATACGAAACACAGCAACAATACGCTGACATTTTACACTAGTATTCTGTGAGAGCGTGGTCCATCGCCGGTCGTGCCAACAACATAGCAACATATAGACAATATAGCTGTAGCATTGCTAACTGTAGCTCTATAACGTCGCAATTATATGCGTGAGAAATAAAACATCGGGTACATAATGTACCTAAATAACTAAGAACTTATAATGTACTTAAAATAATGTAACAGCTCTGATTTATTCCACCATAAATACTGTTATGAACTTCAAATTTATTAAAATGCCTAGGTTTTTAACCGACTTCAAAAAGGAGGAAGTTCTCAATTCGAGTGTATGTTTTTTTTTGTATGTATGTTACGCGATATCTTCGCAGAGTGTGAACCAATTTTGATGATTCTTTTTTTTTATTAAATAGGTTATACTTCAAGGGCGCTCCCATATAAATTTAGGGATAAATTCTAGCTCTATATAGCAAATAAATAACGTATTTTTTAAGCAATTTGAAATCTTTAGTTTTTGTTGGTACTTTTTGTTAATGTTATAATTATTGCATTTACACATGAACCACTGCAGCAAATACAAATCTTATAATCGTGATGAAAAGTATTCTTACATTTGAATTTTGTTACTTTGACATTTGAAGCGCTAGCTCAAGCACTGATTCGCGTGACTATATACATTTCATATTACATTTCGGATCCCCAACTAAGTACGAGTACTTTAAGTAGTGAGACGCGTGCAGATCAATAGTTAGCGTACTTGTTACAAAACTACCGAACTAAGGCTTAGTAATGGAACTAGTTAAAAGGTCAAGGAACAAAAACCAGTTAGATCTTATAAATGTTTTTAATACTCTCCGTTCAAATCTGAAAACAATTAAAAAGCATCCTAACTTAGAGGCTTGAAGTTTGACTTATATTCCATAGCACTTAAAACATCAGAGTTTTCGCCACATTTTTGGCGGTGGAGGAAAGCAGTAACAACTAAATAAGCCTGCATGTTTGAATGATAAAGTATATTTCGAGCATATTATGAGAATGTGTTCTGTGGACTGCATACTGGCCCATAAACATATCATTGATACGAATACGAGAAGACCTAAGCACACTAGAAGTCGTATTTATGGTGTTACTTAACAACCCTCCAATTTGTTTTTATTATTTTACTAAAGTAAATGCTCCTTTTCTACGTAAGGTTCACAAATGAGCTATTAAGATCTATTTTTTTTTATAGGAGAGGGGGCAAACGAGCATACGGCTCACCTGATAGTAAGTGACCCCATGAACAACTGCAACACCAAGGGAATTGCAGATGCGTTGCCGGCCTTTTAAAAAGGAGTAAGCTCTTTTCTTGAAGGTCCCTAAGACGTATCGGTCCGGAAAAATTGCCGGTGTTTAACTATTCCACAGAGAGGTCGTATGCGGAAGAAAACTCTCGATTAAGATTCAAAACGCAGACCTTGAGTAAGCGTGCGGAAAGCGACCAATGACGAACAGCACGCGATGTAACAACATTGCCGATTCTCGCAAACTAATCAACTCCACAATTAGACCAAGTTTAAGTTCAACATGATTTAGCAGAAAAATGATTGACATTTGTAGAAGAACCTGATGATAAGTAACCACTGCAGTCGATTATAAGAGCCGACCTTTAAACGAAGTAAGCTACAGATGCGTGACACCTCTAAGTGACACGTGATGATATAATTCAAATACTTTAAATATATTTAATCATTTTAGAATATTCTCTTTAGTATTTACTCCATAAATATTAGTCTAAGTAACATTTATACATCAGCAATTCTTGTAAATCATTTGACACACAAAGATCAAAATAAACGAAAATATCAACAAAATTACAAAGCGTTATTGAGATAGAAAAAAACATTACTGTTTTATGTTTAGTATAAAAATATGATGGCGACGATAGCTAACAAAATATTTACGAGATGAAAATTGATTTTAAAGTAAAGAATTACATAAAGAAAAAACACTTTAAAAACCATAGACTTGTTATAACCTGACGTTATTAAAAACAGTGAGCATATTTCTTATGTATTGTAGACTCTTAGATAGTGTTGAAACAAAATAGTTTCTTTTAATATTTAGGTAACTTATCTAATTTAAATTTGCTTGGTAACTTTTCTCTACAATTCGACTTTATCAGCAGACTCGAGATAAATAAAAATATCAATGAATACAGACTTAGAATGTAACATTTCATCTTTTTATGATTGTGTGATTCAGTCTAGTCAGTCTAAGACAAAGATTACTGTATATTATACTAGGTCTGGAACAAACACAGGTTTATCACGTGGTAAAGCCCTGCTGCAGCTGTGTTTATGTTAGACGAGGATAGATGTAGTTTTCTGTGGGCCACAGACCACAGCAACCATTTACCATCAGCTGGACTTTGTGGTCATTTCTCACACTTATTTTATGATAAAAATGTAATTGATTTGTTATTCTGATCGATTGATATGATTTATTATACCGAAAGCAGTTATTAGTAATTGCTAATTGTATAAATATTTCATGTTAGGAGTGACAGAAAATCGCTGTGTATACCTATGCATCAGCGAGGCATTAAGCAAAGTCGTAGCCTTTTACTACTGCAGCAAAAACTATAAATTATAACTTCTTTTTTTTAATGTTTCAGTTGTTAAATGTTCCTTTCTTTATTTTTATTGCGTAGGACATTAAGACAGTGTAACATGCAACAAATTTGAAATTGAAGAATTTTTTCTACAAGTGTTTGGCAGATTTTCACCTATTTATTTCAAAGGTTCTTATACTATTACACGCAGAATAGAAAGTATAGACTAATTGGCTAAACTGATAAAACAATTTCAATCAACGTATTTGTGCTAAAAATGTATAAACAAATAAGTAAAAATAAATCCCTGGATGCAAGTACAGTTATTTCTAGGAAATTTGTCTATTCTATAGATTATTGTCTGTATGTCTAGGTTCATAAACAGAAACCATCAATGCCCGTTTAATATTATTAGTAACTTTCGCAGAACTGTTGTGAAAGCAAACATTATACAGACAGTTATCAAGAAATATTATTATATTATTACAAATACATTAACACGCATACATTACCAGAGTTGGTTTATTTATTTATTTTGCATATCTACACGCCCACAGCGTTGAAGATCGAACTCGGAATTTTACCCGGCTCGCGGCGTGAACCTGGGCCTACTTGATCAGCAGTCCCAGTTACAATAACTAGAGCATCGAAGCAGTCTAATAAAATAAAATATAATGTTATATAATATTAAAATTAGTTTTATTTAAGCTGTAGCATATTAGTTCGTTTGAAAGTATCAGATACCAAAAGATATTCCTTTTGTGTAACTTGAATACGAGACGTGGTTTGTAAGCCTATTTACGACGGGTTTATCTCTTTAAACTGAAGCTGTGCCGGCTAAGCGCCTGCAAAGTTTGATGCGGCAACAAACAAGATTCGTTTCCTTTACATTATCTGCGGTAACTTTGTATAAGGGGCCGCTGACTGAATAAGCCATCATTAAAACGAAACGCTAGGAAAAATACAAACTTTATTCGTTGTAGGTCATTGTAAAATAAACAGCGTTGAATGAATAACAATTATACTTGGTCGCAACTTTAATATTTATAATTTTCATTCATTAGATCCTATAAAAAGTCCACGGCTAAACATAAAAATCCGTAGATTGCCTCATAATTTATGGGGAATATTTGCCTTAATTGGAACGCTTGGCAACCGGGTTGACAACGACAACGTTTATGTTATTTTTGAGTTGATACCAGGAATATGCTGTTTCCCATCTCATGTTTCATTTCTCTCTGTTGCCTCTTATGATACTCACGGAATGATATGGGGTAGTGGAATATCTTACGTCACTACACGGCAATACATTTAATATACCTCTCATGTATTTTTAAAATAAAGAGCTTCTCAATTCGAGTGTATGATTTTTGTATGTATGTTTCGCGACATCTCTGTCAATTCTGAACTAATTTTGATTGTTCTGGTTTTATTAAATAGTTTGTACTTCAAGCGTACTAACTATTTAATAAAAGGGTAGTCCCATAAGAAACGTGGTAGAGCCATGCTGTAGCTATCTATATTATGGCTGTAGCACGTATGGGTCGGCTCGACCGGGGTAGAACCACGCTCTCACAGAATACCAGCGTAAAATAGCAGCTTGATGCTGCTGTGTTTCGTATGGTGAGTGTAGAGAACCGGAGACTCTTCTTACTTGAAACGAGGCATTCCATCTTAGCCATCAGGGGTGACAACGCATCTGCATTTTGATTCTTAATTGAGGATAAAGGTAGATGTTTATGGGCTGCAGCATCCACTTACCATCAGGTGGACTGTGTGCACTGTGTGCTTGTTGTCACCCTATTCTATTAAAAAATACAGTTGAAGACAAAATTACAACAATAAGACACCTAAAGGCGGCAAAAAAGGGGATGAAGTTTTTAATGTAGCTATTTAGATGACATTAAAACTGTGTTATAGCTTAAACCACTCCAAAAGGTTAAAAACTTTTACTATTTTAAAAGTGTTATTTGTTTATTTTTGTTTTTAGTGGTAGTCTATAACGCCATTTTGTCATGTGACTGTCGTTGGAGGCAATATATGCCAAAAATTCTAATTCTTCTTTCAAAAAATAGCAGTATACAACCATCTCGTTTACTCCAGACGTAAAGTACCCAGACTGAAATGTGCTAGTTCAGTAGTGCGATAGTCACCTTGCCTGAAAAGCATTTTCACCTACCTATTTTATTAAGAACTAGCTTTCACCCGCGTCATCGCTTGCGTCATCTTAATTGAAGCCGCTTTCGTTAAAAGCGTTTGAATTCTTATTACTGAAGTAATTTTAATTAAAAATTTCGGAACACTCTACTGCAACTCACTTATTACACACACTTATATCATCATCATCATCATTACAGCCCTTCACAAGTCCACTGCTGAACATAGGCCTCCCCCAAAGAATGCCACAAAACACGGTCCTGAGCCACCTGCATCCATCGACTTCCTGCATATCTTACCAGGTCGTCACTCCATCTAGTGGGGGGACGCCCTACACTTCGCCTGCCGGTACGAGGCTGCCACTCGAGAACCTTTCTTCCCCATCGGTTGTCGGTTCTTCGAGCTATATGGCCGGCCCATTGCCACTTCAGCTTACTAATCCGTTGGGCTATGTCGGTCACTCTAGTTCTACTGCGGATATCCTCATTTCTGAGTTTATCACGCAGAGAAACTCCAAGCATAGCCCTCTCCATAGCTCGCTGAGCGACCTTGAGCTTCCTCATCCGGCCAGCAGTGAAGGACCACGTCTCAAGGACCACGGACACACTTATATAGACTACATTAAATGATTTGTTTCGTTCAGCGAAAATGTGCAATCTTTGGGCCCCAGAAACACATGAGCAAGCTACGTACACTACGATACAGAGAAAAGGCTGGTTTCTTTTAAAAGTTTATTAAACCACGCTTTTTAACATGGGCGACCGACGATTCTTTCCAAAATTACTGGATCCATATTTAAGAGACCAGTTCCATTAGTGCGAGGGTTTTGGGTCTATACTGCAAGTCGCCCAAATAATACTTGTTAACAAGCGATAAGGGACCTTAGAAAGCTAAGTCTATTTTAGCCGTCTTCAAAAGAAAATGAGGTCGAAATTTTTTTTGTATTTTTTTATAAAATAAGGGTGACAAACGAGCACATAGTTTACTTGATAGTAATTGGATGCTGCGGCCAATAGATGTTTTGTATGTCTACTCCTCTACTCTCGATTGAGAATCAAAGTGCAGATGCGTTGCCACTCCCGAGGACTATGATGGAATGCCTCATTTCCATTAAAAAGGTCTCCGGTTATTTACACTCACAATACGAAACACAGCAGCATTAAGCTGCTAATATTGCTTTGCTATTACGCTGGTGTTCCGTAAGAGCGTGGTCTTTCCCCGGTCGAACCGACCCATTCGTGCTTTTTTTTAATAGAAGCGGGACAAACGAGCATATGGCACACCTGATGGTAAGTGGCTATCGCCGCCCACAAACAACTGTAGCACCAAGGGAATTGCAGGTGCGTTGCCGGCCTTTTAAAAAGGAGTAAGCTCTTTTCTTGAAGGTCCCTAAGTCGTATCGTTTCGAACAAATCGCCGGTGGTAAACTATTCCACAGAGAGGTCGTACTCGGAAGAAAACTCCTAGTGAAACGTACAGTGGTGGACCGCCAAGCATCCAGATGGTGTGGATGGTATCGGGAGTTTTGGCGCGATGTGCGTTCGTAAAATTTGACGGCTGGGATTAATCGTAACAATTCCTCAGAACACTCTTCTTGGTAAATACGAAAGAAAATGCAAAAGGATGAAACAGCTCTTTCGATGATGCGGTCAAGTGGAAGGAGAATATAGCTACCACGTATAAAATTCAAGTATTATGTATTTCTGTTACATGATATCTTAGCAAATCGGGAATCATTTTTAATAAATCAGATTTTTAATGATTTTGTTTTTATATATAAAATACGGTACGGGTGAGTTCGTGATTCTTAACAGATTTTGATGAATTTTCTACCGACTTGAAAAAGGAGACGATACCCAATTCGAATGTATATTTTTTTTAATTTGAAAGCTGGTTCTTCATATGGGGACTCATATAAATTTGATCAAGGGCCCACCATTAGTTTTTGAGTTATTCTTAAAAATTTATATTGAAGTCGGTTGTACAAAGTTTTTAATTTAAAATCATTATGGGATAAACTTATCGGGTCACCAGGTACGCCCTTAGCTGTAGTTGAACCCGGTAGGTAGCGCTTTTGTCTATATCCAAAGAAAAACCAGTCAGGGCGGATCGCTAGTGTAAAATAGATTGCATAAACGGTTTGTTTTTTATATTTATTATTACATAAAAAAGTTTTTTAAAAATCTTCCTTATAAAAACCTTTTTATGTGTGTAAGTAGGTACATATAAAACATAAAAAATATGACATTCTCGTTATGACCATGAGCTTGTGATATTCCATAGTTGAGTGGACTAACGGTCAAAAAATTAAACTTTCAAAAAATGTCGGGAGTTTTATTATTTTATACAGCACTATAACTTAGCACCGAGTTTAGAAGCTATCACCTAGAAATTATTTTGTTCTTTTTAGTTCTTTAAGCCGGCTTTTATTTTTAATAAAAGATTTTAACTATAACAGATTAGTAGAATGCAAGCAGAACATCTGGTGTCTTTAAATAACTACGTTTATCACGAATATTTAACTTTCCCCGAATGAATCCCACGAGACATCTCATTTGTAAACAAATCTCTTTCGATATGAGAGGATACTAACAAATTATATGAATTTAGGGTTAAGCGTTTCTTGCTACGTAATCTTTCGAAAATAGGGTACCGATTTAAGGGATCTGACGAAATTGCAAGGCTTTACCGAGCACGTACTGCTTTTGTTTTACCTTATCGGCATTACAATTTTGCAACTTTAAATATCTAGGCATCTATCAAATAATATCGGTGTTTCAACTATAGTTTACGTGTTAATGGGGATGAAGAGAAAGTTAAACGAGGATTTTAGACTTTCTTCCTCACACTTTGTGTCATGTTAGAGCCTCCGCTATATTATTATAGTGGCGACCTGGCTCTACCATGACATGAAGTCCAGGTAACTTCGTGTTAAGTGACCACCACTGCCAAAGAATAAAATTTGTTATTTACATTGTCGAACCGTGGTGCAGCTATATTATGTTTGTAGTACGCTCTTGCAGAATACTTAGGTAAAATAGCAGCTACATACTTTTCTGAAGGCACGGTAGTGCCCCCGCCAAGTCGAGCAAAAAAGGGGCATGGCCGTACCATTCTTTTCTCGCAGCAGTTCAGGCCATTTTGGAACCCTGTAACTTCGTTGTGGATAAAATTTGAAGCCTGAATTTTCAAAAACCAAGTAGGCATTGTATAAAATCGGTATATTTCAAATTTTAATAAATTTGAACTAGTAGTTTAAGAGTTATGACTAGTAAAAGTTTCTTAATTTTGTCACTCACTGACTGACCGATCATCAAAATTCTAAGGCACTTCTAGCAGACATAGAAGCTTCAAATTTGGAATAGAATTATTGTTTAGTATATAAATCAATATAAAACTAAAATATTTTGAAATTTCGGTCCAGTTTTGTGATACAACAACTGCATAAATAACTTTGTAATATCATATAAATATATAGGATTACAAAGTTACATTTGCAGTGAATGAATCAGTATACCTATATATGTATAATATAATGGCATAATAGGTGTAGATAGCTACCCAGATATAACTATCTACATACAAAAAGAAATGAGATGCCATCAAATAAATAACTTGTAAAAAAAACAAGTCTCGCAATTCAGTTCTTCTACCGTAAAAAGTTGTGAGATGCATGTAATACTAAGTCGGTTAATTTATTCAGTCCCTACTTAAGGGTCCTTCTGTTTTAGTTTGTTATAGTTAATTATTTCGTAATTAATTAACCTAACAACATCTTATAGTGACCATATCAATATTAAAAATCTTCTATGTTTTAAATAGATTGACTTGGCAATCGCACTAAACAATCTAATTTAATATAATATGTATTACTTGAGAGATACATTGTGTTGTACTTGAGGTAAGTATAGAGAACCGGAGAGCAATGAAAGTATCTGTCAGTAAGTGATATTAATGAAAAGTGACTTTTGATCACTAACTGATTCACTCATCATAAAGCTAGGCCACTTCTTGCTCACTTAAAAGCAGACAATTTCTTTTTGTATAGAGAATGGGTCCACCACAAATTGTGGCGTAACTTAATGAAATGCATGGGGATTTATTCCTTATAATCAATAGGTTACATAGTAGTATTAGTTTTACCGCATCTTTTCGAATACTGAGAAATAAACAATTAAAATATGAATATCACAATAATCTAAAAACAAGCTAAAAGCGATTGTCTAGCAGTTTTCACCGGTATTATAAGTTAAAATAGTGTACTGTTCAATAATTAAGTGTAAAACAAAGTTGTAGGTACATTCAGCATTTATAGATACTTTAAGATTGTTGGAAAATCAGTTCAGTGGTTCCGGCAAAATATAATGAACAAAAAACAAACGTGTTGTGGAGACTTTAAAAGGAGTAGATTCTCAATTTGACTGTATTTTTTTTGTATGTTACCTCAGAATTTTTTATTAATACCAAGACGAATAAGGAGTAATATGTCCATTTAGTTGATATTTTTATACGTGGTAGAGCCATGCTGCAGGTATATTAGTAGTATAGTTGTGGCACGAATGGGTCGGCTTGACCGGGGAAGGACCATGCTCTCACAGAATACGAGCATAAAATGGCAGCTCGACACTGCTGTGTTTCGTATGGTGAGTGTAGAGAACCGGAGACCCATTTTACTGGGAAAGAGGCATTCCATCTTAGTCCTCACGGGTGACAACGCATCTGCATTTTGATTCACAAACGAGGATAAATGTAGATGTCTATGGACCACAGCAACCACTTACCATCAGGTGGACTGTGCGCTTCTTTGTCACCCTATCCTATAAAAAAAATATAATATTACCTATACACGCTACATAGTAAAAACATTAATTATGTATGTATTGTGTATTAATCATCATGATAAAGCAGCACAGACAGGCGCAGTGTGTGAACTTTATTTTGAAATGTGTTGACTGATTAGTAATCATAAAGCAAACACCATTAAAATCAAAATGACAAGGTAATAACATGTTTATCCATGTTATTATACACTGATAAATAGTGAGGAAGGAAAATGTTTTAAACTGGTTGTGTAATGATAATAGAAACACATTTTAATATAATTGTACTTATTATTGTTAATATTCATCATATTAAAATATGCTTCCTTAAAGGCAGCACAGAGAGACTATATAAACGCCAAACATCATTAACGCCAAAATAACTTAATGATAAAATGTCTATTTATGATTTTGTTAAGAATCAGAAGGATATTTTCAACCATAATAGATA
Source organism: Parnassius mnemosyne (assembly GCA_963668995.1). Lineage (NCBI taxonomy): Eukaryota > Metazoa > Arthropoda > Insecta > Lepidoptera > Papilionidae > Parnassius > Parnassius mnemosyne. The sequence continues at coordinate 10,247,536 of CAVLGL010000159.1, forward strand.
TGAGATAAGACTGTTGTCTTAAATATCCATAGACTTTATTTCCATATTTCTGTTTACATTTTGTTTATGTTATGTTTATTAAATAATAATATTTGTTAATATTTTATTTATTTCAATCTTCATAGGCACTCTAAATAGGACATAGTCTTAATGTCGTTTAAAAATATGAATAATGACATGTATTTGTTTGTTTTTATTATACTTTTGTGACGAACTAGATTTCACTAAGGTAAAAATAAATAAAAAAAATAGTACATCAAAAACCAGAGTAAAAATGTAGTTATTATGAAATTATAACATTAGTTGACTTGGTAAAAGTTATATAACTTTTTAGATACACACACTAATTTAATTTAAGGTAAAAAAAATATTACTTGTAATATTAAGTACAGAGGCATACAAAGATGGGCAGCAGCATCTTCCTAATAACAACTAAAGATAAAAACTGCGGTTGTAAACTATGTCAAACATCCCCTTACAAGGCGATCTATAGGGTATGTTTATGTTCAGCAGTGGAGTTTTGATAGGCTGTTCATGTAGCGATAACTTGGTGATGAACAGCCATATTGTATCGGTATAAATATCAGACCAAAATTAAGCAGACCTATGGTGGACAGTAGGTACAGTAGTAGCATCTAAGGGGTGAGGCGCCTGATACTACAAAATGTCATCGGTGTGCCGTTTATGGCAAATCTTTCTAATATAAATACCAGCGTAAAATAGCAGCTTAATGCTGCTGTGTTTCTTATGGTAAGTGTAGAGAACCGGAGACCCTTTTACTGGAAACGAAGCATTTTATCTCATTCCTCACGAGTGGCAACGCATCTGCATTTTGATTCTTAATTGAGAATAAATGTAGATGTCTATGGGCCACTGCAACCACTTATCATCAGGTGGACTATGCGCTTTTGTCACCCTAATTCTATTTATAAAAATACTTTCACACTTTTAACATACTAGTATAGTTCTAAGACCTGTGTTTGTTATTTGTTTTAGGATTTTCAATATAAATTATGGATTTTTCAAAATTCTAGGAGGAAAAGTAAACTCTTTTATTACATAGACTCTTATTTTTTAGACCCACCAGTTTTCATTTTCGAATTTCGAACGTCTTCAGTGAATGTTACCATGCCACCACAAAAAAAAATATTTAGGAGAAATATATAATGTGGAATCATTGAGATATAATGTACTACGTACTAGAGAAGCTATTCCGAACAAAAACTGTGCACTACTCTATGTCTTCGCGCATGCGCGGTAAATAGTACAGTCGCGCATGCGCGGTTTTTGTCATCATAGATTATATACGTAGGTAGAATGATCAGTATGTAATAAGTAAATGTTTATTTAGATTGTATTGTAAATTGTATCGAGTACAATTTTTTAAATTGTTATTTATATTGCATAATGTGTTAATATAATGTAACATAATGTTCGAGACGGCCAAAATGACTGTTCACAACGGCAAAAATGACTTTAAACGAGAAAGTGATTAAAGAATATTTATTTGTTTAAAAAAAATGGAAATACGGAAAAATTGACTAAATAATGTATTAAATATAGTTTTACCATGTATTTACAACTCTCAATATGTTTGTATAGAAGGTCGATTTGACAATAGTTAATATAAACAACTTTATTTTGTTTAAGAAAATATCGACCAATCACAGCGCGCCGCGCTATAGAACTTTCTGGAAATTTAAATTAACTGCGTAATAGTTTTAAGCAAAAAATTAATGAGAATAATTTTATGTCTAAAAAGAGTTGTAAATATGGTATTTAGTTAGCATATGATGTATAGATCGTTATAATAAAGAAATATTTTGTATAATTGAGCACGATTTAAAAGTTATAGGATAATTAAAGAATTAATATGACCAATTAGTGTAAAAGTTTAGGACATTTCAATGAATAACTTTGTTAAATGTAAATATATTAATTATCCTTTATCGCATACTAATGTAGAACAAAAATGTCTATTTAATGATGTATAGCATGTTAGAGTTAAGATTTGTATTATATAGAAAAGTTGCAATTTGTGCCATTTGCATAAAGAAAAATGATTGAAAATAAAGAGGCAAATGGGAATTGGCAAGCGGCTCTCTATAGAGTATAGCCGAAGTCTACCTTATGGGGGCAAATCACAGTAACATCGTAGTAGGAAGAACTACCAGTAACAAGCAGCAGTATCCGGTAGTAGCTGAAGTGACTAGTAGCAGAACACAGTGAAAAGTTAAAGTGAAATAGAAAAGTTTAGCTAGCCGAAAAAGGTCGTAACTGAAAAATCGCAGTTACACATAGTCGGAAAAAGTGGCAACTGAAAATTCTCAGTTGCACATAGTAAAATAGTATCAGCTAGCCAAAAATAGTGGTAGCTGATATTCGCAGTTACATATAGTGAAAAAGTGTTGGCTAGCTGAAAAAAGTGGTAACGGAAATTTCGCCGTTACATTTCGTGAAAAGTGTTAGCTAGACGGAAAAAGTGGTAACTGATATTCGCAGTTACAAAAGTGTTTAAATTCAACTAATTTTAGTTGATTAATAGCTGCTAGTCAGTAGTGTTAGAAAACCAGCTGCTACCAATAGAAATTTTGGATACTACCAATAGAAATTTGTTACTTTCAATAGATATTTAAAATTACCAATAGAAATTGTAGAGAATACCAATAGAAACTTGTTACTGCCAATAGAAATTTGATATTACCAACAGATATTTTAAAAATACGAATAGAAATTTTAGAAAACCAATAGAAATTTTAATATTACTGTGTGTTTAATTAAATCTGTGTTTTAAAATATATAGTGAACAATCATAGTTGAAAAATAGTGATAAATAAATAACAGTGTAAAATCTCGCGACAAATTAATTAGTCGATCCGCTGGCCACTCCCTTGCTATTTTAATTTACAAATCGTGCGTTTTAATTTTGAACCTCAGTCCACAGTTTATCCGCAGCAACCGAAGAGACGGCAGTGAAAGACGGCAGTTGGAGGAGTCTGGAACCTACAGGTGTAGGACGTGAGCGACTCGCGGGGTATCTCCGACAACATTTACTCCGGAGAGTTACGCCCGTCCGGCACATTTTATGGTCCTTCGAGCCGGATTTTTCCGATTGAACTGCCAGCCGGAACATTTTATGGTCCTTCGAGCCGGATCCTTCCGATTGAACTGCCAGCCGGAACATTTTATTGCCCTTTGAGCCGAATCATCCGTATACACCGGACCACATACGCTGGTCATTCGAACGGGATTCGTCAATCCGTTAGTATTTCGGAACCGGGTAAATAATCACTACCGTTTTAAAGTTGCTGAAATTTCAGAATCAAGATGCCGATCACTCGTTCGCAAGGAAGGGGAACCATGGCGTGGACTGTCGGTCTGGATGATGGACCGTCGGACAATACCGACACCGTCCGCCACCAGATGCCACCACGCTCACCATCCACAACAGAAGGCGCTGAGGCGCCAGCTTGCCCCCGCGATGGGGGGGTACTCCTGCCTGTGCCAGCCGTTGTTAAAGCCGGTACACCGAAGCAGAGAGAACAGATAGCTTGCCCCTGTGATGGGGGGGTACACCTGCCAGTGCCAGCCGTTGTTAAAGCTGGTACACCGAAGCAGAGGAAACAAATAGAAGGCAACGATGACATTCGCTGTGCATCACCGCCAACAGCCCGGGTATATTCCCGCGCCGAAGAGCCACCAAGGGGCCACACCGATAAAAGTACAAGGTCAAAGAAGACCACTCGGCCCAATAAAAAGGTTTTGAAGGCTCGTGAGGAAGTGCTGAGAATAAAATTGGAACTCGCACAGATCTCATTACAAATGGCTGAAGAAGATGATGAATCGGACGACTATGATGAGGATGGTCACTCCAAAAGTGAGTATGTCCGATCTTGGCTCGAAAATTCTGTAGCCAAGCAAAAGCCAACGCAAGGCGCAACCACCGGTGGGGAGGCCCCACTAAATAAAAACATCACAAAGCCACCCCCGGAGGTTGTCGACCTCAGTGAGCCGCCGATGAAGCTCACAAACAAGGATTCGAAGGTTGATGAAGAAAGGGAGCTCCTACCTGCTGTATCAGAGCTCACCTACCAGGATCCCAATGCTGAAAATATACCGAAGAGTCCCGTACCTCAGAAGACTTGCCAGGACCCCAAGGTTGATGAAGACAGGGGGCTCCTACCTGCTGTATCAGAGCCCGCCTACCAGGATCCCCAACCGGAAGAAGCAACCAAGAATCCCATAATAAAAAGACCTAACCAGGCACCTGTCAGCAATGAAGACAGGGTGCTCCGACCATTCATATCGGAGCTCACGTCCGCTATAGCCGCACTCGCTGATAAACCAAAACCAGAGAGTGCATCGTCAAACACTTTCGCGGCATCAAAAGCGATAATGACACTGCCGAGCTTTAGCGGAGCACATACTGAATGGCTTTCGTTCCGTGCCATTTATGAAACAACCCGAGGCTACTTCAATGACATAGAAAATACTGCTAGACTACGAAGAAGTCTACAAGGAAGAGCCTTGGAAACAGTTAGTTCGGAACTCATCGGGCATGCTAAACCAGATGAGATTATGCGAGAACTGTAGCTACAATTTGGGCGTCCAGATTCAATCGCGCAAGCAGAAACCGATAAATTACGGGGATTGCCACGCTGTACAGAGGCACCCAGAGATATTTGTACATTCGCGAGCAAAGTGAGGGGAAGCGTCGTCACACTTCGAGCACTCAAGCGAGACCATTACCTCGTTAACGCAGAGCTGCTACGACACCTCACAGACAAACTGCCAAACTCTATACGCGCGCAGTGGTATAGAATTTATACAGAAAAGTATGACTCAAGACCAGACCTCGGTTCCTTCAGTGAATTTATCACCGAACAAGCTCGCTACTGTAGTGCATTTGCGCCTCCTGAGATCATAAGCGGAGCGCAAAATAATCGTCCAGTGCATAGGACGCACACGGCTACCACTAAGCCGTCTCCGAAATGCAGTGTGTGCGAAAAAGAGGGTCATTACGGATCCGACTGCAACAAGTTTAAAGAGGCAGATATTGATAAAAGATGGCAACTCGCCAAGCAAAGGAATTTATGTTTCCGGTGTCTGCGTTATAGAAGTCAGACACACAGATGCAAAACCACGAAGTGTGGAATAAAAGGATGCAACGCGACACACAATCGACTCCTTCATAATAATAGAAAGGAAAAGACAGAGGGCCCACTAAAAGAACCTCAAGAGACAGTGGCAAACTCATTCGCTGTATCAAAGCATCAAGCTTACTTGAAGATAATTCCAGTTCGAGTAATTGGACCGGCGGGAGCAATAAACACACACGCTCTGCTGGATGATGGGTCGACAGTCTCGTTAATGGATCAAGAGATTGCCGATCAAATTGGAGCTAAAGGGCGGTTGGACCCATTCAAGATCACAGCTATCGGGAACACTACCCTTGATTCGCCGGACTCCCAAAGAGTCAAAGTGTCACTGAAGAGTCTCCATAGAAAAAGGGTGCCATTCAGAGCACGCACGGTCGCCAGCCTAAACTTGGGGCCGCAGACTGTGCGTGCAACAGACATAGAAAATTGTAAGCATTTGAAAGGCTTAAAGGATCAATTGACATATGATTCAGGCAACCCTAGGATCCTGATAGGACAAGACAACTGGAGACTCTTAATAGCCACACAAGTACGCAGAGGTCCACCGCACCAGCCAATAGCCTCGCTCACAGAACTGGGATGGGTGCTACACGGGGCGCACACTAAAGCCCCGCATCAGCGCGTCCACACGGCCAACGAGCTGTACACGAGCGAGGAGAATATAAATGACCAACTCCGCGAATACTTCGCGCTGGAATCTTTAATGATAAATCCGAGAAGACCAGATTCCGATCCAGAGAAGCAAGCCGAAGAAATACTAAATAGCAGCACCCGTCGTTTGGAAGACGGGCACATAGAAACAGCGCTTCTATGGAAAAAGAAAGACATCGAAATGCCTGGAAATTATGAAACGGCGATAAACAGGCTCGTTTTTATCGAGAAAAACCTAGATCGAAACGAAGAGCTAAAGCAGAAGTACAACGAAGAAATGAATTCCCTAATACAAAAGGGATACGCCGAGATAGCACCAAAAACCAATACACCAGGAAGGCGCTGGGTACCCACAAAATTGAATATAGCTGACACCGCTACGAGGGACGTACCACCCAATTTCGACTCTAACCACGAGTGGTACAGTGGCCCATCATTTCTATACAAAGAACCGTCAGCATGGCCAACAGAACGACCCACGTCATCCGAACCTACTGGTGAAGAAAGATCTCTCACCATCACAGAAAGATATAGAGCTCCGCTATATAAAAAGGCCATTCCCGATCCGACGAAATTTTCGAAATGGGAACGCTTAGTGCGAGCTACGGCCAGAGTGCTTCAATTCATAACACTCTGCCGCAAAACAACCGACAGGACCTTTTATAAAAGGACAAAAAGAAATAGAGAGGAAGACCCCGACTGGAGGAGATCGAAGTGCAATCCGCGACGTCTCGCGCAGCCTCCCAGTCAGGTGAAAAGCAAAGATGTAAACAAATACATCACACTGAAGGCCGAATATATAAGAAAGGCCGAAAAGCTCCTGGTACATGTCATCCAGGAAGACTCCTTCACACAAGAGATAGCCGATCTCCGTAACGATAAGAGGGTCGCCCATGATAGCCGCCTACGACCACTACAGATACAATTGAAAGACGGGATCATTGCGCTACGAAGTCGAATAGCCGCTGTAAAAGGAGTCTCTGAAGATATGAAAGGGCCAGCTATATTGGATGGTGATCATCACATCACCCAATTGTATATTGATTGGACGCATCGTAGCCTGCATCATTGTGGGACCGAACCAACCATCAACGAGGTTCGACAGCATTACTGGGTAATCAGACTAAGACCCACTACTAAAAGAATAGTAAGCCAATGCGTTCAGTGCCGCATAAGAAAGGCACAACCATCCATGCCAGCCACCGGTGATCATCCCAGCACGCGTCTCGCACATCACCAGAGACCGTTCACGTTCACCGGCCTGGATTATTTTGGGCCACTCTCCGTAACAGTGGGACGTCAGCATCAGAAGAGATACGTGGCGCTCTTCACCTGCCTTACATCACGAGCTATACATTTGGAAATTGTGAAAGATCTCAGCGCAGACTCTGCCATACTGGCATTAAGAAGATTCGCAGCGCGCCGAGGATGTCCCACCGAGATTTACTCGGACAACGGCACCAATATGCACGGTGCCGACAAGGAGCTTCGAGAGGCCTTCCGAGAAGAAGCCAGCCGACGAGGCATAGTCTGGCGATTTATAACCCCCTCCGCGCCTTTCATGGGAGGGGTGTGGGAACGGCTTGTTCGATGCGTGAAGACGGCACTATACACCGTCCTTCATGAGAGACATCCGCACGAAGATGTCTTGACCACGCTGCTCTGCGAGGTGGAATATACAGTAAACAGCAGACCATTGACTCACATCTCAGTAGACAGCAAAGACAACGAGTCCATCACTCCAAATCACTTCCTATTGGGAGGATCTGCGAGACTGCCAACACCTGGAGTTTTTAGTGAAAAAGATGCGAACAGCAAAAAACACTGGCGACGCTCCCAGATACTCGCTGACATGTTCTGGCAGCGTTGGGTCAAAGAATATCTGCCGGAACTTCAAAACCGGCGGGAGGCCCACGGTCAAGGCCCCGATCTCCAGGTGGGCGATCCAGTCCTCATAGCTGACAGCCAGTTACCTCGTAACACCTGGCCACGAGGAAGGATTGAAAACATATACCCCGGGGCGGACGGACAGATCCGCACTGTGGAGGTACGCACAGCGAATGGACTAATCAAGAGGCCAACCAGAAAACTCGTGCCGCTGCCAAAGTAGAGGCAACGTCTCTCACCGGAATTATGCAGCGCCGCTGCGACGGGTCTTCGCGACGCTGCACGGCGGGAGAAATGTTCGAGACGGCCAAAATGACTGTTCACAACGGCAAAAATGACTTTAAACGAGAAAGTGATTAAAGAATATTTATTTGTTTAAAAAAAATGGAAATACGGAAAAATTGACTAAATAATGTATTAAATATAGTTTTACCATGTATTTACAACTCTCAATATGTTTGTATAGAAGGTCGATTTGACAATAGTTAATATAAACAACTTTATTTTGTTTAAGAAAATATCGACCAATCACAGCGCGCCGCGCTATAGAACTTTCTGGAAATTTAAATTAACTGCGTAATAGTTTTAAGCAAAAAATTAATGAGAATAATTTTATGTCTAAAAAGAGTTGTAAATATGGTATTTAGTTAGCATATGATGTATAGATCGTTATAATAAAGAAATATTTTGTATAATTGAGCACGATTTAAAAGTTATAGGATAATTAAAGAATTAATATGACCAATTAGTGTAAAAGTTTAGGACATTTCAATGAATAACTTTGTTAAATGTAAATATATTAATTATCCTTTATCGCATACTAATGTAGAACAAAAATGTCTATTTAATGATGTATAGCATGTTAGAGTTAAGATTTGTATTATATAGAAAAGTTGCAATTTGTGCCATTTGCATAAAGAAAAATGATTGAAAATAAAGAGGCAAATGGGAATTGGCAAGCGGCTCTCTATAGAGTATAGCCGAAGTCTACCTTATGGGGGCAAATCACAGTAACATCGTAGTAGGAAGAACTACCAGTAACAAGCAGCAGTATCCGGTAGTAGCTGAAGTGACTAGTAGCAGAACACAGTGAAAAGTTAAAGTGAAATAGAAAAGTTTAGCTAGCCGAAAAAGGTCGTAACTGAAAAATCGCAGTTACACATAGTCGGAAAAAGTGGCAACTGAAAATTCTCAGTTGCACATAGTAAAATAGTATCAGCTAGCCAAAAATAGTGGTAACTGATATTCGCAGTTACATATAGTGAAAAAGTGTTGGCTAGCTGAAAAAAGTGGTAACGGAAATTTCGCCGTTACATTTCGTGAAAAGTGTTAGCTAGACGGAAAAAGTGGTAACTGATATTCGCAGTTACAAAAGTGTTTAAATTCAACTAATTTTAGTTGATTAATAGCTGCTAGTCAGTAGTGTTAGAAAACCAGCTGCTACCAATAGAAATTTTGGATACTACCAATAGAAATTTGTTACTTTCAATAGATATTTAAAATTACCAATAGAAATTGTAGAGAATACCAATAGAAACTTGTTACTGCCAATAGAAATTTGATATTACCAACAGATATTTTAAAAATACGAATAGAAATTTTAGAAAACCAATAGAAATTTTAATATTACTGTGTGTTTAATTAAATCTGTGTTTTAAAATATATAGTGAACAATCATAGTTGAAAAATAGTGATAAATAAATAACAGTGTAAAATCTCGCGACAAATTAATTAGTCGATCCGCTGGCCACTCCCTTGCTATTTTAATTTACAAATCGTGCGTTTTAATTTTGAACCTCAGTCCACAGTTTATCCGCAGCAACCGAAGAGACGGCAGTGAAAGACGGCAGTTGGAGGAGTCTGGAACCTACAGGTGTAGGACGTGAGCGACTCGCGGGGTATCTCCGACAACATTTACTCCGGAGAGTTACGCCCGTCCGGCACACATAATATTATGTCAGGATTACATTTTAATTATATTTTATTTAATACTTTAAAAGGTAAATATGTAGAATATAAAAATATGCATTTATTTTCAAAGATCATTATTATTACATTTCTAGTATTCTCTAACGTATTTATACGCAGCTGGTGAATAATAGTGTAAAATCAATGCGAATTTACGTAAAGGTGCATAAAGTGTATAATTAATAATGCGTGCTCTGTTTATTCTTTTTCGTTAAAGATTTATGTTACTCCATAACTTCTGCTTTACCCATTCAGCATTTAAGTTGAGACCGAATTTATGTTTCAAATTTTCTACAATTGATTTGTAAGAAGCACATTTTTTCTTTAGATAAATATTTTGTCTTAAATTTCTCAGTAAGTTTCTTTCTAGCTGCAGATTCCTTGCTATTAAATACAAACACAATATTACAACGTGCTTATATTTTATTATTTCTATAATAACCTAGATTATCTCTGTATAAAAGGTCAAAAAAGGCCCTTGTTTGGCCTTTTATACAGACCGATGATGCAACCGGCAAGGCACTTGTTTTGGCTCGCCGCTCACTAAGCGGTTAGCCACCGTAGAGTCTATATCACCTGAGGATGCCTCGTGTAGAGGTGAAACACGTGTCGTATTATCGTCAGTGGTGTGTCTTGCCTAGTGTAGTGGTGTTGGGAGTAGCGGTGCTGGGATTAGTGGTGACGGGGATAGTGCACGCAATTGAGGGAGGGCGGGAGGTGCTATTCGTACTAGGTAAGACACATCATTTTATTTTATAACGTGGATATTTGCGAAGTAAATTTTTGTAAAAGCTTTTATATAATGGATTTCCGCAAAGTAACGCCTGATTCTATTAATTATACTATATTTAAAAGCTTAGGCTTCGTATACATCACTCAAACTTAGCTTAGGAGACATCACTTGCGTAATTTATTTTTAAGTACAATTTTGCTCGGACTATCTAAAATTGAATTTGTACTGCTTATTGATTCAGACAACGGTTCTGATACTTCCTGTTCACTACATTTTGTTGGCTGAAAAAAAGATACTAGTTATTTGGGAAGCCTGCAAAAATTCTAGTGTTACAGTATTAAAAAACCGTCATATACTAGAATGACTCGCGCGCCGAGGTTCCGTCTCTCTTAAGTCCCGTAAATATACTGAACATTACAAAACATTCGTTCGTCGTCTAATCAAAAAATAAAACAAAAATCCCAGCAATGTTATATAATTATATAATTACATTGTCACATGGTACTGCTTATTTCTTGAAGTACACTTTTCCTGTTTTTGCGGTGTATTTGTCATTTTTTTTGAACTGCACGGAAAATGTGCTTGAATAATCTGACGTTTCTTCGCTGCAATTATTCTGAACAAATTTGATCCATGATTATTTTGTTTCATGACACAGCTGAGGAAAACATTAAATAAAAATAATAATAAAAATATTAATTTTAATGCATTAACATTTCCTACAGTGATTATATATAAATATTTTACTGTTCGTAATTACTTAACATTATACGTCGATAGTGTCAAGTCTGCACATAAAAATGTTTTACTCTTTGAAATTCACGTATACGTTGCAGTTGATAAAATATAATTAAATAAAGTGTGTTTTAAAGATAATAATAAGTTTAAATTACTGGTGAAAATTCACTCCTTGACTTTTCCTTATATTTCTCGAGTAGTTTGAACAGTATCTCAATGCACACGAAGGCATATTAATTTAAAAATAATTCTTCACTCTAACTTCTCAGGTTGCAACAACCGCTTGACACAGACTAAGTGAGTTTGAGAGCGCGCACTCTAACTCGTGTTACAAACAATCGAGTTGAGGCGTCTTCTCTAGTACGTAGTACATTATATCTCAATGTGTGGAATATTAATATTTGTCCGACCTGCATGATATAATCCATAACGTTAAACACTTGCTATTGTAGTTAATGCATGTTAATTCATTACTTTTTCTGCTTTTTAAGAAGAAAAACCTATGAATTAACTTCAAATATGAACTTTTTCAAACTTTTTTTTCTTCAAACAAAATTCTCTAAAAACTCAAATTGAAGTATCTGTTCGTAGTGTCAAAATAACAGCTTTTTAATAAATGCCCGCGTCCGGCAGCCATCGATAACATTCGTTTGTTGATTTTAATTTGTATTCTGTGACAGTTGTCCGGTCCACGTTATAATATGAGATTATGACTACTCGAGGGCTAGGTTGTCCGGTGCAACTCATCATAGGAAATGATGGCTGGTCGAAAGGACGCCTTAGCTAGTGTTAGTTTGCATGAGGTCAAACGTAATCTCCTTACGTAGGTGTGTCCTAGTCCCTAAATATCCAAAAATATGGACAGTGTACCTATTCATGTCAGGATGGACGAGCGGAAAAATTGGTGACGAATAGTGTTTGTTACAGAAATTCATGAATAAACACGCCCGAGACGGTCCCATATAAAGACTGGCCGTGTTGGCGCTTCTATAAAATATCGGTTAGATCGAAAGTGAGCGAGAGGTTGCGTCATAGCGGAGCATCATATCGACTGTGGTAAGTTAGAATTGAGGGTATATCGAGAAAACCCCACTCGTTTGTGCAGTATAAAGTTCACTGTAGGCGCCGTGCGCGGGAGATACTGCTTGAGTCATGCGACGAGTCCTAAGATTATAGATAAGACAGTGTCGTGGTTCTGTTCGTTATAGTAATTCTTCTGGTACATGCAAGGAACATGGTGTTGATGAGAGGCTGCTTTGTGTTACACTGAGATGTGTAGTGTCGCTGTTGGTTTGCAAGCCTAGGTATTATCAAGTAAATACGTCCCTCACGTTACACCAATGTGTTTTTATGGCAGGGACGTGTTACTGTTTGGTCGAAATTTAATAGCTTTATACTGAATGTATAGTGCGTTACGCTGTCTTGTTACTGATAATGATTAATTGCGTGAGCAAGAGTGCAAGTTAAACATCCGCTCTCACACTTTAATTATTTTTAACAATTAATGCTATACTAATGTATTTCCGAGATCAGAAGTAGGATCTCTTGTTGTATTTCCGAGATATATAATCACATTTATTTCAATCTGCTAATTTTGTCTAGCAAATTTATCTAATAATTTTTGCGTATAAACCTTCATTTCAACATGAAAATATATGTACATTTTATTTTCAGGACTTCAATAACAAGAACTGCATTAGATATTGAATTTAAACAAAGCTATATTTCTAAAGCCGGAAAACAAAGAAAGAACAAATATGTAGGATAAAGAGAACCTAGAGCTTTCTCCGGTATATCCCATAGAAGTTTCAAATAAAAATGATAACATTAAATTGCGCTGAGATGTTTTCCTTAGATAATAACTATTTACTAGACAATATAATATTTAAACAAAATATTGTGTATTGCTGCAACAATTTTTTTTAATTGTAATATAGCCGCGGCTTCACCTGGATTGGATCTGTTAATCTGGCTTTATTTAAATTTGAGATAACCAAAGACCATTAATTTTATATATTTTCATTATTTATTTCAAAAAATGTTTCAAATTTCTTGGAAAAGATATAGCCTAGACCCTTTCTAGTGTTGTCCTTTTTCTGTTCCTAAAGTCTCATCACAATCGATTCCACCATTCCGGCGAACAAATCATATCATCCCGTGGGTGTCATTATAGGCGAGAGAAATAAAAATCATTTGTATGGCACATGTATCGAAGATTTCTACTTGCATGTGTGGAAAAATTTTTTTTTAATTCATCGAATCTGAAATAGCAGTGACTGATTTATTTTGTGAATCAACGGTTAGCACCTAGGGTCATGTTTTGTTTAATAATTCGCGATAGGTATGACAACGAGAGACACGAAGATTATTCGTGCTAGGACCCACCTAGAAGGAATCTTCATTTCACGCGATAATATTTTTGTTCTCTCAAAGAGTTTCAATGTGTTCTGACTTCAACAGTATTCTCAGCACGTTACTGTTATATGGTCTTCGAGAGAAACCTTTAACCATCTTTCCTCGTTCTCACAGTTGGATAAAATCAGTAAATATGGCGACAGTGCAAAAGATAATATTTATGTTTATTGCTTTTTTAATATTACGGTGAAGAACAGAGAAAAATGTAAAAGTGTTCTTTTAATTACTCTATAAAACCAAACTTTCCTCATTAAACTTTGCGCTGGCGCGTGCGTTATCTGCCGCAAATATTTTTTTTCTGTTTTGTACTACCTATCAAGAAATAGTTTCGCTTGCAACAAACTAACACTAGGATTCAATGACAACTAATACTAGTTGTCATTGAATGTTATTGTTTCCGGAATTGAATGTTATTAATACAGTTATCTGTGTTATTATTTCATAGCCTTTTAGTTGTATGATGTAAATATATTGTGCAAATACATTGAATTTAATAGTGTTATAAATTTAATTTATTATATTATGCAGATGTGCGTTATGCGTAAGTAGAGTTTATCTTTCGAGTGTTAAATATGCGTCTAGGAACAGCTATTACTTTTTATATCGGCCATATATTCCGATGTATCCATAAGAAGGATAAACTGTTTTGGAATCAGAATTGCCTTACTTACTTTTCTCTGTACATTTAATTAATATTTAAGTTATTTTGTTCACTATTTTATTTTGACAGTAGGACTATATGATAATTAAGTTACTGGTTTGTTTTTTTTTTTATATTATAGTTTCTTTGATATTGTATATAATTATAAATATGTTTTAATTTACTACTTTGTTTATGGCCGATATTTGATTCATATCATTGGCCCCGTTGATGTTTTTGATTGGCGATATAAATGCTCTTATTTTTTACGTAGTAAATTACAACGCTCTAAATATAAAAAAGGTCGTCTATATATAAAACTTACGTTACCAGTATAATAAACATATATTGATCTTTCTCCAGGATCTATCTAAAGGTTTAGTTATAGGCCATTTAATAAATTTATGGCGTGATCGTCTCAGTACACACAACTTAAATAAGGGTGGGACCCTTTGTTTTTTTAGTAACTTAGTTCTTTTAGGTGTTTCTTGGAGGAATGAATATTCACTAGAGTAATCGAAAGCTGTTAGTAGTGCCTTATAATTATTTTAACCTAGGGACCCCGTTCACGAAGAAATGGCTCAAAAAGGTTAAGAAACTTAAATCGTCGCTATTCCACTTGTATCAGGTTCACATCAGTCAATTTCTTATTAATTATTGCTTGGAAAAGACTCAAAATATTTATATAAAAATACCAGATACAAGGGCTTCGCTCTCCCACATTTCAAAAATATGTGGGGGGGAGGGGGCAACCAACCAACGCGCTACCCACGAAGAGGGACGTTAAGTTGGGAACTGGACTGTAGTCCACAGCAAAATAACTGGCGAACCAAAACCAGGTCTTGGCCCCTTAGTAGTGCGTAAGCATAAACATCGACCAAAGCCGCGCATGTCAATGCGTGTAAACGCCATACAGAATATGATCAAAACCAGCCAGAGTGAATGTACGTCACACGGTTTAGGAAACACTTCGAATAATAGCCACATCTGCCATAAAAAGCCCTCCGTGAGCAACTCCACCTGCCACATCGCCGTTCCTGCAGACGTGTTGCAAGTGTAAGGCATCACCCCCAATTGCATGATCAGCACGGCTTCTAGCCGCAAAGCGTGTCATAAGTCTACCGCTCACTTCAAGGGCATGGTGTCTCACGTTGCGCGGCATTCGGCCGCAGCCTTGAGAGCTTCCTTAGATTCTCCCTTCAGCTACCTATAGCGCAGATAGCTATACATAAAACATCGTGGAGGTCAGACAGTCTGCAGCTCCGTAATGAAGGGACTCGACTTGGGCAAAGCTACTTAGTTGTGAGTCAAACCAAGACGCAGAGAGAACCATTGAGAATAGTGACCCGCCAAATACAGTAATACAAGAACACGCATCATCATTAAAATAGAATAGAATTATGTTTTATTCAATATAGATGACATGTGTAATTCTTATTGAAAGTCATTTTTTTTACTTTACCACTGGTTCGAAAAAATCCTCTGTCCTGGGAAGAAACAGTAAGAAACACAGCGGGACTTTTTTTGAAGTATATTTCACATGAATGAGTGTGCAAACTATTTACAAAGTTTATTTTAGAAACAGTTTGGAAGCGACCACTTCATTCCCAGAGGTTATTATCAACCATGTATTCATTTATATTATAGTAACCCTTCTTATACAGTTTTAGTTTGATAAAATATTTAAACTTAGTAATAGAGAGAGATAATAAATTTTCTGGGACTTTATTGTGATAGCGTATACATTGCCCCAAGAATGAATTACTGACTCTGTGGAGTCGAGAAATTCGTATCACTAGCTTGTGTATGTTCCTAGTGTTTACAGAATGTATATCACTTTTTTTACTAAAACTATCTTTGTTTTTGTGAACATACATTAAATTTTCGTAAATATACTGAGAGACCAAGTTTATATATTTATTTCTTTAAATTTCTCTCTAACAGACTCGCTAGGTTTTAGGTTGTAAATAGGTCTAATGACCCTCTTCTGTAAAACAAAAATAGTTTCTAAATCAGCCGCATTTCCCCATAGTAAATAAGACATTATGCTATGGAAATAACTAAAATAAACTAATCTAGCTGTCTCTACACTAATAAGACGTCTAAACTTTTTTAACAGCATAGGCTGCAGAACTTAGTCTGTTTGCTAGTTTGGATATATGGAGGCACCACTAAAGCTTTGCGTCGAGAGTGTTGCCAAGAAAAACAGTGGATTCAACAGGGCTCAGTTCTTCCCCATTTAAAAACATATTAGTATTCAGATTTTTAATATTTAGTTTTATTTCCGTTTAAATGTAGATTATTGTTGCGCGACACCATTAATGACTGGTACATGGATACACTAGTTACCGCTAGTGCCATCTAGTATCAAGTAGCAGAACTAAGAGAGTCAAGATCTTTTTATAAATTTCCATGAAACAACTCTAGAACTTTTGACATATAGTCAGTCAGGACCGGTATGTACTCGAACATTCTAGATATTTCTACAGTAGAAGGTTCTGGAACTATCTGAGGCCCTATATAAGACCGGTATAGACCGCGACCGAGTCAGTCATTGAGTTATATGTACTACGAACTAGAGAAGCTATTCCAAACCAAATTTTTACGCTAGTCTATGTCTTAGACTTTAATTTAATATAAAATAAGATAATAATATAAAATAAATATAATATTTTAATATAAAATACTAATATAATATATATATATATAAGAATTTAATATAAAATACTCTTATTTTAATCTAAACAAACGTATTTCTAAATAAAATGTAATAATAATTATCTAATAAAATTCATAAATCTTCAATTTACGCATTATTTACGAGTAGTTTCGTGTACGAATTGCAGTACCGTTCAGTTGAACATAGTCAATGTTCGGAATGCGAAATCTAGTGCGTAGTACATACATATCGATGGAGTCAGTGTTGAATTGGCGATACAAGCGAAGTGATTCAACTGCGAACTAAAGTGATCAGTAGTATAATTGTGTTTTGTTATTAGTGTGGTTTTAAGTTGTAGTTAGTGTTCTGTACTTAAAGTGCCAATTTTGGTAATTCACTCGGCAGTTTTTCATTGTTTCGAACCCCAAGCTCGTAACATTATTAACGTTAAACTAATGTACTAAATTTGACATAGCATTATTCACTTAGTCACATTTAAATGATAGATGTTTAAGTTTAGAAATCAAGGAAATATCATCAGCATACAATACTATATCATGATTATCATTCCCGTGTGAATGTAAGTCATTAATATACACTAGAAATAGGAATGAGCTGAGAATTGAGCCCTGAGGGACACCCTTTAGTACAGGAGACCCGGAAGAACTTTTACCATTTGCATTAAATCTATAAGACATCCTCGAATATTGTATAGGACGAAGGAGTATTAACACACACAATGCGGAACAATATATAAGAGCACGAAAAGGTTTCGTCCAGGCTGATTGTTTGAGACCATTTTTTTTCTGTCTCTTTGTACCCTCTCAGTACATTACTGGAGGGTTCAGCTTAACAAAAATGGAACAAAGTGGTCCACAATATCTACATAAGTAACACAAAGAAGAGTTGTTTGCCAATTTCTCATTCTTATGGAATTGCATAAAGTCAGATAAAGTTTTAGTAATTCTATCGGATCGGTGCTTTGGATCAATGAATAGCGGTCCTCTATATTGAAAGGAGAAAGTCGATAGTATTGAAGGCAAAGAATATGTCCATCAACATAAGAACCAGTCCTGTCCTGATATTTGTACCGATATTTGGGTATTTCATTAAACACATGTTTCGATGAGGTTGACATGGTTATTCATTTAGTTCGCAAGTCTTTCATTGATTTTACTTAGTGATTAACTTCCAACGATTAATAATTTTCAAAATTGTCAGCAGAATATAAAAGTTATTGTAGAGTTTTAGAAATCACTGCGTCGAGGTAGCGTTTGATTTAATGCAAGTTTCTACGCTCTATTATATAAACTCAAAATAATAATAAACTGCGGTTGTCAACCCGCCTGTCAAGCATGGCAACTATGGCAAAATCTTCCCTATAAGTCAAGGTATGGAAGAGTCCTATGTTCAGCAGTGGAGTTTTACTGGCTGTTATGGAAACACGATCATGTATCCTTATATCGTTCTAAGTTTAAATGGCTCCTTAGCCATCTGCATATTATGTATCAGAATTCGTCGCACACTATTTACAAGCCCTTACGATCCCACGCCCCAATACCTGAAGTGCATGACTCTTTGATTGGGTTCTTCTCACTATCGTAATACCTGCGATCTTCCGAGGGAATTACGAGTACGAGTATTTTATACTTGTATGTTTTTTCTCGCTGTACCAAATTTGTCTTTTTCTTTCGCAGCTTAGGTTTTAAGGCTTTGAAATAAATTACTTCCACATATTTATATATATGTTATGTAATAATTATATGCAGACTAGTTTTAACCTGTTCATTAATAGATGTATAGAGAATTTAAAAAAAATCATTACCATTTACATTGGATAAGAATGAAAATAAAATAAAACTGTACCTAAGGTTAAATAATCAAACGACAACCTTTTGGTCTCAAAACTAAAATATAAAATATGTAAATATTTTTTAAACTTTAAGTTTAAACAAAAAAAACTATAAATAATTATTGCAACTAATGTTCAATATCATTTACATTGGATTAGAATGAAAATGAAAATATAATTATAAATAATCAAACGACAACCTAGTTATGCAACCACAAGACCATAAGGTTGTTAGGGTTTGTACCTAGAGGGGGCTGCATAAGCATTAGGCAGTATCCAGTAACTGTAGAGTCAGCGCTTTTGGTTGCATGAGATATCAGGCAGAGCTCATGGGAGCAGCCACTTCGTTTTGACATCGACTTCTGTCAAGACGTATTAATTAAGTAATTAGAATTATAATTATTGTAATTAGAAATAAATAGATTTTAAATAGTTTTTAAAAAATCATTTTACGTTCCCGTAAACTTGACTACATTTTGGTCTCAAAACTAAAATACAAGACAAATCTTTTTTTAAACTTGTGTAAACAAAAAAAGAAAAAAAATTATTTCCATGAATTTTCAGTTAAAGAGTTTAAAAACAATAATTTTACCAAAATTCTTCTTCGCCTCTTTCCGAAAATACGGTTTCGTTTTTTCGCTTTTGAAAATAATCTTTCAGCTGGCGCGGAACTGACCATCACAGAGAGGTGTTTAAGAGCCAATTCGGTTAGTTTAGGGAAAGTACTTTGAGAGATTTGTTACGGCCTACGGTTGCTCCCTTAAAGGATCCAATCCTCTGGGGCCCATGAGCAGAAGACTTCCCGAGCAAACGTAGGTCGGGCCTCAATGTGGCCACGTGGAATCTCTCGAATTACACTAAAATATATGGGGGAGCGTTCTATACTACGGCCAGTCGACCGGAAGGAATTTGGACGAAGCTTACTTACCTATATCCAAGGCGACTGGTCCCTCCGGAGTCGGTCAGGTCGCATGTGGTTGTGTAGTGCAAGGGAAAGAATGGTGATGTGGTGTGTATCTGAGTGTGACTGATGGTGATTGAACCTAGACCTCGGCCGTCGGCAGCAGCTCGAGCGTCGACACCGCTCCAACTTGAGGGAGCCTTTCGAGGTTGTCCACAGTCACTTTCTTCTTTCGTCACGTTGACAGTCAATTAACTCTATCGTACGATTTACTAACTTACAGAAGCCACTAACTATCGCTGGTTATAAGGTTAACACACAAAACGCACACGGAGTTTACAGTTTATTAAAGGTCACTACCGTTTCGCGTCGCAACAGTTAGTTCTAGAATATTAGAGGCCGCACGAGCTAATATTGCCTAATGCACTTATGCAGATTCTGAGTCAAACACAATGAGTCCCTGGGAAGCTCTCCAGCAGGAATGCACGTCACAATGATAGACCGTATATTTACTGGCCGCGCCGAATTATTCCGAGTTCCCTAACAGACTACAGCGTGCCAATCGTTAGCACCGCTTATGGACGACTCGCCTGCCCTTGGGCGTTTTTCGCACGACCGGATGTCAAACTGGTATGAATGCACCGCGCCGAGCGCCCTCTCGCGTCAATCCTTGAAAGTGTTTTGTGCGAACAAACCCCCGTCCCGGACATAAGGATTTAGGTCCGCGAGCAAACCGGTCAGCGGGACAAGGTCGCGAAGGCAAGTTGCAAGACCGAATCTACAACCAAACTAGGCCACCTTAGGCACCCCATCAGATCTTGCAACCCTAACCAGCGCCTCAAAAAATAGCCCTAATGTGGCAAGCCGGAGGGTCAGCCTCCACTGGATGCCCCTCCTGGGCATCGCAGCAATTTAATAAGTCCTGTACTGGACAGAAGTCCGACGACCTCTTTCAAACACCTATCTGTGCCCCTATGATTAGTTCCGCAATCCGACCGGATCAGCTCTGCAAACAGCGACGCGACACGAAGCGGCCCCGAGCGGCCTCCTAAGCTTCAGTGCAGAGAGCACCCACAAATTCCACATGAACGTCGTCTGTGGAGAGCCGAACGAAACGCACAGATAGTCCCTAGTATGAATTTTCAACAAGTAGGCCTAGCCAAGCCACCCACCATATTATAATTTACTAAAATAGTGCGGCAGCTGATTTCAATCCGATAATCTCCAAAACCAGCCAGCCTGTTAGGCAAGTAGTCTTATGCTCATATTTCAACTATTTTTCAAAAGCATCAATGTTCAACTACAGAGTTAATTCAACCAAATTAATCACCGATGCGCATAGGTCAACTTGCAAATTAAACAAAACAATAACGTAAGGGACAGCCCTACTTCTTCGCAAAGCAAAACGACTAAACACTATCTATGTATATGTTACATAATTTTTCAAATAGCGCGCCATTCAATTTCCTTTCAGCAAACAGACGCAACAATCAAATACAGTGATTAAATATATGCACAAAACACATGCAATAGCATTCAAAGGAGTAGATTAAATTCAATTATTTTAATTTAAACCGCTACAAATAGGAAAATTTCGCGGAAAGCCCAAAGCAAATTTTAATTTTAATTCAAGTATTTTTTTGACTAAGTGCTCGACCAAACCAAATCTAATACCCCTTGACAGCGTAATTCAACGCTCCAGAGGGGCCTTATCTTCCCACCACCAAGGGGAGGCCACATGGCGTGAACCCGAGATCGCTAACAGTCGCCACTCGGGTTGTACGCCTTCACTGAGGCCGTCGGCAACAGAATATTTTGACAAGTGGACTGTTGACGGCTTAAGACTCAGTGGAGGTGGCCGTGGTGGGAGCTAAGGCGGCAGCTAGCCAGGGCCGCCTCCATCAAATGGGGAACAGTCGTACACCAGTCGCGGCCACTCAGCTAACGGGAGTGAGAAGGGTCCAGCGGACCGATGAGTGGCCGTGAAGTTCCTCTCCACACGCTTAGGGGGGGTGATGACACCCCCGCCCCTGGGGGAATTACCCCCCGACTGGTCGGGGAAGGGACCCCTTTCAAACTTAGGGGCCTGATGGCTGGCCGGCGGGCGCCGAGAGTCGCCCGGCAGAGGGCGTGGTTGAGCGCCCCCGCCCGTGGGGGTCGAGGGCCTGGCAGAGCCCCGAGAGGAGACGCCGTTCGCACTCAGGCACAAAACGGCATGATGATTGCCCTGGCAATGCAGACAGGGCCGCCGATGCGGACAGTCTCGCTGGAGGTGTCCTCCCAAACATGAGCAGCACCAGCGGCGCCCCCTGGCGACAGTTTGCCTCGCTGGAACCGGCTTACCTAATAATTTCGGGCACGACGTTACCCGATGATCAGATGCTCGACAATAGGAGCAGGGGGGGGGTTGACGACGACTTGCCTGGAGGATTCAGCCTCTCACTGGGCACGGCTCGTAAGTCGTCAACGGTGCCCGCCGCGCTCTCTATCTGCCGGCACTGCTCCTCCAAAAACCGCAGCAGGTCATAGAAGGGCGGAATATAGGAGGCCTCGTCCCCGCCGTACCTCTCCTCAAAATGGATTCGAAGGTCGAGAGGTAGACGGGACAGCACGATGTGGAGCAACAAAACAGCCCATTCGCCCACTGGTAAACCCAGCCACCTCAACGTATTACAGGCCACCAAGACTGGATCCAACAGGTCCGGACGCAGTCTGGCCCGGTCACTAAGCAGCGGGAGGCTTAGAAGCTGCTTAACATGTTCGTCCGCAATTCGCCGGACGTTGGCGTATCTTCTGGCTAGGAGGTCCCGAGCAGTCTGGTAGGCGTCGTCCGACAATCTCAAGTGGCCGACGACGCACAAGGCCTCCCCCTCCAGTGAGGCCAGGAGGTACACCATCTTTTGGCTCGGGGTCAAGTCACTCCGGGCGTCCACTAGGCTGTCGAAAAGACCAACGAAGCTCAGCCATTCGGAAAGGACCCCGGAGAACTTTGGCAGGTCCAGAGTTGGGAGCCGTCCCAACAGCTCCGGCTGAAGCTGCTTCAGAGAGGACTCGGACAGGTCACTCATCCGAGCTTCACGCGCCTCCTCGGCATACCTGCCTTCAGCCTCGATCAACTCGTCCGTGAGCCACAAGAACTGCTCATAGTCCGCGAAGCAGGAGTCCAGGACTCCCTTCTCCACATCCGAATCCTCGAGCTCAGCGTAAGCCTCCTCCACTGCGGCCCTTCGAGCATCCACCTGCTCGAACCGCTTCATCAAGTTATGGACCCTATCCGGTCGACCTATCAAAGCATGGGCGCTTGTGGCCCAGCGTAGCTCAGTTCGCAAACAACGGATCAGTAGCTTGGGCGATGTCATCACTATTAAATGCAAATTACGACGCGGCTTGAGCACGGATTACAAAGATAACAAACAAAAAATATAACAAAAATTAACAGTTAATAAATGCAGTTCCTATCAAATCGCGTTGAATAGAAATTACACAAATACGAATTACTACGTATCAACCAAATACAAGTTAGCACAAAAGAAAAGACACAAATCAAATTAACAAATAACAAATACTAGTGCGATCAAATCAAGTTAAATTCAAATTGCGCAAATACAATTACCATTCTTTAGTTCAATTACAAATTACAGTATAAACGAAGATACTTCGAAATTCAGAAATCGATAAGTAATCCACTACAACTATCCGACAACGATAATTAACCGATTACGTAAAATAACCATCTACCTACATGACGTATATCTCTAGAAAAACTCCCGCTTGCGCAACCTAGGGCGCGGTTTTTCAAACTACCTACTAACCAAAAAAAAGCAAGCAACAAACAACAAAGGGAAATAATTCTATTATTACGCACAAAAAATATTTTTACGTATTACGGACGGGCGTGATTGTTGATACAAATTAAACCAATCAAACCAACGCTGCCTGCCACCAGAATTGTTTAATGTTTATCAAACACTATGGTCGGGATCGACCGGGAATCGAACCCGGAACCACGCTCTGCTACCAGTTTGTTACGGCCTACGGTTGCTCCCTAAAAGGATCCAATCCTCTGGGGCCCATGAGCAGAAGACTTCCCGAGCAAACGTAGGTCGGGCCTCAATGTGGCCACGTGGAATCTCTCGAATTACACTAAAATATATGGGGGAGCGTTCTATACTACGGCCAGTCGACCGGAAGGAATTTGGACGAAGCTTACTTACCTATATCCAAGGCGACTGGTCCCTCCGGAGTCGGTCAGGTCGCATGTGGTTGTGTAGTGCAAGGGAAAGAATGGTGATGTGGTGTGTATCTGGGTGTGACTGATGGTGATTGAACATAGACCTCGGCCGTCGGCAGCAGCCCGAGCGTCGACACCGCTCCAACTTGAGGGGGCCTTTCGAGGTTGTCCACAGTCACTTTCTTCTTTCGTCACGTTGACAGTCAATTAACTCTATCGTACGATTTACTAACTTACAGAAGCCACTAACTATCGCTGGTTATAAGGTTAACACACAAAACGCACACGGAGTTTACAGTTTATTAAAGGTCACTACCGTTTCGCGTCGCAACAGTTAGTTCTAGAATATTAGAGGCCGCACGAGCTAATATTGCCTAATGCACTTATGCAGATTCTGAGTCAAACACAATGAGTCCCTGGGAAGCTCTCCAGCAGGAATGCGCGTCACAATGATAGACCGTATATTTACTGGCCGCGCCGAATTATTCCGAGTTCCCTAACAGACTACAGCGTGCCAATCGTTAGCACCGCTTATGGACGACTGACTGCCCTTGAGCGTTTTTCACACGACCGAAAGTCAAACCGGTATGAATGCACCGCGCCGAGCGCCCTCTCGCGTCAATCCTTGAACGTGTTTTGCGCGAACAAGCTTCTCCATATATTGAGGGTATCTGCTTTGAGATTTGATAGTGGTGCCGCAATAGATAGGTCCGATTCAGTATTTTTGCCATTTGACGTGTTGGCCACTAATATTTTTTCATTATAAAATACTTTCGTCAGACACTTTTAGGTGTTTTACAAGACATTTTTATTGTTTAACAATTATTTACACTATCCAAAGGAAGAAAGAAAACCACAGAATACTTTTACCCCTAGCGGAGAAAGAAAACATAACAAACAAACAAAGATACATAGAGATAAATACAGGTGGCGCCATCATTTGATCGACTTGTTCATGTTAGTGAACTTACTTCGCGTTTTTAGGGTTCCGTAGCCAAATGGCAAAAAACGGAACCCTTATAGATTCGTCATGTCTGTCTGTCTGTCCGTCCGTATATCACAGCCATTTTTTTCCGAAACTATAACAACTATGCTGTTGAAACTTGGTAAGTAGATGTATTCTGTGAACCGCATTAATATTTACACACAAAAATAAAAAAACAATAAATTTCGGGGTTCCCCTTATTTAGAACTGAAACTCAAAAATTTTTTTTATCAAACCCATACGTGTGGGGGTATATATGGATAGGTCTTTAAAAATGATATTAAGGTTTCTTATATCATTTTTTTCTAAACTGAATAGTTTGCGCGGGAGACACTTCCAAAATAGTAAAATGTGTCCCCCCCCCCCATGTAACTTCTAAAATAAGAGAATGATAAAACAAAAAAAAATGTATGATGTACATTACCATGTAAATTTCCACCGAAATTTGGTTTGAACGAGATCTAGTAATTTGTTTTTTTAATACGTCATAAATCTAATGATTTCTTATATTTACGCGAACACTACACAATGAATAAAACTATTTTTTACGGATTTTATCGTGTTTAATTAACTTATTTTATATTCCCGACGTTTCGGTTGCTTTCCAGCAACCGTGGTCACGGGGGACTGAGGTGATTGACGTCCCGATGTCAGAGTTAAACCGGAGTATATTCAGCTTTTTTAATTAATAATTTTGGTCCGATCTACGCAGAATGAACTAACTATGTCTTGAAGTCTTGCAGTGGTATGCTTGGGTTTAGTTTTAATTTTATGAATTACAGGGTCCCAAGCAGGTGGTAGTACCCAGCCTCCCTCTCTATTGAAATTAGGATGTTTTTTAATTTCAATAGGCTCACGTATCATCCTTGGCAGGAATCGAAGTTATTTCGCGAGAATTTGTGGTTTATCAAATCTAATGTAATGGCGGGGGCCGTCTAGGATATGATCACAAACTGCAGACTTCTGTCTTATAATTTTTTATTTAATTATACTTTAATTATTTTTGTCTTCTGAAGTCTGCAGTTTGTGATAATATCCTAGACGGTCATAAATCGTAAATTATGTTACTTGCTGCTACGGAACCCTTCATGGGCGAGTCCGACTCGCACTTGGCCGCTTTTTTTCATCTGTCGCACAGATGACATCGTTCGTTTGATCGACTTAATGTTATTGAACTTACTTCACATTTTTACATCTTTCGCACAGATGACGCTGATTACAAAAATCGATTAAAACGTGTAATTTACATAATCGATTTATTAAAAATCGATAGTTATTATCAAAAAATCGATTTTTGAAAATCGATTATAAGAAAAAAATAATCGATTAATATAAAAATCGATTATTTTTTCATATCCCTACTCTCGATATATGATCATATCCCAATTCCGCTACATAAAATCGTTCTTATACTTTTAGCTAGACATCAAATCCATATTATTATTAACGTTACAATAACTACGGACATTGAATTGTAAGATTAGATTAGATTACATAACAAAAAATGTAATTGAAAATAAATATCGACTGCCGTCCGTTGGTCTGTGCGTCGATGAGCCTTTTCGCTATATAGAAATGTAAGCAATAGATTGAGATAATATATAGTATTAAATAAGATTCCATATGTTCTAAGGAGGATCCCTATTGGTTTTTGTTATTGAACTCAACACTATTTAAAAGTTATTAATGAAAGTCGATCAGATTCTCTGGTTTTTTTTCTTGTAAAAATTATTGTCACTATTTTTATTTTTATCATCATAATTAAACTTCACTGCACTTTTGGATTTTCCAATTTTTTTAAATTATTTATATTTACGAGACGTCTCAATCAAGATTATCTTAAAAATGTCTTTGGCAAAGTCAGACAGGCAGGTGGTAACTGCCAGGAATCAACATGTCGACAAGTTAGAATTGCCTTCAATAAGATGTTTATAACCAATATCTTAAGGAAACATTAAAATACTAATTATGAATACGATTTCGATGTGTTATTTATGACGATATTACTGCCCTTGTGTAAACAATAGAAACATATAATTATCGATTTAATTTGCCAGAAAAAAATGTTTAAGTCTATGTGTCGGGATATTTTTATAGAAAATGTCTCGAACACCACAAGTAAGACAAAATAAATTGTACGTAAGTAGATCTGAATAATATATAATTATAGGAAAATATTTTTTTTTTTAGCCATTACAAGGATTTTTATAAAGATAGTGTTCAATCGGGGTTTTTTTTATAATACTTCCTGAAAATTTTACCGCATTTATATGTTTACATAGTTTGAGCAAAAATTTCGCGAAGATTTTGACCTCGAAAGAAACATTTAAATATTCGTAGTGAAATATTAAAACGTGAGCAAGATTGTATATTTTTATGCCATGTGAGTGCTTTCCAATATAGGTTATTAAAAAAATACATTTTTATTAACAATAATTATAAAAGTAAAATATTAAGAATCGTACGAATCCTAAATATCTATTAAAAACTGATATACCTACGTTTTGTTTATTTAATTATATCCTCATGTTGAACGGTCCATTCATTGAATATACGTTTTCGATTTTCGTTTGTAGAGTTATTGACATTTCATTCTATTTGACATTTTTGTTAATTGAAATTATTTTAAGAAACTATTTTAAAAAAAAATATTTCGAACATTTCTACAGAAATTGAAATACTAATTAGTCAAATGTTTTTCAATAAGAAAGGTTTTGTTTCCAAACTAAGACAGATCCTTAACATAATAATTAGAAAGAAAAAATGTATTACTTTATTTATATATATAGGTATATTGATTTCATTTGTAGACGCTTGAAAAATTCTATCAACAGATATTTCGCTTTGTTTTTGTTAGTAGCTATTTCAAGACCAAGTTTTTTACACAAAACAGCAATCCATTCTTGTCTCTCGTGTCCAACTTTGTTTTAGAATATATGGCACTGATCGATCATTCCATAAGATAAGGGAAATTGAAGGCCTTTGCAATGCAATGGAAAAAAAAGACACAAGCTTCTGGAAAATTTATTATCACAAACACATATTTGTATGACGGCACAATTATTTAATAGCCTACAAGTGATTGTTCCGGTTTTAGATGTCTTGTTATGTGCAATGTGTATACGTCTCCGCAATAAGGATGTAATTTTTCCACTCAAATTAAACTTATCAACAGAATTTTAAGTCCCCTGCTCTTACCTAAGCATGATTTGTACGTACTCACTACGCTCAGCAGGCAAGGTTGGTATGCGAAGAGCACCTAAGCAATAATAATGCTGGTCCCCATTACCAATCTGCAGAATTGATTGTTTAGTCTGTAGTTTAATTTGTGTTGAATTTTACGCTATCAGTCCCATCCCACACTCCGAAAGTTTTGCGTTACTCATAAATAAAAAAAAAAATTATTAGTAAGCTAATTTATTTACTGCTTTCCAAAGTATTCTCTTTTACATTTTAAGAACTTCTTATTATTTTAAACCATTTTTAAAAACATATGGACCATTGGTACTGGTTGAAAGCCATCACGGCCTATTCTGGCTCCGTAAATGTCAAACCTCCCATATGTTCCTTGATTTTAGGAAAAGAAACAAACTGTATGGTGAGCTCCACCTTCTTAAAAGCCAAAAATGATTTTGTCTTGTTTGCGGTCTGCGCCGAAACATTTTCATGGTGCAATAATATGCGACTTCTTGTTTGTTTTTCCCTAACTTTTTCAAAGCTAAATGGCAAACAAATGGTGGTATATCACTCAACATTAACTGTGTTTTATTCATCAAATGAGATCGTATACTAATCATGGTTGAAAAATACACGTTAGTTTTTTACCCACGCTACTTGGCTGCCTCAATTTTGTTAGTTTGTTGTCGCCTTCGAACACCCTTACGAAGAAGATAAGACTGTTTCTTTCGTTCAAAAATGTAAAAATATATCCATGATTCATCTCTTGTCACAATCGTCATACTTTAAAAACATTTTTATACATCACTCTACTCGAGCCCGTTTTTGTTCTGAGGTGATTTCACACAAATCATAAACACTTCCCGCCAAAAATATTTTAGTTTGAGTATTTTTTTTATTAAAAAAAACAGCATTACGACTGCCAGCATCTATGAGCGGCTGGGAGCGCAGATACTTTCAGTGTGCTCTTTGTATGTCTTAAATATTTAATTAATATTTCATGTAGTCGCAATGTATATAGGAAGTTATTTTTGATAAATTAAACTTGTCATATACGACCTCCGGCTGTTTTGTTGTATAGCAATGCGAGCAACTTATTTTGTAAATGAACGATTACAAAGTATTTATTAGCAAAGCGTTAATTGACATTTACGCGAAATGCTGTACAAAATAAAAATCAAAAGCTATAGCTGAAATACGCTTTCATTCGATCCAACCTATATTACAGTGATAGCACAAGCAAATGTAATTGGATTGTTCGGACTTCGTTTTACGGAAAATGGCACAGACGCGGTAACCAACAGGAAATAAACTGTTATATCCTTAAAGCTCCCGTCATTGTGCAAATAACGGACTATTGATAAGTATTTCGTGACATAATAAAAAGGTTACTGATGGATAAAATCTTGATGTTGACTATGCTGACTTATCAAAAAAAATTACTACGATACTTGTTACATAAAAATGGCGACGGACAGGTGCGAAGCGTCTAGTACTGCTCATGAATCCACCTACCAAACTTATTCTTTCTACCGGGTGTTTGTTTATATTTCCAAAAAATAATAAAAAATAACTATTTGATATATCATTTAAACAAAAGTAAAGGTAGATAGTGTAAATGTGCAGATTTAATTTTTTAAAGATTACATCATCCAGATGTCTTCCATCGAGTTGCACGAAATGTTCAAAATGGAGCCTCGTGTTGCGCGCCACACGCTGCAGTAAGCTCTGTATAACAGTGCCGATTTCTCGACGAATGTTTTCTATTAAATCCGCAACAGTTCGCAGATTGTTAGTGTATACTCTCTTTTTGAGGTAACCCCATAAAAAATCCATTGGAGTCAAGTCGGGCGATCCCGGTGGCCGCGGGATGTCTCCAAAATTGACGAATTAATTTGTGAAGGAAAGATTCTCGAAGCAAATTCATCGAAGGTCTGGCCGTGTGTGTGGTCGCACCGTCCTGTTGGAACCACGTGTGTGATGAGAACGAGGGATTAGCTCACAGGTTCGGCAAAAAGAAATCCGTAATCATACTATTGACATACATTTGTCGCCTGGCCCCGGGCATTTTCAAAAAAAGTCCAGTAATCCCATTCGTGGATCCAAACAGTTACCCTGGAGCAGTGCAATAGTTTTAATGTTTCAGGTGAGGGTTACGGGTTCTTGAAGACCAGTAACGGAAATTTTGCTTGTTAACGTGACCGTTTATTTACACCGAATTCACAGTGCGAAAACGCTCCAACATCGTTTCACAAAAATTTTGAGACAAAGAAAGTCACTTTCCTTGCGTTCTTGAACAATTTGAATTTTTAAAAGATGGAACTTTTTCAAAATTTCGTGAACGATGGCGCTTGGAACTCCCAATGAAGCCGCTCTTTTTTGTATTAAAAGTCGTGGATTTTCATCTTAACTCCGTACCACCATTTCAATGTTATAGGAGGTCCTTGAAGATCTACTAGGCCCTGGCCGTTGGGTGTTCAGAACTGAAGCAGTTGCGTGAAACCTC
Source organism: Parnassius mnemosyne (assembly GCA_963668995.1). Classification (NCBI taxonomy): domain Eukaryota; kingdom Metazoa; phylum Arthropoda; class Insecta; order Lepidoptera; family Papilionidae; genus Parnassius; species Parnassius mnemosyne. The sequence continues at coordinate 10,278,038 of CAVLGL010000159.1, forward strand.
TGCACCTAGGAACGAATTAAGTTCGTACGAACTCAGTCCGTCACTTATCCGCTGATTACCGAAGTGTGAACAAATTTGTCAACGAGCAATCAAGAATCGTTACTGTTGAAAAATGCCTCGATGGCAAACGCGCGATGCTTACCCGACCACTGTGGCATCGTTACAGAAATCCGCTCGATCTGTGATTCTAATGACACTCCCCACCCCCGCACCGTTTATTAACTTCCTTCTGCGTAGCATTGAAAGTAAGTTAATGGTCTTAGCTGGCAGTCTGTTAGTCTGTATGCCGACACGATAACTTCCGTTGCACTGGACCGATTGACTTTAAATTTGGTATGTGGATACCTTGAGGTAGTAGCTCGGTCGAGTTTGAATTTGGGTCCTGTAGGTCAAAGGGCACCAGAGATATGGGATTCATGCAGAAGGAAGTTGTTTTTCTTGAATTTACATTCAACTCGTTACTTTTTGAAATAATCTTATTTAAAAACATAAATCTGCCGCCAGATATTCTTTATAACGGGAAAGTATGTGTGCCTCTCATATTTGTTGCCACGCCCGAGACAAATGGCAGTACATTTAACACAGATTAAAAATACCCATACTGGCGACGACGAGCGGCTTTAATGGTGAGATATATCTAGTACTGCGATCGTCAATCTCTCTGGCAAGCGTGATAATTATGGCGAATCCTCTCTATAACTAACGAGACCAATTATGTAGTAGAATTGTGAAAATATATAAATTGTTTGTGTATTGTAGTATTCACTATGCACGTGTTTTGACCTCGTAGCCCCGGGTTGGCAAAAATCAGTTATTGGGTTTTTTTGGCAAGAAATTCTCAGTTGCAGCCATGAGTCAATATGATGGCACAATTTCACCCCGTGCCTCGGAAAGCATGTGATTCTGTGCCTGGTCTCTCTCCTGTCGTGTCGGAATGTGGCGATACGAGTGAGGAAATAGAGAGTGCAATTATGCTTGCACAGTCACTCCTGCGATATAACACGCAACTGCAACGTACACGACACAGCACATGCAACGCAGCGGCATGCCAAAGTAGCGATGATAATTAACGATATACATGATGTAATTCATTTAAAAATTATTTATTTTTCTGTAAAAAATATTTCTTATAAATGCAATAATTGTGTGAGGCCAACCTCACGTAACATTCTGGTGATGGACAAGACAACATCCACCGACGAACGGGTAATCTATCAAAATACGCCTAACAAAGTGAAAGTATCGGCTCTGCGTTAACTAACCTTTCTCAGCGTGGAGTGCAAATATTCGACATATTACATGCCAGCTAACGCTTTGACGCATGACAAGAAAACTCAAAAAGCTATTAGATATACATTTAATAAAATAAAGTTACACGTCCCACTACTCCAATTTGGTATTCAAAAAACACGTTTTTGACTGCTTAAATGTAAGGAATTTAAATAAGTTCAGTCAACTTTTTAATCTATTTTAGTGTTTCGTTTATATATGATAGAAGAATAATTGTCTGTAATATAAAATCATATTGACGTAAGTAGTAAATATATATATATATATATATATATATATATATATATATATATATATATATATGTTTGTGTGTAAGGTAGAAAATTTTCTTCCCATTTTGCTTTATTTTTATAAGCCCTAACATATTACCGTTTTATATAATTATGTCAGATTTTAAATATTGAACATTGAATATTTTTGAAACAATTTGAAATAGTGAAAGTAATTGATATAAATGTATTAAAAAAATTAAGTGCTCGAAATTCATCGATGTCAACCTGTTATAATTTACCCTTTAAAGAAAAGCTATTGATTACTACATAACAACTGATTATTTCATAAATCTAGCAGAAACTTTTGATCACATAGGAAATAGATTTTATTTAATAACGTACATTGAATCTCGCATCCACGCCGTATAGTGGGTTTTGGAGAAATGTATGAATTTTTGCTGTTCTCACTCATCACCTTAACCACCTAATTGAGGTATGCCAAGGTTGATGCGTAAACCTGTATGACCTTGAATGAATACCATTTGGCAATTTTGAGTGTAAAGTACCCAACCCATGTGAAATATCCAGATCCTCCCCACGTCGTTAATGAGAGCCTAGCAAAGGATATATCCGACACTTCCTCCAAGCTGCGATTCGTATTTGATTTATCCCTTACTGACTTACAAATTCAATGTTAATGTACCTGCTTAACTAGCCTTCCTACATTACATGTTTTAACGTGTTCTTTCTTACATACGAGCACAATACAATCTCAATTGAGAATAAATGAATATTCAAAATACAAAACAAAAATCTGTATAAAAAAAAAAACTTAATTTTATCTCTATGACTTATTCAACCTAAATACTACAAAAGAAACAATAAAAAAAATCATAACATTAATTTTACACCTAATCAAAATCAAATATATTATGACGTTTAAATAACAAATATTTGCTGGGATAATTTTATTCGTTTGCTCGACTGACTGAAAATGTTAACAAAGTCAACCGACCAAAGCGACGAGACAGCAGCACGCGTGGTGGTGTGTGGTAGCATCACATGAGTAAAGAAACCGTACATGTGGTAGTAGTAGTCCGTCGGTTATGAAATTATTTTAAGGCTGTCATTTACTCGTACCGTTCTAATTCTTACGTGTCAGTACAGTTTGTGTTGGAATCATTTTTACTGAACTCATTGTTAAGATTATCAGTGCACAATGAATCAATAGTTTGGTCTTGTGTTTGTGATTTTTTCGCTGATGGCAAAGTACTAGATATTGCACACCTTTATTTGCTCGATATAACAATGAATTTCTTTGCCCAACAAAGACCCAACCTTGTAACTAGTCTTCCCCAGCTGTTTCACTAACAGGTCCTTAACGCATTTATATTCTTTAGGATTAACTTTAATGAAAATATTTTCACCTCATCACAAATCCCTTACTATTCCCGTGTCCATACTAGGGTTACCATTCATACGCTTCGGAACTATTCTTGTAAGATACGAGCGGGGTTTCCTCCCAACTCACCATTCTTAGTGAAACGATATCATAATTAAATTATTTAAAAAGCATTAAGTTATATTACTAGATGTAGAAGTATCCAAACAACGATGTTAATTCTTAACGCCGCATTCTCAGCCGCTCCATTGGAAGGCGGAAAGCTTAAGAAATTACCTATTTTGCGGTTGTACCGGTCGTTTTAAATGCTTTGAATACCATTTTCATCGCCAATTATATTTTATAATATAAAATAAATAATATAAGGTTGAGTCGTGTATTGTTTTCAATTTATTTCATTACTGCCACATATAATATGCATCATTAAAATTTAACTAATACCTGCTAATATCTACTACATGTTTTTTTTTGCTCGAGTAGTTGTGCAGCTGTAATGAGACCAGTTCCACTGCGACAAGTATGATTATAGTAATCGCTGCTATTGTGCTATATATATATATATATATATTCACTTTTACTGGTCTAAGTATATTTAATTCGATTTTATTTGTATTTTATTACATTTATTAAGATATGTAAGTACAAAAGTATTTATGTATATTACTCTAAACAATATGAGAGGAGTTGAAGAGAAAGTGATTACTATTACAAAAAACAACTATTAAATAGTGTACAATAATATTGTACGATTAAATGCAAAGTTTGTAATATTTGTAATTTATTCTTAATATATTTTTAAAGCACATGTGTATGCCAATAAAAATATCGATATCGCTAAAAGAGTAGTTATATGATTGCACTATGTATCTCATTGTGGATCGAAGGCCAGCCAGTATGACAGATATTTGTCATAAATAATTTATGGTTTACGCGAGTATTTCTCACGAATACATAGCGAAACACTTGGAACGCGCTAGGATATTTTTTTTATAGGATCGGGTGACAAACGAGCACACAGTCCACCTGATGGTAAGTGGTTACTGTGACCCATAGACATCTACATCTATCCTCAATAAAGACTCAAGATGCAGATGCGTTGTCACCCGTGAGGACTAAGATGGAATGCCTCTTTGCCAGTAAAAAGGGTCTCCGGTTCTCTACACTCACCATACGAAACACAGCAGCGTCAAGCTGCTATTTTACGCTGGTTTTCTGTGAGAGCGTGGTCCTTCCCCGGTCGAGCCGACCCATTCGTGCTACAACCATAATATAGCTGCAGCATGGCTCTACCACGTAGTAAACTAATCAAATACTACTACCACGTAGTAGTATTTGATTAGTAAATTGAATACAGTCAATATAATATGTAATTATGACATAGATTTTACAAATGAAAAGCATTCAGGAGTATCATGAACTCTTTACATTATTTTGTAAAATGGTAGAAGCGAATTTTTTTCTAGTAAACGAATATAAAATGAATATGAGCTTCACAACTGATAGCATCTGTAGTGGACAGTTTTTAAGAATTTGCATGGAATACGCTCCAAGTGTTGATTGTTTTCCCATAGAATGAATTTGAAATGACAATGTTTAATCAGAGAATTAAACAAGCATTTATATAAAACAGGTCGAACGAATCCACTACAAGAGCAAATAATAAAACCAAACATACAAAACGCTTTGTTGATAATATAGATAAAATGATTATTCAAATCAAGTTTTGAGTATATTATTACTCTTAAATCTTTAGTTAGGTCCACTTTGCACTACTTAGTGTTATTTATAGTATATAAAGAGTTATTTTGCAATAACCGGCCAAATTTGCAGAGAAAGTTCAGAATAAATAATATAGGCAAATGTGATAAAAGATTAATTTAAAAAAAATCTCAAACAATCTGTCCTTTTTATCTTTCAAATTCAAAATGCGTGGTAATGCATTATTTTAACTGATTTTACTGCGCACGCACACATTTGTAAGGATCGATCGGAATCAAAAACGTTGTTATCCATAAATCACATTCAATTTGGGATAGTTTCAAATAAAAGCAGTAGTCTTATTTACTCGTATTTTTAAAATCTGCACTACTGATTTAAATTATGAACTTAAGTTTAAAATTTGGCTACTCTTTGAAAAATAACCCTGTATAGGTGTACTTTATGATAATGCACTTCTTTGTAAATGTTATTAATTTATACTTATTTATATGAAACTGTAATTTATTTTTAACACAGTACAAAAATAAGCGAGTAAAATCACTTTGTAACTTAAAGCTGTCAGTTCCGGAGCCCTGGACCGAATCCAAGGAAGGTGGGAAATGCTCGAGTTTCATAATGATTTCTTATATTTACGCAACACTGACAAAATTACACATTTAAATGAAACCCGTTTTTACAGATTTTATCGCATGTATTAACTTATTTTATATTCCCAAAGTTTCGAGTTCTTTACATCACCCGTGGTGACAGCGGGACTGAGGTGTACGACATCCCAAAATCATAGTTAAACACGTCTACCTTCAGTTTAAAATTATTTTTTGCACTGAAGCTATATATTATGTACATTTTTGGTGCGATCTCCGCAAAATGAGCTTATAGTATCTTCAAGTCTTGCAGTTGTATGCTTGTATTGGGATTTAGTTTTATTAATTATAGGATGCCAAGCAGATAGTAGCACCCAACCAACTTACATATTGAAATTCGAATGTTTTAATTTATTTTAATAATCTTGGGATAATTCCCAAGATTATTAATACATTTTTTTTATTATATTAATATATATTAATAAGGATAATTCCTTAGAAGAAATCGGTGTTACAATTCTTTCTTTAGGTAATGTTACTGCATTTAAAGACAATATTAATTCCATAAATTCTAGAATTCAGTTCATAATATAATGTTGTTAGAGGAAAATAATTCTTTAGCTTTTCTAGATGTATTAATAGTTAAGAACACTGATAACACTTTGAGCCACACTGTGTATAGAAAAAAAGACCAATACCGACAAATATTCAAACGGTGATTCACACTACATCCTTGGGAAAATCTTTGTTTCGGAGAGCACGAGGTTTCTGTGACAGTAAACATCTTTATCGCCGAGCTCCAACCCGTCAAGCAAGTTTTGCACTACAACTAGCTTGGAATCCCGCGCCTAACGTCACATTAAATGATTTAAACCGACCAGAGTCGAGAGAGTGTTTTCTGTAATGCCATATATGTCAAAGCTGTCACTGACAGGATTGTCTGCATGTTGCAGCAAGCTTCCAATAAAACATATGCACACCGCCGAAAAATATAAAATCAGTTATTACAATCATTCTAGTAGGATATTAATCCCTCTATAAGATGCAAGAGTGTAGAAGCATGATTGTGAATGTGGTCTCTCTTACACAGGAGAAACTAAAAGATTTATAAAATACCGAGTAAAAAAACACATAGCTGATGTGAAGAATCACCGCTCTGGGAAGACTGCAGTCTGTGCACACATACAGGATCTCCCGCGCCACTACATGAGATGTAATAGACCACAAATACTCGCCAAAGCATTCCTTACAAGGATGATTTTGCAATATAAAATAAGTTAACATACGCGATAAAATTAGTAAAAATTAGTTTAATTTAAATGCCCAAGTTCCAACTAATGTCAGAAAGTCAGCAAAGAATCGTATCACTGGCATCCATCCTATCTGTGATGTTATCTCATAAGCGCACAATTATTTTAAAAGTATAGCAAAAACAGAAGTGTCTCCGCATGTCTTACTAAAATATATTCAGGTTATTGGTATCTTGGGAGACTAGTCATCAAATTGTTAAAGTTAGTTGAAATCAACGTTAATAATACGCTAAAATATTATATATATATATATATATATATATATATATATATATATATATATATATATATATATATATATTGTTAGCATATTATTGATTTGAGAAACGTTCTGTACCATATGTTATCAGTTCTGCAAACACCGTCATCGTTTGCATTATTATACCGTTACATCCTATTATAAGTCCACTGGTGAACATAGGAGTACCGCATAGATTGATTTATAGGGCGGATATTTGTCATAGTCGTCACGCCCGACTAGCCGGTGGGCAACCGCAGTTTTCTTCATTTTTAGTCATTATCAGACGGTGCTGCACTTCGCCTGATTTGTTGGAACCAAGTTTCTTATCGGACGGTACGGGTTTGGCGGATGGGAGCTAGGTGACAAAAAGAGTAAGATTTTTTCTTCACTACCCATTGTGTCATAGTGTAGACGACCTTGGCGGCGAAATAAGGAAGTGAGATGGAATATTATGCATCTCCCTCGCACTTTATCTTATCTTGCCATAAAAGAAATATTATTTTATTTCAAATGACGCTTCGTTTTAATAGACGCTAGTAATTCATTTATTTGTATTTGTTAATCAATAACATAATACCTACGTTTATCAATAATAATATACTAAGCAAGGAACTTCGTTCCAACCGAATGTTCCACGACACTCACGCATTTTTTCTTTTATCGCCTCTTACGTCACCCAGGGGATGATATGAGGTAGTGGATATTCTTACATCGCTATCGCACGATACTATGTGACCGTCGCACTACTCTTTAAGGTAACGGAGCGCCATTATAATATCGCTCGGATTGACGTTTGGGATTTCGACGGAAAGTGTCGCTTGGGTTATTGCGTGCTACGAGGACATCGTTAATGAACTAAGATGTTCTCAATTTATTTAAAAACATTGTTATTATAAGCGATTCATTTTTTTTTATAACTGAAAGATAATCTTGGTTTTCCCAGTAAAAGAATAAAAAATATCTTCCATTGACGTCATTTAACTAGTATCTCGTGCGCACGACCTTAGATAAAATATTTACATGACATGCAATAAAATAGACGTGACAAATGTAAACTCAGGTTAGAGCATATTTTATTACATATTTTGTGTCAAACCTACTGACTTCTTTCAAATGTACGTAATGATCGATGCTTGACATACCTTGCCAATATGTTAATACATTAATAATAATAAGCAATAAATTTCCATTTTATTATTTATTTATTAATATTTCTAATCAGGTTAGATAAAATGCGATTACTCTGATTTTCGAGTCGTGTTGTAGCGTATGAACACTGTACATTGTATATCTACACTAATATTTACTATTATAAAGAGGAAAAGAGGAAAGATTTGTTTGTTTGTTTGAATTGAATAGGCTCCGAAACTACTGTACCGATTTTTAAATAAAAAAAAAATCGCGTAAATATAAGAAATCATTACTGTACCGATGTGAAAAATTCTTTCACCATTAGAATCCTACATTATCCCTGATGAACATAGGCTATATAATATTTTCAAAAAAGTTAGGAATCCGTATGAAAACTTCGTTAATGTAACCCAAGGTGTGAAAAAAATACCAAAAAGAATCCTTATTAGAAACAATTGATAATAGAGCAAAGTAATGTACTTCAGTTTTATAGAGGATATCAATACCTACAAAAAAGTCTGCCATACCATATGTTTAACTATTACAGTTATGTCACAATAACTACTTTTTACATTTGTACCTGTATCATGCATAACCACCAATTAAGTTAACCATGTAATTTTAGTAACATATTTCACTTTTTAAATCTTTATTAATTCAGCAACCGTCCGTCGTGATGTCTTTCTCGAAGTTCGCATGTGGCAAGGCGCAGACGCGTGATATACGCGGGGGAAACCGCGCGGCACAGCTAGTTATAATATAAAGTAAGAATAAAAAAGATTTTAGCTGCACGTATTTTTAATAGCTTCTATTAAAAGGGCAAAACGTTAGATGTTTTCCTCCAATTTTAAAGTAAAGTATCAGAGTATACTATATACGTCATGTGTATAGTAATTTCCACATTTCTGAGAGAGTGTTTGGGTGGAGAAGGGAAGAGTCCAAATGTCTGAGTCTTAGTGTTATTAATAATTTCGTTTACTTTAGCGGGAATCGGTCTTGGGTTGCTCTCGTACTATGCGGGAACTTATCCCCTGAAAGACAAGACGACTCCGTTATTAATCTATAAATGTGATAATGTGTAATTGCCAACCTCTAGATAATAGAAAACCTCTCATTGTACTCCTAACTAAAAATAAAAAAAAATGACATTTATTTTTGTGACTGAAGTGAACTATTTAAATGATGCCTTTAGAAAAATTACTCTGAAATTTCTGACTTTTCATGAGATATTTACATTTCTTTTCATTTTACACGTGTTAGAGCCACGCTACCACTAAGTATATTATGGTTGTTGCACGAAAGGGTCGGTTCGACCAGGGAAGGCTCCCTTTGGGGGTGAGGGAAATCTCACAGAATACCAACGTAAAATAGCAGCTTAATGTTGCTGTGTAATGTATTGTGAGTTTAGAGAACTGGAAAACCTATTTACGGGAAATGAGGCGTCCGTCTCAGTCCTCACGGGTGACGAAGCATCTGCACTTTGGTTCCTAACTGAGGATACATGTAGATGTTAATGAGCCACATAAGCTACTTACCAGCAGGTGGACTGTGTGCTCGTTTGTCTGAACAACTGTCTTAAAAACGAAACACAATTTCAATATAAATTAATAGATAAGAAGACTGTATCCATTTAAATGAACTTATATACAGAAAAGGGCTCGATTTCGACGGCGTTAATCAAAAGAAGAACGTATATAGTAACTTATTTAGAACGTATATAGAAGCTTTGTGAGTAAATAAATAACAAGTTATGTTTAGACTTAGCACTACTGATATAAGTACTTTTATCTGGGAATTATATATATTTTAATTAATGTAAATTTGGTTTACAATTAATATGTACAAATGACTTTTTGGTAAACTATATTTATAGTAGTACCACTTGAATGCACCATTTTTTTCATATAGTTATAGTCTCAATACACACGGGATTTTTCTTCTAATAAATCTATATTTTAATACATCTCAGACAGAGTCATTTTCGTAAAATCTTTTTTTCAGGCAAACAAACCTGCTCGTATAGCGTAGTGTTTTTTTCTTATGGTGCCGAAATATAAATGAAAATACTTTAAATAAATATACTTTAAATGAAAATTTCGATTCTCTTGCCACAACTGCCAATAACTGGAAGGCAGATTGTAATTGAAATATAAGATTTTACTTTGCGATATTTATTTCTTTTCCTTCGTCGATCACAATGTACATTTCCTCCCGTGAGTACCTTAATAGGTGACCATGGAAGGCGACTACGGCAGTTGGCAGAAAGATGTTGAGCTTCAGGTAAATAACTGCATGAGCATCTCTACGCCTCACATAAAATACCCAGGCCGGCGACGGAAGAGCAGCATCAAAGTACGGTAAATAAAAGCAATGACATTGACCCGAATAAAGTTGACTACACTGAAACGTCACCTTTGAAATTTGATTTGGAAGATATAAATAAAAAAGAAAAGCATTATAAAATAAAAAGCTAACAACTATACAAAGACTAAAAGTAATTAAGGAAAATGTTACTGTATAACCTGTTATGGCATGTTATGTTATGTCTAGTAATTTATCATCATTAGCGACACAAAACTTAAACATGGAAAAAGCGTGTAGGGCACAGAATACAATTACTCTTTATCAAGAGGTGTAGGGTAAACCTAAATTTTACCAGTGATGTTTGTGACGCTCTGAAATTAAGACAAACGGAAAATTACACAGAGTACGAAAAAGAAGATCAAATACTTATATCGCCGGAATGCAAATATGGAATAGTGTAGTGCAAACAATTATTCCTGTTTTAATAATATTGTTTGTTGGAGCATGGAGTGAAAAACGGAAAGCCTGTATTCTGATGCCAATTGTAGGAGAATTCATAGCTTGCATTGGTTTCGTGATTTAATACTTATTTCTTCTATGAACTGCCTGTAGAGGTTTCTGCTTTGACAAAATCTATTTTACGACCATATTTGGCGGTTGGATTACAATCACTATTGGTTCGCGTGGTGTATATATTCTTTGCTATTGGTGTATATAGTTACATCGGTCATATTACTACAAATTGAGATAGAACATACAGAGTTGGCATAGTCAATTTATGTATGTCTCTGGGATATTCAATAGGAAGTGTTTTAAGTGGTATCTTATTGACTTGTATAGGCTATTATGGTATTTTTAATTTATCCCCATTATTATATTTGTTTAGTTAAATTTACGGATATTTCTATTTTAAAGATGCTAAAAGGAAAACGGTCGGTAAGCAGTGGCATTATATTTATATGAAAAATAATATAATTAAACTATTGTATGACTTGGAAATAAGGTGTCTTGAGTCGCAAGTCGGAGCTCAAATGATAATATGGTCAAACATATTTGTCGCGGCACCTCGGCTGTAAATTTCACAGTACGCGATAAACCCGTGTTCGATCCCCGCTGACACCAATAAATTGTTATTTGCAATTTCTAGAGCTTCGAGGTAAAGATAGGTATCGTGGGGAAAACCTGCAACCTGCATCATCATCATCATTATAGCCCCTCACAAGTCCACTACTGAACATAGGTCTTCCCCAAGAAACGTCACAACACACAGTCTTGAACCAGCTGCATTCTTCGACTTTCTGCATCTCTTGTCAGGTCGTCACTTCATCTATTTGAGGACCGCCATACACTTCACTTACCGGTACGAGGCCGCAACTTGAGAAACTTTCTTCCCTATCGGTTGTCAGTTCTTCGAGCAATATGCTCGGCTAATTGCAACTTCAGCTTATTGATCTGTTATTTTATGTCGGTTACTGCTGGTTCTACTGTACAATCCTTATTACGAAGTCTATCGTGCAAGGAAACTCCAAGCATAGTCCTCTGCATAGCTCATACGGCCAGCAGTGAATGGCCACGTTTTAGGTCCATATGTCATCACTGGCAACACTCCAATGGTTGTACACTCCTTTTTCTAGGTTTGAAGTAAGCTTGACGAGAGGATGTGTCGTAATTTTCCTAATGCTGCCCAGCCCAGTTGAACAAATTGATGAACCTTTAGGTCAAATTTGTACTCACGTACTCAGAAAATTTGTTGTAGGTAAACATACTCGTAAACAAATTCAAATGTAGTGCTCCTATCAGCTACTGGCATAGGTGTGACATGGAAATTACATATGACTTTTGTATTATCCGTGTTCATCTTAATTTTATTTATTTGAAGAACTTTTGTCCTTGATAAACATACTCGCCAAGAACCTCTAGCCTAGTGCTCCCACATCTGCCGACATAAATGTGACATGGACGTTAGATATGACTTTTGTTTTGTCCATTGTCATTTAAGACCTATGCGATGTGAGATACTATTAAAATCATTGAGCGTAGTGCTACGGTCCTCTAACGATTCTGCCATAATGACTATATCGTTAGCAAATCAAAGGTGAGTAATATACTCTCCATTTTTGTATATGCCGTATACTTTCATGTCCAATAACTTGAAAACGTGTTCCAATCCAGCGGTGAAGAGTTTCGAGGTTATAATAACTTCACCCTGTCTTGCCTTCCTCGCTCTCCCTTATTTAATCCTAGTCTTGGAATATAGAGACATTGGATTAAAATTCGAACCATGATACTCCTAGCGTCGCATCTACAGAACATCATTTGATCAAATAACTGCAGTATTTTCGTTCGAAACCGCCGAACCCAAACCTGATAGACTGTTGATGGAACTCACATCCGTATGAGTATTGTATTTGTGCACAATAATCTGCCGGCGCGGGGAATATTGGACAAATCTGTCAATTAATTTACATTCGTAAAAAGGCTTTAGCCTAGTAGTGATGTTAAAGATGCTTACATAATTATTTAAAATAAAACTAAAAAATAAACGAAATTTCAAATTGTATATTTAAACATTTTTTTAATTGTTTACGGCAAATATATTATATAAAATATATTTTGTTGGATTATTTTAGAAGCGAAATAGATGTATAGGATTCATCTGTGAATTTTTCGACATCAAATTAGTGAGAGAAACGTTTAAAGTCGCTTTCCGCAAGAGATCTGTTAACATGAGTGAGAGTTATGCCTTATGCTTATTGCTTTGTGCGTCGTGTATGGACCAATGCCGTGTAGTGGCGGTTAAGAATATCCACTACCCCATATCTTCCCGTGGGTGTCGTAAAAGGCGACAAAGGGAAACAGGCAGGAGATGGGCAGCAGCATCTTCCTGGTAACGGCAAAAATGCAATAAAAAACTGCGGTTGCCAACCCGCTCGCCAAGCGTGGCAACTATGGCAATATACCCCCCATTATGAAAGTTACGAAGAGACGGCCCCCAGTCCCCGGCGGCCCCGCTATTCCTGGCTACGGTGGCAGGGGGTGCTAAGAATCTCCGGTGGAGGTTCGGTTGCCACCTACGACGACTCGACCTAGCAACATACAACGCACGCACCCTGAGGACTGACGAGAAGATTGTGGAGCTGAAAGAAGAGATAGACAAGTTACGCTGGCATATTATAGGATTATCCGAAGTCCGAAGAGAGGGGGAGGACACGGTAATCCTCGACTCCGGCAACTTGCTCTATTACCGGGAGGGCGACCATCTGTCCCAAGGAGGTGTCGGATTTATCGTCCACAAGTCTCTCGTTAACAACGTTGTAAAGATTGAGAGTGTGTCGACGAGGGTTGCGTACCTTATACTCAGAATCACCAAACGGTATTCGCTGACGGTCATACAGGTTTACGCACCAACCTCGGCACACCCCGATCAGGAGGTGGAGGAAATGTATGAGGATATCTCTAGAGCCATGCATTCCTCCAAAACCCAATATACGGTGTTAATAGGAGACTTCAATGCAAAACTAGGCACAAGAGAGAATGGTGAGCTGAAAGTGGGGATATTTGGAATAGGGCAACGGAACCCAAGGGGCAAGCAGCTGGCTGACTTCATGGGGAAAGAGGGACTCTTTATGATGAACTCTTTCTTCCAGAAGCGGCCCCACAGGAAGTGGACCTGGTCGACCCCGACGGTTCGACAAAAACTGAGATTGACTTCATTATGACGACCAGACGACAACTGTTCAGTGATGTCTCAGTGATCGCGAGGGTGAAAACCGGCAGCGATCACCGAATGGCTAGAGGCACACTGAACCTAAACGTTAAGTTGGAGAGGTCTCGTCTAATGAAGTCAACGCTCCGTCCCCCTCGTGCTATAATAGAAAGTCCCGAAACCTTTCAGCTCGAGTTACAAAACCAGTTCCTAGAAGACTGCAATGAAGTGGAAGATTTGAATGACAAGCTCGTGGAAACTGTCCATGCGGTCGGAGCTAAGTTCTGCAACATCCCCAAGATCTCTTGAAGAACTACAGACCGATTTCCCTTCTGAGTCACGTCTACGTGCTGTTTTCGAGAGTCATTACGAATCGTCTCGCGCGCAGACTTGACGACTTCCAGCCTCCCGAACAAGCCGGTTTCCGAAAAGGCTTTAGCACCATAGACCACATACATACCCTTCGGCAAATTGTACAGAAGTCCGAGGAGTACAATTTGCCACTATGTCTGGCGTATGTGGACTATGAGAAAGCCTTTGAATCCGTCGAAATTTGGGCGGTGCTGCAGTCCCTTCAGCGATGCCAAGTTGACTGTCGGTATATCGAAGTGTTGAAGTGCTTGTACAGTAGGGCTACGATGGCTATCCGAGTACAGAACCAGAGTACGAAACCTATCCAATTGCAGAGAGGTGTAAGACAGGGTGACGTCATATCCCCGAAACTCTTTACCGCTGCATTGGAAGATGTTTTCAAGCTTCTGGACTGGAAAGGATACGGTATAAACATCATTGGCGAGTAGATCACTCACCTTCGATTTGCCGACGATATAGTCCTTATGGCAAAATCGCTGGAGGACCTAAGCACTATGCTCAATGACCTCAATAGTGTTTCCCAACGGATAGGTCTTAAGATGAACATGGACAAAACAAAGATCATGTTTAATGTCCATGTCACACCTATGCCGGTAGTTGTTGGGAACACTAAGCACGAAGTTGTTGACGAGTATGTTTACCTGGGACAAATAGTCCGACTAGGTAAGTCCAACTTCGACCGAGAGGTCAATCGACGGATTCAACTCAGTTTGGCAGCGTTCGGAAAATTACGGCATATCTTCTCGTCAGGTATACCTCAAAACTTGAAAACGAGACTGTACACCCAGTGCGTGTTGCCAGTGATGGCATACGGAACTGAGACGTGGTCCTTCACTGCTGGCCGGATGAGGAAGCTCAAGGTCGCTCAGCGAGCTATGGAAAGGGCTATGCTCGGAGTTTCTCTGCGTGATAAACTCAGAAATGAGGATATCCGCAGTAGAACCAGAGTGACCGACATAGCCCAACGGATTAGTAAGCTGAAGTGGCAGTGGGCCGGCCATATAGCTCGAAGAACCGACAACCGATGGGGAAGAAAGGTTCTCGAGTGGCAGCCTCTTACCGGCAGGCGAAGTGTAGGGCGTCCCCCCACTAGATGGAGTGACGACCTGGTAAGATATGCAGGAAGTCGATGGATGCAGGTGGCTCAGGACCGTGCTTTGTGGCATTATTTGGGGGAGGCCTATGTTCAGCAGTGGACTTGTGAAGGGCTGTAATGATGATGATGATGATGTATGGACCAATGCAAGGCAAGGCTTTTATTTTCTTACAAATTTAATAAACATTATTTTTCGTATGTAATAATAGTAATTGTAAATTACCACAAGAGCACTTAGTTAAACTACATTTTTTGATCTAATCGTCTCATACTTTTAAATAGAAATTTAAAACAGTTTTTAAGAATTGGTTAAATGATAAAGCTCTAGATAACGCGTGTCTTGAATAAAAAACAAAGATACCTTAGATATCGAGTATAAAATCTAGTCTTAGCAAAATAAAATATGATGCATGATGTGTGGCCTAAAATACTTGGGACTCAGTCTCCATTTTGTTGCACATGACGTATTGATGCTTTTTAGTTATCATTGATTATAAATGTTGTTTTATGATGTAATAAGGAACCTCATATTTTAGGTGATTTAAATATAATGTATCTGTTTACAAGATATAGGTTTAATTGGAATGAGGTTCAATACAGTGTTTGGATGACTTATCACATTATCACAGATTTTTCTGTTAAGTTTGAACTCTATTAAATAAAAATTACGTGATATTGTTAAACCTCAACTAACTAACCTTAAGAAACGAATTTCGACTAACGAAATAGTCAAACATATATTATATCCATAAGTGATAAAAATAGTAAAATTTATAAGCTATAATTTACAGGGACATTTTTTCCATCTTTAGCAAATATTTAAAACTGGATGACACACTCCTGGGTATAATTTCATGTACGAGCAAAATTGTTTCCTCTTTTGACTATGCGTTTGCAAGAAATAATTTAGAATTATATTTGGGTGAGTCGAAATAATGTTTTCTTAATTTGTTTTTTCTGGATATCGTACCATCTATTGATATTACAATAGCTGCCTTTATTGCCCTTAGTTAATATCAAGCTTCTTAAAATTAATACGTCTTAGCTTCCAGCTTCTTAGAATTAAAAAAAAAACTTTATTAGGAATAAAAAAAGAATACTAATAACCGAATTAATATAAATTGAGTCTTCGAGTGAAATCCCTAAGCTCGTTTATTCTATTAATTATTTTAAACGTGGTAAAGCCATGCTGCACCTATGTTAATTGTATAGTTGTAGCACGAATGGACCGGTTCGACCGGGGAATGACCACGCTCTCATAGAATACCAGCGTAAAATAGCAGCTTAATGCTGCTATTTTACCCTGGTATTCTAATGATAAGAAGATCGTGGAGCTGGAAGAAGAGACGAGTTGCACTGGGATATTATAGGATTATCTAAGGTCCGAAGAGAGGGGGAGGACATGGTAATCCACGAATCCGGAAACTTGTTCCATCACCGGGAGAGCGACCATCTGTCCCAAGGAGGTGTCGAATTTATCGTCCACGAGTCTCTCGTTAACAACGTAGTAAAGATTGTGAGTTGCGTACTTTATACACAGAATCACCAAACGGTATTCGTTGAAGGTCATACAGGTTTACGTACCAAGCTCGGCATTTCCCGATGAGAAGGTGGAGGAAATGTATGAGGATATCTGTAAAGCCGTGCATTCCTTCAAAACCCACTATACGGTGTTAATGGGAGACTTCAATGCAAAACTAGGCACAAGAAAGAAGGGCGAGCTGAGGGTAGACAAAATTTGACAAAATTTGGGATAGGGCAACGGAACCCAAGGGGCCAGCTACTTACCAACTTCATGGAGAAAAAGGAAATCTTTATGATGAACTCTTTCTTCCAGAAGCGGCCCCATAGGAAGTGGACCTGGTTAAGCCCCGACGGTTCGAAAAAAATGAGATTGACTTCATTATGACGACTAGACAGTAACTATTCAGTGATGTCTCAGTTATCGCAAGGGTGAAAACTGGTAGCGATCGCCGAATGGTTAGAGGTACACTGAACCTAAATATTAAGTTGGAGAGGTGTCGTCTAATGAAGTCAACGCTCCGTCCCACTCGTGCTCTAATCCAAAGCCCCGAAACCTTTGCAATTGGATAGGTTTCGTACTCTGGTTCTGTACTCGGATAGCCATCGTAGCCCTACTGTACAAGCACTTTAGCACTTCGATATACCGACAGTCAACTTGGCATCGCCGAAGGGACTGTAGCACCGCCCAAATTTCGACGGAATCAAAGGCTTTCTCATAGTCCACATACGCCAGACATAGTGTCAAATTGTACTCCTCGGACTTCTGTACAATTTGCCGAAGGGTATGTATGTGGTCTATGGTGCTAAAGCCTTTTCGGAAACCGGCTTGTTCGGGAGGCTGGAAGTCGTCTAGTCTGAGCGCGAGACGATTCGTACTGACTCTCGAAAACAGCACGTCTTTTGATTTAATACACTAAAATTGAGTGTGTGCTTGCTTTACTGTCAACAAGCTACCATGATACGATGTCTTATCGATGAATATCGTTGTTAAAACTTAATAAATCTTTTTAATAAGTCTTTCATAAACTAATTAAAATACGTAATTGATTTATTTTATATTAACAATATTTATATAATGTGTAGAAAATGCAATTATGCTTTGATTTACTGTTTCACCGTCGGTATCTTGATGTTTGTCACGATTTCTGATCACTAAAGCAATTAATCTATTAAGCTATTTTGCTATTCTTTACTGATCCTTTGGATGTCGCTATTTAAGTTATAGATATTAACGAAAGTCTTTAGAAGTTTTTAAAGTTTATTGGAGACGTGTTATTTTCGATATTTTAAAGTTTCCAAAGTGTTGAATATTCAATTAAATTGTTTGTAGTTTAAAAAGAACAAACTAAGTACGACAACCCTAAACAAACCGTTCTTCGTCTTTTGTACCGAACATGGCCCCTTTTTCACGTTTATACTTTTAGTTGAATTTTACTGACTCGGTCATACTTGTATTTATTTTATAGTAAATGTGATAAAGACCATATTTAAAAAACATATTGTAGAAAAACTTGAGGGTAAATCATAAATTAGAAAATTTACTTTCGGTTTCTTATGCCCCTTTAAATAATAAAATATAAACGACGATTCTAGTATATATTGCATTTGAGTGTGAAAAGATAACAGCGATTTAACCGCAACATTTACTTTTAATATATTAACGAGTGCATACCTTATTTAAAAAAAGCAAAATCTTATAAATAGTATAAGATAAAATATCTTCATTAGTATAATCAAATAATGGTTTCTGATAGAGTATGTCTAACACAAAATCTTTTGTCAAACGTTTACACATGTTTTATTATCATTAAAGAAATAATCCAAAGCGTTGTTTTATATTTTAAATCACAGTTTACTTTATTAACATTTTGTTCCTTTACGCTTTCTTTTACTGGTTTAGCTAAATTCTACGGACTGTATAAGCAATAAATAAAAATACCCACATCTATTAGAAGCCTTTTATGACAACCACGGAATAAGACAGACTGAATTTTCTGCTGCTGGCAACATGCGAAGTTATTAATTTTTATACAGAATGTCCCGTAATGACGTACACAATTAGAAAAATATCTTTGCATTCGAACGGTATGTCGAAGTGCGTCACGGTTGGTGAGGATAGCTTAGTTAATGGAAATTCAGTTGAAATGATAGCAGCATGGATCTTTCGTCAAATTTTTTTGTGGTCTCAAACACTGACCGATAAGTTCCGTGTTTGAGGCCACAGGTTCAACAGTTCAACATATTTGCGCCGCATTTTTAAAAAAGTTTGCCATTTCATCTTCTTTATTTTGTCGCAAAACTTTTTATTTATATTTTATCGCTTACAGAGACTAAGCAATATTCATTATCTTTTGAACTTTCAAATTAACGGACACTTCAGTAATCAAAATACAAAATAAATACAATAAAAAGCCTTCGCCTAAAGTTACAGTATTAGGCAGCCATTGCACCCCAAGGAATCAAAATTGGTACATTGGTTTAACGCCAACAATATGCTCTTAAACGGCAATAAGACATAGTGTATTAAATTTACAATACCTAATGTAAAACATTCGAATACCAATGTGCTGTTAAATGGGGAGGAGTTGAGTCTTGTGGATACCACTGTTTTTCTTGGTATTACTATTGACGCAAAACTTCAATGGGGCCCCCATATATCTAAATTAGCAAGCAGACTTAGTTCTGCAACATATGCTGTAAGAAAGATTAGAAGTCTAACAAATGTTGAGACAGCTAGATTAGTGTATTTTAGTTACTTTCATAGCGTAATGTCTTATGGAATTTTGCTATGGGGTAATGCGACTGATATTGAAGCTATATTTGTTTTGCAAAAGAGGGCCGTACGGGCGATTTATAACCTAAATTATAAAGAGAAAAATTTAAAGAAATAAACATATTAACTTTGGCATCGCAATATATTTATGAGAATGTAATGTATGTGCATAAAACATAAATAGCTTTAATAAGAATAAGGATGTGCATACTTTAAACACTAGGAACAAACATAAGCTTGTAATGCCAGTTACTAGACTCCACAGAATCAGTAATTCATTTATGGGGCAATCTATACGTTTTTACAATAAAATCCCAGAACATATTCAACGTTTGTCAATAAACAAGTTTAAAAGTTTTATTAAAGAAAAACTGTACAAAGAGGGTTATTATAATATCAAGGAATACATGAATGAAAATAACCCCTGGGAATAAGGTGATCGCCACCATGCTGGTTCTATGAAAAAACATTTAAAAATTGTATAAACGAAGCTATTGTTAAATGAAATATGTTTGAAAAAAAAAAAGTCCCGCTGGGTTTCTTGCCGGTTCTTTCCAGGACTGGGGTGTTTTCCGAACCAGTAGTAAATAAAAAATTACTTTCAATAAGTATTATGTAATAATCAATATTGAATAAAAAAATATTCTATTCTATTCTATTCTAATCATCAACCCCTATTTTATTTAAGTCAACGTGGCCAATCTGTAACTGAATTTTGCTGTAATCAAAATTATGTAAATTTAATGGAATTTTAAAACAAAACGGCGTGACATGCGAAACGTCTGACGAATCAATGACAGTCGTCAACGAAATGTTAAGTTCAAGTTAAATTGATTAGCTAGTCAAGAAAACGCACATCGCGCTAAAGCGATTTTTTATGGCTGTTCACGCCCAAAGGCTGGTTTCTGGTTTGACGCCGGAGGGCGCTCGGCTCGATGCCATACCGGTTTTGACGTTCGGGCGGGCGGTGTGGCTGTGGCGAGAGGGCGCGAGCGCAAAAGTTAGTTACTTGAACGCATTGCGGTCGATCGCACGTCGGGAAGTCGCTCGGGATAACCTCCATTTTTAGAGTCGGTTTTGTTAGTAAATGGTGCAACGACGAGGAATTGTAGTCCAGAATTAGACGCCGGGTTGACAGATTGTTAGGAAGTTAACATTGATTGCGATCAACGTCTGAAATGTGTGCTGTGCGTGCCTAATTTACCGCGAATTTGTTATTCTAATTTGATAGCGTATATAAGTGCATTTGACAATATTAATTTGCTCGTGCGGCATTTGATAGAGTTCGGAAACATTTTCGGTTGTCGGTTGAACGCTGAACTTCGTGACACTAGAGAAGGTCATGTTAGGTTCTAGAAATAATTGTTGCCAAGCGAAACGGAAGTGACCTTTGATCCGAACATTCGGTATTCGTGTTGTGTGTTACGCTTAAAATAAATGGGAGTTAGTTGCGTCTTGAAGTTAGTTAATTTTACGATAAAGTTAATAGACTGACATAGTGAAGAAGAAAGAAATTGACCGTGGGTGACGCCGCTGGAGATTACCATAATTTGGAGCGGTGCCGGAGTCCGGGTAGCTGCCGACCTCAACGGTCCAGTCAGGTCAATCACATCCACACCACAAAAACCATCACCATACATGCAACACATACACACCTCCTGCTTGACCGAACCTTGAGACAGTCGTCGCCTCAGATACAGGTAAGTACTCTCTATTTGACTAACCTCCCCATTAAATTATAGTAGGATAGAACATTGTCCATATAGTCATTCGGCCTCGAAACTGCGGCTGCTCGTTGAATCTTCCGCTCATGGGCCCCGGGATATTCGACATTTGCAGGGGCAGCTGTAGGCCGTATCATTCTTGGTAGCAGGGAGCGTTGGTTGGATTGGTTTAATTTGTGTCTACAATCACGCCCGGCCGTAATACGTAATAATAAAATTATTTTCCGTTGCTGCTTGCTTTTTTGTTTGTTAGCGGGTAGATTGGGAAGGCACGCCCGTAGGTTGAGCAAGCGGGAGTTTTGTTAAGGCTAGGTACTTACCGTAGTTTTGTTAAGGCTAGGTACTTTAACTAGGTAGATAAGGTTATCACGTAATCGGATAATTTTGTTGATCGACTGTGGTGTGTACCTTTATTTGTATTTAACTTGCTTTGATCGTACTAGTTCTTGTTATTTGTTAATTTGATTCGTGTTTTTTTTCTGTGCTTACTTGTATTTAATTTAATAAAAAGTAATCGTATTTGTGTAATTTCTATTTAACTTGATTTGATAGGAACTGTATTTGTTATTTTTAATTTGATTTATATTTGAGCCGCGTATTAATTATATCTAGTAGTGATGCCATCACACAAGCTACTAATTCGTTGCTTGAGGATGGAGATGCGCTAGGCTACCAGCGCCCATGCCTAGATAGGTCGACCGGATAGGGTCTAAAACTTGAGGAAGCGGCTCGAGCATGTCGATGCTCGAGGGGCCGCAGTGGAGGAAGCTTACGCTGAGCTCGAGGATTCCGATATGGAAAAGGCAGTCGTGGACTCCTGCTTCGCGGACTACGAGCAGTTCTTTTCGCTCACGGACGAGTTGATCGAGGCAGAAGGCAGGTATGCTGAGAAGGCGCGTGAAGCTCGGATGAGTGGCCTGCCCGAGTCCTCTCGGAAGCAGCCTCTGCCGGAGCTGTTGGGACGACTCCCAACTCTGGACCTGCCAAGGTTCTCCGAGGTCCTTTCCGAATGGTTGACCTTCGTTGGTCTTTTCGGCAGCCTAGTGGACGCCCGGAGGGACTTGACCCCGAGCCAGAAGACGGCGTACCTCTTGTCCTCACTGGAGGGGGAGGCCCTGGGCGTGGTCGGTTACTTGTGATTGTCGGACGACGCCTACCAGACTGCTCGGGACCTCCTAGCCGGAAGATACGCCAACGTCCAGCGAATTGCGGACGAACATATTAATCAGCTTCTAAGCCTCCCGCTGCTTAGTGGCCTGGCCAGCTACATCCGGACCTGGTGAATCCAGTCTTGGTGGCCTGTAATGCGTTGAGGCGGCTGGATTTACCAGTGGAAAAATGGTCCATTTTATTGCTCCACATCGTGCTGTCCCGTCTACCTCTCGACCTTCGGATACATTTTGCGGAGAGGTACGGCGGGGACGGGGCCTCCTATATTCCGCCCTTCAATGATTTGCTGCGGTTCTTAGAGGAGCAGTGCCGGCAGATTGAGAACGCGGCGGGCACCGTTGACGACTTAAGAGCCGTGCCTAGTGAGAGGCGGAACCCGCCGGGCAAGTCGTCGTCAACCCCCCACCAGGCCTATCAGAGCTCCCGCGGGAGGACGTCGCTCCCTACCATCTTACAGTGGCCTAGCGGCCAGAGAGGCGCTCCCCTGCTCCTATTATCGAACACCTGATCACCGGGTAATGTCGTGCCCGAAATTATTAAGTAAGCCAGTTCCAGCGAGGCGAACTATCGCCAGGGAGCGCCGCTGGTGCTACTCGTGTCTGGAAGGGCACCTCCAACGAGACTACCCGCACCAGCGGCCCTATCCGCATTGCAGGGGTGGTCACCATGCAGTTTTGTGCCTGGGTACGAACGGCGCTTCCTCTTCGGGCTCTGCCGCGCCCTCGACTCCCACGGGCGACGCTCGGCGCTCACCGGCCGGCCACCGGGCCCCTAGGTTTGAAATGGGTTTCTCTCCCGACCAGTCGGGGGGTAATTCCCCCAGGGGCGGGGGTGTCATCGCCCCCCCCTCAGCGTGTGGAGAGGAACTTCACGGCCACTCAGCAATACGCTAGACCCTTCTCACCCCCGTTAGCTGAGTGGCCGCGACTGGTGTACCACCGTCCCCCCTTTGATGGAGGCAGCCCTAGCTAGCTGCCGCCTTAGCTCCCACCACAGTCGCCTCCACTGAGCCTTTGAGCCGTCAACAGTCCACTTGTCAAACTGTTCTGTTGCCGACGGCCTCAGTGAAGGCGTACAACCCGAGTCGCGACTGTTAGCGGTTTGCGCTCTATTGGTCTCGGGTTCACGCGGTGTGGCCTCCACTTGGTTGGTGGGAAGATTAGGACTCCCTGGAGCGTTGAATCACGCTGTCAGCGACAATTAGATTTGGTTTTGGTCGAGCACTTGGTTAAAATTTCTTTAAATTAAAAATAAAAATGCTTTTGGGTTTTCCGCGAAATGTTTCATATTATGGCGGTTGTGATTAAAAAGGGTGAATTTAATATACTCCTTGAATACGTGTGCATATGTTTTTGTAAATATATTTGATTATTATGTTTGCTTTGTTGGAAAGAAAATTGAAATTGAGTAACACTATTTGTGCCGAAGGAAATAAAAATCAATCCTTCCTTTGTTCTTATATTTTTGTTGGCACTGTCGAAAATATTCATTTTGAAAAAAAAAAACTTTTTTGGCTATCTCTTATGTTTGTGGTTTTGCTAAATTTGTCTGTTTTGATCCATGCGCATCAATAAACAAATTTATTATAGTTTGTTTTCAAATTTTACATAGTAGATTGAGTATTGATGCTCTTGAAAAAGTTGAGAGATTATCAGATTGAAATCAGCTACTACACAATTAAGTAAATAGTTATATAGTAAATGGCTTGATTATGCCTACTGTTTGAAAATCTATACTAAAGACTATCTGTGCGTTTCGTTTGGCTCCCCACAGACGACGTTCATGTGGAATTTGTGGGTGCTTTCTGCACTGAAACTTAGGAGGTTACGCTGGGCCGCTTCGTAATGCGTCGCTTTTTGCAGACCTGATTTGGTTTTTGATTGATAGGTGTTTGAAAGAGGTCGTCGGACTTCCGTCCAGTAACAGGACTTACTTAGGTGCTGCGATGTCCTGAAAGGGCATCCAGTGGAGGCTCAATTCTCCGGCTTGCCCATATTGTGGCGGTATTTTTGAGAAGGTAGCCTAGGATTGGTTGTAGATTCGGTCTTGCAACGTGCCGTCGCGACCCTGTCCCGCTTGCCGGTTTGCTCGCGGACATAAATCCTTATGTCCGGGACGGGGGTTTGTTCACACCCGAACGCTGGTTTCGGGATTTGACGCCGGAGGGCGCTCGGGTCGGTGCCATACCGGTTTTGACGTTCAGGCGGGCGGTGTGGCTGTGGCGAGAGGGTGCGAGCGCAAAAGTTAGTTGCTTGAACGCATTGCGGTACGATCGCACGTCGGGAAGTAGCTCGGGATAACCTCCTTTTTTTAGATTCGGTTTTGTTAGCAAATGGTGCAACGACGAGGAATCGTAGTCTAGAATTAGACGCCAGGTTGACAGATTGTTAGGAAGTTAACATTGATTGCGATCAACGTCTGAAATGTGTGCCGTGCGTGCCTAATTTACCGCGAATTTGTTATTCTAATTTGATAGCGTATATAAGTACATTTGACAATATTAATTTGCTCGTGCGGCATTTGATATAGTTCGGAAACATTTTCGGTTGTCGGTTGAACGCTGAACTTCGTGACACTAGAGAAGGTCGTGTTGGGTTCTAGAAATAATTGTTGCCAAGCGAAACGGAAGTGACCTTTGATCCAAACATTCGGTATTCGTGTTGTGTGTTACGCTTAAAATAAACGGGAGTTAGTTGCGTCTTGAAGTTAGTTAATTGTACGATAAAGTTAATAGACTGACATAGTGAAGAAGAAAAAAATTGACCGTGGGTGACGCCGCTGGAGATTACCATAATTTGGAGCGGTGCCGGAGTCCGGGTAGCTGCCGACCTCAACGGTCCAGTCAGGTTAATCACATCCACACCACAAAAACCATAACCATACACGCAACACATACACACCTCCTGCCTGACCGAACCTTGAGGCAGTCGTCGCCTCAGATACAGGTAAGTGCTCTCTATTTAACTAGCCTCCCCATTCAATTATAGTAGGATAGAACATTTTCCATATAGCCATTCGGACTCGAACCTGCGGCTGCTCGTTGAATCTTCCGCTCATGGGCCCCGGAATTTTCGAATTTGCAGGGGCAGCTGTAAGCCGTAATGGCCTTACATAATTCCTTTTGAGTTCCTTGTTTTGGAGATACTTGGAAAGTCGTATTTAGATCGACAAACCAATATCACTCTACCCATTTATAAAACATTCAAAATGAAATAATTACTATCCCGTGCGTGATGTGGTAGCGAGCTTGCCTAATTCAAGGTGGCTTATATCTGGATGATGTAATTTTTAAAATGAAATTACAATGATATAAGAGATAAGCGTAAGATCTGCAAGAAATAATTACCATTTTAAATTCTAGCACCACATCTGTAAATATTAAATTTCACGTCGGTTATCGCAATGAAATCTATAGCAAGTAAAATTGTTAGCGATGATGAATTCGGTGAATAGTGAATACATACTTTAGTTTATAATAAGTAATTACAAAGGTTGGATTTGGATTTAATTAAATAGCACTTCTTCGAACCCTGATACAGATATTTTCTATATTACAAATATAATCATACCATGGTATTGGCATATAATAATATAAATGCACAATCAGCGGCTCAAAAATGTCTGCCTAAAAGAGCACAAAAATAAATTAACAACATACCAAAGTGGTCTCTGTGAAATTTCAGAAATGTCTTACCTATCTTGTAATATATATAAATACAAATTTATTAAATGAACAGTAGTAGTACCACTGTTATTAGACCAAAATAAAACACAAAGATTTTTATTGGAGTGACTATGTAATGAAAGTAATTTTATTCACGTAATAAAAATATGTTAGCCTTTACAATAAAAGACAATATTATTTATCTAATGCGTTGGTTTTTTAAACTTAATCATCATCATCATTACAGCCTATCAAAAGTCTACTGCTAAACATAGGCCACCCTCGAGGAATGCCACAAAGCGCGGTCCTGCACCTCCTGCATCCATCGGCTTCCAGCAGCTCTTACCAGGTTGACCCTCTATCTAGTCGAGGAGGGCACCCATTAATTTAAGCTTCATTATCATCATCATTACAGCCCTTCACAAGTCCACTCCTGAACATAGGCCTCCCCCAAGGAATGTCACAAAGCACGGTCCTGAGCCACCTGCATCCATTGACTTCCTACATGTCTTACCAGGTCATCACTATCTAGTGGGGGGATGCCCTACACTTCGTCCGCCGGTATGAAGCTGCCACTTTTTCCCCATCGGTTGTTGGTTCTTCGAGCTATATGACCGACTCAATGCCACTTAAGCTTACTTGTGTGAAATTTATTTTTATATGTAACTGTAACTTCTTTTTCACAAGCAACAGCTAAAAAGGGGCGTAAAGTACTATTTGCTTTTGTAAAATATTTATTTAATACAAATAAAACAATTAAGAGTGAACTTTTTAATAACGAACACTCTTGTCTAAAAAGTGATAAGTGCGTAAAAAACTGCCGTAAAAATATAATTCACTGTACTTAGCATGGCAGCTTGGAATCTATAAAAAAATGAACAAAAACCATTTCATCAATAATGGACATAATATTCATTAGTAGGTCACGTTACAGCCACGGATACCAGTTATGAACAAAACCTATATTATCATAATAAACCATTGTTTAATGTATTTTAAGTAAGTTATGACTTATGACTAAGTATTTTCACTAGATTCATTTTTTAATAAATTACTAAATTTTATGGATTATAATATTATAAAACTAAAGTTTTTATGTAACATCAAGGTAAAACAAATTCCCTATTTGGATTGGTTGAGGCAATATCGCCTCTAGTGTATAGTCCTTTGTACGCCAGAACGTACATGGCAACACTGAACGTTCTACCTGAAGCAGTTTTCCTTATGGGATCATTATTAACGCTACCAGCATTTGCTATTTTAGGGTAAGACACGTTTTAATTAAAGCTACCTATTTCGCCTCTGCCTCTTCCTTCTTATTTACAAAAACTACAATTAAGCTTAAGTGAAGATTCATTTCTTTTAATTATATTACCTCACCTTAGGTTATAATAGTTTTATTTTATTTTTTGTGTAATATATAGATAATAAACTTAGACATTCACAAAGTTGGGGTGTTCCTTATATGACTTAAATGCATAATAGCCTAAGCATAATATTGATTTTAATTATTAACATATAAAGAACATATATAACACACACACACACATATATATATATATATATATATATAACATATATAGAAAAATATCACTACATAATATTTACTATCATTTTAGAAATTTGAGTAGGTACCTTTTTACGTAAATATTATGTAGTTTACATATCAAAGTAAATTTGTTAATACCTTCAGAAGGGTTTTAAGTTAAAGCAACTTTGAGCAAATTTAAAACCATATTTGAATACTTTAACATTCAACATTTACGAAAATGTTTAAATTTTATTTTGTAAAATTGTAATGGAACTTTACGATGATCAAATAATCTAGAGTTTGACTAATTTCATCTGGCGATTTGTGGAAACGGTAATAAATCCATTTCTCATCGAAATAGTTTGAATTGAATTTCTAAAGGTAATAATTATATAAAAGTTCTTTAAAAATTTTGTATCAATGGTTACCTTATATAACTTAAAATTTCCTGTAGTAAGCCACCTTTAACGTCCCATTACATTTAAAAACTTTTACTACAAATTCAAAGATTGGGTCTACAAAATCAGCCAATTTACTACTAAATATGGCTAGAATCTATGCTTAAATATCCAAAAAGATACCTAACGCATACGGACGCATAATTACATGGTAAAGTCAGACACTAATAATTCTATACTAGACTTTTAATTCACATTCATTTTTTGAATTATATTGCAGATTGTTATATTTTGAGCATCGAAAAGATAAGCGAAGGCGGCCACAAGCTCATCAGACACGGAAAAAAAATATGAAACATGTAATTAAAAAAAAACATAATATGGATTTGAAAACAATTAACAAGTTTATAATTTATATTTTTTTAAGTAAATAATATTATATTTTATGTTGTATTATTGTTACCATTATTTCTTACCACGCATTAATAAACTAAACGTTGTTGTTAGATAAATCAATATTTTATTGTAGTCTTATATGTCACCAAAAATTTTAGATTATAAATACTTAATCAGGACTACCTGTAATTTAACTGAACTACCTGAGGAAAATTTTGAAAAAATTGTTATTAGTAATATTTTCTTCATAACACTATTTAAGGGACAAATATTTACTGTCGTAGTTTACAAAAGAAGTATGAAATATTTAACTTAAACATTTATTACGAGATTTTACAGTTAGGTCTTGAGCTGATATATAAGTTATATTGTCGCACATGTATAATCATATTGTATAACAGTAAATATAATGTATTATTTCTATACAATTGTTGTATTGTAAATATTATTATTTACGTTGCATGTGTACTTTATATCTTTAGATTAGTGGTTTGTGAATATTAAGTTATTATGAAAAATCTTTTAAAATGTGGTTTTTAGTAATTTCTTAAAAGTGGGCAGGGATTTTGCTTCTCAAATGTTTTTAGGTTATTTGTTATAGTGTTGAACCCTCTCGTAGAGGATACTCCTTATTCTATAGTGTGTTCTATGTATTCTCAAACATAGGTTATTAGCCTGCCTTGTCATACGTTTATGGTAATCAATCTTTTTTTGTAAATGTTATTTGAGAATGAGTATCTTTAGTAAGTATTTTTAGCAAGGTTAAATAACTTTTTTTCTTTATATATTTGAATGGTAGGTGTTGATTTAGTGGCTGAGCCCCATATCTCAATCAAATAATCTAAATGAGGCTTTACCAAAGAGTTATATATGGTATATTTGTTACGTTTATGTTCACGTAATACTTCAAAGGCAAATAATTAAAATCAAATCAAATTTTATAAAGTATATATAAGCAAGTATGGTTCTGTATACTTTTTTACTGTAAGGGTTTTATATATTTAAAACGAGGTCATTTAGTCTAATTTGCTGTAAAATATATTGCACAATCGATGTTCACTTTTAGAGAATATTAACATTACCTTCTATATTTATCTATTTCCATCTTTATTCTTGAATATGAATGTCGTGGTAGATCTGGGAATAAGCGGCCGCCTTAAAATTTCATAACCACAAGACACGAGAGAACCGAATTTAATTCCCGTCAGCAACAATGAAACAGTTAGCTGCAATTTTAAGTGTTTGACAGTGAAGGAAAACATCGTTAGAAAACCTACATCTCTGTAAAGTAAAAAAAAATATTCGAGTGTGAAATCTGGTAACACACAACACTAAGTACGTAAGTCTCTCTTTTCATTGCTAAAATCCCACTGAGGTTCTGTCTAGTTTTTTTTCCAAGAAAGAAGTTTCTTCCGAGCCAGTTGTAGAAATAGAAAATGAATTTAATAAATGCACACGACACGATTTTTGTTTCCTACTTCTAAATGTCAAATTTCGGTTTTTTCATTATTTACATAAGTAAAAGAAGTAAATGCAAATGGATGAAAAAGCTGCTGCAGGGTATGTAAATAGTTAATTAAAATTATGTGTTTTTTTAGAGCCGTGGTAGCTCAGCTGCTAGCACTCGTACATTTCGCAGTACGCGATTAACTCAAGTAAAAGTTTAATTGCAATTTTAAATGGTGATTCACAAAGTGATCAGCGGTGAAGTTTGAAGTATATTAAGTATCTAGACAAAGATGAACGAAAAATGTATATTAAAGCGAAACATTTACTAACAGGTAACTTTCAGCATTTGACACTATTAATCTGATACTTTTTTTAAACGCGGTAGAGCCATACTGCAGATATATTAGTAGTATATTTGTTGCACGAATGGGTCGGCTCGGCCGGGGAAGGACCACGCTCTAACAGAATACCAGCGTAAAATAGCAGCTTAACACTGCTGTGTTTCGTATGGTGAGTGTAGAGAACCGGAGACCCTTTTTACTTAAAAAGAGGCATTCCATCTTAGTCCCCACGGCTGACAACGCATCTGCATTTGGATTCGCAAACGAGGATAGATGTAGATGTCTATGAGTTACAGCAACCACTTACCATCAGGTGGAGTGCGTTCGTTTGTCACCCTTTTCTATAAAAAAAAAACTTGCTATGACTGTGGTTTGTATGTATGGGCTTAACGTATGGCTTGTAAAGACTTACTCCTTAAGAATTGATTTTCATATAAAGCCCGCGGTAGACTTAAATGGGATGGAGTTATGTTGTCCCTCCACGCTTCCATTTTATACTGAACGTATGTAAATATGACGATAGGGTTTGTATTAATTTAATAATTAAAAATTATTAATGAAAAAATTGATAATTAATGTTTAAAAATATTATGTTTGTAGATATTGTTATGTATGTGTTAGTTTCAACAAGTTGAGTGATTTCTTTTCTATAATGTAAAGCCATACAATCACCCTATTCGAAAAAATACAATGAGTTGTATCGTTACAATAAAATAACAAACAACATTAAATTACGAATAAATGACTAAATCAGAAAAGTTCAACAGCTTCTTAAGCAGTAAACTCCAATCGCACTTCGTTTTTATTTTTATGTTTCAGTAAAAGACCCTAATCTAAACGCAAAAGCAAAATTATTTATTATTTAATATTAAATGTGTGTTGGTGGCAATTCACCAATTTCCAATTGCTTCAAAACATGACGCTTTAATCGAAAATAACAAAGAGCTTAATAATTACTATAAAGTTCTGTGTAGGGAAGAAATCACTTGTTTGTTTAAACTACGGTCCTAGTTTTTCTAATTTAATACTAAATATTTCCAACGGATATAAACTGTAGCTTTTGAATGAAATATTTGTATTATGTTCAGTTATAATTTCACTGTTACGTCTAGCCATTTTGAGATACCCTCAAAGTTTTCATCAATGATTTACTCTTAAAATTCTGTGCATTTCTTTCTCGTCTTACCAGGATACAACAGTTTACAGCTTAAGAACTGCAACCAAGTGTTTTTTTTTAT
This sequence comes from Parnassius mnemosyne, assembly GCA_963668995.1. Taxonomy (NCBI): domain Eukaryota; kingdom Metazoa; phylum Arthropoda; class Insecta; order Lepidoptera; family Papilionidae; genus Parnassius; species Parnassius mnemosyne. The sequence continues at coordinate 10,309,613 of CAVLGL010000159.1, forward strand.
AAGAACTGCAACCAAGTGTAAGCTCATTAACACGATTTTACAATATAAGTGTAAATTACCATACCATTACCAATAAAGCCTCATCAAAAGTCTACTACTGTACATACCCTCCTTCATATATCTCCCTCATAGATATTTGCCATAGTTGCCACGCTTGCATGCAGGTTGGTAACCGTGGTTCTTTTATTTTTATACAGCTGTTATTAGAAAGATGCAGCTGCCCATCTCCTGGTTCAGTTTCCCTATACGCCTCTTACAACATCTACGGGATGATATGGGGTAGTGGATATTTTTACACCGCCACTACACGGTGATAGGTAAATTACATAATGATAACATGTGCAAGTTAATACTTTTGTGAAAAAAAAAATTTAATTAAGCCAAATACTATTTCAATTTTAAGAGATTTCTTTTTTCTTTTTACGACGTTTCTGAACATATAACAATTATATTATTTACTCACCTAATTCTTCGCTGGTCACTTACTTGGATGCAATGGAACGCAAAGAAATATAAGAAGTGCCGTTGAATATTTCAACTAAAGGACCTGAAAAGTATAACACTTATAAATATTAATAATTAATAAAATAAAATAAAATACATAAGAATAATTATTATTCTTATGTATATTATTTTATTTGATTATTATTAACTAAATGTAGCTTAGTGTTGTTATTAAACAATATTAATTATTTATATAAATTTTAATTATTCTAATGTATTTTATTATTTTATTCTTATTAACTAAATGTAGCTTAGTGTTGTTATTAAACAAATAAATTCGCATGTTTATGTATGTATTGAAAATCAGTAGTAGCACTTAAATCCCTTGAACCAGAAATACTTACTTATTTACATTTTATTGTATCAAATACCCTAATAAAAAGGATTAGGTTCAAAGGGCGAACTTAATGCTTTTTCGCATTCTCTCTCAGTCAACCCGGGACGTGTGGAAGTAATGGGCAAGACAAAATAAAAACAACATTACAATAAAACAGCAACACAACAGCGATATAATGTACAAATGCAATACATATAAAACAGATTACAACATACCTTTATAGTATATAGTATATTATGTCCCACACATATTACATAAAGTTTATACAAATTCTATGAAAACGTATTTTATTTGTTACTTTTCTTTTCCAAATAAATTGGTGAAATGTCGAGGAGTCAGCACCCAGTCTTCCCATTAAAAGTGAATGGTGTGTCTTACAGACATCTATAACGCAGATATCAGCCCTAATGACTAATATGGAATGCCTCGTTAAGGGTAAAAAGTTCTTCGATTCTCTTCACTCACCATACAAAACTAAGGTGTATTGCACTAGTATTTTAAGCTGATATTCTGTGAGAAAGTGGTACTTTCCCATTAAAATCGACCTATTCGTGCTGCAGCCATGATACAGATCCAGCGTGATACTACCACTTTAGTTAAAATACATCTAACGAATAATAAAATACCGATATATATCTCCGAGTTTTTAGTTGCAAAGGCTTATATAAATGAGGCGAGGATCTTGCTAATGCATGAAATTATTTCTACTAAAGTGTCATCCAGCTTCATGAAGTCGTTGAAGGTACTGATAGAGAACAGCATGCTTGGTGAGAAGCAAAAAAATAGCTTGTAATATAGGAGAAAGAAAATGTAATATGCAGAGAGGTGGCAAAACTTTTTTTATAGGATAAGGGTGACAAACGAGCACACAGTCCACCTGATGGTAAGTGGTTGCTGTGGCCCATAAACATCTATATTTATCCTCGATTACGAATCAAAATGCAGATACGTTGTCACCCGTGTGGACTAAGATGGAATGCCTCGTTTCCAGTAAAAAGGGTCTTCGGTTCTCTACACTCACCATGAGAAACACAGCAGCATTAAACTGCTATTTTACGCTGGTATTCTGTGAGAGCGTGGTCCTTCCCCTGTAGAGCCGACCTATTCGTGTTACAACTATACCAGAAATATAGCTGCAGCATGACTCTACCACGTATAGTAAAAAGATTACCTAATCACCCCATTTTAACTCCTGGCGAAAACAGAGGGGTGTTATAAGTTTTATATTTGTAGTGTGTATCTGTGTCTATCTGCGGCATCATAGCTCCTGAATTTGATTAAAAAATTCTCGTTTGAAAAGTTTTTAAATCGAGAGTGTTCTTAGCTATGTATCAAAAAAATCTGTCCGGCCGTTTGAAGTACATCAGCTCTTTTTGTTCAGGGGGTTCTTAAAAATTTTAATTTATTTTAAACCTATTGATATCACAGGAGTCGACTACGAAGAGAGCCGCACATTCTATGGTATCCAATAGAGGGTGCTATAGCCATCTCGTACATACCAGATGTAAAATATCTAAACCAGCGACGGAGTGTAATGATATCTTCCAGGCCGACTTTCCGTCACGGCATTCAATCTAAAAGGAGACAAGCCATCAGCTTGTAAGGACGAGAGAAATAAAATAAATGTTAACATAAGACAGGAGACAAGCTCAAAAGTGTAAAGCGTCAGATACTGCGATTACCAACCCGCTAGAGGTAGTGCTTATAAACACAAATCCACACAACTAAGAGAAAAGACCACGTTTAACAGTGGACCGTTATGGACTTTTTAAGACGAACTAAAGATTGTTTTTTTTGTTGTTTTTCGTTGTCACCCGTAAGGACTAAGATGGAATGACTCGTTTCCAGTAAAAAGGATCTTCGGTTCTCTACTATTTTACACTGGTATTCTGTGAGAGCGTGGTCCTTCCCCGGTCGGGCCGATCCATTCGTGCAACAACCATAATATAGCTGCAGCATGGCTCTATCACGTATAACCTGTGTTGTACCTACAGTAAAAATATTTTGCATACGGACGCTTGCATACTTCTTTCTTCCACGTAGGCTGTCTCTTTTATTCCTATTCTCCACCTGTAATGACGGTTGGATAAAAATCATACTGTGCACCGCGGCCGTATGTACGAAACTTGATATATGTCAAAACACCTGTGAGCTCACGCCGAATTATTAAGTGCTGCCACTTGCCTGTTTTTTTTTATAGAATATGGGTGACAAACGAGCACATAGTCCACCTGATGTTAAGTGGTTGCTGTGGCCCATAGACATCTACATCTATCTTCGTTTGCGAATCAAAATGCAGATGCGTTGTCAGCCGTGAGGACTATAATGGAATGCCTCTTCTCCAGTAAAAAGGGTCTCCGGTTATCTACACTCACCATAAGAAACACAGCAGCATTACGCTGCTATTTTACGCTGGTATTCTGTGAGAGCGTGGTCCTTCCCCGGTCGAACCGACCCATTCGTGCTACAACTATATTATTAATATAGCTGCAGCATGGCTCTACCACGTAAAAATTTCTTACTATTATCATTTTGTATTTCCTAAATATTAATTCGTTCACTTTCATATCCATAACATTGGTAGTATCAGTTTTATTTAGAAGTTGAAGTAACAGTATATATACGTCCCACTGCTGGGCACAGGCTTCCTCTTATTGGCAGGGATAGGGTTTTAGGGCAGGGAAGTGTCCGCCACGCTGCCCCAATGCGCGTTGGCGAACTTCACATGTCTTCGAAATACTTTTTTTTATTATTTCTCACACATGCAGGTTTCCTCATGATGTTTTCCTACATCGCACTCGGCACGTGGTAATTCAGCACTTAAAATTGTAATTAACAATTTTATTGGTGCCGGTGGGAATCGAACCCGGGTTGCTCGCGTATTGCGAAATTTACCGCCAACGCTAATCACCTTAGCTACCACGGCTTTATTTATTTAGTTTTAGCATAATTTGTGTAAAGATATGATATATATATATATATGTGTGTATGTATATCTAAAGCAAACTAGTGACTTCGTTAATAAGAACAACTTAAATAATAATATATTTTACGTCGTACTCGTAGCTATAAAATTTCCTTTAGAATTTACCGCACGTGCAAAGGTGCAAGGAATAGTCATGGTTATGGTGGAAAATAATAATATCGTTTATTATAAAATATAAAATTACGATACGACTTGAAGACAAGCGGTGTTGACAATATATCTCATAAAACATATTATATTGTTTGTAGCTGCAGCGTGGCTCTACCACGTTTGTCTTATTTCAAACTAAATAGACGTATATTTTGAGAACAATAAACTTTTATGTTTTATTAACACAAGTACCTTTTGAATTGAGTCTATGAAAACCGTTATATCGTTCAATTCGCCCAAATAAATCATAACATAACTTAATCGTAGTATAAATTTGTCGTCTTTATAAGAGCTGAATAGTCATCCTGTATCGTCCCAGCCATGATAATCGACTATCTTTTCGTTCTAGTGGTCGTAAACATGATTGTTGATCATGAGGTCCCGGGTTCGAATCCCGGGTCAGATAAAAAAAATCTGTTATTGATTTTTTCTGTCAAGTAATTATCAGTAGTTGCCTGAAATCAGGAAGTTGGCAGTGTTTCTTCACCCCCGTGCCTCGGAGAGCACGTAAAACCGTTGGCCCTGCGCTCGTGTTTGTTTACCGTCTTATCGGTCTATGAGTGTGAGGGAACAGAGAGTGCACCTGTGCTTGCGCGTACACTTGGGCACTATAATGTGTGTCTCGAAGACATTATTATTATTACTCGGTACTTACAACATAATATCAGGCTTATTTGCAAGAATAGTCCTATCTGTGATGTAGGCCCGGTCCCAGTAGAGCCTGGCGCCGTCATTTTCGAGCACAGCTTCCGGCAGTTACTTGTAATAAGGCAATTTCCCATCCACGAGACTGTATTTCAGAGCGAGCTCCTAGTGTAGAATCCTGGCTACTACGTTGTGTTCCAAATACTCAGTGTAAGAAAGCACCAAAAAACCGGACATGACATGCCTAAGTGACTCACCGGGATGGCGAAAGCTCGACAGATGTCGACAGTGCCATTCCTTAGGGTGTATCTCCGATAGTTGTTTGTCTTAAAAACTTGATCCTGTATCACACAGACGAAATCCAAAAAGGTCACCGAAACCTAGCCAGTGGAAGGAAGCAACTGCGTTTACAAAAGGCTCATGTAGAGCCTTATAGAACCTCCCATTGAACTCCTTCTCCTTCCATACAGTCTCCCAGTCGGAAATTCTCTATACTGCCGGGACTTGCTATCGCCCGTTTATGTAAGGATAGAGGGGTAATCCATTATTACAAAAAATTACGTCCTTATAGACTGAGCCTGCACACTTCGCGATTATGCATAGTGAGCGCACTTAAAAAGCCACGCCCACCTTCCGTGGCAAGCACAGACTTTTTACCGATAATCTGGGACGGTGCATACTATGGGATGTTATGGTAGTGCGGACATTTCTATCCAGAGCGTTAATTTCAGTTTGAGTCCACCTGAGTATGTCAAAAGTATACATGAGGACAGGCATGAGCTAACCGTTTTATGCGTGTGTCTTATTCACGCCTGACAAAAGGCTGTTTGTTAAGCACTGGTCAAGCGTGCATAAAAATCATCGCAAACTGACTGTTTCATATTTGCCTCAATGATGCCTATGTTCTGTGACATACCCAAGTATCGATATGTTTCAGCCTCGGAAAGGGGCTTTATGTTGATGAGCATAGATAAATATATGTATGCGCTCAGAACAAGCGACCCTACCTCTTTCAACGTGGAATATATTATTATTGTTATTACTCTTCTGCTATCTATGCAACCAAACTAGAAAACCGACGATGCTTTTGATTGGTTTACAATGCTGATAATGACGGATTAAAGTATGAATATAGTATAATTTTAGGCGTTATTTATAAATATGCTATTTATTTAAAAAGAAAAACACATCAATAATCAATAATATAAAATAGAAATTAACATCTTGAGAAAGAAAAATACTTAACCCTCCTTTTCGTAAGTTCCGTAAGTGGATAAAAAGTAGCATATAAGTTGCCCCGGGTTCCTAACTACCTACACACAAAATTTGATGGAAATCTCTCCAGTAGTTTTTGCGTGATTCAGGAATACACAGACAGATAGACAGACAACAATTCTAAAAACCACTAATTTGGCCTCAGTGCTCTCTATTTAGTTCCCTGGAATTATTTTTTTCTAGAAAATATTAGAAGTCCAGACACGACTTTTCTACAGATTTATTATATGTATAGATTGATAAAAATTATATGTAGTCGTTATACTCGTACTTTGACAATTGCCAACGACGCAGCAGAAATATTTTCCTTTATAAATGAGTATTATGTCTGAAATCAAAAAATAATTATTATAACAACTGTCTCATATATTTACTGATCTTGTTGTTGAAAGGAGAATGCCAGATTCTCTATAGAACTTTGTCCCACCCAAAAGTGTGGTGTACACGAATGCCGTATGCAACATTTTTTCTCTACTTCGTTACTTCATCCAAATTATATAATTTGAAGTCTCTAGTACTTGCGGTTTTTCTTAAACTGCACTTTAATACTAACATTGACCTTATGTTTTAGAACAACATTCGTTGCAGTTCATTGAAATTTCAGAATATAAATTGTCAGGTATATACGAGTATATATATATTAGACTAAGAATTTAAGGAGCATAATAATATAATGATCAGTAACATTGGAAAAAGGGTTCTCTTGTATAGGATCTAAAAAGTCCTTACACAATACAAGACTAACACCACCTGTTTCTTCATAAAATCTATAGTCTGAGAGCTGGCGACGCATTTTGGGAAGGTCCTTTGGGCAAGTTGAATTTTTGAAAAATATAATTTCGGCAATTGGCGAATCCAGTCCCGCGAGTCTGGCAGATCATTTGCGGTACTGAGTCCTAGTCATGTAAAGGAGTTACTTACAAAATTAATTTTCTAGATACATATTATTATGAGATGCATCTGAAGAAGGTGTAAATATTTACAGATTAGTAACTAATTTTACGACACTGGCATATACCACCATACCATAAATTATCAACTATATAAAAAGGCTATAAAACTAAATATATCTGTTGCAAAGATCTCCATGTTGAAAGAAGAGTTAAGATTTTAAATTGAAATGAGAACACAAAATGCCCCTGCATCCTATCGACGCAAAGATGACAATTATTGCACCTCAACATCGTGGATGCAATTATCAGAATGTCCGTAGTAATTAGCAGTAAGTCAATAAGTAGGCGTAATCGAGTCCGTATATTAATAAAAGCATAAGTCGTCAGCATAAGCAGGAAAAAGTTCAACGGTAAGGAAAGCGGGAATCAGCACAAGCAAAAATGTAATATAATCATAATCAATATATTTCACAAGCACAAATTTGTCAATGTGTGAAAATATTCGACATTAATTTAACATACGTTCTTACGATATTGACACAATGACGTGTGTGTATCATTTCACAAAATGCACGAAAATCAATGATTGTTATTCAGTAATTATCTAATGCAATTCATGATTATTATCGACTTATAATAATAATTGATAATCGGGTTTGGCACAAAGCGCTTCTTTCAAAGCTCCCTTCCTATGGGCTTCCCGAGAAATTATGCAATTGGATCACCAGCTTTCTTGCAGACCGGAGCATCAAGGTCGTTGTAGACGGTGCATGCTCCGACTAAAAGCCTATTAACGCTGGTGTTCCACAAGGCTGCGTGCTATCACCAACGCTGTTTCTTCTGCATATCAATGATATGTTGCAAGCCGGTAGCATTCATTGCTATGCGGATGACAGCACTGGTGATGCTCTATACACCGGCCGTGCCAATATTTCTCGGGAAAACGTCACCGAGTACCGGAACAAACTTGTGTCTGAAGTCGAGTCTTTGCTGAACAAAGTCTCGGATTGGGGGCGACTAAAACTAGTCCAGTTTAATCCTCAGAAGACACAAGTTTGCGCGTTTACCGCTAAAAAGAACCCCTTTGTCGTATCTCCTCAGTTTCAAGGTACTCCCCTTGTTGCCTTAGCCAGTATCGGAATCCTCGGCGTCGACATATCGAGTAGCGTGCAGTTTCGTGGTCACTTGGAAGAGAAGGCCAAATTGGCCTCTAAAAAGCTTGGCGTGCTCAGCAGAGCGGGACAGTATTTCATGTCGGCTCAACGCCTGCAATTTTACAAGGTGCAGGTTCGGCCTCACATGGAATACTGTTCCCATCTCTGGGCTGGGGCTCCCCAGTGCCAGCTTCTTCCACTTGACCGCATCCAGCGCAGAGCGGCTCGAATCGTGGACGACCGAGTCCTTTCCGATCGGCTCGACTCATTGGCACTGCGAAGAGATGTTGCATCTCTTAGCATTTTCTTTCGCATTTACCATGGTGAGTGCTCTGAGGAATTGTTCGGATTAATCCCAGCCGCCAAATTTCACAAACGCACATCGCGGCAGAACTCCCGATACCATCCACACCATCTGGATGATTGGCGGTCCACCACTGTGCGATTTAGAAGATGTTTTCTTCCTCGCACAACTTCCTTGTGGAATAGTTTACCACCAGCGATTTTTCCGGACCGATACGACTTAGGGACCTTCAAGAAAAGAGCCTACTCCTTTTTAAAAGGCCGGCAACGCATCTGCAATTCCCCTGGTGTTGCGGTTGTTCATGGGCGGCGGTAGTCACTTACCATCAGGTGAGCCGCATGCTCGTTTGCCCCCTCTCCTATAAAAAAAAAAAAACAAAAAATCTCTCGTCACAGCAGAACTGAGATGTGTGAGTAAACGTCTTGATGTCATAACTGCCTAAATAGTAATGGAAACAAATGTTCTGTATTCAAGGGTATTGATTATACTTCAAATATAATTAGCACATGTCAAAGCTCAGGTTGCGAGGGTTCCGAATTTCCGTTTTCCGTGGAATTCCTCCAGTATCAATTAAAATTAACGAGTTTGACGTTTTCGCCGAGATAAATTCCGAAAGGTCGTTTTCCGCCTCTTAAATAAATATGCACCCGTATTGGGTCAAAGTAATGAAAGCCTATTATTTGTTTTGACTGTATTTATTCTCTGCTTCTTTATTATTTTGATATGAAAAATAAAATGAGTGTAGGTGGAATTCGGTCTATTCCAAGTAAAAAGACATTTGACAATCGAAACTTATTTTATTACGTAGTAATGTAGGATTTATTAATGTGGCGTCATTTAGGTTTAAAATAATGACAGATTAATTTTATAAATTTTTCGTTTTAAATAAATCTTTCATTCAAGTTTTTAGGACAAAATATAGTCTATCACTTCTGTCATTGTTATCTATCTGTTCGTGACTTTTCATCACAATCAGTTCAGTCATTTCTAAGATTAGTCCAAAATAGAGCCAGACAAATATTTTAAAAATGGTTATTTATGTCTTAATAGCTTTCAAATTACAACTTGAGTATAAAACAAGTCAGTTGTTTCAATATTACACGCTCTCACAGAATACCAGCGTAAAATAGCAGCTTAATGCTGCTGTGTTTCGTATGATGAGTGTAGAAAACCGGAGACCCTGTTTACTGGAAAAGAGGCATTCCATCTTAGTCCTCACGGGTGACAACGCATCTGCATTTTAATTCGTAATCGAGGATAGATGTAAATGTCTATGGGCCACAGGAACGACTTACCTTCAGTTGGACTGTATGCTCGCTTGTCACCTTTATTCTATAAAAAAGACACTGTTATTTTTTTAAATGTTTAGATACTTAAATATCGTAACTACAATTTCCAAATATCAAAATTAAAAAGATTCGATTAACCCATGTCAATTAAATAAAAAAAACTTACCAACATAATGGAGTATGGACTCTGTCAGTATGGACATCAGTATGTGGTCCTTCCCCGGTGGAGCCGACCCATTCGAGCTACAACTATACCAGTAATATAGCTGCAGCATGGTTCTACCACGATATATGATCAGATGTAAATTTCATTAATACAAACACAATTGCAACTTTAGTTTCTTCTATTATAATTACAAATATTGCATGATTTTAAATAATGAGTGTAGGTGCGATTACTTCTATAATGTTTTTAAAATTACAAAACCGTCGGTTGGTTCCTGATCACCTATTAATAAAGACAACTTGTCACATAAATCATCCAAGTATAGCATATGTATTGCTTAACAGATTTATATATTCATAATTGGTGTTACTAATCATATATGTATATAAATATGTATTATGTATAAATTATATTTGTACAATTTATTTATCTGTAAAATGTTTATAATATTATGTAGTTAAAATATCAATATTATTGTGTGTAATTATTTTTATATATCATTTTTGTTTATTCTTTTTTCTCTCTATAAACCTCAAATTCTCACCATTCATTTAGGCATAGAAAACCTAATAGCATTAAGCCCGCCTTTTGCATTATTTCATTTTTAGAGTGTGCAATAAAGAATAAATAAATAAATAAAAGCCGATTTTAATGAACTTAATCGTATTCAATAAGAAAATTAGCGTCAAATGTAACTGACTTTGTGACGATATCGCAAGATATGTTTCTTTTGTAATTTATAAGTTTTTTTTTTATGGGAGAGAGGGCAAACGAGCATGCGGCTCACCTGATGGTAAGTGACTACCGCCGCCCATGAACAACTGCAACACCAGGGGAATCGCAGATGCGTTGCCGGCCTTTTAAAAAGGAGTACGCTCTTTTCTTGAAGGTCCCTAAGTCGTATCGTTCCGGAAAAATCGCTGATGGTAATCGATTCCACAAGGAGGTCGTGCGAGGAAGAAAACATCTTCTAAATCGCACAGTGGTGGACCGCCAATCATCCAGATGGTGTGGATGGTATCGGGAGTTCTGCCGCGATGTGCGTTCGTGAAATTTGGCGGCTGGGATTAATCCGAACAATTCCTCAGAGCACTCCCCATGGTAGATGCGAAAGAAAATGCAAAGGGATGCAACATCTCTTCGCAGTGCCAATGAATCGAGCCGATCGGAAAGGTCTCGGTCGTCGACGATTCGAGCCGCTCTGCGTTGGATGCGGTCAAGTGGAAGGAGCTGGCACTGGGGAGCCCCTGCCCAGAGAACAGTATTCCATGTGAGGCCGAACTTGCGGCTTGTAAAGTTGCAGGCGGTGTGCCGGCATGAAATACTGTCCCGCTCTGCTGAGCACGCCAAGCTTTTTAGAGGCCAATTTGGCCTTCCCTTCCAAGTGACCACGAAACTGCACGTCACTCGATATGTCGACTCCGAGGATACCGATACTGGCTGAGGCAAGAAGGGGAGTGCCTTCAAACTGAGGAGATACGACAAAGGGGTTCTTTTTAGCGGTAAACGCGCAAACTTCTGTCTTCTATTGTCTTGTGTAAATATTTTTTTTTGTAATTCAGAGTTTATTTATAACATTTATTTAATTTCGGCAGTCAGAGGAATTTCTACACCGCCTTTTTTAACAAAATTTTCCCAATACAAGTATTAAAATTTTATTTATTTATTTATTCTTAATTGCATTCCTTAAAACAAAAGAACACAAAGGGCAGACTTAATACCTTGAGGTATTCTCTATCAGCCAACCCACGAAGTGGTAAGAATTTCAGATAGGTGTAGCAATATTGAATAAAATATAAATAAATATGATAATAAATTAAGTACGTAATATATAAATTTAAATATAATAAATAAACTATACAGATATAACCCATATTTGTATAGTTTATTTATTATATTAAAATTAACATATACAATACATATATACAGACATACTTATATCAGTAAATGCTCCCAAAATCTTTAAAATTTTTGCTAATCTAAATTTAGGAACCTCTAGCCCCGAACGTAAGATAAACTAGCGTATCATCTCGATCGCTTCTATAGGGGATCCATTTTTTAATATTTTTCCGTACGTTTATACATAAAGTTTTCGACAAGGCCGTCAGGCGTGCTTCATATTCATGCTATTAAAAGTTAACCATAAAAAAATAAAAGTAAGGTTAGTGTTTACTTTGTAAAAACATAAAAATTTGAGTAGAAAGAGAAACAAATAAAAACAAATTACAAACTAAAATATATACAGTTATTATTTTATAAGAGGTGAAAAACAGCAAATGAAAAGTAAAAAAAAATAACTACCTGACTAAATTATAAATAAAATTATGTTTATTATAAAATGTATTAAACTGCAGGATAAAAACATAAAATAATCCATGAAACACGATAGAATAACGTATAAGTATATCCATAAAAATTTCTCATTGCGACTCGCGAGGCCACAAGGTCAATCGTTGCGCGCTTGCTTTTGCGAACTATAAATTAAATGAAAACAGGACAATAGAAGTGAACTTTGACCAATTTATACACGTATCACAGGTAACACGTGTGTACTTTGTCAAGTAATTTAAATTCAGTTATTCCGCCAGAGAGCGTGCGTCTGTAGAAGGGAATGTCCTGGCAGATAACTTTTCGTACACCATCGAGTAACAAAGAGTAAAATTAAAAAGCGGCCAAGTGCGAGTCGGACTCGCCCATGAAGGGTTCCGTAGCAGTAAGTAACATAATTAAGGATTTATGACGTATTAAAAAAAACTACTTACTAGATCTCGTATTATATTAAGTTTAGAGAAAAATGTTATAAGAAACCTCAATATCATTTTTGAAGACCTATGCATGGGTACCCCACACGTATGGGTTTGATGAAAAAAAATTTTTGAGTTTCAGTTCAAAGTATGGGGAATCCCCAAAATTTATTGTTTTTTTTTTGTCTCAAAATTTTAATGCGGTTCACAGAATACATCTGTTTACCAAGTTTCAAGAGCATAGTTCTTATAGTTTCGGAAAAAAGTAGCTGTGACATACGGACGGACAGACACACATGACGAATCTATGAACAACCGACTTCGATATACTAACTTTGACAGAAATGAGTGTGTACGCGTACCTCTTTAGAGGACAGAGGCGTGAAGTTATGTCATGATTACAGCCTTTCATAAGTCCACTGGTGAACATAGGCCTCCCCCAAGTAATGCCACAAAGCACGGTCCTGAGCCACCTGCATCCATCGACTTCCTGCATGTCTTACCAGGTCGTCACTCCATCTCGTGGGGGGTCGCCCTACACTTCGCCTACCGGTACGAGGCTGCCACTCCAGAACCTTTCTTCCCCATCGGTTGTCGGTTCTTCGAGCTATATGGCCGGCCCACTGCCACTTCAGCTTACTAATCGGTCACTCTGGTTCTACTGCGGATATCCTCATTTCTAAGTTTGTCACGCAGAGAAACTCCAAGCATAGCCCTCTCCATAGCTCGCTGAGCGACCTTGAGCTTCCTCATACGGCCAGCAGTGAAGGACCACGACTCAGATCCGTAAGTCGTCACTGGCAACACGCACTGGTTGTATAATTTCGTTTTAAGGTTTTGAGGAATGTCTGACGAGAAGATATGTCGTAGTTTCCCGAACGCTGCCCAGCCGAGTTGAATCCGTCGATTGACCTCTTGGTCAAAGTTGGACTTACCTAGTCGGACTATTTGTCTCAGGTAAACATACTCGTCAACAACTTCGAGCTTAGTGCTCCCAACAAATACCGGCATAGGTGTAACATGGACATTGAACATGATCTTTGTTTTGTCCATGTTCATCTTAAGACCTATCCGTTGGAAGACACTATTGAGGTCATTGAGCATGGTGCTTAGGTCCTCCAGCGATTCTGCCATAAGGACTATATCGTTTTCAAATCGAACGTGAGTGATGTACTCGCCATTGATGTTGATACCGTATCCTTTCCAGTCCAGAAGCTTGAAAGAGTTTCGGGGATATAACGTCACCCTGTCTTACACCTCTCTAAAATTGGATAGGTTTCGTACTCTGGTTCTGTACTCGGATAGGCATCGTAGCCCTACTGTACAAACACTTCAGCACTTCGATATACCGAACCAAAAGTCAACTTGGCACCGCTGAAGGGACTGCAGCACCGCCCAAATTTCGACGGAATCAAAGGCTTTCTCATAGTCCACATACGCCAGACATAGTGGCAAATTGTACTCCTCGAACTTCTGTGCAACTTGCCGAAGGGTATGAATGTGGTCTATGGTGCTAAAGCCCTTTCGGAAACCGGCTTGTTCGAGAGGCTGGAAGTCGTCAAGTCTGCGCGCGAGACGATTCGTAATGACTCTCGAAAACAGCAAGTAGACGCGGCTCAGAAAGGAAATCGGTCTGTAGTTCTTCAAGAGAGCGTTGTCACCTTTCTTGAAGAACAAGACCACTGCACTTCTGTTTCACGCCTCCGGTGTAATGCCACCATGGAGGACGGAATCAAAGAGCTTCTGAAGGACTTCAAGTACCAGCTTTCCACCCGTTTTCAGCACTTTCAGAAGATCCGCTGTAATTCCATCCTCGAAATGGGCCTTGCCGTTTTTAAGAAGCTGGAGTGCCATTCAAATCTCGCTCAGACTGACGTCCGGGATATCTTCAGAATAGTGTCGGATAAGACTCGCTCTTGGATCATTACTCACATTTGCGTGTGGCTCCAACCACAGCTGCCCATAGAACCTCTCAATCTCACTCAAAATCTCAGTTGCCCCGGAAACGATGCTGCCACACTCGGTCTTCAGCTTTGACAGTTGGCTCTTTCTGGCATACAGATCTCTGGCAAAGACTTTGGAGCCTTGGTTCCGCTCAATCATTTCTTCAATACAAGCTGTATTGAAGTAGCGTAAGTCCCGCCGCATGCATTTGGAGATCTGTCTGTTCAGTTGCCTGTATGCTGTAAATCTGTTGAAGAATGTAGCTTCATCTCCCGTCTAACAGCCATGAGATTAAGAGTGTGATCGGAGAGTTTTTGTGCTCTTCTGCGGCGGGTCTTGCAGAACTTAGCTCCGACCGCATGGACAGTTTCCACGAGCTTGTCATTCATATCGTCCACTCCATTGCAGTTTTCTCGGCACTGAAAACGGTTTTGTAACTCGAGCTGAAAGGTTTCAGGACTTTGGAACAGAGCACGAGGGGGATGGAGCGTTGACTTCATTAGACGAGACCTCTCCAACTTAACGTTTAGGTTCAGTGTGCCTCTAACCATTCGGTGATCGCTACCAGTTTTCACCCTCGCAATCACGGAGACATCACTGAACAGTTGTCGTCTGGAAGTCATAATGAAGTCAATCTCATTTTTTGTCGAACCGTCGGGGCTCGACCAGTTTCACTCCCTGTGGGGCCGCTTCTGGAAGAAAGAGTTCATCATAAAGAGTCCCTCTTTCTCCATGAAGTCGGCCAGCTGCAGCCTTGGGTTCCGTTGCCCTATTCCAAATTTCCCTACCTCACCGTCCTCTCTTGTGCCTAGTTTTGCATTGAAGTCTCCCATTAACACCGTATATTGGGTTTTGGAGGAATGCATGGCTCTAGAGATATCCTCATACATTTCCTCCATCTCCTGATCGGGGTGTGCCAAGGTTGGTGCGTAAACCTGTATGACCTTCAGCGAATACCGTTTGGTGATTCTGAGTATAAGGTACGCAACCCTCGTCGACACACTCTCAATCTTTACAACGTTATTAACGAGAGACTTGTGGACGATAAATCCGACACCTCCTTGGGACAGATGGTCGCCCTCCCGGTGATAGAGCAAGTTGCCGGATTCGAGGATTACCGTGTCCTCCCCCTCTCTTCGGACTTCAGATAATCCTATAATATGCCAGCGTAACTTGTCTATCTCTTCTTCCAGCTCCACGATCTTCTCATTAGTCCTCAGGGTGCGTGCGTTGTACGTTGCCAGGTCGAGTCATCTAAGGTGGCAACCGAACCTCCACCGGAGATTCTTAGCACCCCCTGCCCCGCCGTTACCATGGTCGCCACCGTAGTTAGGAATAGTGGGGCCGCCGGGGACTGGGGGCCGTCTCTTTGTTACTCTCTTCATAGGGGGGTATTTGCCATAGTTGCCACGCTTGGCGAGCGGGTTGGCAACCACAGTTTTTTTATTGTAATTTCGGCTACTATCAGGAAGATGCTGCTGCCCAGCTTCTGCCTGTTTCCCTTTGTCGCCTTTTACGACACCCACGGGAAGATATGGGGTAGTGGATATTCTTGACCGCCACTACACGGATGTTATGTCATGTCATTGCGTAAACAATGTACAGATATGCGATAGCAGCAATCGCAGTTGATTTGCAGGCATTTATTGAAGAGTTCAGTTGTCTGTCTCCGAAAGTCATCATCAGATCTTTACGAACTTTAAATGGGACCATTTTGGAATAAATCTCATTCAAACAAAAAATTAATTTTGCACATCCGTTTGTATATGAAGACAAACATACGTAAAATAATACAAACATCCGAATTGAGAACCTCTGCCTTTTTTGAAGTACGGTTAAGAACAACGATAGCGTTACGACATTCCCCTTTATTGAAATTTGCATCGGGCTTGAAGCAATTAACCTTCACTGCCGGACAGGTACGACAAGGGATTCATAGCTATGACCTCTCAAAACCTTTATCAGTTTTAATAAATATTCAAAATAATATAAAATTTTATAAAATTACTAAACTTTAGGAACTTGTGTGAATGTAACAATTCACATTTTACTTACTCTCTGACGGTCTGAAGATATATAGCTCGTCAGATAGAGACAAATCGATGTTACGAATATACCATAATATCTGTGGCACATCCTAAATAAAAAAAAAAAAAATGAAACCATCTTTGAACTGTTATGTGTGTGTGTGTGTGCGTGTGCGTGTGCGTGTGCGTTTCCGTGTGCTTGTGCTTGTGCGTGTGCGTGTACGCGTGCGTGTGCGTGTGCGTTTGCGTGTGCGTTTGCGTGTGCGTGTGCGTGTGCGTATGCGTGTGCGTGTGCGTGTGCGTGTGCGTGTGCGTGTGCGTGTGCGTGTGCGTGTGCGTGTGTAAAATTTTGTTTTGTCACTTTTTCTTACGAATTCTTTCTTAGTGTACAAAAAACGGACACATTCCTTTCTTTAACCTAGTTACAACGATCTTGCAAACCACACTTTTCTCTAATCATACAATTCCTAAAACTATCTTTTACATTCACCCGTATTTATTTATTATTATATTTCTTAATGACCGTATTTCTATAGCATTAGTTTCAATCTCATGCTTCTTCTGCCGCACCCTACTTTCACTACCATAAATTAATATAATATCATAAATTGGTACATTTGCCTTTTTTGATATATTCTGACTAAAGACAACATAGCAAAGAGCCCAATTTACTCTGTGTCCTGCTTTCAGTCTACGATTTATATACTTGTGATATCTACCATCTCTGCTAAACATACTTCCTAAATACACACACAAACTCATCGAGCACTAGCTTGACCAACTCCCCTTTTATTCTTATTTCACATATTTTTTTTACTTTCTTCCCTTTCAAATACCATTATTTCCTTCTTACCTGCGTTTTTTTTCATTCTCCTTTCTTTTCATGTCCCGTATGACTTGATCATAGGATTCCGATTCTTCAACTTTCAAAGTTTCTAAACAACTGTCAATGAACAGGTTCAGCAGCCACAGAGATGTCACGCAACACTGTTTGACACCTATATGGGGGCCCAAACTAGTCCATGTACGGCCCGTGGATCCTATCACAAGCACTAGAGTTCCTCTAAAGAGATTTTAATGCATGTAACGTTGCTATTTCATGATGTAGTCATATGACGATATCATTAAATCTTTTTTCACCGCTAGTAGTGCTGATAGCGTATTTTTTAACAGAAACAGAATTTTAACAAAATCAATATCACTTTATGCCTTATTAATATAATAAATAAATGTTCGCTTCTATCGCTGATATTACTAGATAGTATAGGTTGGCTTTCATTATTTCATCTAATAATAGCGCCATCTACTTACTTCTAAAGAAACTAAAATGGTAAGTCACTGATAAAATTAAATAATAGAATGCTACTGAATATACGATGAATTGAAAATTCGTTCTTGGCATCATTGGATGTGTAATTACTAGGTATATGTGGTCAACAATCATGCAAAAGCTTAGTTTCAGTTTTTATGAATTGTATTTAAACAAATGCGAGGCCTATGTTGCTCGCCATGAGATTTCATCATGGCACAGAAGCAAAACGTGTACAATTACCTCGAGAATGAATCTGTTACAGAATAATTTTATGTCCTGACTTAACACGTGTCCGTTAAAGTGGTGAAGAATACCTCCGCGGAGAAACCTAGATGTCTGAGTAATTAAAATAGTCGTGGATATGTGAAAACCGTTACCACGCATTAAAGCATGCTGCTACTACTAACAGTCGGACATCGAAAGCGTCTAGCGGCCCTTAACTATTCGGGAACTATCCGCTAGGGTTGCCCTGTCACGCAAATAATTTAAAATGGTTCACAGTATATGGTCGTCTTTATTTAAAGATAAGGAATTCGTTTCATCATTTTCCGCATACACATAAATTTGTTTAAACGTGAAATAAAATAGAATCAAATTTTATTTTTTTATTAGTTCCCGTTCTGACAGTCCTAGCAATTTATTGTTTATGTCGGCTTTTCCGACAACATCAAGCGTGATGACTGACTGTATGTTCTTCTAAGGCTGTGGTAATGCAGTGAAAAAAATATAGTGGATATAAAATAAGTTGATTTATGCCCGAATAATAAACGTCATTCAATTTTAAAATTCCGTTAAGTCTCGTGCTGTCTCTATCACTTTAAGTCAAAGTGACTGTGACACCACGAGATTTAACGATATCTTAAAATTGAGTAGCGCTTGAGTATTTGGCCGTTAGAAATACAAAATCAACGTATTATTGTAAATTATCTAGGCATCACATTGTCCTTTATCAATTCATCATCATCATCATTACAGCATATAAAATGTGGAACTAAGGCCTACCCAGGTAGCTAAGTGGCTACTGTAGTCCATTGACACCGTTGTCATCTATGAGGACTAAGATATAATGTCTTACTGCAACCCAGCAGTGCAAGCTATTTGATAACAGAAATAGATGAAAGGATGGTACGGACCAGATGAACTCCTCGCAGAAAAGGATTTCATCTGGTCTGTAGGAGCCTATCACTTAGGCTCGTATTAATAAGCTCAAGTACACACTTGAGTACAATATTGAGGTTACGATCTTATTAATCAATATATTTCAAGATGCGGTTTATGTTTACGATATCAGCGGAGTGCCACACTGTTTAATAAACGAAACTCGACTCTCAAGTATGTGTACTTGAGTGCAAGTACCAGAACATTATTCCTAAGTACAGTGTTTTTAGGTACTGTTTTTATATGTTTATTAATTAGCAACGATCTTGAGATGCTGATATCATAATGAGGGCGTATCTATTGATTACGCACTTGAGTTCGTCGTTGAGTAACGTTTATTAATACGAGCCTTAGTAAGGTTCCCTCATGTCTTCCAAGCTGGTTAGGTAGGTTGATAAACGTAGTTTTTTATTTTTTTTATTATTATTTTGAGTTATCATCAGGAAAATGCTGCTGCCAATCTACTGTTTCAGTTTCCCTATGTCACCTCCTTTGACATCCACAGGATTATATGGGGTTTTCATATTCTCATATAATTAGATTTTAGTCACACTACAAAACGTGAGCCACAAGAACATAACACAGATAAACCATTAACGTGAAGCTATTTAGCAAATAAAATGTTATAATTTAAAATGAAAAAATTTGTACTGCCGACTTCAATATAAGTTATTAAGAATAACTCAAAAACTATTGGTCTGACCTTGATCAAAGTCATATGGGACCACATGAGGAGCACCAGCTTTTAAATGAAAAAATAATCATTGAAATCGGTACACCCAGTAAAAAGTTATGAGGTAACACACATAAAAAATACAGTCGAATTGAGTACCGTCTCCCTTTTGGAAGTCGGCAGAAAATCCGTATCATTCTACAAATGGTTTAAAATCTATTTTCAATATCGAATGCATACATACTGCAAATGGATACTTTGCTTAGTGTATTGGTTTCGAAAATGTATTTAAATAAAATCTACAACAATTTTTCCTATACTCAATAATAGTTGAGCAAATATATACAAGGCTTACATACTTAGTATATTTACTTGATAACTTTCTTGACATTTTCAAATATGTTAAAAATAAATATAGTGAATATTTTTATTACTTATAGTTCATATAACGCATCATCATCATAATTTCAACTTTTCTAAGTGCACTTTTTTATAGGATTGCGTGACAAACGAGCACACAGTCCACCTGATGGTAAGTGGTTTCTGTGACCCATAGACATCTACATTTATCCTCAATAAAGAATCAAAATTCTGATGCCGTCACCCGTGAGGACTAAGATGGAATGCCCCTATTCCAGTAAAATGGGTCTCTGTTTCTCTACACTCACCATACGAAACACAGCAGCATTAAGCTGCTATTTTACGCTGGTATTCTGTGAGAGCGTGGTCCTTCCTCGGTCGAGCTGACCTATTTGTGTTACAACTATACCAGAAATATATCTGCAGCATGGCTTTACCACGTATAAATTTCCCTCGTCGTCTCTTATAAAACCCGCCTGACCTTATGGAATCCTTGTATTCATCAAAAGAAAAGATGAAGTAAATAAAAATATTTAGAAGTTGCAATCATAATGATCCAATATACGCAATGACATATTAATGACCTGTTATATACGAGTATATTCAAACTAAATAAATATTTCATACTATTTCAAATATAATTTTCAATAACTTTGAAATAAATAAATAGTGATTAAAATAAAAAATAATTTTATTGTAAAAAGTGAGGGATGCTATATCAGATATTTTTATGATGATGCTAATTTTACAAACATTTTTTACAAAAATATTTACAACAAATTACGTCATCACCCCATGCTCTTTTACAATATTTTTTTTTATGTTGATCACTATTTTCTTATTTTAAACTTATTGACAATTATTTTCTACTTTTTAGTTCCGTTATTCAAAAAGCGTGTTTGTTAGTTTTCTTAAACTATTATTCTTTATCTATTTTGAGTGCGGCTAATTAAAAAAGCGTGTTTTTTTTTAACGAAGTTCTTTTACGCGGCTTACAGTAGTTTGAACTGGTAGCAATCGTAGTTGTTTTATGAATTATTCGCAAATCCTAAGGATCCTGGCAGGGATAATGGGACAAACTGTTGAAATTATTGCATTGTCGTCGGTCCTTGATAAGTGTGCGAAGTTTCAAATCAATCCGACGTTTTGAAGGGGATAAAAATTACATTCAAAAACTCCGTTACATAGATACACAAAAACATACCAAGATAATAAAAGCGTGTTAAAAACACTAAGTTCAATCCA
Organism: Parnassius mnemosyne; assembly: GCA_963668995.1. NCBI lineage: Eukaryota > Metazoa > Arthropoda > Insecta > Lepidoptera > Papilionidae > Parnassius > Parnassius mnemosyne. The sequence continues at coordinate 10,330,779 of CAVLGL010000159.1, forward strand.
AATAATATATTATATTTGTTTGAATTAGTTTTAGGAGTGTCTTCGTTAATACTACTTCATCTATCTTCACTTAATTGTTTCATGTATAGTGTTTTAGTTTCATCGAACAATGTTGTAAAATGTTAATCACTTACCCACGCTATAAAGTTAGTATAGCTTGACCCTTTAATTTGTTGAACAATAAACACAATTTTGGTGTCGGTCGCTTAAATAAGTCAAAATTAAATTCTTCATAAAAGTGCAAATAAAATATTTTTTAAATTTAATATTATGTTTTATTTTCACATTTATAGTATTATACTGGGTAGTACGACCCCTTTTTGTTTTCCCATGTGTCACAGCATTCACTCACATCGTCACTCAGCACCTATAAAGACACCTTAAAAGAAATATGTAATGTATCGTAACGTTACATTAAAAAAAACAACTATGTCAAAATCACAATAATTTACGTGAAATAGTATCGGTAAAAACGCCTGTGACAAAAAAATCCAACGGTGATTTTAAGTTTGCAGTTTTGCTAATTTAACGCGGAACACACAAAATTGTCAAAATCAGAGTGAGATATTATTTATAAACTGTACGAGTATTTTAAACTCTTATTAAAGTTAAAATCTACTAAATCTAATTTTATTAATAACTTCATATTTGTATATTAAAAAAAAAACAACAATTTAAAAACTTACGAATATCGGAAACTATCGGTGATTTTAATCGGACCGTTTTCATTCCCCAGCGGACACATCAATTAGTAACATGTGCTACTAGCCTTAAATTTTAGAAGGTGGCGAGGGATAAGCCAAGCGAGCTATTTAAGTGCATGTTGGGAATTGTTCATAAACATAAAACTGTACTGGAACTGGCTTTAAACTCGCAGTCACATTAATTAAACATTATGTGTACGTACATTGTATATATCTAATCTATACAGTTTTTATTACAAGATTACAAATTACAAAATAAATACACATATAAAAATAAAAATAAGAACTAAACAAATGACGAAATACAAATACATACAATAAATAATTAAAATGAAAACACTAATAAACTACTACACTTTAATTCCTTTCGTCCCTACACTATTTCTGGTATCAAATGTTGGAAATAACCGATGTGAACATTATTCTAGATTCTGTATAAAATTAACAAAAATTATGAGACCATATTAAGTGCCTATAATAAAAAGGTGCAACGATATTTTATTTTGCTTGCACGCATATACGAAACCATCGAAAAAAAGTGAAACGTCTGAAATTTCTCTGTCTTTATCAAATTCAATTTAATTTATATTTTTAACTTCCGACATTTCAAGTGTTTTGCACCATGCTTGTTTTACCGCTATGAAGTGACGAGTAGTTTTATTAACTGTGTAGTGTTTATAAAAATAGAAAAAATCATTGGTGATCGATTCATTTACACTGCCAGTCTCTAACCTTTTGGTATTTTGGTATTAATATTAGAAATACTCACAGGTCTTACTTTTCTAATGGCTAAAATGTATAATTTACGCTTTTTGTACAGTCAGTAGGGTAGTGTAGCAATGGACCCATAAATGCTAACAGCACCAATATTATCAGAAACCACAATAACATTAGTTTTATCAATATCTTATATATAATAACGTCGCAATTATTTAATATGTAATTTATCTGATACTTCTTTTATGTTTGAGAGTCTGTCTGACTAGATACCACCTCATACATTTTCAACAGGGCCTGATTTACCCACAGGTCTAGAGCCTAGGACTCAAAGACCAAGAGATTGCTGAGGTTATATTTGCAAGTACCATAAAAATTTAATTTGTTATATTATTCTCAATAAATAATAGAGAAATATAAGTTGAATTATTAGGTCCCTTTCGTCTTTCGTTGACTGAATCGCTGAAGAGTAGGTGTCACTACGTTTTAGACTGGCTGTGACCTCTAATTTAATTAGTTCTTACAGACCATTATGGAAATACTTGATAATAATTTTTAAAAAGAAATATTTATACACAGTAATATTAAAACGCGAAATATATCAGTCTGTTACCTTTTTACACATGCTGAACATATTTCGATAAAACAAGGAGATAGACTAACTAAATCCTCAGGAAAGATCTTTTACCACGGGAAAATATATTATGCTCACAGAAAACTTTAACTTAATATGGGCGAAACCGCGGGGCGGAAAGCTAGTGAAATATAAAAATCTAGTAAGTACAGTCGTGGGTCTAGGCAGTCATGGGCAGGCCAGTAAAGAGGGGGGGAGGGCATCACAGTTAGCTTAGGGCTGTCAGAACCCTAAATAAGGTGCTTTTCTAGCAGCGAGCGACAGTGAGGTGATTTTTTTTACTTAAAGTTTACTTTAAATTTTCATAGGTTGAAGAAGCTACATATCATCAAGGACTATTTGCTCGTCCTTGAATATTTAAAAAAATATTTCACATAAGATCTGATCGGACACATACAATTATCTTGCCCAATTCAGGTCAGGTCAGTGAGTAGTGCTGCCGCGTAAATTATGACAACGGATGAAATAAATAAAGGAGTTATTATAATAAAAGAGAGATAAAAAAGAAAACGTAAGCCATTTCGTAAGACTTTATATCCCAAATAAGAGGCTCCATACTCTTATTAAAATGATCACATTATAATTTTATGTAGAGGACCAGTGTTGCATATATTATCTAGCAGACGGCTACCCAAAGGATAAAATAAGGTCGTATCGAAATTGATTAAATTTTGTACACTAATAATTAATTTCTTAAATAAAATATAGTGTAAAGTAAACGGAAAACCTGCCGTATCGTGGTGACGTGGCGAGAATCCACTGCCCGATATCATACCATCGTCGTCCACTTCCCTTTAGTATGGGCGACAAGGATGATGGACGACTTCGTTTGGGTAAGTACCATCCTAAACATTCATAGACATACAGGTTTCCTTGCGATATTTTCTGTCACCGCCGACCACGTGGTAAATTAACTTAAGATTGTATTTAAACATAATGATTTCTTATATTTACGCGAACAATACACATTGAATAAAACTATGTTTACAGATTTTATCGCGTTTAATTTACTTATTTTAATTCTCGACATTTGGGGTTTGGATTTTGAACCAAAAATTAATACTCATAAACTGAAGCTAGCCGATAACTATCGGGACGTCAAACATCTCAGTCCCCCCCGTGTACTGACTGCTGTAAAGCACCCGAAACGTCGGAAATTAAAATAAGTAAATTAATCGCGATAAAATCCGTATACATAGCTTTATTCAACTGTATTTAAACAACCTTATTCGAGCCGGCAGGGATCAGTCCCAGACTGCTCGCATACTTTAAAATTTACGTCTAGCGCTTAACCCCACTTCCACGACTCTCTAAAAGTTATACAATTTTCTATTCCGACAAATTTGTTGCTGATAAACTTTTTAGCATTTTCTTTTTTAATTGCCTACTTCACTGTATAAAAAGGTTATTATAGTATAAATGAATTACATGGTTGATAATAACCCCTGGGAATGAGGTAGTCGCTTCTATGATGAGTTTCTAAAATAAATTTTGTAAATAGTTTGTAATCATTTATATTGTAAAATCTAAGTCCTGCTGGGTTTCTTTATGGTCCTTCCCAGGACAGAGGGTTTTTTTTGCGAACCAGTTCTTTAGTAAAAAATGTCTTTCAATAAGAATTACACATGTAATCTATATTGAATAAAAAATTATTCTATTCTATTCTACTATTACAAGAAAAAAGATGGAGGAAAGCAGATTTCACTTGTATATTCATTTCGGAATTTCAGAACTACATAGACAAGACGATGCTCGGAGTTTCACTGCATGATAAAATGCGTAACAAAGCTATCCCGTAGTTAGGACAAGGATTACAATGAACAAACAAGTAACTAGAATAGCCCTACGGACATCAAAGCCGAAATGACAATGGACCGACATTGTAGCTCAAAGAACCGACAGTCAATAGGGAATAATAATGTTTCAGCCTTGTACTGACTCGCAGTGTAGGGCGACCAGCACTCGCTGGAAGGACTATGTGATAAAACGGAAAGGCAATGGATGAATGAAAATGACACGGGACCAACTTATTAATTTTATCAGGATTACATAATAGACTAAAAAATATACATCACCTAATTTTCACCTCTTCCAAGTTCCAGTCCAAATCAGTCCACGGCTGGGCATGTGTATCCCCTGCTGTATCCTTAACTCAATCACCAAACTTGGCAGGCAAAGTCCCATAACTTTTTTAATCGATGAAATCGAAAAAGTATATAAAATCAAATATCCTTATAAAAAATCCAAAACTAACAAAATTAGATCACGTAGTGGCAAGTCCTACAGTACGGCCAGGAAGCATGCAACAAATTAACTGAATCCAATTTCCAGAACTTAAACGTATCTACGTGAGGTTGCTTTGCTCCACGGAATTAAAAGTTTGAACTGACTCTAAAATGTCCGAAGTATTTTTGTTAACCCATGTAATTAACTTAATACAATGCAATTAAAACATTGGCAAATTATTGTAGATGTTACAATGCAGTCCATTCATATTTTTTGTTTGTTATGTAGATATATAGCAAGCAATAAAAAAACATTAATTTACATAACAAACATCAATTACTTTGAAAATCGATTGAAAAATAAATGAAATACAGCAGTTTTAGTATAGTAGTCCCAAAAATGCGCAAATCAAAATGTCCATCATTTTAATCCGCTGTGAAGTCATCTGGCCAACGAACGAACTGTGCAGAGCGCCGAACTCCTATCAGTTAGTAGTGCACTGACTTAAAAATATATCACACAAATATTTTATCTGTATCTGTTGACGGCCTTGTTAGTCTAGTGGTCATAAAATCAAATATCAGCTGGTGATAAAAAAAAAATTAAAATTATTAAAAATAAACAAGACTGTGAGCTACTACAAGAAGATATTAATAGATTATACTCATATTGTTCAAATAATCTATTGTTCTTAAATATAAAAAAATGTAATGTTATAACATTCAGCAGGAAAAACAAACCTATAGAATTTGATTATAAAATAAATAATGAATCGATAGGTCGAGTAACCGAGTTGCGGGACCTGGGCGTATATTTGGATCAAAAATTAATACTTAAATCTCATATTGATAAAATAGTTAACAAGTCCTATAAGATGCTTGGATTTGTCTTACGAATTACTAAAGACTTTAAAAAATCCTCTACTCTAATTATTTTGTATAACTCATTGGTCCGCTCAATATTAGAATATTGCTCAACAGTTTGGAATCCTCAATATTACATTTATATAGAGTCAATTTAAAAAATTCACAATAAATATCTGAAACATATCCAATTTAGATCAGCCGGTGATGCCCCTATTTCGTGTAGATTAGCCTCTGACCTAAAATCTCGTCGTACTGCTGACAGTAGATCCCTGAGGATCAGATGTTTTTATATAAAATCATTCATAATAGGGTCGACTCCATACCACTTCTCAGTGAAATAAATTTCAGATGCCAAAGGATAAGTGCTAGAAAGAAACTTTTATTTTGTACTTCTACAATGCGCACTAAATATGGCAAGAACAATTTCATAACTCGTGCATGTAATTCTTATAATAACATTTTTTCAAATGTTGATGTATTTTCTCTGTCATATGGACAGTTTAAAAAGGAAATTGAAACTGTAATGGGTAATAGTTAAAATTTATATTTCACTTTAATATTACATTTTACTTTAACTTAATTTTTTATAACGCATTTTATAATGGCAGAGCACTCTGCTCTCCCAAAATCTCATGGCCGGAGCGCCAAGGCGGCGGTACGGCCATTTATTACAAGAAGACACTTCATTGCTCTCACATTTCTACTCCGCAGCTTACCAACATGGAAGCCACGGTATGCAGGCTAGCTATTACTAGACATCAGTCGATCGTCATAGCCTCCTGTTACATCCCCAGTGGAACCCTCCCCCTCAAAAAAGATTTTGAGGCTATTTTATCTCTCGGCAATTCAGTCATTATGTTTGGAGATTTTAACTCCAAGCATACTGAATGGACATACTGTCCTACCTCCCATACTAGCAAGAAACTGTTTGATATCACGCAGTCTCTTGACATTACAGTCCACAATCCCCTCGGTGCTACACACTATCCCGATAACACCGACCACGCTCCCGACGTGCTAAACTTTGCGTTAGTCAAAGGAGTTTCCCTCAATCTCAGGGCAATCGAAACACTAGACGATCTAGGATCCGACCCCTGACCTGTCTCCCTCATTCTTGGCCATCAGCCACCTCCCTCAACATCTTCCACGAAAACCACTAATTGGAAGGGCTTCAAGGAGTCCCTAGCTAAAGCTCTGGACTCATAGGACTCCCCCATCTCCCTCCTGTCGGACTTAGACAGTCCCGAAAAAATCGACACCGCGGTCGATTCACTCTCCACCCTTATTAAATCCTCCCTTAAGGAGAATGAAAGGGTCGTCCCGGTTGCTAATAATGATGGGCTTTCCCCTACATATAAGCAACATATTGAAAGCCAAGAGAGCTGCTTTCCGGAGAGCAGCAATCTATCCCACCCCCGAATATAGGCGTACGGCCAATCGTCTTCAACGAGAAGTCCGTTTCCGCCTCTCCGAACTTCGAGACCTCGAAAAGAGTAAGCTCATGGAGAATATCTCTCCCTTCTTATACAGCGTACTATCAGATGGCAAGTGCCCTCCACATAGACGCTATCATCCACACTCCCCTCTCTCCCGTCCCGACGGTTCGGTTGCCTTCGAGGATGAGGAAAAGGCTGAGTGCTTTGCAGATAGCATTGCCGCAGAATGCTCTCCTAGCTCTCAACCCATCGACCCCTCACACATCCAGGCAGTAGAGGATGAGGTCCGCCGCCGAAACTCACCTCATACAGCCTCTGACCCTATCACTGTGTCCAATGATGAGATTTCATCCGTCATCAAAGGACTTAAGCCCAAAAAGGCTCCGAGCGCGGATGGCATCTCCAACCAAGCCCTTAAACACTTTCCTGAGCAGGTGTTACCATTTTAACTATTATCTTCAACGCCTGTTTCAATCTTAGTTATTGGTATTCCCAAGCCAGGAAAGCCTCTCAATCTCCCCTCCAGACATCGTCCCATTAGCCTCCTAAGGCCATGGGCAAACTCTTCGAAAGAGTCATCCTCACTCGCATGAGGCTCAATCTGTTTCCCACAGACGGTGACCCTCTTGTCATCCCCCATCAATTTGGTTTCCGAGCGAAACATGCTTGTCCCCATCAAGTTCACCATATTGTGGAATATATCCTCAGCGGTTTTTAGCCTCGTCGTCATAAGAGCACTGCGGTCTTGTTCGAAATTGCATAAGCTTTTATTTTATTTATTTATTTAAGACAGAGGCAATTACAATAATACATGTTCACAAAACATAATATATAAGCTTAATTATTAAATGTAAAACCTATTAAAGACAGCCACAACATGCTTTACAAGAAGAGTAGCACTGTATAACATAAATTACAAAATATTACAAACATAACCTTAAAATAAATCAAAAACCAAGAAATACCAAAAATATAAAAAATATATAAACTAATAAACTGAGACACCTTAAAACAATACAGGGGAAAAAACACAATAATCAATTAAACCAAATAACAAAATTAATACATAAGGAACTCTTAAATATTATCTTTTAAGTTCTGTAGCACTGTTTTTTTTAAAAGAGGACAAAGAATTGCTTAAATGTCCACAGAATCCGACATCAAATTCAGGAAGCGTGACATTCTAACTAAACTTAAACTTTCGATAGAGTCTGACATGAAGGCCTTATCTACAAACTATATAGAATAAGTCGCCTCGATGGTTTAGTACGTCTCGTGGCCTCTTACCTGTAGCATCGTACCTTTCGTTTTAGACACAAAGGCACGCTCTCTTCTCAGCGCCCCATCAAAACTGGTGTCCCTTAGGGCTCAGTACTTGCTCCACTCCTCTTTATCCTGTTCACCAACGACATTCCCATCCCGTCGAAAGGTGTTCAGCTCTCCCTCTTCGCAGACGACATTGCTCTCTACTGTAAAGGTACCTGGCTAGCTTTCATACGGAATAAGATCCAAAAGTCAGTTGATGACCTAGGAGCTTGGTTCCAAAACTGGCGCATCGATGTGAACCCGGAGAAGAGCTCCACCGTTCACTTCGATTATAAACGACGCCGTCTCAAAAACACTCCACCAATACGTATGCTAGGGACCCCTGTCCCCTAGCATACGTCTGCCAAATATTTAGGCGTCACCCTTGACACGAGGCTCACCTTCAAGCCCCATGTCAAAAGAGTAACCCGTCACGCACGATTCTATCTGAGTAGGCTCAACAGTATGCTGGGCCGACACAGTAAAATGTCCGTCCGTAACAAGCGAACCCTTTATAAGGTCTGTATACGACCAGTCATATCTTACGCGGGTTCTATATTCGCTCACGCTAACTCCAAAGTCAAAAATGAACTCCAAATAGTTCAAAACCTCTTTTGTCGTCGACCTCCATCGGGACTTAGAGCTCCCTACAATCCAAAAATTTCTAAAAACACTCTCTGAGAACTTCTTCAAACCCTCAGAGTTTCACTCCAATCATATTATTCATGAGGCAGCTACTTATGCAGCCCCACTCACCTCTCGCTATCGAGTCCGCAGGCCGAGAAACTCCCTCTCGGACCCGCCTAATAAACTTTCAACCGACCTGAACTGCCTCCTGGCGGCTCAGCCCGACTCTTCTTAAATTTTCCCTAGTAGGCTCTCCCTCAGCGGCTCTTTGTAGCCGCCTGCGCCCTCTATTCCCAAAAGAGGGTCGCTTCCCATTCGGCAGAGAGGCCTCAAAGAAGGCCACTGCCCATCCCCCATAGGTGGTTTTTAGTGGGTATCACTTAGGGTCCCTTCCTTTTAAAACATTAAAATTAATGTTTTAAAAGCATTTTTTTAAGTAAGGTTGATACGAGCACTCAGTGCACCTGATGGTAAGTGAATGCTGTGCCATAGAGACTATCTATATTTTTATCCTCGAATAAGAATCGAAATAATATAATCAAATAAAGTGTGTAGTGGCATTGCACTAATATTCACTACCCCATATTGTCTCATGGATGTGGTAAGAGGTGACAGAGAGAAACAAACCAGGTGATGTGCAGCATCCTCTTCTCAACAACACCTAGAAAATAAAAAAGACTGTGGTTGTCCACCCGCTTGCCAAGCGCAAACCCAATGGCCAATATCTTCTATATTTTTATAAAGCAGAAAAGCAGAATTACTCAAGACACCTTTGTAACCATAGGAGAAATTAGGTATATCCGGTAAATTAACCGATTGGACTTTAATACGCCAGACCTACATAACAAAACTTTAACACTATAAATAATTATTTTTTTTATCATTTTTAGTACATATTTGTGTTACTTATAGAAACACAAAGTTATCAAAAATGTTAATAAAACCAAACAATACACGATCATAACTTGATCACAAGCGAGCAGAGCCTAACGTTGGCAGCACATGGCGTAGTCGCAGGGAGCCGGACGCCACGCCTGTTTTTCAAAGTGGCCATTAAAAAAACTTTAATCACTTCGTCAGTTCATGACGGAATTTAATATTTTATATTGTTAAATACTCGTTTATTTAAATTTCATGTACTGTTTTATTTATATATTAATAATTGTATCATGTAGTTGATGCTCATTGCATAGTTGAAAGCATAATATTTGATAAATTATTACATCTTATAATTTAAAAATAAAATATGAAATAGTATCTCAAATCTCAATACATAGTCCGTTCTCTATTTTAAGTGAAATTAGATGTTTTTCATTTACATTTAATGCTCAGAGGAACTATTCTACACTTAATATTTATTACAAATAAGTAAAACACCTCTTCAAAAAACAAAAAAAGTTTAAAATAATTTCGAATATTAATAATAATTTAATAGCTTCTTGAGTCGAAATTTTAATTAAACGTTGTTTTATTCGATATTTTTTTAATACGATTATAACCTTTTAAGTTTATTAATATAAACTCAAGATATAACTCGAAATTCGTCTGATTAGTTTCATTAAAATTTTATCCCACGATTATAGATGGAATTTATCTTCAAATTTAAATGGGTTCACTCTACCTTTTTCTCAGTCAATTCAAAATATACATTTGAATATGTTCATTTAACTACAGAAACCATGATGTTATAAAATGTATATATAAATATATATTTAATTATTATACTAGTATTTTGGCATTCTACGTGTAGAGTCCTTAACCCTAGATAGCTAACCTTCTGGTGTACTCTATTTAAATGTAAAACGATGACGGGTATTTGAAAAACTTTTTTTTCATGAAATGTAAACGTAATCAAGCTGTTGTTGTGCATTAAAGTTGATTAATAGGATTGACAATAAAAATACGTTTTGAGAATTGATCTTATGTATTTACGTTTATAACTAGAGTAACTTTTCTTAGACGTATAAAAAAAAGATTTTTTTTATAATTAACAGTTTTAACATGCAATATCAACAAAAATATAATATGACATTCAGTCTTTTGGTTACACATGGCACTTAGGAACATAATAGGTAATTATAACATAAAAGTAATTATTTCTCTTTGGCACATGTCACAATTTTATGTTCACCACATTATAGCCACCTTACAGTTTGCGCAAATACTTTTAGTCATACGCTTTTCTTGTAGTGACACTTGCCACATGTCTTTCTTTTGCTGTTTTCTCCCCTTGAAGAAGTTGATGACTCTTCTTCATCAATAAAAACTTGGTCTGATGGCTGCAGGCCTTGACTACTGGTTGGTAGTTGCAGAGAAATAACTCTCCTGATTTTTTCTTTTACTTGGGTTGGCATCGTTCTTTTGGCCAGCCTGACCTTTAGCCAAGGCTCTACAAATTGAAAATGAAGTGTTTTCATAAACTCCCTTCGTAGAACTATTTTTCGTCCTGCCGTTAATAAATTGTGAGAATGTATAATGTAGCTATTGATCGAAGCAATATTGATCATTCCGTAGAAGATTGACATTGGCCATCTACTAGTTTTTCGGCTACTCGACATATTAGAGCACATCTGATCGAAAGTATCTACTCCTCCTTTAGTAGAATTATAAAATTCTATGATATGTGGGTTTTTAGAGCATGTATTTACAGTACCATCCTCATCGCAGGACGATAACAAGTATATAACTTACGATGGCTTGGGCTTGAAGGACAGCAAAGTAAGAGGTCCGTCGTAACAGAATATTGAAGAGTTAACTGGTATGGTTCTGCTATTTTTTAATTCTTCAGGAATCTCTCTTTTATTTGCTCAAAGTGTTCCAATGATCGTCAATTTATGTGGCTCAAATTGTAGGCTTTTTGCTAGAGGAATTGATGTAAACCAGTTATCGGTTGTAACATTCCTGTTTGAACCGCGAATTGTGTGCGTCAACTCTTTTACTAAACATTCACCTAAAGGCAAACCTCCACAGCAAAGTAAGAGGTCCGTCGTAACAGAATATTGAAGAGTTAACTGGTATGGTTCTGCTATTTTTTAATTCTTCAGGAATCTCTCTTTTATTTGCTCAAAGTGTTCCAATGATCGTCAATTTATGTGGCTCAAATTGTAGGCTTTTTGCTAGAGGAATTGATGTAAACCAGTTATCGGTTGTAACATTCCTGTTTGAACCGCGAATTGTGTGCGTCAACTCTTTTACTAAACATTCACCTAAAGGCAAACCTCCGGTATTAGTCCCTTTTCCCAAGTATGGTTTAGCATTTACCATGTAATAGGTTCCACTATCGCACATCATTTTAATTTTAATCCCATACTTAGCAGGTTTATTTGGTATGTACATACGAAATTTGCATCTGCCTCGAAAGCCCAGTAATTGCTCATCTACTGTAACATTAGTCCCGGGAACATAATTATTGTTACATTGTGTTATAAGCATATCCCAAATTATTCTAATGGGTGTAAAAAGATCGCTCTGGGATCTTTGCAGCCGCTGATTTCTGTCATCAAACCGTAAATATCTTAGGAGAAAATCGAACCTTTCTCGGCTCATAACAGCAACGTATGCAGATCCACAATAGATCGAACTGAATAACTCGTCTGAAGTTAAATGATTCTTTTAGAGCAGCACTCCAAATAAGAAGGCCCACCAGCGCCTTTAAAATATTGTATCACTTTGTGTTGAGGTCACAGTCTGATACATGGATTTTTTCACAGCTATTTCGACGTTCGTCCATTTGACGATCTCCTCGTAAATTTCATTTGTGAAAAACTTATCAAAGCAAGATATTTCACTCGTTAATCCTCTACATGAACGGCTAGATCCCCTTGAAGTATGCACCTCGCCGAGGTTCTAGTTGAAGTGTTCCCTTTACTTGTAGACCAGACATACCGGTTTTTACCACGTATGTTCCCTTGAGGCAGTTGTATGATACTGCTTTGTGAGGTTTCTGAAGGGGCAGTATCTGAGTTACTTGACATAATTCGATGTACGGTTAACGATATTTCATTGTGTGGACTTACATGTCTTTCTTCAGAATCCGAAGGTTCATAATTTTCATCACTTTGGACATCATCTTCCACCACAAAATCTTCGATCTCACTGGCAGAACCATCATCCATGACATCGTCACTAAGCTCTTAGTTTAGCAGATTTATTATGCTATCTTCATTTAGCGACGACATGGTAAAAATCTAAAAAGAAAGACAACTTACGTCAAAAATATATACGCACACTGAAATAAAAAAGTGAACACTAAAGCTAACCACCCGTCGAAACGACGGGCAAAAGCTACATACTCGTATCTTAAAAAATATGGCACTTACCTGTTCAATGCGTGTGTCACTACAACGGCCTTACTGGCGACTGAGTTGACTTAAAGAGCTAAGACATTCGGACACGTTAAAAAAACAGCAATATTACTTCTCACTGCCCGTCGATTCGACGGAGGTTAGCTATCTAGGGTTAAGGGTGAATGCAGCAATATTTTGATCCTTAATCGCTGATAAATTTATATATCTCTAAGTCACAGCACCCACTTACCACTTACTGGTGAACTGTATGCTCATTTGTTACTTACTTTTATTATAAAATCTTTTATTATAAAATGTCTGTTAAATACTTAAAAAACTAACAAATAAAATATGTTGAATTTTTCTTCGCCTATTTGTATTAAACTAGTCCCCTATAGTACTTAAAATATTCAACATATTCAATCGGTTTTATGGAAATGTGATTGTGAAATAGGAAAACTAAGCGAAGTGCCCACTCGGTATATCCATTCGGATATTGGAAACAAATTTGCAATAAAAATGTATTCACGTATATATTTAGTAATTTCTCTGACTTTTACATGAGCTATATTTCATTACGTAAGTATAAGGAAAATATAAGACATATTTCAAAAAGTATTTTGTGATAATTTGTTGTTCATTAAATTTAATGTATCATTTGAGGGCACTGTGAGCTCATTCTGCATAGATCGGATAAAAATAATAATTAATTGCTGTAAAGTAGCCTGGGTTAATTATAACATCAGACGTCAACGAAGCCCTCGTAATCATGGGTGCTACAAATCACCCGTAACGTCGGGAAATAAAAATAGATTAAATAAGTGTAATAAAACGCATTAAAATCCATCAAACTAACTAATTTATTTCTCAGAGCTTAGCCCCAGTGTCGGACTCAAATTCATTTGTTCAAACAGTAAAACTGCACTTGGTAAAAACAACAGTTTTCAAATACTCTAAACAAATCGACATAAATTGATTGTTAGAACAGTGTTTGTTGTTAGTATAGAGTTACAGTCGTTTGTTCCAACCGCAACAGCCTTTCAATGATGCAATAAACATATTTAACCCGGACAGTTTGTAACAGTTAATACCAAGTTTGATTATTTTGTATTGTTTAGATGTACACCCACAATCAAAATTTAGCCCTACTCTATGCTTATAGGTTATATAATATGCAATTTATTTATGTGTCATAATATAAATGTATTTCAGATAAAATACTAACACATTTTATATTAATGTTGCGCAGACAGTGTATTTATATGTATACGGATATACAACACACTACCATATAGTCTCATAGAGTCGGATACGATACACAAGCATTCCCACATTCGGCCAATCTGTAAATTTCTCTATTCTTAGACAACATCAAATGAATTTTAATTCCGTCTACATTAATATACAAACAGTTAATAATATCACTAATCATAACCTACATAAATAATTGTAGTTAAAAATAAAAAATGAACTAATCAAAACATAAATAAAACTTCTAAACATTCATTTGTACCCATGAGCAGACTCTTATCTCGGTCTCAGTCCCAGTATCGTTAAAGTTCCAGGCTATATATATATATATATATATATATATATATATATATATATATATATATATATATATATATATATATGTATACGTCTCACTGCTGAGCACAAGGCTCCTCCGCGCCGCCCTAATGAGTGTTGGCGAACTTCTGGGAATGTCTTTGTAATAAATTTTTTTTAATATTCCTCAAACATGCAGGTTTCCTCGCGATGTTTTCCTTCACCGCCGAGCACGTGGTAAATAAGCACTTAAAATTGCAATTAACAATTTTATTGGTGCCGGTGGGGATCCAACCCGGGTTGCTCGCGTACTATGAAAACAGTGAGCGCTTAGCCCCTTAGTTAACACACACACACACACACACACACATATATATATATATATATATACACGCACGCACGCACACACACGAGCACGCGCGCGTACTCACACAAACATTTTTTAAAACTTACTTTTTTTGAATTGAAAGAAAGAAAGTGTATTTGCCATATGCCAGTGCATTGTTGTAACCCCACCTGATAGCTGAAGTGATAATGATCCTTCTACGCAGTAAATCGCTTAAAATTGCAGTGGATTAGCTAAAAAGTCTTAATCATCGTTGCCTAAGTCTACGGACGGGCTGGACGTACACTAATATAAGCGCGTTTGATCCCCGCCCCGCCGACAGTTGCTGGCATTAAACTGAAATTAAAGAAAAAATAAAAAAGCGAGTAAAAACTATTTCGCAACACCTTAAGGCATTGTTCAATATCTTAGCTCGACGACTACGGAAACTTTGTTAGTAATGAACTTCTTACTCAAGGTGTCGTGGAAGTTCAAAACAATTACATTCAAAACTCTCCTGGCCTTAATAAGAATTCTTTGTGTTAAAAGAGGTTTTTTGTCCGGAGTTTTACTAGAATTAAACGACGCTTAAATGAATAATGTTTTTTGAGAATCAAATTATTAAAAAGTCAAATAATTCAATTAAAATAGCAAAGAATACAAATCTTTTTTTAAAAATTAAATAAAATCCCAATATAAATGTGAATACGAAACCGACACGAAGACCAGAACTCTGGTCCGAATTCAGCCCGCATGCCACGAGAGACGCACATTCATCGATCAGGTCCAGCACGAGCCACACCCACTTGGTTAAAGGTAGGCACCTTTAACCAAACGGTATTCGCTGAAGATTCACGCATCAATATTAGCACACCCCGATGACGAGGTGTAGGCAATGTATGAGGATATCTTACGACCCATAAATACCTCCAACACTCATTACACGGTGTAAACGGAAAACTTTGAAGCAAAACTAGCCACAAAGGAAGACGATGAACTGAGAGTGGGTAGCTTTGGAAATGAAGAAAGGAACTCAATTTTTCACCAAAGTTAGTGACGAAAGTCTTTAGGGATATTTATTATTGTGGTTACATATTTCCCTTTTTAATTTTATTCTATTTTTATCCTAGTCGCTTGTCCGTAAAACCGTAAGTTCACAAAGTCAACTACCACTTACCATCAGGTGGAATAGTGGTCAAGCACTGGCAAATAATTGTAAATAAAATAAGACCACTACAACGCTAGTATTTATATATCAACTACATTTAATAGTGAAATATTAAAATAACAAACCATCGCAAGTTTGTCATATCAGTTACTTGAATCCAAAGAGTCAGTAAATCCTTCGTGTGTTACAAAAAGTTAAATCTTTTAAGCAATAGTTGTTTATTAATTATTGGAACGAAGTTCCTTATCGAAAGATACGGGTTTGGCAGATGGGAGCTAGGCGACAAAAAGTGTAAGAATTTTTCGTCACTACCCCTTGTGTCATAGTGTATTTTATTTTAAATGACGCTTTATTTAAATAGACGCTAATAATTAATTTATATATATTTGTTAATCAATCATATAATACGTTTATCAATAATAATATACTATGAAAGGAACTTCGTTCCAACCGAGTGTTCCACGACACTCACGCAAGTTTTTTATTATACTGTCAAAAAATACGTAATTGATAATAACCCCTGGGAATGAGCTGCTGTTGCTGCTTCTAACAATTGTTCCCATATTTTAATTACAACATATATTGTAAATGAATATTCTATTTTAGCACTTGAGATATTTCTATACAAATTTAGACACGGTCTAATGTATTTTCAGAATAATACTAGTTTAAGTATTTGAAATGATGACAAAATACATTTTGTTTAACAAGATCTTATTTTAACGGAGGACTTAACAAAACAAGATTTCTAATTCAATATGCGTATATAGTTCATATTTCAATTGTTGGTACTTGTCGGAAATTTCTTTTGTGAGAAAAATGTGCTTCTAACAATAAAAAATATTGAAAGTCTCTCTAAACGTCCTTTAATTTTCTTACACCCACTTGAGTTTTACGTAAACCATTGTATTCTATTGTGGTACCAAATTAAATCTGTATTTATATAATACATATAAATAAAATTGTAGTGTCTGTCTATAATATTAAAATAAATGGCTTCTATTAAACTTCTAATAGAAGCCAGTTTAGCTTATTTGCATGCTATTAAGTCATAACCATATTCAAAAATTTTGTCGGTCTGTGTGTCTGTCTGTCTGTTTGTCCAGGTTAATTTACGAAATGGCTAAACCGACTACAATGAAACTTTACAAGCAGATGGAGGGCAGTGCTAGGAGGAATTTAGGCTACATTATATACGAAAAACTTGAAGATGTTGTTCTCAAATCATAATAACGCCATATTAATAGGTCCTATTCATACGAAGCCGGGGCGGGTCAAAAATGAATTTTTTTTCCTTGCACTAAAATGTAAAATGCTACCATATTAACTTCTTTGTTAGTCAATTAAGTATTTAAGGTCAGCCATACACGATTCAGTTTACCATCAAGTTTGTAGCGCGCTTGAAGCGGCGCAGCGTCTGGTTTGCTGTGCATGCATATAGACCACTCACGTTCAAGATCACCGTCTAGTTTGCATGATGCAGTCGAAACCGTGGCGTCACCAGTTACGGACGACAATGCGTTGATAAATTCGGCAGAATCGAAATTCAATTTTTGCTTGAAGTAGACTTGTCATGCACACTGATAGCTATACACCGTCAAGTTTACCGGACACCGCTTGAAGTGCGCTGCAAACTTGACAGTAAAATGGATCGTGTATGGCATCCATAACGTCATATCTTTTCGTTTTTATTATTAGGAAACAAAATAGGAATGCTTGATTACCCCTGACTATTTAGAATGAAGGCCTTCTTAGAGTTAAGAGGGTTTCTGGGTTTCATCACTTACCATACTAAGCATGGCAGATTATGCTGTTCTTATACGCTGAAATTCTGTGAGAACGTGGTCGTTTTCATTTGCAGCATGCTGCAGCGTGGCCCTACCACGTATAAAAGGTTATAGTTCTGTAATAATTTAGTTATTTATTTATTCTTTATTGCACCAAATATAAATATTTGTACAAAAGGCGAGCTTAATACTATATGGCATTCTCTACCAGCTAACCTTGGGTAGAACAGAGAGTGAGTTTGGGCAGTTAAGTTGTCATGATATAATACAGTTCAAATATATACATGCAACAAATACATAAAATATACACATATATATAAAATATATATAATTCATATACATACATAAATACATATAAAAAGTTAAAATAAAGATAATATAAAAAGTTCAAATTCTAGGCCGAAAATATGCTTTGCATACCATGGGCAGTGTCAACGGAGAATAGCCATCTACGCAGGACTGGGTTATAGTGCAAGCACAGGTGAATTCTCTGTTCCCTCACTCTCTTAATCCGATGGAATGGCAATCCGACACGACCGGATAGAGATCAGGTGCAGGACCAACCAAAATCTTCTTTCTTTTTTTTAACATCCCGTAAAAGTTCACTGCAGCACTCATAAATATATACCTAAAACTATGTTGTAAGGTGTGTAAACGTGGTAGAGCCACGCTGCAGCTGTGTTATGGTTGTAGCACGAATAGGTCGGCCGGGGAAGGACCACACTCTCACAGAATACCAGCGTAGAATAGGAACTTCATGGTGCTGTGTTTCGTATGGTATGTGTAGAGAATATTTTTGTTACTGGAAATGAGGCATTCCATCTCAGTCTTAAGGGGTGACAACGTATCTGCATTTTGATTCTTAATAGAGGATAAATGTCGACGAGACGTGAGACGTCTATGGACTACAGCATCCACTTACCATCAGGTGGACTGTGTGCTCATTTGTCGTCCTTATTCTATAAAAAAAAATTGTTGACTGCAAATTATATAAGATACACATAAGTGCGCGTTATATATCGCGATAGAATAAGTCGAGCATGGTTTTGGCTTGGTTTTTGCATTACTTGACGCACGTAGCGCTCCGTCTTTCTTTCTTTATTTCTTGGCCTCAGTTCACAGTCAAACCAATTTGATTTCATCGCTCATTTAATTTAATAAAATAATTTAATTTTCATGCTATTATTCAATATTGGTTCCTTGTTAAATCAAAACTATCTTGTTTAACTAATTTAATGATAATTGGATGATTGATCCTAACCTAATAGATATACACTAGTGTTATTTATAGGGCTGATAAATTATGCCATTACATAATTGGTCATTAATTGAGTTACCAGCTCATTGAAATACTTATGCAAAATATAATAACGGTATTTGTGATATTTATATTTTTGTGTTTTGTAAATAGTGACGGATTCATTTTTTTTAATTTTATTTATTAAGATATACAAACAAATGTACAAAGGTATTTATAAAAGTATTATCAAAAAAAGTATAATATATGTACATTCAACACCGTATACCACATATTAGTATAAACAATAAGAAACGAGTTGACGAGAAAAAGTTACTATCTCAAAAAAAAACATAAGTATTAAACAATATTAAAGAATCTTGCACAAATCAAATTCTAAATTTGTAATACTAATTTATTCTTAATATATATTTTTAAAGCACAAATGTGAGGCAGTAAAAATATCAAAGTAATCATTATATGATTGCACTATGCGTCTTAATGGGGAACGAAGACCAGCGTTAGTACGACAGATTTTTGTCATAAATAGTAGTGACCGCCCGAAGATTCGGTTTCGGTTTCGATTTCGGCAAGTTTCGGCAAAAAAATCTAGTTTCGGTAATAGTTTCGGTTTCCAATTGTTTTGTTCTTATTACATCAATTGTTATTATTTTAAAAATGTCTATAGTGTAAATAATATGCTTATAATAAAAAATATATTTATAAATGCTATAAACCTTATAATTATAATTATAGAACTTCATTTTCATACAACCACCTGAACTTTTATAAAAGAAATGTTTAAAACAAACAATTTTGCAAAATGTTTAATAAGGAGATAAATATCAACATTCCAGACAGATTCCACGTTCTCACAGTTTACCAGCGTAAAATAGCAGCTTAATTCTGCTGTGTTTCGCATGGTGAGTGTAGAGAACTGGAGAACATTTTACTGGAAACGAGACATTTCATCTTAGTTCTCAGGGGTGACAACGCATCCACCTTTTTAACCGAGGATAGATTGCCTTGCCGTCAGGTGGACTGTGTTTTTTTTTTATAGGATAGCGTGACAAACGAGTACACAGTCCACCTGATGGTAAGTGGTTGGCTGTGACTTATAGACATCTACATTTTTATCCTCAATAATGAATCAAAATGCAGATGCGTCGTCACCCGTGAGGACTAAGATGGAATGCCTCTTTTCCAGTAAAATGGGTCTTCAGTTCTCCTGTTCTCTACACTCACCATACGAAACACAGCAGCGTTAAGCTGCTATTTTACGCTGGAAATCTGTGGGAGCGTGGCCCTTCCCCGGTCGAGCCGACCCATTCGTGCTACAACCTCCTAATATAACTGCAGCGTGGCTCTACCACGCTTAAAACTGTGAAGTGCTCGTTTGTAACACTTATTCTATAAAAAATCTAACACAGATGATAGACTATAACATTTCTTGCCTGGCTGGAATACGATACAGACCTATCTCTCGGGCAGTTTTTGCACGTCCAATAAATCTCCCAAAATGAAAACAGCGAGAACATCGGCATTTCTGATTTATAGCGCGATAAATGTTTTAATTGCCAGTTTCAAAACGTTTATGGTTTTGTTTTAGACCTCCAATTGTTCGGTCAGAAGTTTCAATTGTACATTTTTCTATCAAAATGGTTACATTACTTCAGTTTAAATTTAGAACCAGGATAAGAATAGAATTATATTTATTTTACTTGTTATAAGCCAGTGCTTGACAATGACCACACGTGGTGGTAAGTAGTAATGACGACTATATATGTATATATGTATATGATAAAACGCACAGCACAACAAAAGCCTATTTTCTCTTGCCATGAAGATGCCCATGTCAGATAGACGCCGTAAGATTTTTCCACTTCGTTTCTGTACGCATTATGAATATGGTTTGGGAATTCCCGACAGTTTCAAAGTCACGGGACACGGGACAACCTATAATCAACGTCCCGGGAATTCCCGGGATATCGAGACTTTTAAGATAAAACTTTTTATTTTTTTTTAAGATGGGTAAGCCTTTTTTTGAAGAATTTTAATTGAGTTAAATTCTTGTGTTAAACGTATTAAAAAGAGGCATTTTTTTGTAAAAATCAACATTTATTAAACAATTAAACAGCAAATGAAATAACTTTAACGTTAATTTCAGTCTTAATAATTGCCTTGTTTATTTCTTTTAGTCACACACAGATGCACTTCTAAACAGTTAATTCATAACTATAAATGAAACGAACTTAGTTATAAATCATACTAATCCTTAATAACTTTACTATTATCTAGTAATTCTAGTATCTGATCATTGTTCATAATATCACTGTTAATTCTCATAATAACATATTTGTTTAACTTATTGTGTTGCGTACTCAGTAGTTACGTAGTGGACCAAGTAATTGTTCATTAAACTAACACATGGCGCTAGGCTCCTTCAATAATTTGAAAATAAAAATGATTACATAACAATTTTGACAATCTTGTCTCGTCTCGAGTCTCGACCCGAAAGTCCGGGGAATCGAGACAACTAAAATTACGAAAAGTCCCGGGACTTCGAGACACGAAACGTCCCGGGACCCAAACCCTAATTATGAAAGACGAAGTAAATCTATTGGTTTGAATGCGGGGAATATCGACAACAAAAGAGTGTGAAGACTCGCCGACTGCTTGATTGTCTAATAGTGGAAAGGAGAATGAGGAATTAAGGCATGTTATACCTGCACACACTCTTCAAAATGGATTCTATAGAATAACGAAAGGCTAGTTGCTCTGCGCATGTGCTCAAGACTGACAAAATTGTTAACAAAATAAATCAAGGTTACCAGCTCATATGTGACAGCAGTACTCCATGCACGACCTGACTTGCGTTTTATTTAATGTAAGAAGCTGTCGGCGCGTGAAGTACCGCCACCCACTTGCAAATATATCTACGGGTACTTTCTTCGGAGATGCTTTGGCCTTGAACTCAATGAACCGCCCATAGTTCAGGTTCGGAGAAATCTCAACCCCTAACAACTGAAATCGGTCAGTACACTTCAAAGATACTTCATGGAAAGTGGGAGCCTGGGTAAGCGGACTCCTATTAACGGTGAAAAGACACGCTTTTTGTAGGCATTGCATCTCACTGACTGAATTTAATCCTAACTGTGCTGTCGTGAGCATACCCGTAGATACTAGGCACAAGCAGATAATTAATACGAAAATTGCATTTCGTCCTAATAAATTCAGGCAGGCAGAATCATTAAAGCAATTTTTCTACTACTTCGTCAGCCTGGGTTCGAATCCAACATTCGACTACTATGGTAAACCAGTGCTTTTGAAATTCGTTAAAAAAAATATAATAAAAGTGAAAGCTATGTTTGTACGTGGTAACGCCCCGCAAAATCTTCTGTTATACGCGACCATTACAATTATATAAGGCTAATAGCATAAATAAAACGACCATTAATGTTGTAGACGCTGCAGCACGAATGGGTCAGTTTGACCGGAAAAATACAACTCACACAGTACACCTTCGTAAATTAAAATATCTGATCCACCTGTCAAGTGTTACCATGACGTCATAATATCTTCCCTGCTAGGGGAGACGTTTACGGAATCTTTACAATTAACAAATTAGTTTTTTTTGTATATATCTATAAGTACCGTACCGTGTAGTGGCGGAGTAAAAATATCCACCACACCATATCATCTCGTGGGTGTCTTAAGAGGCGACAGAAGGAAACAAATCAGAAGAATTGCAGCAGCGTCTTCTTATTAACGACTAAAAACTAAAAGACTGCGCTTTCCAACCCACTTGCTAAGCTTGGCAACTATAGCAGATGTTCCCTCTATGAGACAAACTTAGAAAGAGGCCATGTTTAGCAGTGGATTATAATAGGCTGTATCGGTAACGGTATATATACGTAACAGTGACAAAGCATACACAGTCTATATGATAGTAAGTGGATGTATTAGCGTTTAGACCTTAAATCTATCTTCGTATCGACGAAATATGGGTCGTCCTGACCTTTTATGGTCTTCGGCAGAAGTAGTGTTACATTCATTACATCCTATCAAATACTCTCTCTCCCTTTATTACTAAAATACGTAACTTATCGAGACAGATCTGAGGATGCGTAACGTAGTAAGATAAACATGTTGATGTTTGCTTTTCACTGTTATTCTAATGAAAACTTTAATCCATGTTCACGTTACTATCTCGGTAAATATAAACTAATCTCTAAACATATTTTACTTAAGCAAATATAGTTGACTAAGCTATTTTAAGGGTAAGGCCTCAGTGGAGGGCGTTAGGCAGGTCGATAGGCGTAGCGGCGTGTTTGACAAACATTTTTAGTGGGCGCTATTCAGGACACTATAATTGAACAGCATGCGTTTATTATGCAGCGAATGCTAAGCCCCGACGAACACACTTAATAATCAGTACTTTATTGCTTATTATAGGGTTATATTTCATTTAGATCTTAAAAATAATATATGAAACAACCATGGACCCCGTGGGGCAAAATAATATTTAGAGAGTATAGGGCATAACACGTTATAAATAAAACAGACGTCACTGATCTTCTTTAATTGTTAATATAAATTTAACTTAACAATTTTTTAGGATTTTATCGCGTTTACTTTTATTTATTTTTAATTCTCGACGTTAGAATTGAATATAAACTTTAATTTATTTTATTACTCAAAATACTTATTTATATAAAAAAAAATCGTAACATATTTCACTAAGTAATGTAAAGAATTAATCAGAAATGCCAGTAGTCATTCCACTGAGGCCTTAAGGCCCTCGTTGCCGAGCGTGCTTTATCTCGTCCTTAGTTACGTCGGCAGTGATCATTGGTGGATTATTGCAAAACCGCGGTTTTGGAAGCCGACGAACCAGGCTCACGACTCGGCAGCGTTGTATGATATTTGGCACGTTACTTCGTCAAACTATACCTACTATAAACAATAACTCCTTGGCATGCTAGTGTATCGGGAGCGAACAGCTGCGAGTTCAGGCAGTTAAAACCGCCAAACTTTTTTCTCCAAGCTTATGGTTCGCTCGTTCATCAAGCAAGCCCAAGAGAAGTGACACGTTTTTTTCTTACTTATTTTAAGCCAGTCCTTGACCACCTTTCTACCTGGTGGTAAGCAGTGATGCATTCTTAGATGGTAAATCGCACTATCTTAGCTTAACAAAAGCCTATTCACTCTTACCTTGAAGACGTCCAGATTTACTTACTTATTACACTATAGATACAGTAATGTCTGACAACCGACATTACCCAGCAGGTCTCACAGATCACAGAGTGCTGAAAATCGAAATGATCCATTTGAATGATCAGCCCGAATGACCCGGTCAATCAATACATTAATAATCGGGTCACTAGGAATGAATGAATGATACATGTTTAAAAAGAAAACACAGAAGCACCATGATGCCATTTTTGACGACTTCAAATTAAGAAGAATTTCTCATTTCAACTGTATGATTTTTTGTATGTGTTACGCGATATCTTCGTCAATCGTAATCTTTATTATTCCTTTTTATATTTATTTTAATAATAAGGTTATATTTTAGGAGTTTTCCTATGAAAATTTGCAATATTTTTATGCGATTTGAGATAAAGTGTTTAATATTAAAAAAGATAAGACAACATTTGAACTTGTACTATACAACTATATACCTTAGACCACTGAAAAGGGACCGAAAATTAATAATTATTGTCCATAATACACCTGCAACGTAGATGCTTGTTGAGATATAATAATATTCTATAGAATCAAAACATTTAAATAAAGTATAAAAAGTAAAAAAGTTGCAGCCTATATATACGTCCCACTGCTGGGCACAACCGCCTCTCATTTCTGAGAGGGTTTTATATTAAATAAATTATACGATGAATTAATTAAACACATTTAATAGAATGAAGATATTATATATAGACAAAGGTAAGTTACAAGTTTTATCGGATTGTGCAGCTTGAAACTCAGTTCTCTCAAAGTGGGGTGACAAACTTTACTATTGCACCCCAATGCGCATTGTGAAGGTTGGTTAATACCGAATCGCCCGAAAGTATTTTCCCTTAGGTCATACTTTCTAACTTAACGTCTTCCATACTTTAAGTATATGTACCCCTCATATACTCCCGAGTGCGATTTATATTAATGTCATCATTATTCATTATTGCAACCCTTCACAAGTCCACAGCTGAACATAGGCCTCCCCAAGGATTGCCACAAAGCACGTTCCAGAGCCACGTGCATCCATCGACTTCCTGCATTTCTTAGCAGGTCGTCATTCCACCTAGTGGGGGCTGCTCTGTATTTCATCTACCGGTACTACGCTACCCCTCCTTTCTTCCTCATCGATTGACGGTTCTTCAAGCTATATAGCCGACGCATGGATTATAAATGTAAGATTATATTAATTTAATAACTTAATTCAAATAATTCAATTATTTCAAAAATATGTAATTAATTTTTTTTTTAATAAAACGAAGTTAAGTTATACAAATCATGTTATAACCTTAGTGAAAGCGATGAAAACGATGCGAAAAAGACGGATTATTTCCGGTTGTAGATTATTTGAAAATGCTTCGTTTTCTTTTACGAGCTGTTTTGTAGCAAATAAAGTGCATGAAAACCTCTCTTAAAACATTAAAACCGTTTAAAATTCATTTACAGTCATGCTTACTCGCACCTCGTATGTAATAAAACGGATCGTTACGGAGAACGAAACGTTGCTTAAATATAGTAATCGGGCATAAGTCACTTTCATCTTATATCGACAGGTCAATGAAAACGCTTGCACACTCATTCTTCACCCCACAGCGCCGGTTGTGAGAACAACTCCTCTCTAATTCCTTTTCAGGTAAATTTTCCTTCACAGCCTCAGTTTACATCTAGTGAACAGTCGCCCTAACTTACGATCCCAACTTTTTAAAATATTATTTAATAAATATGAAGTGACAAACACACTTACAGTCTACCTGATGGTAAGTGGCTATTGCAACCCATGGCCACCTGCAACCAACTTCAAACAGACCAGGCTAATGCTTGCCACCTGTATCGACTATGATAGAATACCTCATAGCCTTTACTGGATCTCTATAACATTATTTCTATATTCATATACAGCCCCAGGCGATGATTGCATCGCTCCAAATGCCATTAAGTAAGCAGTCCTTTGTAGACTATTTAGTCTGTCCGCAGTCGTCTTTTCGTTTGCCTTATTACACCAGACAGTGGAGGCCTAGGTAAGAAACGGCCTCACTATAGTGCTGTACAGCCATAGGATCATACTGGGACGCAAGCCCCAATTGTTCCCGACCATGCGACTACACGTACCTAAAGTGTTTTTTGCCTTATGACATACGTTGCTAAGGTGAGAGTTCCATGTTAGTTTTTGGTCGATTGTTACGCCCAAGTACTTCAGCGAAGAATGGTACTCTTCTTTACCATTAAGTTTTGGTGTGACTAATTTGTCCAATCGTTTCTATTTGGTAAAGGATGTTATAAAAGTTTTATCAGCATTAACTGATAAACTATTATCCCTGCACTAGTTGTTTATGGTGTTTAGGGCTCTTTCTATGATTAGTGCATTCGTATTATCAAATTTAATATAAATATAGATTACATATATATCAATAGATAAAAATATAATTAAACTAAAAACATTTCGTTAGAATTCTTAACTAAGAAAGTATTCCGCAAGAATCGGTAAATATTATTAAACATTATTTTGCAAATTAAGTCAGAAATTTAGCTGCAAACTAATATGAAAATAAGCCTCCAATCCAACCCCATGCTTTAAAGTTATGATGTCATTCTTTTACTCTTCTATCTACGGATAATGAAGAGGTAAGAAATCTACCTTTTAGTTATATGACATTATTCCAATTTTAAAACTATCCGACACTATTCCGATGATATTTTAGATGTCAGTCTGAGCTATATTAGAATGGCTCTCCAGCACCTTAAAAACGGCAAGGCCCCGGGCGAGGATGGAATTACAGCGGAGTT
Organism: Parnassius mnemosyne; assembly: GCA_963668995.1. Taxonomy (NCBI): domain Eukaryota; kingdom Metazoa; phylum Arthropoda; class Insecta; order Lepidoptera; family Papilionidae; genus Parnassius; species Parnassius mnemosyne. The sequence goes on from CAVLGL010000159.1 coordinate 10,357,667, forward strand.
TCTGAAAGCGGGTGGAAAAACAGTAATAATAGTACTTCAGAGGCTCTTAAATTCCGTCTTCCATGGTGGCACTACCCCGTGGCCTGGATCAGAAGTGCGGTGGTCTTATTTATCAAGAAACGCGACAATGGTCTCTTGAAGAATTACAGTCCGACTTCCCTTCTGAGCCGCGTTTACGTGTTGTTTCCTAAAGTCATTACGAATCGTCTCACAAGTAGACTCGATGACTTCCAGCCTCCCGCACAAGCCAGTTTCCGAAAAGGCTAGCACTATAGAACACATACATACCCTTCGAAGAAGCCCGAAGAGTACAATCTGCCACTTTGCCTTACTTAGACATTGGACTATGAGAAAGCTTTTGATTCCATTCAAACTTGGGCTACAGTCCTTTCAGCGGTGCCAAGTTGACTGTTGGTATATTGAAGTGCTGAAGTTCTTATACAGTAGGGCAATGATGGCTATCCGATTACAGAACCAGAGTACGAAACCTATCCAAATGCATAAAGGTGTAAAACAGGGTGACGTTATGTCCTCCCTTGCATTGAAAGACCTTTTCAAGCTACTGGGCAGCATTAGGGATATTACGACACATCTTCTCTTCGGGTATTCCTCAAAACTTCAAAACAAGATTGTACAACCAGTGCGTATTTTCAGTATAAGCTATGTATCTGAGACGTAGTCCTTTACTGCTGGCTGTATGAGGAAGCTCAAGATCACTAAGCGAGCTATGGAGAGGGCTATACTTGGGGTTACTCTGCGTGATTTTTTTTTTATAGGAGAAGGGGCATACGAGCATGCAGCTCACCTGATGGTAAGTGACTACCGCCGCCCATGAACAACCGCAACACCACGGGAATCGCAGATGCGTTGCCGGCCTTTAAAAAGGAGTAGGCTCTTTTCTTGAAGGTCCCTAAGTCGTATCGGCCCGGAAAAATCGCTGGTGCTAAACTATTCCACAAGGAAGTTGTGCGAGGAAGAAAACATCTTCTAAATCGCACAGTGGTGGACCGCCAATCATCCAGATGGTGTGGATGATATCGGGAGTTCTGCCGCGACGTGCGTTCGTGAAATTTGGCGGCTGGGATTAATCCGAACGATTCCTTAGAGCACTCCCCATGGTAAATGCGAAAGAAAATGCAAAGAGATGCAACATCTCTTCGCAGTGCCAATGAGTCGAGCCGATCGGAAAGGACTCGGTCGTCGACGATTCGAGCCGCTCTGCGCTGGATGCGGTCAAGTGGAAGGAGCTGGCACTGGGGATGGGAACCCCAGCCCAGAGATGGGAACAGTATTCCATGTGGGGCCGAACCTGCGCCTTGTAAAGTTGCAGGCGTTGAGCTGGCATGAAATACTGTCTCGCTCTGCTGAGCACGCCAAGCCTTTTAGAGGCCAATTTGGCCTTCTCTTCCAAGTAACCACGAAACTGCACGTCACGCGACATATCGACGCCGAGGATTCCGATACTGGCTGAAGCAACAAGGGGAGTACCTTGAAACTGAGGAGATACGACAAAGGAGTTCTTTTTAGCGGTAAACGCGCAAACTTGTGTCCCAATCCGAGACTTTGTCCAGCAAAGACTCGACTTCAGACACAAGTTTGTTCCGGTACTCGGTGACGTTTTCCCGAGAAATATTGGCACGGCCGGTGTATAGAGCATCACCAGTGCTGTCATCCGCATAGCAATGAATGCTACCGGCTTGCAACATATCATTGATTGCAGAAGAAACAGCGTTGGTGATAGCACGCAGCCTTGTGGAACACCAGCGTTAATAGGCTTGTAGTCGGAGCATGCACCGTCTACAACGACCTTGATGCTCCGATCTGCAAAAAAGCTGGTGATCCAATTGCATAATTTCTCAGGAAGCCCATAGGAAGGGAGCTTCTAAAGAAGCGCTTTGTGCCAAACCCGATCGAAGGCCTTCGCAATGTCCAAACTAACGGCCAATGCCTCCCCCTTGGACTCTACTGCCTCCGCCCATCTATGAGTTAAGTAGACCAGAAGATCACCAGCTGATCGACCCCGACGAAAACCGTACTGGCGGTCACTAATCAGCTGGCGATCCTCAAGGTACCGCATGAGGTGGCAGTTTATAACGGATTCCATTATTTTGGAGAACAAGGGGGTGATGGCGATAGGCCTGTAGTTGGACGGGTCTGAGCGGTCGCCTTTTTTAGGGATCGGGTGGACAAAAACTGTCTTCCATGATTTCGGGACTACGCCTTGGGAGTAGGAGTACCGGAAAAGACGCGTTAGAACCGGTGCCAACTCCGGAGCACACGTCCTCAGCACAATTGTGGGGGATTCTGTCAGGCCCACTCGACTTGTGGATGTCAAGGGAGAGGAGTGCTCTGCGAACCGAGCGCTGTGAGAACCGCACATCCGGCATGGAGCACTCACACCGCGGGATAGTCGGCGGTGTGTTCCCCCCGTCATTGACAGTCGAGTTGGACGCAAAAAGGGAGCCTAAAAGGTCGGCTTTCTCTTTTGCGGCGTGGGCCAGTAAGTCGTCCTCCCTGTGCAGAGATGGTAATGATGGCTTACAGAAATTCCCTTGGACAGCCTTGGCGATAGACCATAATGCACGGGTTGATAGACTTATAAACGAGGATATCCGCAGTAGAACCAATGTAAACGACGTAGCCCAATGGATTAGTAAGCTGAAGGGGCAATGGACCAACCATATAGCTCGAAGAACTGACAACTGATGGAGAAGAAAAGTTTTCAAGTGGCAGCCTCGTACCGTCTGGCGAAGAGTAGGGCATCCCTAGACTAGATGGAGTAACGACCTTGTAAGACATGCGGGAATTCGATGGGTGCAGATGAATCTGGACCGTGCTTTGTGGCATTCCTTGGAGGAGGCCTGTGTTCAGCAGTAGACTTGTGAAGTGTTGTAATGATGATGAAGGAATCTAATAACAGGTTTAGAGATCAATTGTACTGTTGACCTGGATTTAATTTCTAGAGAAATTCTAAAATCAAAAAGCGATATCCTAGCATCTCCGATTACGTACATTTGAAACTTATCACCTTCAACTGGGGAGTTACCGAGGATTAAGAAGAAATCGCGATTCACCCGATTCATAGAAGTGGAGACAGGAGCTCTGTCAATGCTCAAAAACAACTATAAACCAATTTTTATTCTTCCTATCTCAAAAATTTTAGAACGCATTATGATTTATACATTGATAAAGTACTTGGAAAATAAAACTCTCTTATCACATACACAAGCTTTAAAGGCTTTAAAGTGAATTGATCTGCATGAGATGCCTTATTTGAACTAACAAATTACAAAGTTATTGATGTTAAAAATTAAAAAAACAATAGGTATATTTTTGGATGTGGCAAAGGCATTTAACACAGTCTCTGTCCCAGTTTTAGTTAAAATATATAAATATCTTGGTATCGTAGATCTCCACTAAACTTTTATAAGTTTTTTTTTAACCAACAGAACGCAATGTGAACTAATTGATAGGATCATTAGCAAAAAGGTCCGTGTAACATTTGGAGTTCCTCAGGGAAGCATTCTGGGTCCGACTCTCTACCTTATTTACATCAATGATCTCTAATCGTAGTAGTATTTCATCTATATCAAAAACGAAAAGTCCAGACCATCGGACAACTACATTTTATGTGCTGTCCTTGAACAACATTCCCAGTTAAGATGTGAACCAGAAAACTTTAGAAATAAGCGCTGCAACGATAAGGTTTGCACTATAACTCTATACAGAACTAGCCTTACACATCGATTTTTCTGTTATCCATGTAGTAACCTGTATAATAAATAAAATAGGGGGCTTTCATATATTCCCCTTCAAAAATTAAATGCAAATTTATTAGTGCGGAGTGGTTAAATTGTATTATAACCGTACAGCGAACTTAATTCATAAATTAAATTTGTCACAAACGCACGTATGTACACGCACGTGTAAATGCCTACATACACACACGCACACTCAAATACATAAAAATACGTGCGTGCACGCACGCACACACGCACGCACACACACACACACACGTACACTCACAAGCGCACCTGCGCGCGTATGCACACACATACATGAGATAACGAAACCACTTGTAATTTTTTACTAGTACACTTTTAACACTAGCTCCTTACATATTCTGTACTATGAGTATGGACATACCTGCATTTAAACAGATTAGTTTTATACTGTACTAGCTGTTCCCCGTGACTTCGTCCGCGTCAAAATGATTACAATTGGATTTCAAGGGGTTTTAATGTTTTTGTGCGGATTATTCAAAGTTAAAGCAACTTAAGTTACTCCTTATAACATAAGAAGTAAAAGTTCCGTCAAAATTGGTGCAGCCATTTCGGAGTTTAGCTGAAACAAGCAGTCACACAAACAAAGCTTTTAAAATTGTTTTTGTCACGGAGTCCCAGTCGCCTCAGATGACCCGCGAGGCTGACCGAGATTAGTCCGTTAGCACAAACGACTATGGGCATAATTTTCGGTCGGTAGATCACCCCACTCGTCGGCCACCTCGTGAGCCAGGCCAAAGATATCCTCGGCTGTGCCCAGCATAATATTAGGCTTATTCGCAAAAATAGTTTTGTCTGTGATGATGATGGCCCGCTCCCAGTAGAGATTGGTGCGGTCATTTTGGAGCATGGCTTCTGATATGTACTTATGATAAGGCAGTTTCCCGTATTTGAGAGCAAGCTCCTGGTGTAGACTCCTGGCTACTAGGTTGTATTTGTGCAAATAGTCAGAGTAAGAAAGCGCATAACAATCAGAGACGACATGCCTGAGTGACTCACTGGGATGGCGACAAGCTCGACAGATGTCGACGTCACCATCCTTTAGGGTGTATCTCCGACAGTTGTTGGTCTTAATAACCTAATCTTGTACCGCACAGACAAAACCGTCAGTTCCCCCTAAGAGGTCGCCGAAACGTGGTGCCAGTGGAGTGAGGTAAGAATATCTACGAGAGGCTCATGTAGAGCCTTGTAGAACCTTCCGTGGAGCTCCTTCTCCTTCCATACTGTCTCCTGGTCGGAAATGGTTTGCACTGCCGGGTCTTACCATTGCTCGTTGGCTAAGGATAAAGGGGTAAGCACTTTTTTACAAGAAATGATGTTCCTATAGAATGAAGCATCCGATCTCATCGGGAATTTATTACGGATGCTGCACACTTCGCGATTATGCATTATTATTATTATTATTAGTTACACAGAAGCTTAATATCGAAATAACTGTCTTATATTGAGCTAGGGGGGGGGGGGGTAATTTGTATGTCATTAAGACATGAATAACCATATTTTTTATTTTTGTCTATCTGTCTTTCCGTCTAGTTATGTGTCTATAAATCTGCCCGGACTAATCGAATAATCTTCGGAAGGACTAAACTGATTGTAATGAATGCCAGGAGTTATGAAGACTAAATTTGATACTTTTTAATAAAACGAAAAGTTGATAAAACAATTGCTCTTTGATTATTTTACATCGAAATAACACCACATTAATAAATCCTTGTTCGAACTAATGCCAGCCGCTCAATTTCACCATAGTACATCGCGACAAAACTCGCGATACCATCCATACCATATGGGTGATTGGCGGTCTCCCACTGTGCTATTTAGAAGAAGTTTTCTCCCTCGCACAACTTCCTTGTGGAATCGATTACCACCAGCGATTTTTCCGGACCGATACGACTGAGGGACCTTCAAGAAAAGAGTCTACTCCTTTTTAAAAGGCCAGCAACGTATCTGCAATTCCCCTGGTGTTATAGTTGTTCATGGGCGGCAGTAGTCACTTACCATCAGGTGAGCCGCATTCTCGTTTGCCCCCTCTCTTATAAAAAAAAACATCTTACTCAGGCGAGGCTGGCGTGAGTATCTACTAATATATATACAATAAAATATAGACAGCTAATTGGAGTTAGTATAAATATTCGCCATTTATATTTTATGCCCATATTTTGGCAACTAATTTGTCTAGTGACGTTTCAGTGTTGAGTTGACACAGTACGGCTATAAGAGGATCCCCTTGTCTACTCCTTTTTGAATATTATATGGTGTTTCTTTTATCTGTCATTTAACCACAGCCTTTTTCCTTTTGTATGTCACTTTTAGGATTTTGGCAAACTTAGTTATTATGTAATGCTTGTTCTTGAACCCGGTCATAGATATTTATGAAATATAGATTAATTTAGGTACTAATAATTATGTTGTATACAAAAAGTGGTGTATTTTTTTTCGGTATAGAGAATTTATTAACTCTTCTTGTGTAATATTTTACACCTGATAACTTTATTTCTTTCTGGGTTGACTTTAAAAGCTACAAAACATTAAGTCCCCTTAATTGCAATAAAATTTCACACCACAAAATGGGATAGATGGAGCACGAAGGACAAATAAGTTATGCTAGATAAAGTAAGACCGAATAGTGAACGGGACCTCATGATGACCTAGCCTCAGTTAAACTCTTGTATATAATATGGAATAATAGACAAGTTTTATGTTATCCATTTTATATGAATAAAATTGAAGAGTGAAGTATGGAGCTGAGGGAGCTGAGCTGCCTTATATTTGCATGCCATTAAGACATGAATAAGCATTTTTTTAAATGTTGTTTGTCTGTCTTTTTTTCTATTGTAACGAAGAGCGACGAACAGATAGATATCTATGCCAGAAGTCATCTAGGCTATATTTTATTCTTACAACTTGGCTTGGATCGAAAAATTCATAAAGTAAACGGTCTCTGATGGTAATCGTAATTTTAAATCTCAATAACGCCGCATTTATAAACCTATTCAAGTTAGGCCGGGTCGCTAATCTTTATATATAAAAATTACGTGTCTCATTGTTTGTCCGAGATGAACTCCTAAACTACTGAACTGATTTCAGTGAAAGTTTGCACACTCTGTGCAGTTTGGTCCAACTTGAGAGATAGGACAAATTTTATCCCGATAAGTGACCCTCAAGTTTTTATTGCTAATCTCAGGAGTTCTTTTTAGGAAAGCAAATGATCGTCGGAAAGGGCAGAACAACGTCTGCCTGGTCAGCTAGTGTTCTTATAAAAATCAGTTATGTCTGACAACAAAGAGTTGTCTGCGAAACACCAACCACATTTCGTTTAATTGCATAACATTAGATGCATCCTTTTAAACTTTTACGTACATAACGCAATAAAAAAAACTAAACCACAAATTGAGTCAGCTTTTAGTTTTGTCTAAACGGCATTATTGCTGCTCTCCGGTGGCATAGAAAGGAGAACAACTAATGAGGCGATCGTAAACCAAATAACTTGGAAGATCGTAAATATACTTTACGAGTTGGGTATCACTCGACGGACGGTCGTTTGCTGTGTGACAATTTTCACTTTAATTTTATATAATATATATATATATATATAAAACTAAAGTGAAAATACAGATGCGTTACCACTCCTGGAGGACTAACATGCAAGAAAAAGCTTCGATGCCGGTGAAAAGACACTAAAAGTAGTGACGTCGTGTTGAAACGTGGGATCGTTGGGTCGACATGGCTATGGACAGTGTTAGGAGTTTTTCAAGCGTCGTGGGTAACTATCCACTAGATATAACAACGTACTGAGGAAGCAAACATAAGGTTAAAGGAGTCAGAGATCCTGGAACGGTGTTTTGTCAAAAGAATCTTTTTCTATTTCAAACGTATACGCAAACTCCCCCAAACAATCGCTATTGGTTTTGTATTATTAATTTAAAACAGTTCGAAGAAACGTAGAGTGGTGCTAGGAGTAGCATTGGGGAAAGTAGTGTTGCGTGTAATAGTAATGGGTTTAGTAGTGACAGTGATAGTACCACCGTTAAACAGCCGTTGCCAAGTGATGGTGGCGCAATAAAATAAATATTATTTTCCCATTGCTTTTCTTCCCATTATTGCATTTAATCTAGATGGGCCATAGCAAATTCTCCCCACAACTTGAGAAACCCACGTCTGACCGTGGGCTTTTACGAGTACATGTAGAAGATGAAAAAGTGTTAGCAAATGCGAGTGATCTGATAGTAAATGGAAGTGCGAGATGGAGGAATTTCATTTTTGGAGCTATCTTAGGTAATTTAACACATATTTAATTTTTTTTTTTTAGAGGAGAGGGGGCAAACGAGCATGCGGCTCACCTGATGGTAAGTGACTACCGCCGCCCATGAACAACCGCAACACCAGGGGAATTGCAGGTGCGTTGCCGGCCTTTTAAAAAGGAGTAGGCTCTTTTCTTGAAGGTCCCTAAGTCGTATCGGTCCGGAAAAATCGCTGGTGGTAAACTATTCCACAAGGAAGTTCTGCCGCGATGTGCGTTCGTGAAATTTGGCGGCTGGGATTAATCCGAACAATTCCTCAGAGCACTCCCCATGGTAAATGCGAAAGAAAATGCTAAGAGATGCAACATCTCTTCGCAGTGCCAATGAGTCGAGCCGATCGGAAAGGACTCGGTCGTCGACGATTCGAGCCGCTCTGCGCTGGATGCGGTCAAGTGGAAGAAGCTGGCACTGGGGAGCCCCAGCCCAGAGATGGGAACAGTATTCCATGTGAAGCCGAACCTGCGCCTTGTAAAGTTGCAGGCGTTGAGCCGGCATGAAATACTGTCCCGCTCTGCTGAGCACGCCAAGCTTTTTAGAGGCCAATTTGGCCTTCTCTTCCAAGTGACCACGAAACTGCACGCTACTCGATATGTCGAAGCCGAGGATTCCGATACTGGCTGAGGCAACAAGGGGAGTACCTTGAAACTGAGGAGATACGACAAAGGGGTTCTTTTTAGCGGTAAACGCGCAAACTTGTGTCTTCTGAGGATTAAACTGGACTAGATTTAGTCGCCCCCAATCCGAGACTTTGTCCAGCAAAGACTCGACTTCAGACACAAGTTTGTTCCGGTTAATGTTGTGAATGTAACAACAATGAACATATTACGGTGACAAATTATTTTGTTTGTCTTATTATTGACATTCTTGAACAAAAATTTACATTGGAAGTCGTTTGGTATTCGTTGCGGTTGATGAGGAGGGAAAAATATCATAAATAGTCGATTAGCACACCGTTCACAGATTCTCAAAAGCCCAAACTAAATATATTTTAAAAATTATTTGAAGAGAAACTTATTTTCAAGAATTTATTATCTTGTCCATTAGCTTAAATTTCTTTTTACTTAATACTTTTTTTAATATCTTCGGTTATCCCATCCATCATGAAAGCATAATAAATCAAATTTATAAAATTAAAAATTATTTATCAACATCAAATTTTTTATCCTTTTGCGCCTACCTTTATATTTCACTAAGCTGGGGGTTGGCTGGGAGAAAATGCCAAAAGGCAATCAATCCGTCCTTTGTAACCCTATTACTTAATAGCAATAATAATACCTAAATGAAATCATTAATTAATTTATTGGCTGCACATAAAATATACAATTGTATATTGGTTTATATATATACGTTTTATCGATGACGTGCAGTTTAAATTAAACCGTTCTGTAGGTTTACCATTAGTAGGTAATCAGACCAAACGTATCCCATGCGAAGGTCCACATATGCATATGCAGTCAATTGGTGTAATTATTTCTTTTATCACCAAGTATAAATAGACTATTTAGTAGTTTCTCTTCATAGCTGAGCACGTAGTGAATCAGCATTTAAAATACAAATTTTTTTTTATTAGTGCCGGTAGTGATCGAACCAGTGTTGCTCACGTACTGTGATATTTAGAGCGTGCACTTAGCACGAGTTAAGCTTTTGTCGGAGAAAGCGATTGTAATGTTATGTTATTTTGAGAATCCCCAGATGGGGCAGTGAATCTAAACTGACGTAGACATAGATATATTCGTGCATATTGCTGCAAATTTCTTCTTACACTAATAATAAGTACTTGGGTGAAAGAGAGTTGATCTCAGGGATGAAACCATTTCTAGACATAAACTTGGAAATTAAAACATTATGTAAATATGGAATTTCATCCACATTCTTAAAGCCTTTCCCAAGAAACTAATTACATAATATTTTTTATTAATTAAATAACGTAACCCCCACAAAAGGGTTTTTCACATGTCACAGATCCAGACTCGTTACAATTATTTGTAGGCCATACCAACTAAAGTTCCGTGCGATATTCGAACCTGCAACGTCACGATCAAACGAGCTACGAAACGTTCAAATTTAAATAAGAATATATATTTTCTACTATTCGTACTATTCTAAGCCAGTGCTTGACTACTGTTGGACTATCCATCTGATGGTAAGTGGTGATGCAGTCAAAGATGGTAAAGCGCACTGACTTAGCTTAACAAAAGCCTTGCCTTGTTTCTTTTTAAAGAATAAGGGTGACAAATGAGCACACAGTTCACCTGATGGTGAGTGAATGCTGTGGCCCATAGACATCTACACCTATCCTCAAAATGTAATCGATTAATAATCAAAATGCCCAAGCGTTTGTGCTACATCTATACCTACAACTAATATAGCTCCAGCATGGCTCTACCACGTAAAGCCTTTTGGCTTCTCTCCCAACCAACTCCGACCTTAGTGAAATATAATGATAGACGCAAAAGGATGAAAAAACTAGATGTTAATAAATAATTTTTTACTTTATATATTTGCTTTATTATGCTTTCATGATGGATGGGATGACCGAAGATATTAGAAAAAGTATTAAGTAAAAAGAAAGTTAATATTTACGTAAGCTAATGGAAAAGATCATAAAAATTCTTGAAAATAAGTTTCTCTTCTATAAATTTTTAAAATATATTTATTTTGAGCCCTTACGAATCAGTTAACGGTGTGCTAATGGATTTTTTATGATATTTTTCCCTCCTCATCAACCGCAACAAATACCAAACAACTTCCAATGTAAATTTTTGTTTAACAATGTCAACAATAAGGCAAACAAAATAATTTGTCGCCGTTATAAGTTCATTGTTGTTATTTTCACAACATTAAAGATGTGTTAAATTATCTAATATAGCTCCAAAAATAAAATTCTGTATGATAACGTTGATTGAAGAGCACTTCCTCCATCGCCCACTCCCATTTACTATCAGATCACTCGCATTCGCTATCACTTTTTCATGTTCTACCTATACACGTAAGAGCCCACGGTCAGACGTGGGTTTTTAAAGTTGTGGGGAGAATTTGCTATGGCCTAACGGGGTTAAATGCAATAATGGGAAGAAAAACAATGGGAAAAATATTTATTTTATTGCACCACCATCACTTGGCAACGGCTGTTTAACGGTGGTACTATCACTGCCACTACTAAACCCATTACTATTGCACGCAACACTACTTTCCCCAATGCTACTCCTAGCACCACTCTACGTTTCTTCGAACTGTATACGTCTGAAATAGACAAAGATTCTTTCGACAAAGCACGGTTCTAGAACATCTGACTCCATCAACCTTATGTTTGCTTCCTCAGTACGTTGTTTTATCTAGTGTAGAGTTACCCACGACGCTTAACCACACGTTTCTTCACGACGTCACTACTTTTCGTGTCTTTTCACCGGCATCGAAGCTTTTTCTTGCATGTTAGTAGTGGGGTTTTTAAATTTAAAAAAAAGATCTCTCTAGGCCACAGCTTACCATCAGGTTGAGGTATTATGCTCATATATTACCCCTAATTAGCTTTTAACCTTTGAACTCATACAAAAAGCTGCAGATCTTTAAATCTAAAAGCAAGTAGTTGAATTACTGAATAATCACATTGAACTTAATTTTTACTATTAACTCGAAAATTATTTGTGGCATTGCAAAATTTTTAAATAAAAATGAAAAATCGATTAATTTAATGTAATTTATTTTATTTTATTAATTGAAATAAGTCTTACCTTTAATTCTTTACCTAACTATTTAACACTCGTATTTTAATAAATTAAATATTAAGTGTTATGGTTTTTTTGTGTAAAATTCTTAACTGTTTTTTTTTTATAATCTTATAGTTTATAAGATAATCATCCAAATAATTTCTTTAAAAAAAATGGTTTCCACAAAAAAATTGTTCATATTTTTCGGATAAAATTAACCTACAGTTCTCCTGGCATTTCTCATTTATTTATTATAATCTGCATGTCACAATAAATATTATATTTAACTTATACAATATTATCAAGTAACGCTTCGTAGAGAATTGCAGTTAAAAAGAGGGTAGTTTTTATTGTAAATATTAAACATTTACTACTACTACATACCAACTAACATAATATTTCTTATTTATCTTCACGCACAATCCCTGACGGGGTAGCCAGAGAGAACAGATCGCCAAGTGTCACGATCCTTACAAACCTCTTTCGCTTCTTTCAGATTCGTTATCTTCTTCATGCATGCACGTCTAGGTATCCGAGTACTCTTGACCCTACCCTCTTCGAGCAATTTGCTCACATGGTCTTCGAAAGTTAGTCTCGGTCTACCTCGACACCTTTTAATATTAACTTTCGCGCTATATATTTTCTTCACCGTTCGGTCTTCACTCATTCGCTCAACGTGCCCAAACCACCGAAGCACGCCCTTATCAATTTTTGTGATAAGGTCATCTTTCAAACCTGCCATATTGCGAATCTCTTCGTTTCGCTTTCGGTCGGCCATGGTAACGCCGCACATTTTACGAAGAGATCGCATCTCCACTGCATTCAACTTACTTTTATGCTTCTTCTGGCATACCCAGGTTTCGCTGCCATATAACAAAGTCGGTACCAACACTGCGTTATGTATTGCAAGGCGTGCACTCTTCGCTACGCCTTGCCTTTTGACTAACGCAGTCAGGGCACCATTGACTTTGTTCCCGGCAGCGACACGCCTGTCCACATCTAAATCACATCTGCCATCCCGGCTAAAAGCACTCCCCAAGTATACAATTTCATTTACCTGTTCTAGACATTCCTGATTTACCCATATTTCACACTTCGTTCTCTCTTCGTCCCTTTCAAATACCAGAACCTTAGTTTTATTAGCATTCAAACGGAGACCTTTAATTTCACATTCCTCTTTCATACACGTGACTAATGCCTGCAGTTCTGCCTCTGATGGTGCAATAAGCACTGCATCATCAGCATACAGCAGACAATTTACTTTTATGTCACCCAATTTCACACCCAAACAGCTATCTTTCAGCTTCTGTAAACAGCTGTCGAGATACAGTATGAACAGCCAGGAAGACATGACACAACCCTGCTTTACGCCCGTTTGGACGTTAAACATGGGTGACAGGTCATGCCCTACCCGCACACAGGCTTTACAGTCACAGTAAAGAGACTGTACAGCCCTTAGCAATCGACCATCCACACCATACCCCGGCAACAGTTCCCACATTTTCTTCCTTACAACCTTATCAAATGCTTTCTCAAGATCCACAAAAGCACAGAAAATCTTCTGGTTAGCAGCCAGAAGCTTTTCCGTGATCATGCGGAGAGAAAACATTTGATCCGTGCATCCTCTTCCAGGTCTAAATCCGCATTGTGCCTCCCATAGAAATCTTTCCGATTTCTCTTGCATCCTACGTGTCAAAACCTTCGAGTAAACTTTACTTGCTAAACTGGTCAAGCTGATCGCCCGATAGCACCCGCAGTCAAAATGTGAACCTTTACCTTTATATAAAGGCACAATGACTGCGGATCGCCAATCATCCGGGTCATCCCCCGTCCGCCAGCACAAATTGCACAGCAGATGAAAGCTGTCCCAGACGCGAGGCCCACCATACTTGACCATTTCAGCAGTAACTCTGTCTAGTCCCGCAGCTTTACCACATTTCAAACTTCGAATCGCACGTTCAATCTCTTTCATACTGATGACCTCAGTGTCATCGAGGTCCGGGTCTGGCGTACCAGTCACGGCGTCATCCCCGGATCCCTCACTAAGATCATCATACGCATACATTTCTCTATAAAATTCGCTCCATCGCTGCATGACGTCCGATTTTTCTGAGAGGACGTCATTAGTTCTCGAAAGCACTTTGTTCATTCTCAAGGCCGTCGCACCACTTCGGGTCCTTCCAACCTCTTTCCAGAAGAGTTTGGAGTTCTCCTTAAAGTTGTGCGACAACCTTTCGTCTGCTTCCATTCTACACCTTTCACGCACTTCCTCAATCAGTGCTTTCGTATGAACTTTCTGCAGCCTATATCTTTCTTTCATCTTCTCTCTCATATCCTTATCATTACTAGAGGCCAAGTAGTCTAACCATGCTTTCTTCTTCTTCTTTACAGCTTCTTTCACTTCATCATTCCACCATGCATCTCTTCTTTTACTACTGCCTCTTTTTATTGTTCCACACACTTCTTCCGCTGCACTTACCATTCCATCCCTAAGGTTCTGCCATGTTCTTTCTACACATTCGTTTCTTCCATCGATGGTGTCAAGCTTTTCGGCTACCCTCGCATGATATTTGTCCCTAGTATCCGCTTCCTGAAGCTTCCAGCTTCGGATGCGACAGACCGACTGTGGTTCTGTTACTGCCGTCCGGTATCGCCAACCCGCGAACAGACCCCTAAATCTAGTAATCACTAGATAGTGATCCGTTCCCAGGTCAGCACCCCTGAACACTCGCGTATCCATCACCTGTTTTCGCAGTCGGTCATCCACCAGGAACAAATCGATCATACTTCTCTCATTCTTTCGTTCTCTAGTATACATATGGATTTTCTTGTGATTAAACATAGTGTTTGTCACAAGAAGACCCTTTTCCTTGCACACCGCCAGTATAAGCTTGCCAGCATCATTAACCCTTTTATCGCCAAACTTTCCAAGTACCGACTCGTATACTATATATATATTTCTTAGCATTATTATTTCTAAGATATAATTATTTTGACCGCCGTGGCGCAGTGGCTTAGCAATGAGTTGCTGCGCTAAGGGCCACGGATTCGAATCCCGCACGGAACAAGTATTTGTATGGTCTATAAGTATTGTTACGGGTCTGGATGTTTATTATTTATTAAACTGCCCCCACGATATAGTAGAAAATCCTAGTGTGGAGGTAACATTTTAAAAAAATATCTTTTATAAATATTATACATTTATCTTAGACTATTTATTCGCATCTTTAAAGAATTCAGTTAATTTAATTAACTGATAAAATTGTTATCCGAACAAAAAAGGTTTCACTGTAAAGCATGGCACCAAATACACTTTCAACTATAGTTACAAAAATAATAATTACATTTTTACAAAAAATTATAAAATAAAAAGAAACCAAGTACGTACCCGTTTTAGATTCGAAAAGAATTTTTAAAGTATAATGCACACCAAGTACATCATTTTTTTATTATTACTTTTTTCAGCAAAATTTTTTTTCGAATCTAAAACGGGTACGTATTTGGTTTCTTTTTATTTTATAAATTTTTGTAAAAATGTAATTATTATTTTGTAACTATAATTGAAAGTGTACTTGGCGCGATGCTTTACAGTGAAACTTTTTTTGTTCGGATTTCATATCTTTTTGTAAAGTACACAATTTCTTCTTTTTTTTTCAAATATCGCACACCTAATACCGCGAAGCGGTTGAGTTTGTGCTTTACTCTCAACACGTCAAGGTCAAGAAATTTTTTGCTCTTTAACTACCTCTACAACAACTGATTTGCACTCATAAGATAATATGAGCAGATTTATTTCAAGAAAATTTAATCAATCTATCTCATACTTTGTATAAATCAATTTTATTTTGCTATTTTAAGAAAACTGAAAAAAATTTTCGTGGACGTCCGGATTTTTTTTTTGCATGGTCACGATAACTCTCGAAAAATTTAACGTATCGAGACCGGGTTTTGTTTATTGTTTTAAGAATTATATTAAATAGGTACTTATTTCATAACAATAGTGATGTTTTTTTTTATATAAAAAAAGTCTCCATTCCACACTTTAACTTTGAATTTTAATGAACAAACAAATTTTAAAGCAGTGTACTATAAAGGATTATAATCATTTGATACCGAGATAAATGAAAACATGGCTTAAAAGACAAGCATCCAAGTTAACAATCTTTAAAAAGATAAATAATTCGGCGGAAATTATTAAAATCTTTTTATGGAGTGTAGAGTAGATGGAGAACCATCTTATAAGGTACGAAAGTTGAAAAAGTGTCCCACTATATACTGAAAATAGAGGTTCCAAATCCTACCACAATAGCGCTGGCTTCTGAAAAACTACCATATGAGTATAGCTGTTGTAGACGGAGTGAAGTCAGCTAAATTCAAATATTTAAAAAATTTCATGACCAGAGTAGTTAGTAAAATGCCAGTATACAAAACCTCAACTATTTACGTAGTACAAAACCTAGCAGATTGGTCGGTCCTTGTTTATTTCTCCATCTTATTCTAATTAATTTTGGCACTTTTTTTATTTATCCTATGCTACTGCAGCGCCACCCTTATTGGACGTGTTTTTAGTGACACTTTTCATATATAGAGATGGTCTTCCTTCTACTCTATACTCCATAGTGGAATCTTTTTAGTGTTTTATGGAAACAATTGATAAAGAAAATGATAAATGACTGTATAAAGTGTTGACGTTTCGTTAATAATTAAATATATGAAGTTAATAATTAGGTGAGGTTATGTTGACATCTGTTTCGAGAATATATACACTGTAGCCTCACGCCTATACGTTTACAGACATATACATATGTTGAACGTGTACTTGGCGTGAGACACTACAGTGTCTCCGGATATACATAGCACAGCATAGCATCTAGCCGATCAGAAAGAACTCGGTCGTCGACGATTTGAACCGCTCTGCGCTGGATATTATTGCTCCGAATTATTATTTATTCGATTTAAATGGTGATAAAAAAACATCAAAAATATCGATATATTATTCATATATCTTAATGTTTTTAAAATCGATATTTCACTTTCGAAAATATCGAGGTTCTAATATCGCTCTTTTTATGAGCGATGTTGCATCCCTACCGCCATATCAATATTCGCAAGATAAGGTGTCTACTGCTTAGACGCCTTGAGATAATATTGCCAACTATCTACTGGCTCAAGTTGCCGTCGAAATCGCTAAATGGCTGCGCAATGTGATGCATCAACATATTGTAAAGCAGTGTATTATAAAGGATTACAATTATTTAATGCTGGGATAAATAAAAACATGGCTTAAAAAACAAGCATTCAAGTCAACAATCTTTAAAAAGATAAATAATTCCACCGAAATTAATAAAATTTTTGTGGAATCGGAAAAGTGCGCAAGCAAAAATTTGAGATATTGAAAAGTATGAAATAATTGATAGATAGAAATAATTTTTAGTGTTATATGGAAACAATTGAAAAAAAAATTAAATGACTGTATAAAGTGTTGACGTTCCGTTAATAATTAAATATATGAAGTTAAAAATTTGGTGAGGTTATGTTGACATCTGATTCGAGAATATATACACTGTAGTCTCACGCCTGGTTTTGGCGTGAACTTGACCGGCAGCGGTATGCTGCTCCTGTATTATTGTTTAAGTAATGGTTTGAAGTGGATTTTGATATGTAAAAGTGGTGCGATTTTGTATATTAAGTGTCTACGCATGTGAACTATTAGTGGAAACGGTGAAACAAGTGCTCTAATGGTGATGTGATTCTCAATATAAGGTTGTCTGCTTAGACGCCTTGAGATACCATTGCCAACTGTCTGCTGACTCAAGTTGCCGTCAAAATCTCCCGAGGACTTCACAATGTGTCGCATCAACATATTGTGAAGCAGTGTACTATGAAGGCTAATTATACATTTGTACTAAGCAGGATAATTATACATTGAAAAATGGAAAACATGGCTGACGCACAAACCGTGCAGGCTAAGAAATAGGGAAAAGAAAAGAAAGTCTCACGCCTACATGTTTACATACATATACATATGTTGAACGTGTACTTGGCGTGAGATACTACAGTGTCTCCGGATAAGGATGACTTTAATTTCTTTATAAAACACAATACAATGTATTTTCCATATTTTTAAGGTTATTTGGAACATTATTATATATTTTAATGACCATCGCATGGGGACCTGTTGTAAATCATTTCAATTTTTAGAATTGAATATTCAATTTATTTCGAGTTTACATAATCATAGAAATCGTGTTTTCTAATGAATTTAAAACATTCGATAATATAAATAGATGTAAGTATACCAAGTTTTCTGAAATAGGACATGCATGAGTTCATTTTTTCTATATTTGTCAAAATTAATTTTTGTTTGCAATTGCAATTTGAAAATATTGTCAAAATGTACGAGTATGTACAAAATGTACGAGTGCAAATATAAATGAAGACAACTCACGTGTAATATTTGAATGTGGGTGCGTCCACTTTAGATTTGTATCTATTTCAATACCGAGTAGTGTTGCAAAGTTATCAAACTCATTATTAACTCGTTAATGATCCACACAATCGGTTCTGCCATTTTGAAAATTAGACTGGACAGACAGACAAATAAACTGAAAGACGGAGAGACAGACAAAAATTTTAAAAATGTTTATGCCCTAATAGCATGCGGGTTATTTGTATTAACTGAACCAGAACTAAAAGCCAATTATTTCGATATTACAGATAGACACTTAATTTTTTTCGTATAAATATATAGATTATTAAAAAATTGAAGAAGATTACCATACAGCAACGACTGTCGAACTACTAAAAAAATAAGTTCTCGTCTTTAAATAAAAGTAAAACACAATACAATCTATAAAAATATCCCAATCGGTTATATCAGGTGTATATCTGACAAAAAGTTAATAAATACTCGTATAATCTGAAAGACATAATCACGTAGCGGCAATTTCTTTTGGCAGAAATCGCGCCACTAACTAGCCGAATTCAATTTTTAACTCAAACGCGTTTCAGTTACGTGATCCGCCCAATCACAAATAGCCCAGCTTACGAATAGCGCTAATGAAATATTACTGTGTACAGCTTCCCTTTGCCTTTGTTGGATACGAAGAAAGCTGACGACATTCGGTGAACAAAATTTTAATTGAAATGTTTTTGTTTATTATCAGGAAATAAAGGATCTTGATAAAAATGTAAAAAAATGACTTGAAAAAACTAAAAATAATGTAACAATTTCCACATAATTTAATAGCTTCTAAATTTACATATCGTATCTAGCATTACATCCTCAACTTCAGAAGCTATTGAATTAAGTTCTTTTTTTTTAATAGGATAGGGTGATAAACGAGCACACAGTCCACCTGGTTGTAAGTGGTTGCTGTGGCCCATAGACATCTACATCTGCCCTCGTTTGCGAATCAAAATGCAGATGCGTTGTCACCCGTGAGGACTAAGATGGAAAGACTCTTTTCCAGTAAAAAGGGTCTCCGGTTCTCTACACTCACCATACGAAACACAGCAGCATTAAGCTTCTATTTTACGCTGGTATTCTGTGAGTGTAAGTAATATTCATTTTGTAAGTTGGTGTGTACTTCATCTTAAAGTTAAATTGCTGAATACATTATCATACAATTTTCGTTTGTAAATACAGTTTTTAAGATTTTCTAATAGTTTCGTGCACGTTTTCAACTATTTGGCTTTTGAACTTTCATTTAATTAACTACCGGGCATAATCTTATAAATGATGATTATAGTTTACTTATTAGGTATTAAATATCACTACACCTGTTTCTTTCTTTTGTCATTTAGTTAAACGAGTGGGAGAAAATGCTCCCACTCCTTTAACTAAATGATAAAATGACAACTTTAATTATATTTATAAGCATTTTTTAAATTGACGTAGATTTTTATGAGAAACCGTAGATTTTTGTCCACGTTATCTGAATAAATTGTTGTTTAATTAACTAAATTTTTGTCTCCATTATAATATTATCAAAAACTATAACCACAATATCATTGTCCACAGTGAGTTAAACATTGTTATTTTGTCCATTAAACCAAGTTTGAAACGGGCAATCGCTTTCAATATGTGCGACCATAAACACATTTTACGAGTTAGGCCTTAGTTGATGTATAATGTTGGACAATCTTCCGATCAAACATGTATTTAAATCGCTTTTAGCGGGTATTTACTTTAAAGTAAATTTACACGCGTAAATTTTGGCACTATAATAAGTCCACGTATTTCTTTTTTTTTTATAAAACTGCAGTGAAAAACATACTTACAGTCCAGTATACAAAAATATACTAATGTATAAAATAGGGTGACACAGAAGTTGATGGTAAGTGGATATTGTAGCCTACAGATTAGTTCGTCTATCCTCGATTAAGAATCAAAATTTAGATGCCTTGTAATCCCTAAGGGATTACCTAAGAACCAAAATAAAATCGTTTCGATCTCGTTTGCAGTAAAAGGATCTACGGTTTTCTACTCTCACGATAGTACGTAACTCTCTGCATTGAGCTACTATTTCAGGCTGGTATTCTGTGAAAGCATGGTCTTTTACCGGTCGAACTGACTCACTCATGCTGCTGCTTTATCATGATCATCCCGTGAAGTTTACTGTTAGACGTGTGCTCTCCTGTTGCAGGGAGGATTTGCCTTAATAGTCACTCTTATCAGGGGAATCAACGAACGCAGTAACAGACATCCTGCACCTTTGACGCTGTTGCCCTTCGCCAGTCAGGTATTTTCGTCAATACATCTGTCTAGTACACTATGAATATTTTCTGGCATTTCCCATCGATCCAGGAGAATTCATCACCACATTTCGACCCATGGGTGTTGTAAGGGGCGACTTTGGGAAATGTTTTATATAAATCACATCATTTAAACCCTCCAAAAGTCGCTTCCCGCCATCTGTACAACGAATATTTTCATGATTTTGATCATAAGACATATGTATATTTCACGCATATTATATCATCATCTTCATCATCATTACAGCCTTTCCGAATTCCACTGCTGAACATAGGATCCATCGACTGCATGCATGTCTTATCAGGTCGTCACTCCATCTAGTGGAGGGTTGCCCTAAACTTCGCCTATCGGTTGCCTTTCGAGAACCTGTTTTCCCTATCGGTTGTCAATTCTTCGAGCTATATGGCTGGCCCATTGCTACTTCAGCTTACTAATCCGTTGGGCTATGTCGGTCACACTGGTCCTACTGCGGATATTTTCATTCCTAAGTTTAACACGAAAAGAAACCCCAAGCATAGCCCTCTCTATATCTCGCTAAGCTAACTTGAGTGTCCTTATACGGCCAGCAGTGAAGGATCACGTCTCAGATCTATACTTCACACTTCAACACATTGATATACCGACAGTCAACTTGGCACCGCTGAAGGGACTGTAGCTCCGCCCAAATTTCGACGTAATCAAAGGCTTTCTCATAGTCCACATACGCTAGGCAAAGTGGCAGAATGTACTCTTCCGTCTTCTGTAAAATTTGCCGAAGGGTATATATGTCGTCTATGATACTAAAGCCTTTTCGGAAATCGGCTTGTTCGGGAGGCTAGAAGTCGTCGAGTCCGCGTGCGAGACGATTTGTAATGACTCTTCAAAAGTCCACTGCAGAATAAAGGGTTGTCTTATAAATAACATAATTAATAGAATCAGGCGAACCTTTGCGGAAGTCCATTATATTAAAGTTTGCAAAAAATTACTTCGCGTACATCCGCTCGATAAAATAAAATTATGTGTCTTACCTAGTTTTAAGAGCACCTCCCGCCCTACCTCAATTGCGTGCACTATCACCATCACCACTAATCCCAGCACCACTACTCTCAACACCATTACACTAGGAAAGGCACACCACTGACGAAAATAAGACACGTGTTTCGCCTCTACACAAGGCATCTTCAGGTTATCTAGGCTATGCGGTGGCTGACCGCTGAGTGAGCGGCAAGTCAAAAGAACTCTTATTTATTACAGTTTTTGCTCGTCATCGAGAAGACCGGATGATCAACATGGTCAGGACTATCCTTGCGAATCCTTACGAATGGTCAGTTAACGTCTGAGATATTTTATCAACATAACTATTTTCGTATGACGAGAGCTTCATTTAGCTGAAAAAGATAAAATGAAATCACTGAATCAGGCTCACAAGGCGTTGAGTGTTCTGCCGACTGAAATTTTTTCAGTAGTCGATTTTGCGAATGAATTAATCCCGGTCAGCCAAACGGATCATATGAAGCAACTGGTACTCCATAATATACTATTCCAGCTTCAAATGCAGAAGGCGGTGCTCCTCGAAACTCTAGTGTAGATAATCCCCTAGAGGTTTATATGCTAGTATTTTACTGGATAATGTAACATAATTATGCTAAATAAATTTAAAAAAAAAACTTGCATCGTACAAGTAAGTATGCTTATACTTTTTTGCACCATGCAGAAGGATCGGAATCAATAGTTGTAGTTGTAATAAATATTATTTTGTATTAAAAAATTATAAATGGTAGAGCCATTCTGCAGCTATATTAGCTATGTTAGTTGGCTCCAACCAGGGCCACACTACCAGCGTGAAGTAGTAACTAAATGCTACTGTGCTTCCTTTAGTGAGTAAAGAAAACTGGACACTCCTTTTATTGGCAATGAGGCATTCAATCTTGGTCGTCAGGACAAACAAACAGAATTCAGAAGGGAGACAACGCTTCTGAATTCTGTTTCTTAATCGCAGATAAATGTAGATTTTTATTGGCCAAAACGTCCACACCATTAGATGGACTATATGCTCGTTTGTCACCCTTATCCTAGTATAAAAATATAATAATAAATATGTATATGTAAATAGTAATTAATCAAATTATGTTAAACTATTTTAATTACTGATGTCATTTGTTTAACACAAATGCAAAATTTAAAACAGTAATAATACTTAAAACCTTGATACAATTATAGTGCCAAAAATACTGTCGACGTTTCTCCGCCTTCGAATTGATGTCATAAACCCTAAGCAATCAGACATAAAGTTTCTAAATTATCTTTGTTTACTGTACGAGAGTATATTGGAAATGCATTTGTACGTAATAGAGCCACGCTGTAGCATATTACAGTATGTAGCATATTATTATCTACACGTATGGGTCAGCTCGACCGAGGAAAGTCGTACGCACACGTACACACAAAATACCAGCATGAAATAGCGTCATAATACTAGATGCTTTGTATTGTGATGACGAGAAGCGGATACTCTTTTACTCTTTCAGAAGTATTTCTTTTAGTCTCATAGGTGACTACGAATTTGTATTTTGATTTTTAGCATGATTTTGATACAGGTGTCTATAGGCTACATCATTCAGTACTTACCACCTGGTGGACTGGGTAATTGATTCTCTATATGAACAGAAATGACAAAAAATTCTGAAATTGAAAAATGTAACAATTAAGTAATTGATGCTAATGAAAACTAATTATTTATAAATAAATTTATTAAATTTATTTATGTTTAACATAAATAAATTCAAGAAATTAAAAACGAATTATATATAGTTAGGGCTCTTGTAAATCTTTAACTGACTTTTATGATATTCACTTCGAAACGGAAAACCAAACTTCCGCATTTCTAATTTTTTCGTTCGTTCTCTAAAATGACACAATTATGTCGATAAAATCGTTTGTAAACGCTATTGATATTTATTACCTTAATTTACTCGACACGGACGGTAAAGAAGCTTCATAATTTCATTTCATTTTCTATAGTTGAATTTCACTGAGTTGGAACAAATTAAAATTCTACATTGTAGTCTTTAGAAGCAGAAATAGCAAAGATAGAACGAATAAAACCGACGTTTGAAACCTTGAGAACGTTGGATGCATCAGAGTGAATACGAGACTTTTGTGGTTACTTTGCAATGCTCCGTCGCAAACATAATGTGGCCAGACGCTACCGGGAATTTTCAATTTTTATTATTAAATGACTTTACCTTCAAATAATCAAATAACTTAAGTACGTATGGTTCCTTGGTATAAATTTTCAATTGATAATTGAATATCAAGTTCTAATTATAGGGAAAAATTAATTAAAAAGGTGTTTTTAAGTAGATATTAACGCAAAATAATTAAGAGAAATAAATTTTGTAAATTTTTGCTTGTTCCATAGTCGTCTATTAAGACACCCAATGAGGTAATGTATTGGGTGATGGATTTACTGTTGGTAGTTCTTTCCTGCCGAGGAGTTCGTTTGGGTAGTTACCAACCTCTTACATATTTCTGTCACCAAACAGCAGTGTTTGCACAGCTGTGTTCCGGTCGCAGTGTATAGAGAGACTAACAAATCGAGCCCAAACTAGACACACCTAGTTCTACTCGTCGACGAGTTCCAGTAGCAGTCACTGAAGTACACCATCAGGTCTCTCCATCAAGTCCGGAGGTAAGGTCTCATCATAAGTAACAAAACGAGCACAAACTAGGTAAGCCTAGTATTACTCGTCGAGGATTTCCAGTAGCATTCACCGAAGTACACCTCCACGTTACTCCATCATGTCTGGAGGTAAGGTCTCATCATAACTAACAAACCGAGCCCAAACTCGGCACACCTTGTTCTACTTGTCGAGGAGTTCCAGTCACAGTCACTGAAGTACACCATCAGGACTCTACATCAAGTCCGGAGGTAAGGTCTCATCATAACTAACAAACCGAGCCCAAACTCGGCACGCCTTATCCTTCTCATCCAAGAGTTCCAGTAGCAGTCACCGAAGCACACTCTCAGGTCACACAGGTAGGTATACGAATTTCGTATCTAGGTATATTTTTGTAGGTATAAGAAATGAGAAAAAAAACTTTCAAAGTATCAAAATGTTTTACTTGATTATGATTCCCGCAGCTAACCGTGCGTACACTTGTGTGTGTGACCCGTGTCAATGTAATAGTTCGATTCTAAACCTATCAATTTTGCAAACGCGTCCTTAATAAAACAAGGTAAGCGATCGTCACCGTTAGTATACATAAGTATAAAAAAGCAGCTAGGAAGGAAAGGTATCATGAAAAATATTGACAGTAGGCAACACACCACACATTGGATGTAAATATCCATTACCCCGTATATATTGTCCAGTGGATTTCATAAGGTTTGACAGAGGGTAACAAACTAGGACCTGACAGCAGCGTACATTTTCCTAATAACAGCTAGAAAATAAGCAACTGCAGTTGCCAACTTGCATGCTTACTATGGCGACTATGGCAAATATCCCTCTTATAAGACAATATATGAGAGGCCTATGTTCAGTAGTGATCTTTAACAGACTGTAATAAATTAAAGAAAATGAAATAACTGTTAAAATTATGTTAAAGATAATTATTTAAGAATAAAATAATGTAGTAATCTTAGTTGTCTGTAAAATTACATACACTAGAAATTTCAATTTACCACCGTGCAGAAATAAATTTTAATAGTATAATATTTTCCAGTCATTAACGACTCAACACAATAAGCACAAATTTCAATTTTCAGTTTTCGGTCGTCGGAGCTACGAGCAAAAAAACGTTAACGTACGACAAAAAATATGTATTTCATTTAAAATGTAAATTCCTCTAACCCAATGTTTTATTTATACGTTTATTACACATCAATTAAACGGAACACCACTAATTGCGCCTCGAATGTAAAGATCATAATACCTGTTAACTGTCACAGTTAGACATTCACGTGCTAATTATAGTCTTATTCGCAAACGTTGTAACTGCACACTAGGGGCGCTCAATGAGAAGTTAGAATGAGTATGTCACACGTAAATTTTAATAAATGTAATTTTTTCAACATAGTCACCTTCTGGTAGAATATTCTTTAAATGTATTTTATGAGATGCTCAAGTATTTCAAAGACTTCGCAACGTCGGGCTTGTAAGTTGGCTCGTTATCTTGGTGAAACAAACAAGAAGTAGTTATATTATGGTTATTGCACGAATGCGTTGGCTCGACCGTAGAAGGGCCACGTTCTCACAGATTACCAGCGTAAAATAGCAGCTTAATTCTGCTATGTTTCGCATGGTGAATATTTTATTGGAAACGAGACATTCCATCTTAGTCATCAAGGCTTACAACGCATCCACCTTTTTAACCGTGGATAGATAAAGGTATATATATGGGCCACACCATTCCTTTGCCATCAGGTGGACTGTGTGCTCGTTTGTAACACTTATTCTATAAAAAATCTAATATATATGATAGACGATAATCTTTCTTGAAAGCCTGGCAGGAGTACGATACAGAGCTAGCTCTCAGACAGTTTTTGCACGTCCAATAAATCATACAAAATGAAAACAGCGAGAATATCGGCATTTCTGATTTATAGCGCGATAAATGTTTTATTTTCCAGTTTCAAAACGTTTATGGTTTTATTTTAGACCACCAATTGTTTGGTCAGAAATTTCAATTGTACATGTTTCTATCAAAATGGTTACATATCTTCGCGATTTAAAACGTATAAAGTTTAGAATGAAGATAAGAAATATATATAAAATCATATTTTTTAAGTTATTAAAAGCCAGTGCTTGACTACGAAACTACCGAGTGGTAAGTGGCGATTAAGTCCTATATTATAAATCGCACTGTTTAGCGTAACAAAAGCCTATTCACTCTTGCCTTGAAGAAGCTCAGATTGTAATCGAACGATCAGACTTTAAGATTTTTCCACTTCTTTTCTGTACACATTATGAAAGACGAAGTAAATCTTTTGGTTTGAATGCGGGGAATAGCGAGAACAAAAAGATGCAAAGACTCACCGGCTCCTTGGTTGTCTAATAGTTACAAGGGAGTGAGGAATTAATGCATGTAATTTCTGTGCACACTCTTCGAAATGCATTGTATAGAATACCGATAGGCTGGTTGCTCTGCGCCTGTGCTTAAGACTGGCAAAAGTGGTAACAATATAAATCAAGGCTACCAGTTCATTTGTGACAGCAATACTCCATGCACGACCTGACATGCGTTTTATTTAAGGTAAGAAACTGTCCCCACGTGAAATACCACCGCCCACTTGCAAGGGCACCTACGGTACTTTCCTCGGAGATGCTTTGGCCCTGAACTCATTGAGACGCCCATAGTTTAGGTTCAGAGAATCTCAACCCCTAACAACTGAAATCAGTCAGTGCATTCCAAACATACTTCGTGGAAAGTGGGAGCCTGGGTAAGCGGAATCTTATTAACGGAGAAGAGACGCGCTTTTTGAAGGCATTCCATCTCACAAGATTGGCATTAATCTATTTGGTGACTGTCTGCAACTCTTCTCTTTTGGATTGGATTTAATTCTAAGTCACTAAAGCATTGGCTGGCACCAACTAAGCTGTCGTGAGCATACCCATGGATACCAGGCACAAGCAGATAATTAATATGCAGCAACATTGCCAAACCCTCTCAAAGGCCTTCAATATATCAAGGGTGTTTCACTGCTAGATGGCCTCGCCCCATGTGAGAGGCATAAGCTAGAAGGTTATGTCCTAGTTGACCGATTTCGGCGAAACCGTTACTGGCGGTGACTGAATACGTCAATCTGGTTTAGGTGTAC
The DNA here is from genome assembly GCA_963668995.1 of Parnassius mnemosyne. Lineage (NCBI taxonomy): Eukaryota > Metazoa > Arthropoda > Insecta > Lepidoptera > Papilionidae > Parnassius > Parnassius mnemosyne. The sequence goes on from CAVLGL010000159.1 coordinate 10,385,017, forward strand.
TTTGAGGTGAGCGCTCAATATATGCTCCATTATCATGCAGCGTATGGAGTTGGTTAATATAAATTGGCCGATAATGTTCCGCCCAAGCTGAAAACGTAACAACGATGGAATCACCTAGGTGTATCCGTTACTCTTCCACAGAGAGAGAGAGAGAGAGAGAGAGAGAGAGAGAGAGAGAATTATACATAGAAGATGAAAATAATTATGAAATTCGAATAACCAAATACATAAATAGTAACATTTTGAATTTCCGATTTAAAGCCTTACTTTTTGCTTCTAGAGAAATTTAATATTACGCGAAGAGAAAATTGATCTCCGCACATGAATTTTGCGCTTAGGATTAATGTGTCGCTCTTGATATTATTTTATCAAAGACTACGCGTCGAGGTGAGGAGTAAATGTTTCCGGTGTGATATGAACCGTGTTGTGTAAAAATGTTTCAACCCTGTGGTAGAAACCTTATTGTGCCCTTGTTATGTGTATCATTTTAAAGAAAAGTTTTTGTATATTTTTGAATTACTTGTTTTTTTTTTCAGAAGACAATTTACTCATATATCTATTACTTGGAAAATAAACTGAAGAAAGAACCTCTGGATCATTACTTCGGCCAGTATGTGGGTTTCATTATTTCTGCATAATACAGTCCATTTGTAATTTTTTTTTGGTCCATTTACATTTTTTGTCCAGTCATCAGAAGGAAATAAAGATACTTAATTAATAACAATAATATGTCAACATGATCTCTAATACCACAGTTATGCTAGCTGATTGCCCTGAACATTCTAGAATCGTAAAATAAAAATTATTTATGCAATTATTCATTCATTTACTCAATAACTCATTTATAACAGTCTATCAAAATTCAATTGTTAAATAAAAGCTAAAACAATATATATTATACTTGTAGTAAATTAAATGCAGTCATCATATTTGTCATTTTAGTCAATTCATAATTTTATAGAATGTATTTGATAAATTGAAATGTGATTTAAATTGACGAAGCGTTGGAACTTTGGTCGAGTCGACAGTGAGGTAATCGTACGCTCTGTGTTTATAATCCATAAAAAGGGTGAAGGGTGAAGTAGCATTCTCAAATATAATATAACTGCTATCTTTTACAACTCCGGCTCTCTGCGAAAAGTAAAGGACATATATCTTTATGGCCTGTGAGTACTCATTACGATGGTAGATAAACACTGCAATTGTATTAATGACTTTATTAGGACGAAAATTGCATGTTGTCCTTATAAATTCAGGCAGGCAGAATCATTAAAGCAATTTTTTCTCCTACTTCATCAGCCTGGGTTCGAATCCAACATTCAAATACTATCATCATCATCATCATCATCATTACAGCCCTTCACAAGTCCACTGCTGAACATAGGCCTCCCCCAAAGAATGCCACAAAACACGGTCCTAAGCCACCTGCATCCATCGACTTCCTGCATGTCTTACCAGGTCGTCACTCCATCTCGTGGGGGGACGCCCTACACTTCGCCTACCGGTACGAGGCTGCCACTCGAGAACCTTTCTTCCCCATCGGTTGTCGGTTCTTCGAGCTATATGGCCGGCCCACTGCCACTTCAGCTTACTAATACGTTGGGCTATGTCGGTCACTCTGGTTCTACTGCGGATATCCTCATTCCTAAGTTTATCACGTAGAGAAACTCCGAGCATAGCCCTCTCCATAGCTCGCTGAGCGACCTTGAGCTTCCTCATACAGCCAGCAGTGAAGGACCACGTCTCAGTTCCGTAAGTCATCACTGGCAACACGCACTGGTTGTACAACTTCGTTTTAAGGTTTTGAGGTATGTCTGACGAGAAGATGTGTCGTAGCTTCCCGAACGCTGCCCAGCCGAGTTGAATCCGTCGATTGACCTCTCGGTCGAAGTTGGACTTACCTAGTCGGACTATTTGTCCCAGGTACACATACTCGTCAACAACTTCGAGCTTAGTGCTCCCAACAACTACCGGCATAGGTGTCACATGGACATTAAACATGATCTTTGTTTTGTCCATGTTCATCTTAAGACCTATCCGTTGGGAAACACTATTGAGGTCATTGAGCATAGTGCTTAGGTCCTCCAGCGATTCTGCCATAAGGACTATATCGTCGGCAAATCGAAGGTGAGTGATGTACTCGCCATTGATGTTGATACCGTATCCTTTCCAGTCCAGAAGCTTGAAAACGTCTTCCAATGCAGCGGTGAAGAGTTTCGGGGATATGACGTCACCCTATCTTACACCTCTCTGCAATTGGATAGGTTTCGTACTCTGGTTCTGTACTCGGATAGCCATCGTAGCCCTACTGTACAAGCACTTCAACACTTCGATATACCGACAGTCAACTTGGCACCGCTGAAGGGACTGCAGCACCGCCCAAATTTCGACGGAATCAAAGGCTTTCTCATAGTCCACATACGCCAGACATAGTGGCAAATTGGACTCTTCGTACTTGTGTACAACTTGCCGAAGGGTATGTATGTGGTCTATGGTGCTAAAGCCCTTTCGGAAGCCGGCTTGTTCGGGAGGCTGGAAGTCGTCAAGTCTGCGCGCGAGACGATTCGTAATGACTCTCGAAAACAGCACGTAGACGCGGCTCAGAAGGGAAATCGGTCTGTAGTTCTTCAAGAGAGCGTTGTCACCTTTCTTGAAGAACAAGACCACCGCACTTCTGCTCCACGCCTCCGGTGTAATGCCACCATGGAGGACGGAATTAAAGAGCTTCTGAAGGACTTCAAGTACCGGTCTTCCACCCGCTTTCAGAAGCTCCGCTGTAGTTCCATCCTCGCCTGGGGCTTTACCGTTTTTAAGGTGCTGGAGAGCCATCCTAATCTCGCTCAGACTGACATCCGGGATATCTTCGGAATAGTGTCGGATGAGACTCGCTCTTGGATCGTTACTCACATTTGCGTGTGGCTCCAACGATGATGTGTACAGCTGCCCATAGAACCTCTCAATCTCACTCAAAATCTCAGGTGTCCCGGAAACGATGCTGCCACATTCTGTCTTCAGCTTTGACAGTTGGCTCTTTCTGGCAGACAGATCTCTGGCAAAGACTTTGGAGCCTTGGTTCCGCTCGATCGCTTCTTCAATACGAGCTGTATTGAAGTTGCGTAAGTCCCGCCGCATGCATTTGGAGATCCGTCTGTTCAGATGCCTGTATGCTGTCAAGTCTGTTGAAGAATGTAGCTTCATCTCCCGTCTAACAGCCATGAGATTAAGAGTGTGATCGGAGAGTTTTTGTGTTCTTCTGCGGACTTAGCTCCGACCGCATGGACAGTTTCCACGAGCTTGTCATTCATATCGTCCACTTCATTGCAGTCTTCTAGGCACTGAAAACGGTTTTGTAATTCGAGCTGAAAGGTTTCGGGACTTTGGAACAGAGCACGAGGGGGACGGAGCGTTGACTTCATTAGACGAGATCTCTCCAACTTAACGTTTAGGTTCAGTGTGCCTCTAACCATTCGGTGATCGCTACCAGTTTTCACCCTCGCGATCACGGAGACATCACTGAACAGTTGTCGTCTGGTCGTCATAATGAAGTCAATCTCATTTTTTGTGGAACCGTCGGGGCTCGACCAGGTCCACTTCCTGTGGGGCCGCTTCTGGAAGAAAGAGTTCATCATAAAGAGTTCCTCTTTCTCCATGAAGTCGGCCAGCTGCTGGCCCCTTGGGTTCCGTTGCCCTATTCCAAATTTCCCTACTTTCAGCTCACCGTTCTTTCTTGTGCCTAGTTTTGCATTGAAGTCTCCCATTAACACCGTATATTGGGTTTTGGAGGAATGCATGGCTCTAGAGATATCCTCATACATTTCCTCGACCTCCTCATCGGGGTGTGCCGAGGTTGGTGCGTAAACCTGTATGACCTTCAGCGAATACCGTTTGGTGATTCTGAGTATAAGGTACGCAACCCTCGTCGACACACTCCCGATCTTTACAACGTTGTTAACGAGAGACTTGTGGACGATAAATCCGACACCTCCTTGGGACAGATGGTCGCCCTCCCGGTGATAGAGCAAGTTGCCGGATTCGAGGATTACCGTGTCCTCCCCCTCTCTTCGGACTTCGGATAATCCTATAATATGCCAGTTCAACTTGTCTATCTCTTCTTCCAGCTCCACGATCTTCTCGTCAGTCCTCAGGGTGCGTGCGTTGTACGTTGCCAGGTCGAGTCGTCTAAGGTGGCAACCGAACCTCCACCGGAGATTCTTAGCACCCCCTGCCCCGCCGTTACCATGGTCGCCACCGTAGCCAGGAATAGCGGGGCCGCCGGGGACTGGGGGCCGTTTTTTGTTACTGTCATTCATAGGGGGGTATTTGCCATAGTTGCCACGCTTGGCGAGCGGGTTGGCAACCGCAGTTTTTTTATTGTAATTTGGCTATTATCAGGAAGATGCTGCAGCCCATCTCCTGCCTGTTCACCTTTGTCGCCTTTTACGACACCCATGGGAGGATATGGGGTAGTGGATATTCTTGACCGCCACTACACGGCAAATACTATAATACTATAATATATAGTAAACCACTTTTACCACTTTTGAAATTCGTTAAAAAATAGAATAAAAGTAAAAGCTATGTTTGTACGTGGTAACGCCCCGCAAAATCTTTGGTTATACGCGGCCATTACAATTGTAAAAGGCTTAAAGAGGTGTTGGTGTAATAGCATAAATTTCTCTGGAAGCAAAAGGTAACGCTTTAAATCGAAAATTCAAAACGTTACAATTTTTGTATTTGGTTAGTCGAATTACATAATTATTTTCATCATAATCACAGAATACCAGCGTAAAATAGCGGCTTAATGCTGCTGTATTTCGTAGTGTGAGTGTAGAGAACCGGAGACCCTTTTTACTGGAAAAGAGGCATTCCATCTTAGTCCTCACGGCTGACAACGCATCTGCATTTTGATTGGCATACGAGGATAGATGTAGATGTCTATGGGCACACAACCACATACCATCAGGTGGACTGTGTGCTCGCTTGTCACTCTCATCCTATAAAAAAATCATCTATGTATTTTTTATATTTTGGGGGGGCGAGGCTGCTCGCGTCCGTAGGAAATACTTAAAATCTGACACCCTACACGTGCCCCCCGGTAGTGCTAAACGAGCAGCACCAATTCCGGTGGTAGGTTTCGGCCGCTGGCTTTTCGGTTACCACCCACCAATGCATAGTCTTGCCGCCAAATGACTTTGTCGTGTTCCGGCATGATGCTTGGTGAAGCCATATGGAGAATGGGTCTGAACAGTAGCGTTGTTTATGTAAACCGGGTACGAAGCGTCAGTTGTTGCTGTGTCGGGTACTTGGTCGTGGAGAGTAGCGAGATCCGAAGCACGGTGTTCTGCTGGCCGACCGCAGATAGTTAGGGGCCCAATTAGTGAATTAGCTACTCATGAAAGGCTGCCCCGCCAACTGACGAAAAATCCCAGGGTGGCCCCATTGTGCCGGTTAGCGACCGGGCGAGAGAACCCGATGGCGATCTCTGGGGGAGTTTGGGCGTCCCCGCAATCTCCAGATCAAGCTCCCATGGGCACAGTAACTCTGATAGTATCGTTTGGTTGCTAATACAACGCCTCGCTCAACTGCCATTCTCCATCTGTATACTCTCTCAACACTAATATGTACATAAAAAAGAAAAGTAGTGTTAAACAGCGGTTGCACGTCCTCTCACTAAAAGTGCACCTCACTTATTTCGAGTATTGCACTCTAATCTCAGCGTAGTCCATCACCATCTTGAGACAGGAAAGCCGCACCTAATTTTCTTGACAGAGACGCAAATTGGATGTCCATTGAGTGCGGCGTACCTTGACTATCCTGGATTCTCCCTAGAGCACAAATTCCATCCACGTGCCGGAGTATGTGTGTACGTCCGCAATGACATCTGCTTCCAGCGTCTCTGTCACCTTGAAGACCCCAGTTTTTCGACAAACTGGGTGATGGTAGATACAGGTATTGATAAAATCCTTTATGCCTGTGTCTATCGATCGCACAGCGGTGACCAGGAGACAACACGATTATTTGATCACCTCAGTGAGACTGCTGACGTGCCCCTGAATCGGTATCCTATTGCACAGTTGGCCTTTCTGGGGGACTTTAACGCTTGTCACCAAGACTGGCTGTTCCCATACCAAAAGATCGACCATGCTGGAAGAGAAGCGTGGAATTTTGCTTTGACGCTAGGTCTTTCTCAGATGGTAAAGGCGGCGACTAGGGTACCCGATGTAGATGGTCACACAGCAAATTGCTTGGACCTTCTGCTGACTACCGAAACAGACAGATATGAAGTACAGGTTACTTCTCCTTTGGGCACATCTGACCACTGTCTGGTGAAATCTGTATCGTCATATTCTCCACCTGATTACGAGTCCCAAGGTGTTCGACGAATATGGCGGTATAAGTCAGCTGATTGGGATGAGATGCGACACTTTTTTGCATCTTATCCTTGGCGGGAGGTTTGTTTCTCTTTTGCGGATCCGTCGAGCTGCGCGGTTGCGATAACGGATGTGTTGCGTCAAGCTATGGAGTACTATATCCCTTTCTCTGACGCTGCCACCGGTAGCAAAGCTCGCCCATGGTTTAACGCTGAATGCACCCAAGCTGAAAAGCGCAAGCATTTAGCTTACCTATCCTGGGTTGACGCTCGAAACCGCAAAGCTCCGGATATTAGCTCCAAGAAGAGAACTTTCAACCAGACCGCCAAGTCCTACAAAAAAGCATTACGGAAAGCCATTCTACGATCGCATTAAACATATTGGCGCAAAACTCTCTGCCAGACCATCCGGCACTAGAGCTTTTTGGATTCTCGCAAAAGCGGTCGAGACAAACTTCTGTCGGCCTACATTGCCTCCGTTGGTAAAACCGGATGGCACACTGGCTCATACGACTAAGGAGAAAGCGGACTTGTTCGCGTCTCTCTTTGTTTGCAATTCACGTCTGGACAGTGGCAACAACGTTCCACCAAAATTACCTCACTGCGGGACCTCTATGTCAGAGATTCGTATAACGAATAAGGAGGTTCTTAAAACCTTGCGGTGTCTAGACGTGAATAATGCTAGTGGACCAGATGGTATACCAGCTATAGTCCTAAAGGCTTGTGCACCTGAGTTGTCTCCTATGTTGACACGCTTGTTCCGCCTCTCATTTAGTACTGGAATAGTGCCAAAATCCTGGAAGCTGGCCAATGTGCAGCCTGTTCCAAAAAAAGGCAACCGCGCCGACCCTGCCAATTATCGTCCAATATCAATTACCTCCATACTCTGCAAGATTATGGAGCGTATATTGAATGCCCGCTTAATGGCATACCTAGAACAGAATGACCTCCTTAGTGACCGGCAATATGGGTTTCGCCGAAATCGGTCAGCTGGGGACCTTCTAGCGTATGCCACACACGTATGGGGCGAGGCACTCGAGAACAGTGGGGTAGCACTTGCTGTTTCCCTTGATGTCTCGAAGGCCTTTGACAGAGTTTGGCACACTAGCCTTTTGGGTAAGCTTCCAGCGTACGACTTATCCTCTGGTCTGATTGAATGGGTAAAGGACTTTCTGAGTGAACGGTCTCTCCGGGTCATCGTCGATGGCTGCTCATCCGATCCTATGGCGCCTAACGCCGGTGTTCCTCAGGGGTCCGTTCTCTCCGCAACTCTCTTCCTGCTGCATATTAATGATCTGCTTATGCCCGGTATCTATGGGTATGCAGACGAAAGCACAGTTGTTGAGAGATACCAACCAAGTCCTCGGGCCAGTCGGGATCAAATCCAGTCCGAAAGAGAAGCTATGGTAGAGCGCGTAAATCTCACATTGCAGGCAGTCTCCGATTGGGGCGATGCCAATCTTGTGAAGTTCAACGCCTCCAAAACACAAGCGTGTCTCTTCACTGCAAAAAGGAGCCAGCTCACCTTGGCTCCTTCTTTCCGAAATGTATCACTGAAGTATATCGACCGCCTTCAGTTGTTAAAATTTTTTGTTTGTTTTTTTGTTTTTGGTTTGAAATATCCTCAAATTTGATCTTCGGGCAGTTCATTGAGTCCAAGTCCAAAGCAGCTGCAAGGAAGCTGGGAGTCTTTTCAAAGGTGCGGCGATACTTCACGCCGGGACAGCTGCTTACTTTATATAAAGCGCAAGTCCGGTCGTGCATGGAGTATTGCTGCCATATACAGGCTGGTGCTGCAAAATGCCACCTAGCAGCTCTAGACTCAATGGAAAGGCGTGCGAATTTGGTTAAAACCAATCTTACCAGTAGACGTAAAGTAGCCAGCCTTTCGGTTTTCTACAGGTTGCATTTCGGAGAGTGTGCGCAGGAATTACATAATTTAATTCCACCCTCTCCCTTCTACCATCGGACAACCAGACGTTCGGCTAGTCTCCACCCTTTCGTTGTTGACTTACCACGCATTCGAACCAAACGGTTCGCCACGTCGTTCATCATGCGTACAGCAAAGAAGTGGAATAAGTTGCCAGCATCTGTCTTTCCATCCGATTACAGTGTGGGTGTCTTCAAGGCAAGAGTGAAAAGGCTTTTGTTAAGTCAGTGCGCTTCATTATCTTAGGCTACATCACCATTTACCATCAGGTGGGATCGTAGATAAGCGCAGGCTTAGTAAAATATATAAATAAATATGTATAATTCTCTCTCTCGCTCTCTCTCTCTCTCTCTCTTTGTAAAAGAGTAACAGATACACCTAGGAGGCCATCTAGCAGTGAAACACCCTTGATATATAGACCAGATGACGAAATTTCTGAATGAAAGGTCTCTTCGAGTCGTCGTCGATGGCTGCTTGTCTGATCCTATGGCGACAAACGCCGAAGTTCCTCAAGGGACCTACATCTCTTCTTGCTGCATACTAATTATCTGCTTGTGCCTGGTATCTATGGGTATGCTCACGACAGCTTAATTTATGCCAGCCAATGCTTTAGCCAGTTAGGATTAAATCTATTCTAAAAGAGAAAAGTTGCAGGCAGTCGCCAAATAGAGAAATGCCAATCTTGTGAGGTGCAATGCCAATGCTCAAATGCAATGTCAAAAAGCGTGTCTCTTCTCCGCTAATAAGATTCCGCTTACGCAGACTCTCACTTTCCTTGAAGTATGTTTGGAATGCACTGACTGATTTCAGTTGTTATAGGTTGAGATTTCTCTGAACCCAAACTATGGGCGACTCAATGAATTCAGGGCCAAAGCATCTCCGAGGAAAGTACTCGTAGGTGTCCTTGCAAGTGGGCGGTGGTACACGATACAAGTAGATGGTGGACAGTTTCTTACCGTAATACAACGCAAGTCAGGACATGCATGGAGTATTGCTGTCACATATGAGCTGGTAACCTTGATTTATATTGTCACCAATTATTTTTTACTTATTATAAGCTAGTGCTTGACCACAATCCCACCTGATGGTAAGTAGTGATGCAGCCCTAGATGGTAAATCGCACTGATTTAGCGTAACAAAAATCTATTCACTCGTGCTTTTAATAAGATAAAATATGATTTTATTCTTATCTTCGTTCTAAACTTTATACCTTTTAAATCGCGAAGTAATGTAAACACTTTAATAGAAAAATGTACAATTGGAATTTCTGACTGAACAATTGGTGGTCTAACACCAGAACAAAAACGTTTTGAAACTGAAAAATAAAACATTTATCGTGCTATAAATCAGAAATGCCGATATTCTCGCCTTTTTCATTTTGTAAGATTTATTGGATGTGCAAAAACTGCCCGAAAGAAGGTCTGTATTGTATTCCAGCCAGGCTTTCAAGAAAGATGATCGTCTATCATCTATGTTAGATTTTTTATAGAATAAGTGTTACAAACGAGAACACAGTCCACTTGATGGCAAGGGAATGCTGTGGCCCATATATACCTACATCTATCCTCGATTAAAAAGGTGGATGCGTTGTCAACCCTGAAGACTAAGATGGAATGTCTCGTTTTCAGCAATAATTCAGCAGAATTAAGCTGCTATTTTACGCTGGTAATCTGTGACAAGGTGGCCCTTCCACGGTCGAGCCAACGCTTTCGTGCAAAAACCATAATATAACTGTTTCTTGTTTGTTTCACCAAGATAACGAGCCAACTCACATGCCCGACGTTGCGAAATACTTGAACATCCTCCATATACTTTTGACCTAGCATCTGGTGATTTAGATTCTGTTTCCAAGATTCAGAAAGGTCTCCCAGTCGGAAATGCTCTTTCTTCCCTATTAGAGTGTGGCCCTTCCCCGGTACAGCCGACCCATTCGTGCTACAACCATAATATAGCTGCAGCGTGACACCGCCACGTAAAAAACACATTGTAATTGCCACAATATAATCTCTCCGAAATAATTAAAATATTCAATGTATATATGTTATTATTTTATTGCGCCTTCACTCTACGTTATATGTTAGTATTTTGGAAAATATAAAATAGTTCGAACATAATTCACTAAGCTTAATATCCATATAAGACTTTATGAATTAATTGTGTGAAATATGAAATAAGAAAATATTAACAGAATAATTACTTTCAAGTTAAAGTATAATAAAATATAAATTAACATTACCGTTACAGCCTATTAAAGACCACTGCTGAAAATAGGGCCCCCATAGATGCTTCATAGGGGGGATATTTGCCATAGTTGGCACGCTTGGCATGCGGGTTGGCAAGTGTGGATATTTTTGCACCACTACTACATGATAAATATAAATTAATTTTCACATCATAGCTTCTGAAGTCGTTGCTAAGCGAGGTAAGTTAGGTAAGCAAGCCCGTAGTTGTTCACTGCCGCACAGAGCAAATAAATAAAGTACTTAATATTCTTCAAAATCTAAATAATTTCAGAAATTGCTATTCTTACAAACGGACAAAAGGGTCAAACAACTTGTATCTTTGATAGAATAGAATATTTTTTTATTCAATATAGATCACATGTGTTATTCTTATTGAAAGTCATTTTTTACTTTACCACTGGTTCGAAAAAAACCTCTGTCCTGGGAAGAACCAGCAAGAAACTCAAAGGGACTTTTTTTTAAATACTGTCTGTAATTTGAAAGCTCAAAAATTATTAATTTTTCTTACAAAATATGATAATATTCATTCACGAAGTACCGCAAGTGTTAGCAATGGTTATTGCCGGCTCTCCTAAGAATTTACTTCATACTTTATATTCATGTCGAAGATAAAATTTAATTTCACCATTTAGAGATTTAAGGTTTCACTTAAATTTCATATGTATAAGTCTCGTAGGTTAAATAAGTAAGTTTTACTTTCAAATTTATAATATTACCGGACTAGACTATTCAAAGTTAACAAACAAACAAAGCTTACTGAATTCTTGTTATCCATTCAAACTGTGAATAAATCACAGTATGTTTTTAAATTGTCTTTAATTACAAACGGATATAATTATATGCCCTACAAATAGAAGTTCAATTCGGAAGGTACGAAAATATAATCAGCGGCCCACAGCACTGCAACCAAACACTCGGTAATTGTGAAAAAAATATCGTAATCTATATGTAACGTTAAAATATAACCAAAGCAAAGGAGACCATTAACGTTGCAACCTATTAAACGACAAACGAAATAAACTCAATCTCAAACGGCATTCAATTAAATTCGACAATGTAAATAAGGCTCTATTGAAATTAGTACATTGGTTTAACGCCAACAATTTGCTCTTAAACGGCAACAAGACATAATGTATTAGACTTACAATACCTAATGTTAAATATGCAAATACCAAGGTGCTCTTAAATGAGGAGCAGTTGAGTTTTGTGGATACCAGTGCTTTTCTTGGTATTACTATTGACGCGAAGCTTCAATGGGGTCCCCATATATCTAAATTAGCAAACAGACTTCAGTAGCATATGCTGTAAGAAAGATTAGAAGTCTCACCAATGTTGAGACAGCTAGATTAGTTTATTTTAGTTACTTTCAAAGCGTGATATCTTATGGAATTTTGCTATGGTTTATGGGGTTTATGCTATTAGTATTTGAGATAATTATAGTTCAGCTGGAGTGACTAGCTATGGAAAAAATTAATTAAATTATCCAATTATCAGAATGATGGTAAAAATGCTTTGTTGGTTTAAATGACCAGCTGCTGGTTCAGAGTTGTTAAGAGAATGATTTTACGTAGATTACGGACTGTACGAGACGGTGAAAATATACTATTTCGCGATACTGCACATGTACTTAAATTCGGGCTACAGGAAGGATGTGAAGAATGCGTGTGCATTGTGCACTCACCTGGACTTCCGCTGATCTGCCTCATATCTCGAAGGCTGCGGCCACGACGGTTGGATGCCGACTGTCTTCACACATATAAATTTCACAAATTATCGTAAGATATAGCGTTATTGCAAATGTCTATTTCTCTATTTCTTAGTTAGGTGGTAGTTGCAAAGTGGCGCGAACAGTGTTAATAAAATAGTATAATTAAAAGCATTAATCATGTCAATTAAAAATGTGTTGCTATCGATATAGAACGAGTAGGTATATAAAGTTTCAACGTAAGAGTAAAATGTCCAGAATTAACTCCTAACGTCTTAAATAAAAACTCATAAAGATGCCTGTAAATAAATAGCATTGTCGTGGTTTCGTAACGCCTATTTCTTCTGGCAGGATGCAGGCAACTAACCAAATTCAATATTTGACTCGGACGCAATTCGGTATCGTGACACGTTCCTATATCACAAATAGGTCAGCAATCAAAAAAAAATAGTATGTTATTCCTATTTAAATTATTGAGTAGTTTACGGTTTAAACTGTCTTGATTAACTATCGTCATAGTACTCGTAGGTAGGTCTGGGTAGCCCTCTTACTTATTTCTCCGCCAAACACGCGTGCCTGCACAGCTGTGATCTGGTATCAAAGGTAAGAGCTAATATAATAACAGATTGGAAGGCATTCCTTCTTCATTTACCAGCAGTGCCTATATTTGTTTATGCATTATTGCAATTAAATAAGAGGGTTACAAAGGCTGGACTTATTGCCCTATGGCATTGCCTCCCAGTCAACCCCGAGCTTAGTGAAATATAATGATAGGCGCAAAAGAATAAAAAAATTAGATGTTGATAAATATATTTTAACTTTATAAATTTGCTTTATTATGCTTTCATGTTGGATGGGATGACCGAAGATATTATAAAAAAGTATTAAGTAAAAAGAAAGTTAATATTTATTTAAGCTAATGGAAAAGATCATAAAAATTCTTGAAATAAGTTTCCTTTCGAAGAATTTTTAAAATATATTTAGTTTGGGCTTTTGCGAATCTGTGAACGGTGTGCTAATGGATTTTTTTATGATATTTTTCTCTCCTCATCAACCGCGGCGAAAACCAAACAACTTTCAATGTAAATTTTTGTTCAGGAACGTCAACAATAAGGCAAACAAAATAATTTGCCGCCATAATAAATTAATTATCGTTATTTTCACAACATTAAATATATATTTAATTACCTAAGATAGCTACAAAATTAAAATGCTGTGTGATTACGTTGATTGAAGAGCACTTCCTCCATCTTACACCAGCATTTACTATCAGTATATTCGCATTTACTATCACTTCTTCATGTTCTACATAGACTCGTTAAAGTCCGCGTTCGGACATAGGCTTCTCATACTGTGGGAAGAAAATTTGCATAACCCCCACGGGATTAAATGCAATTATGGGAATCAAAACAATGGGAAAAATAATAGATTATCTTACGCCACCGCCACTTTTTTGGGGGGAAAACGAGCATGCGGCTCACCTGATCGTAAGTACTTAGCAACGGTTGTTCAACTGTGCACTATTACTGCCACTACTAAACCGAATACTACTATACGCAACACTACTGCTTGAATTACTCCGAACACTACTCTACGGTCCTTCGTGTTGTATTATACCAAAAACACAACACGCCCTATATAAACCAATACCGCTTAACTGGTGGAGTGGGGGTATCGTCTGAAATAGAGAAAGAAGCTTTCGATAAAACACGGTTTGGCACCCAGGGCGGTTTTCAAGCAAGCACCCCCCAAATAAAACCAACAAATCGGTCCGCAGTTCTTTAAGAGAAGGATATCGCTTTTCTTGAAGAACAAGACCACCGCACTTCTGCTTCACGCCTCCGGAGTAGTACCGGCATGGTGGATCGAATTAAGGAGCTTTTGAAGGACTTCAAGTACCGGTTTTCTACCCGCATTCAGAATATCCGCTGTAATTCCATCCTCACTTGGGAATTGCCATCTTTAAGGTGCTGGAGAGCCATTATAATTTCGCTCAGACTGACTTCCGTGATGTCATCAGAATAGTGTCGGATAAGACTATATCTTGGATCGTTGTTCACAACGATGACGTGTACAGCTGCCCATAGAACCTCTCAATCTCACTCAAAATCTCAGGCATCCTGGAAATGATGCTGCCACATTCAATCTTCAGCGTCAACAGTTGGCTCTTTCTGACAGTTAGATTTCTGGCAAAGACTTTGGAGACCTGGTTGCGTCCAAACGCGTATTCAATACGAGCTGTATTGAAGTTGCGTTAGTCCCGCCGCATGCATTTGGAAATCTGTGTGTTCAGTTGCCTGTATGCTATGAAATCTGCTGAAGACTACGGTTTCATTTTCTATTTAACAGCCATGAGATTAAGAGTGTGATCGGAGAGTTTTTGTGCTCTTTTGCGAAGTGTTTTCCAAAACTTAGCTTCGACCGCATTGACAGCTTCCACGAGCTTGTCATTATTATCGTCCACTGTACTCCAGTCTTCTAAGCACTGAAAACCATTTTGTAACTCAATCTGAAAGTTTTCAGGGATTTGGATTAGAACAAGAGGGCGGCGGAGCGTAGGCTTCACCTGACGTTACCTCTCCAACTTACTGTTTAGGCTCAGTGTGCCTCTCACCATTCGGTAATCGCTGCCATTTTTCACTGTCTAGTCTTTGTAATGAAGTCAATCTCTATTCTCATGGAACCGTCGGAGGTTGAACTGGTCCACTTTCTGTGAGGCCGCTTCTGAAAGAAAGATTTCATCATAAAGAATCCCCCTTTCTCCATGAAGTCGGCTAACTGCCGACCACTTGGGTTCCCTTTCCCTATCCCGAATTGGCCTACCTCCAGCTCATCGTTCTTTTTTGTGCCTAGTTTTGTGTTGAAGTCTCCCATTAAGGATATATCCTCATCTCCCATTAAAGATATATCCTCATACAAAGTATCTTGTTAATGAGAGATTCTGAAGATAGAAAGAAGTGGGCGATAAAGTCGACAACTCCTTGAGACAGATGGTGGCATTCCCAGTGATAGAACAAATTGCCGGATTCGAGGATTACCAAGTCCTCCCTCTCTCTTCGGACCTCAGATAAACCTATAATATCCCAGCGCAACTTGTCTATCTCTTCTTCCAGCTCCAGGATCTTCTCGTCAGTAATCAGGGTTATGTTATATGTTGCTAGGTCGAGTCGTCTTAGATGGCAACCGAACCTCCACCGGAGATTTTTAGTACACCCTGCCCCGCCGTAACCGTGGTCGTCACCGCAGCCAGGAATAGCGGGGCCGCCGGGAACTGGGCTGTCTTTTGCAATTCATGCCATGGGCGTCATGCCATAGTTACCACGCTTGACAAACGGGTTATTGTTATTTACATGTTATCAGAAAGATGCTGATCTCAATCTTCTGCCTCATTTTCCCTCTGTCGCCTCTTACGACACCCACGTGAAGTAGGTGGGGTAATGGATATTCTAAACCGCCACTACACGGGGGTAAATTTTAAGTTAAAATATTCTATTACATTATCAAAATTTAGTTTCTTGACCATTTCGATAGATAAAATGGAAAGATTGGTTAGTCACCCTTGGCTCATTGTGGACCTTAAAAAATATTTTATTAGCTTGAGTTTTGAAAATATTTTTTTTTACACAAAGCACCGAAACACGAATAGTTAAAAAAAGAAGAGACGCAAAAACCTGTGAACCGATTTGGATGGGACTTTACTGGCAGATAGCTGATGTTATAAGAAGTAACTTAGGCTACTTTTATTTTAGAGTACATTATTATATATTTTAATGACTATCGCATGGGGTCCCCATGTTGTAAATAATTTAAATTTTTAGAATTGAATATTCAATTTATTTTGAGTTTACAATTTATTTTGTGTTTTCTAACGAACTTACAACATTCGATAATGTGAGCAGATGTAAGTATACCAATTTTTCTAAAATAGAATATGCATGAGTTCTTTTTTTCTATATTTGTTAGGATTCTGATACATTTTGAAATGCAATTTGAAAATATTATCTATGTCAGACTTAATTTTCGGTCGGTAATTTTTCTAAATATACGAGTTCAAATATAAATGAATACAACTAACTACGTGTTAATTTTTAAATATGTATGGGGTTTCCAATTTAAATTTACCTATTTCAATTTTTTTTCAATAGAGACGTGGTAGCTCAGATGGTTAGCGCTCGCTGTAAGTTTTACAGTACGCGAGCAACCCGGGTTTGATCCCCACCGGCACCAATGAAATTGTTAATTGCAATTTCAAGTGCTGATTTACCACGTGCTCGGCGGTGAAGGAAATCATCGTGAGGAAACCTGCATGCCTAAGAAATAAGAAAGAAAATATTTCGAAGACATGTGAATTTCGCCAATACGCATTGGGGCAGCGCTGCGGACATTTCTTTGCCCTAAAACCCTCTCAGAAATGAGAGGAGACCTGTGCCCAACAGTGGGACGTATATAGGCTGTAACTTTAACCTATTTCAATACCGAGTAGTGTCGCAGAGTTGACCGTAACAATCTTATTATCTGTTCGTGAAATATCCACATAATCGGTTCTGCCATTTTATAGCATGCGGGTTATTTGCATTAATTGAACCAGAGCTCAATAGAATCCAATTATTTTGATATTACAGAGAGACACTTCATATTTTTCGTATATATATATATAAATTATTATAAAATTGACAAAGGTTACCATACATCAACGACTGTCGACCTTACAAACTATATAGTTTGGATCATTGCCATTAGGTACTCGTGATCGTGCTACAAGGTACCTACTATAAAAATAAATTCTAAAAAATACCTACTATAGAAATAAAATCAAAACTCAATACAATTCATAAAAATATCCCAATCGGTTATATAAGGTGTAATACAGACAAAAAGTAAAAAAATATAAAATGAAAGGCATAATCACGTAGCGGCAATTTCTTTTGGCAGAAATCGCGCCACTAACTAGCTGAATTCAATTTTTAACTCAAACGCGTTTCAGTTACGTGATCCGTTTCTATCACAAATAGCCCGGCTTACGAATAGCGCTAATGAAATATTGCATTGTACAGCTTCTTGGGTATGAAGTAAGCTTACGACATTCGGTGGACAAAACATTAAATATGTTAACTTATAAAATGTTTTTCTTTATTATCAGGAAATAAAGAATAATAATAAAAATAACATAAAATAACATAAACTCTAACGCCTGTCAACCGGAGGGGTAGGCAGAGACTACGGACTTCCATTTGGCACGATACTCACACACCTCTCTCGCCTCCTCCACATACATATACCCACGCATATATGATTGTCAGTTAAGGGTAAGAGTTGGTTTAGGGTAAGGGTCGGTTAAGGGTAAGGGTCGGTTAAGGGTCTTTATTTGGCCAATTTTCAATATATCGGCAATTTGGTTGATTAACTTTTGCCTCGGGCGTCTATTCCCGACACTGTCGTTCACATCCTGGTCATAACATCATCTTGCAAACCGCACTCTTCTTTTATCACACAATTTTTCACCCTGTCGTTTAGATTCAGCCCTAACATACTCCGTAATGACTGCATTTCTACAGCATTTATTCAATTCTCGTACTTCTTCTGTCACACCCAACTTTCACTACCTTACATTAAAGTAGCGACTAGCACAGTACTGTGAATTCGCATACGTGCGTTTTTTGACACATTCTGACTTTCCACAATTGAGTGTAGAGCTCCATTCTATTTTTCCTCTATTTCCTGTGTTAACTCGTCGTTCTATATCCTTATCATATCTACCATTCCTGCTAAATACACATCTCAAATACACAAAATCATCTACTTGCTCGACCAACTCCCCTTCTATTCTTATTTCACATATCGTTTTAAGAAGTTTCATGTTTACTATTAAGAGTTTCTGATTACGAATTGTCGTAATGATTTAATTAAAGAAACATCGAAGGAGATCAATAATAATAATAGTAATATTATGGTTTCCCCTGCCGAGGTTTTCCATTTGGTTAGGCTTTTATTTATTCATATATTTTTATGTATTTATTTTATTTTATTGATATTTGTGTATGTTTATCATTTTCATTTACAGTTATATATTTATACAGCCCAACCAGATGAGAAAACTTTATAGATACCCCATAATAATAAACTTTATTTCAGATAAAGGTCCATAAATTGGTTAGTAACATTACATTTTTTTTAGTAGAAAAAATTGCTTTAACTCTAAAATAAAAATAAAAATTATCATACAATTGAAAACAAACAATATCAAAAATTTCTAAAATTACTTATACATTTTAATATTATTTACTGCGATTTAACATTTTAACGCTTATATATGTCCAGGCGAATCCATGTCTTAAAAGCGGAAAGTCCCACCTATCGTCCAAAGCGCTTAGGATGATATTAGAAGAGTTTCTAATACGAAAAAGAAGCGAGGCGCATCTTTTTCACGTTATAGCATAAAAATCGTCCGTACGTGCATCCGCGAACATAGTAGATGAACTACAGTGACGAGCTAGTCCCATCAAAATCCTAAAGGCATTATTATATTCAACGCGCAGTGCTCTATACATCCGCTGTGTGTACCTAACCCACATGCTACACGTATAAAAGGTTTGAAAGTACGCTATGAAGAGCATTACTTTAACCTGTCTACTGGAATTAGCGAATCTGCGAGTCAGCATGTTGCAACGGACTGCCAGTGCTCTGCGTTCTCTCTTAAGGGGCTACTCCATGCGAACGACCTTGAACATTTGTTGTGCCGCGCCGACTCGCTACAATTTATCGCGTAAGAAATATGTAAGACGCCACCTACTGTACGAACGTAGTATTTTTTCAACATCAATAAACTATTTTATGGAAACACACACAGCGTACAACGTAAAATGTATTTTAATTTTTTTTTCGGTATATTAGTTGCATTATATTAGAATTATGTATTGTCATATATTATCTAATTATGAAATTTTATAATTAATTATACCTATATTAAAAATGAAAGCATTAAAAATTGTGAGTTTAAAAGATACCTACTCACTATAGGTAAATAGATAGATAGCTCGCCTTTTGTACAAATATTCGGTGCAATAAAGAATAAATAAATAAATAGGATGTTTCGCAGAGTGAGAGTAATATAGAATGAGAGTCGTGAAGGCAGTTTACAAACATAAATTGCACAAGGACAAACATTCAGACCCGGAACAATTATTTGTAGGCCTTACAAATACTTGTTCCGTGCGGGATTCGAACCCGCAGCCCCCAGCGCAACAACTGATTGCTAAGTTACTGCGCCACGGAGCCGTCGCCGGGTTATAGGTAAAGTGACCATACGGCCCGTTTTGAACGGGACTGTCCCTTTTCTCGGTCACCTGCCATTGTCCCCAAATAAAGCTCCGGGACACAAAATTATCCCGTAACTCGTTGGATGGAAGTATTCAAAGCCAACAATACTCAACATAATTTTTTTAATCGAATATATTTTATGTCTACCTGGTACAAATGCTCCAGTAGAAAGAGTATTTTTCTATTTTGAATAAATTGTGGACGTCTGAAAAAAACACTTACGGTTCCAGTTCTAAAGGCGATGTTGTTAACAAAGGTAACAATAAAAAAAAAACTTGCCCAGAATTTTATTCTTATTTAAAATCATCACCAAATTTATTAAAGCAAATTTAATCCACTGACAAATGTAATTAATAATTAAAAAAATATGTTACATTTAATAATTACCATCTATACCGAATATAATTTTATAGTGAACACTAATTGTAAAAAGTTATAGTTTTTAGAGTATAAATAAACCCATGTCCCGTTTTGAGTAAAAAAATAAATGGTCAGTTTAGTTAGAGAGCCGAGTAATAACCCGCAATGCCGCAGATAGGCCAACTTAGAGGCCCCGGCCAAATTAGTCGCCTATAGGCCGACTTACCCGACCGGGCCTTATTAGACGACCATAGACCAAATTAAACGCCCAATTCAAACCAAACCTTACATGCTAATGCTAATGGTGCTTAATTTTTATATTTGCATTTACTTCAAAGAAAATACATGCAAAAAGCTTCATCGCACAGTAAAAAACACAAAAAATATATGTATAACTAATACGAAAAATTATACCCAAAACAAACAAATAATACTACCTATAAATAACCTAATAAGTAATAATATTATCGACTGATATGATGACGTGAGCGTGTGCGTTGGCCGACGCTCTGACTAACGACACGGGTGTCACGTTCAAGAGCTCAGCGCTCACTGACTCCAGCAAGCCCGTGGGCAGTGAATACGCCAACATTTTAAAATAATTTCTTAATAAAATCAAATCAAAGTTTGGAAATGTTCATTAATAAATTGCCTATCCATTGGTGTAAATCGCAAAATAAAATAATACTTACTTTACGAGAAGATGCATGTTATCAATAATTATTTCACATTTTTGTGGTTTCGTTGTAAGGAGATTATATTAATATTTATTCCTTTAAAAAAAATTGGATATAGCTCTTATAGAATCAAGATTATAAGGAAATATCATGTGTTTTTTATTTGTTGATATATATTTTAAATAAAAAGTAGATAGCTCCTAAAAACCGCACAAATAACGACTAGCGTTTTTGCTCAACCTGCGCCTTAATATTGCAGTCATCGCTCATGTTTTCTGTGTGCCAAAGCCCCAGATACTTAAACTTAGGTACTCTTTTTATAACTGTCCCACATAAATTTACAGGCGGTAAGTTAGCACTTCTTGGCGTTGTATATAACCCATTAAGTACTAGCATATGTTTCACAAATTTTCACTAATTGCCTTAGTGCTCTGATCAATGGACTCAACAAGACCATATCGTTTGCGTAACTTATGTTATTTATATTGACTTCGTCTATTGAACATCCAATACCAGTGCTGTTGAGCTCAACGATCAACTTGTTAATATATAAATTGAATAAGGTAGGAGAGCTTAATCCGCCTTGATTTACCCCACACTCTAAGCCATATTCGTCTGACATACCAGTGTCCTATCTAACGTAATTAGTTTGATGTGAATACCAAAATTGGAACAGAGAAATAATCTCATCAGGTATGTCACTCTCTTCTCGCAGCTTTCGCCATAACACCTTATAAGACACCAAGTCGAATGCTTTAGATAAATCCAAGAAGCAAGCATAGACAGAGGTTTTTCTGGTCGTGTAGTACTTGACCGTCTGCTTGAGAATTGCACTTTTTGTTGATAGTTTTGGTTGAAAACCAAATTGTGCGTCATGCAAGGAGATGTGTTTTTGCAGATATTTATCAAGCAGACTGCCAAGCACATTTGCGATAACAGTAGAAATGATATCGGTCTGTAATTAGACACGCCTGCCGCGTCCCCCATTTTATTTTGTATAATTGGTACTACTAACGTCTTCATAAGGTTTGCTGGCAAATACATATACGATAAACAAAGTTTAAAAAACATTGCTAGAACCTTAAGTAAATGAACACAGGTCACGACAAGCTCAGCATTGAGCATTTGGTATATGCAGTAATCAAATAGTCAATACTGAGCTTGTCGTGACCTGGAGATTTTACACGCTTCATATCTTTAATAATATCATCCATTTGCTTTGCTGTGATCCTTACACTGATTGCCGATTGCTGATATTGCCCATCTATCGATGGTGCTGAGAGGCCCAGGGGAAATACAACCTTAAAACAATTTTTAAAAGAGTTGCTATCTCACCCGCTCCACTCACAACTGAGACACTAGCAGGGAGGCTGGCTGATGGTTTAAACTACTAGTATGCTTCCAAAATTTTTGAAAATTTCCTTTAACATGACACGATGCTATTTTATCCATTTTAATATGGCACCATTTTAACTTAGCTTTGGAATTACGTCTAGTTTTACAAATATTATTGTATACTATTCCGGTGCAAGGTTTACTACACATTTGCTAGATTTGATACGCTAAACGAGCCTCTCTGTGCGCGTCTCTGACATACCTATCTCTATGACAAAGCCAATCACATATTTCTTATGCTTTTTATGCATATAAGTTCGTTCAGCTGCTTCACTTAGAACTCCTACAATTTCACAATACATTTCATATAAAATTAGTTTATGACTAGGATCGGTACACATTTTATAACAACACTTCGCAAATTGCTGCTTCAATAAAACAAGTTAAATAAAAGTTTGTGATCAATTGACATCTTGTCAACTCAAAGCAACTGAATGTATTCATAATATAACACAATAGCGCAATACCAGGAACAGGGCAACACTGCCGCCTTGCTCGGAATCAGCGCGGCATGCAGCACTGATGCGTGCTATCGAGATTGGAAGCATACCTTTATCCTGGTATATAAATATAATAATAAACATGTATATTTAAAAAGTAATAAATAACGTAAAGTAACGAGGTATTTCATTTAGTCCTCATACGTCCTCCACTACAAATTTGCATTTTGATTTTAGCATGATTTTTGATACAGGACACCTATAAGTATAAGCTACAGCATTCAGTACTGATGGACTGGGATATTGATTTTCTATATAAACAGAAATGACACAAGATTCTAAAATTGAGAAACGTAACAATTAAGTATTGAAGTGAAGATTCTTTTTTTTAATAAATTTCTTAATTCTTAAATATAAAATAAATGAAGAAATTAAAAACGAATTGTATATAGTTAGGGTTCTTAAGCTTCCGCATTTCTAATTTTTTCGTTCGTCCTCAAAAATGACAAAATTATGGCGATGAAATTGTTTGTAACCGCTATTGCTATTTATTATCTTAATTTTCTCGACAAAGGCGGTAAAGAAGCTTCACAATTTCATTTCATTTTCTATAGTCGAATTTCACTGAGTTGGAACAAATTTAAATTCTACGTTGTATTCGTTAGAAGCAGAAATAGTAAAGATAGAACGAATAAAAACGATGCCCGAAACCTTGAAAACGTTGAATGCATCAGAGTGAATACGAGACTTTTGTGGTTACTTTGCAGTGCTCCGTCGCAAACATAATGTGGCCAGACGCTGCCGGGAATTTTCAATTTGTATACTTAAATGACTTTACCTTCAACTAAAATAACGTTAAGTACGTATGGTTCTTTGGCATAAATTTTCAACTGATAATTATCAAGTTCTAATTCAGAGGGTTAAATTAATTAAAAAGGTGTTTTTAAATAGATAATAACTCAAAACTATTAAGAGATATAAATTTTGTAAATTTTGCCTTGTTCCATAGTCGTCTTTTAAGACACCCAATGAGGTGATAGATTCGGTGATGGATTTATTGTTGGTAGGAGTTCTTTCCTGCCCATGAGTTCGTTTGGGTACGTACCAACCTCTTACATATTTCTGTTACCAAACAGCAGTGTTTACACAGCTGTATTCCTGTCTAAGGGTTATATCCTTAGACCGGAATATAGAGGCAAGAAAATTATAGGCTTTAAGGCATTAAATCTTAGTCCTCAAAGTTAACAACACATTTGTAGCCTTCTTTGTTAGAGGTTGGATGCAAGTGTCAATGGACTGAAGTAGCCACTTACCATCAGGTAGAGCATAAGTTCACTTGTCACTTTAATTTAATAAAAAAAATGAAGTTACTACGGGGCATGGCCTATGGAATAAACCAAAAAAATCTAAAACTTCCGATGGATGGCTGTATAACTATCTCTTTACGTTAAATATCAAGATTGGCCACGGAGAATAACGGCAAAGGGTGACACGTCTGGTAATGCGATCGTCAGTCCACCTGCCAAGCGTGTCTCAGTACAAACAGACAAGGGGAGAAGGTGCAGCAGTAAAATACTTTCGGAATGAAGAAGAAAAACTTTTGTAAATTGTTTAAACTATTACTATACTATACTATACTATATGCTTAATAATTAGTTTGTTATTGAATAACTTGTTTATCTATAGACTGTAAAATGCACAATACACATTATTAATAAAATTATATTTAATGAATTAGCTATTGTATTGCCTTATTCTAGGTATGCACACTACTGTCATATTCTTTTAGAATGTCACTCTGCCGTCGTAATTCCAATTTACAAAATAAGTAAAAAGTTTAAAATGTGATTATCATCGAGCCCAAACTCGCCACAACTAGTTCTACTCGTCGAGGAGTTCCAGTAGCAGTCACTGAAGTACACCATCAGGTTTCTCCACCAAGTCCGGAGGTAAAGTCTCATCATAATAAACAAACCAAGCATAAAATATGTAAGCCTAATACTACTCGTAGAAGAGTTCCAGTAGCAGTCACCGAAGTACACCATCAGGTCTTTTCGGTAAGTTAATTAATTGAAAGTGCAATTGAAAGTGCAAAAAAATGTAATACTATAATATTTTCCAGTCATTAACGACTCAACACAATAAGCACAAATTTCAATTTTCAGTTTTCGGTCGTCGGAGCTACGAGCAAAAAAACGTTAACGTACGACATAAAATATGTATTTCATTTAAAATGTAAATTCCTCTTTCCCAATGTTTTATTTATTCGTTTATTACACATCAATTAAACGGGACATCATATTACACTAATTGCGCCTCGAATGTAAAGATCATAATACCTGTTAACTGTCACAGTTAGACATTCACTTGGTAATTATAGTCTTATTCGCAAGCGTTGTAACTGTACACTAGGGGCGCTCAATGAGAAGTTAGAATGAGTATGTCACACGTAAATTTTAATAAATGTAATTTTTTCAACATAATCACCTTCTGGTATAATATTCTTTAAATGTATTTTATGAGATGCTCAAGTATTTCAAAGACTTCGCAATGTCAGGCTTGTGAGTTGGCTTGTTATCTTGGTGAAACAAACAGGAAGTATTCATATTATGGTTTTTGCACGAATGCGTTGGCTCGACCGTGGAAGGGCCACGTTCTCACAGATTACCAGCGTAAAATAGTAGCATAATTCTGCTGTGTTTCGCATGGTGAATATTTTACTGGAAACGAGACATTCCATCTTAGTCATCAGGGCTTACAACGCATCCATCTTTTTAACCGTGGATAGATGTAGGTATATATGGGCCACAGCATTCCTTTGCCATCAGGTGGACTGTGTGCTCGTTTGTAACACTTATTCTATAAAAAATCTAATATAGATGTTAGACGATAATCTTTCTTGAAAGCCTGGCAGGAATACGATACAGACCTAGCTCTCGGACAGTTTTTGCACGTCCAATAAATCATACAAAATGAAAACAGCGAGAATATCGGCATTTCTGATTTATATCGCGATAAATGTTTTATTTTCCAGTTTCAAAACGTTTTTGGTTTTATTTTAGACCACCAATTGTTCGGTCAAAAATTTCAATTGTACATGTTTCTATCAAAATGGTTACATTACTTCGCGATTTAAAACGTATAAAGTTTAGAACGAAGATAAGAATAAAATCATTTTTTTAACTATTAAAAGCCAGTGCTTGACTACGAAACTACCGAGTGGTAAGTGGCGATTAAGCCCTATATTATAAATCGCACTGTTTAGCGTAACAAAAGCCTATTCACTCTTGCCTTGAAGAAGCCCAGATTGTAATCGAACGATCAGACAGACGCCGTAAGATTTTTCCACTTCTTTTCTGTACGCATTATGAAAGACGAAGTAAATCTTTTGGTTTGAATGCGGGGAATAGCGAGAACAAAAAGATGCAAAGACTCGCCGTCTCCTTGGTTGTCTAATAGTTACGAGGGAGTGAGGAATGAATGCATGTAATTCCTGAGCACACTCTTCGAAATGCATTGTATAGAATACCGATAGGCTGGTTGCTCTGCGCCTGTGCTTAAGACTGGCAAAATTGGTAACAATATAAATCAAGGCTACCAGTTCATTTGTGACAGCAATACTCCATGCACGACCTGACATGCGTTTTATTTAAGGTAAGAAACTTTCCCCACGTGAAATACCACCGCCCACTTGCAAGGGCATCTACGAGTACTTTCCTCGGAGATGCTTTGGCCCTAAGCTCATTGAGTCGCCCATAGTTTAGGTTCAGAGAAATCTCAACCCTTAACAACTGAAATCAGTCAGTGCATTCCAAACATACTTCATGGAAAGTGGAAGCCTGGGTAAGAGGAATCTTACTAGCGGAGAAGAGACACGCTTTTTGAAGGCATTGCATCTCACAAGATTGACATTTCTCTAATTGGCGACTGCCTACAACTCTTCTCTTTTGGACTGAATTTAATCCTAACTGGCCAAAGCATTGGCTGGCACCAATTAAACTGTCGTGACCACTGAAGGGTGTTTCACTGCTTGATGGCCTCGCCCCATGTGAGAGGCATAAGCTAAAAAGTTATGTTCTAGTTGACCGATTTTGGCGAAACCGTTACTGGCGGTAACTGAATACGTCAATCTGTTTTAGGTGTACTTTGAGGTGAGCGCTCAATATATGCTCCATTATCATGCAGCGTATGGAGTTGGGTAATTGAAATTGGCCGATAATGTTTAAGCTGAAAACGTAACAACGATGGAATCACCTAGGTGTATCCGTTACACTTCCACAAAGAGAGAGAGAGAGAGAGAGAGAGAGAGAGAGAGAGAGAGAATTATACATAGATGATGAAAATAATTATGAAATTCGAATAACGAAATACATAAATAGTAACATTTTGAATTTCCAATTTAAAGCCTTACTTTTTGCTTCTAGAGAAATTTAATATTACGCGAAGAGAAAATTGATCTCCGCACATGAATTTTGCGCTTAGGATTAATGTGTCGCTCTTGATATTATTTTATCAAAGACTACGCGTCGAGGTGAGGAGTAAATGTTTCCGGTGTGATATGAACCGTGTTGTGTAAAAATGTTTCAACCTACAAGAAAATAAAGTAATTCAGTTTGAAAAATAAATGCATTTGTCTTGTGGCAGAAACCTTATTGTGCCCTTGTTGTGTGTATCATTTTAAAGAAAAGTTTTTGTACATTTTTGAATTACTTGTTTTTTTTTTTCAGAAGACAACTTACTCATATATTTATTACTTGGAAATTAAACTGAAGAAAGAACCTCTGGATCATTACTTCGGCCAGTATGTGGGTTTCATTATTTCTGCCTAATACAGTCCATTTGTAATTTTTTTTTTGGTCCATATACATTTATTGTCCAGTCACCAGAAGAAAATAAAGATACTTAATTAATAACAATAATATATCAACATGATCTCTAATACCACAGTTATGCTAGCTGATTGGCCTGAACATTCTAGAATCGCGAAATAAAAATTATTTATGCAATTATTTATTCACTTATTCAATAATTCATTTATAACAGTCTATCAAAATTCAATTGTTAAATAAAAGCTAAAACACGGCGTAAATTATATATTATACTTGTAGTAAATTTAATGCAGTCGTCATATTTGTCATTTTAGTCAATTCATAATTTTATAGAATGTATTTGATAAATTGAAATGTGATTTAAATGGACGAAGCGTTGGAATTTAGGTCGAGTCGACAGTGAGGTAATCGTACGCTCTGTGTTTATAATCCATAAAAAGGGTGCACGTAGGTGAAGGGTGAAGTAGCATTCTCAAATATAATATAACTGCTATCTTTTACAACTCGGGCTCTCTGCTAAAAGTATAGGACATATATCTTTATAGCCTGTGAGTACTCATTACGATGGTAAATAAACAGTACAATTGTATTGATGACTTTATTAGGACGAAAATTGCATTTTTTCCTTATAAATTCAGGCGGGCAGAATCATTAAAGCAATTTTTTCTCCTACTTCATCAGCCTGGGTTCGAATCCAACATTCAAGTACTATGGTAAACCACTTTTACCACTTTTGAAATTCGTTAAAAAATATAATAAAAGTGAAAGCAATGTTTGTAAGCAAAAATCTTCGGTTATACGGTGCCATTACAGTTGTAAAAGGCTTAAAGAAGTGTTGGTGTAATAGCATAAATTTCTCTGGAAGCAAAAGGTAACGCTTTAAATCGAAAATTCAAAACGTTACAATTTTTGTATTTGGTTAGTCGAATTTCATAATTATTTTCATCATAATCACAGAATACCAGCGTAAAATAGCGGCTTAATGCTGCTGTGTTTCGTAGTGTGGGTGTAGAGAACCGGAGACCCTTTTTACTGGAAAAGAGGCATACCATCTTAGTCCTCACGACTGACAACGCATCTGCATTTTGATTGGCATACGAGGATAGATGTAGATGTCTATGGGCCACAGCAACCATATACCATCAGGTGGACTGTGTGCTCGCTTGTCACTCTTATCCTATAAAAAAAATCATCTACGTATTTTTTATATTTTGGGGGGCAAGGCAGCTCACATCCGTAGAAAATACTTGAAATCTGACTCCCTACACGTACCCCCCGGGTAGTGCTAAACGAGCAGCACCAATTCTGGTGGTAAATTTCGGCCGCTGGCTTTTCGGTTACCACCCACCAATGCAAAGTCTTGCCGCCAAATGACTTTATCGTGTTCCGGCATGATGCTTGGTGAAGCCATATGGAGAATGGGTCTGAACAGTACCGTTGTGTATGTAATCCGGCTACGAAGCGTCAGTTGTTGCTGTGTCGGGTGCTTGGTCGTGGAGGGTAGCGGGATCCGAAGCACGGTGTTCCGCTGGCCGACCGCAGGTAGTTAGGTGCCCAATTAGTGAATTAGCTACTCGTGAGAGGCTGCCCCGCCAACTGGCGAAAAATCCCAGGGTGGCCCCATCGTGCCGGTTAGCGACCCGGCGAGAGAATCCGATGGCGATCTCTGGGGAAGTTCGGGCATCGCCGCAGTCTCCAGATCAAGCTCCCATGGGCACAGTAACTCTGATAGTATCGTTTGGTTGCTAATGCAACGCCTCGCTCAACTGCCATTCTCCATCCGTATTCACTCTCAACACTAATATGTACATAAAAAAGAAAAGTAGTGTTAAACAGCGGTTGCACGTCCTCTCACTAAAAGTGCACATCACTAATATTCGAGGATTGCACTCTAATCTCAGCGCAGTCCATTATCATCTTGAGACAGGAAAGCCGCACCTACTTTTCTTGACAGAGACGCAAATTGGATGTCCATTGAGTGCGGCGTACCTTGACTATCCTGGATTCTCCCTGGAGCACAAATTCCATCCACGTGCCGGAATATGTGTGTACGTCCGCAATGATATCTGCTTCCAGCGTCTCTGTCACCTTGAAGACCCCACTTTTTTGACAATCTGGGTGATGGCAGATACAGGTATTGATAAATCCTTTATGCCTGTGTCTATCGATCGCACAGCGGTGACCAGGAGACAACACGATTATTTGATCACCTTAGTGGCCCTGAATCGGTATCCTACTGCACAGTTGGTCTTTCTGGGGGACTTTAACGCTCGTCACCAAGACTGGCTGTTCCCATACCAAAAGACCGACTATGCTGGAAGAGAAGCGTGGAATTTTGCTTTCACGCTAGGTCTTTCTCAGATGGTAAAGGTGGCGACTAGGGTACCTGATGTAGACGACAGCAAATTTCTTAGACCTTCTGCTGACTACCGAACCAGACAGATATGAAGTACAGGTTACTTCTTCTTTGGGTACATCTGACCACTGTCTGGTGAAATCTGTATCGCCATATTCTCCACCCGATTACGAGTCCCAAGGTGTTCGAAGAATATGGCGGTATAAGTCAGCTGATTGGGATGAGATGCGACACTTTTTTGCATCTTATCCTTGGCGGGAGGTTTGTTTCTCTTCTGCGGATCCGTCGAGCTGCGCGGTTGCGATAACGGATGTGTAGCGTCAAGCTATGGAGTACTTTATCCCCTTCTCGGACGCTCCCACCGGTAGCAAAGCTCGCCCATAATTTAACGCTGAATGCACCCAAGCTGAAAAGCGCAAGCATTTAGCTTACCTATCCTGGGTTGACGCTCGAAACCACAAAGCTCCGGATATTAGCTCCAAGAAGAGAACTTTCAACCAGACCGCCAATTCCTACAAAAAAGCATTACGGAAAGCTAATCTCGATCGCATTAAACATATTAGCGCAAAACTCTCTGCCAGACCATCCGGCACTAGAGCTTTTTGGTCTCTCGCCAAAGCGGTCGAGAAAAACTGCCTCCGTTGGTAAAACCGGATGGCACACTGGCTCATACGACTAAGGAGAAAGCGGACTTGTTCGCGTCTCTCTTTGCCTACAATTCACGTCTGGACAGTGGCAACAACGTTCCACCAAAATTACCTCACTGCGGGACCTCTATGTCGGAGATTCGTATAACGAATAAGGAGGTTCTTAAAACCTTGCGGTGTCTAGACGTGAACAAAGCTAGTGGACCAGATGGTATACCAGCTATAGTCCTAAAGGCTTGTGCACCCGAGTTGTCTCCTGTGTTGACACGCTTGTTCCGCCTCTCATTTAGTACTGGAATAGTGCCAAAATCCTGGAAGCTGGCCAACGTGCAGCCTGTTCCAAAAAAAGGTAACCGCGCCGACCCTGCCGATTATAGTCCAATATCAATTACCTCCATACTCTGCAAGATTATGGAGCGTATATTGAATGCCCGCTTAATGGCATACCTAGAACAGAACGACCTCCTTAGTGACCGGCAATATGGGTTTCGCCGAAATCGGTCAGCTGGGGACCTTCTAGCGTATGCCACACACGTATGGGGCGAGGCAGTCGAAAACAGTGGGGAAGCACTTGCTGTTTCCCTTGATGTCTCGAAGCCCTTTGACAGAGTTTGGCACACTAGCCTTTTGGGTAAGCTTCCAGCCTACGGCTTATCCCCTGGTCTGATTGAATGGGTAAAGGACTTTTTGAGTGAACGGTCTCTCCGAGTCGTCGTCGATGGCTGCTCATCCGATCCTATGGCGACTAACGCTGGTGTTCCTCAGGGGTCCGTTCTCTCCGCAACTCTCTTCCTGCTGCATATTAATAATCTGCTTATGCCCGGTATCTATGGGTATGCAGACGAAAGCACAGTTGTTGAGAGATACCAACCAAGTCCTCGGGCCAGTCGGGATCAAAACCATTCCGAAAGAGAAGCTATGGTAGAGCGTATAAATCTCACATTACAGGCAGTCTCCGATTGGGGCGATGCCAATCTTGTGAGGTTCAACGCCTCCAAAACACAAGCGTGTCTCTTCACTGCAAAAAGGAGCCAGCTCCCCTTGGCTCCTTCTTTCCGAAATGTATCACTGAAATATACCGACCGCCTTCAGTTGTTAGGGTTTGAAATATCCTCAAATTTGAACTTCGGGCAGTTTATTGAGTCCAAGGCCAAAGCAGCTGCAAGGAAGCTGGGAGTCCTTGCAAAGGTGCGGCGATACTTCACGCCGTGACAGCTGCTTACTTTATATAAAGCGCAAGTTCGGTCGTGCATGAAGTATAGCTGCCACATATGGGCTGGTGCTGCAAAATGCCATCTAGCAGCTCTAGACTCAATGGAAAGGTGTGCTAAGAAGCTTATTGCTGACCCGAATTTGGTTAAAACCAATCTTACCAGTAGATGTAAAGTAGCCAGCCTTTCGGTTTTCTACAGGTTGCATTTCGGAGAGTGTGCGCAGAAATTATATAATTTAATTCCACCCTCTTCTTTCCACCATCGGACAACCAGACGTTCGGCCTGTCTCCACCCTTTCGTTGTTGACTTACCACGCATTCGAACCAAACGGTTCGCCACGTCGTTCATCATGCGTACAGCAAAGGAGTGGAATAAGTTGCCAGCATCTGTCTTTCCATGCGATTACAGTGTGGGTGTCTTCAAGGCAAGAGTGAATAGGCTTTTGTTAAGTCAGTGCGCTTCATCATCTTAGGCTACATCACCACTTACCATCAGGTGGGATCGTAGATAAGCGCTGGCTTAGTAAAATATATAAATAAATATGTATAATTCTCTCTCTCTCTCTCTCTCTCTCTCTCTCTCTCTCTCTCTCTCTTTGTAAAAGAATAACAGATACACCTAGGTGATTCCATCATTGTTACGTTTTGCTGAACTTGGCATGGAACATTATCGGCCAATTTCAATTAAACACCTCCATACGTGATAATGGAGCGTATATTGAGCGCTCACCTCAAAGTACACCTAAACCAGATTGACGTATTCAGTCACCGCCAGTAAGGGTTTCGCCGAAATCGGTGAACTAGGACATAACCTTCTAGCTTATGTCTCTCACATGGGGCGAGGCCATCTAGCAGTGAAACACCCTTGATATATTGAAGGCCTTTGAGAGGGTTTTGCACGCTAACCTATTGTACAAGCTTATCACCCGGCCTTATTGACTAGATGACGAAATTTCTGAATGAAAGGTCTCTTCGAGTCGTCGTCGATGGCTGCTTGTATGATCCTATGGCGACAAACGCCGAAGTTCCTCAAGGAACCTATATCTCTTCTTGCTGCATACTAATTATCTGCTTGTGCCTGGTATCTATGGGTATGCTCACGACAGCTTAATTAATGCCAGCCAATGCTTTAGCCAGTTAGGATTAAATCTAGTCCAAAAGAGAAGAGTTGCAGGCAGTCGCCAAATAGAGAAATGCCAATCTTGTGAGGTGCAATGCCAATGCTCAAATGCAATGTCAAAAAGCGTGTCTCTTCTCCGCTAATAAGATTCCGCTTACCCAGGCTCCCATTTTCCTTGAAGTATGTTTGGAATGCACAGACTGATTTCAGTTGTTATAGGTTGAGATTTCTCTGAACCCAAACTATAGGCGACTCAATGAGTTCAGGGCCAAAGCATCTCCGAGGAAAGTACTCGTAGGTGTCCATGCAAGTGGGCGGTGGTACACAGTACAAGTAAGTGGTGGACAGTTTCTTACCGTAATACAACGCAAGTCAGGACGTGCATGGAGTATTGCTGTCACATATGAGCTGGTAACCTTGATTTATATTGTCACCAATTATTTTTTACTTATTATAAGCTAGTGCTTGACCACAATCCCACCTGATGGTAAGTAGTGATGCAGCCCTAGATGGTAAATCGCACTGTTTTAGCGTAACAAAAATCTATTCACTCGTGCTTTTAATAAGTTAAAAATATGATTTTATTCTTATCTTCGTTCTAAACTTTATACCTTTTAAATCGCGAAGTAATGTAACCATTTTAATAGAAAAATGTACAATTGGAATTTCTGACCGAACAATTGGTGGTCTAACACCAAAACAAAAACGTTTTGAAACTGAAAAATAAAACATTTATCGTGCTATAAATCAGAAATGCCGATATTCTCGCTATTTTCATTTTGTAAGATTTATTGGACGTGCAAAAACTGCCCGATAGATAGGTCTGTATTGTATTCCATCCAGGCTTTCAAGAAAGATGATCGTCTATCATCTATGTTAGATTTTTATAGAATAAGTGTTACGAACGAGCACACAGTCCACTTGATGGCAAGGGAATGCTATGGCCCATATATACCTATATCTACCCTCGGATAAAAAGGTGGATGCGTTGTCAACCCTGAAGACTAAGATGGAATGTCTCGTTTTCAGTAAAATGTTCACCATGCGAAACACAGCAAAATTAAGCTACTATTTTACGCTAGTAATCTGT
Organism: Parnassius mnemosyne; assembly: GCA_963668995.1. Taxonomy (NCBI): domain Eukaryota; kingdom Metazoa; phylum Arthropoda; class Insecta; order Lepidoptera; family Papilionidae; genus Parnassius; species Parnassius mnemosyne. The sequence goes on from CAVLGL010000159.1 coordinate 10,418,709, forward strand.
GAGAACGTGGCCCTTCCACGGTCGAGCCAACGCTTTCGTGCAAAAACCATAATATAACTGCTTCTTGTTTGTTTCACCAAGATAACGAGCCAACTCACAAGCCCGACGTTGCGAAGTCTTTGAAATACTTGATCATCCTCCATAAACTTTTGACTTAGCGTCTAGTGATTTATATTTGTTTCCAAGATTCTGAGAGGACAGAGATTATGAAGTTGATTTGAGGTAATCGGTATGAAGAGTTCTTTAGGATGGGAATTTTAAAGCTAGCGAGACGTTTTGCTAGCAACGCAAATTTCAACAGTTCGTTGTGGTGAAAATTTTAGAGCACCTAATTTTTAAACTTGGCACCTAATTAGCACCTAAAAAGCCCCTAATTTTAGATTTTTCCAAATGCAAATTTCCGACTTTGCGTTGCTGGCGAGACACAACTGAATTTTAAGCTCGAAAACTAAATTTGAACAAAAAGTAAAGCCGGCATCATACAACTAAAAATAATTCACACTTTGAAGCTGGGGCCTTAATTCTTCTCTATACATAGTATAAAACATAGTCGATTCTCGTCGTCTATACGCTTAGATCTTTTAAACTACGCCACGTATTTTGATGCGGTTTTCATCAATTGACAGAATAATTTAAGACAAAAATTTATATGTATTATACATGCATATTATTGTTGAGAAAAGGCGAGACTCTATATATAAAATTCAATTGCTGTCCGTAGACCCGCTAAAACTCAAAAACGGCTCGACCTATTTTGATGAAGTGTTTTGTTTGTATTTCAATGGGAATGGGACCCTAGATGGTATAGCTTCAAATTTGGACCCAGTACTGGCACCGTTGTCGAGATCCAGAAATCACCCGTGCGATGCCGGTGCGGGTCGCTAGTCTATATAATATCTGTTAGCACAAACTTCAGAATATGAAATTACTTTATATACCTTTGTTTGAAAAGTTTTTTACGTTACAGTAAACGTTATTTTTTACTCTTTTCAGTGGACTTAGGAATATCACAATCTCAATTTCGTATAAATAGTTACATTAAAAACAACATCCCCCATTTTGCCTTCGTAAGAATTAAAATTTTTCCTAAGGAAAGGGACTCTCACTGAAGTAAAACGTTTTAATAAAATAGAATCATCGATATCGGCTCTCAATTGGCGAAAATATTGCGTAAAATATATACAGTAAACTAAAAAAAAAACAGTCGCATTGTCAACTGCAAAAGTTTAAGTCCACTAAAATACATTTAAAGAATATTATACCAGAAGGTGACTATGTAGAAAAAATTACATTTATTAAAATAAAGATGCCCATTTTTCACCCGTCTATGTATAGAAATGAAATAAATCTTAAAATTCAGCTAATTGAATTGTAAATTAATTATGCTTATCACAATGTTAAAAAAAACGCAGGAAAAAAATATTTTTTAATGTTTCTTTAAGCTTATTCTACGTCAAGGGTAAACGTTTTGCCATATTTTGAACGCATCTCGACTACCCTTTTTCTAGGACGTTCCATTTTACACACTGCTAGTCGACTATATTCGACTCTGTTTCTGAGTTTTATACATTATTTTATGTTTTATTTTATCAGTACGTATTTCTTTATTGGTCGTTGTATAGTACAGATTAATTAAAAATAACATAAACATTAAATAAATGAATCAGGCAGTATGTCATTGAGTGCAAATAAGTGAAACGGATTTTTTTGACATTTGACAGTTCTATGATTGGCATCGGCGCAGTCCTTCTTTCAAAGAGTATAATAAGTATATACAGGAAAAGAGCCCTCTGATGATATTTTATTGCAGACAAAATTGAACTACTAGCGTCTCCTACAAATTGAATCCGAACTAATTCGCTATATATAGCTATATTATGTAGTACATCATATTAATTTAACTATTATGTTCTTTAATTCGCATACTTACTGAAACAATTTCATTTTTTTTTGTAATACTAATTTATACTTTTAATATTAAAAGTAGGTAAATAGTTTCAATAAGTACACTTGTATTTGTAAGATAATAATATATAAAAAGGGTATTTTCAATGTTACAGGAATGACAATTTAATATGACAATTATTTCATTTTTTTTATTATAAAATGCTGGTTGCCAGTATCATAATTGTCATATTTATCGATTGATTCGATAATTATTACGTGTTTTTATTCTTAAAATGATAATTTTTTATCAATAAAATCTCCAATAATTTTTTGGTGCACTTATTTTTATTTTGTAAGTAAATTTCATTTTATTTTTCCAAAGTAGCGACATCTGTGAAGCCATAAGACCAACTATAAACAAATTATTTATGGAAACAAATTACGGATGGCGCCACCATCCATTAAATTTTTGTGGTTCAAGGCAACTGTCCTACGCCTGCCTTCTTTGTTGCGTTTGAATCTCGTTGTGTACTGTGCCATTTTGTGTGTTTTTCATGGTTCATATAAAATAGAGATATATAAATATATAAAATACGGATACACAAGATTTTTTCTGTATAATCTCAAAACAAGTGGTTATAGAATATTAATAAGAGATAGAAAAGTTAAGCCCATGCACATTTCAAGAAAACAATATTATGTATACATTTTAATAGAAAATAATGTGTCTGGCAGAGCTGGTATAGTCGAATATTGTTGTAATTGTTTAGTCGATCGACAAACCATTGGACGTTGCGCTCACGTTGGTAGTTTGGATGGGCTAGGTATCAAGAAAACATCTCAAAACTGCAAAAGTTAATTAAAACTAAAATTAGTGTTAAAATTATATAAATGTATGTAAGGAAAAGCAAGAACTAATTAATAAACTTAAATAATATTCAATTGAGGTGGAAAATATGAATAACTGTTATGAGACTGATATAGAGTGTCTAAATTCAACAATTTTATCACTTAAAAACTCCCTACAAATTATATCAAATAAATACTCATCGACTCAAGATGAGATAAAATAACACATATAGCCCATGAATGATCCGTTAAAGTCATGTAAAAATAAGTATAATGAGGAGCGCTTTGACTCCTTAATAAAGCATCAGTTAGTATCAGCGCTCCATACTTGGTTCATCGGGGACAATATGTGTAAATAATAATGTAAACAGTAAGGAATCATTATTTTCACCTACACTCTATGACAGTGCCATGAGAAAGAATATAAACTTAAAAAGTAATTTAAGGTTCTCGAGTGGCAGCCTCGTACCGGCGGACGAAGAGTAGGGCGTACAATCTACTAGATGGAGTGACGAGCTGGTAAGACATGCAAGAAGTCGATGGATGCTGTTGGCTCGGGAACGTGATTTGTGGCATTCCTTGCCTGGCCTTGGCCTATGTTCTTGTGAGTGGACTTGTGAAGGACCGTAATGATGATGATGATGATGATGATGGATTTAAATATTAAAAAAATAAAATAATTATGTATTGTGATGACGTACACAAAAATTTGGGCATGATATTAACAACTGCTTAAAAGGTCATCTGATCAGTAAATATTGCATGCCTGGAGCATCCTTTAGTCAAATAATTAATAAAGTTTTAGCTATAAAATTTTGCACTATAATCACTTTGTCTGTGATGATGATGGCCCGGTACCAGTAAAGCCTTGCGCGGTCATTTTCGAGCACGGCCTCCGGCAAGTACTTATAATAAGGTTTCCCGTATTCCAGAGCAAGGTCCTGGTGTAGAACCCTGGCTACTAGGTAGTGTCTGTGCAAATACTCATAGTTATAAAGCGCCGAACAACCAGAGATGACATGCCTAAGTGACTCACCGGGATGGCGACAAGCTCGACAGATGTAGACGGACCATTCCTTTAGGATGTATCCCCGATAGTTTTTGATATAATGTGATCTTGTATTGCATAGACAAAACCCTCGGTTTCCCAAAGAGGTCACCGAAACGTAGCCAGTGGAGGAAGGCGAGTTTATCTATGAAAGAATTATGTAGAGCCTTGTAGAACCTTCCGTGGAGCTTCTTCTCCCTCCATACGTTCTCCCAGTCGGAAATGCTCTTTCTTCCCTATTATAGTGTGGCCCTTCCCCGGTACCGACCAGACCGACCAGCCCACCCATTCGTGCTACAACCATAATATAGCTGCAGCGTGACACCGCCACGTAAAAAACACATTGTAATTGCCACAATGTAATCTCTCCGAAATAATTAAAATATTCAATGTATGTGTTATTATTTTATTGCGCCTTCACTCTACGTTGTATGTTAGTATTTTGGAGAATATAAAATAGTTCGAACATAATTCACTAAGCTTAATAGCCATATAAGACTTTATGAATTAATAGTGTGAAATATACGAGGTGCTGAGTGATGTTATGAGAGCGATGATATAAGAAAATATTGACAGAATAATTATTTTCAGTGACTAAACATTAAATTTTGCAATTTATGAAATGTCAAAGTAAATTTCAAAGAAATTAAAAGTATAATAAAATATAAATTACCATTACCGTTACAGCCTATTAAAGACCACTCCTGAAAATAGGGCCCCCATAGATGCTTCAACCACGCTTGGCAAGCGGGTTGGCAAGTGTGGATATTTTTACACCACTACTACATGATAAATATAAATTAATTTTCACATCATAGCTTCTGAAGTCGTTGCTAAGCGAGGTAGGTTAGGTAAGCAAGCCGATAGTTGCTCACTGCCGCACAGAGCAAATAAATGAAGTACTTAATATTCTTCAAAATCTAAATAATTTGAGAAATTGCTATCCTTACAAACGGACAAAAGGGTCAAACAACTTGTATCTTTGATAGAATAGAATATTTTTTTATTCAATATAGATCACATGTGTTATTCTTATTGAAAGTCATTTTTTACTTTACCACTGGTTCGAAAAAAACCTCTGTCCTGAGAAGAACCAGCAAGAAACTCAAAGGGACTTTTTTTAAATACTGTCTGTAATTTGAAAGCTTAAAAATTATTAATTTTTCTTACAAAATATGATAATATTCATTCACGAAGTACCGCAAGTGTTAGCAATGGTTATTGCCGGCTCTCCTAAGAATTTACTTCATACTTTATATTCATGTCGAAGATAAAATTTAATTTCACCATTTAGAGATTTAAGGTTTCACTTAAATTTGATATGTATTAGTCTCGTAGGTTAAATAAGTAAGTTTTACTTTCAAATTTATAATATTACCGGACTAGACTATTCAAAGTTAACAAACAAACCTTACTGAATTCTTGTTATCCAGTCAAACTGTGAATAAATCACAATATGTTTTTAAATTGTCTTTAATTACAAACGGATATAATTATATGCACTACAAATAGAAGTTCAATTCGGAAGGTACGAAAATATAATCTGCGGCCCACAGCACTGCAACCAAACACTCGGTAATTGTGAACAAAATATCGTAATCTCTATGTAACGTTAAAATATAACCAAAGCAAAGGAGACCATTAACGTTGCAACCTATTAAACGACAAACGAAATAAACTCAATCTCAAACGGCATTCAATTAAATTCGACAAAGTAAATAAGGCTCTATTGAAATTAGTACATTAGTTTAACGCCAACAATTTGCTCTCAAACGGCAACAAGACATAATGTATTAAACTTACAATACCTAATGTTAAATATGCAAATACCAAGGTGCTCTTAAATGAGGAGCAGTTGAGTTTTGTGGATACCAGTGCTTTTCTTGGTATTACTATTGACGCGAACCTTCAATAGGGCCCCCATATATCTAAATTAGCAAGCAGACTTCAGTAGCATATGCTGTAAGAAAGATTAGAAATCTCACCAATGTTGAGACAGCTAGATTAGTTTATTTTAGTTATTTTCAAAGCGTGATATCTTATGGAATTTTGCTATGGTTTATGGGGTTTATGCTATTAGTATTTGGGATAAATATAGTTCAGCTGGAGTGACTAGCTATGGAAAAAAATAATTAAATTATCCAATTATCAGAATGATGCTAAAAATGGTTTGTTGGTTTAAATGACCAGCTGCTGGTTCAGAGTTGTTAAGAGAATGATTTTACGTAGATTACGGACTGTACGAGACGGTGAAAATATACTATTTCGCGATACTGCACATGTACTTAAATTCGGGCTACAGGAAGGATGTGAAGAATGCGTGTGCATTGTGCACTCACCTGGACTTCCGCTGATCTGCCTCGTGTCTCGAAGGCTGCGGCCACGACGGTTGGATGCCGACTGTCTTCACACATATAAATTTCACAAATTATCGTGAGATATAGCGTTATTGCAAATGTCTATTTCTCTATTTCTTAGTTAGATGGTAGTTGCAAAGTGGCGCTAACAGTGTTAATAAAATAGTATAATTAAAAGCATTAATCACCTCAATTAAAAATGTGTTGCTATCGATATAGAACGAGTAGGTATATAAAGTTTCAACGTAAGAGTAAAATGTCCAGAAATAACTCCTAACGTCTTAAATAAAAACTCATAAAGATGCCTGTAAATAAATAGCATTGTCGTGGTTTCGTAACGCCTATTTCTTCTGGCAGAATGCAGGTAACTAACTAACCAAATTCAATATTTGACTCGGACGCAATTCGGTATCGTTCCTATATTACAAATAGGTCAGCAATCAAAAAAATAGTATGTTATACCTATTTAAATTATTGAGTAATTTACGGTTTAAACTGTCTTGATTAATTATCGTCATAGTAGGTGGGAGAACTCGTTTTTAGGTATCCGTCTGGGTAGCCCTCTTACTTGTTTCTCCGCCAAACACGCGTGTCTGCACAGCTGTGATCTGGTATCAAAGGTAAGAGCTAATATAATAACAGATTGGAAGGCATTCCATCTTCATTTACCAGCGGTGCTTATATTTGTTTATGCATTATTGCAATTAAATAAGAGGGTTACAAAGGCTGGATTTATTGCCATTTGGCATTGTCTCCCAGTCAACCCCGAGCTTAGTGATATATAATGATAGGCGCAAAAGAATAAAAAAAATTAGATGTTGATAAATAATTTTTAACTTTATAAATTTGCTTTATTACGCTTTCATGATGGATGAGATGACTGAAGATATTATAAAAAGTATTAAGTAAAAAGAAAGTTAATATTTATTTAAGCTAATGGAAAAGATCATAAAAATTCTTGAAATAAGTTTCCTTTCGAAGAATTTTTAAAATATATTTAGTTTGGGCCTTTGCGAATTAGTAAACGGTGTGCTAATGGATTTTTTATGATATTTTTCTCTCCTCATCAACCGCGACGAATACCAAACAACTTTCAATGTAAAATTTTTGTTCAGGAACGTCAACAATAAGGCAAACAAAATAATTTGCTGCCGTAATAAATTCATTATCGTTATTTTCATAACATTAAATATATGTTTAATTACCTAAGATAGCTACAAAATTAAAATGCTGTGTGATTACATTGATGGAAGAGCAGTACCTCCATCTTACACTAGCATTTACTATGAGTATACTGGCATTTACGATCACTTCTTCATGTTCTATATAGACTCATAAAAGTCCGCGTTCGGATATAGGCTTCTCATGTTGTGGGAAGAAAATTTGCATAACCCCCACGGGATTAAATGAAATTATGGGAATCAAAACAATGGGAAAAATAATAGATTATCTTACGCCACCGCTACTTTTTGGGGGGAAAACGAGCATGCGGCTCACCTGATCGTAAGCACTTAGCAACGGCTGTTCAACTGTGCACTATTACTGCCACTACTAAACCGATTATTACTATACGCAACACTACTGCTCTAATTACTCCGAACACTACTCTACGGTCCTTCGTGTTGTATTATATCAAAAACACAACACGCCCTATATAAACCAATACCGCTTAACTGGTGGAGTGGGCGTATCGGTTCTAGGATATTTGCATCCATTGTACCTACCACCATACTTTCTGTTTGCCCTGTGGCGGCGTAGCGTGGTTTGGCACCCAGGGCGGTTTTCTAGCAAGCACCCCCCAAAAAAAAACAAACAAATCGGTCTGCAGTTCTTCAAGAGAAGGATATCGCTTTTCTTGAAGAACAAGACCACCGCACTTCTGCTTCACGCCTCCGGAGTAGTACCGGCATGGTGGATCGAATTAAGGAGCTTTTGAAGGACTTCAAGTACCGGTTTTCTACCCGCTTTCAGAATATCCGCTGTAATTCCATCCTCACTTGGGAATTGCCGTCTTTAAGGTGCTGGAGAGCCATTATAATTTCGCTCAGACTGACTTCCGTGATGTCATCGGAATAGTGTCGGATAAGACTATATCTTGGATCGTTGTTCACAACGATGACGTGTACAGCTGCCCATAGAACCTCTCAATCTCACTCAAAATCTCAGGCATCCTGGAAACGATGCTGCCACATTCAATCTTCAGCGTCAACAGTTGGCTCTTTCTGACAGTTAGATTTCTGGCAAAGACTTTGGAGACCTGGTTGCGTCCAAACGCGTATTCAATACGAGCTGTATTGAAGTTGCGTAAGTCCCGCCGCATGCATTTGGAAATCTGTGTGTTCAGTTGCCTGTATGCTATGAAATCTGCTGAAGACTACGGCTTCATTTTCTATTTAACAGCCATGAGATTAAGAGTGTGATCGGAGAGTTTTTGTGCTATTTTGCGAAGTGTCTTCCAAAACTTAGCTTCGACCGCATTGACAGCTTCCACGAGCTTGTCATTATTATCGTCCACTGTATTCCAGTCTTCTAAGCACTGAAAACCATTTTGTAACTCAATCTGAAAGTTTTCAGGGATTTGGATTAGAACAAGAGGGCGGCGGAGCGTAGGCTTCATTAGACGTTACCTCTCCAACTTACTGTTTAGGCTCAGTGTGCCTCTCACCATTCGGTAATCGCTGCCATTTTTCACTGTCTAGTCTTTGTAATGAAGTCAATCTCTATTCTCATGGAACCGTCGGAGGTTGAACTGGTCCACTTTCTGTGAGGCCGCTTCTGAAAGAAAGATTTCATCATAAAGAATCCCCCTTTCTCCATGAAGTCGGCTAACTGCCGACCACTTGGGTTCCCTTTCCCTATCCCGAATTGGCCTACCTCCAGCTCATCGTTCTTTTTTGTGCCTAGTTTTGTATTGAAGTCTCCCATTAAGGATATATCCTCATCTCCCATTAAAGATATATCCTCATACAAAGTATCTTGTTAATGAGAGATTCTGAAGATAGAAAGAAGTGGGCGATAAATTCGACAACTCCTTGAGACAGATGGTGGCATTCCCAGTGATAGAACAAATTGCCGGATTCGAGGATTACCAAGTCCTCCCTCTCTCTTCGGACCTCAGATAAACCTATAATATCCCAGCGCAACTTGTCTATCTCTTCTTCCAGCTCCAGGATCTTCTTGTCAGTAATCAGGGTTATATTATATGTTGCTAGGTCGAGTCGTCTTAGATGGCAACCGAACCTCCACCGGAGATTTTTAGTGCACCCTGGCCCGCCGTAACCGTGGTTGTCACCGCAGCCAGGAATAGCGGGGCCGCCGGGAACTGGGCTGTCTTTTGCAATTCATGCCATGGGCGTCATGCCATAGTTACCACGCTTGACAAACGGGTTATTATTATTTACATGTTATCAGAAAGACGCTGATGTCAATCTCCTGCCTCATTTTCCCTCTGTCGCCTCTTACGACACCCACGGGAAGTAGGTGGGTTAATGGATATTCTAAACCGCCACTACACGGGGGTAGATTTTAAGATAAAATATTCTATTACATTATCAAAATTTAGTTTCTTGACCATTTCGATAGATAAAATGGAAAGATTGGTTAGTCACGCTTGACTCATTGTGGACCTTAAAAAATATTTTATTAGCTTGAGTTTTGAAAAGCTTTTGTTACATAAAGCAGCGAAACACGAATAGTTTTAGTTATTTAGTTTAAAAAAAAGAGCAAAAAGAGCAAAGAGCAAAGAGTTAAAAAAAGAAGAGACGCAAAACCTGTGAACCGATTTGGATGGAACTTTACTGGCAGATAGCTGATGTTATAAGAAGTAACCTAGGCTACTTTTATTTTAGAGTACATTATTATATATTTTAATGATCATCGCATGGGGTCCCCATGTTGTAAATAATTTAAATTTTTAGAATTGAATATTCAATTTAATTTAAAATTTCTAACGAACTAACAACATTCGATAATGTGAGCAGATGTAAGTATACCAATTTTTCTAAAATAGGATATGCATGAGTTCTTTTTTTCTATATTTGTTAAGATTTTGATACATTTTGATATGCAATTTGAAAATATTATCTATGTCAGACTTAATTTTCGGTCGGTAATTTTTCTAAATGTACGAGTTCAAATATAAATGAATACAACTAACTACGTGTTAATTTTTAAATATGTATGGGGTTTCCAATTTAAATTTACCTATTTCAATTTTTTTTCAATAGAGACGTGGTAGCTCAGATGGTTAGCGCTCGCTGTAAGTTTTACAGTACGCGAGCAACCCGGGTTTGATCCCCACCGGCACCAATGAAATTGTTAATTGCAATTTCAAGTGCTGATTTACCACGTGCTCGGCGGTGAAGGAAATCATCGTGAGGAAACCTGCATGCCTAAGAAATAAGAAAGAAAATATTTCGAAGACATGTGAATTTCGCCAATACGCATTGGGGCAGCGCTGCGGACATTTCTTTGCCCTAAAACCCTCTCAGAAATGAGAGGAGACCTGTGCCCAACAGTGGGACGTATATAGGCTGTAACTTTAACCTATTTCAATACCGAGTAGTGTCGCAGAGTTGACCGTAACAATCTTATTATCTGTTCGTGAAATATCCACATAATCGGTTCTGCCATTTTATAGCATGCGGGTTATTTGCATTAATTGAACCAGAGCTCAATAGAATCCAATTATTTTGATATTACAGAGAGACACTTCATATTTTTCGTATATATATATAGATTATTAAAAAATTGACAAAGGTTACCATACATCAACGACTGTCGACCTTACGAACTATATAGTTTGGATCATTGCCATTAGGTACTCGTGATCGTGCTACAAGGTACCTACTATAAAAATAAATTCTAAAAAATACCTACTATAGAAATAAAATCAAAACAATTCATAAAAATATCCCAATCGGTTATATAAGGTGTAATACAGACAAAAAGTAAAAAAATATAAAATGAAAGGCATAATCACGTAGCGGCAATTTCTTTTGGCAGAAATCGCGCCACTAACTAGCTGAATTCAATTTTTAACTCAAACGCGTTTCAGTTACGTGATCCGTTTCTATCACAAATAGCCCGGCTTACGAATAGCGCTAATGAAATATTGCATTGTACAGCTTCTTGGGTATGAAGTAAGCTTACGACATTCGGTGGACAAAACATTAAATATGTTAACTTATAAAATGTTTTTCTTTATTATCAGGAAATAAAGAATAATAATAAAAATAACATAAAATAACATAAACTCTAACGCCTGTCAACCGGAGGGGTAGGCAGAGACTACGGACTTCCATTTGGCACGATACTCACACACCTCTCTCGCCTCCTCCACATACATATACCCACGCATATATGATTGTCAGTTAAGGGTAAGAGTTGGTTTAGGGTAAGGGTCGGTTAAGGGTAAGGGTCGGTTAAGGGTCTTTATTTTGCCCATTTTCAATATATCGGCAATTTGGTTGATAAACTTTTGACTCGGTCGTCTCTTCCCGACTCTGTCGTTCACATCCTAGTCATAACATCATCTTGCAAACCGCACTCTTCTTTTATCACATAATTTTTCACCCTGTCGTTTAGATTCAGCCCTAACATACTCCCTTATGACTGCATTTCTACAGCATTTATTCAATTCTCGTACTTCTTCTGTCGCACCCAACTTTCACTACCTTACATTAAAGTAGCGACTAGCACAGTACTGTGAATTCGCATACGTGCCTTTTTTGACACATTCTGACTTTCCACAATTGAGTGTAGAGCTCCATTCTATTTTTCCTCTATTTCCTGTGTTAACTCGTTGTTCTATATCCTTATCGTATCTACCATTCCTGCTAAATATACATCTCAAATACACAAAATCATCTACTTGCTCGTCCAACTCCACCTGTATTCTTATTTCACATATCGTTTTAAGAAGTTTCATGTTTACTATTAAGAGCTTACGATTACGAATTGTCGTAATGATTTAATTAAAGAAACATCGAAGGAGATCAATAATAATAATATTAATAATTTGGTTTCCCCTGCCGAGGGCTTCCATCTGGTTAGGCTTTTATTTATTCATATATTTTTATGTATTTATTTTATTTTATTGATATTTGTGTATGTTTATCATTTTCATTTACAGTTATATATTTATACAGCCCAACCAGATAAGAAAACTTTACAGATACCCCATAATAACAAACTTTATTTCAGACAAAGGTCCATAAATTGGTTAGTAACATTACATTTTTTTTAGTAGTAAAAATTGCTTTAACTCTAATATAAAAATAAAAATAAAAATTATCATACAATTGAAAACAAACAATATCAAAAATTTCTAAAATTTCATATTTAAAAAATACATTTTAATATTATTTACTGCGATTTAACATTTTAACGCTTATGCATGTGCAGGCGAATCCATGTCTTAAAAGCGGAAAGTCCCACCTATCGGCCAAAGCGCTTAGGATGATATTAGAAGAGTTTCTAATACGAAAAAGAAGCGAGGCGCATCTCTTTCACCTTATATCATAAAAATCGTCTGTACGTGCATCCGCGAACACAGTAGATGAACTACAGTGACGAGCTAGTCCCATCAAAATCCTAAAGGCATTATTATATTCAACGCGCAGTGCGCTATACATCCGCTGTGTGTACCTAACCCACATGCTACACGTATAAAAGGTTTGAAAGTACGCTTTGAAGAGCATTACTTTAACCTGTCTACTGGACTTAGCGAATCTGCGAGTCAACATGTTGCAACGGACTGCCAGTGCTCTGCGTTCTCTCTTAAGGGGCTACTCCATGCGAACGACCTTGAGCATTTTTTGTGCCGCGCCGACTCGCTACAATATATCGCGTAAGAAATATGTAAGACGCCACCTACTGTACGAACGTAGTATTTTTTCAACATCAATAAACTATTTTATGGAAATACACAGAGCGTACAACGATAAATGCATTTTAATTTTTTTTTCGGTATATTAGTTGCATTATATTAGAATTATGTATTCTCCTATATTATCTAATTATGAAATTTTATAATTAATTATACCTATATTAAAAATGAAGCATTGAAAGTTGTGAGTTTAAAAGATACCTACTCACTATAGGTAAACAGATAGATAGCTCGCCTTTTGTACAAATATTTGGTACAATAAAGAATAAATAAATAAATAGGATATTTCGCAGAGTGAGAGTAATATAGAATGAGAGTCGTGGAGGCAGTTTACAAACATAAATTGCACAAGGACAAACATCCAGACCCGGAACAATTATTTGTAGGCCTTACAAATACTTGTTCCGTGCGGGATTCGAACCCGCAGCCCCCAGCGCAACAACTGATTGCTAAGCCACTGCGCCAAGGAGCCGTCGCCGGGTTGTAGGTAAAATTACCGTACGTCCCGTTTTGAACGGGACTGTCCCTTTTCTCGGTCACCTGTCCCATGTCCTCAAATAAAGCTCCGGGACACAAAATTGTCCCGGAACTCGTTGGATGGAAATATTCAAAGCCAACAATCTTCAACATAATTTTTTTAATCGAATATATTTTATGTCTACCTGGTACAAATGCTCCAGTAGAAAGAGTATTTTTCTATTTTGAATAAATTGTGGACGTCTGAAAAAAACACTTACGGTTCCAGTTCTAAAGGCGATGTTGTAAACAAAGGTAACAATAAAAAAAACTTGCCCAGAATTTTATTCTTATTTAAAATCATCACCAACTTTATTATATTTACTCCACTGACAAATGTAATTAATAATTAAAAAAAATATATTGCATTTAATAATTACCGTCTATACCGAATATAATTTAATAGTGAGCACGAATTGTATAAAGTTATAGTTTTAAGGGTATAAATAAACCCATGTCCCGTTTTGAGTTAAAAAATAAATGGTCAGTTTAGTTAGAGAGTCGAGTAATAACCCGCAATGCCGCAGATGGGCCAACTTAGACGCCCCGGCCGAATTATTCGCCTATAGGCCGACTTACCCGACCGGGCTTTATTAGACGACCATAGACCAAATTAAACGCCCAATTAAAACCAAACCTTACATGCTAATGGTGCTTAATTTTTATATTTGCATTTACTTCAAAGAAAATACACGCAAAAAGCTTCATCGCGCAGTATAAACACAACAAATATATGTATAACTAATACGAAAAATTATACCCAAAACAAACAAATAATACCACCTATAAATAACCTAATAAGTAATTATATTATAATATTATCGACTGATAAGATGACTTGAGCGTGTGCGCTGGCCGACGCTCTGACTAACGACACGGGTTTCACGTTCAAGAGCTCAGCGCTCACTAACTCCAGCAAACCCGTGGGCAGTGAATACGCCCAAATTTTAAAATAATTTCATAATAAAATCAAATTTTGGTCTTTTGAAAAAAAAATTATAATCGAAATGTTCATTAATAAATTGCCTATCCATTGGTGTAAATCGCAAAATAAAATAGTACTTACTTTACGAGGAGATGCATGTAATCAATAATTATTTCATATTTATGTGGTTTCGTTGTAAGGAGATTATATTAATATTTATTCCTTTAAAAAAATTGGATATAGCACATATGGAATCAAGATTATGTAGAAATATCATGTGTTTTTTATTTGTTGATATATCTTTTAAATAAAAAGTAGATAGCTCCTAAAAACCGCACAAATAACGACTAGCGCGACATTTTGCTCAACCTGCGCCTTAATATCGCAGTCATCCCTCATGTTTTCTGTGAGCCAATGCCCCAGATACTTAAACTTAGGTACTATTTTTATAACTGTCCCACATAAATTTACAGGCGGTAAGTTAGCACTTCTTGGCGTTGTATATAACCCAATGAGTACTAGCATATGTTTCACAAATTTTCACTAATTGCCTTAGTGCTCTGATCGATGGACTCAACAAGACCATATCGTTTGCGTAACTTATGTTATTTAATTGACTCCGTCTATTGAACATCCAATATCAGTGCTGTTGAGATCAGCGATCAACTTGTTAATATAAAAATTGAATAAGGTAGGAGAGCTTAATCCGCCTTGATTTACCCTACACTTTAAGCCATATTCGTCTGAAATACCAGTGTCCCATCTAACGTAATTAGTTTGATGTGAATACCAAAATTGGAACAGAGATATAATCTCATCAGGTATGTCACTCTCTTCTCGCAGCTTTTGCCATAACACCTTATAAGACACCAAGTCGAATGGTTTGGATAAATCCAAGAAGCAAGCATAGACAGAGGTTTTTCTGGTTATGTAGTACTTGACCGTCTTCTTGAGAATTGCAATTTTTGTTGATAGTTTTGGTCGAAAACCAAATTGTGCGTCATGCAAGGAGATGTGTTTTTGCAGATATTTATCAAGCAGACTGCCAAGCACATTTGCGATTACAGTAGCTAATGATATCGGCCTGTAATTAGACACGCCTACCGCGTCCCCCATTTTATTTTGTATAATTGGTACTACTAACGTCTTCATAAGGTTTGCTAGCAAATACATATACGATAAAAAATGATTAAAAAACAATGCTAGAACCCTAAGTAAATGAACTCCTGCATATATCAAATGCTCAATACTGAGCCTGTCGTGACCTGGAGATTTTACACGCTTCATATCTTTAATAGTATCATCCATTTGCTTTGCTGGGATCCTTACACTGATTGCCGATTGCTGATATTGCCCATTTATCG
This sequence comes from Parnassius mnemosyne, assembly GCA_963668995.1. Lineage (NCBI taxonomy): Eukaryota > Metazoa > Arthropoda > Insecta > Lepidoptera > Papilionidae > Parnassius > Parnassius mnemosyne. The sequence continues at coordinate 10,434,544 of CAVLGL010000159.1, forward strand.
ATGGTACTGAGAGGCCCAAGGGAGATACAACCTTAAAATATTTTTTGAAATTGTTTACTCTCACCAGCTCCACTCACACCTGAGACACTAGCAGTGAGGCTCGGCTGATGGTTTAAACTACTAGTATGCTTTCAAAATTCTTTAATATTTCCTTTAGCATGACGCGATGCTATTTTGTCCATTTTCATTTGCTCTACATTATCTTGGCACCATTTTAATTTATCTTTGAAATTACGTCTAGTTTTACAAATATTATTGTATACTTTTCCGGTGCAAGGTTTACTACACATTTGCCAGATTTGATACGCTAAGCGAGCCTCTCTGTGCGCGTCTCTGACATACCTATTCCAGCCAATCACATATGTCTTATGCTTTTTATGCACATAAGTTCGTTCAGCTGCTTCTCTTAGAACTCCTACAGTTTCACAATACATTTCATCTCAAATTCGTTTATGACTAGGATCTGTACACATTTCATAACAACACTTCGTAAATTGCTGCTTCAATAAAACAAGTTAAATAAAAGTTTGTAATCAATTGACATCTTGTCAACTCAAAGCAACTGAATGAATACACAATAGCGCAATACCACGAACAGGGTAACACTGCCGCCTTGCTCGGAATCAGCGCGGCAGGCAGCACTGCTGCGTGCTATCGAAATTGGAAGCATACCTTTATCCTGGTATATAAATTAATAATAAACATGTATATTTAAAAAGTAATAAATAACGTAAAGTAACGAGGTATTTCATTTAGTCCTCATAGGTGACTACAAATTTGCATTTTGATTTTTAGCATGATTTTTGATACAGGACACCTATATAAGTATAAGCTACAGAATTCAGTACTGATGGACTGCGATATTGATTTTCTATATAAACAGAAATGATACAAGATTCTGAAATTGAAAAAACTTAACAGTGGTAGAGCCACGCGCAGCTTTTGCTGTCGCACGGATGGGCCGGCTCGAACCGGGGTGGTACCACGACCTCACAGAATACCAGCGTGAAGTAGAGGCTTACCTCTGCGTTTCGCTTGGTGAGTGCAAGTGGCCGGAGGCCCTTTTTACTGGAAATGAGGCATTCCATCTTAGTCCTCACGGGTGGCAACGTATCTGCATTTTGATTCGCAAACGAGGATAGGTGTAGATGTCTATGGGCCGCAGCAACCACTTACCATCAGGTGGACTGTGTGCTCGTTTGACACCCTTATCCTATAAAAAAAAACGTAACAATTAGGTATTGAAGTGAAGATTCTTTTTTTTAATAAATTTCTTAATCCTTATATATAAAATAAATGAAGAAATTAAAAACGAATTGTATATAGTTAGGGTTCTTAAGCTTCACCATTTCTAATTTTTTCGTTCGTCCTCAAAAATGACAAAATTATGGCGATCAAATCGTTTGTAACCGCTATTGCTATTTATTATCTTAATTTTCTCGACAAAGGCGGTAAAGAAGCTTCACAATTTCATTTCATTTTCTATAGTCGAATTTCACTGAGTTGGAACAAATTTAAATTCTACGTTGTATTCATTAGAAGCAGAAATAGTAAAGATAGAACGAATAAAAACGATGCTCGAAACCCTGAGAACGTTGGATGCATCAGAGTGAATACGAGACTTTTGTGGTTACTTTGCAGTGCTCCGTCGCAAACATAATGTGGCCAGACGCTACCGGGAATTTTCAATTTGTGTACTTAAATGACTTTACCTTCAACTAAAATAACTTAAGTACGTATGATTGTTTGGCATAAATTTTCAATTGATAATTGTACATCAAGTTCTAATTCGGAGGGTCAAATTAATAAAAAAGGTGTTTTCAAATAGATAATAACTGAAAACAGTTAAGAGAAATAAATTTTGTAAATTTTGGCTAGTTCCATAGTCGTCTTTTAAGGCACTCAATGAGGTGATAGATTCGGTGATGGATTTATTATGTATAGGAGTTCTTTCCTGCCCATGAGTTCGTTTGGGTACGTACCAACCTCTTACATATTTCTGTTACCAAACAGCAGTGTTTACACAGCTGTGTTCCGGTCTAAGGTTTATATCCTTAGACCGAAATATAGAGGCAAAAAATTATAGGCTGTAAGGCATTAAATCTTAGTCCTCAAAGTTGACAACATATTTGTAGCCTTCTTTGTTTGAGGTTGGATGCAAGTGTCAATGGACTGAAGTAGCCACTTACCATCAGGTAGAGCATAAGTTCACTTGTCACTTTAATTTAATAAAAAAATTGAAGATAATACGGGGCATGGCCTATGGAATAAACCAAAAAAATCTAAAACTTCCGATGGATGGCTGTATAACTATCTCTTTACGTTAAATATCAAGATTGGCCACGGAGAATAACGGCAAAGGGTGAGACGTCTGGTAATGCGATCGTCAGTCCACCTGCCAAGCGTGTCTCAGTACAAACGGACAAGGGGAGAAGGTGCAGCAGTAAAATACTTTCCGAATGAAGAAGAAAAACTTTTGTAAATTGTTTAAACTATTACATATGCTTAATAATTAGTTTGTTATTGAATAACTTGTTTATTTATAGACTGTAAAATGCACAATACAGATTATTAATAAAATTATATTTAATGAATTAGCTATTGTATTGCCTTATTCTAGGTGCACACTATTGTCATATTCTTTTAGAATGTCACTCTGCCGTCGTAATTCCAATTTACAAAATAAGTAAAAAGTTTAAAATGTGATTATCCCACATCATAAAGCAAAATTTTCTAACTAACAAATCGAGCCCAAACTCGGCACAACTAGTTCCACTCGTCGAGGAGTTCCAGTAGCAGTCACTGAAGTACACCATCAGGTTTCTCCACCAAGTCCGGAGGTAAAGTCTCATCATAATAAACAAACCAAGCATAAACTATGTAAGCCTAATACTACTCGTCGAAGAGTTCCAGTAGCAGTCACCGAAGTACACCTTCAGCTCTCTCCATCAAGTCAGTAAGTTAATTAATTGAAAGTGCAATTGAAAGTGCAAAAAATGTAATACTATAATATTTTCCAGTTAATAACGACACAACACAATGAGCACAAACTTAAATTTTCAGTTTTCGGTCGTCGGAGCTACGAGCAAAAATACGTTAACGCACGACAAAAATATGTATTTCATTTAAAATGTAAATTCCTCTAACCCAATGTTTTATTTATACGTTTATTACACATCAATTAAACGGAACACTATATTACACTAATTGCGCCTAGAATGTAAAGATCATAATACCTGTTAACTGTCCCAGCTAGACATTCACGGGCTAATTATAGTATTATTCGCAAACGTTGTAACTGCACACTAGGGGCGCTCAATGAGAAGTTAGAATGAGTATGTCACACGTAAATTTTAATAAATGTAATTTTTGGCCACGTTCTCACAGATTACCAGCGTAAAATAGCAGCTTAATTCTGCTGTGTTTCGCATGGTGAATATTTTATTGGAAACGAGACATTCCATCTTAGTCATCAGGGTTTACAACGCATCCATCTTTTTAACCGTGGATAGATGTAGGTATATATGGGCCACACCATTCCCTTGCCATCAGGTGGACTGTGTGCTCGTTTGTAACACTTATTCTATAAAAAATCTAATATAGATGATAGACGAAAATCTTTCTTGAAAGCCTGGCAGGAATACGATACAGACCTAGCTCTCGGACAGTTTTTGCACGTCCAATAAATCATACAAAATGAAAACAGCGAGAATATCGGCATTTCTGATTTATAGCGCGATAAATGTTTTATTTTCCAGTTTCAAAACGTTTTGGGTTTTATTTTAGACCACCAATTGTTCGGTCAGAAATTTCAATTGTACATGTTTCTATCAAAATGGTTACTTTACTTCGCGATTTAAAAGGTATAAAGTTTAGAACGAAGATAAGAATAAAATCATATTTTTTTTAACTTATTAAAAGCCAGTGCTTGACTACGAAACTACAGAGTGGTAAGTGGCGATTAAGCCCTATATTATAAATCGCACTGTTTAGCGTAACAAAAGCCTATTCACTCTTGCCTTGAAGAAGCCCAGATTGTAATCGAACGATCAGACAAACGCCGTAAGATTTTCCCACTTCTTTTCTGTACGAATTATGAAAGACAAAGTAAATCTTTTGGTTTGAATGCGGGGAATAGCGAGAACAAAAAGATGCAAAGACTCGCCGTCTCCTTGGTTGTCTAATAGTTACAGACAGTGTGCTTAAGACTGGCAAAATTGGTAACAATATACGAGTATATCAAGGTCACCATCTCATATGTGACAAATATACTCCATGCACGACCTGACTTGCGTTGTATTTAAGGTAAGAAACTGTCCCCACTTGTAGTACCACCACCCACTTGCAAGGACACCTACGAGTACTTTCCTCGGAGATGCTTTGGCCTTGACCTCAATGAGTCGACTACTGAAATCGGTCAGTGACTCCAAAGATACTTCATGAAAAGTGGGAGCCTGGGTAAGCGGAATCTTATTAGCGGTGGAGAGACACGCTTTTTAAAGGCATTGCATCTCACAAGATTAGCATTTCTCTATTTGGCGACTGCCTGCAACCATAGCTTCTCTTTTGGACTGGATTTAATCCTAACTGGGTAAAGCATTGCCTGGCATCAATTAAGCTGTCGTGTGCATACCCACACATACCAGGCACAAGCAGATAATCAATACGCAGCAAGAAGAGAGTTAGGTCCCTTGAGGAACTTCCGCGTTTGTTGCCATAGGATCAGACAAGCAGCCATTGACGACGACTCGAAGAGACCGTTCATTCAGAAATTTCGTCATCCAGTCAATACGGCCAGGTTATAAGCTTGCTCAAAAGGCTAGCATGCCAAACCCTCTCAAAGGACTTCAATATATCAACGTTGCTTTACTGCTAGATGGCCTTGCCCCATGTGAGAGGCATAAGCTAGGTTATGTCCCAGTTGACCGGTTTCGGCGAAACCCTTACTGGCGGTGACTGAATACGTCAATCTGTTTTAGGTGTACTTTGAGGTGAGCTCCTCCATACGCTCCATTATCATGCAGCATATGGAGGTGGTTAATTGAAATTGGCCGATTATGTTCCATGCCAAGTGCCACACACACACACACACACACACACACACACACACACACACACACACACACACACACACACACACGCGCGCGCGCGCGCGCGCACACACACACACAGAGAGAGAGAGAGAGAGAGAGAGAGAGAGAAAGAGAGAGAGAAAGAGAGAGAGAGGAATACATAGATGATGAAAATAATTATGGAATGCGACTAACCAAATACAAAAATTGTAACATTTTGAATTTCCGACTTAAAGCGTTAGTTTTTGCTTCTAGAGAAATTTAATATTAATCGAAGAGAAAATTGATCTCGCACATGAGTTTTGGGCTTAGGATCAATGTAGCGCCCTTGACATTATTTTATCAAATACCAGGCGTCGAGGTGAGAAGTAAATGTTTCCGGTGTGATATGAACTGTGTTTTGTACAAATGTTTCAACCCACAAGAAAATAAAGTTATTCAATTTGAAAAATAAATGCATTTGCCTTGTGGCAGATACCTAATTGTGCCCTTGTTATGTGTATCATTTTAGATAATATTTTATGTAGGTTTTTGTATTATTTGTTGTTTTTCAGAAGATAACTTATATATATATTATTTGGAAAATAAACTGAAGAACGAGCCTCTGGTTCATTACTTCGGCCAGTATGTGGGTTGGATTATTTGTGCATAATACAGTCCATTTGTAATTTTTTTGTGGTCCATTTACATTTTTTATCCAGTCACCGGTAGAAAAAAAAGCTACTTAATTAATAACAATAATATATCAACATGATCTTTAATAACAAAGTAAGCTTGCTGATTGCCCTGAAAATGCTAGAATCGTGAAATAAAAATTATTTACGCAATTATTCATTTATTTACTCAATAATTCATTTATAACAATCTGTCAAAATTCTATTTTTAAATAAAAAAAACAACACGGTATAAATTATATGTTTTACTTGTAGTAAATTAAATGCAGTCGTCATATTTGACATTTTAATCAATTCGTTGTTTAAGAATGTATTTGGTAAACTGAATGTGATTTAAATTGACGAAGCGTTGGAACTTTGGTTGATTTGTCACTGAGGGAATCCTAGGCTCTGTGCTTGTAATTCATAAAAAAGGTGCATGGAAGTAGCATTCTCAAGTATAATATATCTGCTATCTTTTGCAACTTGGATTCTCTGCGAAAAGTATAGGACACAAATCTTTATGGCCTGTGAGTACTCATTACGATGGTAGATAAACACTACAATTGTATTGATGACTTTATTAGGACGAAAATTGCATTTTTTCCTTATAAATTCAGGCAGGCAGAATCATTAAAGCAATTTTTTCTCCTACTTCATCAGCCTGGGTTCGAATCCAACATTCGATTACTATGGTAAACCGCTTTTACCACTTTTGAAATTCGTTCAAATATATAATAAAAGTGAAAGCAATGTTTGTACGTGATAAAGCCACGAAAAATCTTCGGTTATAAACGGCCATTACAATATAAGGCCTAAAGAAGCGTTGGTGTAATAGCATAAATAAAACGACCATTAATGTTGTAGACGCTGCAGCACGAATGAGTCAGTTTGACCGGGAAAATACAACTCACACAGTATACCTTCTTAAATTAAAATAGCTGATCCACCTGTTGTATTGCCATGACGTCATAATATCTTCCCTGTTAGGGGAGATGTTTACGGAATTTTTACAATTAAAAAATTTGGTTTTTGTATATACAAGTACCGTACTTTGTAGTGGTGGAGTGTAATGTATGCTATCTTCTCTAATCCTTGTAGTGTAACACAGGCTCGACACTCACTTAACTAAACACGTCCACTCTCGCCCGAGGCTCTCGTGTAACTGACGCGGTGCGCTCGAGACAGTGACTTATATTTAAATGTATGTTTGTGTATTTGTGCATGGTAAATTATTAGTAAATAAAACAAATAACGATATTTACTGTATACTACATATTATATGCAAACACTACATCTCTTTCTTATCAAGATTTTTTCTTTTTTTTCATTATAACTCATAACAATGACAAAGCAGCTTGTATTGTCTGTATTAATTATTTTCCACTGCTTTTACGTAAACCTTATCTCCCTGTATTATGTCTGATTGAGTTGCTCTGCGTTTCCTATATACATACTCTTTTCCTTTTTCTTTTTGTATTTTGTCTCTATCCCTGATATCTGAATCTAAATGATTGTCTGTAATTTATTTCATCTATTGATGGAATTTTATCCCTACTTTTTTGTTGCAAAATTAGTTCAGACGGTAACATCCCGGTAACTGTAAGGAGGGGTGCTGTTATACATTAGAAGATACTCCCACAAACATTCTTTTAAATCCTTCCTCTCGATCTGGCTGATACGAAGATGTTTCAAAATATCTCTGTTTTGTCTTTCAACTTCGCCGATCATTTGAGGCCAATATGGTACAATACTAAATAACTTAATGTTACATTCTTTGCAGAAAGATCGAAACTCTTCACTAACGAACTGCTTGCCATTGTCTGCGGTGATAGAAATAGGATAACCAAGTCTACTGAACATTTCTTTTACCATTTTAATAATCTGTAAGCTTGTGATGTTTTTGTAATTGTTTACTTCTTTGTATCGACTATAGTAGTCGACCACTACTAACAGATACTCGTTACTTGGCAATGGTCCCATTAGATCCATTGTGACATCTATCCATGGAGCTGCAGGAAACTCTCGTCTCTTCATTGGTGCAGTTGGGTTTGGCAAACCCACTAACGTACAACATTTACAGGCCTTTACTAATTGTTCTACGTCTTTATCGATACGGGGCCACCATACCTTTGATCTTAAGCGTCCCTTCATCGCTACGATACCTGGATGACCCTCGTTTGCAGCATCTAATACACTCTTGCAGAGTTGCTGTGGTATTACAATTTTATTTCCACGAAGTAGAATGCTATCATGGAAACACAACTCGTTTTCAAAAAAATTGTAACTCTTATTCGAATCGTCCCAGTCGTTCTGATAGACACCTTTTTTCACTTTGTAAATCTCTTGGTCATTTTCTGAATATGCTACAATGGAACTCATTGGTATAGGAACTGGTCTAGAATTTTCCACTATTTGGTACACATGCTGGCCTTTTCCCTTTGGTGGGTTATCAGGATAGTTACATAATCGTGACAAGGGATCAGCTATATTTGTTTTTCCTGGCTTGTATATAACCTTGAATGAATAAGACTGTAGCCTCAGTACCCATCATTCAATCCTCGCACATGGTTTTGACTTAGACCCGAACAATATCTCTAGCGGCTTGTGGTCAGTGACTAAATCAAAAGGCTTTCCAAATAAAAATATTAAAATGTTAGACCCCCCAAACTAATGCTAGTGCCTCTTTTTCCGTTTGGCTATACCTGCGCTCGCAGTCTGTCAAAGTTCGATTACCATAGGCAATAATTCTAGGGCCATTTGTATCATTTTGTACAAGGACAGCACCAAGTTCGACAGGGCTAGCATCTGCTATCACCTGTTTTGCATCTCTGACGTCATAATACCCTAAAATCTGTATTTCCGTGAGCATCCGTTTGAGTTTTTGGAATGCTTTATCTTGTTCCCCAGACCATTGTTTTTCCAAGCTCTCCCTTTTGCTCATCTTCTGTCTTAACAGGTGCTTCAGAAGTTCTGTCATGGCGGCCAAGTTAGGTATCCATTTGTTTATGTAGTTTAAGAGTCCTAAAATACTTTGGAGTTCTTCTATGGTCTTTGGGACCCTAAATTTCATAATGCTCTCAACGTATTTGTTGAAGGTCCCAGAAAATTCACATCCTGCGTTTTATATATGCATTTATTGCTATTCAGCACGGCGTTGTTTTTACTAAGTACCTGTAGAACTTTCTTTAGTCATGTATCATGTTCTTCTTCACTGTTCCCGAATACCAGGATATCATCAATAAAATTGACGACCCCTTCACAGTTTATCAGCATCCATTCAATGATCTTCTGAAAAATCTCGGAAGCGCAGGTAATTCCAAGCATTATTCTTTTATATCTATATAATCTTTTTGGGGGTTATGAAAGTCGTTATGTGTCTGGATTCAGAGTGAATTTCCACTTGATGGAAGGCATTTTTTTATGTCTAATTTGTTAAAATATTTACTTATCTTCACGCACAATCCCTGACGGGGTAGCCAGAGAGAACAGATCGCCAAGTGTCACGATCCTTACAAACTTCTTTCGCTTCTTTCAGATTCATCATCTTCTTCATACATGCACGTCTAGGTATCCGAGTACTCTTGACCCTACCCTCTTCGAGCAATTTGCTCACATGGTCTTCGAAAGTTAGTCTCGGTCTACCTCGACACCTTTTAATATTAACTTTCGCGCTATATATTTTCTTCACCATTCGGTCTTTACTCATTCGCTCAACGTGCCCAAACCACCGAAGCACGCCCTTATCAATTTTCATGATAAGGTCATCTTTCAAACCTGCCATATTGCGAATCTCTTCGTTTCGCTTTCGGTCGGCCACGGTAACGCCGCACATTTTACGAAGAGATCGCATCTCCACTGCATTCAACTTACTTTTATGCTTCTTCTGGCATACCCAGGTTTCGCTGCCATATAACAAAGTCGGTACCAACACTGCGTTATGTATTGCAAGGCGTGCACTCTTCGCTACGCCTTGCCTTTTGACTAACGCAGTCAGGGCACCATTGACTTTGTTCCCGGCAGCGACACGCCTGTCCACATCTAAATCACATCTTCCATCCCGGCTAAAAGCACTCTCCAAGTATACAATTTCATCTACCTGTTCTAGACATTCCTGATTTACCCATATTTCACACTTCGTTCTCTCTTCGTCCCTTTCAAATACCAGAACCTTAGTTTTATTAGCATTCAAACGGAGACCTTTAATTTCACATTCCTCTTTCATACACGTGACTAATGCCTGCAGTTCTGCCTCTGATGGTGCAATAAGCACTGCATCATCAGCATACAGCAGACAATTTACTTTTATGTCACCCAATTTCACACCCAAACAACTATCTTTCAGCTTCTGTAAACAGCTGTCGAGATACAGTATGAACAGCCAGGAAGACATGACACAACCCTGCTTTACGCCCGTTTGGACGTTAAACATGGGTGACAGGTCATGCCCTACCCGCACACAGGCTTTACAGTCACAGTAAAGTGACTGCACAGCCCTTAGCAATTGACCATCCACACCATACCCCGGCAACAGTTCCCACATTTTCTTCCTTACGACCTTATCAAATGCTTTCTCAAGATCCACAAAAGCACAGAAAATCTTCTGGTTAGCAGCCAGAAGCCTTTCCGTGATCATGCGGAGAGAAAACATTTGATCCGTGCATCCTCTTCCAGGTCTAAATCCGCATTGTGCCTCCCATAGAAATCTTTCCGATTTCTCTTGCATCCTACGTGTCAAAACCTTCGAGTAAACTTTACTTGCTAAACTGGTTAAGCTGATCGCCCGATAGCACCCGCAGTCAAAATGTGAACCTTTACCTTTATATAAAGGCACAATGACTGCGGATCGCCAATCATCCGGGACATCCCCCGTCCGCCAGCACAAATTGCACAGCAGATGAAAGCTGTCCCAGACGCGATGCCCACCATACTTGACCATTTCAGCAGTAACTCTGTCTAGTCCCGCAGCCTTACCACATTTCAAACTTCGAATCGCACGTTCAATCTCTTTCATACTGATGACCTCAGTGTCATCGAGGTCCGGGTCTGGCGTACCAGTCACGGCGTCATCCCCGGATCCCTCACTAAGATCATCACACGCATACATTTCTCTATAAAATTCGCTCCATCGCTGCATGACGTCCGATTTTTCTGAGAGAACGTCATTAGTTCTCGAAAGCACTTTGTTCATTCTTAAGGCCGTCGCACCACTTCGGGCCCTTCCAACCTCTTTCCAGAAGAGTTTGGAGTTCTCCTTAAAGTTGTGCGACAACCTTTCGTCCGCTTCCATTCTACACCTTTCACGCACTTCCTCAATCAGTGCTTTCGTGTGAACTTTCTGCAGCCTATATCTTTCTTTCATCTTCTCTCTCATATCCTTATCATTACTAGAGGCCAAGTAGTCTAACCATGCTTTCTTCTTCTTCTTTACAGCTTCTTTCACTTCATTATTCCACCATGCATCTCTTCTTTTACTACTGCCTCTTTTTATTGCTCCACACACTTCTTCCGCTGCACTTACCATTCCATCCCTAAGGTTCTGCCATGTTATTTCTACACATTCGTTTCTGCCATCGATGGTGTCAAGCTTTTCGGCTACCCTCGCATGATATTTGTCCCTAGTATCCGCTTCCTGAAGCTTCCAGCTTCGGATGCGACAGACCGACTGTGGTTCTGTTACTGCCGTCCGGTAGCGCCAACCCGCGAACAGACCCCTTAATCTAGTAATCACTAGATAGTGATCCGTTCCCAGGTCAGCACCCCTGAACACTCGCGTATCCATCACCTGTTTTCGCAGTCGGTCATCCACCAGGAACAAATCGATCATACTTCTCTCATTCTTTCGTTCTCTAGTATACATATGGATTTTCTTGTGATTAAACATAGTGTTTGTCACAAGAAGACCCTTTTCCTTGCACACCGCCAGTATAAGCTTGCCAGCATCATTAACCCTTTTATCGCCAAACTTTCCAAGTACCGACTCGTACCCTGGTCGAGCGGTACCAACCCATCCATTCAAATCACCACATACAACAATTCTTTCGTTTCCCCTAGCCAAATCTAGAACTTCTCTTACATTCTCCCAAAACTCCTCCAGATCAGCCCTGGACGACGAAGCTACCGGCGCATAAACAGCCAAAAGGAATAACTTCGTCAGTCCCAATTTAAAGCGAACCCAGAGAAGTCTTGAGTTCACAACCTTATATTCAGTCATAACATCGACCAACCGAGAAGACAGCAGCACCCCCACTCCCTGGCAGGCGTTCTCGCTCTCCGGGACTCCGGACCATAGAGCTAACGCCCCGCCAGGGAGCTCTTCAGTATCACTGCCCTTCCGTTTGGTCTCCGACATACACACGACATCTAATTCTCTTTCTTTCATTATCTCGATCAACTCATTCGTCTTATCTCTCATGCCTCCTCTAACATTCCACGTGGCAACTCTGCACTCTGTCCTCCACCTTCCGCCGTGTCGGGCTGTGCGTGACGGGTGGCGGTCCCCATCGCCGCTTTGCGCGCTGCATTCCACACCAACGGGGACGAGCTGGTGTGCGTCGCCTTGGGGGGACGCCCTAACCCTTGTTGGCATGGGTGCGCAGCTAGTAGAATTGCAGCCCTGGAAAGGGCTGGCAGGGGTCGCGACGAGCACGCTTCTACAATGACCCCCGTTAAAATATTTAGCTTTCTTTATTTTAGGCAAAATGGTCCATAGTAGGCAGGGGGTGGTTTTCTCGCAACATAATGGCGTTCGTACATCTCATATCTACGCACAAACGTAATTCACCATTTTCTTTCATGATTGGAACATTGGTGAAACCCATTTAGATGGGCCTTGCACTTCTTCAATTATATCACTGTTTAGTGATTCCTTAATTTTGATTGCAACCTTCTCTTTAATGGGGATCGGCTTGCTTTTACTCTCCACTTGATTTATCCCGATACCAAGATTTAAGACACCCAGACGGATTGCTGTGTTCTTACCAAACAGGTCTCTAGTACCCCCCGAAATCACGTAAATGGTTGTATGTTCCTTTCGTCCATCGACTTCGAGTATAGTTTCAAATGATCCCTCTATTGCCAAAGGAGAGTTACTACCATATGCTAAAAATGTCTTGTCTGGTCTTTACATTTGATTAAAAGCATATACTTTTTTGCTTTTTAACTCTTCCTACGTTTTGTAAGATATCTTGCGCAATTTCGAATTACACTTTTCCGCAATTTGATCTATGAAATGATCATCTTGCTTTTCGAATGCACACTTTTCGGCCTGTTGACGCAATCTTATCAAAAACTTCTCAAATGTTTCTCCTTTTTCCTGTTTTAGCAATCGAAAAACATGCCGCTCATAACTTTGCTCCGTTTAGGTTGAAAATACTCGTAGAGTTTTTTTATGGCTACTTTAAATACATCAACGGTTTCTGATGATTCGACATTGGCACCCGGTAAATTGTAGAATATTTCTTGTATCCCAGAGCCACCAAAATGCAATAGCGTAGCTCGTTTCTTGAGTGCTGATATAACTTTAACTGCGTCCAGATAGATTAGTAGAGACCTTTTCCATTTTGCACACCTTATAGCCATAGATGTGCTATCACATTAAAGCTGATAACGGTATCATTATTATTATTATTTTAGGGGCAAGCTGAAACAGTTTCTTATATTTTTATTTCCAATTTAATGCTGGTATTTTAATACCCAAAGTCCAATTTAATGGTAGTAACTTAGTACCCAAAGTCCAATTTAATGGTAGTAACTTAGTACCCATAGTCCAATTTAATGGTAGTAACTTAGTACCCAAAGTCCAATTTAATGGTAGTAACTTAGTACCCGAAGTCCAATTTAATGGTAGTAACTTAATATTCAAAGTCCAATTTAATGGTAGTAACTTAGTACCCAAAGTCTAATTTAATGGTAGTAACTTAGTACCCAAAGTCTAATTTAATGGTAGTAACTTAGTACACAAAGTCCAATTTAATGGTAGTAACTTAGTACCCAAAGTTCAATTTAATGGCAGTAACTTAGAACTCAAAGTCAAATTTAATGGTGGTACCTACCTTAGTACCCAAACTCCAATTTAATGGTGGTACCTTAGTACCCAAACTCAATTTAATGATGGTATCTTAGTACCCAACTCAATTTAATGATGGTATCTTTGTACCCAAACTCAATTTAATGATGGTATCTTAGTACCCAACACCAATTTAATAGTTGGTATCTTGATACCCAAATTCAATTTCATGATAATAATATTTTCCATAACACGCCCTTCTCTTTCCGTTTATTTGTTATACCGACTACTTCCATTGGTGTGCCATTTAGGCTTTGGGTAAATTCAATACCTATATTGCGCATTTACAGTATTACTAGTTACCTACTATGCAATGTACAGAAGTCGTGAAATATCCACGATTTTTTGTAAGACTTATATATGCCATGAAAGCAGTAAAATAGTATTTTCATTAAAAAAAAAATATCACACCTACATGTAAAATGCCACTAAAATTTAGCTAACGACATTGTATTTCGGTTCGAATCGAGAGGAGTTTTTGTAACATCTACTATTTTTCCATCAAAAATCCTTTTAAATAAAAGTTGTGCTAATATTATATAATAGACATATGTTAAAATAAATCATTATTTTATCATTGCTACATAAATAAAATAAATTTTTGCACACCATAAGCGTGGTCATATGCGAACATATAATTTATATAAATTATTAAAATGATCAAAACAGGGTTAAAAACAATAAATCATAATTCATAATCCACAGTTTTTTTTCCGCGGGTACTCTAGGGATTAATTTACAATTGCAATGCTAATAGTTGCACATTGCTAACCTATATAATTTTTGATTATATCTTTATACTAAATAGGCACTTATCTTTTTCCTCGTCGCCACTTGTAATGTCTTCTATCTTCTCTAATCCTTGTAGTGTAACACAGGCTCGACATTCATTTAACTAAACACGTCCACTCTCGCCCGAGGCTCTCGTGTAACTGACGCGGTGCGCTCGAAACAGTGACTTATATATAAATGTATGTTTGTGTATTTGTGCATGGTAAATTATTAGTAAATAAAACAAATAATATTTACTGTATACTACATATATGCAAAAAACTACACGGAGTAAAAATACGACTCCCACGAGATGATATGGCGTTGTGGCCATATCATCTCGTGGGTGTCGTAAGAGGCGACAGAAGGAAACAAATCGGAAGAATTGCAGCAGCGTCTTCTTATTAACGACTAAAAAATAAAAAGCTGCGCCTGCCAACCCGCTTGCCAAGCATGGCAACTATAGCACATGTTCAAGCTATGAGACAAACTTAAAAGGAGGCCATGTTTAGCAGCGGATTACAATAGGCTGTATCGGTAACGATATATAAAAGTAACAGTGACAAATGATACACAGTCTATATGATAGTAAGTGGATGTATTAGCCTATAGACCCTAAATCTATCTTCGGTATCGACGAAATATGGGTCGTCCTGACCTTTTATGGTCTTCGGTAGAAGTAATGTTATATTCATTACACCCTATCAAATACTCTCTCTCTTTATTACTAAAATACGTAACTTATCAAGACAGATCTGAGGATGCGTAACGTAGTAAGATAAACATGTTGATGTTTGCTTTGACTGTTATTTTAATGAAAACTTTAATCCAGGTTCACGTTGCTATGTCGGTAAATATAAACTAATCCCTAAACATGTTTTACTTAAGCCAATATAGTTGACTAAGCTATTTTAAGAGTAAGGCCTCAGTGGAGAGCGTTCGGCAGGTCGATAGGCGTAGCGGCGTGTTTGACAAACATTTTTAGTGGGCGCTATAATAGAAGAGCATGTGTTTATAATGCAGCGAATGCTAAGCCCCGACGAGAACACTCAATTCTCAGTACTTTATTGCTTATCATAGGGTTATAGTTACATTTAGATCTTAAAAATAATATATGAGTCAACAATGGACTGGGGCAAAATAAAATTTAGAGAGTGGAGAGCATAACACATTATAAATAAAACAGACGACGTTTATTTGTTAATATAAATTTAACTTAACAATTTTTACGTATTTTATCGCGTTTACTTTTACGACGTTTGAATTCGAATATTATATACTTTAATTTATTTTGATGACGGCCCTATAGAATGGATCATCCGATCTCGTCAGGAAGTAATTACGGAGGCAGCACACTTCGCGATTATGCAATATTATTATTATTATTAGTAACACAGAAGCTTTATATCGAAATAACTGTCTTATAATAATTTAATAATTAATTATTATAATGTTGGTAATTTGTATGCCATAAAGACATGAATAAACATTTTTTTATCTTTGTCTGTCTGTGTTTCTATCTGGCTATGTGTTTATATATCTGCCCGAACTAATCTTCGGAATGGCTAAACCGATTGTCATGAATGCCAGGAGTGATCAAGATTAAATTTTATACTTTTTAATGAAACGAAAAATTGATAAAACAATTGGTCTTTGATTATTTTAAATCGAAAAAGCACCACATTAATAGATCCTTGTTCAAACGAATTCCAACGACGAACGCAACAAAACTCGCGATACCATCCATACCACATGGATGATTGGCGGTCCACCACTGTGCGATATAGAAGAAGTTTTCTCCCTCGCACAACTTCCTTGTGGAATCGATTATCACCAGCGATTTTTCCGGACCGATACGACTTAGGGACCTTCAAGAAAAGAGCATACTCCTTTTTAAAAGGCTGGCAACGCATCTGCAATTCCCCTGGTGTTGCAGTTGTTCATGGGCGGCGGGAGTCACTTACCATCAGGTGAGCCGCATTCTCGTTTGCCCCCTCTCTTATAAAAAAAAATCCTACTCAGGCGAGGCTAGGGTGAGTATCTAGTAATATATGTACAATAAAATATAGACATCTAAGTGGAGTTAGTTTAAAAATTCGCCATTTATATTTTATGCCCATATTTTGGCAACTAAGTTGTCTAATGACGTTTCAGTGTTGAGTTGACACAGTACGGCTATAAGAGGATCCCCTTGTCAAATCCTTTTTGAATATTATATGGTGTTCTCTTTATCTGTCATTTAACCACGGCCTTTTCCTTTTGTATGTCACTTTTAGGATTTTGATACACTTCATTATTATTATATGCTTGTTCTTGAACCCGGTCATAGATATTCAGGAAATATAGATTAATTTAGATACTAATAATTATGTCGTGTACAAAAAGTGGTGAATTTTTTCGGTATAGACAATTTCTTACCTCTTCTTGTGTGATATTTTACGTCTGATAATTTTATTTTTTTCTGGATTGACTTTTAAAAGCCACAAATCCATTAAGTCACCTTAATTGCAACTATCTGTTTTTCAATAAAATTTCACACCACAAAATGTGATAGACGGAGTACGAAGGATAAATAAATTAAGCCTGATAAAGTAAGACCAAATAGTGAACGGAACTTCATCATGACCTAGCCACATTACAAAATATTTGGATCTCTTCGCAGAAACACCAACCACATCTTATGACAAAAAAACAAAAAGGGTCTTGCTTGGTTTAATTGCATAACATTAGATGCATCCTTTTAAACTTTTACGTACATAACGCAATAAAAAAAACTAAACCACAAATTAAGTCAGCTTTTAGTTTTGTCTAAACGGCATTATTGCTGCTCTCCGGTGGCACAGAAAGGAGAACAACTAAATGAATAAATGAGCGATCGTAAACCAAATAACTTGGAAGATCGTAATTATACTTTAAGAGTTTGGGTATACTCGACATACTTACTTACTTACTTACTTATCTTCACGCACAATCCCTGACGGGGTAGCCAGAGAGAACAGATGGCCAAGTGTCACGATCCTTACATACCTCTTTCGCTTCTTTCAGATTCATTATCTTCTTCATACATGCACGTCTAGGTATCCGAGTACTCTTGACCCTACCCTCTTCAAGCAATTTGCTCACATGGTCTTCGAAAGTTAGTCTCGGTCTACCTCGACACCTTTTAATATTTTAACAGTGGTAGAGCCACGCGGCAGCTTTTGCTGTCGCACGGATGGGCCGGCTCAAACCGGGGTGGTACCACGACCTCACAGAATACCAGCGTGAAGTAGAGGTTTACCTCTGCGTTTCGCTTGGTGAGTGCAGGTGGCCGGAGGCCCTTTTTACTGGAAATGAGGCATTCCATCTTAGTCCTTACGGGTGGCAACGCATCTGCATTTTTATTCGCAAACAAGGATAGATGTAGATGTCTATGGGCCGCAGCAACCACTTACCATCAGGTGGACTGTGTGCTCGTTTTGTCACCCTTATCCTATAAAAAAAAAAAAACTTTCGCGCTATATATTTTCTTCACCATTCGGTCTTCACTCATTCGCTCAACGTGCCCAAACCACCTAAGCACGCCCTTATCAATTTTTGTGATAAGGTCATCTTTCAAACCTGCCATAATGCGAATCTCTTCGTTTCGCTTTCGGTCGGTCATGGTAACGCCGCACATTTTACGAAGAGATCGCATCTCCACTGCATTCAACTTGCTTTTATGCTTCTTCTGGCATACCCAGGTTTCGCTGCCATATAACAAAGTCGGTACCAACACTGCGTTATGTATTGCAAGGCGTGCATTCTTCACTACGCCTTGCCTTTTGACTAACGCAGTCAGGGTACCATTGACTTTGTTCCCGGCAGCGACACGCCTGTCCACATCTAAATCACATCTTCCATTCCGGCTAAAAGCACTCCCCAAGTATACAATTTCATTTACTTGTTCTAGACATTCCTGATTAACCCATATTTCACACTTCGTTCTCTCTTCGTCCCTTTCAAATACCAGAACCTTAGTTTTAATAGGGTTCAAACGGAGACCTTTAATTTCACATTCCTCTTTCATACACGTGACTAATGCCCGCAGTTCTGCCTCTGATGGTGCAATAAGCACTGCATCATCAGCATACAGCAGACAATTTACTTTTATGTCACCCAATTTCACACCCATACAGCTATCTTTCAACTTTTGTAAACAGCTGTCGAGATACAGTATGAACAGCCAGGAAGACATGACACAACCCTGATTTACGCCCGTTTGGACGCTAAACATGGATAACAGGTCATGCCCTACCCGCACACAGGCTTTACAGTCACAGTAAAGAGACTGCACAGCCCTTAGCAATCGACCATCTACACCATACCCCGGCAACAGTTCCCACATTTTCTTCCTTACAACCTTATCAAATGCTTTCTCAAGATCCACAAAAGCACAGAAAATCTTCTGGTTAGCAGCCAGAAGCCTTTCCGTGATCATGCGGAGAGAAAACATTTGATCCGTGCATCCTCTTCCAGGTCTAAATCCGCATTGTGCCTCCCATAGAAATCTTTCCGATTTCTCTTGCATCCTACGTGTCAAAACCTTCGAGTAAACTTTACTTGCTAAACTGGTCAAGCTGATCGCCCAATAGCACCCGCAATCAAAATGTGAACCTTTACCTTTATATAAAGGCACAATGACTCCGGATCGCCAATCATTCGGGACATCCCCCGTCCGCCAGCACAAATTGCACAGCATATGAAAGCTGTCCCAGACGCGAGGCCCACCATACTTGTTCATTTCAGCAGTAACTCTGTCTAGTCCCGCAGCCTTAGCACATTTCAAACTTCGAATCGCACGTTCAATCTCTTTTATACTGATGACCTCAGTGTCATCGAGGTCCGGGTCTGGATTACCAGTCACGGCGTCATCCCCGGATCCCCGACTAAGATTATCACACGCATACATTTCTCTATAAAATTCGCTCCATCGCTGCGTGACGTCCGATTTTTCTGAGAGGACGTCATTAGTTCTCGAAAGCACTTTGTTCATTCTTAAGGCCGCCGCACCACTTCGGGTCCTTCCAACCTCTTTCCAGAAGAGTTTGGAGTTCTCCTTAAAGTTGTGCGACAACCTTTCGTCCGCTTCCATTCTACACCTTTCACGCACTTCCTCAATCAATGCTTTCGTGTGAACTTTCTGCAGCCTATATCTTTCTTTCATCTTCTCTCTCATATCCTTATCATTACTAGAGGCCAAGTAGTCTAACCATGCTTTCTTCTTCTTCTTTACAGCTTCTTTCACTTCATCATACCACCATGCATCTCTTCTTTTACTACTGCCTCTTTTTATTGTTCCACACACTTCTTCCGCTGCACTTACCATTCCATCCCTAAGGTTCTGCCATGTTATTTCTACACATTCGTTTCTGCCATCGATGGTGTCAAGCTTTTCGGCTACCCTCGCATGATATTTGTCCCTAGTATCCGCTTCCTGAAGCTTCCAGCTTCGGATGCGACAGACCGACTGTGGTTCTGTCACTGCCGTCCGGTAGCGCCAAACCGCGAACAGACCCCTTAATCTAGTAATCACTAGATAGTGATCCGTTCCCAGGTCAGCACCCCTGAACACTCGCGTATCCATAACCTGTATTCGCAGTCGGTCATCCACCAGGAACAAATCGATCATACTTCTCTCATTCTTTCTTTCTCTAGTATACATATGGATTTTCTTGTGATTAAACATAGTGTTTGTCACAAGAAGACCCTTTTCCTTGCATACCGCCAGTATAAGCTTGCCAGCATCATTAACCCTTTTATCGCCAAACTTTCCAAGTACCGACTCGTACCCTGGTCGAGCGGTACCAACCCATCCATTCAAATCACCACACACAACAATTCTTTCGTTTCCCCTAGCCAAATCTAGAACTTCTCTTACATTCTCCCAAAACTCCTCCAGCTCAGCCCTGGACGACGAAGCTACCGGCGCATAAACAGCCAAAAGGAATAACTTCGTCAGTCCCAATTTAAAGCGAACCCACAGAAGTCTTGAGTTCACAAACTTATATTCAGTCATAACATCGACCAACCGAGAAGACAGCAGCACCCCCACTCCCTGGCAGGCGTTCTCGCTCTCCGGGACTCCGGACCATAGAGCAAACGCCCCGCCAGGGAGCTCTTCAGTACCACTGCCCTTCCGTTTGGTTCCGACATACACACGACATCTAATTCTCTTTCTTTCATTATTTCGATCAACTCATTCGTCTTATCTCTCATGCCTCCTTTAACATTCCACGTGCCAACTCTGCTCTCTGTCCTCCACCTTCCGCCGTGTCGGGCTGTGCGTGACGGGTGGCGGTCCCCATCGCCGCTTTGCGCGCTGCATTCCACACCAAAATTTTATATATATATATATATACAGGGTGTTTTTGGAACGCTCCCGAAAACTAAGACAGGCGACAGCACCAAGTATACCTTTGATCATGGGTCACAAATAAATTTGATCCTGATGAAAAAAAAATCATATTTTCACAACGTTTTATTAGCTTTATTCACGCGCCATCATGTTAGTACAGCTAAATTAAACGATAATTTCATAAAAAAAATCATGAAAATACTGAAACATAAAACCAGCAGTGGAAACTGAATTGATATAACCTTACTAATGGAGGTTAATGTACGAGCGAACGGTGAAAAAGGAACGCTGGCCTTGAACTTGGGCACTGAGCGATTTATCACATATTGGTACGAAGGGGGCGTGACGGGGGAACAATCCGCCAGTATTACTGTGCCTGCATGCTATTGGTTCCCGGGCTTTGTTCGCTCCAAAAATACAGTCGCATACGCAGCTTACTTTGTGACTCGCGACGATGTTTTAAAAAGGAAGGAAATAAAAATTATTTATATCTATTGTTTTATGACTGAACTAGTGAACGAAAACGAACGAGAAGGTGAATGGGGAAAATTGTGCAATAAAGTTAAAAGTGTTGAGGAAGAATACCGAAAAACTTACCATGTGATCGACCTGATGACGGAAGCTCAAGCGAAGATGAAAGTGATGATGAAGTAGCATCCAGTAACACCAACACACCATCAACATCTGGCTTCCATGTGACCCAAGACGACATAATGGACGGCGTGTCACCCTTAGCTTAAGTTTTTTTGTTACAAACTACTTTATATTTTACGATAGAAATAACAAATAATGCTCAAGTAAACATTATCCATTTTTAATTCCAACCTTTTCCAAAGTTCTAAGTAGCTAGTAAAGCACCTATTATGATTCTACAATAAAACAATTAATTACTATAATATTATAAAACAATATCCCAATACCATTTAGTACTTTAGAACGCGACTGTAACTACACTGTCGACCTGTATCTAGCTCGGTGCGAAACAATGCTGCCGTCATAATAAAAAAGGGCGCATCTAGCAATTTTTGAATAAATGAGTTAAATATACCATTCGACTCATGATAAAAAGGCGCATCTACAAAATTTTTTAATATTCAAAAATATCAATATTTTAGAAAATATCGTAAGAATTTTAGACGTAACTGTTGATCACAGATGACATTTTTTTAGTAGAAAAGACTTATACAAATTATGGAGTGTAGAGTACAAGGAGAACCATCTTATAAGGGGCGAAAGTTGAAAAAGTGTCCTACTATTTACTGAAAATAGAGGTTCCAAAACCTACCACAATAGCGCTGGGGTTTGAAAAACTACGATATGAAGATAGCTGTTATGGACGGAGTGAAGTCAGCTGAATTCAAATATTTAAAAAATTTCATGACTAGAGTTGTTAGTAAAATGCCAGTACACAAAATCTCAACTATTTACGTAGTACAAAACCAGGCGGATTTATCGGTCCTTGTTTATTTCTCCATCTTACTCTAATTACTTTTGGCGCTTTTTTTAATTTATCCTATACTACTGCAGCGCCACTCTTATTCGACACGATTTTAGGGACACTTTTCATAGTATAGAGATGGTCCTTCTTCTCTCTACACTCCACAATACAAATTCGACATAAAAGAAAAGACTTATTTAACCAGTTGCTACGTCATCTTTAACAATATTTGCATCGATTACTTAAATTTCGATTATTCTTGTCTTATTATTCTATATCTTATTATTAACAGCTTATATCTTATTATTAAGAGCGGGTGTTTCACATGTCGTCCCATATAAATTTGATCGAGGTCAGACCAATAGTTTTTGAGTTATCCTTAATTACGAGGGTGGATTGAAAAGTACTCGGCCTAACCAAGAAAATAAACACATACTAAATCAGTTATATTTTTATTTTTCTACATAATCACCATCAAGTTCAATACACTTTTGCCACCTCCCCTTCCAAGCATTTAGACCGTTGAAAAAAAATGATTCTTCCTTAGAGTCAAAATATGCGTCTACAGCTGCTTTGACCGCGTCGTTTGTCGAAAATCTTTGACCTCCCAAGTGCTTTTTTAGGTTAGGGAACAGAAAGAAGTCTGATGGTGCCAGATCAGGTGAATACGGCTGATGCGGTAACAGTTCAAAGCCACAGTTGTGAATTTCAGCCATTGACTGTACTGACGTGTGAACACGGGCGTTATCTTGATGAAACAGGACTTTTCTTCTGAGCATTCCTCGACGTTTTTCTTTTATTTCCTCTCGTAAACGACGTAGTAAGGTGCAGTAGTAATCAGAATTTATATTCTGACCCCTTTCAAGATAATCAATCATAATCACACCTTTCGAGTCCCAGAATACTGAAGCCATCACCTTATTTGCCGACAAAATCGACTTAGCCTTTTTAGGGAGTGGTGAACCAGGTCTTCTCCACTGTTTTGATTGTTGTTTTGTTTCCGGTGTACAGTAATGAACCCATGTTTCGTCCATAGTAACAAAACGATTCAAAAAATCATCTGCATCGGCTTCAAATAACTCCAAACAGTCGCGTGAAATAGTCAATCGCGTCCTTTTTTGTTCAACTGAAAGCAGTCGCGGAACCCACCTCGCAGACACCTTGTGGAAACCCAACTCGTTGACAATGATGCTTTGAGTTCGTTCATAAGAGATGCCTATAATCTCGGCTATCTCTCTAATTTTTAATCTGCGGTCTCCCATTATTAAATCAAGTACTTTTTTAATATTTTCGTCAGTAGTTGACGTCGAAGGCCTTCCAGAGCGGGGTTCATCTTTCACACTCTATCTACCACGCTTAAATTCTGCTATCCATTTTTTGACGGATGAATATGACAGAGCACAATCGCCTAATGTACTGACCATGTCATCATGGATGGCTTTTGATGATAGCCCCTTCTTATGGAGGTACTTAATGACGGCACGCTGCTCGATTTTTTCCATTCGCGGAAATTATGTCCGATTACTTTGTTAATAAATTTATAAAATCACAACTAATTATCGCACACGTTTCGAACTTCACACAATGAACTAGTCTGAACTGAACTAAATAATGTGGATAGATTTGATTTTTAGAATTGAATGGATCTGTGTTAGGCCGAGTACTTTTCAATCCACCCTCGTATTTATATTGAAGTCGGTTGTAAAAAAATTTAATTTTTAATTATTATCGTAGTAAGTCTGGTATGATATCCCCTTTAAAATCATAACTCAAGAGTTGCGGGTTGTTATTTTATGTGTCTCACTACCAATGCTTTTCTAATATTTACTAATAATAAAAAAAGTAGTAAATTACTATTAGCGTCCTTTCAAAAAAAATTCATCTATTTATATTTTATTTCGATTTTACGTTTTTGTTAGTTGCGTCCTTCTGTATTATGACGGCAGAATGCCTAACCCTGTCGCCTCATGCTTGTGACGCAGTAGGTTTCAGCCTTGGCGGGGTTTGTTCGTTAGTTTTTGAGACAGTTCCGTGTTGATTTTGTACACGCTTGCGCGAGCGACAGTTCAATCGTTTTGTTTAATAAATTTACTTGTGATTACGTGTTGATATTATTGTTGTTGTTACGTTTTTGGATTCTTTTTTGTTTTAATAATGCCTAACGCGTACGTTTATAGTGCTCAACATGTTAGGTATCCGAACCTAGGTACACGAAGTATTGCTAAATAAATTGTTAAGACTTCGGGATGGAACAAGTGTGTCATACTTTGTAGTGCACAAAGTGTTGAAGCGTAACCGGATGCGCCCATACAAATTGCACAAAGTGCAAGCTTTAGTTCCCGGCGATCACGACCGCCGACGAGTTTTCTGCCGTTGGTTATTAAACTAGCAACAACGTGTGCCTGGTTCCATTGAGCACATTATCTGAACGGATGAGTCGACATTTACCAGAAACGGCCTGTGGAACCGAAGAAATACACACGTGTATTCAGAGGTTAACCCGCACGCTGTTCGACAAACCGGGCACCAAACCCGATGGTCGGTTTACGTATGGGCAGGTATTAAGGATCGCATACTGGGACCAGTGTTTCTGCCACAGCGACTGAACGGACAGCGATACCTAAACTTTATAAGTGAACAGTTGGTTGACATTTTAGACGACCTATCGTTGGCTGAATATCGCCGACCATGGTTCCAGCATGATGGTGCACCTCCACATGTCGTGAGGTTCGTCTGTGAGCGCCTCACCGAATTATTTGATGATCGCTGGATTTGCCGGAGTAGGACCACTCGGTTGGCCACCTCGCTCGCCAGATCTAACCCCGTTAGACTTCTTTCTGTGGGGGTATGTGAAAGAAAGGGTTTTTAATCGTGAGTGTGATAGTGCTGACGAAACTACAAAAGGATCGTGGATGTTTTCGACAAACTACATACAGACTGTGTCGAAGACTACACGATGATGCCCCGCCTGCATGAGGAGATGAAACACCGAGCCCAAATCTGCCTTGAAATGAATGGAGGAAAATTTGAGCCGCATCTCATAAAACCACGGAGGATTTAGAGCGGTAAGCTGTTTCATAAGTATTTTTTTTAAATAACTTAGTACTGGACTAATCTGAATAGGTACATAACTGAATACATGAGAATAATAAACATACCTACACGATGAATAAAAACGCATGACTCCAATCTTGGTTACATTTCATTAATTTAAGTATTTTTTCATTAGCGGGGAATCGAACCAGTTATTTGGGTTATTTAACCTGTAAATTCGTATTAAAGTGGCTACGTGGAGACAAGTACAGTGGCAAAATAGTAGGTTAAGTAGATAAGTTAGGTATTTAGACAAGTGTTGTAAATTATTAGGTAATGTGGTATGGCCCGCTAGTTGCGGGCCGCGCGAATTTGCGTTCGCGCGTACATTGACCTCAAGTCAGCTGATATCAATTCAGTAATTCCACTGCTGGTTTTATGTTTCAGTATTTTCATGATTTTTTTATGAAATTATCGTTTCATTTAGCTGTACTAACATGATAGCGCGTGAATAAAGCTAATAAAACGTTGTAAAAAGATGATTTTTTTTTCATCAGGATCGAATTTATGTGTTACCCATGATCAAAGGTATACTTGGTGCTGTCGCCTGTCTTAGTTTTCGGGAGCGTTCCAAAAATACCCTGTATATATATAAACCTTCAAATGCAAACAATAAAATATTCATTCTTTATCCCAATGTGGAAATTTCCTTTATCATGTAAGCGCCTTGCGGCCATACCACTCTTTGTTTTAGTAAAAAAAGTGATATACATTCCGTAAACACTAGGAACAAACACAAGCTAGTGATACCAGTTTCTCAACTCCACAGAGTCAGTAATTCATTCTTGTGGCAATGTTTTACAACGCTTTTACAACAATGTCCCGGAAAGTGTATAGGCTCTTCTCTATTACCAAGTTTAAATGTTTTGTTAAGCTGAAAATGTATGAAAAGGCTTATTATAATATAAATACATGGGTGATAATAACACCTGGGAATGAGGTGGTCGCTTCCAAGCAGTTTCTAAAATAAATAGTATATACAACCATTAATGTAAAATTTACTTTAAAAAAATATCCCTATGAGTTTCTTGCTGGTTCTTCCCAGGACAGAGGTTTTTTTTCGAACCAGTGGTAAAGTAAAAAATGACTTTCAATAAGAATAACACATGTGGTCTATATTGAATATAAAATTGTTCTATTCTGTCAAAGATACAAATTGTTTGACCCTTTAGTCCATTTGTAAGAACAGCAATTTCTCAAAATATTTAGATTTGAAGAATATTAAGTTATTTATTTGCTCTGTACGGCAGTGAGCAACTACCGGCTTGCTTACCTAACCTACCTCGCTTAGCAACGACTTCAGAAGCTATGATGTGAAAATTAATTTATATTTATCGTGTAGTGGTGGTGAAAGAATATCCACACTTGCCAACCCGCTTGCCAAGCGTGCCAACTATGGCAAATATCCCCCCTATGAAGCATCTATGGGGGGCCTATTTTCAGCAGTGGACTTTACTACGCTGTAACGGTAATGGTAATTTACCTTTTATTATACTTTTTATTCTTTGGAATTTGCTTTGACATTTCATAAATTGCAAAATTTATTTTTAATCACTGAAAATAATTATCATATCAATATTGCATGCCGTAAGCGCAAAGCGCAAGGTATGTTCTACTAGGGCCTAAAAATTAAGATTTCAACGTTTTGTCGCATGAAATCGTGTCTAGCAATCATATAAGTGATATAAAAAGCACATTGTCAGAAAGATAAATGATTGTTGAACTTATAAATATTTTTTTAATTCGACTAATTAGTATTTTTAAACAAAAAAGGGGTTTTAGTGGCTTATGGTGTGAATTTAACTAAAATATCAATTGTTCAGCTCAATATATATTTTTAAAACTCTAAAAATCTATCAAGTGGGAGGAGCCATTGAATGCAAATGGCAGTTTAATTTTGTTTAGTTTAGTTATAATAAATTTTTTTCGGCTGCGAAATGGCGAAATTGTTGGTGTACTCATCAGCCTTGAATGAAAAATTATTACTAAATAGAATGGAGACTGCGTCACTAAGTTCGGCGTAAGTCGCCGTCGTAAGTGGACATTGTTTCGGTTGTTTGCAGCGGCTCAGAAAGATCGCTGTAGAAATACACAATATTCAAATAACCAAATTTCTTAAACACTTGATTATAATAACAATGAGAGATTTTTTAATAACAATATTTTAAAAGCACAGAATAAATAATAGTAGTACGTAGTACTAAAAGTAAGTAGTATCAATTTTTTCATCATGGGTGTCATTTTCATGGTTTTCGAGGGTGTTGAAGCCGATAGTGTTATCGAAATGTAAATCCAAGATGGCGGCTGAAGTAAATACTAATTTTTTCATCATGGGTGTCATTTTCATGGTTTTCGAGGGTGTTGAAGCCGATAGTGCTGTCGAAATGTTTTTAAACTATCATGTCATAGGTAATTTTTTTAATGCGCTAAAGGCATGCTCAATTGGATTTACCAATTTTTTATTTTTATTATCTGCAACGTATCGGACACTTTATTGCCCTAAAACCTTCTCAAAACTAAGAGGAAACCTAAATCCAGCAAAATAACGAATTAGGGTGATACTTTAATTTTAAAATGCTATTTACATTAAAAAAATTAGTACCCAAGAATTGTAAAAATTGGTGGCCCTATTCATAATATTAAACGATAACAATACTAAGCCTAATATTGTTATCATTTATCACTTGACAGACAGAAATGTAGAAAATATAAAAGACTTTATTTAAATACGAGCGTTAAATTTTAAGCCTTTTACTAAAATATAAAAAAATTAACAAGTATTAAAAAATAATAAATATTGTAAGTAATATTTAAGAATAATTTACCACTGATTTGTGAAATATATCTTCTCTCCTGAAAAGGACCACAAGAAAAGCAGCGGCACTTCTTTAAAAAAATATACTGTCTGTAATTTGAAAGCTTAAAAATTATTAATTTTTCTTACAAAATATGATAATATTCATTCACGAAGTACCGCAAGTGTTAGCAATGGTTATTGCCGGCACTCCTAAGAATTTACTTCATACTTTATATTCATGTCGAAGATAAAATTTAATTTCACCATTTAGAGATTTAAGGTTTCACTTAAATTCGATATGTATTAGTCTCGTAGGTTAAGTAAGTAAGTTATACTAACAAATTTATAATCTCGTATTACCGGACTGGAATATTCGAAGTTAATTACAAACGTTACTGAATTCCTGTTATCCGGTCAAACTGTGAATGAATCACAGTATTACATTTTTTTTTAAAAACAGCTATTTAAAAAATTGTCTTTAATTACAAACGGCCATAATAATACTAGTAACACTAGTAATATACAAATAGTTGTTCATTTCGGAAGTTGCGAAAATAGAATCAGCGGTCCACAGCACTGCAACCAAACACTCGGTAATTGTGAAAAAAAATATCGTAATCTATCAACATTAAAATATGACCAAAGGAGGTCATTAACGTTGCAACCTATTAAACGACAAACAAAACAAACTCATTCTCAAACGACAGTCAACCCCGAGCTTAGAGAAATATTATGCTAGGCGCAACAAAAATTGATGTTGATAAATAATTTTTAACTTTATTTATGCTTTCATGATGAATGGGATAACCGAAGATATTATAAAAAGTATTAAGTAAAAAGAAAGTTAATATTTAAGCTAATGGAAAAGATCATAAACATTCTTGAAAATAAGTTCCCTTTCGAAGAATTTTTAAAATATATTTAGTTTGGGCTTTTGCGAATCTGTGAACGGTGTGCTAATGGATTTTTTATGATATTTTTCCCTCCTCATCAACCGCGACTAAAACTTTCAATGTAAATTTTTGTTCAGGAATGTCAAAACAAACAAATTATTTGCCGCCGTAATAAATCCATTATAGTTATTTTCACAACATTACAGATATGTTTAATTACCTAAGATAGCTACAAAATAAAATTCTGTGTGATTACATTGATTGAAGAGCACTTCCTCCATCTTACACTAGCGTTTACTATCAGTATACTCGCATTTACTATCACTTCTTCATGTTCTATATAGTATCGTAAAAGTCCACTTTCGGACATTGTATTGTGGCAAGAAAATTTGCATAACTCCCACGGGATTAAATGCAATTTTGAAAATCAAGACAATGGGAAAAATAATAGATCTTACGCCACCGCCACTTTTTGAGGGGCATTAGTTCTTGCTTTTCCTTAACATTAATTTTAGTTTTAAATAACTTTTGCAGTTTTGTAATATATTTTTTTAATTTTTATGTATTTCTTTAATTTTCTTCTATTGCAGGTAGTCCTTGTTGCTGTTCTTGATGTGACATGATCATCACCAGTCAAATCGATTGTTTTAAAGGGTTGCAATGCTAAAGCAGATTCACATGCTATGAGCTCAGACTTTCAGTTTTAGACGGTTTCAAGTTATCTATTTATCGTTTTAATTACACAATCTGCTCATTAGCCTCACTTAACTGTAACTGCAATGCTGCAATTAATCTGAGGGACTCCTCATATTCCTTGCTGCATTGGTCAAACTAATCGACTGTTCTCTGAAGTTGATCCTTTTCTTTTAAAACAAAAGTATGTTATTTATGCAACTTAACCATATCACTTTTTTGCTCAGTATTTTCAGAAATTATATTTATTATTTCCTTTTCATTGTCATTCCTTTCTTTACACAACAGCTCACACCTCTCCTTTGACACCTTAAGTTATTGAAGCCGTTTGAAGTTCTTGAATTTCTCTAATTGCCGTGTTTTGGCGTTGCGTGTATTAATTTTACTATTAGGTATAAATAGCAAAAGAAATCAAAGAAAGAAAACCAAATAAGCAGAGTAAGCAAATGTCTAGATATATGGGTTTATTTACAGAACTTAAAATAAATTATTAGGTAAATAATTGATAATGAAATCCAGAACAACACTTACTTACTAAGGTAAATCTTAAAATGTTAAAGGGATAAGACGAATCACAGTAAGTTTAAACGATGTTCGTTACAGCTGTGACTTTTGGTTAAAACACTAAACACAATATATTTTAAATAGATATAGATAGATACTTCTGACTTTTACTTATTTCACAAATACAGATAAATCGTATTTACCAACTGTAAATCAAAATTGATATACATATATATGTTATATATATATATATATATATATATATATGTATATATATATATATATATATATAACATATTCGTTCCTTTTATCTGTCCTTTAACCACAGCCTTTTCCCTTTTGTATGCCACTTTTATGATTTTGATATATGTAGTTATGTAGTACTAAGTAATGCTTGTTTTTAAAGGAAACCATAGACATTCATGAAATATATCATCATTTAGGCTAATAATTATGTTGTATACAAAAAGTGGTCTATTTGTTTTCGGTATAGATAATTTATTAAATTTTCTTGTATAAGATTTTACGTCTGATACCTTTTTTCTTTCTGGATTGACTTTAAAAAAAACATCAAGTCCCCTAATTATAACTATTTATTTGTCTATAAAATCTCACACCATAAAATGACATAGACGGAGCACCAAGGACCAATAAGTAAGGCTAGATAAAGTAAGACCAAATATTGAATGATGACCTAGCCACAATTACGAACACTGGACTAATGAGTCTAATGATATATGGAACAATAGACAAGTATGTTATCCATTTTATATAAATAAAATTGAAGAGTGCAGTATGGAGCCAAGGGGGCTGAGCTGGTTGTATTTGCATGCCATTAAGACATGAATAACCAGTTTAACCACCTTTTTATTAACTCTTGTATAACTTAAGTCACTTTCTTGTTTGTCTGTGACTGAGAGTCCCATGGTCGGTCTGGATATTTCCCGTCCGGTATATTATTTCCTCTATATATCCCTATTTAGCTGACTTCAAAAAGGAGGATGTTGTCAATTCCATTGTATTTTTGTGTGTATGTTATGTTACGCGATATCTTCGACAGCAAAATAAGTAAAATCGGTTATCAATTGTGATTTTATTTATTTCCTAAAATCTTCCACCGCAAAGGATAGATAAATAGGGAAAATTTATATGAAACAATTTAGTCGAAATTGTAGTTATTAACTTGAACTAGTGATATTACACAGTCATAAGGATTAAATTATTAAACCCAACCCTAAAAAACGACTTGAAAAATTAAATAAAAATAATGTAATAACTTTCACATAATTTAATAGCTTCTAAAGTAGGTACTTATACATAATCTATCGAAGAATTATATCCTTAACTTCAGAAGCTATTGAGTTAAGAGAAAATTATTTTTATCCTTACAGTAATTTTATGTCGGTTTTTACTTTTCTTAAACATTACTGCATACATATTTATACAATGTTCATTTGTGAATACAGTTTTTAGGGTTTTCTATAAAATTCAGTTATGCTGCAAGAGTTCCGTGCACCTACGTTATGTAACTATTTGTCTTTAGATTTTCGTTTAATTAACTAACGGTCTTACTTATAATATTTGACTATAGCTTACTTAAATTGAGTATTAAATGTCTCTTCATTTGTCTCTTTCTATTGTCATTTAGTAAAAGGAGTGGGAGCAACATTAAAGATTTGTTAAATTGACGTATCTTTATATGAGTAAGGCCGTAGATATTTTTTCTACGTTATACGACGTTTTGCTTTTAATTTGTCATTTAATTAATTTCATTTTTGTTTTCATCAGTATACGAGTATTATTATCAGCAACTATAAACATAATATCATTGTCCACCATGGGTCAATCATTGTTATTTTGTCCATTAAAACCAAGTTTGAAACGGGCAATCGCATTCAATTTGTGCGGTCATAAACACATTTTACGAGTTAGGCCTTAGTTGTTGTATAATGTTGGACAATGTTCCGATCTAACATGTATTTAAATCGCTTTGAGTGACCTAAGTATTTACACGCATAAATTTTAGCATATATAATAAGTCCACGCAGATCTTTTTTTTTTTTTACAAAACTGAAGTGACAAAAAAACTTGCAGTCTGCCCATTATTAAGGGAGTAGTTTAAATCATAACTAACAAAATAAAACGAGACCAAAATCGGTACAACTAGTGTTCCTCGTCGAGTAGTTTCAGTAGCAGATACCGACACACCTTCACGCTTCAGGTCTATAAAGTCCAAGACGTATAAGTATATTTATATATAAATCCTGCGTGCTTTTAGGGAAACAAAATATTGTAATAAAAATCTGTGATAATAAAAATAATAATAATATCTTACCTTCGTCAATTTCAAATTTGGTTTTTTGGAATATTTTGTATTTCTACGGCGATCGATATTTTTCAGCACGAGCCGTTGTAACACACGACCACTCATGACTGCATTTAAGGCTGGAGTATATGATGTACTCTGTAGCTGTAGCTCGGAGTGCGACTTCGGCCTATTTAGTAAAATAAATTAATACAAGGCTGCTAAAAACACCGAAAATTTCGCCATTTTAGAGCCGAAAAAATTAATTATAACCAAACAAAACAAAATTAAACTGCCATTTACATTCAATAGCTTTCCACGTGATAGATGGAGAGTTTTGAAAATAAATTGAGTTGAATAATTGATATTTTCAAAAGTTATCGTGTTTACATTGCCATGCCGACTTGATAAATCCACACCATAAGCCACTAAAACCCCTTTTTATGTAAAAATATCAATTAATCGATTTTAAAATAATATTAATAATTTTAACTATCATTTATCTTTCTGACAATGTACTTTTTTTATCATTTATATGCATTATATGATTGCTAGATACGATTTCATGCGACAAAACGTCGGACTCTTAATTTTTAGGCCCTAGCAGAACATATCTGCGCGCTTCGCGCTGGCATGCAATATACATAAACGATATATTAAAATATATCAATGTATAAGGGTGACACAGAAGTTGATGGGAAGTTTATACTGCGACCAATAGACACCCAAATATATCCTCGAAAAAGAATCGAAATGTAATGTAGATGCGTTGTAATTCCTAAGGACTAAGAATTTCTCGTTTCCAGTAAAAGGGACCTTCGGTTTTCTACACTCACGATACGAAACACTGTGCATTAAGCTGCTATTTTAGGCTGGTATTCAGTGAGAGCATGATCCTTTACCGGTCGATCCAAGTCACTTATTCTGCTCTTCTATCATGATCAAGCCGTGAAGTTCACTGTTGGACGTAGGCCCCTCCTGTTGTAGGAAGGATTTGCCTTAATATTCACTGTTATCACAGGAGTCAACGAATGCGGTACCAGATATCCTGCACCTTTCACGCTGTTGCCATTCACCAGTCAGGCATTTTCGTCTATTCCGTCTGTCTAGTAAGCTATTAAATTTTTCAGGAATTTCCTATCGATCCAGGAGAATTCATCACGACATCTCAACTCATGGGTGCCGTAAGGGGCGACTTTGGGAAATGTAATTATATTAATCATCATCATCATCATTTAAGCCCTTCGAAAGTCTACTGCTAAATAATCTTAAATGATAATAATTCAGCAGTTGACTTATAAAACAAAGTCAGTTAGATTCACAATTGGACCCAGTAGGTGGCGCTGTTGTCGAGATCCAGAAATCAGCTCATTAAGCCGAAAAAGATAAAATTGAATAACTGAATCTGGCTCACAAGGCGTTTAGTGTTCTGGCGACTGAAATTTTTCCAGTTGTCGAATTTGTGCATAAATTAATGCCGGTCAGCAAAACGGATATTCTGAAGCAACTGGTAGTCCATAATAGACTATTCCAGGTTCAAATACAAAAGGCGGTGCTCCTCGACACCATCTGCATCATGTAAGTAATTATGCTTATACTTGTTTGCACGATGCAGGAGAATCGGAAACAATAGTTACAGATAAATATTACTTTTTATAAAAAAATACAGGTTGTAGAACCATGTTGCAGCTATGTTATGGTTGTAGTACGTATGGGTTGGCTTCACCCAAGACCACGCTACTGGTAGCGTACGTCGTCCTGGGTTCCTAGGTATTATCTACTACGTTACGCTGGCGTAAAGTAGTAAGATAAATCTATCACTATAGGAAACACATCATTGTTTCCTATAGTGACAGAACAGAACCGGACAGCCATTTTACGGTCAACGAGTCATTCAATCTTAGTCCTCAGGGGGGACAACGTATCTGCATTTTGATTCAAAAAATTCTAAAATGTAGATGTCTATGGGCCAAAACATCTACACCATTAGATGGACTATGTGCTCGTTTGTCACCCTTAAAGGATTATTCCGAACTCCGGTGCACGCAACAAGGCAGTGGCAGCACTGCTGCGTGACAGTGTCGCCCCACCGCAACGACAGATCAGTTGTGAGTAGTGACGCGTCCGCCGCAGCGATAGTACCTAGGTGAATGTTGAAAAATAAAGCAACAAAATGTGAATTTCTCTGATTCAGAAGAGAAATAATTAGGTAACTTAATTGGACTTTATATTCAGCCCTTTGCCATTACGAATTGTCGTAATAATTTAATTAGAGACATATTGAAGGAGATCAATAAGAATAATAATTCCCTGCCGAGGGCTTCCATCTGGATGGGTTTTTATTTATTTATGTATTTTTTATGTATTTATTTTATTTTTTTGATATTTTTGTATTTTTATCATTTTCATTTCATAATCATCATCATTACAGCCCTTTACAAGTCCACTGCAGAACATAGGCCTCCCCCAAGGAATGCCACAAAGCACGGTCCTGAGCCACCTGCATCCATCGACTTCCTGCATGTCTCACCAGTTCGTCACTCCATCTAGTCGGCGGTCGCCCTACACTTCGCTTACCGGTACGAGGCTGCCACTCGAGAACCTTTTTTCCCCATCGCTTGTCGGTTCTTCGAGCTATATGGCCCGCCCACTGCCACTTCAACTTACTAATCCGTTGGGCTATGTCGGTTACTCTGGTTCTACTGCGGATATCCTCATTTCTAAGTTTATCACACAGAGAAACCCCGAGCATAGCCCTCTCCATAGCTCGCTGAGCGACCTTGAGCTTCCTCATACGGCCAGCAGTGAAGGACCACGTCTCAGATCCGTAAGTCAACACTGGCAACACGCAGTGGTTGTACAATTTAGTTTTCAGGTTTTGAGGTATGTCTAACGAGAAGATATGTCGTAGTTTCCCGAACGCTACCCAGCTGAATTGAATCCGTCGATTGACCGCCCAAATTTCGACAGAATCAAAGGCTTTCTCATAGTCCATATACGGAAGGCAAAGTAGCAGATTATACTCCTCTGTCTTCTGTACAATCTGCCGAAGGGTATGTATGTGGCCTTTATGGAAACCAGCTTGTTCGGGTGGCTGGAAGTCGTCGAGTCTCAGTGTAAGACGATTCGTAATAACTGTCGAAAACAGCACGTAGACAAGGCTCAAAAGAGAAATCGGTCTTTAAATCTTTAAGAAAGTGTTGTCACCTATTTTGAAGAACAAGACCACCGTACTCCTGCTCCACGCCTTTAAAGTAGTCCCACCATGGAGGACGGAATTAAAGAGCTTCTGAAGGACTTCAAGTACCGTTTTTCCACCCGCTTTCAAAAGCTCCGCTGTAATTCCATCCTTGCCCGGGGACCTTTTAAGGTGCTGGAGAGCCGTTCTAAACTCGCTCAGACTGACGTCCGGGATATCTTCGGACTAGTGTCAGATAAGACTCGCTCTTGGATCGTTACTCACAATTGCGTGTGGCTCCAACGATGACGTGTACAGCTGCCCATAGAACCACTGAATTTCACTCAAAATTTAAGGTGTCCCGGAAACGATCTCGACTCTCTTTAGCTTCGACAGTTGAACCTTTCTGGAAGACAGATCTCTAGAAAAGACTTTGGAGCCTTGGTTCCGCTCGATCGCTTTTTCAATACAAGCTGTATTGAAGTTGCGCAAGTCCCGCCGCATGCATTTGGAGATCTGTCTGTTCAGCTGCATGTATGCTGTCAAATCTGTTGAAGAATGTAGCTTTATCTCCCGTCTAACCGCCATGAGATTAAGAGTGTGATCGGAGAGTTTTTGTGTTCTTCTGCGGCGGGTCTTGCAGAATTTAGCTCCGACCGTATGGACAGTTTCCACGAGCTTGTCATTTATATCGTCCACTTCATTGCAGTCTTCTAGGCACTGAAAACGGTTTTATAACTCGAGCTAAAAGGCTTCGGGGCTTTGGAACAGAGCACGAGGGGGACGGAGCGTTGACTTTTTTTTTTATATAGGAGAGGGGGCAAACGAGCATGCGGCTCACCTGATGGTAAGTGACTACCGCCGCCCATGAACAACTGCAACACCAGGGGAATCGCAGATGCGTTGCCGGCCTTTTAAAAAGGAGTACGCTCTTTTCTTGAAGGTCCCTAAGTCGTATCGGTCCGGAAAAATCGCTGATGGTAATCGATTCCACAAGGAGGTCGTGCGAGGAAGAAAACATCTTCTAAATCGCACAGTGGTGGACCGCCAATCATCCAGATGGTGTGGATGGTATCGGGAGTTCTGCCGCGATGTGGGTTTGTGAAATTTGGCGGCTGGGATTAATCCGAACAATTCCTCAGAGCACTCCCCATGGTAGATGCGAAAGAAAATGCAAAGGGATGCAACATCTCTTCGCAGTGCCAATGAATCGAGCCGATCGGAAAGGGCTCGGTCGTCGACAATTCGAGCCGCTCTGCGTTGGATGCGGTCAAGTGGAACTAGCTGGCACTGGGGAGCCCCTGCCCAGAGATGGGAACAGTATTCCATGTGAGGCCGAACTTGCGCCTTGTAAAGTAGCAGGCGGTGTGCCGGCATGAAATACTGTCCCGCTCTGCTGAGCACGCCAAGCTTTTTAGAGGCCAATTTGGCCTTCCCTTCCAAGTGACCACGAAACTGCACGTCACTCGATATGTCGACTCCGAGGATACCGATACTGGCTGAGGCAAGAAGGGGAGTGCCTTGAAACTGAGGAGATACGACAAAGGGGTTCTTTTTAGCGGTAAACGCGCAAACTTGTGTCTTCTGAGGATTAAATTGGACTAGATTTAGTCGCCCCCAATCCGAGACTTTGTTCAGCAAAGACTCGACTTCAGACACAAGTTTGTTCCGGTACTCAGCGACGTTTTCCCGAGAAATATTGGCACGGCCGGTGTATAAAGCCTCACCAGTGCTGTCATCCGCATAGCAATGAATGTTACCAGTTAGCAACATATCATTGATATGCAGAAGAAACAGCGTTGGTGATAGCACACAGCCTTGTGGAACACCAGCGTTAATAGGCTTGTAGTCAGAGCATGCACCGTCTACAACGACCTTGATGCTCCGATTTGCAAGGAAGCTGGTGATCCAATTGCACAATTTCTCGGGAAGCCCATAGGAAGGTAGCTTCGAAAGAAGCGCTTTGTGCCAAACCCGATCGAAGGCCTTCGCAATGTCCAGACTAACGGCCAACGCCTCCCCCTTGGACTCCACTGCCTCCGCCCATCTATGGGTCAGGTAGACCAGAAGATCACCAGCTGATCGACCCCGACGAAAACCGTATTGGCGGTCACAAATCAGCTGGTGATCCTCAAGGTACCGGATGAGCTGGCAGTTAATAATGGATTCCATTATTTTGGAGAACAAGGAGGTGATCGCGATAGGCCTATAGTTGGATGGGTCTGAGCGGTGGCCTTTTTTAGGGATCGGGTGGACAAAAGCTGTCTTCCATGAATTCGGGACTACGCCTTGGGAGTAGGAGTACCGGAAAAGACGCGTTAGGACCGGTGCCAACTCCGGAGCACACGTCCTCAGCACAATTGGGGGGATTCCGTCAGGCCCACTCGACTTCTGGATGTCCAGGGAGAGCAGTGCTTTGCGAACCGAGCGCTGTGAGAACAGCACATCCGGCATGGAGCACTCACACCGCGGGATGGTCGGCGGTGTTTTCGCCCCGTCATCAAGAGTCGAGTTGGACGCAAAAAGGGAGCCTAAAAGGTCGGCTTTGTCTTTTGCGTCATGGGCCAGTGAGTCATCCTCCCTGTGCAGAGATGGTAGTGATGGCTTACAGAACTTCCCTTGGACAGCCTTGGCGAGAGACCAGAATGCACGGGTTCCCGAAGGAAGGCGAACTAGTTTCTCGCCAATTCTGCCTATGTGCTCTGACTTTGCCTTGGCAATAACTCTTTTGAAGGACCTGGAGGAGAAGTTATACTTCTTTTTAAGTGTGCTGGTATTTACATCCCGAGTCGCCGAAGCCGCAGCCCAGGCTTGATAACACTCC
This sequence comes from Parnassius mnemosyne, assembly GCA_963668995.1. Lineage (NCBI taxonomy): Eukaryota > Metazoa > Arthropoda > Insecta > Lepidoptera > Papilionidae > Parnassius > Parnassius mnemosyne. The sequence continues at coordinate 10,473,209 of CAVLGL010000159.1, forward strand.
TGCTTACTGCGTAATGCAGTCTTACAGGTGCGACCAAACCAAGGCTGAGATCTGCCTCCGATGGGTACCACAGATGATGGAATAAATAGTTCCATTCCCTGTAGCACCACATCAGTGACAGAGTCAGCAACAGCGCTGGGATCATCCGGCGAGAAGCAAACCCGCCTTAATTGCATCCTTATTTGCATCCTACCCCCATGGGTAGGATGCAAATAAGGACCGCATTCCGTCCCAATCCGCCGACCTGTAATGCTAAACACGGCGGCAACCTGCAGAACGCAACCGCGAAGGGAGCGTGAGTGGCACCACACTCCGGATCAGACAATGGTCCGAAGAGCCGAGAGGGGCATCGACGGAAACCTGATATCCGTCCGGATGAGAGGTCAGCAGAAGGTCCAACAGGGAAGGTGTATGATCCTCCACATCTGGAATCCGCGTAGGCGAAGTAACCAGTTGTGTCAGACCATATGCCAAGGCAAAGTCATAAACAGATCTCCCCGCATGATCGGTTAGACGTGAACCGAGCCATTCGGCATGGTGGGCGTTAAAATCGCCAAGGATCACGATCTCTGCGGATGGGACCTGTTGTAGCAAGAAATCTGTAGCCATTTGGACGTGGTCGATGAGTCGGTCTGTTTCGGCATTACCACTATGGGACCTATAGAGGCACCCGTAGACGCGCGGATGGTCGTCGCTGTCTACGCGTAGCCAAAGGATGGACAGGTCCGAACCTTCAAGACTGCCGAGGCGTCGAGAACAGATGTCCATGTGACCCATAAAAGTATAAGCTACAGCATTCAGTACTGATGGACTGGGATATTGATTTTCTATATAAACAGAAATGACACAAGATTCTGAAATTGAAAAACGTAAAAATTAATTATTGAAGTGAAGATTCTTTTTTTAATAAATTTCTTAATTCTTAAATATAAAATAAATGAAGAAATAATAAACGAATTGTATATAGTTAGGGTTCTTAAGCTTCCGCATTTCTAATTTTTTCGTTCGTCCTCAAAAATGACAAAATTATGGCGATGAAATCGAAAATTCTACGTTGTATTCGTTAGATAGAAGCAGAAATAGTAAAGATAGAACGAATAAAAATGATGCTCGAAACCTTGAGAACGTTGGATGCATCAGAGTGAATACGAGACTTTTGTGGTTACTTTGCAGTGCTCCGTCGCAAACATAATGTGGCCAGACGCTACCGGGAATTTTCAATTTGTATACTTAAATGACGTTAAGTACGTATGGTTATTTGGCATAAATTTTCAACTAATAATTCAATATCAAGTTCTAATTCGGAGGGTTAAATTAATTAAAAAGGTGTTTTTAAATAGATAATAACTCAAAACTACTCGTATTAAGAGATATAAATTTTGTAAATTTTGGCTTGTTCCATAGTCGTCTTTTAAGACACCCAATGAGGTGATAGATTCGGTTATGGATTTATTGTTGGTAGGAGTTCTTTCCTGCCCGTGAGTTCGTTTGGGTACGTACCAACGTCTTACATATTTCTGCTACCAAACAGCAGTGTTTACACAGCTGTGTTCCGGTCTAAGGGTTAAATCCTTAGACCGGAATATAGAGGCAAGAAAATGATAGTCTGTAAGGCATTCCATCTTTGTCTTCAAAGTTGACAATGCATTTGTAGCCTTCTTTGTTTGAGGTTGGATGCAAGTGTCAATGGACTGAAGTAGCCACTTACCATCAGGTAGAACATAAGTCCACTTGTCACTTTAATTTAATAAAAAAATTGAAGATAATACGGGGCATGGCCTATGGAATAAACCAAAAAAATCTAAATCTTCCGATGGATGGCTGTATAACTATCTCTTTACGTTAAATATCAAGATTGGCCACGGAGAATAACGGCAAAGGGTGAGACGTCTGGTAATGCAATCGTCAGTCCACCTGCCAAGTGTGTCTCAGTACAAACGGACAAGGGGAGAAGGTGCAGCAGTAAAATACTTTCGGAATGAAGAAGAAAAACCTTTGTAAATTGTTTAAACTATTACATATGCTTAATAATTAGTTTGTTATTGAATAACTTGTTTATCTATAGACTGTAAAATGCACAATACAGATTATTAATAAAATTATATTTAATGAATTAGCTATTGTATTGCCTTATTCTAGGTATGCACACTATTGTCATATTCTTTTAGAATGTCACTCTGCCGTCGTAATTCCAATTTACAAAATAAGTAAAAAGTTGAAAATGTGATTATCCCACACCATAAAGCAAAATTTTCTAACTAACAAATCGAGCCCAAACTCGGCACAACTAGTTCTACTCGTCGAGGAGTTCCAGTAGCAGTCACTGAAGTACACCATCAGGTTTCTCCACCAAGTCCGGAGGTAAAGTCTCATCATAATAAACAAACCAAGCATAAACTATGTAAGCCTAATACTACTCGTCGAAGAGTTCCAGGAGCAGTCACCGAAGTACATCATCAGGTCTCTCCATCAATTCAGTAAATAAATTAATTGAAAGTGCAATTGAAAGTGCAAAAAAATGTAATTTCGGTCGTCGGAGCTACGAGCAAAAAACGTTAACGTACGACAAAAAATATGTATTTCATTTAAAATGTAAATTCCTCTAAACCAATGTTTTATTTACACGTTTATTACACATCAATTAAACGGAACACCATATTATACTAATTGCGCCTTGAATATAAAGATCATAATACCTGTTCAACTGTCACAGTTAGACATTCACGTGCTAATTATAGTCTTATTCGCATTCGTTGTAACTGCACACTAGGGGCGCTCAATGAGAAGTTAGAATGAGTATGTCACACGTAAATTTTAATAAATGTAATTTTTCCAACATAGTCACCTTCTGGTATAATATTCTTTAAATGTATTTTATGAGATGCTCAAGTATTTCAAAGACTTCGCAATGACGGGCTTGTGAGTTGGCTCGTTATCTTGGTGAAACGAACAGGATGTATTTATATAATGGTTTTTGCACGAATGCGTTGGCTCGACCGTGGAAGGGCCACGTTCTCACAGATTACCAGCGTAAAATAGCAGCTTAATTCTGCTGTGTTTCGCATGGTGAATATTTTACTGGAAACGAGACATCCCATCTTAGTCATCAGGGTGTACAATGCATCCATCTTTTTAACCGTGGATAGATGTAGGTATATATGGGCCACACCATTCCCTTGCCATCAGGTGGACTGTGTGCTCGTTTGTAACACTTATTCTATAAAACATCTAATATATATGATAGACGATAATCTTTCTTGAAAGCCTGGCAGGAATACGATACAGACCTAGCTCTCGGACAGTTTTTGCACGTCCAATAAATCATACAATATGAAAACAGCGAGAATATCGGCATTTCTGATTTATAGCGCGATAAATGTTTTATTTTCCAGTTTCAAAACGTTTTGGGTTTTATTTTAGACCACCAATTGTTCGGTCTGAAATTTCAATTGTACATGTTTCTATCAAAATGGTTACTTTACTTCGCGATTTAAAAGGTATAAAGTTTAGAACGAAGATAAGAATAAAATCATATTTTTTTTAACTTATTAAAAGCCAGTGCTTGACTACGAAACTACCGGGTGGTAAGTGGCGATTAAGCCCTATATTATAAATCGCACTGTTTAGCGTAACAAAAGCCTATTCACTCTTGCCTTGAAGAAGCCCAGATTGTAATCGAACGATCAGACAGACGCCGTAAGATTTTTCCACTTCTTTTCTGTACGCATTATGAAAGACGAAGTAAATCTTTTGGTTTGAATGCTGGGAATAGCGAGAACAAAAAGATGCAAAGACTCGCCGTCTCCTTGGTTGTCTAATAGTTACAAGGGAGTGAGGAATGAATGCATGTAATTCCTGTGCACACTCTTCGAAATGCATTGTATAGAATACCGATAGGATGGTTGCTCTGCGCCTGTGCTTAAGACTGGCAAAATTGGTAACAATATACGAGTATATCAAGGTCACCATCTCATATGTGACAAATATACTCCATGCACGACCTGACTTGCGTTGTATTTAAGGTAAGAAACTGTCCCCACTTGAAGTACCACCGCCCACTTGCAAGGACACCTACGAGTACTTTCCTCGGAGATGCTTTGGCCTTGAACTCAATGAGTCGACTACTGAAATCGGTCAGTGACTCCAAAGATACTTCATGAAAAGTGGGAGCCTGGGTAAGCGGTATCTTATTAGCGGTGAAGAGACACGCTTTTTGAAGGCATTGCATCTCACAAGATTAGCATTTCTCTATTTGGCGACTGCCTGCAACCATAGCTTCTCTTTTGGACTGGATTTAATCCTAACTGGGTAAAGCATTGCCTGGCATCAATTAAGCTGTCGTGTGCATACCCACACATACCAGGCACAAGCAGATAATCAATACGCAGCAAGAAGAGAGTTAGGTCCCTTGAGGAACTTCCGCGTTTGTTGCCATAGGATCAGACAAGCAGCCATCGACGACGACTCGAAGAGACCGTTCATTCAGAAATTTCGTCATCCAGTCAATACGGCCAGATTATAAGCTTGCTCAAAAGGCTAGCGTGCCAAGCCCTCTCAAAGGACTTCAATATATCAACGTTGCTTTACTGCTAGATGGCCTTGCCCCATGTGAGAGGCATAAGCTAGGCTATGTCCCAGTTGACCGGTTTCGGCAAAACCCTTACTGGCGGTGACTGAATACGTCAATCTGTTTTAGGTGTACTTTGGGGTGAGTTCCTCCATACGCTGCATGATAATGGATGACGAGATGGTGGGTAATTGAAATTGGCCGATTATGTTCCATACCAAGTGCCACTCACATATACACACACACACATACAGAGAGAGAGAGAGAGAGAGACAGAGAGAGAGAGTTATACATAGATGATGAAAATAATTATGGAGTGGGACTAACCAAATACAAAAATTGTAACATTTTGAATTTCCGACTTAAAGCGTTAGTTTTTGCTTCTAGAGAAATTTAATATTAATCGAAGAGAAAATTTACTTCGCACATGAGTTTTGGGCTTAGGATCAATGTAGCGCCCTTGACATTATTTTATGAAATACGAGGAGTAAATGTTTCCGGTGTGATATGAACTGTGTTTTGTACAAATGTTTCAACCCACAATAAAATAAAGTTACTCAATTTGAAAAATAAATGCATTTGCCTTGTGGCAGATACCTAATTATGCCCTTGTTATGTGTATCCTTTTAGAGAAAATTTTATGTAGGTTGTTGTATTATTTGTTGTTTTTCAGGAGATAACTTACTCATATATTTATTACTTGGAAAATAAACTGAAGAAAGAGCCTCTGGATCATTACTTCGGCCAGTATGTGGGTTGGATTATTTGTGCATAATACAGTCCATTTGTAATTTTTTGTGGTCCATTTACATTTTTTGTCCAGTCACCAGAAGAAAAAAAGATACTTAATTAATAACAATAATATATCAACATGATCTTTAATAACACAGTAAGCTTGCTGATTGCCCTGAACATTCTAGAATCGTGAAATAAAAATTATTTATGCAATTATTCATTCATTTACTCAATAATTCATTTATAACAATCTGTCAAAATTCTATTTTTAAATTAAAGCTACAACACGGTACAAATTATATGTTTTACTTCTAGTAAATTAAATGCAGTCGTCATATTTGACATTTTAATCAATTCGTTGTTTAAAAATGTATTTGGTAAACTGAAATGTGATTTAAATTGACGAAGCGTTGGAACTTTGGTTGAGTTGTCAAAGAGGTAATCGTAGGCTCTGTGCTTGTAATTCATAAAAAAGGTGCACTGAAGTAGCATTCTCAAGTATAATATATCTGCTATCTTTTACAACTTGGGTTCTCTGCGAAAAGTATAGGACATATATCTTTATGGCCTGTGAGTACTCATTACGATGGTAGATAAACACTACAATTGTATTGATGACTTTATTAGGACGAAAATTGCATTTTGTCCTTATAAATTCAGGCAGGCAGAATCATTAAAGCAATTTTTTCTCCTACTTCATCAGCCTGGGTTCGAATCCAACATTCGATTACTATGGTAAACCGCTTTTACCACTTTTGTAATTCGTTAAAAAATATAATAAAAGTGAAAGCAATGTTTGTACGTGATAAAGCCACGAAAAATCTTCGGTTATACACGGCCATTACAATATAAGGCCTAAAGAAGCGTTGGTGTAATAGCATAAATAAGACGACCATTAATGTTGTAGACGCTGCAGCACGAATGAGTCAGTTTGACCGGAAAAATACAACTCACACAGTATACCTTCTTAAATTAAAATAGCTGATCCACCTGTCGTATTGCCATGACGTCATAATATCTTCCCTGTTAGGGGAGATGTTTACGGAATCTTTACAATTAAAATATTTGGTTTTTGTATATACAAGTACCGTACTTTGTAGTGGCGGAGTGTAATGTATGCTATCTTCTCTAATCCTAGTAGTGTAACACAGGCTCGACACTCACTTAACTAAACACGTCCACTCTCGCCCGAGGCTCTCGTGTAACTGACGCGGTGCGCTCGAGACAGTGACTTATATATAAATGTATGTTTGTGTATTTGTGCATGGTAAATTATTAGTAAATAAAACAAATAACAATATTTACTGTATACTACTTATTATATGCAAACACTACATCTCTTTCTTATCAAGTTTTTTTATTTTTTTCATTATAACTCATAACAATCACAAAGCAGCTTGTATTGTCTGTATTAATTATTTTCCACTGCTTTTACGTAAACCTTATCTCCCTGTATTATATCTGATTGAGTTGCTCTGCGTTTCCTATATACATACTCTTTTCCTTTTTCTTTTTGTATTTTGTCTCTATCCCTGATATCTGAATCTAAATGATTGTCTGTAATTTATTTCATCTATTGATGGAATTTTATCCCTACTTTTTTGTTGCAAAAACAGTTCAGACGGTAACATCCCGGTAACTGTAAGGAGGGGTGCTGTTATACATTAGAAGATACTCCCACAAACATTCTTTTAAATCCTTCCTCTCGATCTGGCTGATACGAAGACGTTTCAAAATATCTTTGTTTTGTCTTTCAACTACGCACGATCATTTCAGGCCAATATGGTACAGTACTAAATAACTTAATGTTACATTCTTTGCAGAAAGATCGAAACTCTTCACTAACGAACTGCTTGCCATTGTCTGCGGTGATAGAAATAGGATAACCAAGTCTACTGAACGTTTCTTTTACCATTTTAATAATCTGTAAGCTTGTGATGTTTTTGTAATTGTTTACTTCTTTGTATCGACTATAGTAGTCGACCACTACTAACAGATACTCGTTACTTGGCAATGGTCCCATTAGATCCATTGTGACATCTATCCATGGAGCTGCAGGAAACTCTCTTCTCTTCATTGGTGCAGTTGGGTTTGGCAAACCCACTAACGTACAACCTTTACAGGCCTTTACTAATTGTTCTACGTCTTTATCGATACGGGGCCACCATACCTTTGATCTCAAGCGTCCCTTCATCGCTACGATACCTGGATGACCCTCGTATGCAGCATCTAATACACTCTTGCAGAGTTGCTGTGGTATTACAATTTTATTTCCACGAAGTAGAATGCTATCATGGAAACACAACTCGTTTTCAAAAAATTTGTAACTCTTATTCGAATCGTCCCAGTCGTTCTGATAGACACCTTTTTTTCTTTGTAAATCTCTTGGTCATTTTCTGAATATGCTACAATGGAACTCATTAGTACAGCAACTGGTCTAGAATTTTCCACTATTTGCTGGCCTTTTCCCTTTGGTGGGTTATCAGGATAGTTACATAATCGTGACAAGGGATCAGCTATATTTGTTTTTCCTGGCTTGTATATAACCTTGAATGAATAAGACTGTAGCCTCAGTACCCATCATTCAATCCTCGCACATGGTTTTGACTTAGACCCGAACAATATCTCTAGCGGCTTGTGGTCAGTAACTAAATCAAAAGGCTTTCCAAATAAAAATATTAAAATGTTCGACCCCCCAAACTAATGCTAGTGCCTCTTTTTCCGTTTAGCTATACCTGCGCTCGCAGTCTGTCAAAGTTCGATTACCATAGGCAATAATTCTAGGGCCATTTGTATCATTTTGTACAAGGACAGCACCAAGTTCGACAGGGCTAGCATCTGCTATCACCTGTCTTGCATCTCTGACGTCATAATACCCTAAAATCTGTATTTCCGTGAGCATCCGTTTGAGTTTTTGGAATGCTTTATCTTGTTCCCCAGACCATTGTTTTTCCAAGCTCTCCCTTTTGCTCATCTTCTGTCTTAACAGGTGCTTCAGAAGTTCTGTCATGGCGGCCAAGTTAGGTATCCATTTGTTTATGTAGTTTAAGAGTCCTAAAAAACTTTGGAATTCTTCTATGGTCTTTGGGACGCTAAATTTCATAATGCTCTCAACGTACTTGTTGAAGGGTTTACTCCTTCATGTATAAGCCTGTGTCCCAGAAAATTCACATCCTGCGTTTTATATACGCATTTATTGCTATTCAGCACGGCGGTACCTGTTGAACTTTCTTTAGTCATGCGTCATGTTCTTCTTCACTGTTCCCGAATACCAGGATATCATCAATAAAATTGACAACCCCTTCACAGTTTATCAGCATCCTTTCAATGATCTTCTGAAAAATCTCGGAAGCGCAGGTAATTCCAAGCATTATTCTTTTATATCTATATAATCTTTTTGGGAGTTATAAAAGTCGTTATGTGTCTGGATTCAGAGTGAATTTCCACTTGATGGAAGGCATTTTTTTATGTCTAATTTGTTAAAATATTTAGCTTTCTTTATTTTAGGCAAAATGGTCCATAGTAGGCAGGGGGTGATTTTCTCGCAATATAATGGCGTTCGTACATCTCATATCTACGCACAAACGTAATTCACCATTTTCTTTCATGATTGGAACATTGGTGAAACCCATTTAGACGGGCCTTGCACTTCTTCAATTATATCACTGTTTAGTGATTCCTTAATTTTGATTGCAACCTTCTCTTTAATGGGGATCGGCTTGCTTTTACTCTCCACTTGATTTATCCCGATACCAAGATTTAAGACACCCAGACGGATTGCTGTGTTCTTACCAAACAGGTCTCTAGTACCCCCCGAAATCACGTAAATGGTTGTATGTTCCTTTCGTCCATCGACTTCGAGTATAGTTTCAAATGAACCCTCTATTGCCAAAGGAGAGTTACTACCATATGCTAAAAATGTCTTGTCTGGTCTTTACATTTGATTAAAAGCATATACTTTTTTGCTTTTTAACTCTTCCCACGTTTTGTAAGATATAAGGTTCTTTCGCAATTTCGAATTACACTTTTCCGCAATTTGATCTATGAAATGATCATCTTGCTTTTCGAATGCACACTTTTCGGCCTGTTGACGCAATCTTATCAAAAACTTCTCAAATGTTTCTCCTTTTTCCTGTTTTAGCAATCTAAAAACATGCCGCTCATAACTTTGCTCCGTTTAGGTTGAAAATACTCGTAGAGTTTTTTTATGGCTACTTTAAATACATCAACGGTTTCTGATGATTCGACATTGGCACCCGGTAAATTGTAGAATATTTCTTGTATCCCAGAGCCACCAAAATGCAATAGCGTAGCTCGTTTCTTGAGTGCTGATATAACTTTAGCTGCGTCCAGATAGATTAGTTGAGACCTTTTCCATTTTGCACACCTTATAGCCATAGATGTGCTATCACATTAAAGCTGATAACGGTATCATTATTATTATTGTTTTAGGGGCAAACTGAAACAGTTTCTTATATTTTTATTTCCAATTTAATGCTGGTATTTCAATACCCAAAGTCCAATTTAATGGTAGTAACTTAGTACCCAAATTCCAATTTAATGGTAGTGACTTAATATTCAAAGTCCAATTTAATGGTGGTACCTACATTAGTACCCAAACTCCAATTTAATGGTAGTAACTTAGTACCCAAAGTCCAATTTAATGGTAGTAACTTAGTACCCAAAGTCTAATTTAATGGTAGTAACTTAGTACTCAAAGTCCAATTTAATGGTAGTAACTTAATATTCAAAGTCCAATTTAATGGTAGTAACTTAGTACCCAAATTCTAATTTAAAGGTAGTAACTTAGTACACAAAGTCCAATTTAATGGTAGTAACTTAGTACCCAAAGTCCAATTTAATGGTAGTAACTTAGTACCCAAAGTCCAATTTAATGGTAGTAACTTAGTACCCAAAGGCCAATTTAATGGTAGTAACTTAGTACCCAAAGTCCAATTTAATGGTAGTAACTTAGTACTCTGTTTACCTGGGACAAATAGTCCGACTAGGTAAGTCCAACTTCGACCGAGAGGTCAATCGACGGATTCAACTCGGTTGGGCAGCGTTCGGGAAATTACGGCACATCTTCTCGTCAGGTATACCTCAAAACTTGAAAACGAGACTGTACACCCAGTGCGTGTTGCCAGTGATGACATACGGAACTGAGACGTGGTCCTTCACTGCTGGCCGGATGAGGAAGCTCAAGGTCGCTCAGCGAGCTATGGAGAGGGCTATGCTCGGAGCTTCTCTGCGTGATAAACTCAGAAATGAGGATATCCGCAGTAGAACTAGAGTGACCGACATAGCCCAACGGATTAGTAAGCTGAAGTGGCAATGGGCCGGCCATATAGCTCGAAGAACCGACAACCGATGGGGAAGAAAGGTTCTCGAGTGGCAGCCTCGTACCGGCAGGCGAAGTGTAGGGCGTCCCCCCACTAGATGGAGTGACGACCTGGTAAGATATGCAGGAAGTCGATGGATGCAGGTGGCTCAGGACCGTGCTTTGTGGCATTCTTTGGGGGAGGCCTATGTTCAGCAGTGGACTTGTGAAGGGCTGTAATGATGATGATGAACTTAGTACTCAAAGTCCAATTTAATGGTAGTAACTTAGTACCCAAAGTCCAATTTAATGGTAGTAACTTAGTACCCAAAGTCCAATTTAATGGTAGTAACTTAGTACCCAAAGTCCAATTTAATGGTAGTAACTTAGTACCCAAAGTCCAATTTAATGGTAGTAACTTAGTACCCAAAGTCCAATTTAATGGTAGTAACTTAGTACCCAAAGTTCAATTTAAAGGCAGTAACTTAGAACTCAAAGTCAAATTTAATGGTTGTACCTACCTTAGTACCCAAACTCCAATTTAATGGTGGTACCTTAGTACCCAAACTCCAATTTAATGGTGGTACCTTAGTACCCAAAGTCCAATTTAATGGTAGTAACTTAGTACCCAAAGTCCAATTTAATGGTATTAACTTAGTACCCAAAGTCCAATTTAATGGTAGTAACTTAGTACCCAAAGTCCAATTTAATGGTAGTAACTTAGTATCCAAACTCCAATTTAATGGTGGTACCTTAGTACCCAAACTCAATTTAATGATGGTCTCTTAGTACCCAACTCAATTTAATGATGGTATCTTTGTACCCAAACTCAATTTAATGATGGTATCTTAGTACCCAACACCAATTTAATAGTTGGTATCTTGATACCCAAATTCAATTTCATGATAATAATATATTCCATAACACTCGCTCTTCTCTTTCGGTTTATTTGTTATACCGGCTTTGGGTAAATTCAATACCTATATTGCGCATTTACAGTATTACTAGTTACCTACTATGCAATGTACAGAAGTCGTGAAATGTCCACGATTTTTTGTAAGACTTATATATATATCACACCTACATGTAAAATGCCACTAACATTTAGCTAACGACATTGTATTTCGGTTCGAATCCAGAGGAGTTTTTGTAACATCTACTATTTTTCCATCAAAAATACTTTTAAATAAAAGTTGTGCTAATATTATATAATAGACATATGTTAAAATAAATCATTATTTTATCATTGCTACATAATTAAAATAAATTTTTGCACACCATAAGCGTGGTCATATGCGAACATATAATTTATATAAATTATTAAAATGATCAAAACAGGGTTAAAAACAATAAATCATAATTCATAATCCACAGTTTTTTTCCGCGGGTACTCTAGGGATTAATTTACAATTGCAATGCTAATAGTTGCACATTGCTAACCAATTTTTGATTATATCTTTATACTAAATAGGTACTTATCTTTTTCCTCGTCGCCACTTGTAATGTCTGCTATCTTCTCTAATCCTTGTAGTGTAACACAGACTCGACATTCATTTAACTAAACACGTCCACTCTCGCCCGAGGCTCTCGTGTAACTGACGCGGTGCGCTCGAGACAGTGACTTATATATAAATGTATGTTTGTGTATTTGTGCATGGTAAATTATTAGTAAATAAAAGAAATAACAATATTTACTGTATACTACATATATGCAAACACTACACGGGGTAAAAATACGACTCCCACGAGATGATATGGCGTTGTGGCCATATCATCTCGTGGGTGTCGTAAGAGGCGACAGAAGGAAACAAATCGTAAGAATTGCAGCAGCGTCTTCTTATTAACGACTAAAAAATAAAAAACTGCGCCTGCCAACCCGCTTGCCAAGCATGGCAACTATAGCACATGTTCAAGCTATGAGACAAACTTAAAAGGAGGCCATGTTTAGCAGCAGATTACAATAGGCTGTATCGGTAACGATATATAAAAGTAACAGTGACAAATGATACACAGTCTATATGATAGTAATTGGATGTATTAGCCTATAGATCCTAAATCTATCTTCGGTATCGACGAAATATGGGTCGTCCTAACCTTTTATGGTCTTCGGTAGAAGTAATGTTATATTCATTACACCCTATCAAATACTCTCTCTCTCTTTATTACTAAAATACGTAACTTATCAAGACAGATCTGAGGATGCGTAACGTAGTAAGATAAACATGTTGATATTTCCTTTTCACTGTTATTTTAATGAAAACTTTAATCCATGTTCACGTTACTATGTCGGTAAATATAAACTAATCCCTAAACATGTTTTACTTAAGCCAATATAGTTGACTAAGCTATTTTAAGAGTAAGGCCTCAGTGGAGAGCGTTCGGCAGGTCGATAGGCGTAGCGGCGTGTTTGACAAACATTTTTAGTGGGCGCTATAATAGAAGAGCATGTGTTTATAATGCAGCGAATGCTAAGCCCCGACGAAAACACTCAATTCTCAGTACTTTATTGCTTATCATAGGGTTATAGTTACATTTAGATCTTAAAAATAATAAATGAGTCAACAATGGACTGGGGCAAAATAAAATTTAGAGAGTGGAGAGCATAACACATTATAAATAAAACAGACGACGTTTATTTGTTAATATAAATTTAACTTAACAATTTTTACGTATTTTATCGCGTTTACTTTTACGACGTTTGAATTCGAATATTATATACTTTAATTTATTTTGATGACGGCCCTATAGAATGGATCATCCGATCTCGTCAGGAAGTAATTACGGAGGCAGCACACTTCGCGATTATGCATTATTATTATTATTAGTAACACAGAAGCTTTATATCGAAATAACTGTCTTATAATAATTTAATAATTAATTATTATAATGTTGGTAATTTGTATGCCATTAAGACATGAATAAACATTTTTTTATCTTTGTCTGTCTGTGTTTCTATCTGGCTATGTGTTTATATATGTGCCCGAACTAATCTTCGGAATGGATAAACCGATTGTCATGAATGCCAGGAGTGATCAAGATTAAATTTGATATTTTTTAATGAAACGATAAATTGATAAAACAATTGGTCTTTGATTATTTTAAATCGAAAAAGCACCACATTAATAGATCCTTGTTCAAACGAATGCCAACGACGAACGCAACAAAACTCGCGATACCATCCATACCACATGGATGATTGGCGGTCCACCACTGTGCGATATAGAAGAAGTTTTCTCCCTCGCACAACTTCCTTGTGGAATCGATTATCACCAGCGATTTTTCCGGACCGATACGACTTTGGGACCTTCAAGAAAAGAGCATACTCCTTTTTAAAAGGCTGGCAACACATCTGCAATTCCCCTGGTGTTGCAATTGTTCATGGGCGGCGGGAGTCACTTACCATCACGTGAGCCGCATTCTCGTTTGCCCCCTCTCTTATAAAAAAAAATCCTACTCAGGCGAGGCTAGGGTGAGTATCTAGTAATATATGTACAATAAAATATAGACATCTAAGTGGAGTTAGTTTAAAAATTCGCCATTTATATTTTATGCCCATATTTTGGCAACTAAGTTGTCTAATGACGTTTCAGTGTTGAGTTGACACAGTACGGCTATAAGAGGATCCCCTTGTCAAATCCTTTTTGAATATTATATGGTGATCTCTTTATCTGTCATTTAACCACGGCCTTTTCCTTTTGTATGTCACTTTTAGGATTTTGATACACTTCATTATTATTATATGCTTGTTCTTGAACCCGGTCATAGATATTCAGGAAATATAGATTAATTTAGATACTAATAATTATGTCGTATACAAAAAGTGGTGAATTTTTTCGGTATAAACAATTTCTTACCTCTTCTTGTGTGATATTTTACGTCTGATAATTTTATTTCTTTCTGGATTGACTTTAAAAGCCACAAATCCATTAAGTCACCTTAATTGCAACTATCTGTTTTTCAATAAAATTTCACACCACAAAATGTGATAGACGGAGTATGAAGGATAAATAAATTAAGCCTGATAAAGTAAGACCAAATATTGAACGGAACTTCATCATGACCTAGCCACATTACAAAATATTTGGATCTCTTCGCAGAAACACCAACCACATCTTATGACAAAAAAACAAAAAGGGTCTTGCTTGGTTTAATTGCATAACATTAGATGCATCCTTTTAAACTTTTACGTACATAACGCAATAATAAAAAACTAAACCACAAATTGAGTCAGCTTTTAGTTTTGTCTAAACGGCATTATTGCTGCTCTCCGGTGGCACAGAAAGGAGAACAACTAAATGAATAAATGAGCGATCGTAAACCAAATAACTTGGAAGATCGTAATTATACTTTAAGAGTTTGGGTATACTCGACATACTTACTTACTTACTTATCTTCACGCACAATCCCTGACGGGGTAGCCAGTGAGAACAGATCGCCAAGTGTCACGATCTTTCAGATTCATTATCTTCTTCATACATGCACGTCTAGGTATCCGAGTACTCTTGACCCTACCCTCTTCAAGCAATTTGCTCACATGGTCTTCGAAAATTAGTCTCGGTCTACCTCGACACCTTTTAATATTAACAGTGGTAGAGCCACGCGGCAGCTTTTGCTGTCGCACGGATGGGCCGGCTCAAATCGGGGTGGTACCACGACCTCACAGAATACCAGCATGAAGTAGAGGTTTACCTCTGCGTTTCGCTTGGTGAGTGCAGGTGGCCGGAGGCCCTTTTTACTGGAAATGAGGCATTCCATCTTAGTCCTCACGGGTGGCAACGCATCTGCATTTTGATTCGCATACGAGGATAGATGTAGATGTCTATGGGCCGCAGCAACCACTTACACTACTATTTACTTTTATTATACAATTTACATACAGCTATCTTTCAGCTTTTGTAAACAGCTGTCGAGATACAGTATGAACAGCCAGGAAGACATGACACAACCCTGTTTTACGCCCGTTTGGACGCTAAACATGGGTGACAGGTCATGCCCTACCCGCACACAGGCTTTACAGTCACAGTAAAGAGACTGCACAGCCCTTAGCAATCGACCATCCACACCATACCCCGGCAACAGTTCCCACATTTTCTTCTATAAACCTTATCAAATACTTTCTCAAGATCCACAAAAGCACAGAAAATCTTCTGGTTAGCAGCCAGAAGCCTTTCCGTGATCATGCGGAGAGAAAACATTTGATCCGTGCATCCTCTTCCAGGTCTAAATCCGCATTGTGCCTCCCATAGAAATCTTTCCGATTTCTCTTGCATCCTACGTGTCAAAACCTTCGAGTAAACTTTACTTGCTAAACTGGTCAAGCTGATCGCCCATAGCACCCGCAGTCAAAATGTGAACCTTTACCTTTATATAAAGGCACAATGACTCCGGATCGCCAATCGTTCGGGACATCCCCCGTCCGCCAGCACAAATTGAACAGCATATGAAAGCTGTCCCAGACGCGAGGCCCACCATACTTGACCATTTCAGCAGTAGCTCTGTCTAGTCCCGCAGCCTTAGCACATTTCAAACTTCAAATCGCACGTTCAATCTCTTTCATACTGATGACCTCAGTGTCATCGAGGTCCGGGTCTGGCGTACCAGTCACGGCGTCATCCCCGGATCCCTCACTAAGATCATTACACGCATACATTTCTCTATAAAATTCGCTTCATCGCTGCATGAAGTCCGATTTTTCTGAGAGGACGTCATTAGTTCTCGAAAGCACTTTGTTCATTCTTAAAGACGCCGCATCACTTCGGGTCCTTCCAACCTCTTTCCAGAAGAGTTTAGAGTTCTCCTTAAAGTTGTGCGACAACCTTTCGTCCGCTTCCATTCTACACCTTTCACGCACTTCCTCAATCAATGCTTTCGTGTGAACTTTCTGCAGCCTATATCTTTCTTTCATCTTCTCTCTCATATCCTTATCATTACTAGAGGCCAAGTAGTCTAGCCATGCTTTCTTCTTCTTCTTTACAGCTTCTTTCACTTCATCATACCACCATGCATCTCTTCTTTTACTACTGCCTCTTTTTATTGTTCCACACACTTCTTCCGCTGCACTTACCATTCCATCCCTAAGGTTCTGCCATGTTCTTTCTACACATTCGTTTCTGCCATCGATGGTGTCAAGCTTTTCGGCTACCCTCGCATGATATTTGTCCCTAGTATCCGCTTCCTGAAGCTTCCAGCTTCGGATGCGACAGACCGACTGTTGTTCTGTCACTGCCGTCCGGTAGCGCCAACCCGCGAACAGACCCCTAAATCTAGTAATCACTAGATAGTGATCCGTTCCCAGGTCAGCACCCCTGAACACTCGCGTATCCATAACCTGTTTTCGTTTTTCATCCACCAGGAACAAATCGATCACACTTCTCTCATTCTTTCTTTCTCTAGTATACATATGGATTTTCTTGTGATTAAACATAGTGTTTGTCACAAGAAGACCCTTTTCCTTGCATACCGCCAGTACAAACTTGCCAGCATCATTAACCCTTTTATCGCCAAACTTTCCAAGTACCGACTCGTACCCTGGTCGAGCGGTACCAACCCATCCATTCAAATCACCACATACAACAATTCTTTCGTTTCCCCTAGCCAAATCTAGAACTTCTCTTACATTCTCCCAAAACTCCTCCAGCTCAGCCCTGGACGACGAAGCTATCGGCGCATAAACAGCCAAAAGGAATAACTTCGTCAGTCCCAATTTAAAGCGAACCCAGAGAAGTCTTGAGTTCACAAACTTATATTCAGTCATAACATCGACCAACCGAGAAGACAGCAGCACCCCCACTCCCTGGCAGGCGTTCTCGCTCTCCTGGGCTCCGGACCATAGAGCAAACGCCCCGCCAGGGAGCTCTTCAGTACCACTGCCCTTCCGTTTGGTCTCCGACATACACACGACATCTAATTCTCTTTCTTTCATTATTTCGATCAACTCATTCGTCTTATCTCTCATGCCTCCTTTAACATTCCACGTGCCAACTCTGCACTCTGTCCTCCACCTTCCGCCGTGTCGGGCTGTGCGTGACGGGTGGTGGTCACCATCGCCGCTTTGCGCGCTGCATTCCACACCAAAATTTTATATATAAACCTTCAAATGCAAACAATAAAATATTCATTCTTTAATAAACGTTATCCCAATGTGGAAATTTCCTTTATCATGTAAGCGCCTTGCGGCCATACCACTCTTTGTTTTAGTAAAAAAAGTGATATACATTCCGTAAACACTAGGAACAAACACAAGCTAGTGCTACCAGTTTCTCAACTCCACAGAGTCAGTAATTCATTCTTGTGGCAATGTTTTTACAACGCTTTTACAACAATGTCCCGGAAAGTGTATAGGCTCTTCTCTATTACCAAGTTTAAATGTTTTGTAAAGCTGAAAATGTATGAAAAGGCATATTATAATATAAATACATGGGTGATAATAACACCTGGGAATGAGGTGGTCGCTTCCAAGCAGTTTCTAAAATAAATAGTATATACAACCATTAATGTAAAATTTACTTTAAAAAAATATCCCTATGAGTTTCTTGCTGGTTCTTCCCAGGACAGAGGTTTTTTTTTCGAACCAGTGGTAAAGTAAAAAATGACTTTCAATAAGAATAACACATGTGGTCTATATTGAATATAAAATTGTTCTATTCTGTCAAAGATACAAATTGTTTGACCCTTTAGTCCATTTGTAAGAACAGCAATTTCTCAAATTATTTAGATTTTAAGAATATTAAGTACTTTATTTATTTGCTCTGTACGGCAGTAAGCAACTACCGGCTTGCTTACCTAAGCTACCTCGCTTAGCAACGACTTCAGAAGCTATGTTGTGAAAATTAATTTATATTTATCGTGTAGTGGTGGTGAAAGAATATCCTTGCTATCCACACTTGCTAACCCGCTTGCGAAGCGTGCCAACTATGGCAAATATCCCCCCTATGAAGCATCTATGGGGGGCCTATTTTCAGCAGTGGACTTTACTATTCTGTAACGGTAATGGTAATTTACCTTTTATTATACTTTTTATTCTTTGGAATTTGCTTTGACATTTCATGAATTGCAAAATTTATTTTTAATCACTGAAAATAATTATCATATCAATATTGCATGCCGTAAGCGCAAAGCGCAAGGTATGTTCTACTAGGGATTCCAACGTTTTGTCGCATGAAATCGTGTCTAGCAATCATATAAGTGATAAAAAAGCACATTGTCAGAAAGATAAATGATTGTTGAACTTATAAATATTTTTTTTAATTCGATGAATTAGTATTTTTAAACAAAAAAGGGGTTTTAGTGGCTTATGGTGTGAATTTAACTAAAATATCAATTGTTCAGCTCAATATATATTTTTAAAACTCTAAAAATCTATCAAGTGGGAAGCCATTGAATGCAAATGGCAGTTTAATTTTGTTTAGTTCGGTTATAATAATTTTTTTTCGGCTGCGAAATGGCGAAATTGTTGGTGTACTCATCAGCCTTGAATGAAAAATTATTACTAAATAGAATGGAGACTGCGTCACTAAGTTCGGCGTAAGTCGCCGTCGTAAGTGGACATTGTTTCGGTTGTTTGCAGCGGCTCAGAAAGATCGCTGTAGAAATACACAATATTCAAATAACCAAATTTCTTAAACACTTGATTATAATAACAATGAGAGATTTTTTAATAACAATATTTTAAAAGCACAGAATAAATAATAGTAGTACGTAGTACTAAAAGTAAGTAGTATCAATTTTTTCATCATGGGTGTCATTTTCATGGTTTTCGAGGGTGTTGAAGCCGATAGTGTTATCGAAATGTAAATCCAAGATGGCGGCTGAAGTAAATACTAATTTTTTCATCATGGGTGTTATTTTCATGGTTTTCGAGGGTGTTGAAGCCGATAGTGCTGTCGAAATGTTTTTAAACTATCATGTCATAGGTAATTTTTTTAATGCGCTAAAGGCATGCTCAATTGAATTTACCAACTTTTTATTTTTATTATCTGCAACGTATCGGACACTTTATTGCCCTAAAACCTTCTCAAAACTAAGAGGAAACCTAAATCCAGCAAAATAACGAATTAGGGTGATACTTTAATTTTAACATGCTATTTACATTTAAAAAATTAGTACCCAAGAATTTTAAAAATTGGTGGCCCTATTCATAATATTAAACGATAACAATACTAAGCCTAATATTGTTTTCATTTATCACTTGACAGACAGAAATGTAGAAAATATAAAAGATTTTATTTAAATACGAGCGTTAAATTTTAAGCATTTTACTAAAATAAAAAAATAACAAAAATTAAAAATAATAAATATTGTCAGTAATATTTAAGAATAATTTACCACTGATTTGTGAAATATTTCTTCTCTCCTGAAAAGGACCACAAGAAAAGCAGCGGCACTTCTTTAAAAAACTATACTGTCTGTAATTTGAAAGATTAAAAATTATTAATTATTCTTACAAAATATAATAATGTTCATTCACGAAGTACCGCAAGTGTTAGCAATGGTTATTGCCGGCACTCCTAAGAATTTACTTATATTCATGTCTTTATATTCATGTCGAAGATAAAATTTAATTTCACCATTTAGAGATTTAAGGTTTCACTTAAATTCGATATGTATTAGTCTCGTAGGTTAAGTAAGTAAGTTATACTAACAAATTTATAATCTCGTATTACCGGACTGGAATATTCGAAGTTAATTACAAACGTTACTGAATTCCTGTTATCCGGTCAAACTGTGAATAAATCACAGTATTACATTTTCTTTAAAACAACTGTTTAAAAAATTGTCTTTAATTACAAACGGCCATAATAATACTAGTAACACTAGTAATATACAAATAGTTGTTCATTTCGGAAGTTGCGAAAATAGAATCAGCGGTCCACAGCACTGCAACCAACCACTCGGTAATTGTGAAAAAAAAATATCGTAATCTATCAACATTAAAATATGACCAAAGGAGGTCATTAACGTTGCAACCAATTAAACGACAAACAAAACAAACTCATTCTCAAACGACAGTCAACCCCGAGCTTAGAGAAATATTATGCTAGGCGCAACAAAAATTGATGTTGATAAATAATTTTTAACTTTATAAATTTGCTTTATTATGCTTTCATGATGAATGGGATGACCGAAGATATTATAAAAAGTATTAAGTAAAAAGAAAGTTAATATTTATTTAAGCTAATGGAAAAGATCATAAATATTCTTGAAAAAAATTTTCCTCTCGAAGAATTTTTAAAATATATTTAGTTTGGGCTTTTGCGAATCTGGGAACGGTGTGCTAATGGATTTTTTATGATATTTTTCCCTCCTCATCAACCGCGACTAAAACCAAACAACTTTCAATGTAAATTTTTGTTCAGGAATGTCAAAACAAACAAAATATTTTGCCGCCGTAATAAATTCATTATAGTTATTTTCATAACATTACAGATGTGTTTAATTACCTAAGAGAGCTACAAAATAAAATTCTGTGTGATTACATTGATTGAAGAGCACTTCCTCCATCTTACACTAGCATTTACTACCAGTATACTCGCATTTACTATCACTTCTTCATGTTCTATATAGTATCGTAAAAGTCCACTTTCGGACACTGTATTGTGGCATTACTCCCACGGGATTAAATGCAATTTTGAAAATCAAGACAATGGGTAAAATAATAGATCTTACGCCACCGCCACTTTTTGAGGGCCAGTAGTTCTTGCTTTTCCTTAACATTAATTTTAGTTTTAATTAACTTTTGCAGTTTTCTAATATATTTTTTAATTTTTATGTATTTCTTTAATTTTCTTCTATTGCAGGTAGTCCTTGCTGCTGTTCGTGATGTGACATGATCATCACCACCCAAATCGATTGTTGTAAAGGGTTGCAATGCTAAAGCAGATTCACATGCTATGAGCTCATTGAACAGACTTTCAGTTTTAGACGGTTTCAAGTTATCTATTTATCGTTTTAATTCCACAATCTGCTCATTAGCCTCACTTAACTGTAACTGCAATGCTGCAATTAATCTGAGGGACTCCTCATATTCCTTGCTGCATTGGTCGAACTAATCGACTGTTCTATGAAGTTTATCCCTTTCTTTTAAAAGAAAAGTATGTTATTTATGCACTATTATATCACTTTTTTGCTCAGTATTTTCAGAAATTATATTTATTATTTCCTTTTCATTGACATTCCTTTCTTTACACAACAGCTCACACCTCTCCTTTGACGCCTTAAGTTATTGAAGCCTTTTGAAGCTCTTGAATTTCTCTAATTGCCGTGTTTTGGCGTTGCGTGTATTAATTTTACAATTAGGTATAAATAGCAAAAGAAATCAAAGAAAGAAAATCAAATAAGCAGAGTAAGCAAATGTCTAGATGTATGGGTTTATTTACAGAACTTAAAATAAATTATTAGGTAAATAATTGATAATGAAATCCAGAACAACACTTACTTACTTAAAAGGTAAATCTTAAAATGTTAAAGGGATAGACGAATCACAGTAAGTTTAAACGATGTTCGTTACAGCTGTCACTTTTGGTTAAAACACTAAACACAATATATTTAAAATAGATATAGATAGATACTTCTGACTTTTACTTATTTCACAAATACAAATAAATCGTATTTAACAACTGTAAATCAAAATTGATATACATATATATGTTATATATATATATATATATAT
The DNA here is from genome assembly GCA_963668995.1 of Parnassius mnemosyne. NCBI lineage: Eukaryota > Metazoa > Arthropoda > Insecta > Lepidoptera > Papilionidae > Parnassius > Parnassius mnemosyne. The sequence goes on from CAVLGL010000159.1 coordinate 10,495,499, forward strand.
ATATATATATATATATATATATTCCTTTTATCTGTCCTTTAACCACAGCCTTTTCCCTTTTGTATGCCACTTTTATGATTTTGATATATGTAGTTATGTAGTACTTAGTAATGCTTGTTGTTAAAGGAAACCATAGACATTCATGAAATATGTCATCATTTAGGCTAATAATTATGTTGTATACAAAAAGTGGTCTGTTTGTTTTCGGTATAGATAATTTATTAAATTTTCTTGTATAAGATTTTACATCTGATACCTTTTTTCTTTCTGGATTGACTTTAAAAAAAACATCAAGTCCCCTAATTATAACTACTTATTTGTCTATAAAATCTCACACCATAAAATGACATAAACGGAGCACCAAGGACCAATAAGTAAGGCTAGATAAAGTAAGACCAAATATTGAATGATGACCTAGCAACAATTACGAACACTGGACTAATGAGTCTAATGATATAAGGAACAATAGACAAGTATGTGTCCCATTTTATATAAATAAAATTGAAGAGTGCAGTGTGGAGCTAAGGGGGCTGAGCTGGTTTTATTTGCATGCCATTAAGACATGAATAACCAGTTTAACCACCTTTTTATTAACTCTTGTATAACTTAAGTCACTTTCTTGTTTGTCTGTGACTGAGAGTCCCATGGCCGGTCTGGATATTTCCCGTCCGGTATATTATTTCCTCTATATATCCCTATTTAGCTGACTTCAAAAAGGAGGATGTTGTCAATTCCATTGTATTTTTGTGTGTATGTTATGTTACGCGATATCTTCGACAGCAAAATAAGTAAAATCGGTTATCAATTGTGATTTTATTTATTTCCTAAAATCTTCCACCGCAAAGGATAGATAAATAGGGAAAATTTTAATGAAACAATTTAGTCGAAATTGTAGTTATTAACTTGAACTAGTGATATTAAACAGTCATAAGGATTAAATTGTTAAACCCAACCCTAAAAAACCGACTTGAAAAAAATAACTAAAAATAATGTAATAATTTTCACATAATTTAATAGCTTCTAAGGTAGGTACTTATACATAATATAAAGAATTATATCCTTAACTTCAGAAGCTATTGAGTTAAGAGAAAATTATTTTAATCCTTACAATAATTTTATGTCGGTTTTTACTTTTCTGAAACATTATTGCATACATATTTATACAATGTTCATTTGTGAATACAGTTTTTAGGGTTTTCTATAAAATTCAGTTATGCTGCAAGAGTTCCGTGCACCTACGTTATGTAACTATTTGTCTTTAAATTTTCGTTTAATTAACTAACGGTCTTCCTTATAATATTTGACTATAGCTTACTTAAATTGAGTATTAAATGTCTCTTCACTTGTCTCTTTCTATTGTCATTTAGTAAAAGGAGTGGGAGCAACATTAAAGATTTGTTAAATTGACGTAGCTTTATATGAGTAAGGCCGTAGATATTTTTTCTACGTTATACGACGTTTTGATTTTAATTTGTCATTTAATTAATTTCATTTTTGTTTTCATCAGTATACGAGTATTCTTATCAGCAACTATAAACATAATATCATTGTCCACTATGGGTCAAACATTGTTATTTGGTCCATTAAAACCAAGTTTGAAATGGGCAATCGCATTCAATTTGTCCAATTATAAACACATTTTACGAGTTACGCCTTAGTTGTTGTATAATGTTGGACAATGTTCCGATCTAACATGTATTTAAATCGCTTTGAGTGAGCTAAGTATTTACACGCATAAATTTTAGCATATATAATAAGTCCACGCAGTTCTAATTTTTACAAAACTGAAGTGACAAAAAAACTTGCGGTCTGCCCAATATTAAAGGAGTAGTTTAAATCCTAACTAACAAAATAAAACGAGACCAAAATCGGTACAACTAATGTTCCTCGTCGAGAAGTTTCAGTAGCAGATACCAACACACCTTCAGGCTTCAGGTCTATAAGGTCCAAGACGTAAAAGTATATTTATATATAAATCCTGCGTGCTTTTAGGGAAACAAAATATTGTAATAAAAATCTGTGATAATAAAAATAATAATCATATCTTACCTTGGTCAATTCCAAATTTGGTTTTTGGAATATTTTGTATTTCTACGGCGATCGATATTTTTCAGCACGAGCCGTTGTAACACACGACTACTCATAGTCATGAGTAGTCGTGTGTTACAACGGCTCGTGCTGAATTTAAGGCTGGAGTAAATGATGTACTCTGTAGCTGTAGCTGGGAGTGCGACTTCAGCCTATTTAGTAAAATAAATTAATACAAGGCTGCTAAAACCACCGAAAATTTCGGAATTTTAGAGCCGAAAAAATTAATTATAACTAAACAAAACAAAATTAAACTGCCATTTACATTCAATAGCTTTCCAATTGATTGATGGAGAGTTTTGATAATGAATTGAGTTGAATAATTGATATTTTCAAAACTTATCATGTTTACATTGCCATGCCGACTTGATAAATCCACACCATAAGCCACTAAAACCCCTTTTTATGTAAAAATATCAAATAATCGATTTTAAAATAATATTAATAAGTTTATCTATAATTTATCTTTCTGACAATGTAATTTTTATATCATTTATATGTATTATATGATTGCTAGATACGATTTTATGCGACAAAATTTATTGTTGTTGGAATCTTAATTTTTAGGCCCTAGCAGAACATACCTGCGCACTTCGCGCTGGCATGCAATATACATAAATGATATATTAAAATATATCAATGTATAACGGTGACACAGAAGTTGATGGGAAGTGTATACTGCGACCAATAGACACCCAAATATATCCTCGAAAAAGAATCGAAATGTAATGTAGATGCGTTGTAATTCCTAAGAACTAAGAATTTCTAGTTTCCAGTAAAAGGGACCTTCGGTTTTCTACACTCACGATACGAAACACTGTGCATTAAGCTGCTATTTTAGGCTGGTATTCTGTGAGAGCATGATCCTTTACCGGTCGATCCAAGTCACTCATTCTGCTCCTCTATCATGATCAAGCCGTGAAGTTCACTGTTGGACGTATGCCCCTCCTGTTGTAGGAATGATTTGCCTTAATACTCACTGTTATCAGAGGAATCAACGAATGCGGTACCAGATATCCTTGCACCTTTGACGCCGTTGCCATTCGCCAGTCAGACATTTTCGTCTATTACATATGTCTAGTAAGCTATTAAATTTTTTTGGAATTTCCTATCGATCCAGGAGAATTCATCACGATATTTCAACTCATGGGTGTCGTAAGGGGCGACTTTGGGAAATGTAATTATATTAATCATCATCATCATCATTTAAGCCCTTCGAAAGTCTACTGCTAAATAATCTTAAATGATAATAATTCAGCAGTGGACTTATAAAACAAAGTCAACAAAAGTTCACAATTGGACCCAGTAGGTGGCGCTGTTGTCGAGATCCAGAAATCAGCTCATTAAGCCGAAAAAGATAAAATTGTATAACTGAATCTGGCTCACAAGGCGTTTAGTGTTCTGGCGACTGAAATTATTCCAGTTGTCGAATTTGTGCATAACTTAATGCCTTTCAGCAAAACGGATCTTCTGAAGCAACTGGTAGTCCATAATAGACTATTCCAGGTTCAAATACAGAAGGCGGTGCTCCTCGACACCGTCTGCATCATGCAAGTAATTATGCTTATACTTGTTTGCACGATGCAGGAAGATCGGAAACAATAGTTACAGATAAATATTACTTTTTATAAAAAAAATACAGGTTGTAGAACCATGTTGCAGCTATGTTATGGTTGTAGTACGTATGGGTTGGCTTCACCCAGGACCACGCTACTGGTAACGTACGTGGTCCTGGGTTCCTAGGTATTATCTACTACGTTACGCTGGCGTAAAGTAGTAAGATAAATCTATCACTATAGGAAACACAGCATTGTTTCCTATAGTGATAGAACAGAACCGGACAGCCATTTTACGGCCAACGAGTCATTCAATTTTAGTCCTCAGGGGAGACAACGTATCTGCATTTTGATTCTAAAATTCTAAAATGTAGATGTCTATGGGCCAAAACATCTACACCATTAGATGGACTATGTGCTCGTTTGTCGCCCTTAAGAGATTATTCCGAACTCCGGTGCACGCAACAAGGCAGTGGCAGCACTGCTGCGTGGCAGTGTCGCCCCACCGCCGCGACAGACCAGTTGTGAGTAGTGACGCGTCCGCCACAGCGATAGTACCTACGTGAATGTTGAAAATAAAGCAACTAAATGTGAATTTCTCTGATTCAGAAGAGGAATAATTAGGTAACTTAGTTGGACTTTATATCCAGCCCTTTGCGATTACGAATTGTCGTAATAATTTAATTAAAGACATATCGAAGGAGATTAATAAGAATAATAATCCCCTGCCGAGGGCTTCCATTTGGATGGGTTTTTATTTATTTATGTATTTTTATGTATTTATTGATATTTGTGTATGTTTATCATTTTCATTTCATCATCATCATCATTATAGCCATTTACAAGTCCACTGCAGAACATAGGCCTCCCCCAAGGAATGCCACAAAGCACGGTCCTGAGCCACCTGCATCCATCAACTTCCTGCTTGTCTCACCAGGACGTCACTCCACCTAGTGGGCGGTCGCCCTACACTTCGCCTACCGGTACGAGGCTGCCACTCGAGAACCTTTCTTCCCCATCAGTTGTCGGTTCTTCGAGCTATATGGCCGGCCCACTGCCACTTCAACTTACTAATCCGTTGGGCTATGTCAGTTACTCTGGTTCTACTGCGGATATCCTTATTTCTAAGTTTATATATAAAAAGAAGCAAAGCGCATCTCTTTCACATTATAGCATAAAAGTCGTCCGTACGTGCATCCGCGAACATAGTAGATGAAATACAGTGACGAGCTAGTCCCATCAAAATCCTAAACGCATTTTTATATTGAACGCGCAGTGCACTATACATCCGTTGTGTGTACCCACAACTACACGTAAAAGGTTTGACAGTACGCTTTGAAGAGCATTACTTTAACCTGTCTACTGGACTTAGCGAATCTGCGAGTCAGCATGTTGCAACGGACTGCCAGTGCGTCATCGCTCATGTTTTCTGTGAGCCAATGCCCCAGGTACTTAAACTTAGGTACTCTTTTTATAACTGTCCCATATAAATTTACAGGTGGTAAGTTAGCAATTCTCTTAGCGTCTACCCCAAAACTCATCAGCTCACTCTTTTTGGCGTTGTATATAAGCCCATGAGTACTAGCATATGTTTCACAAATTTTCACTAATTGCCTTAGTGATCTGATCGATGGGCTCAACAACACCATATCGTCCGCATAACTTATTTATATTGACTCCGTCTATTGAACATCCAATATCAGTGCTGTTGAGTTCAACGACCAACTTGTTAATATATAAATTGAATAAGGTAGGAGGGCTTAATCCGCGTTGCCTTACCCCACACTCTAATCATATCTAACGTAATTAGTTTGATTTGAATACCAAAATTGGAACAGAGAAATAATCTCATCAGGTATGTCACTCTCTTCTCGCAGCTTTTGCCATAACACCTTATAAGACAACAAGTCGAATGTTTTGGATAAATCCAAGAAGCATACATAGACAGGGGTTTTTCTGGTCGTGTAGTACTAGACCGTCTGCTTAAGACTGAAAATTGCACTTTCTGTTGATAGTTTTGGTTGAAAACCAAATTGTGCGTCATGCAAGGAGATGTGTTTTTGCAGATATTTATCAAGCAGACTGTCAAGCACATTTGCGATTACAGTAGCTAATGATATCGGCCTGTAATTAGACACGTCTGCCGTGTCCCCCATTTTATTTTGTATAATTGGTACTACTAACATCTTCATAGGGTTTGCTGGTAAATACATATACGATAAACAAAGATTAAAAAACAATGCTAGAACCCTGGGTAAATGAACACCTGCATATATCAAATGCTCAATACTGATCCTGGCGTGACCTGGAGATTTTTCACGCTTCATGTCTTTAATAATATCATCCATTTGCTTTGCTGTAATCCTTACACTGAATGCCGATTACTATTGTCCATCTATCGATGGTGCCGAGAGGCCCAGGGGAAATACAACCTTAAAATAATTTTTGTAAAGATTTGCTATCTCACCCGCTCCACTCACAACTGAGACACTAGCAGGGAGGCTGGCTGATGGTTTAAACTACTAGTATGGTTCCAAAATTTTTGAAAATTTCCTTTAGCATGACACGATGCTATTTTATCCATTTTAATTTGGCACCATTTTAACTTGGCTTTCAAATTACGTCTTGTTTTACAAATATTATTGTATATGTAGGTAGTATGATGGGTATAGTACAGAGACTGATTTTATAGTAAGGAATAATAATTAATTCGTTTACACGAATTAATTATCCAACGAGTCGAGGATAAACTAGTAAGGGAATACGACAAGCGCACCGTTCAACGTCAGAGCCAAGACTGTCCTAACGGCGGCCGCTCCGTCCATTTTATACAAACAGGACGGGCGGCACCGCAGGTGCAATGCCGCAGGTGTGCGGTACACGTGTCGTTTACAAGAATTCTGTCTAGCTAGACCGGCGCCGCCGCACCTGCAATAGTGCACGTGCCGTCACGGCCATACTGACATGCGTGCGTCCTCGCACGCGCTCCATCACAATCTTAGTTATCTGTAGACAGAAAAACATCGTTCGATTCTCCTGACAAAACAGCGTCTGGTCCGGTCTATATTGACCCTTCAGACTCGGGTGACAGTCAGTTTTGTTCCGGCAGTAAGCCCTACAAAACTTTAATCATTTTTATGTTAGTTCGGAATGATTAGTCTGTAGCTTTTCTATTTTCTCTTTTTTTTTTCAAGTACTGTTTTCGCTAGTCCGGAATAACTATTCCCTATAGCCATATCATTGGACCGGCACCAAGCCCTTCAATGATAGTAAGAACTATTTTTTTTTCTTACGCTTTTTTTTTTCAAGTACTATTTATGCTAGTCCGGAATCACTATTCCCTTTAGCTATATCATTGGACCGGCAAACGCCCTGCAATGATAGTAAGAATCACATTTTTTTCTTACTCTCTTTTTTTTTCAATTCAGTATAGAACAGTTACAGTACCGCAAACATGTCCCCGTCACAATCACACAAAAGTGTATCGTGAGGGACGTAGTGACACACGATAACACCTAAGTATGTAAACCAACAGCAACTCGACACATATCCTAGTGCAGCACAGACCAGCCTCCCTGCAACTTCATGTTCCTTTCCTACACTGGAATAATTACTTTGCCAGAGTGTTGCAACGTCTCTAGTATTTTCTAGATGCACAGACACGACTACCTCTGACTGTCGCACGTCCACGTGCGGTTGACAGTGAACAGCATACGGTCTATCAGTTATCACCACTTGCTAACAGATATTAACTCTTGTTAAATATTACAACGGTCGACCAACCCAGACTTCATTTAAGTCTGGAACGCGCGGATATGGCTACCTCCAGGCAAACGCACTACAGCTTTTCGTTCTGCTGCGATCGTGCCACATTCGCGGCAGCAATCCGTCGCGCCGTACTAGCGCTAACGAATCGTCGCACTGCTTTGCAAAATTAAAAGAAATCGAGATAAATGTATTGCGAACAATGGAATTCCGAGCTTCCGAAATTCATCACATATTCTCTTAAGAAACAGCTACTGCACGACATTTGAAAACATTGCAAAAAAATGGAAACTATGTGTAGAGACAGATACCACAACATATTTCGAAGCGAAGGGGGAAACTGCGCAAAATCTACGAAAGCCGTCCATTTACAGCGCCAAAGCACCATTAGTTCGGCGGCCGCTTGAATTGCCCTGCCGTAAGATCAGCCGATAAGTAACCGACTGTAGCGGTGTAGGCTTAATCTAACCAGCGCTCGGCCGTACCTGACCATGTTCGATTAGCCATCACAACGTCTTCCTCATTGATCATTGTTGTAGAGACTTCTAAGAATCCCTCGAAATCAAACCCCAATCTTGTCAACGACACAATATACGGAGCAAACTGCAACATTGATCAACACATTAGAACACAAAAATGTCACTTATTATTTTCAATTCATAGCGTGTTAAAGTTAATCCTTTATTGTAGTACAACCCTTAAAAGTTTTGAACTTCAAAATATAGCAAATGATAATCATGTTTCGCGTGAACTATCAAATTACAACAAAACGAGAGCAGCAGGAGCACCTGAGGGTTCACAGGCATCGTCGGGGCTGTAGTTATCATGATCTGCGTGAAAAACAAATTGTTAACTATAAGGACAACATACACAGTTGCCTGTCCTCTCATCTATCACACATACGAGGCCCTAAAACAGAAATACGTTCTCATACCGTGGACTACAATAAAGCACTTCGCTTTCACAAGTAAACATAGGTCTTCATAAGAAATATCTGACACATACTCTTACTTGAACTTGCGAGATCCCACGTTAACTACGTGAACCACATTAAAAACGTGAACCAGGACAGCGCCTGTCAGGACAGAGCCTAATACATGTTCAGAAAACATTACCGTGCACACAGCATACGACTTCCGCGCACACAGTGTGACTCCCACGCATACTTCCGAGGCATCGCCATGTACAGCATACGCGCGCTCCGGGATGGCGCCTGCGTATACGCGCATACGCATCTGCCGAAACCAGGCCATGTTATAGCTGGACCTGGCAGTCCGTTACGACCACCAAGGCACACACTCACGCACTTGTAATCACATCACATGTGCTACTGTAACACATAAAAGAAAACATTAAAAATACTCAGTCGGAACTTGATTTCAAGAAATGCAGCGCTACTCTTGGTACACCATTCGCCTTTCTAGGGCACCAAATACTGAGCTGCGGCTACACGACAACCTCTGGTATGGTCCGATCCTCATGTAAACTTAAATACTCTCTTCAATGTCGGAACTAATTGGCTCTACTTCACTTTCATCAGTTATACTTCGGTTTTCCGGCATTTTTCGCAACCAATTAAAAATGTAAACACTCATTCTTACAAAATAGTTTCTGAGCCAATGTTTTGGATAAATTTACTTTCCTCATGTCATCTAATGGTGATCAGTAGCAGCGACAATAGACAAGTACGCGGCGTCATAAGCCGACAGCATACTCAAAAGCGAGCGCTACAGCCCCACGCTTTTCACTAAACCATTCCAAGTTTGTCGACTACGTAATGCTCGGAGTAAACTGTAACACTTATCATCACATTAGACCACAAAAATACTACTTAGTGTTTTTAAGTCATAGCACGTTAAAGTAATCATGTTCTTTTTTTTCGGTACATCGTTTAAACATTTTGAACTTTAAAACTGGGCCATGTAAATCACACCTCGTGTATCAAATTATAACATTACTTGAGCAAGTTAAACTTCCACTGAATGAAAACTATAACTCATTCAGAATATCTCCAACATTTCTTTCGACATTTGTTATCATATTTGGGTACGTTAAGAAATAATGAAATTACTTCCGGGTACTTTCTATTATAAATTGAATAAAAAGATTTAACTTTTGACTTAAAACATTTCACTTTAAACTTTTACTCTACACTTTAATGATTCGTCAATGTCGTAAATACGACAACAAACTTGATTTAAGAAATCGAACACAAAAACAAAACGCGAGGCGCATTATAGTATTTCACCAACGTAATAACCCTTACACTATTCAAAGGTTATAGCACGTGGGCAGTAACAGGGACTTTATCCCACTTCTGATGTAGGTAGTATGATGGGTATAGTACAGAGACTGATTTTATAGTAAGGAATAATAATTAATTCGTTTACACGAATTAATTATCCAACGAGTCGAGGATAAACTAGTAAGGGAATACGACAAGCGCACCGTTCAACGTCAGAGCCAAGACTGTCCTAACGGCGGCCGCTCCGTCCATTTTATACAAACAGGACGGGCGGCACCGCAGGTGCAATGCCGCAGGTGTGCGGTACACGTGTCGTTTACAAGAATTCTGTCTAGCTAGACCGGCGCCGCCGCACCTGCAATAGTGCACGTGCCGTCATATACTTTTCCGGTGCAAGGTTTACTACACAATTGCCAAATTTGATACGCTAAACGAGCCTCTCTGTGCGCGTCTCTGACATACCTATTCCAGCCAATCACACATTTCTTATGCTTTTTATGCATATAAGTTCGTTCAGCTGCTTCACTTAGAACTCCTACAATTTCACAATACATTTCATCTAAAATTAGCTTATGACTAGGATCTGTACACATTTTATCACAACACTTCGCAAATTGCTGCTACAATAAAACAAGTTAAATAAAAGTTTGTGATCAATTGACATCTTGTCAACTCAAAGCAATTGAATGAATACACAATAGCGCAATATCACGAACAGGACAACACTGCCGCCTTGCTACGAATCAGCGCGGCAGGCAGCACTGCTGCGTGCTATCGAGATTGGAAGCATACCTTTATCCTGGTATATAAATATTATAATAAACATGTATATTTAAAAAGTAATAAATAACGTAAAGTAACGAGGTATTTCATTTAGTCCTCATAGGTGACTACAAATTTGCATTTTGATTTTTAGCATGATTTTTGATACAGGACACCTATATAAGTATAAGCTACAGCATTCAGTACTGATGGATTGGCATATTGATTTTCTATATAAACAGAAATGACACAAGATTCTGAAATTGAAAAACGTAACAATTAAGTATTGAAGTTTCTTTTTTTTTAGTAAATTTTAAATATAAAATTCTTAAATATAAAATAAATGAAGAAATTAAAAACGAATTGTATATAGTTAGGGTTCTTAAGCTTCCGCATTTCAAATTTTTTCGTTCGTCCTCAAAAATGACAAAATTATGGCGATGAAATCGTTTGTAACCGCTATTGCTATTTATTATCTTAATTTTCTCGACAAAGGCGGTAAAGAAGCTTCACAATTTCATTTCATTTTCTATAGTCGAATTTCACTGAGTTGGAACAAATTTAAATTCTACGTTGTATTCGTTAGAAGCAGAAATAGTAAAGATAGAACGAATAAAAACGATGCTCGAAACCTTGAGAACGTTGGATGCATCAGAGTGAATACGAGACTTTTGTGGTTACTTTGCAGTGCTCCGTCGCAAACATAATGTGGCCAGACGCTACCGGGAATTTTCAATTTGTATACTTAAATGACTTTACCTTCAACTAAAATAACGTAAAGTACGTATGGTTCTTTGGCATAAATTTTCAATTGATAATTGTACATCAAGTTCTAATTCGGAGGGTCAAATTAATTAAAAAGGTGTTTTTAAATAGATATTAACTCAAAACTATTAAGAGAAATAAATTTTGTAAATTTTGGCTTGTTCCATAGTCGTCTTTTATGGCACCCAATGAGGTAATGGATTGGGTGATGGAATTATTGTTGGTAGGAGAGTTCTTTCCTGCCCATGAGTTCGTTTGGGTACGTACCAACCTCTTACATATTTCTGTCACCAAACAGCAGTGTTTGCACAGCTGTGTTCCGGTCGCAGGATATAGAGAGACAAGAAGATTATAGGTTCTAAGGCATTAAATCTTTGTCCTCAAAGTTGACAACGCATTTGTAGCCTTCTTTGTTTGAGGCTGGATGCAAGTGTCAATGGACTGGAGTAGCCATCAGGTAGACCATAAGTTCACTTGTCACTTTAATTTAATAAACAGAACAACTGCAACACCAGAGGAATTGCAGATTCTTTGCCGGCCTTGAATATAGTATAACTATCTCTTTACGTCAAATCGACGGATTCAACTCGGCTGGGCAGCGTTCGGGAAACTACGACACATCTTCTCGTCAGACATACCTCAAAACCTTAAAACGAAATTGTACAACCAGTGCGTGTTGCCAGTGATGACTTACGGATCTGAGACGTAATCCTTCACTGCTGGCCGTATGAGGAAGGCTCAAGGTCACTCAGCGAGTAAGTTATTACACTATATTAACAGTAAGTTATTGTAGCAAATCTTTCCTTGAGTAGTTAGTGTTTAGTAGGATGGTTGTTGACGTACTGATTTGAAGTTAAATACAATAAAATTATTACTAATTAAACATGCTCTCGGAAAGTAGGTCGCAAACGTGAGCGCAAAATAAAGTTGAAATTACTATGGCTTGCCCGTACAATATACGTCTATTAAACGGAACACCATATTACACTAATTGCGCCTCGAATGTAAAGATCATAATACCTGTTAAGTGTCACAGCTAGACATTCACGTGCTAATTATAGTCTTATTCGCAAACGTTGTAACTGCACACTAGGGGCGCTCAATGAGAAGTTAGAATGAGTATATTACACGTGAATTTTAATAAATGTAATTTTTCTACATAGTCACCTTCTGGTATACTATTCTTTAAATGTATTTTAGCGGACTTAAACTTTTGTGTTTTTCTTTTTACTTTATTGTATGTATGTAACGCGATATCTTCGCCAATTGAGAACCTATTTCGATGATTCTCTTTTTATTAAAAGCTTGTACTTCAGGGAGAGTTCTTTATAAATTTGGAGGAAAAATTCCATCTCTAACGGTGGCAAAATAAAGGATGAAGTTTTTAATGTAACTATTTATACGAAACTGAGATTGTGATATTCCTAAGTACACTCAAAAGAGTAAAAAATAACTTTTAATTTAATGTAAAAGACGTTTTTAAACAACTCAAAAAAATATAAAATAATTTCATATCCTGAAGTCGGTGCTAACACATATTATAGACTAGCGACCCGCCCCGGCATCGCACGGGTGATTTCTGAATCTCGACAACGGTGCAACCTACTGGGTCCAAATTTAAATCTGTACCATCTAGGGTCCCATTCCCATTCAAATACAAACAAAACACTTCATCATCAAAATAGGTCGAGCCGTTTTTAGTTTTAGCGAGACTACGGACAGCAATTGATTTGTATAAATAGATTCTCGCCGTTTCTTAACTATAATATTATACATATAAATTTTTCTCTTAAATCATTCTGCCTATTGATGAAAACCGCATCAAAATCCGTTGCGTGGTTTAAAATATCTAGGCGTACTGTCGATGGGAAGCGACTTTGTTTTATACTGTGTATAGAAAAGAATTAAGGCCCCGTCTTCAAAATGTGAAATTATTTTTTTAGATGTATTTCTGAGCTTAAAATTCTCATAGTTAAGAATTATTCATCCTCATTACCTAAAATCATCTTCATAATATTCTAATCATAATCCTCTCAGAATCTTGGAAACAGATTGAAATCACTAGATGCTATTTTTTTTTTTTTTTTTTATAGAATAGGGGGCAAACGAGCATGCGGCTCACCTGATGTTAAGTGACTACCGCCGCCCATGAACAACCGCAACACCAGGGGAATTGCAGATGCGTTGCCGGCCTTTTAGAAAGGTGTAAGCTCTTTTCTTGAAGGTTCCTAAGTCGTATCGGTTCGGAAAATTCGCTGGTGGTAATTGATTCCACAAAGAAGTTGTGCGAGGGAGAAAACTTCTTCTAAATCGCACAGTGGTGGACCGCCAATCATCCAGATGGTATGGATGGTAACGCGAGTTTTGTCGCGACGTGCGATGGTGAAATTGAGCGGCTGGAATTAGTCCGAACAATTCCTCAGAGCACTCCCCGTGATAGATGCGATAAAATACGCAAAGAGATGCAACATCTCTATGCAGTGCCAGTGTATCGAGCCGATCGGAAAGAACTCGGTCGTTGACGATTCGAATCGCTCTGCGCTGGATGCGGTCAAGTGGAAGGAGCTGGCACTGGGGTGCCCCGGCCCAGAGATGAGAACAGTATTCCATGTGGGGCCGAACTTGCGCTTTGTAAAGTTGCAAGCGATGTGCCGGCATGAAATACTGTCTCGCTCTGCTGAGCACGCCAAGCTTTTTAGAGGCCAATTTGGCCTTCCCTTCCAAGTGACCACGAAACTGCACGCTATTCGATATGTCGACGCCAAGGATTCCGATACTGGCTGAGGCAGCAAGGGGAGTGCCTTGAAACTGAGGAGATACGACAAAGGGGTTCTTTTTAGCGGTAAACGCGCAAACTTGTGTCTTCTGGGGATTGAACTGGACTAGATTTAGTCGGCCCCAATCCGAGACTTTGTTAAGCAAAGACTCGACTTCAGACACAAGTTTGTCCCGGTACTCGGCGACGTTTTCCCGAGAAATATTGGCACGGCCGGTATATAAGGCATCCCCAGTGCTGTCGTCTGCATAGCAATGAATGCTACCAGTTAGCAACATATCATTGATATGCAGGAGAAACAGCGTTGGTGATAGCACGCAGCCTTGTGGAACACCAGCGTTGATAGGCTTGTAATCAGAGCATGCACCGTCTACTACGACCTTGATGCTCCGATCAGCAAGGAAACTGGTGATCCATTTACACAATTTCTCGGGAAGCCCATAGGAAGGAAGCTTCGAAAGAAGCGCCTTGTGCCAGACCCGATCGAAGGCCTTCGCTATGTCCAAACTAACGGCCAATGCCTCCCCCTTGGACTCTACTGCCTCCGCCCATCTATGAGTTAAGTAAACTAAAAGATCACCTGCTGATCGACCCCGACGAAAACCGTATTGGCGGTCACTAATCAGCTGGTGATCCTCAAGGTACCGGATGAGCTGGCAGTTAATAATGGATTCCATTATTTTGGAGAACAAGGAGGTGATCGCGATAGGCCTATAGTTGGATGGGTCTGAGCGGTCGCCTTTTTTAGGGATCGGGTGGACAAAAGCTGTCTTCCATGAATTCGGGACTACGCCTTGGGAGTAGGAGTACCGGAAAAGACGCGTTAAAACCGGTGCCAACTCCGGAGCACACGTCTTCAGCACAATGGGAGGGACTCCATCGGGCCCACTCGACTTGCTGACGTCCAGGGAGAAGAGTGCTTTGCGAACCGAGCGCTGTGTAAATCGCACATCCGGCATGGAGCACTCACATCGCGGGATGGTCGGCGGTGTGTTCCCCCCGTCATCTAGAGTCGAGTTGGACGCAAAAAGAGAGCACAACAGATCGGCTTTCTCTTTTGCGGCATGGGCCAGTGAGTCGTCCTCTCTGTGCAGAGATGGGAGGGATGGCTGACAGAAGTTCCCTTGGACAGCCTTGGCGAGAGACCAGAATGCACGGGTTCCCGAAGGAAGGCGAACTAGCTTCTCGCCAATTCTGCCGATGTGCTCAGACCTTGCCTTGGCAATGACGCTTTTGAAGGACCTGGAGGCGGAATTATACTTCTTTTTAAGTGCGCTGGTGTTTAAATCCCGAGACGTTGATGCGTCAGCCCAGGCCCGGTAGCACTCCTGCTTATAGCGTGATGCTATTTTACAGGAGCGACCAAACCATGGCTGGGATCTGCCTCCGATGGGCACCACAGAGGATGGAATAAAAAGTTCCATACCCTGAAGTACCACATCAGCAACAGAATCGGCAACAACGCTGGGATCTTCCGGCGAGAAGCAAACCCGCCCCCAAGGGTAGGATGCAAAAAAAGACCGCATCCCGTCCCAATCAGCTGACCTATAGTGCCAAACACGGCGGCAAGCTGTAGATCGCAACTGCGATTGGAGCGTGAGTGGCACTGTGCTCCGGATCAGACAATGGTCCGAAGAGCCCAGAGGGGCATCGACGGAGACCTGATATCCGTCCGGATGAGAGGTCAGCAGAAGGTCCAACAGGGAAGGTACATGGTCTTCCACATCTGGGATCCGCGTAGGCGAAGTAACCAGTTGTGTTAGACCATATGCCAAAGCAAAGTCGTAGACAGATCTACCCGCATGATCGGTTGAACGAGAACCAAGCCATTCAGCGTGGTGGGCGTTGAAATCACCGAGTATCACGATCTCTGCGGATGGGACCTGTTGTAGCACGGAGTCTGCAGCCATTTGGACGTGGTCGATGAGTCGGTCTGTGTCGGCATTACCGCTATGGGACCTATAGAGGCACCCGTAGACGCGGGGATGGTCGTCGCTGTCTACGCGCAGCCATAGGATGGACAGGTCCGTACCTTCAAGGCTGCCGAGGCGTCGAAAACAGATGTCCTCTCTGACGTATACACAAACTCCAGCCCGGGGCACAAAGGAGTGTTCCAATTTGTACCCCGGGTAGGAGAGATATGAAGTATCAGCCGGAGAGGACACCTGAGTCTCGGTTAAAAAGAGCAAGGCCGGCTTCGCCGTCTCTAGATGGTAATGGACAGCGTTAAGGTTGGAATGAAGTCCCCTGATGTTGCAAAAATTCACGGATAGCGTGACAGGGGTCGCCTTGGTTGTATTGCTCCGCTTGCCCCGAGCAGCATTAGTCACGAGCGGAATTTTGCCCCCCCCAGAATACGCGGGGCAGCCTGAGCACCCACGCTCAGGAGTGAAGTAGTTTGTTCGTGGATGCTCAGCGAGGGATTCTCCAGGGGTGCTGGTACCCTCCTGGGGTAGTCTTGTATTTAATTCCACTACCATGTTGATGGGGGGGGGGGGAATTGGGCCTCCGGCCACCTGCACTCACCAAACGCAACGCAGAGGTAAACCTCTACTTCACGCTGGTATTCTGTGAGGTCGTGGTACCACCCCGGTTCGAGCTGGCCCATCCGTGCGACAGCAAAAGCTACCGCTTGGCTCTACCACTGTTAAAAAAGGCTAGGTCAAAAGTATATGTAGGACGGTCAAGTATTTCAAAGACATCGCAACGGTGAACTTGTGAGTTGGCTCGTTATCTTGGTGAAACAAAACAAGCTATCACGATGATATCATTGCGCATTTTTTTATTTGTTCTGTATACAAAGTGCGCGTAACAATACATTTTTTCATCTACCTTATTTGGCTATCACTGAAAAGGAAGCCTGTGACATTAATGGCGAAAGGACTCATCTTAATTTAGGAGTTGGAGATTAAGTAAATGTTTTAGAAGAAAAAACTTTGTCCTTAAAATTTTTATGTACGGTTGCTTAAAATATTTATTTCTCATTTAACAAACGCCTATTCAATTCATTGTTTTGTTAAATTCATGAGTAATGTTATTCCACAGTAATATAGATAGATATATCTCATTTTAGACTGTGACTTTTGCCTGTTTCAAAACTTATATTGTTAAAGTAAATAAAATGTGCAAGTTGTGATCATGAATTTAATTCATTCATTACAATTTATCTATAAAAATTACTTAAAACTGTTATTACGATAATTCAGCATCTTCATCTATAGTTTCTAACGACTTGGTAGGCCAATTAGTGATTTCATTATAGAAAACTCACGAATTTTGAGGGAATGTACCTCATGACTTTCTTAATGTCTTCAATTTTTTTAATATTTATGGGCACTTTATCTAAGTGAGCTTTATCTGTAGGCAGTGATATATTTTCTCGCTTAATGACTAGTTTGAAATTATATGTAACCAATCCAACCAATCAATCAATGAATTTAATTGACACAAGTCCATGACTAGTGCTTTTTTTTTCAAAATAAATTAAAATAATAAGATATGTATCTCGGCAACGAAACAGCGGACTAGTGCCATTTTTGTAGAAACGTGGCAAAAGGTGTGACAAGTGCCCTTTTCAATATAAGTGATTCAACTGTAGAAAACGGTTAATGTAAATAAAAGCTAGAATATTTATTTTCCTAATGTATCCCGTCTTTTATTTTCTTTTTTTTTTATAGAATAAGAGTGACAAACGAGCACACAGTCCACCTGATAGTAAGTGGTTGCTGTGGCTCACAGACATTTATACTCGATTACGAATCAAAATGTACCCGTGAGGACTAAGATGGAATGCCTCGTTTCCAGTAAAAAGGGACTTAATTGACATGTTTCATACTAAAATTTTTCAAGCAAAAATATTTAATATCAGGGTGTAGTTCAATTTTTCCCTTTGTCGCCAACACGATACAATAAATCGCAATTTGTTTGCGGTTTGTTGTAGCGTGTTATAACTTCTATTTTCAAAAACAACCGTTCCGTGGCCGTGCAACTGTTATCAACGTAACGGTATTACTGGTATAGGAAATCATAAAAGAACAAAGAAATAAATGCTAAGCAGAACAATGATATTTCTTTTCATCGGTATGTAATATTTCGATAAGAAAACACTGATTTTAATTATGACTTAAGGTGTCAAAGGGTGTAGCGGCTGGGACGACACAACTCGTGCCCCGCGCTTAGCGCTTCAGGTTTTCACGAATTAGAGCTAGTCGCTGTGCCACGTTGTTCTCGAATATTTTTAAACATTTTTTATATGATAAAGGTGACAAACGAGCACACAGTCCACCTGATGGTAAGTGGTTGCTGCGGCCCAAGGACATCTAAATCTTTTCCCGATTACGACTCAAAATGCAGATGCGTTGTCACCCGTGAGGACTAAGATGGAATGCCTCGTTTCCAGTAAAAAGGGTCTCCGGTTCTCTACACTCACCATACGAAACACAGCAGCATGAAGCTGCTATTTTACGTTGGTATTCTGTGAGAGCGTGGTCCTTCCCCGGTCGAGCCGACCCATTCGTGCTACAACTATACCACTAATATAGCTTCAGCATGGCTCTACCACGTAATTTGATTTTTCGTAATAATTATAACATAATCATAGTAAGTAGTGTTAGAAGTAAAGATGTTTTATATTCCTAAACCATATGAATCAATGTCTAAAATAAAACTTGTAATAGCTTTAGGAATATAACAAACTGTAATGCAGTTAAATATAAATACTTATCTAATTTCAGATTTACGAAAAGTCATTTTCATATAAGTGGGTGATAGCGATAAAAACATAACCTGGAGCCCAAAATTAGGACTTTTGTTTATTCTTTACTTACTTACTTACCTTTGTCATTTACTTTAACTGATTAAAACTACAAATAAAATAAAAATTGGAAAATAAATAAAATTTATACATATACGTCAATCATGGCGCATCACCGGTTCAACCGGTCTACCGGTATCGGTATCTATAACACCTGTTTACGATTGGCGTGATGGGCAATAAGCGATACGCGCGCTCTATAGCTTGCTTATAAATACTCTAAGGTATAAATCAATTCTTTGTAAATTGTTACTTCAAAAATTAGCCCTCTCAGTTGCGTGTTGATTCTCCTCAGGACAAAGCATTTTCCGAACCAGTTGTAAAAGTAAAAAATGACTTTCATGATGTTTCAAATCAAAGACTTCTATGTATTCTACAAAGAAGTCTTTGTTTCATAAGCAAAAGAAATTTCTTTCGACGAGTAGAGGATTTTAAGAAATTTAATTTTATAAAACTTGGCCAGAATATTCTTTTGGGCAGTGTGAGGGCGTTAAAAAAGTAAAAAAAAAAAACTTTTAATCTATAGCTAATACAGGTTTCGTTTCGAACGATTTTGATGAAATTTTTCGTGTCCTTTTGAGTGGTTCCCTGGGTGGTTTAACTTCACAACTTGATCTGGCAGTTGGCGCTATTGTCGATATCTAGAAATCACCCGTGCGAAGCCGGGGCGGATCGCTAGTCTCTTAAACACATATATATATTATGGCGAATTATATAGGTATATGTGTGTGTATATATTTGAATAGTTATTGAATAGCAGCAAAGTTTGTACATTTCATATAAAAAATTGATAATATTGAGTCTTAAGAAAAAAACATATTAATATATTAACTTTTTTAAGTTCCTTTTTTGTTACAAAAATTTCTGAAGTCTCTAAAGATATTTCTATTGACCCATTCGTGGAAAATTCACAATTGCACATGTCCATTCTGTCGTATTAACATAATAAAATAAATATACTAAAGCATAATATGCAGAATCTTCGATCAATCTTAAAGAATATCTTTGAAAGCAGATAAATAGGAGTTACGTTCAGAAACAAAAGCAATTACACGAGACATGAGAAGAAAACTCGACATAATATACAATAATTAATTACTATATACATTAATATACAATAAGTTTTACCTAAAACACTAAAGAAAAACCGCTATCAGCATTAAGTGATACTTAACACGTGTAATTTTCGATTTGCAGACACAATAGCATATAATATCATAGCATCCACGACCAAACTACTCAACTCCTGAGCGTGGGGTATTCTGGGGGGGGGGGGGGGGGGCAAAATTCCGCTCGCGACTAAAACTGCTCGGGGCAAGCGGAGCAATAAGACCAAGGCGACCCTGTCACGCTATCCGTGAATTTTTGCAACATCAGGGGACTTCATTCCAACCTTAACGCTGTTCATTACCATCTAGAGACGGCGAAGCCGGCCTTGCTCTTTTTAACCGAGACTCAGGTGTCCTCTCCGGCTGATACTTCATATCTCTCCTACCTGGGGTACAAATTAGAACACTCCTTTGTGCCTCGGGCTAGGGTTTGCGTAAACGTCAGAGAGGACATCTGTTTTCGACGCCTCGGCAGTGTTGAAGGTCGTACAGCTACAGGATGGACGGACCTGTCCATCCTGTGGCTGCGTGTAAACAGCGACGGCCATCCCCGCGTCTACGGGTGCCTCTATAGGTCCCATAGCGGTAATACCGACACAGACCGACTTATCGACCACGTCAAAATGGCTGCAGACTCCGTGCTACAACAGGTCCCATTCGCAGAGATCGTGATACTCGGTGATTTTAACGCCCACCACGCTGAATGGCTTGGTTCCTGTTTAACCGATCATGCGGGTAGATCTGTCTATGACTTTGCCTTGGCATATGGTCTAACACAACTGGTTATTTCGCTTACGTGGATCCCAGATGTGGAGGATCATGTACCTTCCCTGTTGGACCTTCTGCTGACCTCTCATCCGGATGGATATCAGGTCTCCGTCGAGGCCCCTCTGGGTTCTTCGGACTATTGTCTGATCCGGAGTATGGTGCCACTCACGCTCCCATCGCAGTTGCGATCTGCAGCTTGCCGCCGTGTTTGGCACTATAGGTCGGCCGATTGGGACGGGATGCGGCCTTTTTTTGCATCCTACCCTTGGGTGTGGGTTTGCTTCTCGCCGGAAAATCCCAGCGTTGTTGCCGAATCTGTTACTGATGTGGTATTTCAGGGTATGGAACTTTTTATTCCATCCTCTGTGGTGCCCATCGGAGGCAGATGCCAGCCATGGTTTGGTCGCTCCTGTAAAATAGCATCACGCTATAAGATATAATTAAAAAGAAGTATAATTCCGCCTCTGGGTCCTTCAAAAGCGTCATTGCCAAGGCAAGGTCTGAGCGCATCGGCAGAATTGGCGAGAGGCTAGTTCGTCTTCCTTCGGGATCCCGTGCATTCTGGTCACTCGCCAAGGCTGTCCAAGGGTACTTCTGCTAGCCATCATTTCCATCTCTGCACAGAGAGGACAACTCACTGGCCCATGCCGCAAAAGAGAAAGCCGATCTTTTAAGCTCTCTCTTTGCGTCCAACTCGACTCTACATGACGGGGGAATACACCGCCGACCATCCCGCGGTGTGAGTGCTCCATGCGGGATGTGCGATTAACACAGCGCTCGGTTCGTAAAACACTCTTCTCCCTGGACGTCAGCAAGTCGAGTGGGCCTGATGGAGTCCCTCCCATTGTGCTGCAGACGTGTGCTCCGGGGTTGGCACCGGTTTTAACGCGTCTTTTCCGGTACTCCTACTCCCAAGGCGTAGTCCCAAATTCATGAAAGACAGCTTTGGTTCACCCGATCCCTAAAAAAACTAACCGTCCAACTACCGGCCTATCGCCATAACCTCCTTGTTCTCCAAAATAATGGAATCCATTATAAACTGCCAGCTCATGAGGTACCTAGAGGATCACCAGCTGATTAGTGACCGACAGTACGGTTTTCGTAGGGGTCAATCAGCTGGTGATCTTCTGGTCTACCTGACTCATAGATGGCCGGAGGCAGTAGAGTCCAAGGGGGAGGCATTGGGCGTTAATTTGGACATAGCGAAGGCCTTCGATCGGTTCTGGCACAAAGCGCTTCTTTTAAATCTATTTTCCTATGGGCTTCCCGAGAAATTGTGCAAATGGATCACCAGTTTCCTTGCTGATCGGAGCATCAAGGTCGTAGTAGATGGTGCATGCTCTGATTTCAAGGCCATCAACGCCGGTGTTCCACAAGGCTTCGTGCTATCACAATGTTGCAAACTAGTAACATTCATTTCTATGCAGACGACAGCACTGGTGATGCCTTATATACCGGCCGTGCCAATATTTCTCGGGAAAACGTCGCCGAGTACCGGTACAAACTTGTGTCTGATGTCGAGTCTTTGCTAAAGAAAGTGTCGGATTGGGGGCGACTAAATCTAGTCAAGTTCAATCCCCAGAAGACACAAGTTTGCGCGTTTACCGCTAAAAAGAATCCCTTTGTCGTATCTCCTCAGTTTCAAGGCACTCCCCTTGCTGCCTCAGCTAACATCGGAATCCTCGGCGTCGACATATCGAATAGTGTGCAGATTTGTGGTCACTTGGAAGGGAAGGCCAAACTGGCCTCTAAATAGCTTGGCGTGCTCAGCAGAGCGAGACAGTATTTCATGCCGGCTCATCGCTCGCAACTTTACAAAGCGCAAATAAGGCCTCACATGGAATACTGTTCTCATCTCTGGGCCGGGGCATTCGAGTGCCAGCTCCTTCCACTTGACCGCATCCAGCGGAGAGCGGTTCGAATCGTCGACGACCGAGTTCTTTCTGATCGGCTCGATACACTAGAACTGCGTAGACATGTTGCATCTCTTTGCATATTTTATCACATTTACCACGGGAAGTGCTCTGAGGAATTGTTCGGACTAATTCCAGCCGCTCAATTTCGCCATCGCACGTCGCGACAAAACTTGCGATACCATCTATACCACCTGGATGATTGGCGGTCCACCACTGTGCGATTTAGAAGATGTCTTCTTCCTCGCCCAACTTCCTTGTGGAATCGATTACCACCAGCGATTTTTCCGGACCGATACGACTTAGGGACCTTCAAGAAAAGAGCCTACTCCTTTTTAAAAGGCCGGCAACGCATCTGCAATTCCCCTGGTGTTGCGGTTGTTCATGGGCGGCGGTAGTCACTTACCATCAAGTGAGCCGCATGCTCGTTTGCCCCCTCTCCTATAAAAAAAATTATTTAATAATACAAGGTTTAGCGTACCAATTCATATCTCAGCGTGAGAAACTTTTTTCAAGATTGCAACCTTTTTCACCCCGACGCGCACTACCGTACTACAACCAACAAAATAAAAAGTTTTTCACTGACTTTGATACAAGCAGTTCTTCGAGTGCATCGTTATATATTTGTAGTACATTTTTCTTTTTCACGGCACAGAAAGTTTTTAGATATTCCGATAGCTTTTGTAATGGTTTTCTTAAAAATTTACTCTGTGTATTCTTCTTTGGTTCTAGTGTTGTTAATGTTAGTTTAAGTTTTTTTAAGAATAAGAGTGATAAATGAGCACACAGTCCACCCGATGGTAAGTGGACGCAGTGGCCCATAGGCATTACATTTACAAAGACATTAAAAGAATTAAAAAAAAATTGTTTCTTAGCAAAATGTAATTCTATATTTTTCTCTTAAATATTTGTAATTCTATGAAAAGGACGTGCTTACTATTAAAATATATATTCTCAGTTCTTATTTTTTGAAACCAAACGTTAAACAATTATTGCCCCCGTTTTCTCCCTGAATACTAAAATAGAATGCCTCGTTTCCAGTAAAAAGAGTTCTGTTCTCTATGCTCACCATACTAATAACAGCAGCATCATTTAGCTTCTATTTCACGCTGGTATCAGTAGAGCAGCTGGTATTCAGTGAGAGCGTGGTCTTTCCACAGTACAGCCACATCCGCGCTACAACCATAATATAGCTGCAGCATATCTCTATCTTGTACCAACTTATTTTGTTAAGTTTTATTACTAATAAATCTTATAATGTGGTTAATCACTTTAATAATAAAAAACAGCATAATAATCCTATCTTGTGCTGTAGATTGTAAATAGGATATCGCCTTTAATGAACGGTGATAAAAATTATCAAAATAAATGGAATCGTTCTTGGCACATACTCGTATAATGGTCCTCCAGACTGAATTTCGGTCACGGCAGCTAGACATATTGTACAGAATATTACTTAACACGTTATTATGTCTTCAATTAAATATTTTATATACTTAACCCATTCATCGTTCAATGAGCCATATAGGGTACATTTCTATTGTCTTACTATTGTGTCTGAAATCCGGAAAGTGTGTTAACAAACAAGCACGCCAAAAGACTGAGATAGATTAGCTTACACCAGTGAAAAGGTCACAAGTTCTCTTCACTCAATTAAAAAATCATTTAAAAAAATAAATTTTGCAAATTGTTTCGTAACATAACATACAAAATTATTTTCATACTGGCATTCAATAGCTCTCGATTTTCCAGTAAGCAGACTGTAAGTAGTTAAACAATAATGTAGTCTATCAAGTTTTAAAACTATTAACCGAATTTAATTAATATTTTATAAAGTTCTACTCAAATTTAATTTTCTTCGCAATCCGATAAATCTCACGACTAGATTTATGTTTTGTTTTCCAATTTATTCAAGAAAAGTTTTTTTTTCTAACACCCCTGAGTACAAAGATGGATTCCTTCGTTACTCGTTTTTTTTTTAGATTTTGAGTGACAAACGATCACACAGTTCACCTGATGGTAAGTCAGTGCTATGGCCTATTGACGTCTACATCTTAGATAAAACGTCAAAATGCAGATGCATTGTAATACCTGAGTATAAGATGGAATGCCTCCTTACAAGTAAAATAGTCTCCGGTTCTCTAAACACATCATACGAAACATATCAACAATAAATTTTTAATTTAAAAAAAAACTTTTAATAGAAAAGCTATCAAAAATACTAGAAATAATATTACCCATTTTTTAAATTTTAAATAATAACATAAGCACACGCTACGCTGCAAGAATATAAGATGTATTTTTAAGAAATTAGATCTTGCTCTTAGATTTTACAATGGAAACATACAGTGTAAGATATCTTCACCACTCGTAGCAAAATACGGTCGAGAAATTCAATACTGAGATAAAAGAGAGAATAACATATTTTTACTTTTAGCCGTAAAGGTGTCTCACACCCACATTATTTTAAGATTAACTTTATTTCACATTTTTGTAATGTAAAAAACTGAGTCACTGACTACTTTCTGAAAACCATATGTATGATCACAGTATCGATTACAAGTCTTTTGTCCATATTATGTTTCGTACATTCACTGGGATAAATAATTAGTCTATCTGTTAACGTTAGAATGCGGAATGCGTTAATGTGCACATTAACTAGATAATCATCAGATTATCGGGTGCGATCCGTTAATGCGCGAAATTTTACTTAAAGTAGCAAATATCTGCACTTTACCTAGTTAACGTTAAGTAACGGATGCTACATTTTGAATAAAATTATTTTTACGGATTTTATCGCGATTAATTTACTTTTTTTTAATTCCCGATTTTTCACGACAGGGACTGAACTGTTTGACGTCCCGATGTCACATCCAGCCAGGCTACCTTCAGTTTTTGAATATTAATTTTTGGTTCGATCTATGCAGAAGGAGCTTAGAGTACATATCTACAAGCAAGTAGATGATGTGGCGATGGGCTCACCTGTATCTCCCATAGTCGCCGACATATATATAATAACATTGGATGCATTGTTATTATTTACATAAACAAATAATCATTTTATGCAAATTCACAAAATCATATAAGAAAATAAGATTTTTCCTAAGACGTGGCACAGCTACACTGCAGCTACATTATGCTTGTAGCATGAATGGGTCGGCTCGACCGGGGAAGGACCACACTCTCTCCGAAAACCATCGTAAAATAGAAGCTTAATGCTGCTGTTTCATATGGTGAGTGTAGACAACCAGATCTTTTTTACTGTAAACGAGGCATTCCATATTAGTCCTCAGGAGTGCATGCATCAGCATATTGATTTTTAATTTGGGATAAATTTAGTTATGTCTATGGGCTATGCTGTAGCTATATCTTTACTTACAGCATAGCTCAAAAACTGTTAACACACACTTAATTTTATACGTGGTAGAGCCACGCTGCAGCTATATTATAGTTGTAGCACGACAAAAACAAGTTAGGTTTTCTTTGCATATTGTAACAATGTAGGTTTCAGACGTTTGAAATGAAGGACATATTTCACATAAGACGGTCCAAGGTATAATGATAGAAAAGAGGGAAAACAACGATCACACATACAGTTCACACGCGGAGAGGGGATTGCCGCGTAAACTAAATTTTACACGTCCGTGGGAGCGAGTTCACCTTTACACACCCGTGGGACCATTTTCTTGTTTACATTTTTTTGATCACATTACAATATTCTATTCGATGTATCAAACAACATATTTATTGGTTGACTGTACATTGTATATTAAATGATTATGACTAAATACTTTCATATATGTATTACTAATTAATAACTGGTTATTTTAAGAAAACTAATCTACTGTACTAAATTCATTGTATACAATTCATATACCGCTCCGATGCGTATGTCTTGTATTTTAATATTTTCTTTTCCTTTTTTACTAAATTACGGCATAGTCTTTAATAGCGATATTCGATCCATAGCATAGCCTAGATTATTTATTAGCACCATAAAATCTATATCTATACAAATAAATATAATTGAAGTGTCTGTTTTAAATGTTAAAATAACTGATTTTTACTATATGCATATGAAAGTATATACGACACTAATTACAAAAGAACAATTAAAAAAAAATCTGTATATATATTTGTTACGGCTAATCTCCGTAACGGCTGAACCGATTTCACTGGCATATAGCTGATGTTGTAAGGAGTAACTTAGGATATACTTTTATTTTAGAAAAAGAATTAGGGTTCCGCGAAAAAAATCGAAACCCATTAAATCGTAGTAAATTCCACTCGGGCGAAGTCGCGGGGAACAGCTAGTATATCCATATAAATGCTGACATTCGTTCACATTTCATTCGATTCAATTCCCAGCTTTGGTAAGTGACTTTTTAAAATTTTATGAATGCAGATTCATAAAATTTTAAAAAAGCTCACTGTTACAATAAATATAAATTTTCCTTTAAATAAAACCGGTATCTGTAATATTCACAATACTTTCCTTCTAAATCCTGTTCAGTCAGTACACTCATTAGAAATTAAGATGAGTTATCTCATAGTCATCTCAATATCTCCCAAAATATGAATGGTAATTCAACAAAAGAAATCATTAGCCTCATTTAAAGTTAAAGAAGAAAAAGAGCAACCATTACTGGAACAATATGGAATTGAATAGAACAAATTTTTTTCAACATAAGCAATACCTACTAAAAGCTAATTTTACTTTTACAATTGGTTCGGTAAAATCCGAGTCGTGGAAAGAACCAACAAGAAATCCAGCGAGGCTTTAACAAACAAGAGTCTTCCGTGGTGTCTTAATCCGTGTTGGCGGATATTATATGTCCTCATGTTACAAGTTCCCTCATTATGTATATGAGAACGTGTTTTAAATTATGAGTAAATATATTATGAGTTCTGCAATTCAAAACTCTTCATTATAGTATATGCATCTATAAATTTACAAACTAATTTATGAATTAGTAACTGCGTCTGTCGAGGCCGCATTTCCAAACAATATCGCAACATTTAACATACACCTATTGCAATTGTTTATTTATAAGTAAAGTTTATATTTTAATATCTTCACATAATATTTTTTACAACTAAAAGAATGATAAGTCCTATAAATATTGACAACAAACATTGATTACAAACTTTTACGCGAAGGACAACTTAACCTTTATTTTTCGCACTGCCATATGTTACTCTACGGTCTACGGTTACGGTCTTTCGTTATCTACATACCAAATTTCATGAAAATATCGTTAAGTAGTTTATCGTGAACACACAACTTTACTATAGATTTATCATAAGCATAGATAGATTATATTCACCATCAATAACGCAGCAATAAAGAACATAAATTAATAAAAACTCTAGAAAAGTTTCTCGCGAGGGAATTCCACGAAACACATTTAGTTGAAGCCCCTGTGAATCTGTTAACGGCGCGCTAATGGAAATTTCATCATTTTTCCTACGCCATCATACGCAACGGGACTTTAATGGCCCTGAATTGATTTATTTGCGAGAATATTGTAATTTTGGTACGCGCAAATAGTAAAAGTAGTAAGAATAACAAACATTCTGCATCTGCTCTTATTCATCATCAATCAATCCGTAACATCCGCGGCTGAATATAGCCTCTCTCATTGTAGAATGGCTAATACCGTTTCCTTGATGTGGCGTCGTAAGGAACTCTATCCTTAAATTTTGTCTATGATGTTGTAAGATGTGACTGTGGGAAATACCAAAAAAATCTAATATCTTCCGATAGATATAGTTATACCACCTAGTTTACGCCAGGCGTAAAATACGCATACTGACGACTGGTAGTAGCATCAATCCGCTAGCCAAGCATGGCATTAAAGATTTTCCTTACTTGTCCCTACCTACAACGGTATTACAGTTACTCTTCTAAACTTTCAAATGCTTTATTTGAATTTTACCGTGTGGTGTCGCCGTATAATGCATCACCCTATTCCAAGAAAAAATTGTGTACTATTCTGTCCTATAATGTCGTATACTAAATTCGAGAAATGAAAATAAAATTTCGATTGGAGGCGGCCCTTCTTGTTTCCTCGAAGAGGAGGGTCATAGGTCCGCTATAGCGATCATCTTATCGTTAAACTGCCCTTATAGAAAATATGCCCTAGAACGGAAAAAAAATTATGGCCAGTAATTTTACGAGGTGATTGAATGAATTGGAGTGAAAAGAAGAAATTATTATTGTTATAATTTGATTAAAAACAACTTTGAATGTACAATACAATATAGAAAGAAAGTACAGTAAAAAAAATTAACGTGATGTTCGTCGTTAATAGAAATTATAAACATAATGTTTGTCTTCGCAGACTTAAAAAAGGTTGACTTCAATTCGACTTTATTTATTGTGACTTTATATTTTGCTAACTTTGAAACCGACTTGAATAATTCTTTTTTTAATATCTATTTTAAGGGTCTTTACACTTTATTTAATTTTTGGAATATATTTGGGAGAAGGAAAAATAGGAGAAGAACTTTACAATGTAGCTTTTTAAAAGATATTTAAATTAGTACTTTGAGCTTTTGATACTGCTTGGTCCACTTAAAAGGGTTAAATAATTTAACTTTAAAAAAGTAAGAACAGACTTCAAAAACTTACAAAAATCCTATATAATTTAATAGCTTCTGGAGTTGGTACTAAGACAAAGGGAATATCGAAAATTAAAGCATTATTAAAGCTTCAGAAGTTATTTAACTTTATGGAAGGTATTTTAACCTTGAAAGATTTTTTTTACTTTTTTTATTACACTAATTTTCATGACATAAAAATAAACAATATTTATTATCATTAATGTCTTTCTTTATGTTAAATGTTATCAACTAAATGTCTCATTCGAACAAAGCGTTACGAATGATACATACGATTAATGCGGATTCCGCAGTCATAGGGTATTAAATCACACGTAACAATGGATTATTTCAAACAGTCATATACTCGTATGAAAAACGGTTCCGATTTAAGTGGCACTCCCTGAAGGTAATAAAATATGGAAATTGTTCCAGCATTTACAATCGGAACAAAAGTGGAGGGCATGATTTTTACGTGAATTTAATTGTGGTATAAATCTACCTGACTGAGATTTTTTTCATATTTACAGTACCTAAGTATAGGGACCGTTTGTAATATTAAACCATTATCTTTTGTTTGTGGTCCATTACAATGGTTCTCATTAAAGTTAAATAATAAGAAAACGAGAGACGTCCATCCATTGCAATGAAATTAAAATTTATAATATATCTAAAAAAGAAACTACATAGTAAAATACGTATAAATACAAAGAATTATCTAGTGTAATATATTAAATTAATTTTTGTTTGTTCGCATTTTTTGCTCTACCGTACCGTTCATCATATCGCGCTGAAACCTTGTGAACTTTTTACTTGCACTGCGCGAAGCTTATAGGCGTAGTACAATTTTCGGTAGGTGGCACGTGTATCGTACTGACAAATTTATTTAAATGTTATATAACATTCGACTTTAGTGACTATATATAAGTATATTATCATTCCCAATAAAATCATATAAGTCTTCCAATTTTAAAACAATATTTCCACAATCAGTTCTTCTGCGGCAGCAAGGCGCCGGGTTACCAGCTAGTTATTTATAAAAACTATAGAAGAGCCTCTCTATAGAAGAGCTCTGCATTGTTATGTCAAAGGTAAATAAATGGTAGCAGTAAGTAACAATTTAATAATAACAAGATTAGATATTTGTTTGGCAGATTGTAGACATGCCACATATTAACGGTAAATACAATTGTATTTTTTAACAAGAAAGATAGAACACAAAACGTGTTCACGAACCCACTAGAATTTCATTTTTATTCTTGTGATAATTTAATAACCTATAATGTTCGTATCATGCGAAATGTAAGTATTAATTATCTAATAAAATTAAATACATCACAGCTTGTTACGAGTATTATACTGAATATTCAACCCTTCAAACTTGAACATTAAAGTGCATGCTGTTGGCGGCAGAATGTAACAAGAGAGTAAGTGATTCACGCTCAGGTGAATGCCTAGGCACAAATGGAGTCTTATTATTAAAATATATTTTTTTTTAGTTTGTACAATTACAATTACAATTCAATTACGAATAGACTAAGTGAAATATCTGATACTGATAAAGATCTGGCCGATTCTGAACAAAACTTGCCACTTCCTAATATTCACAGAAGTTGTCAACTTTACAACACTTATCTTGGATTTGAAAATCTAACAATGTATGAATTTGCACAAATTTTGGCTGCGGCTGTGACTTCTCAGAATTTTAGGCTAGTTAGTTTAAATTAAGCAGCTAAATTGTAAAAGTTTTACGAAAACAAGAAAAATATTAAAAAATACTTTCTTTATGTATTATTTACATTACAAAGCAGAGCGAATACAAAATATCCACTGCATCCTATATTATTTCACTCCGCGCTCGAATAAAATACAGAATAACAATTTTTATCAAAGAAAGTACACAACTTTAGCACTGTCATCCCACAGACTCTGTAGCGTTGTGAGCATCGGACTGAAAAACGAGCCGGGCATCTGTTTAAGAAGAGTATCTAATGCGAGAACAATGTTTAGCTTTCATATAATTTTCGTAGAGAACAGTTCAAGGATTTTAATAAATTTAAAGGAAACATTATTCCCGAGCAAAAGAAGGTCTCTCGGAATAATCTCCTTTGGGTTCGAGTCTAGCCAATGATCAATATTTATGTAGCAAAAAAAATATTATTTATAAGAAATTTAGTTAAAATGTTGCGAACCTAAAATAGGTCCAAAATTTTTTTCTTTTTAAAAAAAAATTAAGTGAGAAATAAACTTAGAGTCCGTTGGGTAGTAAATGGCTACTGGACATGAACACGTGCAGCAAAGAATACTACAGATTCGTTGTCACGTCTGAGGACTAAGATGGAATGCCTCACAGTGTGTAAATTATACTGACTCTGCTACTTGGTGGCAAAAATAAGTAACCTACCCAAACGGATTCATAGGGAGAACATTAGTCCTACCATCTATTGAATTCATTAATACATCACCTTATTTCGTCCCGTGGTCGTCTGACCAAAATTGTAATATTAATTTTTTCTCATTATTCATGAATCATGAAACACTTTTTTGATTATTTTGTCCCTCCTTTAATTCGAACTTGATATTCCTAATATCTAAGAAGATGCAGAAAGGAAATCCTTCTATTTAGTAATTGCAAAATAATTTTAGGTCCAGCAATATTTGAGATATGATTTACATCTCATATATTGCTGGATATCAACATACATCATTATTCATTGCATATTTTACATGGCTACTTAAATATGTATTTTTTAAAAGACACCAATTGGCATGATTCTTACCGAAAAAATTGAACCTTGTAAAATATCAAAAACACAAAACACAAGAAAAGTCTAGGTAAGCCTCAATTTTATCGAACATTTATATTGTGTCTTTACCTATGAAATTATGAATTCTATGAAAATTAGAAGTATCTCAGCGCAAGGTCTGGTGAGTACGGCGGGTGACGGAGAGCTTCCAACGCCAGCTCTTGTAACTTTGACCAAAGCTGGTAGTAGACGTGCGAGCTTCTTCCTCATTGATGCTCATTCCGTTTGGTATGAAACTTTGATGAATCACACCAGTGCTAGACCACCAAACATTGACCATCAATTTTCTAGGAGTAAGTTTTCGTTTAGGGCATTGTTTAAGTGCTGAACCATAATCCAAACAACTTGCTGAGCGCTTGTGATTGTCAAATTGAATCCATTTTGTCGCAGGTGACAATGCGACAAAAATGTTGTTTATTTTTTTATTCGCCTTTAATTCGTCCCTGTCGCCAAAATTTTCAGACCAAAAACAGGTGATGCGTTCGTTTGTAATATTCGCTCCTTAAACGTCGTTGATGTTGCATGCGGCTTGTGTTGCGTTGCTGTCACGATGGTACTCATATTCCATAATTACTCGAATTTTAAACGTGTTAAAAAATATTGTACAAATTATAAAAGGTAATCCATGCAAATTAAAATTTTCCATCATATTAATTAAGTGGGGTCCTATTTTGTCTAGTTTTCCTTTTCGATTTCTTTGACCTTTGTCTGTGCGATAATCCTAATAGGTATCCTTTTTTGTTTTAATTCCCAGAACGATATTCGTATTTTCTCTTGAAACATTAGTTAAGAACTATATTTTAAAAGCTTTAAATATATTAATCATATTATTGGTGTAAATGTATACATTTACAAATAACTTCTTTAGTTTTTAGTCCTTTTTTATACAACACGGATGACAAACGAGCACACAGTCCATCTGATGATAAATGGTTGCTGTGTCCAATATACATCTACATCTATTCTCAATAAATAATCAAAATATAGATTCGTTCTCACCCCTGAGGACTAAGGTTTAATGCCACGTTTCCAGTTAAAGGGGTCTCCGGTTCTCTACACTCACTAAACGAATTACAGCAGCATTAAGCTGCTCTTTTACGCTAGTATTCTGTGAGAGCGCGGTCCTTCACCAGTTGAGCTAACCCATTCGTGCTACAACTATAATATATATTATAATAACTATACTATAATACAAATATAATATAATATTCATACATGCAGCATGGCTCTACCTCGTAATTTTTTTTATTTCATCCCTAGGGCTACTGTCTTCTTGTGACTACCCACCATAAGTCCGATGCCGGTAAATTCTAAAAATTTGACAGGTAGGTTAACGTTATTTTTCCTCAAAACATCAAATATTTAACTCCTATAAGAATTTACTTGCAACTTTTTCAAATGAATCTTCTTATTACAAACCTTTGCGCAGAGCTGCAACCGTAATGAAATATTCATGATGTTGATAACGAGCAATGAGTAGGGTAAGGCTGAATTTATAATTCTTTTGCCACTAAGACGAATGCAATTATGTTCTGATTTGGATCTGTATAAAATTAGCCAATATGACGTTAAGATGTTAATAATGATGATTATGTTTTTTTTTATAACATAGCGGTGAGCAAACAGGAAGAAAACTAGATTGTAGTAAGTAGTAGTTGCTGTGGCGCATAGACATCTACATCTATCCTTGATTAAGAATCGAAAAGCAGATGTGTTGACACACCTCTTAGGACTAAAAAAGAATTCTTCGATTCCAGTAAAAAGGGTATACGAAATACAGCGACAGTAAGCTTTTATTCCACAAACAACAAATATTTTGTGATACTGTGTTCCTTGTCCGGTCGAACCAACACATTCGTGCTACAACCATAATATAGCTTCAGCATGACTCTACTACATATAAATAAAAATCTAGCAGCAGCAGCAACACCTATCGTCAATCCGCCTGACAATCGTGATTATTAAACCAAATCTTCCTCACAACGAAAGGTAACCATGCCCACATATAGGTTTTAACAGGCCAATGAAGAGGAAGATCTTCTCTCCCTACGATCGACATAATTATGTTAGTTAAGTAGACTGTGCTGTGAATAAGCAGTCCACATAAATACGATTGGGCTTATTCTCCCCATCCCCTTCATTACCCGTAGCCAATGATTTGATAAGATCGAAGGTAAACTAGAAGGATACAATGTTAGAACCACGACGTCGTTTACAAATAAACAAGACCAAAAACTTGTAATTTGGATTTTTGGAGGCTGAATAGTATTCCTACATAATCGTCGGGAAGTAAATTCTTCTTTGTTAATTGGTGTTAGCACGTGTAACTTTTGTCACATACCACCAACATTAACTATCATCTCATTTGTTATTCTTATGCTTTAGAAGTCGCTTGACTGTCTACCACCAATTATCTACAAAGAAGTAAGCCCAAGCATGGCAATTATGACTATGCAATGAAAGAGTCGTTGTAGCTATGCAGCTTAGGTAGCTAGTCTCAATATAAAAAATAATAAGCAGTTACCCTAAAATTGATAGTAGGCAAACAAACCGAGTTCATTCCGCCGGCACCAATTAAATTTTTGATTGCAATTTTAAGTGCTCATCTGCAACTAAGAATATGGATTTAGATACATATGTGTGCGTGAGTGCGTGTTCTTACATCACTCGAAATGTATGTAGTGGTTTTGTCTCTCTTTACTTGTTGGTCTGAAGTTATAACTGAAAAACATTAGATCATGTTAATACTTTTAAGGCCATTATTATTATTATTATTACGTAACAGGCCAGCAGTTGCAACAACTGATAAAAACCCGTATCATCATGTTCATGTTTATCTAATCTGTTCTTGAATTGGTTAATAGATTGTGCAGATATCACTTCTGATGACAGCTTATTCCATGCTTCGACCACCCTTTGGCTAAAAAAGTGCTTGTGCGGGTTATGGTATATTATTCGACATGGCTTTGGTTAATTTGAAGTTATGTCCCCTTAGATTTTTTGAGTATTGGAATAAATATTTGTCAAAATTTTCTAGATCGTAGTGTCCACGTATAATTTTATAAGTTTCGATCATGTCTCCTCGTTCGCTGCAATCTTTCAGAGTCGTTACTTTAAGTTTATTTAGCCTTTCCTCATATGGTATGTTTTTCAATGCTCTAGGAACCTTTATAAATCTGCGTTCAACCTTCTCCAGTAACTCAATATCTTTTTTGAAATAGGGGCTCCTGATTTGGAATGCATATTCCAAATTTAGTCGAATGTATGTCTTATGTATTTTTAGCATGTATGTCTTATGTATCATTTCTGGTGTTAGATGCCCGAAAGCTTTTCTAATAAGGTAAATAAAACTATTTGCTTTTTTAGTTATCACTGTAATGTGATGTTCCCATTTTAGATCGTTAGTTATTGTTACGGCCTACGGCTGCTCCCTTAAAGGGTCAAATCCTCTGGGGCCCATGAGCAGAAGACTACACAAGCAGACGTAAGTCGGGCCTCAATATGGCCACGTGGAATATCTCTAATTACACTAAACTATATGGGGGAGCGTTCTATACTACGAGTCGACCGGGAGTATATTAGACGGAGCTTACTTACCTATATCCAAGGCGACTGGTCCCTCCGGAGTCGGTCAGGTCGCATGTGGTTGTGTAGTGCAAGGGAAATAAGGTGATGTGATGTGTATCTGGGTGTGACTGATGGTGATTGACCCTAGACCTTGGCCGTCGGCAGCAGCCCGGGCGTCGACACCGCTCCAAATTGAGGGAACCTTGAAATTAGCGTTTGGCGCGAACAGTTATATCTAAATCTTTCTGTACTTTAACTTCTTCCTGAGCTATATATTCTATTTTATATATGAAACGAGGGTTTCGGTTTCCTATATGGAGGACTGTGCATTTAATTTAATAAGCCACTTTTTTGACCAAACTGATATTTTATTTAGATCCGCTTAATCATTAACAGTGACATAATTTGAAACGTTCTTTCTGTTTTCAAAACTGGCATGCCGGTTTTGTGTACTTTAATTGAATTACCAATCGATCATCTATGCGTTGTTGCACGAATGGGTTGACTCCTCTGGGGAAGAACCACGCTTTCACAGAACAGCAGCGCAAAATATCAGCTTAATGCTGCTGTGTTTCGTATGGTAAGAGTAGAGAACCGGATACTCTTTTTACTGGAAATGCGGCATTCCATCTTATTCCTCAGGGGACAAGGACAACACATCTGCAATTTGATTCTTAACCTAGGATACATCTATCCAAGATGTCTATGGGCCACAGTATCCGCTTACCATCAGGTGGGCTTTGTGTTTGTTTGTCACCCTTAAACTGTAAAAAATATAAATTTTTCGCCATTTGATAAATTATTTTTATCTTGAAAATTTTAAATTTTTAAGAGAAAAAGTTAAAGATATATCTTTTTAAAGCTTCCTAATTTTGTACTTCTTGTGGTAAGTAAGTTTTAAATTACATATGAATACGCCTAAACACACTGGTTAAATATGACAGTGATGTACGACAATAAAACAAGTGCCGAAAGGGATCCAAGTCACCTTAACATTGTAATCTGAACTACAACTATTTGCAAAGTTGCGTTAAAATTGGTTAACAGGAAGTGGGTGAAAATAACTAAAACGAAAGTTCAATATGAAATCTCGTCATTCCCTTTAAGGGTTAAGATATTTTTTTTTCAAATTTAAATGATACCTTTGAGGTTAAATGCTATTCAACAAAAGTATCATTAAAATCGGTTCACAATCGACCAAGATATCGCTTAACAAAAAAAAACAGACCAATCGAGAACCGCAAAGTCGAAACGAAAAAGTTTCTTTGAGGAAGTCGTTAATTTGACCCCAAAAAAATGAAATCCTTTTATCCTATTATACTTTCATCCATATATTTTTTTTAATATTCGGCTTTAAAGTTAACGTTAAACGTTAATAAGCACATATTTCGTCTTTGAATATATTATAAATCGTTGCTAAATAATAACATTATAATACAAAATTTATGAATGATCTTTTTTATTAGGTTATAACATAATTATTATAATATGAGTTTTCCATTTTAACGAAGTTATTGTCATTATATACTATTTGATATTGCGTAGTTGCAGCTCCTTTATATTAATTAGACTGCAACAACTTTTGTGACACCCAAAGGATGAGATACGGTGACAGATTCCCTTGCGCTGCTACTTCTTAGAGAAATAATAAACGGTCTATTCCATTTCTGTAAGTCCTCAACCTCAACCTCATTTCACATTGGCGATAGGATGCAGCATCACCAAATATCAGCACTGCGTTTGAAAATCCAAATTGCAAGCCCGACTGTTTAAGTGCAAAAAGCAATGTACAAAATGTAATTTTTTGCTTTATTAGGAAATCCTATACGAGTTAGCGATGCGACGATCGCGTGCTCGCGCGATCTCATAAATTGGGTGTCCTAAGAGAACGCGAATACGCAATCATCGTGCGAATTAACGATGGGAGCGACCGCGAGTTCCGCTTCTCTTAGCGCCAACGCCACGTGCAAACTGCGAAGCAAAACGGACGTCAGAAACGCCCAGTTTTTACTTTCTATTAATATTAAGAGGACCTATTCTGCTGGTCTTGACAGCAATGAAGAAAACGTAAATGGGTCGCAATGTGCTTTGCTGGAAATTAGACCGATACGTGGTGAATTTCACAATCAATACAGGTCGGGTCCCTGCCCTTCATCCCGCTGACCAACGACACGATGCGATTATCGCGCGAATGTTAATTAGGACACCTATTCGACAGCAACATTTTTATAGGATAGGGTGACAAACGAGCACACAGCCCACCTGATGGTAAATGGTTGCTGTGACCCATAGACATCCACATCTATCCTCAAAAAGAATCAAAATGCAGATGCGTTGTCACCTGTAAGGACTTATATGGAATGCCCCGTTTCCAATAACAAGGGTCTCCGGATCTTTACACTCACCATACGAAACACAGCAGTGTTAAGCAGCTATTTTACGCTGGTATTCTGTGAGAGAGTAGTCCTTCCCCGGTCGAGCCGACCCATTCGTGCCACAGCTATACTAATATAGCTGCAGCATGGCAGCAGCGCGCGTTCGTACGAACTAAGTTCGGGCGAATAGATTTTCAAACAATTAAGTCTCGCGACCCTTTCGCAATCGCGTGTTCTTACGATCAAAATTCGCGCGAACTTGCGATGATCGCGCATTGGCGTTGTATTAGCACGACGCCTTAGACCATATATGGGCAACAACCGGCCCGCTGTAAGATATGATCCAGCCCGCGAGACATTTTGAAAAAACCCAATTAAAAAAATATTACATTAGGTACTTATACTCACGGCAGTGATAGTGAGGCGGCAAACATGAAATCATCAAAGGATTTGATGTTTACCGCCTCTCACTTTGATAATCGCCGCCACTGGGCTTGTTCAATCAAATTCTTTGAGGTTTGCCCCCTCACGAGCGACACGTCAAAAGATTGATTGCTTCTCAATTATTCTAAACTAGTTTATTCCAGATTATTCCTTCATTTTGCCTATATAAGCAGGTGGATGGGCCGGACGTTAGTTCAGTTCTATTTGAGCTACCGAGGTGATTACTTGGACAAGCGATATCCTAGCGAACTTCTCGAGCCGTCAACTTGCTTTGTGACTTTATGTGCCTCTTGAGTGGTTACTAACTATAGTTTGTTATTAAGTTTATTGAACGAAAAGTAAACAAAAATGATGTCTGGTGGAAAAAAATTAAAAGTAGATACAGAGGGTGGCCAGTTTCAAGAAAAATGGACTGAAGAATTCTTTTTTATCTTGCACAATGGTAAGCCTATTTGTTTGCTGTGTAATGAATCCATTTCAGTAATGAAAGAATTCAATATAAAGAGGCATTACTCAACTAAGCATGCTACGCTGCACTCACTGACAGGACAATTAAGAACAGAAAAATCCAGAAGCTTACATAAACAAAGAACACAACTTGATATTGTTGTGAAAGCTAGTTTTATACTTAGCCCAAAATTGGCAAAGGCATTAAAACCATTTGCCGAAGGAGAATTTATCAAGAAGTGTATGTTAGAAGTTTGCGGTATTTTGTGTCCTGAAAAGAAAAATGAATTTGAAAAAATTATCATATAACTATCTGTTTTCCTTTTTTTATTAAAATCACTTCGTTATTTATGTAAGTTGTGGTTACCTGTAAGAAGATGAACACATAGTATGTAGTCGCATTTTTGAGTTATATTTTTGTTAGTATTGTGTATCGTCTGTTGGTGATCCAAATAAAGAGAGAAAAAAAACAAATGACTGGCCGTATGGCTAGTTTTGAATCATTTTCCATAGCATTAGACGAGAGCACCGATTTGTCTGACACAGCTCAACTGGCTATATTTATTCGAGGTTTTGATAAGGAGTTCACTGTTACTTTACTTGTTGCTTGCTTTATAGCCGCTAAAAGGAACCACTACAGGAGAGGATATTTTTATTGAAGTTCAAAAGGTATTCACAAGTTTTGGCTTGTCATGGTCAAAATTAATTGGAGTATGCATTGATGGTGCACCTTCTATAGTCGGCTTACTAGTCGGAAAAAGCAACTTGTGGGAGTCACAGATGCTGTCTGGTAACAGTTACCATTTTAACACGCTCTCTGCGTATGAAAATATTGCTTATGCTCAATATGCTGAAGAACTCTAGTTACTGTTGGAACAATTTTCGAACAGATTTAGCGACTTCAAAAACATGAAAGACTGTTTCAGTTTATTATACAAAATATAATGTACAAAATGCTCCAATACACTTACAAATGGAGTTGATCGAGATTCAAGAAAACTCACTTATAAAATCCAAATTAGAAAACGTAGCGTTGTGCGATTTCTACAAAAAATACCTAGAAAAAGACAATTTTCCGCAGCTTAGAAGATTGATGTGTGCGTTTGGCAGTAGTTATAAATGCGAACAGTTCTTTTCATTAATTAAAGTTAATAAATCAACACATCGTACAAGACTGACTGACAATAATTTGGAAAATTTTTTACGTCTTTGTATCAGTGGAATTAATCCAAATATCCTAAAAACCTCAAAATTCCTAAAAAAACATCGTGACCAACAACAGTACATTAAAATTTAATGTATATAATACTTAAATATAAATGTATATACTCAAATATAAATAATACTCAAATAAAAATAAAAATGATATAGCAATAGTTTTAAGAAAATATCTTTTTTGGATTTAAAGTAAGAAAAGCCTGCAGAAAATTTGAAAATGGCCCAAATACCTATAAAAATTCTCGTTAGACTTGAGTAAAAAATAACGAAATATCGATACTTTATAATATACACGATATATCGACATTTATTGTAGAGTATCGAATTCGTGTCAATATCGATATATTTTAAAAAAGCAAACTACAAAAGCATTCATGTGCCGTTGTCGTTTTTTTTTTTGTCGTCCAACTGTCAGTATTAAATTTTGGGCCTTACTCTAGTACATCATAGACAACATGACGATA
This sequence comes from Parnassius mnemosyne, assembly GCA_963668995.1. Classification (NCBI taxonomy): domain Eukaryota; kingdom Metazoa; phylum Arthropoda; class Insecta; order Lepidoptera; family Papilionidae; genus Parnassius; species Parnassius mnemosyne. The sequence continues at coordinate 10,535,984 of CAVLGL010000159.1, forward strand.
TATCGACATATCAATATATCTTACGCAATATATATCGATACCGTAAAAAATATCGGTAAGATATATATATCGATATATTTTTTTCACTTGCCCATCCATAATACTCGTGTCAGATATATTTTGAGTAGTATAGGTCTAAGAGATGGTGGAAGATCGACCTTCACCCATGTGATAACCAGATGAGACCCAATTTTTGTGTAATTTTATTTATTTATAAACACGACTATGATAGCTTGTCTTTTGAAGTGTTCATGGCTATTTTTTATTTAATTAATTTTAATATTTTTTTTTCATAAACTTCACTCTATTGATAACTGAATAAATTTATTTAAACACATAGTTTTTAACATGGAGAATATGCCTTGGTACGCTTGCCTACTTATTTTTGTTCAAGGCTACCTGGCAAGAAGGTATGGACAAGTAAGTCAATATAGGTAACTACACCGATATGTTAACCAATAAAAATTGGTATCAGAAGAAAGATAATTTAATTACGAAAATAATTGTATAGGCTTGCGTGCAAAAACCATTCATGGGATATTATTGCCATGCTTTAAAGTTTTAAAATCAAATGAATAAAATTATAAAATTCATAATCATTATTCAAAATCTGAAATCTTCTGAGGCTACATAACTACATTAAGATCTTCAAACTCTGATAATTCTTCTTCATTTACATTTTCCATCATTGGCATGCTGTCATATATTTGATCCCCAACAAATCCAATTGGTTTTAAATAATTATTTTCTAAAACCCAACCTCAGCTTTCAGGACGCAATTTTATACGTATATAGTTCACAACATTTCTTGCATTGTAGAAGACCAGCACGGTGGCATAATGTTAGAGTCGAAACTTTTAACTTTAAAAAGAAATCATTATCTATTTAAGCGGAGTAACTTTTTAGGAAAATGCGATACCTGGCATCGTTCACATTAGTGCAGTGCTTGATTCCATACATATTAGGAATAAAGACTTGAACAGCCTTTTTTAATTCATGTAATTCATGTGACGACGCAAACATTTTAGTACATCTCATTATCATCTATAACTCTCATCTCATCTCATACGTACGGAAATCTGGTAGGCTTCGCATAGTGTAGTCCCTAATTTTTTAGCTAAATCAGTGCAATTAATGCAATCGAGTTCTTTTGTATTTTTTTTATTCGCTGAACTTGCTAGCCAAACTTCCGATTGTTCAATTTTGTGTACGTTTCCAAATAAAATTATCAGGACATCGGTATCGGAAGATTTTATGCTTCGATCTCGGTGTTACTCTAGATGCGTGAAGAATGATCCTGGTATCCGCCTCTTCATGATCACAGATAAATTCAAATTTTTATCATTCGATTTTGCTGCGCTTGATAGTAGTAACAACAGTTTTAAATAGTTAAAAATATTTTTGTTTTATTAGCTGCTATATTGTGTTCTGTTCTATCAAAGAGTTCTGTCAAGACGCTCTAAGTACTTCCTCTCTCACACATATTTAATCGCTTCGATTTTAAAACTTTAAAGCATGGTACTAATATCCCATGAACGGCTTTTTACAGGCAAGCATATACGATTATTTTCGTAACTACATTATCTTTCTTCTGGTACCAATTTTTATTGGTTAACATATCGGTGTAGTTACCTATATTAAATTACCTGTCCATACCTTTTTGCCAGGTAGCCATGAAGTTAAAAAAGTCCAATGATATTTTTGACGTCACTGTCCGTTACACTGTGGTCAATTTAATATGTATTTGAATTACTTCTGGCAGATTTGATAGTGATTTACTTCTGGCCGACATCAAATAAATTAATTATTATGTATTTCAGATCATACCTTTCATTTATTTATCATCAGCCTAACCCAGCCATGGTCTCCTAAAATGCGCCACTTAACCCAATCTTCAACTACACGCGTCCAGCACTTTACCTTGCGCATTCTTCGCTAAATCTAGTCAGGGGGCGCCCGCCTAGAGGCGATCTCCACTCTATAGCACGTCTGCACCACCGGTTGTCACTTTTGAAACGCACGATCAGCCCATTGCCACTTTTTTTTTATAGGATAATGTGACAAACGAGCACACAGTCCACCTGATGGTAAGTGATTGCTGTGGCCCATAGACATCTACATTTATCCTCGTTTGCGAATCAAAATGTAGATGCGTTGTCACCCGTGAGGACTAGGATGGAATGCCTCATTTCCAGTAAAAAGGGCCTCCGGCCACCTGCACTCACCAAGCGAAACGCAGAGGTAAGCCTCTACTTCACGCTGGTATTCTGTGAGGTCGTGGTACCACCCCGGTTCGAGCCGGCCCATCCGTGCGACAGCAAAAGCTGCCGCCTGGCTCTACCACTGTTAAAAACACTTCGTATCTTAATAATATCATTCATCATAGTAAAAGTAGCAACCTGTTATAAACCCGCTGCGCGCTGTTAGCACCACCTCTCATATTTTAGAGCAGCAAGAAATAATAGAATTGAAGAATTATTACTTAATTTAAATTAAATTACAAGACTACTTATTAGGGCGGCATAATCGCATCAGCGACAAAGCCCTTTATCTATGAATTAAAAAAAGACTACTTATTGAAATTATGCTTTTAACACTGATTTCGAAAAACTACTACCTTTGTGTCAGCTAAATATCAATCACAGGAACAGCGTTAAAGGTGAGTGGCATCTGGTACTAATATCGCCTAGCAGCCTGTCATAGGAATTGCCCATTTGCGCCAAATTCCAGAAAGACTAGCCTATGTCCAGCAGTAGCAAATATCCAGCAGCGTTACTAGCCGATAAGCTAGAAGATGAATAAATTAAATTTAAATGTAGAATAATTATAAAGATGAAAGAAAAGCCGCATGCTCGTTTGTTACACCAAAAAAACAATGGAGAAAAATTCGAGAGCAGACTCTAATTTTATATGATATGTGGGGGATATGTAAGAATTGTGCGGTAATTTTAATATGAGCTTGATAATACAAAGTGCGGATTGTCTGTGAAATATCTTACGACATATGATAAGAAAGATATGCAAAACACTTAACATGGTCTCCTCTAAATTCCTTTTCTTGGCGTATCTGCGAAGTACTCCTTCAGAACAGCTTCAATAATTTGATAAATGTGCGATGATCCCTAAAATATGCAGTATAGTAAATATATTGCGATGCGTAAATATATAACCACTTCACTCGGCGTCTTACACGTAATTCTATAAAAAAGTTCAAAGAAATAACGTATTGTATTCAGTACCGAATAGCTCAAAAATTTTACCTTTTCTGCGACAAACTTCGATATAGGTCGGGTTCTAGGCAACTTATCTAACCGAAAATTTGGACACGTGACATGTTGGAGTGCGATTGGCTTATAAATTATGTTCACTGGTCGATACTACATACATGACGAGGTTGGGACAGTGGTCCTTGGGTAAAGATATTCGTACATAATTGATTACTTAGGTTAGTAGAGATACGTGTAGGTATCTATTTTTGCTACGCTCTACCAGTAAGTACCTCTCTTGAGAGTGCGCCACATTTTGATCGTTGTAGGGAGCGCGACATTTAATGAGAATGGTCTTCTTCTGAAAATATGTGTATTAAATATCAATGTAAATCTTATAATAAAACTAGCGACCCGCCCCAACTTCGCCTGGATGAGATCTATAAGACAATCAAAGACCTTCTGTTTTATTAATTTATTCGTTTTCTTTAAAAAAAACTTCAAGTATTTCGGTATTTTAAATCCTATCATTACAATTGGTTCAGCCACCCCGGCGATTAGCACTGACAGACAGACATACGGACGACAATGGTTGTTTATGTCTTATAACATATAAATAACCTCCTGTGCTTAATAGAAGCATGTTATTTTAATATTACAGACAGATGCTTAATTTAATTCATATGTGTATATATATCAAAAGTGTACCCTATTATCCTAAATTAAGATAAGTAAGCAAAAATACAGGATACCTTAGCAAAAATAAAACAAACGTATAAAGTTTTAAAAACGTTTAAAGCTAATTAACCCAAATTAACTAATAGCAATAGAGGTGGAGCAATTTCGGATTCTACTGGAGCATTCAAGGAGCAATTAATTGGCATACAGTTTAGTTTTAAAAAGAAGATATTTTATGTTTTATAGCAAAATTAAATTTTCGAAAATTACTTTTTTAATTAATTATAAATTAACTAATAGCAATAAAGGTGGAGCAATTTCGGATTCTACTGGAGCATTTAAGGAGCAATTAATTGGCATACAGTTTAATTTTAAAGAACAGATATTTTATGTTGTATAGCAAAATTAACGTTTCGATAATTTTTTTTAAATTAATTATAAATTAACTAATAGTAATAGAAGTGGAGAAATTTCGGCTTCTACCGGAGCATTTAAGGAGCAATTAATTGGCATACAGTTTAATTTTTAAGGGCAGATATTTTATTTTTTATAGCAAAATTAAAGTTTCGATAATTATTTTTTTTACATTTATTATAAATTAACTAATAGCAATAGAGGTGGAGAAATTTCGGCTTCTACCGGAGCATTTAAAGAGCAATTAATTGGCATACAGTTTAATTTTAAAAGGCAGATATTTTATCTTTTATAGCAAAATTAAAGTTTCGATAATTATTTTTTTTACATTAATTATAAATTAACTAATAGCAAAAGAGGTGGAGAAATTTTGGATTCTACCGGAGCACTTAAGGAGCAATTAATTGGCATACAGTTTAGTTTTAAAAAGAAGATATTTTATGTTTTATAGCAAAATTAAATTATCGATTTTTTTTTATTAATTTTAAATTAACTAATAGCAATAGAAGTGGAGAAATTTCGGCTTCTACCGGAGCATTTAAGGAGCAATTAATTGGCATACAGTTTAATTTTAAAGAACAGATATTTTATGTTGTATAGCAAAATTAACGTTTCGATAATTTTTTTAAATTAATTATAATTTAACTAATAGTAAAAGAGGTGGAGCAATTTCGGATACTACTGGAGCATTTAAGGAGCAATTAATTGGCATACAGTTTAATTTTAAAAAGTAGATATTTTATGTTTTATAGAAAAATTAAATTTTCGATTTTTTTTAATTAATTATAAATTAACTAATAGTAATAGAAGTGGAGAAATTTCGGCTTCTACCGGAGCATTTAAGGAGCAATTAATTGGCATACAGTTTAATTTTTAAAGGCAGATATTTTAATTTTTATAGCAAAATTAAAGTTTCGATAATTATTTTTTTACATTAATTATAAATTAACTAATAGCAATAGAGGTGGAGAAATTTCGGCTTCTACCGGAGCGTTTAAGGAGCAATTAATTGGCATATAGTTTAATTTTAAAAGGCAGATATTTTATCTTTTATAGCAAAATTAAAGTTTCGATAATTATTTTTTTTACATTAATTATAAATTAACTAATAGCAAAAGAGGTGGAGAAATTTCGGATCCTACCGGAGCATTTAAGGAGCAATTAATTGGCATACAGTTTAATTTTAAAAATTAGATATTTTATGTTTTATAGCAAAATTAAATTATCGATAATTTTCTAAATTAATTATAATTTAACTAATAGTAAAAGAGGTGGAGCAATTTCAGATTCTACTGGAGCATTTAAGGAGCAATTAATTGGCATACAGTTTAGTTTTAAAAAGTGGATATTTTATGTTTTATAGCAAAATTAAATTTTCTATTTTTTAAATAATTATAAATTAACTAATAGCAATAGAGGTGGAGCAATTTATATTCATCTATCATTACATCTAATACATATCTACATATTTATAAGACCTCAATCACAGTTAGAATATGCTGTATGTATTTGGAATCCTTTGTATATAACATAATCAGATAGTTTTGAAAAAGCGCAAAAGAAATTTCTGCGTGGTATGCACTGTAAATGCTGCCATAACTATCAACCATACCACCAGCTATTACAAAGATATAAACTCTTTGACTTAAGTCTAAGAAAATACAAATGCAAGCCATGTTTTTGTATGATATTTGCCATAATAGGTACGACTGCTTTGATATTGTCAATAATATTAACTATAGAGTGCCTCCTAGATCGTACATGCGAGCCTGTCATTCGAAACATCTATTTGCCACATGAACATCACGCACTAACGTAGGCATGCGTGCATCTATTCGTCGTATACTAAATTCTTACAACCGCAACTTCAGTCATATTGATATTTTTGTAAATAGTGTAAGCGTTTACAGAAACTAAGTAATTAAGGAAATGCATGACACTGTACACTACACACAACAGTGAAAAATGTACAGATGAATAAAACTCTCAACCTGTAAAAATAATGTGTTCATAATACTCGTGCTAAACGGTGTGGATCTCACAATTGTCAATAATGTATACTTATATTAACACTATTATAACTATTTGTTATTGTAATGTTGTTTGTTTTGAAAATTGAAAAAAAATCTACAGTCTTCAAATAGTAGGAGGTACTCAATTCGACTGTATGTTTTTTTTTATGTGTGAGTGTACTGATTTCGATTATTCTTTTTTATTTTGAAAGCTGGTGCTTCTCATGTGGTCCGATCCCGTGTGGTTGATTAAGGTGTGAGTAATAGTTTTTGAGTTATTCTAAATAATTTATATTGAAGTTGGTTGCACAAAATTTTTAATTTTACCACTTGTTTCATATTTGTTGATGAAAATTACAATTTTCACACCAATAATAAACATCAAATGCATTTATTATCTCCACATATTTTTGCAAATAATTTTTTTTTTACGTGGTAGAGCCACGCTGAAGCTATATTACTAGTATAGTTGTAGCACGAATGGGTCGGCTCGACCGGGGAAGGACCACGCTCTCACAGAATACCAGCGTCAAATAGCAATTTAACACTGATGTGTTTCGTATGGTGAGTGTAGAGAACCGGAGACCCTTTTTACTGGAAAAGAGGCATTCCATCTTAGTCCTCACGGGTGACAACGCATCTGCGTTTTAATTCGCAAACGAAGATAGATGTAGATGTCTATGGGCCACAGCAACCACTTACCATCAGGTGGACTGTGTGCTCGTTTGTAACTCGACCCTATAAAAAAAATATCATTGTCTTTGTCTTTGTCTAAAAGATATCTTATTTACAATGGAATTGAGTTCGATTGAAAATTATTTTAAAGTAGATGGTCTTACATATGTACATATGATCTTAAACGATCACCTTTGCTTATTTAAATATCTATTTTATCTGAATAGCTAACAACGGGATTTTTTGGTTGAAAGACGAAACGTTCCCAGTTTCATGAATACTTTAAAAGGGCAAAGAAAGTTTTGCGCCTTGTGAGTAATTGCGTTTTCTATCGGTTTCGACATTGGGGCACTTAAGCAAATACTGTTTTTAAATTCATATGAAACAAAAAATAAATAGATGAATAGATGTTACGATGAAACCAAATTTGAATTACATGATATTAATTTATTGAATCCAAAAGATCCGAATAGAATAATCATTCGCACACTTTTTACGAATATTATTCATTATATATCTATCCTTATCATGCATAAATGACGTCTTCTGCGTTTTAATTGTTCAAATTTGTTCATATTCAGTTACATCTATTTTTTTCAAGGTTTTATTACATTTTGTATTCGAAAATACTTCGATTATTAGTCCCTGCACGACCAAGCTTTGCTCGGCGTTAGCAAAAAATACATAATTTTCTCAGGGATATCTAGATAAACTTTGAAAGTAAAACACTATCTTACTGACCCTTTTTTACTGGAAACGAGGCATTCTATCTTAGTCTTCACGGGTGACAACGCATCTGCATTTTGATTCGTAATCGTGGATAGATGTAGATGTCTATGGGCCACAGCGGCCACTTATCATCAGGTGGACTGTGTGCTCGTTTGTCACCCTTATTGAAAAAAAAACTACGCGAATCTTAGCTAAATGATTTTAACATCTTTAATTGATATTAAAGTCTACGCGACTAAAGAAAATCATAGTAAATACATCAAACGAACGAGTCAAATGAAAGAGAAATGCTTTCGCTTTCGTCTGATTAGTGGAGCAATACAATTGCTTACAAGAAGAAGATTGTTAAACTGCTGTTGTACCTGTGCAAAACAGAGATAGTAGGTGAACAAGATGTCCCTTACATCTCACTGTGAGCGAGTGATGTAAGGAGATAAAATTCATATTATATTGTAATTAATTTAATTTTTATTTAATTTATTATAAAAAGAATGAGTAAATTAATTTAATTTATTTACTCATTCTTGTTATTACCTTAATGAAACGGATAACAATGGGCGGACTTAATTGGCCTTTTAAATACCAAAAGGCATTAAGTCTTCCAGTCAACGGCGGTTGCGAAAATATAATGACAGACACAAAAAGGAAAAAAATTACAAAGAGATAACAAAGCAATAATCATCAGCAGTTACTATTAATACTAATAATTCGGTAAGTTTGCCTTTAGTAGTTAGTCTAAAGTCAAAGTTATCGAAATAAAATGACGCACTTAATAAATATATATTTACATACTACATTTTGAAATCATGTTACTCAATTTCTAATAATTTTATAAATTACAAATTTACAATACCATTACAAATTTACAATATTGTTATGGTTAGCAAAAATAAGTAAAGCAAAAATAAGTTCAGGGTACCTTCGTTTAAACCAAAAAAACTTTATTTCCTTTTGAAATTTATATTGAAATTCAGGGAGGGTCCAAGGTAACTTATTAAAATGGTCGCTTTAAAATATGCCACGTTAGGGTGCGGGCGGCGTATAAAGTTTATCTGTTGGTCGAAGCTGTGGGCGGGATAAATCTGAAGATAACATTTCGGATGTGTATAAATATATTTGAAATATTATTAAAATAATAAAATAAAAAAAGATTTTACCACGCTATTATTAACTAGCTTTCTTGTCTGATCGCTACAAATTTTGCAATCTATACTTATTAATATAATAAAGCGGAAGAGTTTTTTTTGTTTTTTTGTTTGTTCAAACGCGCTAATCTCTGGAACTACCAGTCCGATTTGAAAAATTCTTTTGGTATATTATAGCCAGATTCATGTGGAATAGTATAGGCTATCTAGCATTAAGCTATATTACTCAACTAGCCTTAAATATTTGTTAAGCAAGTCAGAAGAAAAAGCACTCCCGAAAAGATTTATCCGCGTACGCTGGTGTTATCGTTAGGGATACGTAAATACAATGTCCTAGAAAAATATAGACCTTTACTCCGTCTAAAAAAAAGTCCGCGATATCATATGTCTATTTCTTATACATAACTCGTAATTTGGTATTTTGTGACAAAAAAATATTGAAAATTTAAAAGTGATTTATGAGCGTTATTATTAGGCATGGCCTATTTATCGTTACGAACGAAAGTTACTTCATTCATCATCAAGACAATTTTATGAAGATAAACTTTGTTCTTTATACCATGTTATTTGGACGCATAGTTTAAGAGATATTGTAAAATTAAAATAATTCAATACTTGGCTGGGCGCGCGAACGACGCTTAAACCCTAGCCGTTATAAAATGCTTGAACTAGGTCATGTCGCGCACCTTGGACACGTGATGAGGCGGGTGAAACCGCAGGGCACAGCAGAGATTTGAAATTTTAAATTTAGCTTAGGCTAAAAACGTGTTAGAAATGGTTTCATTTTTAATGATAATTATCATTAATTTATAGTTAGTAAAAAAGGTAAATAATTGAGACTAGGTTTGTAACAAAAAAGGAGACTAAAATACCTTTCAAAATACAAGTTTATGGATTAGAGACGAGACCTAAATACTTGGGTCGATGATAACAACATGTATGTAATGGTACCAGTGTTACAATTGTCTTTTTATGAAATACTAGCTGTTCCCCGCGACTTCACCCGCGTGGAATATTTTCGCGCGGAACCCTAAAATAAAAGTAGCCTAAATTACTCCTTATAACTTCGGCTATCTGCCAGTAAAAGTCCCATCAAAATCGGTTCACATGTTTTTGCGTGATGCGTGTTCACGCCAAAATAGCTCGCAGATGACAGATTTCTTTCAGACTTACTTAACATTTATCGTTATATTTTGGCCAATTTACACAATATCTTTATGAATTATAGCTTATGTGTTATTCTGCTGTACGAGCTACATTATTGTAAAGTTTCATTAAGATTAATTTATTACTTTTTGCGTGAAAGAGTAACAAACATCCATACATCCTCACAAACTTTCACATTTATAATATTAGGTAGGATATGATGAAATTTAAATTTAAATAAATATCACTCAAGTGCATACTATGTACAATCAATGTATTATGGTTGTAAGACAAATGGGTCGGCTCAACCGGGTAAGGATCACGCTCTCACAGAACACCAGCGTAGGATAGCAACTTAATGCTGCTGTGTTTCGTATGGCGAGTATTGAGAACCAGAGACTTCTTACTGGAAACGAGGTACTCCATCTTAGTCCTCATGGTTGATAACGCATACACATTTTGATGATAGATGTAGATGTCTATGGGCCACAACATCCACTTACCAACAGGTGGGCTGTATGTCGTTCTTTGGGAACACCAGTCCTCCAACACCTAAATTATGTTTTAGAATCACATTATCATTAACAACCAATCATATCGCCACTCCTGAACATAAATATTCTACGTGGTAGAGCCATGCTGCATCTAAATTAATAGTATAGTTGTAGCATGTCCAAGAAGGACCTCGTTCTCACGGAATAACAGCGTAAAATAGCAGCTTAATGCTGCTGTGTTTCGTATGGTGAGTGTAAAGAACCGGAGACCCTTTTAACTGGAAAAGGGGCATGCCATCTTAATTCTCACGGGTGACAATGCAAACTGCATTTTAATTTTTTACTGAGGATAGATGTAGATGTCTATGGATCACAGCAGCCACTTACCAACAGGAGGACTGTGTGTTCGTTTGTCAACCTATAAAATAAAAAAAAACAAAAAAATAATGCCTCCCATAGAGGTGATATTTGCCATAGCTGCTAAGGTTGCCAGTCGTGTTAACAATTGCAAGTTTTTATATTATTTTGTGCTTTTATTTCGTTGTTATAAGGAAGATCCATCTACTGTTTCAGTTTCGTAGTTTCTGTCACTTCTTAGGAAACTCTACAGAATGATTATCAATACAATTTTTATTAAAGTTAAACGATAAAGTTACAAGCTATATAGGTACGTCCCACTGCTGGGCACAGGCCTTCTCTCATTTTTGAGTGCGTTTTAGGGCAAGGAAATGCCCACCCCATTGTCCCAATGAGTATTGGCGAACTTCACATGTCTTTGAAATATTTTTTTCTTATCCCTCAGACTTGCAGGTTTCCTCACAATGTTTTCCTTCACCGCCGTGCACGTGGTAAGTGAGCCCTTAAAATTGTAATTAACAATTTCATTGGTGCCGCCGGTGATCGAACCAGTATTACTCACGTACTGTGAAATTTACAGAGAGCTTATGAGCCCCTGAGCTACCATGGCTCGCAAACTAATTTTTATTCTCATTTTTTATTTCTCATCTAAAGAAAATATTTCTTAATGTGCTTATATTTTTTTTTCTGCGGCAACCCTAGTGATAAGTTGTAAAACTAATTTGTCCCGATAAATTTTAATAATTTAAATATTGTAAATTCATAATATCCACCTCAATTTTATGTTATAGTTAATAATTACTGCCGCTTTGTATTTAATATTTAAGAAATTCTGTACATACATAAATATTATAACAATATTTTGGTGTTGGTACAAAAAATGACTGGTAACGAACATTGTTTTAAAATTATTGTAATTCTTATTTCATATCATTCCTTTTATAAATTAAAGATCTATTCCATTACTCGGATTTTTACATTCTTTCCGGGTTTCTTGTCGAATTATTTTAACGATAGTTTGATTTGAGACTTTAAATAGAAAAAAAAACAACAACAACTCGGCATTAGCTTACTCTGCTCCTTCTGTTTTCGATCGTTGTTTTCTTTTATTATTTATAATAAAATAAATAGTAAAATGAATACTCGCAACGCCAAGATGCACCAAGTCGAAAACCAACTCCAGCTTGCGCTCCAAGAACTTAAGGCGTCCAGGATGCGGTGTGAAATGTTGCTCAAAGAACGGGATGATAATGAAAAAGAAATAGTTAGCATAATTGTCAAAAACACAAAATTGAAATGTGATATGGTTAAGTTACATACAGAATGCACAAGTGTCATAAAAGAAAGAGATCAGCTACAGGGAACGGTTAATGAGTTTGACCGATGCAGCAAGGAATATGAGGAAGCTCTCAGGTTCATTGCTGTATTGAAGTTACAGTTGAATGAGGCTAATGAGCAATTAACACAATTTAAAACTTATATAGATAATCTTAACGCCTCCCAGACTCAAAGTCTGTTCTCTGAGCTTGTGCAATGTAATACTTCAAAAATTTTACAACAATCTGCAACAATAGATTTGACTGCTGACGACTCTTCCACTTCAGAAAACACAGTCAGGATTAATTGCAGTAAAACCAAATTGAAGAAGTATATAAAAGTTAATAAATATATTAGGAAAGTACAAAAATTAATAAATCAGAAATATTATCTCTTACAAACTCCCTTCAAACTATGTCCAATAAATATAAATCAGCCCAAAACGAAATAAAAGAACACATACTGGCTATGGATAATCTGGTAAAAACATGTAAATATAATGAGCGTTGTAAAGGAGCGTTTTGACTCCGTAGTTAAACATCAATGTGAGTGTCAGCATTCAATACCAGCTTCTTCAGAGTCGGTGTGTGCTGATAATATTATACCACCACCAAAACTCTATGACAGTGTCATAGCAGATGAGCTTAAAATAAAAAATTACCCAAATATTAACAAAAATAATGTAATTTTGTATAGCCATGACATGGAAAAAAATCTAGGCATAACTTTAAATTACTCTTTAAAGGGACAAAAAATCACAAATTGCTGCATGCCTGGAGCATCTTTTAGTGACGTCTTAAATAAAATTATAGTTACTAAATTTTGCCCAAATAGTACAATAATAATTTTTGTTGGTAGAAGAGGCAGTGTAAACAACAAACAGTTATTAAGATATATTGAGCAACTTAATAACTTAAATTTACACAAAATTGTCTTGTTCACACTGCTTTACATACAGGGATTGCCACAGGAAAATAATCTAAGACATAATTTAAATATACAAATGAATAATTTAATATGTAACAATAATTTAATTTTAACATATAAATGTAATGATAATAATGACAAATTTCATTTAGTTGACATAAATAATTTAATAAAAAAGTTTTGGACAAAAGATAGGTATTACCTATCCAAATATAATTTAAGACTAGTAGCAAATGTGCTATTTTATTATTTACTTTTTAACTCAGCCAAGTTTTTGGCTACCAAGACTTCTTTTATTGGGCAGGATAATTATTTGACAATAAATTTGGAATCAGTTCCAACTAATTTAAATTAGTAAATGCAACAATAGAGGCAATCTCTAGCAATAATAAGAGTTTAATTAACTTTGAATGCAGCCCACAAATAAGTAATAAAATTTGTTTACACCTGGTGCATCAAAATATACAAGGCATAATGGGCAAAGAATTAGAAGTTGAATCGTTTTTAAATAGTAACAACATACATATCCTTTTTATTACTGAACATTGGCTAAAAGATTATAATTTCATGTTTAATTTCAGAAATCACCAGGTGGTCAGTTCCTTCAATAGAGAAAAAAGTTTACGTGGTGGCTCCTTAATACTAGAAGATAAATCATTATTATATAAAGAACGTAAGGATATAGTGAGCCTCTCTGTTGAGCGAACTGTAGAAATGGCTTGTGTCGAGCTTGAGCACCTCATTGTTGTAAGTGTTTACAGACCCCCATGTGCTACTTATGACTATTTTGAAAGGATTGTGGAAGAAGTTTTGCTCAAACTTAGTAAACAGAACAAGTCTGATGTAATATGTGGATACTTTAACATCAATCTCCTTGAAACTTCTTCCATTAGTATTAAGTTTAGTGCATTGTTTAAATCGTATAATCTTGTTAATTTATTCTTAGAACCAACACGTATTGCTGGGCCTAGTGCGATCTGTATAGATAATATTTTTACAGATGTTCAGCCCTTGCATAAATCAATTATTCAAAATTTAAGTTCAGATCACTGTGGATAGTTGGTATCATTGCCTTACATACATAAGAAACAGAAAAATAAGAAAGTTGTGTTTGTTCCAATAAATGAACATCGCTTGGAGAGGTTTAAAAGTAATATTATAAAAAGACTTCCATCACTTTCATTTAAAAACAGTGCTAATTATTTGTATGGTACGTTATTTAAAATTATAACTTGTGAATTTAGTAAGATATTTACTTCTAAAGCTTTCTCTTTTAATAGTCGCAAATCATTTAATGAATGGGCGACAGTAGGAATTTAAAAGAGTAGGCGAAAGTTATACGAGCTTTATAATGAAAGATTACATAATAGTAGTGTTATATATAGAGATTATGTAAAAACATATTCTAAAATATTTTAAAAAGTGTGCGCCACAGCTAAAGCTTTACATTTAAGTAACAAAATTAAAATGACCTGGAGAATAATAAATAGTGAAACGGGCAAGGTCAAACCGCACAACTCGGATTTTCAATTGAATATTAACAATAATTTAACACGATCTGATGAAGAAGTTGCTATGGCTTTTGATAAACATTTTACTGATGTTCCTTTTTTGACAACTAAATCATTAAACTCTTCTCCTACTGTCGCCGAATCATTGCTCAAACAATATGTAAAGGCTTATTCAAATACTATTAAATTCCATAAAGTGCTGCCAAAAGATATCGTTAAATATTTTAAAAATATTGATGTTCAGAAAACGGCAGATTTATGGGGGATTTCTGTTAAAGTTATTTTATCTATAATAGATATAATAGCACCTTATCTAGCCACTATATTTAATACAAGCGTCGAATCTGGTGTGTTTCCTGATTTAATGAAACATAGTAATGTCATACCTTTATTTAAATTCGGTTGTACATTAGACCCCGCCAATTTTAGACCAATTTCTGTACTACCAACATTTAGTAAAATTTTGAAAAAATAATTTTAGATCAGATGTTAAGTTTCTTTAATATTAATAAATTGCTACATAGAAATCAATTCGCTTTTACAAGGGATTGCTCGACAACTGACGCTGGAGTTGAGCTTATTAAACAGATTTTTTGTACATGGAAGAATTCAGAGGATGCTTTGGGTATATTTTGTGACCTTTCCAAGGCCTTCGACTACGTTCGTATTACGACTACAGGAAGCTACAGTACTATGTATGGTGTCAAGAACACAGCGCTTAAACTTATTATTTCATATTTAAGTAATAGAATGCAGAAAGTTATTATCAATGGTAAAAGTTCTTACGGCTCACCTGTACTAATGGGTGTCCCTCAGGGCTCTATTCTAGGCTAATTCCTATTTCTAGTGTATATTAATGACTTACCTACTCTTGTAGAGGATAATCATGATATAGTATTATTTGCTGATGATATTTCCTTGATTTTTAAACTTAAACGTCAATCATTTAAATGTGACGAAGTGAATAATGCTATATCAAAATTAGTGCATTCGTTTAACGTTAATAATCTACATTTAAACGGAAATTAAACTAAATGTATTAAATTTACAACAATTAATGTTAAAAATCTGAGTACCAATGTGTTTTTAAATGGGGAAGAACTGAGCCCTGATGAATCCACTGTTTTTCTTGGCATCACTCTCGACGCAAAGCTTCAGTGGGGCCCCCATATATCCAAACTAGCAAGCAGACTAAGTTCTGCAGCCTATGCTGTAAAAAATATTAGAGGTCTCACTAGTGTCGAGACAGCTAGATTACTTTATTTCAGTTATTTCCATAGCATAATGTCTTATGGGATTTTGCTATGGGGAAATGCGGCTGATTCAGTAACTATTTTTGTTTTACAGAAGAGGGCCATTAGAGCTATTTACAACCTAAAATCGAGAGAGTCTCTTAGAGATAAATTTAAAGAAATAAATATATTAACTTTGGCCTCTCAGTAGTAGGTAGTTTTAGTATAAAAAGTGATATACATTCTGTAACCACTAGGAACAAACACAAGATAATGATACCGGTTTCTCGACTCCACAGAGTCAGTAATTCATTCTTGGGGCAATATATACGCTATTACAACAAGGTCCCGGAAAGTGTACAGGCTCTCTCTATTAGCAAGTTTAAATGTTTTGTTAAGTTGAAACTGTATAAAAAGGGTTATTATATTATAAATGAATACATGGTTGATAATAACACCTGGAAATGAGGTGATCGCTTCCAAGCTGTTTCTAAAATAAATTTTGTACTTATATAGTTTGTACAACCATTAATGTATAATTTGCTTTAAAAAAGTCCCTGTTACGGCCTACGGCTGCTCCCTTAAAGGTCAAATTCTCAGGGGCCCATTCAGCTGAGTTTCGACGAGCAGACGTAGGTCGGGCCTCAATGTGGCCACGTGGAAATTCCTAATTACAATAAACCAGTTGAGAGGACGCTAGAAAGACATAGTACTTACCATTATCCGAAGCTAACTTCGCACCAAGGCTTGGGCAGGCCGTGAGTGTGTGTAATAGTGGATGGCGAGTAGTGTACAGTGAGGTGTGAATGTGTGGGGCCTTGTCAAGCATAGGCGACCAGCCGCGGCCGAGTTCCAGGCTGCTCCAAAATGCTGCACCGCTTCAGACTGCTTCGGCGCCGGACCACAGTCACTTTCCTCGTTCGTCACGATGACAGTCAATTAACTCTATCGTACGATTAACTCACTTACGGAAGCCACTAATTATCGCTGGATATAAGGTTAACGCACAAAACGCACACGGAGTTTCTGGATCAAAGGTCACTACCGTTTCGCGTAGCAACAGTTAGTTCTAGAATATCAGAGGCCGCACTAGCTAATATTGCCGAATGCACTTATGTAGATTCTGAGTCAGACACAATGAGTCCCTGGGAAGCTCTCCAGCAGGAATGCGCGTCACAATGGTAGACCGTATATTTAATGGCCGCGCTTAATTATTCTGAGTTCCCGACAAAAATAACAGCGTGCTGTTCCAAGCACAGCTGACAGACGACTCCTCTTCGCTCGCGACCCGCGCGCCACTTGCCATGCTCGGCCGAACTTCAAACCGGTATCGCCCAGAGCCGCGCGCCTCCTAGACGTCGATTCCGACAACCAGTATTTGGCGCGAACAGTCCCGCTGGGTTTCTTGCTGGTTCTTCCTAGGACAGAGGGTTTTTTTCGAACCAGTGGTAAAGTAAAAATGACTTTCAATAGGAATTACACATGTGATCTATATTGAATAAAAAAATATTCTATTCTATTCTATTCTATTTGTATTACCATCGCGGCGATAACTTCGTACCTAATACTGTCTGAAGATATTTACTACGCAGGAGATATTGAAAAATCACAAGTATTTTCTATTTAAGAGATATTAAAAAATAACAAGTATTGGCGCAAACACATTAGGGACTCATTAAGCGTACGTTTTATACAGGTGGCCAAAAATATTAGCATACAAAAATCTCGCTGTCGGCCACAAGCCTAAGTGATAAACGAACTTGACAGCCCATGGACATCTGCAATCTACTTCAATAACAAACTAGGCTTTACTTGGTACAGGCATGCTTTTACGTGTTAGAGCCATGCTGCAGCTATATTAATAGTTTAGTTGTACCACGGATAGGTCGGCTCGACCGGGGAAGGACCACGCTCTCACAGAATACTAGCGTAAAATGGCATCTTGACACTGCTGTGTTTTGTGTGGTGAGTGTAGAGAACTGGAGACCCATTTTACTGGAAAAGAGGAAGAAGCATTCCATCTTAGTCCTCACGAGTTACGACGCATCTGCATTTTGATTCTGTATTGAGGATAAATGTAGATGTCTTTGGGTCACAGCAACCACTTACCATCAGGTGGACTGTGTGATCGTGTCACCCTATACTATAAAAAATAAAAAAATAAACCTAATTAATTAGTAATGATAACTTTTAAAGAATTGTTTTTAAGCATTGGGAAGTGTGATCGCCAACTCTTCAACCAACGGTAAATTCTTCCCACAATAGGTAAGACACAATAAAGAAGTAGATGACGCAATTCACAATATGCGAACTAACAAAACTGCCACTCTTTGAGAAGCATACTTCCTTCCAAGCCAATTAAATAAATTTTCATAAACAAGAATACCTTACAAGATTAAGGCCTGCCACATACATAAGGAATTCCGCAAGCAGCAAGTCCATCTAGAATCATTGACTTGTCACACACGTACGGTAGTTTTCCGTTCGAAATTTTTCGGGCAATACGGGATTCCGCATGTGTATGACTGACCCGTTTGGAATTCCGAAACGGAATCCCGAAACCAAATTCTGTATGTATGTGGCCGGCCTTAGTATTAGAAAAAAATAGAAAGCAACTTATTTCCAAATAGGATATAAGTTATTGATAAATACACTGGACAAATGTAGTGTTATGCTACTTACATATCATTTTACACTATTTTAAATTCATTTTTTCATTCTGTTTTGATTTTCTGCATTCACCTCAAAATTGGATATTTTGTATCACCTTTATTTCCATAGGATCCTGTAACGTTTTTAAACCATAAGAACACAATAACAAATCATTTTCACTTCGTATTTTCACGCTATCAGCATTTTTAATTTGGTGTCGATGGAGTCTACCTTTTTCGATCTTTTATTTAGTTCTCCGTAACTCTGCAATTTCGGGCTTTGTGCGCGCTGGTGCGCTACCTTTTTTCCTATAGCAATAATATCTCATTTTTCACTTAAATCTTGCCGTTTCTCTATTAACGAGCCTAAAACCATAAAAGTTGTGCGGATACTGTCATGTGAACATTGTGCTCCCGTAATTTAATTATTTAAAAATAGTTATTCCACTGTATCGTATTAGATTTACCAAAAAAGTGGAGAAAATTATTCAATACGTATATGAGAGTGTTATCAAGACATATATTACGCAAATCAGACTGCCTTATTGTGAATATTACAGTGAACTATTAGCAGCAATAAAACCTATATGTGCTATTTCATCCCAAAATAATACTAAATACATCTTATATAAATTGATAAACAGTGACATAAATAAAAACAAAAATATAAAACAATAAATACTTTAAAAACTTAAAAACTTTGTATTTGTGATTTAAAGTGACGGTTGGAGAAAAATTTTCAAACACATACAAAACGCTCATAACGAATCTATGATTTCGTATTTCTTTGTAATAGAACCACTGTTTTGGCAGCAAAAGTAAGATGTAACGGTGGCAACGGTGTATAGGCAACGCACTCTAGTAGATTAATTGAGGCCGCAAGATCGAGTCTAACCTGCACGGTTTGACTTTTTGTGTATGTTTTAAGCTTAAATTTGAATTCAAATTTATGTTGAGTAGTCAGAGAAGCAAGATGTGTTTAGTTTAGTTGCGCTCCCAAGTTATCGTTGAAAAAGTACTCTAATATAGTTCGTAAACAAAAATTATCATTGAATATAAATATCTTTGAACTGTGAACTTAATCACTATGAATTGTGAAGCGTGTCGTAATCGAATTACTGGCGAGGATATACTCCAATGCATACAGTGTATGACACACTATCATTATAGATGCTTGAACATAACTCAATCTTATTACAAGGCTAACCTGGGCGAACTGAGAAGGTCCTGGATATGTCCACTTTGCAACAACATAACTAGGAGAAAGGGAAACAACTGCAATACGCCTGTTCGAAAACAACTAGAAAACATGGATGAATCTAACATGTCCTGCGAAAACATCACGATTAGTGAAACCACTGTCGAAAATAGTCGACCAATCATGGACACAGTTGAAAATACACCCACATCATCCGGATGTACTCCCGCTGCAAGTATCACATTGGACCAATTCTCGAGACTTCTAGATTTGAAGTTGGATACTAAACTGCAAAGTTTTCAAGCATCTTTAACCAGAACAATAAGGATGGAAGTTAGTGATCAAATAGCCAAACTAAAATCGGAGTTTACCGTAACGACAGATTTTCTTGCGGAGGAGCAAAGGGATGTAAAAGCTGAACTTAAGAAGTTGTCAGAGAAGGTCAGCAAGCTTGAAGATGAAAAGATGCAACTACAATCCGAATTATCCAAAATGAATAAAACTCTGCAGGTCTTAGACAAATCCTCAAGAAAATGCAGCATTGAAATTCAGTCGGTACCCGAAAAACGGTCGGAAAATTTATTGTATGGGTTGAAGAAATTATGTGAGGCCATAAATTGCCCTATAGCTGACTCAGACATAAAATCTATCCGCCGTGTTGCAAAGATGAACCCTTCGTCAGACCGTCCCCGCAATATTATTGCAACGTTGCACTCGGAACTTCACCGCGACACTATTATCTCTGCAGTGCGAAGATATAATAAAGCAAACAAGATGTGTCCGCTAAACTCATCTCATATGGGCTTAGTTGGCGAAAAATACAATATTTACGTATCGGAACACCTATCAGCTGAATGCAAGGCAGTACACGCCGCGGCAAGACAATGGACTAAAACTAACCACTACAAATTTGTCTGGGTAAAATACGGTCGCGTCTATGTTCGTAAAAATGAAGAATCCCCTGCTATACTCATAAGAGACACTAGTTCTTTATCAAAGCTGCCGCCTAATAACCCTGTATTATGAGTAGTCTAATTTAAATATTTCTTTTTTTTTCTTTTTGTAATCTATATTAAACTCAAAGCATTTATTTGGTATCTTTTTACATTTTTTTAAAAATGCATATATATTATCAAAATCTCAATAGAGCTAGAAGTAAAATAGATATACTTTATAAAAACTTTCTGAACTGTCATAACGATTTAATATGTCTAACTGAAACAAATTTCGATGCTTCTGTATACGATGGGGAACTGTTTGACGAGCAATACAATATATTCTGTAGAGATCGCGATACCACTTGTATTAAAAAGTATAATAAAGGCGGTGTCCTCGTAGCAGTTAAAAAACATTACTCTGCTGTCAGACAGGTCTCCTGGGAAAGCGAACTAGAGGATATCTGGATTAGCATATTGCTTCCTAAAATTAATGGTCAGACAATTAATGTATGTGTTTGCTATCTGCCTCCCTATCTAAATAAAAATGACATGTCAAACTTCTATTCAAATCTTCAAAACATTATCCTAAAATCAAATGAACAGAATTCATTTGCATTATTTGGCGATTTCAATGTACCCCATGTCTCATGGATTCTGTCAAGCCATGGCAGTATGACAGCTAGCTGCAATGAGATGGACTACAAGAGCGAACTGTTGTTAGGTACTGTGGCACTCTGTGATCTGTCACAGTTTAACTCCATCCCCAATAATAACAATAAGATACTAGATCTTGCTCTTAGCACTTCCGGAAATATGACCATCACCAACGAGAAGACCTCATTAAAAGAAGATAAACATCACCCTGCCTTACTGATTGATTTTCAAGACTCAAATTCTTTTAATTATAAACCTCTGAAGGTCAATGAGTCAAAGCGTCTAAATTTCTATAAATGCCAATATGAAACTGTAAAGCAGATAATTAATGATACCAACTGGTCAGATCTACTTTATGGGGCAGACGTAGATGAGGCTGTGGCTAGATTTTACTATGTGATTTATGAAATTATTAACGATTGTACTCCCACAGTTAAGAACCGCTCAAATAAATATCCCAAATGGTTCAGTCCTGGCTTGCGTCATTGTATGCGGGAAAAAAACAAATACCACGTGCGCTACAAAAAATACAAAAACCCACGAGATTACGATACATTCTCTCTCCTCCGGGCTAGATGCAAAAAACTCATAAATTGTTGTTACAATGAATACATCAGATCTATCGAAAATGGTTTGACAAAAGACGTTAAGTCGTTTTGGAGATACGTTAACAGCAAGAGACGCAACAACTTGAGTTTCCCCGACTCAATGATATTTAGTGAAACAACGGCTACTGGTGTAGGGAAATCTGCGATCTGTTTTCAAAATTTTTTGGGTCAGTATTCGAAGATCACAGTCACGGATCGGGGATATACGATTGTTGTAGTCAAACAAATAGTCTTCTCACTAAAATCGTACTAACTGAGAACGAAATATTATCAAAACTGAGGCGTCTTGACTCCAACAAAGGATCTGGCCCTGACGGCATTCCACCTATATTCCTGCGGGTATGCGCAGATGAACTGTGTCGCCCGCTACAGCTAATATTTATTAAATCACTGAACAGCGGTGTGTTCCCTTCTCGCTGGAAAAAAGCTAACATTGTCCCTATATTTAAATCTGGTGACCGAGCCAACGGTAAAAATTATAGACCCATAAGCATTTTGTCAGCAGTATCCAAATTATTTGAATCAGTAGTATTTCATCATCTCTATTTTCATTTAAAACCTCTTATATCAACTAAGCAGCACGGATTCATCAAAAGGAGATCGACAGTCAGTAACCTTCTTAACTTCAAAACCTACATATGCGATGCTTTTAACAACCGTGGTCAGGTAGATGCTATATATACCGACTTTAAGAAAGCGTTCGATAAAGTGGATCACGCAATTTTATGTAAGAAACTCGAGTCGTATGGTATACACGGCAGTCTGTTGCGTTGGCTCGAGTCCTACTTGAAAAACAGGAGTCAGCTCGTGACCGTCAAGGGGTACACATCAGAAGAAATCGTCATTAAGTCTGGTGTTCTTCAAGGATCCCATTTGGGCCCGTTACTTTTTGTGACTTTCATTAATGACCTCATTGGTAAAATTCAGTCCCCTTGCCTATTATATGCTGATGACCTAAAAATATTCAATAGAATTGGTGAAGCTGACGACACACGCATCATACAGGAAGACTTAAACAGCCTGTCTAATTGGTGCAAATATAATAAAATGTTCCTTAATGTCAAAAAATGCTATGTCATCACCTACACACTTAAAAAAACAAGGTATCAAACAATTATATCTTAGAACAACTAACTCTGTCTCGTGTGTCGTCTATCAGGGATCTCGGGGTCTTGTTTGACGAACAGCTAAGTTTCCGCCAACATTACGATCTCATCGCCAAAAAATCCAACCAGGTACTAGGTTTCGTTACCAGACAGAGCAGGCACTTCAGGAACTCTCAAAGTTTAATTTTGTTATATAACAGTCTGGTTCGAAGTAATTTAGAATATAGTTCAATAATATGGAACCCATACTACGCAGTGCACTCTGAGCGCATTGAATCGATCCAATCCAAGTTTTTGCGTTTATTGAGCTTACGTACCGGCAACAATAGAAGACTCCGGTCATATGCTGAGAGGCTTAAAGAGTTTGACATGACACCACTTCACCTCCGTCGCGACGAATTGGACCTAGTTAACCTACACAAAATAATACACTCGGAACTGGACAGTCCCGAGGTTTTGGAACTGTTAAATTTTAACATAAAACACAACCCACGTAGACCTATGAAAAAAATATTTAACATACCCCTATCGCGAAATAATATTTACCGGAATCAACTCCTATCAAGGTTATGTCGACTTTATGAGAATTATAGCCTTCGCTTTACCAACCTTGATATCTTCAACTCTAGTCTGGTTCACTTTAGAAATGTTTTGAAAGGCATTCTCAAGGACATCCCCTTTGATTGATATTCACTAAAATTATAGTTCTTAATTTGTTGGATTTATCAGCCTGTTAGTTTAAGCAATTTTATTTAAAATGTTAGTTTCTCAATCTTGGCATGCCGTGATAACACGTATAAGGATTATGTCTTGTATTACACTATTATTATTGTAAGTTATAGCTTTAAGTCATGATGTAATCTGTTGTGTTGTCCTAAAAAAAACCAAAATTTGACATGTTTTGACATCGTTGTTTATCTGGTTGTAATGGCAATTTTTATTCTAATTCGCTACCGGTCTGTTGTTTCTACTTCGATAATTCCACATAAATACTCTTTCCTCTTGGCCATTCACAAAAAATTTGCTTTTAATTTAAATAATTTTCCGTTCTCTCTAAAAAGGTATAAAAGCCGAACAATCGGTCAATAAACTCTGTCTCGCTTCGGTTCTCAAACTTCAAGCATCTTCTAAAGGCCTTATCCCGGGGCCGCACTGCCCCGGGATCCTGCAAGCCTCTGTACTGCCTGAAGTCGCCGGGACCCTGCAAGCCTCTGCCCTGCCTGAAGTCGCCAGATCCTGCAAGCCTCTGTCCTGCCTGAAGTTGCCGGATCCTACAAGCCTCTGTCCTGCCTGAAGTCGCCGGGACCCTGCAAGCCTCTGCCCTGCCTGAAGTCGCCGGATCCTGCAAGCCTCTGTCCTGCCTGAAGTTACCGGATCTTACAAGCCTCTGTCCTGCCTGAAGTCGCCGGATCCTGCAGGCCTCTGTACTGCCTGAAGTCGCTGGGATCCTGCAAGCCTCTGTCTTGCCTGAAGTCACCGGATCTTGCAAACCTCTGCATTCACCTGAAGTCGTCGCCTAGACACGCCCACGCCTTCACCTACGCTGTGCGTGCTCGCTAAAGGCGCTGCGAGCGCTTATTCCAGGCGCTGTGGGCCTACCACCAGCACAGCCTGTGTATAATCTGTGGGCAGCGAATACCACCACCAAAAGCGGTGTACCACTTGGATCTTCGGCCTCAGCTTCAATACTCATCATTTTTATTATCTTTTTTTTTAGAAATAATTGTAAATCACGTCACCATCTTCATCTTCATACTCCATTTTTTATATAAAATTGTAAATATCTTTTTAAATTTTAAATAAATTATTTGTTTTTGTTCTATTTTTGTTGTTTTGTTGTTGTTAGGTTAGGTTCTTTTGTTCTTATTGTCGCTTCACGACACAAAATGATTTAAAAGGACATTCCAGTAGCATTAAATAGGATAATTCACGACCATAATTTTGATTTTTAAGATCTATAGGTACTATGAATATGTATAAATGTATGTAAAAATATATTTTATACGTATTTATTAATATTATTACTTTATTAATGGCCATCATATACTATTAAAGGCCAGGTTAAGAGTACCGAAGAGCATGTATGAAGGGAATAATGAAAGTGGACGAAGCGAAATAAGTATGTAAGGATCGTAGCAAGTGGAAAGAGTGGTCTCTGCCTACCCCTACGGGAAAGAGGCGTGATTATATGTATGTATGTATGTATTACTTTATTTTAACTATACTATAACTTTACTTTATTTTAAACTATATTTATTTCTTTATAATAATGTATAATTCATATTGTATCATAATATTTTATGCTACATCTGTGCTGTAAACATAGTCTGCTGCGTCAAATTCTGACCAATTCATGGATTAACTGATAGAAGAGTGAGAGTCATTAAGTCAGCCCTTCGTATCCTTTCTTATGAGTAATGCAACAAAGATTGAAAATAAACGAGATGAATGTAAATTCAAGAAAAACAACTTCCTTCTGCGTGAATCCCATATCTCTGGTGCCCTTTGACCTACTGGATCCAAATTCAAACTCGACCGAGCTACTACCTCAAGGTATCCACATACCAAATTTAAACTCAATCGGTCCAATGGAACGGAAGTTATCGTGTCGGCATACAGACTAACAGACTGGCAGCTAAAACCATTAACTTCCTTTCAATGCTACGCAGAAGGAATTAATAAACACATTTAATTTTATAATATCAACTGGGATACCAAAGGAAAATAGAAATAATTATCTACCGCTTAGAAAATTACAAATATTTATATTATGTTTTTCAACCTTTTAATTCTTATACTTAAAATACGTCTGTTTAGGGCGATAAAGATTCTTCTAAAAAGCGCGCAATCTTTGACCGAACCTTTTTAACAACGTTATGAATATTTCAAAGGAAAGCCGAGGTTTGTGCGAAAATGAGAAGATTTCTAATAAGGAGGCAGCGTTGGCCTTTATCGGTTTTATACTTCGGGACCCACGGTTTTACGAGTATCTTATATAAACCTTCATTGTGTTGAAATCGATTATATTACAATATTCCTTACGATCAGTATATTTGCTGTATTGCTGAATTTCATCATTATCACCAGGGTGGGTGGTTAACAACTTTAGTCCAACAGCTTTGCTGCAGGTCTCTGCAGCATGTCTAGGTACTTTATCAGGCATGCACCACGGAATAATGTTAGAATGGCAGATGATTTTACGAAAACTCCCTAATTGGAACATATTGTCCTTGAACGTATTGCATACCTCATAACACGAAGCGTCAAGGTCAAGCAATTTTGTATTCTTAAAATGCCTCTATCGTAACCATATTACACTTATACGATAATATAAGTGGCCGTACTTATATCAAGAAAACACGCTAATTAATTCAAGTTTTTTTTCTTATATTGTTACTTTGCAAAAAAAACGGTTTGAAAATAATTAAGTTAAGTGTGGTCACGATAACTCGCGAAAAAATTGACGTATCGAGACCGGGTAATAAAATATTAGCTTCAGAATTACATCAACCGGTTTCCTATTTCATATCAATATAGGCTATTAGTATGCGTAGTTTGTTAATAAAATGATTTTCATTTTTTACAGGTAAGTTTTACTGCTATTAAAAATTTAAAGGCGCTGTCATATTTTTTTAGCATTTGATAGACAAAGGACATTTGTACCATACACCCTATATCGATTTTATAATTTGTTTAATCGATTTATTTTTGTAAACATTACTACTTTTTCACTTAACGTAGCACTACCTGTTAAATAATAGAACGCTAAATTTAATAGACGTAAATAATATATTTTAAAAGTGGGGAATACAATTTATTTTTTTATCAAAATGAAATGAAACGCTCATGATATGTGCACTTTTATATTTTCCAATCTATGTACGTACTGTCCTCGATGTTAAGTGAAGTTTTAATTTTTTAATTTTTTTTTCTATATTCTCACACTTTATTTCTCTCTCTCGAGCCTCTTTAGTGGATAACGCAGCTGATTATTTCATTTCCAAAGCAAGCTGTTAGTTTTATTGTTTTTCAATGTTTTAGGCCCAAATATGGTCATTTTGAAACGCCATCCAATAGCGTTGACTCGGCACATCGCCCTATGGTGTGAGGTGAGGTAAACGCCGCCGGGCGGGGGGGACGTGTGCCGCCGCTGCAGCGGTTTTTCGCGCGACCAGTTTTGGTTTTTGTGGTCTAGATTTTAGTATTTGTGCGCGTTTAATTCGCTATTTAATTTGTAGTTTCGTGAAGACCGCCTCGGATTAGTTTGTCTAAGTTGTACGTTCGTAACAAGAGGCTTGTATTGAATTTGCCTGATTACAGTAATTTCGTTTGAAAGTAATTGTGCCAATTATATAGTGATTGCGTGTTGAAGTTTATTTTGCAATATTTAACTTGCTTGTGTGACGTGGAATATTGCGCGCGCGCCGAGTACGGTCTGGAATTTGAAGCTCGCATTCCATTTCGAGGGTGTGGCCCGGTTGATTGTTTTTTGGAAATCATTGTTTAATTGTACCGTCGCGTTAAGAGCCTTTTGTGTGTTGACTCTGTAGTTAGTTTGCGTGTCAGCTAGGTTGATTTTGAATTCTTATTGCGGCGTAGTATTTAATATCGTACGAAGGAATTTAGTTGTTGTTTGTAATGCTGAACTTTGTGACTCGTGAAGAGATCGCGTTAGTTCCCTATTTGTAATTTGGTAATAAATGAATCCAAAACATTGAATGTTGAACTTTGAACTACTGTTCGTTACTTGTGTCGGGTATCACGTGTTTGATTCTACGATAAACGTTGAATTAGTTGAGTTGAAGTTGATAGACTGAAGTAGTGACATGAAGAAGGAAGTTGTCACTTGGTGACGCCTGCTGGAATGATGCAGCATTGTGGGTCAGCATGGGACCAGGCCGCTCCCCGAGCACCTCAGCTGGGCCAGGTCACATAAATAAACACTACTACACATGACTTTACATGCACCTACACCTACCTACGGCCTTGGGGCGGTCTGAGCTTCGGATCCAGGTATGTACTATTTATTTACCTAGCCTTATCTCTATTGTGTAGTATGATAGGTCAATTGTCCATAGGCATTTTGTGCCCCACCCTTAGTTGTCTGTCGAATCTTCCGCTGAGGGGCCCCGGGATATTTGATCTTTGTTGGGGCAGCTAGGGGCGTGTACACAATGTTCGTTAATGAATTTGTTGATTTTTTTAATAGGATAGTGTGACAAACGAGCACACAGACCACCTGATGGTAAGTGGTTGCTGTGGCCCATAGACATCTACATGTATCCTCGTTTGTGAAAAAATGCAGATGCGTTGTCACCCATGAGGAATAAGATGGAATGCCTCTTTTCCAGTACAAAGGGTCTCCGGTTCTCTACACTCACCATATGAAACACAGCAGTATTAAGCTACTATTTTACGGTGGTATTCTGTGAGAGCGTGGTCCTTCCCCGGTCGAGCCGACCCATTCGTGCTACAACTATACTTCTAATATAGCTGCAGCATGGCTCTACCATGTACAGAATTTTGCAAACATAATTCATTTTACTTCTCATAATATTACCCGGCAGTAGTTGACTTTATTGTACCACTTAACTTGAATACTGCATAATTTTTGAATTTTTCTTTTTTTGACTTTAGAATGGCAGTGACAACTTTAGACATTCTGACATTTCTCGGTGGTACTCGTCAACGGGATAAGTTTTGGCTAGCAAATTATCTAACAACGCCATTACCACATCTTCATATTCTCTAGCGCCATTTTCTCCAAGTCCCTGTTTCTCTTTCTTTCCCTGTTTCTTTTATTGCCCAAAACTATTAATACTTATTCCATAAACAGATCAATTGCAAGACTAAAGAACAAAATGGTAAAATCTTTCAACCTATACATCTGATGCGACATTTGAGCAAAGAAAATTGAATATTGATATCTAATAATTTGTAATCATTCACAGAGAAAATCGATTATTAAATACTTAATTTGATTGACATAATAGTCAAAACGTTACGAATAGAAGAGAGTAACGTTATACTAAAGGAAGGTAGAAACTTTTAAGAGAAAAATAAAACGCTGCACACCAATACGTGTACACTTAAATATTTATGGAAGAAGTCGAACGAAACGGATGAAGTTTTCTAAGCAATTGTCGGTGTCTCGATGTTTAGACTTATATTTTATTAGCAACATTTATTTTGTAAGGATGGCACTTTGTGTGTCTTTTTAAAAATATATGATATTATGTCGTATACTGTTTTATTAACAAAACTAATGTTATGCAATATCATTACATTTATATACAATATTTTATTATTTATATTTTTATACAATATTATATACAATATACACATGTCAGGAGCAAGCTGTGGTAGTAATTTAATACACACTTAATCGAAAGGGTTAATTTAAATAAATTTATTGATAGCTTCGCCTTAAAAAATAAATTTCTTCATAATAGACACACACACATACAAACACTCACGCCTGTCACCCAGAGCGGTAGGCAGAGACTACGGACTTCCATTTGGCACGATCCTGACACATCTTTCTCGCCAACTTCACATCCATATATCTACGCATACACGCTCGTCGGTTAAGGGTACTCCTAATTTGGCTCATTTCGAATATATCGCCGATTTAGTCGATAAATCTTCGTCTAGGGCATCCCTTCCCGACTCTGTGTCACATAATATATATTTTCATAATAGACATCTGCTGTCATTATGATACATTGGATATTATAAAGTTGTAGTAAATTACACCATGAGATGACCACCATTAATTTTACGGGTAAGTTTCGCTTTAGGGCATTATTTCGGTCCCATTTGACCAAGGTTCATGTACGTTTTTCACTTGCAACTATTGTAGAGAATTTACTTTTTATTACACGTCAAAAGTCTCTTGAATCTTGGGTCAAGCAATTTCAATTTCAATGCAAGGTGGCCACTTTAAAACGGCAACTTCTTACTTTTACCCCTTCATGTTATGTGTAGTGTTAGGGTTAGTGATGGCAGTTGTAGTACATGCGATTGTGGGAGGTAGGAAAGTGCTCTTCAAACTAGATAACATGTTACACGATTTTATTATTGCACGTGGAACTTAGCTAGTTACTACTACTTCCAAGAAAGTGTGTACTGCCATAAATTTGTAGAAAGAGTAAACCGTACACACAGAGCTGAGCAAATGATTTGGTAAGCCCACATTCGATACTACCGCTCTAATAATACTGCTGTCCATATCTGTGTGATAATTAGGTTAGGTATATGGTTTTTCAGATTAATCCGTTTCCTAACCTCTAGCATTAATTATCAAGGTTCACCGCGTACACATATCGTTAACATTTCGAGAAAAAGTTTCCTGAGGAATGGGCAACTTCGTCTTATCTAGGACAGACGAATAACCGGCATAGTAAAAAAACAATAAGTGTTATAAGAATTTACACTGATACTATATACAACGAAATAATAAAATGCTCTCTGCACTGACTGGCTCTAAAATACGAGCGCTGCTATGAAAAGGTTGAACGAGTTCTTTAAAACTTTCAGCTGCCAAGCTTTTTACGTGCTCTGTCTATGCCAAGAATTCCAAAATTTATAGCACCGGATCATCTTACTGGGAGTATCCAGAATGAACATGAACGCAATACTAAGGTGGTTTATAACATAGAAAACTAGCTAATACCCGCTCACTTCGCTGGGCGCACGATAATATTTTATTGTGAAACCTATTTTTTTTATGGGACTATCGTAAAATCCGTTCTTAGTGAGCGTCTACATTGCGAAATGAGTAACTATATAGTAGGTGAGGGTAATATGGTCATCCGGTTAATATGGTAATTTTCTTATAACTCAAAAACTACAACCTTATTTGCATAGATGGCTCTGTGATACGATAGCTCTTCATCAGTAAATTAAATATTAAAAGATCAAAATTCATCGACGCCATTTTGACAGTTGACATTATAGTATAAATATTATAGTCGATTTTAATATTGTCTGTTGGTTAGATTTTTTAAGTGACTTTTTCTAAGTGTTCCTAGTTATAGCCAAAACGTATTTGATTTTTTTATGAACGCATGTAAATATCCGGGGCGAAGGGGCTTTGCTTGGCGTTAAAAGATTATAATTTCTACCAATTAACTAGAACTAGAAGTTAATTTGTAGAAATCATCTCTGAGAAAATTGTAATTTTTTTAACGCCGAGCAATGCTCGGTCGCCACTGATGTTTACGTGCGTTCACATATTATGGCACTAAAATATCTCTTGTGTAGTCCATTTTAGTTTTCAACATCATTTGGACTTCGTCTTCATCGGCCAAAACAACATTATTCTCAGCATTTGTTTTCATTTGAGTAAGAAATGAAATTCATTCATTCAGAAACAAATAAAATAACAACTAATAAAAGTGCTGGACACAGATCTTCTTTTATGGGGGTCTTGAATTAGGAAAGATTTGTCACGGGGCTCGTATGAAGCCTGCTAATGCATGTTGCAGCCAAAAGAATTTCAATTTTTCTACCGACTTCAAAAAGACGCAGGTACTCGATTCGAATGTATGTTTTTTTTTATGTGACGTCATAAGTTTTTACTGGGGGAACCGATTTCGATAATCCTTTTTTATTTGAAAGCTGGTGCTTCACACGTGGTCTCATATAAATTTGATGAAGGTGTGACCAATAGTTTTTGAGTTATTATTAATAGTTTATATTGAAGTCGGTTGTACAAAATTTTTAATTTTAAATTATATATATTTCTCATGCAAGCAGGTTAACTGGAATGAGAACGTAAATATTGAATTTTACTAAATTCAGTAATGTTGGTGCGGATTGAACTCAGTTTGCTCATGTATCATAAAATTTAATACAAGCATCCAACTCCTGAGCTGCGACAGCTATCTATCTTCATTAAGAAGTTGCTTTCTAAATAAACCAACATTTTCTTATATTTCCTAAAGCCGCCCAACCTGTTTAGCTGCACATAAATCTCATAACTACGGCCGTTAAAGCCTTCAAGCTATTGTTGGAGGAAGAAAAATCATAAAAACACCATTACACTGCCATTATCAGATCCACGACAGCAATATTCAACGAAGAGATTTTTGAAGGTATGACATTTTTTGACATATTGAGAAGGTTACGTTTATTTTACAACTAAATATATTTAGAGAACTATATTAGACTACTATTTTCTTTTTAATATGTTATGTATAGATGGTTAATAAACTCATTTTTAACGGGTGTTATTTTTCTGCATATTTGTATTTAGATTATAATACATCTTTCAGAATTCGGGACCAGCAGTCGCGCTGCCTCTGTATTGTGACTGCAGCATTAATGATTCGACGCGACAATGGAAGGACTACGCTCTCACCGAATCCTAGCGTAAAACAGCTGTATACGGCGTCTGTGCTCTTTATGGTAAGTAACGAGAACTGAAAACCCTTTTTCTGTGTAACAAAAGAAATTTGTAACCTACGAGTATAATAATATGGAATCCTTCTCAGATTCGAGCGCTCAAAACAACGCAACAAGCAGGTGCATCGGCCGCTAAACTATGTGGCATAAATAATTTTATGTAAATTATTTAATTATTAATTTCGTTTCGTTTAAAATGCAAACCAATCCTCAAAATACTGTGTAGTATTTACATGACCCATTTATCTCATTTTAAACGGGATGCAAACAGTAATCCACAACAATGGTTTATTTATGTTTAGAAGCATTGAGTAACACAGTTTTTTGGCAAAATAAGCATTTGACACACCGGCTAGAACTGTAAACAACAGTTTTATTTATGAAGAAGATTGAGTTATAGATTTAATTTTCATTTAGAAGATACTGTTGCATAACAGTGGAGTAGCAAGGGCTGGTAGAGGATAAACGACCGATATTAGTGGCGGTATTTTGTGGTTGAAAGTCACTACCGCCTTATATTTTTAAATGCTGCCAGTAAAATAATCAAAAAATCTAATATTAGCTGTTAATGAATCATTTTGCTTAAAATTACAAAAAAACAAGCCGCGCCCACATTGCCACCGTCCCGCCAACGGTGGTGGGTCCACAATCGCATCGAGATCATCGTGATATCTATCTATAAACATTACAACTGGCGTTACTTATAAAACAAATCGCTTATTACAAATAACCGCATTATACTGTCGTGGAATAAGGAGCTATAGCCATAAACTCATTAGTACCCAACATAAGGAACAACAACCTAGCCTACACTCTTTCTCTAACTCGAAACGGCTGCAGTTTGATGAAACGATAAATAATTTATTACTTATTGTGGCAATAACATCCAACAAATTTATATTCAACGTGTTTGACATCCAAACCAAATTACAAAACATTCTTCATGCTCAAGTTTAAAAACTTTAATTAACATTTATAACAGTAACTGTTAAATTATCTCAATATTTTTATTATTTTATTGTCTTAATAACATATTATTATAGTTTTTAATGTCGTTAATTAAATAACATAGCCCTCTGGTTTCTGATGATGTTTGCGCTGTTAGCCTACACGGCTCTTACAGCTTCTAAGAGCTATAAAGGGATGAATTTTTATTATTCTGCGTCGTTACTTGCGTAACGATGACTCCTAGGACAGTATAAAGTACACGTAAATGAGTTATCTAACGGCCGTCCAAACAGGGGTTGACGGGCCCCGGCTCTGACGGCTAACTCGTATCGTTCGGTATTCTGAACGGTAAGAACCGCCCAGGGACGCGGGTGTATGATGTGTACGCGGTGTGGACCTATTTGCGGCAAACTCGCTGCGTCCCATCCGTTGTTGTCCTAATCGTGTTTGTGGTTCTAGGTGATTGTGAAAATTTGGCAAAATCCCGCTCTGTACTAACACTGCAACGGGAAACAGAGCGATAAAACCTTGGCAACCCCTGCCACGCTATCTGTGGACTTCTGCAACATCAGGCGACTTCACTCGAACCTTAACGCCGTCCACTACCATCTAGAGACGGCGAAGCCGGCTCTGCTTTCTTTGACCGAGACGCAGGTGTCCTTTCCGGCTAATACTTCGTACCTGTCCTACCCGGGGTTCAAATTAGAACACTTCTTTGTGCCCGGGCTGCACTTTACGTATACGTCAGAGAAGATATCTGTTCTCGAAGCCTCGGCAGTCTTGAAGGTATGGACCTGTCCATCCCTTGGCTGCGTGTGAACAGCGAAGACCATCCTCACATCCACGGGTACCTGTATAGGTCCCGCTACCGCTATGGTAATGCCGACACAGACCGACTCATCGACCACGTCCAAATGGCTACTTGGATCGTGATACTTGGCGATTTTAATGCCTACGACGCCAAATGACTCGATTCACTTTTAACCGATCATGCGGGGAGATCTTTGTATAAGTTTGCCTTGGCATAGGGTCTGACACAGCTGGTTACATCGCCTACGAGGATTCCAGATGTGGAGGATCATACACCTTCACTGTTGAACCTTCAGCTGACCTCTCATCCGAACGGATATCAGGCTTCCATAGATGGATTCCTCACGGCTCTTCGGACCATTGTCTAATCCGGAGTGTGGTGGCACTCACGCTCCCCTCGCGGTTGTGTTCTGCAGGCTGCCGCCGTGTTTGGCATTACAGGTCGGCGGATTGGGACGGAATGCAGTCTTTCTTTGCATCCTACCTATGGGGGCGGATTTGCTTTTTGCCGGATGATCCCAGCGCTGTTACTGACTCTGTCACTGATGTGGTGCTACAGGGAATGAAACTATTTATTTCATAATCTGTGGTACCCATCAAAGGCAAATCTCAGCCTTGATTTGGTCGTTCCTGTAAAACTGCATCACGCAGTAAGCATGAGTGTTATCAGGCCTGGGCTGCGGCTTCGGCGAGTCGGGATGTAAGCACCAGCGTGCTTAAAAAGAAGTATAACTTCGCCTCCAGGTCCTTCAAAAGAGTTATTACCAAGGCAAAGTCAGAGCACATAGGCAGAATTGGCGAGAAACTAGTTCGCCTTCCTTCGGGAACCCATGCATTCTGGACTCTCGCAAGGCTGTCCAAGGGAATTTCTGTAAGCCATCGCTACCATCTCTGCACAGGGAGGACAGCCCACGCAGCAAAAGTGGAATCTGAACTTTTAGGCTCCCTTTTTGCCTCCAACTCGACTCTCGATGACGGGAGGCACACATTGCCGACCATCCGGCAGTGTGAGTGCTCTAAGCCTAATGTGCGATTTGCACAGTGCTCAGTACGCAAGGCATTCCTCTCCCTGGACATCCACAAGTCGAATTGGCCTGACGGAATCCCACCAATTGTGCTGAGGACGTGTGCTCCAGAGTTGGCACCGGTTCTAACGCGTCTTTTCCGATACTCTTACTCCCTAGGCGTTGTCCCAAATTCGTTGAAGACAGCTTTTGTGCACCTGAAACCTAAAAAAGGTAACCGCTCTGATCCGTCCAACCTCCTTCTCCATCTCTGGGCTGGGGTTCCCCAGTGCCAGCTCCTTCCACTTGACCGCATCCAGCAGAGCGGTTCGAATCGTCGACGACCGAGTTCTTTCTGATCGGCTCGTTTCACTGGCGCTGTGTAGGGATGTTGCATCTTTTTTGCATTTTCTATCGAATCTACCACGGGGAGTGCTCGGAGGAATTGTTCGGATTAATTCCAGTGGCCAAATTTCACAAACGCACATCGCGTTAAAATTCACAATACCGTCCTCACCATCTGGATGCTTGGGGGTCCACCACTGTGCGTTTTACCGGGAATTTTCTTCCTCGTACAACTTCTCTGTGGAATTGTTTACCGCTGGCGACTTTTACGACGATACGATTTAGGGACCTTCAAGAAAAGAGCGTACTCCTTTCTAAAAGACCGGCAACGCACCTGCAATTCCCCAGGTGTTGCGGTTGTTCATGAGCGGCGGTAGTCACTTACCATCAAGTGAGCCGTATGATCGTTTGCCCCCTATTCTATAAAAAAATATTACGTAATACACCCAATGGAACATCTTTATTTTATCTACTAAAATGACAATCGCCTTATAGAAAGAATTAGAAGAATCTA
The DNA here is from genome assembly GCA_963668995.1 of Parnassius mnemosyne. Classification (NCBI taxonomy): domain Eukaryota; kingdom Metazoa; phylum Arthropoda; class Insecta; order Lepidoptera; family Papilionidae; genus Parnassius; species Parnassius mnemosyne. The sequence goes on from CAVLGL010000159.1 coordinate 10,572,011, forward strand.
ATATTAAGGTCAGTTGTCTATTCCAATCCACCGTTCGACTATTCGTCGTGTTAATCACTTTTACTTTGCAATATCAACAGAATTTGTGACATACTGTGAAAATTTATACATATAATAAATTTGTACATAGAAAAATTATGCGTTCAGGATTCAAGCAAAAACTACTAGACAGTTTTCCATAAAATTTTGAATGTAGACAGTAAATAACCGTATATAGCATATGCCATCAAAGACATAACTTGTAAAAAAAAAACCATGTCTCGCAACTCAGTTCTTCTACCGTAAAAGTTGTGAGATCCATGTAATACCAAGTCGGTTAATTTATGCAGTCCCTACTTAAGGGTCCTTCTGTCCTTAAGTTATTACGTAATTAGCTAACCTAACAACATCTTATAGTGACCATATCAATATTAAAAATCTTTTATATTTTAAATAAATAGATTGACAAGGCCATTGCAAAATATTTTAATTTTTCCTTGATACATACTAAACAATAATTGTATTCCAAATTTGAAGCTTCTATGTATGCTACTCGTAGAAGTGCCTTAGAGTTTTGATGATCGGTCAGTCAGTGAGTAACAAAATTAAGAAACTTTGACTAGTTATACGAGCAACTCTGAAACTACTGGTTCAAATTTAATGAAATCTGAAATGTACCGAGTTTATACAATTATTATTTGGTAACTGAAAATTCAGGCTTCTAGTTTTATCAACAACAAAGTTATAAGGTTTCGAATATGGACTGAACTGCTTCAAGAAAATGATGGCACGGCCGTACCGCTTTTTTGTTCGACTTGGCGAGGGCACTACCGTGCCCCCAGATAGGCAACTTTTTATCCGCTTATGGAAGCTTTTTTTAGTTTGTTGTCATTATGGCTGCTAATGGTGCTATTAATCCTAAAGAGGATTTATGTATTATATTATTTATATATATTTATTATTTGTATTTATTAACGTATAATAAATCTATAGAAAAGTATGTATGTTACGGCCTACGGTTGCTCCCTTAAAGGATCCAATCCCCTGGGGCCCATCAGCAGAAGACTTCCCGAGCAAACGTAGGTCGGGCCTCCTAAGGCCACGTGGAATCTCTCTAATTACACTAAAATATATGGGGGAGCGTTATACTACGGCCAGTCGACCGGAAGGAATTTGGCGGAGTTCACTTACCTCTATCCAAGGCGACTGGTCCCTCCGGAGTCGGTCAGGTCGCATGTGGTTGTGTAGTGCAAGGGAAAGAATGGTGATGTGGTGTGTATCTGGGTGTGACTGATGGTGATTGAACCTAGACCTTAGCCGTCGGCAGCAGCCCGAGCGTCGACACCGCTCCAACTTGAGGGGGCCTTTCGAGGTTATCCACAGTCACTTTCTTGGTTCACCACGATGACAGTCACTTAACTCTATCGTACTATTAACTAGCTTACCGAAGCCACTAACTATCGCGGGGTATAAGGTTACCGCACAAAACACGCCCGGAGTTTCTGGGTCAAAGGTCACTACCGGTTCGCGTGGCAACAGATAGTTCTAAATACGGAGGCCGCACTAGCTTATATTGTCGAATGCACTTATACAGATTCTGAGTCGGACCCAATAAGTCCCGGGAAAGGCTATCCAAACAGGGAATGCGCGTTATAATTCCTAGACAGGATATTTACTAGACGCCCTAACTATTCCGCGGTTCCCGCACAAAATTAACAGCGTGCAAACATTAGCGCATCTGGCCGATGACTGACTCGCTTGCGACCCGCGCGCCACTGCCACGATCGGAAGAACTTCAGACCGGAATCGCGCCGAGCCGAGTGACATCTGGTATCGATTCCGACAACAGAGTTTTGCGCGAACAAACCCCCGTCCCGGACATAAGGATTTAGGTCCGCGAGCAAACCGGTCAGCGGGACAAGGTCGAGACTGCAAGTTGCAAGACCGAATCTACAACCAAACTAGGCCACCTTAGGCAATCCATTAGGTCTTGCAACCCTAATCAACGCCTCAAAGATATCCCTAATGTGGCAAGCCGGAGGGTCAGCCTCCACTGGATGCCCCTCCTGGGCATCGCATCACTTTAATAAGTCCTGTACTGGACAGAAGTCCGACGACCTCTTTCTAACACCTACCTGTGCCCCTATGATTAGTTCCACAATCCGACCGGATCAGCTCTGCAAACAGCGACGCTACACGAAGCTGCCCAGACAAATTTTGTGCCAGCAGTTGCTTCAGTGCAGAGCGCACCCACAAATTCCACATGACCGTCGTCTGTGGAGAGCCAAACTAAACGCACAGATAGTCCCTAGTATGAATTTTCAACAAGTAGGCCTAGCCAGGCCACCCACCATAGTATCATTTACTAAAATAGTGCGGCAGCTGATTTCAATCTGATAATCTCCAAAACTAGCTAGCCTGTTAGGCAAGTAGTCCTATGCTCATATTTCAACTAATTTTTCAAAAGCATCAATGTTCAACTACAGAATTAATTCAACCAAATTAATCACCGATGCGCATAGGTCAACTTGCAATTAAACAAAACAATAACGTAAGGGACAGCCCTACTTCTTCGCAAAGCAAAATGATTAAACACTATCATAAACATAAACATAATTTTTCAAATAGCGCGCCATTCAATTTCAGATGAATTCAAATTTTCCTTTCAGCAAACAGACGCAACAATCAAATACAGTGATTAAATATATGTACAAAACACATGCAGTAGCATTTAAAAGAGTAGATTAAATTCAATCCTTTTAATTTAAACCGCTACAAATAGGAAAATTTCGCGGAAAGCTCAAAGCATTTTTTAATTTTAATTCAAAGTATTTTTTAACTAAGTGCTCGACCAAACCAAATCTAATACCCCTTGACAGCGTGATTCAACGCTCCAGGGGGGCCCTAATCTACCCACCACCAAGGGGAGGCCACATGGCGTGAACCCGAGATACCTTTGACAGTTGCAACTCGGGTTGTACGCTTTCACTGAGGCCGTCGGCAACAGAACATTTTGACAAGTGGACTGTTGACGGCTTAAGGCTCAGTGGAGGCGGCCGTGGTGGGAGCTAAGGCGGCAGCTAGACAGGGCCGCCTCCATCAAATGGGGAACAGTGGTACACCAGTCGCGGCCACTCAGCTAACGGAAGTGAGAAGGGTCCAGCGGACCGATGAGTGGCCGTGAAGTTCCTCTCCACACGCTGAGGGGGGGTGATGACACCCCCGCCCCTGGGGGAATTACCCCCCGACTGGTCGGGGGAGGGGCCCCTTTCAAACTTAGGGGCCTGATGGCTGGCCGGCGGGCGCCGAGAGTCGCCCGGCAGAGGGCGTGGCTGAGCGCCCCCGCCCGTGGGGGTCGAGGGCCTGGCAGAGCCCCGAGAGGAGACGCCGTTCGCACTCAGGCACAAAACGGCATGATGATTGCCCTGGCAATGCAGACAGGGCCGTCGATGCGGACAGTCTCGCTGGAGGTGCCCTCCCAGATATGACCAGCACCAGCGGCGCTCCTTGGTAATAGTTCGCCTCGCTGGAACCGGCTTACCTAATAATTTCGGGCACGACGTTACCCGATGATCAGATGCTCGACAATAGGAGCAGGGGGGGGGTTGACGACGACTTGCCTGGAGGATTCAGCCTCTCACTGGGCACGTCTCGCAAGTCGTCAACGGTGCCCGCCGCGTTCTCGATCTGCCGGCACTGCTCCTCCAAAAACCGCAGCAGGTCATAGAAGGGCGGAATATAGGAGGCCTCGTCCCCGCCGTACCTCTCCTCAAAATGGATTCGCAGGTCGAGAGGTAGACGGGACAGCACGATGCGGAGCAACAAGAAGGCCCATTCGCCCACTGGTAAATCCAGCCGCCTTAACGTATCACAGACCACTAAGACCGGATCCAACAGGTCCGGACGCAGTCTGGCTCGGTCACCAAGCAGCGGGAGGCTCAGAAGCCGCTTAACCTGTTCGTCCGCAATCCGCCGGACGTTGGCGTATCTTCTGGCTAGGAGGACCCGAGCAGTCTGGTAGGCGTCGTCCGACAATCTCAAGTGGCCGACGACGCCCAGGGCCTCCCCCTCCAGTGAGGCCAGGAGGTACGCCATCTTTTGGCTCGGGGTCAGGTCACTCCGGGCGTCCACTAGGCTGTCGAAAAGACCAACGAAGGTCATCCATTCGGAAAGGACCCCGGAGAACTTTGGCAGGTCCAGAGTTGGGAGTCGTCCCAACAGCTCCGGCTGAAGCTGCTTCAGAGAGGACTCGGACAGGTCACTCATCCGAGCTTCACGCGCCTCCTCGGCATATCTGCCTTCAGCCTCGATCAACTCGTCCGTGAGCCACAAGAACTGCTCATAGTCCGCGAAGCAGGAGTCCAGGACTCCCTTCTCCACATCCGAATCCTCGAGCTCAGCGTAAGCCTCCTCCACTGCGGCCCTTCGAGCATCCACCTGCTCGAACCGCTTCATCAAGTTATGGACCCTATCCGGTCGACCTATCAAAGCATGGGCGCTTGTGGCCCAGCGTAGCTCAGTCCGCAAACAACGCATCAGTAGCTTGGGCGATGTCATCACTATTAAATACAAATTACGACGCGGCTCGAGCACAAATTACAAAGATAACAAACAAAAAATACAACAAAAATTAACAGTTAATAAATGCAGTTCCTATCAAATCGCGTTGAATAGAAATTACACAAATACGAATTACTACGTATCAACCAAATACAAGTTAGCACAAAAGAAAAGACACAAATCAAATTAACAAATAACAAATACTAGTGCGATCAAATCAAGTTAAATTCAAATTGCGCAAATACAAATTACTACTCTTTAGTTCAAATACAACTTAGAGTACAAACGAAGATACACATCACGGTCGATCAACAAAAAATGCCTAGCTCGGAAATCGACCCTTCGATAAGTAATCCACTACAACTATCCGACAACAATAATTAACCGATTACGTAAAAATAACCATCTACCTACATGACGTATATCTCCAGAAAAACTCCCGCTTGCACAACCTAGGGCGCGGCTTTTCAAATTACCCTCCAACCAAAAAAAGGCAAGCAACAAAGCAACAAAGGAAAACAATTCTATTATTACGTACAAAAAAATATTTTTACGTATTACGGACGGGCGTGATTGTAGATACAAATTAAACCAATCAAACCAACGCTCCCTGCCACCAAAATTGTTTAATGTTTATCTAGCACTATGTTCGGGATCGACCGGGGAATCGAACCCGGAACCGCGCTCTGCTACCAGTTTGTTACGGCCTACGGTTGCTCCCTTAAAGGATCCAATCCCCTGGGGCCCATCAGCAGAAGACTTCCCGAGCAAACGTAGGTCGGGCCTCCTAAGGCCACGTGGAATCTCTCTAATTACACTAAAATATATGGGGGAGCGTTATACTACGGCCAGTCGACCGGAAGGAATTTGGCGGAGTTCACTTACCTCTATCCAAGGCGACTGGTCCCTCCGGAGTCGGTCAGGTCGCATGTGGTTGTGTAGTGCAAGGGAAAGAATGGTGATGTGGTGTGTATCTGGGTGTGACTGATGGTGATTGAACCTAGACCTTAGCCGTCGGCAGCAGCCCGAGCGTCGACACCGCTCCAACTTGAGGGGGCCTTTCGAGGTTATCCACAGTCACTTTCTTGGTTCACCACGATGACAGTCACTTAACTCTATCGTACTATTAACTAGCTTACCGAAGCCACTAACTATCGCGGGGTATAAGGTTACCGCACAAAACACGCCCGGAGTTTCTGGGTCAAAGGTCACTACCGGTTCGCGTGGCAACAGATAGTTCTAAATACGGAGGCCGCACTAGCTTATATTGTCGAATGCACTTATACAGATTCTGAGTCGGACCCAATAAGTCCCGGGAAAGGCTATCCAAACAGGGAATGCGCGTTATAATTCCTAGACAGGATATTTACTAGACGCCCTAACTATTCCGCGGTTCCCGCACAAAATTAACAGCGTGCAAACATTAGCGCATCTGGCCGATGACTGACTCGCTTGCGACCCGCGCGCCACTGCCACGATCGGAAGAACTTCAGACCGGAATCGCGCCGAGCCGAGTGACATCTGGTGTCGATTCCGACAACAGAGTTTTGCGCGAACAATGTATGTAAAAATAAAGTCACCGCGCCACCAACCAGAAAGGGCAGATTAGCGTTTGCCGGGCCAGCAGTTAGTATTAAATAAAATCAGTACTCTATCTTTTAATTTTGACTAAATTTAAATTGAAAATTTATCTGTAATTTACTGATAAATCTGTTTGCCGTTGATAATTGGCCAAATTGAGCAAATATACAGAGAATGAATAATGTCGCAATCAGTAATGTAACATTATCTTCTACACAAGATCGTATGCATGTTTGTGTTGTTTTTTTTTTAATATAGAATAAAGGTGAAAACAAACACACATTCCACGTGATGGTAAGTGGATGCTTTGACCTATAAACACCTACATCTATTCTCCATTACGAATCAAACGTAGACGCGTTGTCACCCCTGAGGACAAACATGAAATGCCTCGTTACTAATAGAAAGGGTATCCGGTTCTCTACACACACGATACGAAACACAGCAGCATTAACCTGCTATTTCACGCTGGTGCATTCGTGCTGCAACCGTAATATAGCTGCAGCGTGGTTTTACTACGTTGAAATCTATTTTAAATGCTTAAAATTAGAGCGAATACTCCCATTGCAGCTGGCGGGAAACGTACTCCATTTTCTTGTGTATTCTTGAGGAATTATGGAATTTTAAGACGATAATTCCTGGAATTTTTTAACGTATGCTTATCCCAACAGCTACCACAGTTCATTGGGATTGACGATGCTTGCGGAATACTTCGTAATAAATTTTTATTGTAAAAATGCTAAAACACTGTTGAAGCGAGAAAAACAAAAAGTGATTAATCAAAAACAAATTAGTCAGGCAAATAACAAAAAATATTAATTGGTTCGCCGTAATTTATTTCGAAATCTATTACAAAATTTATGAAAGCAGCCTTATCGTGAAACTAAAATAATAACTGAAACCTACGTAAAATAAAAATTTATAAAATATATTAATTTACTCAACGCGTAAAAATAAAAAATAAACGCTTGATTTCACAATGGCGCAATTTCAATCGACAAATTATCTTCAAATGGTTGTAATATTTGGATGTGAATTTTTATGCCAGACCGATATTCTAAGTTCGAAAAAAAAATGGCTCAGCTCGTGATACTTTTAAGGCAATATGAGGATACATAACATAACTTGGATCAACTGACTTACAATTGGATTCGAATGTATATGTAATAAGAAGCTGTGATGAATCACACCGGCGCTAGACCGCCAAACTTGTGACCATTTCTTTTCTAGGGGTAAGTTTTCGTTTAGGGCATTGTTTAGGTGCTGAACCAGGATCCAGCTAACTTGCTGAGCGCTTGCGATCGTCAAACAGAATTCCTGTTTCGTCGCGGGTAACAATGCGTAAAATAATTTTTCAATGTCGACCAAAATTTTCGGATGACCACGGGGTTCATTTTTCAAGTCGAAATTCCAGTACAAATACAGGTATTTATAGTATGCGCTCCGTAAACGTTGTTGACGTTGCGTGCCGCTTGTGCCGCGTTGCTGCCACGACGGTACTCATGTTTCATAATTACTAGAATTTTCTGCCGACTTCCAAAAAGGAGACGGTACTCAATTCGACTGTATGTTTTTTATGTGTGTTACCTCATAACTTTTTACTAGATGAACCGATTTCAATGATTTTTTTTATTTGAAGACTGGTACTTTTCGTGTGGTCCCATATGAATTTGATCAAGGTCAGACCAATAGTTTTTGAGTTATTCTTAATAACTTATATTGAAGTCAGCTGTACAAAATTTTTAATTTTATATTATTAACGTATCCATGATGACGAAAAAGATTCAAATGCGATGAAAACTTAACGCTTATCAGTAAACAAATTGCTAATTTTGAAAAATGAATTCCATGTTTTTAAAATAAAATTAATTTCAAGTTAAAATTCTCAGCCAAACAAAAATTATTTTGATTTGAAACGGCCAGTACTGCAAAACGCCAAATATAGGTTTTATACCATGTAAAATTTTATACAGCCGACTTCAATATAAGTTATTTTTTAGTTAGTTACTTTTTTAATAGGACTTTGTATTAACATATTATGTTATGGAATATATTTCTTCGTGGAAGTATTTTGTCTTTTACTCCATCCATTACTGGCTAAATAGTTCAACGCTGAACATATACCTTCCCCATAAATTGCCTCGTAGGGAGGATATTTGACATATTTGCTACGCTCGGCATTCGGATTTGCAACCGCAGTTTCCGTCCTCACCTTTAACCTGCCTCTGACCGTAGCAATGCTTTCTTTGTTATGCTATAAGGTTTACGATATGCTTAAGATGCAGAGACAACACAGACAGATTTTTTACGTGGTGGAGCCATGCTGCAGTTATATTAGTAGTAGGTATAGTTGTAGCACGAATGGGTCGGCTCGACTGGGGAAGGACCACGCTCTCACAGAATACCATTTAAAAATAGCAGCTTAACGCTGCTGTGTTTCGTATGATGAGTGTAGAGAACCGGAGACCTTTTTTACAGGAAACGAGGCATTACATCTTAGTCCTCACGGGTGACAAGGCATCTGCATTTTGTTTCGTAATCGAGAATAGATGTAGATGTCTATGGGCCGCAGCAACCACTTACCATCAGGTGGACTGTTTGCTCGTATGTCACCCTTATCCTATAAAAAAAACAACAATTAAAACGCATCCGAGCGCTAAAATCAAATATTGTATCTGTATTGTTTCAAAATTTGTCTTTGATTAGTATTCTAATTGAGATCTGTAATTCAACCTCCAATCTCTACAACGCCTCTCAGTGCCACAAAAGGCATATGAGTGTATGCACAAATTGCTTTTATTATTATTTTTAACGCTTGAATAATAAATATAACCTAAAATAACACGTGCAGGGAATTCTGTTTGAGGGAGGGCACAACGTATTAACTATAAAAGTAATAAAATAAAATAACTTTAAAAATAAAAATTCACGAGAAGTGCGCAACATTGCAGCATGCGACACTAACTTTTAGTCGTTAGAAACTTTTAGTCGAGTGCGATTCGAGTTCAAATAGGAACACAGACCAACTATACGCTGAACGCAGGTATGATTAAATGAAAACTTTTTAACAGTTTACAATTGTACAATTAACAAACAAATCATTTTAGAAAGTACTTGGTAGCAATTATCTCATTCCCAAGGGTTATTATCTGTGTATCCCTGTATATTATCCCCACTATTATAAACAATTTTTGCTTAATATTTTTATTAAGCTTGGCGATAGACAAACTTTGTAAGTAACCTCCCACAATAGCTTTTCCTATGCTGCTACCTCAAGACTAATCTTTTTTATCAACTCTTCACAGTCTACAGCTCTAACCTCTAAGCAGTTCACTTAAAAGCTTGAATTTTTATCTCTTAGGGACCTTAGACCATAATATTTGATATTAATTTTAACTTAAACTGTTCGAACTTTTATGTTTCTGCTTGTAAATTCAACTTACTATAATATGATACACCATATTACGACTGCCGCAATGGTCTAGTGGTTGTAAACGCGGTTGCTGATCATGATGTTCCGGGTTCGAATCCCGGTTCAGGGTAAAATTAGATATTGGGCTTTTCTGTCAATAAATTCTGAGTAGCAGTTAAGGCGTTGGTCCTGCGCCTGATCTCTCTCTCTCTCATTCATCTCAGTCGTCATTGGACTTTGAGAGTGAGAGAATAGAAAATACATCCGTGCTTGCGCATACAATCGGACACTATAATCTTGTCCTGCGCTAGTCTTCGTTGAGACTGGTTGCCGTGACCGATATTCGGTCTGGAGGACATTATTTTATTGTTATAATATGATACTTTTTTTTAGGATAAGGGTGACAAACGAGCACACAGTCCACCTGATGGTAAGTGGTTGCTGTGGCCCATAGACATCTACATCTATCCTCGATTACGAATGAAGTGCAGATGCGTTGTCACCCGTGAGGACTAAGATGGAATGCCTCGCTTCCAGTCAGATGGGTCTCCGGGTCTCTACACTCACCATACGAAACAAAGCAGTGTTAAGCTGCTATTTTACGCTGGTATTTTGTGAGAGCGTGGTCCTTCCCCGGTCGAGCCGACCCATTCGAGCTACAACTATAAGCTACCAATATAGCTACAACATGGCTCTACCACGTGTAAAACTCAAAAGATTTATCTTAAAAATAATCCAACAATGCCAATTGTAAAAACGTACGTATTCACCTGATTAAATTCTGATGTTTTCTGTTTGTCTTTATTCAAACCCTTTGACAATTTCGTAATTCAATTACAGCTTTTCCAGTCATGATGTGTTAAGGGAATTCGGAAAGTCAATATGAAAAATTGGAAAATATATATTTCTTTTCAATAAACCGTCAATTGATCCATTATTTTTAGCTAACTTCGAAAAATAAGAAGGTTCTCGATTCGACTGTATGTGTGTTACACAATGACTTTGTTAATTAGGATCCGTTTTTGATGATTATTTTTATTACATAGGTTTATACTTCAGAGACGATCGTATATAAATTTGGCGAATATTCTAAACAGGGGGTGACGTTTGTGATGTAAGTAATTATACCATCGATATATATCTACTACACACTAGATTTCTCATTTTGAACATAGACTATGTTCAACTGAACTGTACTGCAATCCGTACACTAAACTAAATATTGCGTAAATTGAAGGTTTGTGAATTCCATAAGATAATTATTATTACATTTTATTTAGAAATATGTTTGTTTAGATTAAAATAAGAGTATTTTATATTAAATTCTTATGTTTATTTTAACACACAACACATTCAAATTGCAGCATAATGCGTATGGCCAATGACTTAGCAATGGGTTGCTTGCGCCGGGGGGCGCGGGTTCGAATCCCGCACGGAACAAGTATATGTATGGCCTACAAATAATTGTTCCGGGTCTGGATGTATGTCCTTGTGCAATTTGTGTTTGTAAACTGCCTTCACGGTACTGGAGAAAATCCTAGTGTGGGGGTAACGTTTTTTATCAAAAAAAAAAGTTTCTAAAGCTTTCTTCCTATAGTATTCCCAAAGAATTTATGCCATTTGGTCACCAGTTTTCCCGCAGATCGGGATATCAAGGTTGTAGTCGATTGTAAATACTCAGAGATTTAATTCTGATCTTGGACACTACCCTGTTTATTACGCACACCAATGGTATGTTGCAAACTAGTAACATTCATTTTAATGCAGACAGCACTGCTACTCTATACATCGTGCGTGATAAATTTTCTCGGGCACGTGTGATCGAATTTTGGAACAAACAAGTCGATTATATTAGAAGTACGGGCTTGTGCGTTTTAACACTAAAAAGAGAGCGTTGTACGTGTCTCCCTATTTTGAGGGCTCTTCTCTTGTTGTCTCAGCCAGTATTGGAATCCTTAGCATCAACATTTCGACACATAAAATCCTATGAAAAACTAAGATGGCGCGTCTGATTCTATCTTAGCTTAGCTTTAGCGTAACATATCATTACTTGCATAATAAATGTACAAATTATATTCATAGTATTGATGATTTTTATACTCTACATATTATAATATTATAATCAACTGTTAAATAAAATAATGTAAAGTGTAGCATTTTAAGTAGTCAATACACGCGCGTATAATATACAATGTTTTCAACACAAAAAAGGTATTTTGCTCGCGCCACTTATATATACACGTTACACTTTTATTCAATGAAAGTAATGTAAACAGTTCGTTTTCTGGTGTTCTATCTATTCCCTTAAGTGTAGTGTCTTATGTATAGTGGAGCTTGCATTGCATGATGTTTGACACTTTATTGTACAAAACATATTTTAATATATTATGTTACGCGAAACAAAATGTTTGAAAACCAATTTGTAGAAATATTGTCACGTTGAAACATAAGTTTGACTTTAATTTTGTATTTCTAGGCACTTCAACAATAATGGATTCAAGTGATGTAGAAGTCTTTTTTTAACTACCAGTACTTTATATTTACAACAAAATGTTTAAAAGAAACCGAAGTACTAGGCGCGCAACTTTTTAAAAAATAGAGAGTATCATGGTGCCTTTGTTTGTTACTGAGCGAGTAGCTCATTCAAGATGGTAAGGTTACAACAATTTTCTCAGAATTTCACATGAAAATTTTGAAATATTATCATCGAAAGTTTCAAGTTAATCATTAAAAAAAATTACCTGTGCCTTGAAACTGAGGAGATAGGACAAAGCGGTTCGTTTTAGCAGTAAACGCGCAAACTTGTGTCTTCTGGGGATTGAACTGTACTAGATTTAGTCGCCCCCAATTTGAGACTTTGTTCAGCAAAGACTCAACTTCAGACACAAGTTTTTCCCGGTACTCAGCGACGTTTTCCCGAGAAATATTGGCACGGCCGGTATATAAGGCATCACCAGTGCTGTCATCTGCATAGCATGTTACTAGTTTGCAACACATCATTGATATTGTATCGAACCCCCCCCCTCATCTTTTTTCTTTTCTACTATATATCCACTTATACTTGTATTTCTTTAGAATCTATATCTGTAAGATATATAAATATATCTAATTTACGTGACCAGTATAACTTGATCTTTCTAAAGGTTTAAATATAGGCCGTTTAATAAATTTATGGCGTGATCGTCTTAGTTAGGACCCTTTTTTACGTTGTGTTTGTATAGTAACTTAGTTCTTTTAGGTGTATCTTGGAAGAATGAATATTCACGAGAGCAATCGAAAGCTGTTGGTAGAGTCTTATAAGCTAAAGAACCCCGTTCACGAAGACAGAGCTCAAAAAGGTTAAGAACACAATAAATTGTTCCTATTCCACTTGTATCTGGTTCACAACAGTCAATTCCTTATTAATTAATCCCTTCCCGCTTGGAAAAGGCTCACAATATTTATATCAAATACCAGCTACAAGGGCTTCGCTCTCCCACATTTAAAAAAAAATGTGGAGGAGGTACACGGCCCCACACACGCTGCGCACGGTGAGCGCCAACCATTTTAATGCGCTCCCCCCGAAGGGTACGCAAAGTTGGGAACTGGACCGTGGTCCACAGCAAAATAACTGGCGAACCAGTAAAAGAGGACTTGGCTCCTTGATAGTGCGTAAGCACAAACATCGACCGAAGTCGCGCATGTCAATGCGTGTAAACGCTATACAGAATACGATCAAATCCAGCCACAGTGAAATGTACGTCACACGGGTTAGGCAACAATCGGCACACTGACCATAAAAAGCCCTCCGTGAGCGCCACCACCTGCCAGACCGCTGTTTCTGCAGACGTGATGTAAGTGTAAGGCATCACCACCAATTGCATGGTCAGCACGGCCAATTGGCCGCAGAGCGTGTCATGAGTCTACCGCTCACCTCAAGGGAATGGGGTCCCACGTTGCGCGGCTTTCGGCCGCAGCCTTGAGAGCCTCCTCAGATTCTCCCTCCAGCTACCACCCGCATGAGGTCAACACATATGCTCCACCAACCAATACAATGGCAGATATAGCCAATAAGCAGTTATAAGATAATATTAATAATTCGCCATCAGAAAGGGTTTGTGTCACTGACGTTGAGTATATGCATTTTTCGATCATGTTTGTCTCACCCACCAACAAGTTGCCTTCAATCTCTCAAAGGTGGGAACTTTATAGAGATATATTATTAAGTTGTTATATAAAACATCATGGAGGGCAGACAGTCTGCAGCCCCGCAATGAAGGGACCCGACTTGGTCAAAGCTACTTAGGTTGTGAGTCAAACCAAGACGCAGAGAGCGCCATTGAGAATAGCGACCCGCCAAACAACCATCGTAGAGACGCAATGCTACAGAATGCAACAAGCATCAATACGACTATCGTCGGGCTTACACCATCCCAAGGTCCCCCATACAGTCCCAGCAGACATCACCACCCGCATACCTCCATCGATCAGAACCACAAGATGCATCGAATCAGGTGCAGCACACCCGCAGATCCATCACAAGACACAATACTGCAAGTAGCAGTAAGCATCAATGCAACTATCATACGGATGGCGCCCCCTCACAACACACCCACATGATCCCTATCGACTTTGGTAACAAAATTTGATAATGTTGTTAACTAAAAATACCACCAACGTATCATAGTAGCACGGTACTAAGACGTCAGTAGCCAAAACTCCACGTATCAAAGCGCGATTGCACTAAGACATGAAGTTGAGTATGCTTGCTGCACTTAAAAGTACTACCAAACACACTCACCCTAATCCGAAAGATAGCCGACGTATCATAACGCTATGCGCTAAGACGCCGCCCACAACCGGTAGGGGTGTGCGATGTCCACGGGCAAGTTGTATTGCTACAACAAACCCGCTTACCACCGGCACTAAGATGATATGTCTAGGACACATCGGTTAGTGAGTCCAAGTTTACCTCGGTCTCAGAGGCTGCGAAGCAACCTACACGCCACTATAATAATCCTTTTCAAGTCCCATTTCTTTCAATATAATGGTTTTACATATTTGAGACCTTCCACATATTTGCTTTATTTCATAGACCATACTACTGTATGTCTTATTCATATGGGACTTCAAGTCATAACTCTGCTATCATAATGCTTATGCATCATAGAGACCTTCTATATTAATGCTTTGGTTCGTTAGACCTTACTATGTTAAGTCCTTAATATAGGACTAGTCATTGTGCAACCTTAGTACTAGCAGTCGGTCAGCCGACCACCCCATATATATGTACAACCTTGGGTATGTGTCTCCGACAACGCCCCAATATAAGGGAACATTACAAGAACACGTTCATTAACTTAGAAATTTTCCAATTATTACACAAACACCTTCATCAACTTAGAAAATTTTTATCCATTTTTTCAATTATATTACAAATGTTATTTATCTTTGTTATTGCAATATAATCGCCTTATATTTATATGATTTGATATATTTTGAACATTTTAAGCAGGTTTTTAATAAATTTAGAGATTTTTAGAGACATTTTATGCGTTTACTAATATATATAATATTCAATATTTCAAATGGATATTTTTGAACTCTATGCTTATTATTTGCATTTTATTGTTTAAATTATAATTTCTCAGACATTTTTAAATGTCTGTATAATGAATATAATTATTATTTATTAATAATAATTATGAGGCGTCACAATATGTAGGAGAAACAGCGTTGGTGATAGCACGCAGCCTTGTGGAACACCAGCGTTGACAGGCTTGAAATCAGAGCATGCACCGATCTACTACGACCTTGATGCTCCGATCATCAATGAAACTGGTGATCCATTTTCGGGAATTTTTGAATTTTTCGGGAAGCCCAAAGCTTCGAAAGAAGCGCTTTGTGTCAGACCCGATTGCAGGCCTTCGCTATGTCCAAACTAACGGCCAATGCCTACCCATTGGACTCTACTGCCTCCGCCCATCTATGAGTCAGGTAGACCAGAAGATCACCAGCTGATCGACCCCGACGAAAACCGCACTGGCGGTCACTAATCAACTGGTGATCCTCAAGGTACCTCATGAGCTGACAGTTTATAATGGATTCCATTATTTTGGAGAACAAGGAGGTTATGGCGATAGGCCTATAGTTGTAGAGTGGTCGCCTTTTTTAGGGATCGGGTGGACCAACTCTGTCTTCCATGAATTTGGGACTACGCCTTGGGAGTAGGAGTACCAGAAAAGACACATTAAAACCAGTGCCAACTCCGGAGCACACGTCTTCAACACAATGTGAGAGACTCCATCAGGCCCACTCGACTTGCTGACGTCCAGGGAGAGCTTACGAACAGAAGAGTGCTTTACGAACCGAGCGCTGTGTAAATCGCACATCTGGCATGGAGCACTCACACCGCGGGATAGTCGGCGGTGTGTTCCCCTCGTCATATAGAGTTGAGTTGGACGCAAAGAGAGAGCATAAAAGATCGGCTTTCTCCTTTGCGGCATGGGCCAGTGAGTCGTCCTCTCTGTGCAGAAATGGAAGAGATGGCTAACAGAAGTTCCCTTGTTGCCTTGGCGAGAGACCAAAATGCACGGTTTCCCGAAGGACAAGTTTATAAAAATTACAATTTTGATGTTTTTAGTTTAAACTCACGATTAGAGGCAATACATTATATTTCGTAACTATCTCAAAAGTTTGTGCATGTGAAGAAAACCGTCGCCAGATAATCTTAGCTGCAGCCCTAATATTTTTTTTATATAAAACTGAAGTGACAAACGAAATTACAGCCCACCTAATGGTAAATGTCTGCTGCAGTCTATGGACACCTGAAACCAACTTCAATAAATGGCATAGCCAATTATTGAAGTTGGTTTCATGCGTACTCTCTGTACACTTCAAGCCGGAACACAGTGGTGCAAACATTGCTATTTGACCGCTTGAATAGGTAAAAGGGTTCGTACCTATCCATACGGTTTCCTAGGTAGAAAAGGAATCCTTCCGCCTAGAATACTAGGTAGACCGGCAGAAAGCTAGGTGAGTGCGCATGAATTTCTTCATAGCTGGCCTGTAGCCTGCATTAGGATATTTGCAGTACCGCGAAAACCACTACCACTATCCACTACTTTTAAATAATAGCATAATATATACTTAAAAATAGTACCGCATACAGAACAGTATCGTAAACAGAATTTTGTTGTTCCTACATTTTTGTACGTGAGACATCGTTTCGATCCAGTCTAACAGAGACATAGAAAAACTTATCCTCAATTTATCCCGCAGTAGACGTCCGCAAATGTTTGTTCGTCCCGATATTGCGCGCCACATGACGTTTTTCGCCTGCGGCGCTTATATCTTACTGTTTGATATGAGCTGTATAGCTTGGCCCAACCTTTAGGTTATAATAAAACACCGTAATATGTTATAATGATACTTCAAAGAAAATATTTTTGTAAATTTCAAAACAACTTTTGTCGTGTTTTTTATTATATATCATAATTTTCATGACGACCGCGCCCATCTCAATAATAAAGACGCGACATTCGGTGGGTTCATATTTCGAAACTAAGTTTCACTGTAATTTTTTTTTTTCAAGAAATATATACCCATGGGGCGGGTTTTGCTTCTTGCCGGATGATCATAGCGCTGTTGCTGACTCTGTCATTGATGTGATGCAACAGGGAATGGAACTATTTATTCCATCATCTGTGGTACCCATTGGAGGCAGATCTCAGCCTTGGTTTGGTCGCTCCTGTAAGACTGCATTACGCAGTAAGCAGGAATGTTACGAGTACCAAGCCTGGGCTGAGGCTTCGGCGACTCGGGATGTAAACACCAGCACACTTAAAAAGAAGTATAACTTCGCCTCCAGGTCCTTCAAAAGAATTATAGTCAAGGCAAAGTCAGAGCACATAGGCAGAATTCACGAGATACTAGTTCGCCTCCCTTCGGGAACCCGTGCATTCTGGTCTCTCGCCAAGGCTGTCCAAAGGAATTTCTGTAAGCCATCACTACCATCTCTGCATAGGGAGGACGACTCACTGGCCCAAGACGCAAAAGACAAAGCCGACCTTTTAGGCTCCCTTTTTGCGTCCAACTCGACTCTTGATGACGGGGGGAAAACACCGCCGACCATCCCGCGGTGTGAGTGCTCCATGCCGGATGTGCTGTTCTCACAGCGCTCGGTTTGCAAAGCACTCCGCTGGACATCCAGAAGTCGAGTGGGCCTGACGGAATCCCCCCAATTGTGCTGAGGACGTGTGCTCCGGAGTTGGCACCGGTCCCAACGCGTCTTTTGCGGTACTCCTACTCCCAAGGCGTAGTCCCGAATTCATGGAAGACAGTTTTTGTCCACCCGATCCCTAAAAAAGGCGACCGCTCAGACCCGTCCAACTATAGGCCTATCGCGATCACCTCCTTGTTCTCCAAAATAATGGAATCAATTATTAACTGCCAACTCATGCGGTACCTTGAAGATCACCAGCTGATTAGTGACCGCCAATATGGTTTTCGTCGGAGTCGATCAGCTGGTGATCTTCTGGTCTACTTGACCCATAGATGGGCAGAGGCAGTAGAGTCCAAGGGGGAGGCGTCGGCAGCTTAACGCTGCTGTGTTTCGTATGATGAGTGTAGAGAACCGGAGACCTTTTTTACAGGAAACGAGGCATTACATCTTAGTCCTCACGGGTGACAAGGCATCTGCATTTTGTTTCGTAATCGAGAATAGATGTAGATGTCTATGGGCCGCAGCAACCACTTACCATCAGGTGGACTGTTTGCTCGTATGTCACCTTTATCCTATAAAAAAAACAACAATTTAAACGCATCCGAGCGCTAAAATCAAATATTGTATCTGTATTGTTTCAAAATTTGTCTTTGATTAGTATTCTAATTGAGATCTGTAATTCAACCTCCAATCTCTACAACGCCTCTCAGTGCCACAAAAGGCATACGAGTGTATGCACAAATTGCTTTTATTATTATTTTTAACGCTTGAATAATAAATATAACCTAAAATAACACGTGCAGGGAATTCTGTTTGAGGGAGGGCACAACGTATTAACTATAAAAGTAATAAAATAAAATAACTTTAAAAATAAAAATTCACGAGAAGTGCGCAACATTGCAGCATGCGACACTAACTTTTAGTCGTTAGAAACTTTTAGTCGAGTGCGATTCGAGTTCAAATAGGAACACAGACCAACTATACGCTGAACGCAGGTATGATTAAATGAAAACTTTTTAACAGTTTACAATTGTACAATTAACAAACAAATCATTTTAGAAAGTACTTGGTAGCAATTATCTCATTCCCAAGGGTTATTGTCTGTGTATCCCTGTATATTATCCCCACTATTATAAACAATTTTTGCTTAATATTTTTATTAAGCTTGGCGATAGACAAACTTTGTAAGTAACCTCCCACAATAGCTTTTCCTATGCTGCTACCTCAAGACTAATCTTTTTTATCAACTCTTCACAGTCTACAGCTCTAACCTCTAAGCAGTTCACTTAAAAGCTTGAATTTTTATCTCTTAGGGACCTTAGACCATAATATTTGATATTAATTTTAACTTAAACTGTTCGAACTTTTATGTTTCTGCTTGTAAATTCAACTTACTATAATATGATACACCATATTACGACTGCCGCAATGGTCTAGTGGTTGTAAACGCGGTTGCTGATCATGATGTTCCGGGTTCGAATCCCGGTTCAGGGTAAAATTAGATATTGGGCTTTTCTGTCAATAAATTCTGAGTAGCAGTTAAGGCGTTGGTCCTGCGCCTGATCTCTCTCTCTCTCATTCATCTCAGTCGTCATTGGACTTTGAGAGTGAGAGAATAGAAAATACATCCGTGCTTGCGCATACAATCGGACACTATAATCTTGTCCTGCGCTAGTCTTCGTTGAGACTGGTTGCCGTGACCGATATTCGGTCTGGAGGACATTATTTTATTGTTATAATATGATACTTTTTTTTAGGATAAGGGTGACAAACGAGCACACAGTCCACCTGATGGTAAGTGGTTGCTGTGGCCCATAGACATCTACATCTATCCTCGATTACGAATGAAGTGCAGATGCGTTGTCACCCGTGAGGACTAAGATGGAATGCCTCGCTTCCAGTCAGATGGGTCTCCGGGTCTCTACACTCACCATACGAAACAAAGCAGTGTTAAGCTGCTATTTTACGCTGGTATTTTGTGAGAGCGTGGTCCTTCCCCGGTCGAGCCGACCCATTCGAGCTACAACTATAAGCTACCAATATAGCTACAACATGGCTCTACCACGTGTAAAACTCAAAAGATTTATCTTAAAAATAATCCAACAATGCCAATTGTAAAAACGTACGTATTCACCTGATTAAATTCTGATGTTTTCTGTTTGTCTTTATTCAAACCCTTTGACAATTTCGTAATTCAATTACAGCTTTTCCAGTCATGATGTGTTAAGGGAATTCGGAAAGTCAATATGAAAAATTGGAAAATATATATTTCTTTTCAATAAACCGTCAATTGATCCATTATTTTTAGCTAACTTCGAAAAATAAGAAGGTTCTCGATTCGACTGTATGTGTGTTACACAATGACTTTGTTAATTAGGATCCGTTTTTGATGATTATTTTTATTACATAGGTTTATACTTCAGAGACGATCGTATATAAATTTGGCGAATATTCTAAACAGGGGGTGACGTTTGTGATGTAAGTAATTATACCATCGATATATATCTACTACACACTAGATTTCTCATTTTGAACATAGACTATGTTCAACTGAACTGTACTGCAATCCG
This sequence comes from Parnassius mnemosyne, assembly GCA_963668995.1. Lineage (NCBI taxonomy): Eukaryota > Metazoa > Arthropoda > Insecta > Lepidoptera > Papilionidae > Parnassius > Parnassius mnemosyne. Next base: position 10,592,316 of record CAVLGL010000159.1, read on the forward strand.
TACACTAAACTAAATATTGCGTAAATTGAAGGTTTGTGAATTCCATAAGATAATTATTATTACATTTTATTTAGAAATATGTTTGTTTAGATTAAAATAAGAGTATTTTATATTAAATTCTTATGTTTATTTTAACACACAACACATTCAAATTGCAGCATAATGCGTATGGCCAATGACTTAGCAATGGGTTGCTTGCGCCGGGGGGCGCGGGTTCGAATCCCGCACGGAACAAGTATATGTATGGCCTACAAATAATTGTTCCGGGTCTGGATGTATGTCCTTGTGCAATTTGTGTTTGTAAACTGCCTTCACGGTACTGGAGAAAATCCTAGTGTGGGGGTAACGTTTTTTATCAAAAAAAAAAGTTTCTAAAGCTTTCTTCCTATAGTATTCCCAAAGAATTTATGCCATTTGGTCACCAGTTTTCCCGCAGATCGGGATATCAAGGTTGTAGTCGATTGTAAATACTCAGAGATTTAATTCTGATCTTGGACACTACCCTGTTTATTACGCACACCAATGGTATGTTGCAAACTAGTAACATTCATTTTAATGCAGACAGCACTGCTACTCTATACATCGTGCGTGATAAATTTTCTCGGGCACGTGTGATCGAATTTTGGAACAAACAAGTCGATTATATTAGAAGTACGGGCTTGTGCGTTTTAACACTAAAAAGAGAGCGTTGTACGTGTCTCCCTATTTTGAGGGCTCTTCTCTTGTTGTCTCAGCCAGTATTGGAATCCTTAGCATCAACATTTCGACACATAAAATCCTATGAAAAACTAAGATGGCGCGTCTGATTCTATCTTAGCTTAGCTTTAGCGTAACATATCATTACTTGCATAATAAATGTACAAATTATATTCATAGTATTGATGATTTTTATACTCTACATATTATAATATTATAATCAACTGTTAAATAAAATAATGTAAAGTGTAGCATTTTAAGTAGTCAATACACGCGCGTATAATATACAATGTTTTCAACACAAAAAAGGTATTTTGCTCGCGCCACTTATATATACACGTTACACTTTTATTCAATGAAAGTAATGTAAACAGTTCGTTTTCTGGTGTTCTATCTATTCCCTTAAGTGTAGTGTCTTATGTATAGTGGAGCTTGCATTGCATGATGTTTGACACTTTATTGTACAAAACATATTTTAATATATTATGTTACGCGAAACAAAATGTTTGAAAACCAATTTGTAGAAATATTGTCACGTTGAAACATAAGTTTGACTTTAATTTTGTATTTCTAGGCACTTCAACAATAATGGATTCAAGTGATGTAGAAGTCTTTTTTTAACTACCAGTACTTTATATTTACAACAAAATGTTTAAAAGAAACCGAAGTACTAGGCGCGCAACTTTTTAAAAAATAGAGAGTATCATGGTGCCTTTGTTTGTTACTGAGCGAGTAGCTCATTCAAGATGGTAAGGTTACAACAATTTTCTCAGAATTTCACATGAAAATTTTGAAATATTATCATCGAAAGTTTCAAGTTAATCATTAAAAAAAATTACCTGTGCCTTGAAACTGAGGAGATAGGACAAAGCGGTTCGTTTTAGCAGTAAACGCGCAAACTTGTGTCTTCTGGGGATTGAACTGTACTAGATTTAGTCGCCCCCAATTTGAGACTTTGTTCAGCAAAGACTCAACTTCAGACACAAGTTTTTCCCGGTACTCAGCGACGTTTTCCCGAGAAATATTGGCACGGCCGGTATATAAGGCATCACCAGTGCTGTCATCTGCATAGCATGTTACTAGTTTGCAACACATCATTGATATTGTATCGAACCCCCCCCCTCATCTTTTTTCTTTTCTACTATATATCCACTTATACTTGTATTTCTTTAGAATCTATATCTGTAAGATATATAAATATATCTAATTTACGTGACCAGTATAACTTGATCTTTCTAAAGGTTTAAATATAGGCCGTTTAATAAATTTATGGCGTGATCGTCTTAGTTAGGACCCTTTTTTACGTTGTGTTTGTATAGTAACTTAGTTCTTTTAGGTGTATCTTGGAAGAATGAATATTCACGAGAGCAATCGAAAGCTGTTGGTAGAGTCTTATAAGCTAAAGAACCCCGTTCACGAAGACAGAGCTCAAAAAGGTTAAGAACACAATAAATTGTTCCTATTCCACTTGTATCTGGTTCACAACAGTCAATTCCTTATTAATTAATCCCTTCCCGCTTGGAAAAGGCTCACAATATTTATATCAAATACCAGCTACAAGGGCTTCGCTCTCCCACATTTAAAAAAAAATGTGGAGGAGGTACACGGCCCCACACACGCTGCGCACGGTGAGCGCCAACCATTTTAATGCGCTCCCCCCGAAGGGTACGCAAAGTTGGGAACTGGACCGTGGTCCACAGCAAAATAACTGGCGAACCAGTAAAAGAGGACTTGGCTCCTTGATAGTGCGTAAGCACAAACATCGACCGAAGTCGCGCATGTCAATGCGTGTAAACGCTATACAGAATACGATCAAATCCAGCCACAGTGAAATGTACGTCACACGGGTTAGGCAACAATCGGCACACTGACCATAAAAAGCCCTCCGTGAGCGCCACCACCTGCCAGACCGCTGTTTCTGCAGACGTGATGTAAGTGTAAGGCATCACCACCAATTGCATGGTCAGCACGGCCAATTGGCCGCAGAGCGTGTCATGAGTCTACCGCTCACCTCAAGGGAATGGGGTCCCACGTTGCGCGGCTTTCGGCCGCAGCCTTGAGAGCCTCCTCAGATTCTCCCTCCAGCTACCACCCGCATGAGGTCAACACATATGCTCCACCAACCAATACAATGGCAGATATAGCCAATAAGCAGTTATAAGATAATATTAATAATTCGCCATCAGAAAGGGTTTGTGTCACTGACGTTGAGTATATGCATTTTTCGATCATGTTTGTCTCACCCACCAACAAGTTGCCTTCAATCTCTCAAAGGTGGGAACTTTATAGAGATATATTATTAAGTTGTTATATAAAACATCATGGAGGGCAGACAGTCTGCAGCCCCGCAATGAAGGGACCCGACTTGGTCAAAGCTACTTAGGTTGTGAGTCAAACCAAGACGCAGAGAGCGCCATTGAGAATAGCGACCCGCCAAACAACCATCGTAGAGACGCAATGCTACAGAATGCAACAAGCATCAATACGACTATCGTCGGGCTTACACCATCCCAAGGTCCCCCATACAGTCCCAGCAGACATCACCACCCGCATACCTCCATCGATCAGAACCACAAGATGCATCGAATCAGGTGCAGCACACCCGCAGATCCATCACAAGACACAATACTGCAAGTAGCAGTAAGCATCAATGCAACTATCATACGGATGGCGCCCCCTCACAACACACCCACATGATCCCTATCGACTTTGGTAACAAAATTTGATAATGTTGTTAACTAAAAATACCACCAACGTATCATAGTAGCACGGTACTAAGACGTCAGTAGCCAAAACTCCACGTATCAAAGCGCGATTGCACTAAGACATGAAGTTGAGTATGCTTGCTGCACTTAAAAGTACTACCAAACACACTCACCCTAATCCGAAAGATAGCCGACGTATCATAACGCTATGCGCTAAGACGCCGCCCACAACCGGTAGGGGTGTGCGATGTCCACGGGCAAGTTGTATTGCTACAACAAACCCGCTTACCACCGGCACTAAGATGATATGTCTAGGACACATCGGTTAGTGAGTCCAAGTTTACCTCGGTCTCAGAGGCTGCGAAGCAACCTACACGCCACTATAATAATCCTTTTCAAGTCCCATTTCTTTCAATATAATGGTTTTACATATTTGAGACCTTCCACATATTTGCTTTATTTCATAGACCATACTACTGTATGTCTTATTCATATGGGACTTCAAGTCATAACTCTGCTATCATAATGCTTATGCATCATAGAGACCTTCTATATTAATGCTTTGGTTCGTTAGACCTTACTATGTTAAGTCCTTAATATAGGACTAGTCATTGTGCAACCTTAGTACTAGCAGTCGGTCAGCCGACCACCCCATATATATGTACAACCTTGGGTATGTGTCTCCGACAACGCCCCAATATAAGGGAACATTACAAGAACACGTTCATTAACTTAGAAATTTTCCAATTATTACACAAACACCTTCATCAACTTAGAAAATTTTTATCCATTTTTTCAATTATATTACAAATGTTATTTATCTTTGTTATTGCAATATAATCGCCTTATATTTATATGATTTGATATATTTTGAACATTTTAAGCAGGTTTTTAATAAATTTAGAGATTTTTAGAGACATTTTATGCGTTTACTAATATATATAATATTCAATATTTCAAATGGATATTTTTGAACTCTATGCTTATTATTTGCATTTTATTGTTTAAATTATAATTTCTCAGACATTTTTAAATGTCTGTATAATGAATATAATTATTATTTATTAATAATAATTATGAGGCGTCACAATATGTAGGAGAAACAGCGTTGGTGATAGCACGCAGCCTTGTGGAACACCAGCGTTGACAGGCTTGAAATCAGAGCATGCACCGATCTACTACGACCTTGATGCTCCGATCATCAATGAAACTGGTGATCCATTTTCGGGAATTTTTGAATTTTTCGGGAAGCCCAAAGCTTCGAAAGAAGCGCTTTGTGTCAGACCCGATTGCAGGCCTTCGCTATGTCCAAACTAACGGCCAATGCCTACCCATTGGACTCTACTGCCTCCGCCCATCTATGAGTCAGGTAGACCAGAAGATCACCAGCTGATCGACCCCGACGAAAACCGCACTGGCGGTCACTAATCAACTGGTGATCCTCAAGGTACCTCATGAGCTGACAGTTTATAATGGATTCCATTATTTTGGAGAACAAGGAGGTTATGGCGATAGGCCTATAGTTGTAGAGTGGTCGCCTTTTTTAGGGATCGGGTGGACCAACTCTGTCTTCCATGAATTTGGGACTACGCCTTGGGAGTAGGAGTACCAGAAAAGACACATTAAAACCAGTGCCAACTCCGGAGCACACGTCTTCAACACAATGTGAGAGACTCCATCAGGCCCACTCGACTTGCTGACGTCCAGGGAGAGCTTACGAACAGAAGAGTGCTTTACGAACCGAGCGCTGTGTAAATCGCACATCTGGCATGGAGCACTCACACCGCGGGATAGTCGGCGGTGTGTTCCCCTCGTCATATAGAGTTGAGTTGGACGCAAAGAGAGAGCATAAAAGATCGGCTTTCTCCTTTGCGGCATGGGCCAGTGAGTCGTCCTCTCTGTGCAGAAATGGAAGAGATGGCTAACAGAAGTTCCCTTGTTGCCTTGGCGAGAGACCAAAATGCACGGTTTCCCGAAGGACAAGTTTATAAAAATTACAATTTTGATGTTTTTAGTTTAAACTCACGATTAGAGGCAATACATTATATTTCGTAACTATCTCAAAAGTTTGTGCATGTGAAGAAAACCGTCGCCAGATAATCTTAGCTGCAGCCCTAATATTTTTTTTATATAAAACTGAAGTGACAAACGAAATTACAGCCCACCTAATGGTAAATGTCTGCTGCAGTCTATGGACACCTGAAACCAACTTCAATAAATGGCATAGCCAATTATTGAAGTTGGTTTCATGCGTACTCTCTGTACACTTCAAGCCGGAACACAGTGGTGCAAACATTGCTATTTGACCGCTTGAATAGGTAAAAGGGTTCGTACCTATCCATACGGTTTCCTAGGTAGAAAAGGAATCCTTCCGCCTAGAATACTAGGTAGACCGGCAGAAAGCTAGGTGAGTGCGCATGAATTTCTTCATAGCTGGCCTGTAGCCTGCATTAGGATATTTGCAGTACCGCGAAAACCACTACCACTATCCACTACTTTTAAATAATAGCATAATATATACTTAAAAATAGTACCGCATACAGAACAGTATCGTAAACAGAATTTTGTTGTTCCTACATTTTTGTACGTGAGACATCGTTTCGATCCAGTCTAACAGAGACATAGAAAAACTTATCCTCAATTTATCCCGCAGTAGACGTCCGCAAATGTTTGTTCGTCCCGATATTGCGCGCCACATGACGTTTTTCGCCTGCGGCGCTTATATCTTACTGTTTGATATGAGCTGTATAGCTTGGCCCAACCTTTAGGTTATAATAAAACACCGTAATATGTTATAATGATACTTCAAAGAAAATATTTTTGTAAATTTCAAAACAACTTTTGTCGTGTTTTTTATTATATATCATAATTTTCATGACGACCGCGCCCATCTCAATAATAAAGACGCGACATTCGGTGGGTTCATATTTCGAAACTAAGTTTCACTGTAATTTTTTTTTTTCAAGAAATATATACCCATGGGGCGGGTTTTGCTTCTTGCCGGATGATCATAGCGCTGTTGCTGACTCTGTCATTGATGTGATGCAACAGGGAATGGAACTATTTATTCCATCATCTGTGGTACCCATTGGAGGCAGATCTCAGCCTTGGTTTGGTCGCTCCTGTAAGACTGCATTACGCATTAAGCAGGAATGTTACGAGTACCAAGCCTGGGCTGAGGCTTCGGTGACTCGGGATGTAAACACCAGCACACTTAAAAAGAAGTATAACTTCGCCTCCAGGTCCTTCAAAAGAATTATAGTCAAGGCAAAGTCAGAGCACATAGGCAGAATTCACGAGATACTAGTTCGCCTCCCTTCGGGAACCCGTGCATTCTGGTCTCTCGCCAAGGCTGTCCAAAGGAATTTCTGTAAGCCATCACTACCATCTCTGCATAGGGAGGACGACTCACTGGCCCAAGACGCAAAAGACAAAGCCGACCTTTTAGGCTCCCTTTTTGCGTCCAACTCGACTCTTGATGACGGGGGGAAAACACCGCCGACCATCCCGCGGTGTGAGTGCTCCATGCCGGATGTGCTGTTCTCACAGCGCTCGGTTTGCAAAGCACTCCGCTCCCTGGACATCCAGAAGTCGAGTGGGCCTGACGGAATCCCCCCAATTGTGCTGAGGACGTGTGCTCCGGAGTTGGCACCGGTCCCAACGCGTCTTTTGCGGTACTCCTACTCCCAAGGCGTAGTCCCGAATTCATGGAAGACAGTTTTTGTCCACCCGATCCCTAAAAAAGGCGACCGCTCAGACCCGTCCAACTATAGGCCTATCGCGATCACCTCCTTGTTCTCCAAAATAATGGAATCAATTATTAACTGCCAACTCATGCGGTACCTTGAAGATCACCAGCTGATTAGTGACCGCCAATATGGTTTTCGTCGGAGTCGATCAGCTGGTGATCTTCTGGTCTACTTGACCCATAGATGGGCAGAGGCAGTAGAGTCCAAGGGGGAGGCGTTGGCCGTTAGTTTGGACACTGCGAAGGCCTTCGATCGGGTTTGGCACAAAGCGCTTCTTTCGAAGCTCCCTTCCTATGGGCTTCCCGAGAAATTGTGCGATTGGATCACCAGTTTCCTTGCAGATCGGAGCATCAAGGACATTGCAGACGGTGCATGCTCCGACTACAAGCCTATTAACGCTGGCGTTCCACAAGGCTGTGTGCTATCACCAACGCTGTTTCTTCTGCATATCAATGATATGTTGCTAACTGGTAACATTCATTGCTATGCGGATGACAGCACTGGTGATGCTCTATACACCGGCCGTGCCAATATTTCTCGGGAAAACGTTGCCGAGTACCGGAACAAACTTGTGTCTGAAGTCGAGTCTTTGCTGCACAAAGTCTCGGATTGGGGGCAACTAAATCTAGTCCAGTTTAATCCTCAGAAGACACAGTTTGCGCGTTTACCGCTAAAAAGAACCCCTTTGTCGTATCTCCTCAGTTTCAAGGCACTCCCCTTCTTGCCTCAGCCAGTATCGGAATCCGCGGAGTCGACATATCGAGTGACGTGCAGTTTCGTGGTCACTTGGAAGAGAAGGCCAGATTGGCCTCTAAAAAACTTGGCGTGCTTAGCAGAGCGGGACAGTATTTCATGCCGGCACACCACCTGCAACTTTACAAGGCGCAGGTTCGGCCTCACATGGAATACTGTTCCCATCTCTGGGCAGGGCTCCCCAGTGCCGGTCTTTCCACTTGACCGCATCCAACGCAGAGCGGCTCGAATCGTCGACGACCAAGTCCATTCCGATCGGCTCGATTCATTGGCACTGCGAAGAGATGTTGCATCCCTTTGCATTTTCTTTCGCATCTACCACGGGGAGTGCTCTGGGGAATTGTTCGGATTAATCCCAGCCGCCAAATTTCACGAACGCACATCGCGGCAGAACTCCCGATACAATCCACACCATCTGAATGATTGGTGGTCCACCACTGTGCGATTTAGAAGAATTTTTCTTCCTCGCACGACTTCCTTGTGGAATCGATTACCATCAGCGATTTTTCCGGACCAATACGACTTAGGGACCTTCAAGAAAAGAGCGTAGTCCTTTTTAAAAGGCCGGCAACGCATCTGCGATTCCCTTCCTGGTGTTGCAGCTGTTCATGGGCGGCGGTAGTCACTTACCATCAGGTGAGCCGCATGCTCGTTTGCCCCCTCTCCTATAAAAAAAATACAACGGGCGCTTGGATATTTTACGGTGATAAATGACACTATAGTCTTTTCATCAGCGCGTAATAATAATCTTCTTCAGACAGAATTTCGGTCATGGCAGCCATTCTCAAAGGTGACTAGCCTGATCTGCGCAGGACAGAATTATAGTGCCGGATTGTATGCGAGAACAAGGGTACACTCTCTAAGACCTGGGATTTGAACCCAGGTCATCATGATCAGCAGTTGTGCTACCACTAAACCAACGAAACGCTCTGACTATATGTATATTTACTATATTATGTTCTAACGTGGTAGAGCCATGCTGCAGCTATATTAGTAGTTTAGTGTTGTAGTCGTGTTCGAGGAGCGCGTTGAATGCCACATGCGTCATACTTGTGTACAGGTGCTGCTTATGGGGCTGCGGGCTTTGCCAAGTTGATTAAACGTTGAGATTTGTTATTCTCAACTATTTTTACAGTTTCCTAGTAACGTTAGCGAATGTAGAAAGTCAACTTTGCTTACCCCGCAGATCCGCTTGAGCTAACAACGCAATGAGATTTATTTTGTTTTATACAGCACGGGCAGTTACATAGGCAATTGTTTTATTTCTATATATGTACTATAGTAAAATAACGTTTAATGACAATAAAATGTTAATACTAGGTAAGCTGCGAATTTTCAAAAAAATCTGGGAAGTTTCTGTCGAATTTAAAAAAGTCGTTTCACAAATACTGTCTTATTTCTTAAATCGAAAAAATGAGATATTTCAATTTATTTTATTCCATACTCCGGTTTTCTGCTCTGGCAATCCTTTTATTCCAAGCCCTTCTCTTAGAATAAATAATCAATTTACTGGTATAACTAAACGCCGTTTTATCGGTTAGGCTTTTATGTGCGTGACTGTACAAGATTATCTCCAGTACCGCCTGTGTTTAATATCTTCGCAGCAGCTTTTGGTATAATACATAATTGAGTTGCTTAGTAATTACCATGAAATGTTATTTATAAATATGTATGTAGACATCATATTATTAATTGAAGTCTGCTAATTCCCACTGAAGCTTCGGGTTAATGCTCCACAATTCTCTCAGAAATAAGATCAGACTTACACAGAATACCGTTGTGAAAAAAATGCGAGAGAGTCGTGGAACACTCGGTTGGAACGAAGTTCCTTGCTTAGTACATTAATATCGATAATTGTAGGTGTTTTATTATTGATTAACAAATACAAATAACTGAATTACTAGCGTCTATTAAAATGAAGCGTCATTTGAAATAAAATAATATTTCTTTCATGGCAAGATAAGAAAAAGTGCGAGGGAGATGGATATTATTCCATCTCACTTCCTTATTTCGCCGCCAAGGCCGTCTACACTATGACACAAGGGGTAGTGACGAAAAAATCTTACACTTTTTGTCGCCTAGCTCCCATCCGCCAAACCCGTACCGTCCGATAAGGAACTTCGTTCCAATAGCAGCGTAATCCTGTTTTTTGTATGGGGCGTGTAGAAAACCAGAGATTATTTTCTACCGACTTCAAAGAAGTTGGAAGGAGGAAGACTTGAAAAGGAGGAAGTTTTCAATTCGACTGTATTTTTATGTGTGTTACCTCAGAACTTTTTTCTAGGTGAACCGATTTTGATGATTCTTTTTTTATTTGAAAGCTGTTGCTTTTCATGTGGTCCCAAATAATTTATTTGATCAAGATCAGACCAATAGTTTTTGAGTTATCCTAAATAATGCTTATTTAATTGACTTCGACTACATTGATGATGTTCTCATTTTTTTTTTGTTTTTAAAAAACGTTACCCCACACTAGGATTGTCTCCTGTATCGTGGAGGTAGTTTACAAACATAAATTGCACAAGGACAAACATCCAGACCCGGAACAATTATTTGTAGGCCATACAAATACTTGTTCAGTGCGGGATTCGAACCCGAGGCCCCCAGCGCTGCAACTCATTGCTAAGCCACTGCGCCAAGGAGCCGTCAAAAAAGCCATCATTTTATTTATATTGAAGTCAGTGGTACAATTTTTTTTATTTTACCACTTGTTAAGTGTAACGACGTATTCCATCTTAGTGCTCACGAGTGACAGCGCAATGCATTTTGATTTTTAAAGGTAAGGTTTTCCTACTGTAACGAACCCCCCCCCCTCATCTTTTTTCTTTTTTCTACTATAAATCCACTTATACTTGTATTTCTTTAGAATCTATATCTGTAAGATATATAAATATATCTAGTTTACGTGACCATCTTCTTCTTCATATCTTGATCTTTCTAAAGGTTTAAACATAGGCCGTTTAATAAATTTGGCGTGATCGTCTTAGTTAGGACCCTTTTTTACGTTGTAACTTAGTAGTAACTTAGTTCTTTTAGGTGTATCTTGGAAGCATGAATATTCACGAGAGCAATCAAAAGCTGTTGGTAGAGTCTTATAAGCTAAAGAACCCCGTTCACGAAGACAGAGCTCAAAAAGGTTAAGAGCAATAAATTGTCCCTATTCCACTTGTATCTGGTTCACAACAGTCAAATCCTTATTAATTAATCCCTTCCCGCTTGGAAAAGGCTCACAATATTTATATCAAATACCAGCTACAAGGGCTTCGCTCTCCCACATTTAAAAAAAAATGTGGAGGAGGTGTACACGGCTCCGCACACGCCTCGCACGGTGAGCGCCAACCATTTTAATGCACTCCCCCCGAAGGGTACGCTAAGTTGGGATCTGGACCGTAGTCCACAGCAAAATAACTGGCGAACCAGTAAAAGAGGACTTGGCTCCTTGATAGTGCGTAAGCACAAACATCGACCGAAGTCGCGCATGTCAATACGTGTAAACGCCATACAGAATACGATCAAATCCAGCCACAGTGAAGTGTACGTCACACGGGTTAGGCAACAATCGGCACACTGACCATAAAAAGCCCTCCATGAGCGCCACCACCTGCCAGACCGCCGTTTCTGCAGACGTGATGTAAGTGTAAGGCATCACCACCAATTGCATGGTCAGCACGGCCAATTGGCCGCAGAGCGTGTCATGAGTCTACCGCTCACCTCAAGGGAATGGGGTCCCACGTTGCGCGGCTTTCGGCCGCAGCCTTGAGAGCCTCCTCAGATTCTCCCTCCATTACCACCCGCATGAGGTCGACACATATGCTCCACCAACCAATAAAATGGCAGATATAGCCAATAGGCAGTTATAAGATAATAGTAATAATTCGCCATCAGAAAGGGTTTGTGTCACTGACGTTGAAGTCTTCCACGGGCAAGTCGTATTGCTACAACAAACCCGCTTACCACCGGCACTAAGATGATATGTCTAGGACACATCGGTTAGTGAGTCCAAGTTTACCTCGGTCTCAGAGGCTGCGAAGCAACCTACATGCCACTATAATAATCCTTTTCAAGTCCCATTTCTTTCAATATAATGCTTTTACATATTTGAGACCTTCCACATATTTGCTTTATTTCATAGACCATACTATTGTATGTCTTATTCATATGGGACTTCAAGTCATAACTCTGCTATCATAATGCTTATGCATCATAGAGACCTTCTATATTAATGCTTTGGTTCGTTAGACCTTACTATGATAAGTCCCTAATATAGGACTAGTCATTGTGCAACCTTAGTACTAGCAGTCGGTCAGCCGACCACCCCAAATATATGTACAACCTTGGGTATGTGTCTCCAATATAAGGGAACATTACAAGAACACGTTCATCAACTTAGAAATTTTCCAATTATTACAAGAACACCTTCATCAACTTAGAAAATTTTGATCCATTTTTTCTATTATATTACAAATGTTATTTATCTTTGTTATTGCAATATAATCGCCTTGTATTTATATGATTTGATACATTTTGAACACTTTAAGCAGGTTTTTAATAAATTTAGAGATTTTTAGAGACATTTTATGCGTTTACTAATATTATAATATTCAATATTCCAAATGGATATTTTTGAACTTTATGCTTATTATTTGCATTTAATTGTTTAAATTATAATTTCTATGACATTTTTAAATGTCTGTATAATGAATTTAATTATTATTTATTAATAATAGTTATGAGGCGTCACACTACGTTAAAATAATTTCAGCGCTTCCTTCTCCGCTGCATGCTATTTCTCCAGACAAAGTAAGCGTGCGACATTTGGTGGCCAAAAAGTTACTCTATTTAAAACATTTTTGCTTATTATCTAAAACTAAAGGATTTCAATAAAAATTTAGTCGAGAAAATAATAAATTAACATACCTTTTGTCGAAAAATACTATATGGATATCGCTTAAATAGTGAAGAACTCGAAACGTCAAAGTTTAAACCCGGCGATTAAATTATATTTTTTTATCTCGATTAAAAAATTATAAAGCATTTTAAAAATTCATTCATTTATGAATTTAATTGAGAATTTCAGGTATGTGCATTTTTTTCTAAACATTATTTTAACACTATTTCAAGAAGTATCACTTCATGAATCTAAAAATCATGTCTATAATACAACATTTTTGACCATATCTATACAAATAAATAAAATCGAAGTGTCTGTTTGTAATGTCAAAATTACAGCTTTTTACTAAATTGATATGAAAGTATATAGGGTACATACTAATAACAAAAATACAATTTTTAAAGTTTTTGTCTGTCTGTCTGTTTATTCCGGCTAATCTCCGAAACGGCTGGACCGATCTTGACGGGATTTTCACTGGCAGATAACTGATGCCACAAGGAGTAACTTAGTCAAAAATAAATATCTATGTGCTACAGCATCTACTAAGATTGACTTGGGTAACAATGAATGGAGGTGTCTCGCTTCAGATTTAGTATAAAACACGCTTGTATTGTTGTTGTCCTAAGACGACTTGACCTAGCAACATACAACGTACGCACCCTGAGGACTGACGAGAAGATCGTGAAGCTGGAAGAAGAAATAGACAAGTTGCGCTGGAATATCATAGGATTATCTGAGGTCCAAAGGGAGGGGGAGGACACGGTAATCCTCGAATCCGGCAACTTGTTCTATCACCGCGAGGGCGACCATTTGTCCCAAGGAGGTGTCGGATTTATCATCCACAAGTCTCTCGTTAACAACGTTGTAAAGATTGGGAGTGTGTTGACGAGGGTTGCGTACCTTATACTCAGAATCACCAAACGGTATTCGTTGAAGATCGTATAGGTTTACGCACCAACCTCGGCGTTCTCCGATGAATTATGTATTGGCAATACCTTCTTTATAAAACTTTGAAAACCGAGGCATTCCATATTGGTCCTCACGGGTGATGATGCATCTGCATTTTGGTTTGTAATCGAGGATAGATGTAGATGTCTATGGGCTGCAGCAACCACTTACCATCAGGTGGACTGTGTGCTCGTTTGTCACCCTTATCCTATAAAAAAAGGGCATTATACATTTTGACCTTTATCAAACTCATAAATTATAAAGTGTCAGTTATGGTCCTTGCTACACAACATGTTAACTAAACGACGATTTGATTATGAAATAGCTAAACGCAATGTCGTAGCGAGGCGAGTTCCAGTGGTAGGAGGCATGGCTCCGGTCGGTCAAGTACTAACGGTGCGTACACATTATATAACATAACATGTTATAAAACGTTGTTAATAACATGTTCCAGTAATGTGTAGGCTAAATGTTATAAAACGTGTTGTATAATGTGACACAAATGTTATATAACTCGAACAGTAGAACGACAAACGACAATGTCATATAACATTGTTATATTGCATTGTTATTCTAATGTGTACAGTATTGTTATTTGTTGCAATGTTGTAAAACAAAGTTACATAATGTGGACGTGGTATAAAACAAAAGTTATACAACATGTTACTTAATCTGTACGCACCCTAAGGATATTTTTTTGGAAACAAGGGTTGCATAAAAGAGGCTAGTAAGGAGTTGATTGGTATTGTGTATTGATGGCTTAAGAGAATCCGCTAATCCATAACATCTCATGAGTGTCGTAAGAGGCAACAGAGAGAATCTGAAACAGTATGATAGATAGGCAGCGGCATCTTCCTGATAACACCTCAATATCTATACAAATAAATAAAATTTTAGTGTCTGTCTGTAATGACATAATAACAGCTTTTTACTAAATGCATATAAAAGTATTTACGGTACTTATAACAAAACAAAATGTTGTCTGTCAGTCTGTCTATCTGTCTGTTTGTTTCGACTAATCTCCGAAACGGCTGGATCAATTTTGACGTCATTTTTACAGGCAGATAGCTGATGTTATAAGGAGAGTAACTTAAACTACTTTTATTTTAGTAAAAGAATTTAAACCACAATTAAAACTCATAAAATCCAATAGTAAGCTGGTAAGAAATAAATTGCAGCTACCAACTCGCCCGCCAAGCGTGGCAGCTATGAAAAATATCCCCTTTATGAGGTTATCTATGGGGGAGGCCTATGTTCACCGTTAACCTTTTGATAGGCTGTAATTAATGAAATATGCTTACACCAATCCTGGCAAATCCCGATAATGCAGGACAATATAATATGAAGGTTATCTCAATAGCCATACTTGATATTCCTTCTATTCACGTGCTATGATACAGAATACAGACTATGTAACTCAGCAGTACAACAACCAAATTCAAAAAATATTTTAGACATCGTGATGCAACGCAGTGCTTAAATTTTTACATTGTTGCCGTTAGGGTCATTTTAGGACGATAGAAATTACAATTTCTTCATATATAATTCTGCTAACTACGACGGGATATGACACTACGAGTACTACACCGAGAAACTTTAATAAATACAATAATAATAATAATAAATCATTTTTATTTCCTCTTCACAAAGGTATAAAATTTCACATTATTACTTAGGTAAATAATACGGTTGCAGACAATTTGTAATCTTTGTGAGAGACTGGTGTCCATACTAGGGTAATCTCTGTGTTATAGATCACCAGGCCCTCACCCTAACGAATTACACATAATATTTACATTTTCAATTATACTACAAGGAATGATTCTATATGGTTTTTTAAAGCTATTTCTATATAAATAAAAATAGTGCGTGCGTGCGTGCGTGCGTGCGTGCGTGCGTGCGTGCGTGCGTGCGTGCGTGCGTGTGTGTGTGGGGGGGGGGGGGGTGTCTGTGTGTGTGTGTGTGTGTGTATGTTTGTATTAGGTATGTGTTTTTAGGATAATACTGTCAGTAAATTTTCAGCAGCCTTATACTCGATATTTAGCAACTGTTTAGGCCAATATTAAATATTTTGAGAATTGTGTTATAATCGCTCGTTAATAGCTTCGCACAGTAGCGAGGTCACATCACCCCCGCGCCGACATTCCTTTCGAGCCGGCTAACCGGACACGCCTCGAGTTAGTGTAAAACTCTTTCGGTCTGAACGGACGTATCTGGTTTTATTACTTAATTTTTCGTCACGAACGGAGTTAAAACTAGTACCGCTGTCGTTGGCGGGAACACGTGTTGTTCTTTACGGATTTATAACTTCGGTTAAAACAATTGTGCAATTTATATAGAGATTTCGTTTGAAGTTCCTTTTTTTTGACTGTACTATTACGTGAATAGACTGAACTAGTGCCTCAAGAAGGGAATTGTTCCGGGGCTACAATAGAATACCTTCTCCAGGACAGCATCGTGTCATCTAACCCAGGCCACTTACACACAGTCTCACACAAATACCACCTACACTCACTACACTTTCATCAGCCGGGCAGATCCTGGTGAACAGTCTCCGCTCCCGAAGCAGGTAAGTGCCTTCCCGTTAACTGGCCTTCCCCCTTATTGTGATAGGATATTTCCCAGTGGCATTTAGAGGCCCGATCTGCGTCTGCCTGTAGAATTCCTGCTTGGGCCCCGGGATAGTCGATCCTTGCAGGGGTAGCCGTAGGCCGTATCAGCAACCATTTCTGTAATATTTGTTTACATGCATGTTTTGTTAGAGAGTAAATTAATATACGTTTATTCTATTTATTATAAAGGTAACCTCCCAGGAAACAGAAAATCTATGTGAAAATTGGGTCTTTAGACATTTACTGGGACAAACTACATATTTCCTTCATTTGTCAATAATACCCATCTTTAGAAGACACCCAACACAGTTATCATACTAATATACCATAATATCTAGTTAACTAGTTGACGATAGGATCTGTGGAGAAGGTATGAAATATTAACAAACAGAACAACAGCTAGTCTTCTGTGTTCATGTTTTTTACGTTACAGTGCTTTGACTACTTTGATCTGATGGTAAGTGGTGATATAACCGGAGGTAGGAAAGCATACTGACTTTGTAGTCTGTCGGAAAAACAGATACCAGCAGATTATTCCACTCCATTAATGTACACAAAATGAACGACGAAGCAAACCGTTTGTTTCGAATTCGTGGCGTGTCGATAACAAAGAGTTGGAGACTACGCTAACGTAGACTAGGGTAAAATATCGATATTTTCTAACAAAAATATCGATTTATTTTATAGTATCGAATTCGTATCAATTTCGATATATTTTAAAATGGTATACATATTTATTTAATAATGTAATAGACAATGTAATTTATCAGATAATAAAATTAAGCAACAAAAGCATTCATGTGCTGTTGTTTTATTTTTCTTCGTCAAAATGTCCAGTAATAAAATGTTGGCCCTCATCCAACAACATCATGCAAAACATAATGATATATCGATATTTCTCACGCGATAATTATCGATACTGTTTAAAAATATAGATACGATAAATATCGATACATTTTTTCACTTGCCCATCTCTAGTCTAATGTCTGATTTACCGATGGAAGGGAGAGGGAAGAATTAAATAATGTAATTTATGTAATAAATAAAGTAACTGTATACCGCGTACCAATGTCAGTCACTGCCCTTTTACTTGAAAGGTTTTAATGTACCACAAAATGATTTATTATACATATTTTGAATCAATTAAAACGTAACGCCTTTGGATGGAGCGAGGGAATAGCCCGCAGACATAATCCTTCGCGTCGTGTTCAGTATTTATATCTAAACTAAATATATGCTGGGATTTGAAATACGATCCTTTTGGATTATAAGGGTTAAGCCAGAAATATGAATTTAAAATACTTCAAGTTATTTGATCTTCATGCTTTCAATTTCTGAAAAGGGTAGAGACCGGCCCCTAGACGTTTGTGTCGTTTCTGGATTATAATTAAGTTCATCAAAGAATACTAGCGGCGCGTCTGGTCGAAATTCAACCATTTAATTTGTTAAAGCGTTGTGTATGGAAAAATCATGTCTGCATATTCCCTTTATTTACCTGCCTTGACATAATCAGATATAATTTTCTACCGACTTCAAAAAGGATACGGTACTCAATTCGGCTGTGTTTTTTTTTTATATGTTACCTCATAACTTTTGATTTCGATGATTCTGATTTTTTATTTGAAAGCTGATGCTTCTCCTGTGGTCCCATATAAATTTGATCAAGGTCTGACCAATAGTTTTTGAGTTATTCCTAATAATTTATATTGAAGTCGGTTGTACATATTTTTTAATTATTTCGGAACATCTATGCAACAGTGCGTTACAATACTCAATACAAATGCGTTTCATAAGATACACACAAATGGACCCTGTAGGGCCCAGCAACAATACATTTAATTATTTAATTATTATTTAAAGTTATTTATATAAAAGTTATAATAATATTTAAATTACTCGTATATCCAACCCAACTGCATTTCACGCACTATGGACAAATTTAGAGGTAAGATTATATTTGTACCAAAGCTGAACTGATTAGTTTGTTAAAATTATAAATAGGTTTGAGCAAATTAACAAATACCAAACTAGTAATTAAAATCTAAACATCTGAAACGCAATGGTCAACACAATTTACGTGGTAGAGTCATGCTGCAGCTATATTGTGGTTGCAGCACGAATGGGTCGGCTCGATCGGGGTAAGACCACGCAAAAGCGTAAAATAGTAGCTCAATGTTTATTTAATAGTGTTTCGTATGGTGAGTATAGGGAACCGGAGACCCTTTTTACTGGAAACGAGGCGTTCCATCCCAGTCCTCCCAGACAGGTTTAGAAATGAACAATCTCGAACGGTTATCTCAGAAGAAGACTTGCGTGGACGCCATAGCGAATGGACGCGCGCAGCGGAAAGCTCCCGAGAGCCGACCCGCGCACGGCCCACGCACTGCGTGAGGTATCTTGAAATTTTGTGCGGTTCTTAAAACAATCCACATTGGAACGAGACTTGAAGTGAATAGGAAGTGAAAAATCATGAACTGTGAGGACTCCGGGGGTAGCACCCCCTGGGATTCACCAGAAGAAGTGAGACAGGCAACTCCAAATGGAATTAGTGAATCAAGAGTAATAGGAAACATGCTCTCGAAAAACAACAGTTAAAGTTCACACAACTCTAATGATATGGACACGGATCTACTTAGTCTAGACACGGACAGTATACAAGTGAAAGACAAAGTGAAAAAAGTGAAAAAAGTGAAAATGGACCTTAATGAGTTCAATAAAAATATAATACAGTGTTGGGAATGCGAAGAATACTTCCAAACGGACGCCCCCCTGTGGGGTACCAATCAAATAAACACGAGGAAAGTCCAATGTAAGGTATGCATGGAAAACTTTCTCATAAAGGCGGCCACTAGTATAGTGCCCAAATCCGAAAAAGAAACACTAAAAATCGAAACTACCATAACAATATACACAGCCTCGCTAAAAACCGGAGTAAGCAACTTTCGTGCGTGCGTGGACTGTAAAACAAAGCGAGAATTGATCACCCTACCGATAGACGCATTTACATCGGAGGAATGGTTCATCTGTAAGTGCGGTAGAAATCAATGCGCACTTATAAAAAGCACAGCAGAGAACTCAAGCCCGTCCCTAACCACCCAAAGAAGCAAGAAAAAAAGAAGTCGTAAGGTCAGAACGACAAATAATACTGTCGAACTTTGCGCACTAAATACATACCAGGGAGTTGGTTCGCAAGAGCCGGTGCACGTACAACGAAGGTGGTTAGAGCCGACGAACGGCACGCCTCACCTCAGGGGAACGAGACAGCGTGCGAGCGTCTACGCTAGTGAACGAAAGAAACAATACCATCGCCCAAAGCCACACGGCCACCACGCGTACCTGCGCGACCGAAACAACCCAGAGTTTGACCGCCACATGTAACACCCAGCGCTTGGACAGATAAACAGAGGCCAACGCGGAAAAAATCTATAATATACCGTTAGATGACAGATTTGAAACGCTACAAAACGAAAATAGAGAAATAAAAAGACAACGCGCCGGAACAGATAAGTTCGTGACGCCCGCACAGAAAAACACACATATCCCTGATATAATAATTAGGGATGAAAAAATAATGAAAGACCAACGCGCCCTCAGATTTATAAGAGAAGCGACATCAACAAATAATTCAATGCTTAGAGTGACGAACGGACAAATAAAAATCAACTCGGAGCTCAGCAGCCCGAGAAGACATTCTCAGGAAAATCCAAGTGTGCGAGCCATCAAGAATAATAGCACCAAAACCGAAAGCTGACAGACAACCGGCGACAAAAGTGGTGCTGAAAAATGAAACATACAGTGAGGATACCGACACAATCGCAGAAGAGATAGCGGAATGCGTTGACATCAAACCGATATCAATAAAACCGCTAGGAAAAGCAGGTAAAATACACCTCTTGATTTTCTTAAATAAATATAAACAAAAGAGCGTCCTGGAAGCATTCTAAACCGCTGACAGGAAGTTCTTCTGCGCCCCTTCCATAACGGTAGAACTATTCAGAGAAAATCCGAGACCACTCGAAACAGTCTTGCTACGGCAGACAAGAAGAATCACAGATCAAAATCAATACACCCGATGGTCTGCAAAAACTGTAAGAAAAAAGGACACAGCGCGAACAACGCTACCTGCCTGATATTTCAAAAAATGATATCCAAACAAATGGAACAAGCGAAATCTAAACAGACTAAACAAGAAGAGAGAATCAGACGTGTGACAGTCAGACCTGGAGTTCGATATGCGGACGTCTCAAGCAAAAGACAATTCCCCGTCTTGCCACAGAAGGAACCGACACTATCACAGGGCGAGCAGGCAATGTTACTACCGATGAACGGAATAACCATAGGAAGCCTCCACCTGAGACTGGAGCGAACGGAACAACTACTAATGAATCTAATAGAAACCATGAATAACACACAATGATAGACCAATGGCTAATCACGACCAAAAAAGAATACAGAACCTCAAAATCCTACACCTAAATGCACAAGGACTGAGAAATAAATTCATTGAAGTAAAAAAGCTGGCAGAAAAATACTGGCTAGCCATAATAGTGATAAACGAATGCAAAATCGACTTCTACAAGGAGAAGTTTAACATGAAAGGATACGATAAAATCACACACTCGCTTAAAACCCACTTAACCACGGCCATGTACATACAAAGGGGACTAAGATGGACCGAAACAGAGGTCACACTGGGGTGGGGAAAGGAGAGAAGAAAAATTTAAGGCGTGGGCATCAAACTGTTCACAGACCACGCGACCGGACAATACATAAAAATAAAAGGGACCTACTTTCAAATCCCAAATCAACACCAAGCCAGAGAAGAGCTTGAAGAAACCCTGGCAGATAAACCAACGATCATAATAGATCTGAATCTACAGATGCGCGCCCTGAATCAAAGAAGAGATGCAGGCCTAGGCATTGTAATAATCAGAATATACCGAGAAGGGCTGGCTGGATAAGATCCAGGATCCGAATGACAATAGGTCGCAAATGTGGCGCATTCAACGCAACATGAAGAAATCAGTCATGAAACTACCAAACATAACGGGCTGCAAAACGGAAAAAGAGACGAACAACTCACTGACCGATACAGTAATAGCGGCGGAAGACGAGAGCACAGAGAAAACGACCCCGTTCCAGCCACTCGACCCAACATCAAAACACGAAGTCAAATTAGCACTGAGCAGGTTCAAAACAAAAAGGCTCCCGGGGCAGATGGAATTAAGGCAGACGTCCTCAAACTTGGGGGAGAAGTCTTCACCGAGGCATTTGTGCCTCTCACTAACTTTATTTTGTCCACAGGCTACTTCCGTAAGAGATGGAAAACCGGCGTGTGCATCTTCCTGCACAAAGCCGTCAAAGATCATCGCCAGGCACTATCGTACCGCCCGATTACACTGCTCAACATAATGGGCAAACTGTGCGAGCGACTGATCCTGAAACGACTCACCGCCACGGTGGACCGGCTGCAACCACCATTCCAACACAGCTTCACAAGGGCCAGAAGCACAGCGACCCAGATCCTTCGCACCGGTAAAATAATCACAAACGCCCGGACCAACGGCGATAGCGTGTCCATGATATCAACAGATCTCTCGAAAGCCTTTGACTCGATCAACCACAAAGGCTTGATCTACCACGTAAAATCCTTTTTTTACGTGGTAGCGCCACACTGCAGCTATATTATGGTTGTAGCACGAATGGGTCGGCTCGACCGGGGAAGGACCACGCTCTCACAGAAAACCAGCGTAAAATAGCAGCTTAACGCTGCTCTGTTTCGTATGGTGAGTGTAGAGAACCGGAGACCCTTTTTACTAGCAAAGAGGCATTCCATCTTAGTCCTCACGGGTGACAACGCATCTGCATCTTGAGTCTTTATTGAGGATAGATGTAGATGTCTATGGGTCACAGTAACTACTTACCATTAAGTGGACTGTGTGCTCGTTTGTCACCCGATCCTATAAAAAAAAAATCAAAAAGCTACAAAAAAACGTACCCACTAACATCACAAAATTTATTGAAAACTACCTTGTAGACAGAAAACTGAAAGGCAGGTTTAGAACAACTGAAACAGAGGAAAAATCTATAAACTATGGCGTGTCTCAAGGATCGATCCTGGGACCGGTGATTTTTAATCTGTATGTCCATGATATCTGGGGCATACATGACAGAATTAAGGGGCTCAAACTCTCACAGTACGTGCATGACCTCTGCATTCTCAACAGAGCCACAAACCCAGACCATGCAACCATGCGATCGGAATGTGCAGCAGAAACCATTATCAACTACTATACGAGAGTGCATTATGTTCTCAAAGAAAAGTAAACACCGCCCAGCGATAAAATTAAAACAACAGACGCTACCATACGAAAAACAGATCAAATACCTCGGCGTGGTCTTCGATCAACGCAAAAACAGATCTAGAAACCAAACTGGCCATAATACAGGCCTGCATTCTGCCACTGATGGACTACGGAGTAGTCCAACTGCTATCGAGGTACAGCGCGACAAACCTGAGTAAAATCGAAAGACGATACAGAATGGCACTCAAGAGTGCTGCCCAACTACCAAAAAGAATATCCACAGAGGCGCTATGGGAGATGGCTGACATAGAAGCCTGGCACCTACGTGGCGAAGACATAAATCAGAAGATGTTGGACAACATTACCCAGCTGGAAATAGAAGACCTTGAATCCCCCGGTGACGCCTACCTGGCCCACGGAGAATTCAATCCCTCAGAACCAATCATAGAATAGGTGAAATTGTATATGATCCCAAAAAGAAAAATTACAAGCGATGGCCCACCGATAACACGGGAGCCCCACGCCCTCTTAGGATAAGATAATTAAGGCTAGCAAATAAGTACACAAAAACAAATGAAATACATAATAATTTTATTGTATAAACTTTATTATGAATAAGCAAAACACAGCAAACACAGATCCACCTAAGACATTAGTTGGCTGATTCACCCTCGCACGGTTCACCGGCCATGAGGATGCAAATGTAAATACACAAGTAGGCAAATAAATAATTTCTGATTATGATTTATCTCAGAATCAGTATGATTTATTGTTTCCTTAAGATACCGAATTGGTCGGATGCGTAAAGGTAACATGTTTCTTCTAATGTTTACACATAATATAATAGCTGACAATTAAAGACTAATTCGACCACGAAATTCTCGAATTTGTTTATTTAAGCCTACAAAGCCCCTAGAAACCTAACAGAATATTGTTCAATTTTGTTTATAACGACGTAAAATTATTGGTCTTTCTCCAGCGATACCTTTTATATCCTTTGTAGATTTAATTTCAATATGAACAATAATTAATTTCTCGCAGTTGTAATTTTAATATCACGAACTATAATTAATTTCGTCTGTCGCTGATGTTTTACCATGCTATAATTGCGCTACAGCTAAGTTTGCCTGGGTAGGTACCACCCTATTTCTGCCACCAAGCAACAAGTGCGTGGACGGCAACAACGCATCTGCCTTCTTTGCATCAAGTTAATTGCAGGTGTCTACAGGCTGCAGTAGCCACGTATCACGTGGACTGTTGGTTTGGTTGACACTTCAATTTTAATAAAATAACTGGTTACACGCTTTACCACGTAATATCGGCACAGTACTTGATGAGGAAAGCTTGCGCATAGTCTTAGATTTCCGACTAGGAGCGACGATTTGTCAGCCTTATCAGTGCCTTTGTTGTAGCAGCAAGGGCAGCAGTTTTACAAAAATTGAAAAAAGAGCAGCATCGATGATTTTGGGCTTGTAAAAAAAGTCCTTGTAGGTCATCCCGTCACGGTTCTTGTTGCTGTTATCCGATGTTATCCGAAGAGCTCTTATTTTATAAATGTTCCCTCGATTTTAGAGCCTTGTGGAATATTATTTGGTAGGAGACCCGACAACATGACTTTAGTCCCTTGGGATAAAGGTATAGCACTAGTGTGTAAGGTGCATCAAAGGCAGCTGGACTAAATGGTGTAAATATGAATCTCTGAATGATGACAACGTATTTGTGCCATTCGCTGATTATTGGTCCGTTGGGTCCACATGCGGTGAAGATCCTAAAGAAACTATATCCGCGACTGGTCATCGCATCTGGTGATAAGTATAGTAGTTCAGCGAGGAAACGCAGCCAGCGTTCTTGCCACTATTACGCGGTAAGTAGGGCTGTATGATAATTTAAGTTATGAGTTTTATTTTAATTTATTTTTTAAATTGTATATATTGGAATGTTATATAAATAAATGATTTTACGTTTAGACAATAAAAACTGCATATTACACGATGACCTCCGATTGATTCCCGCTGTCACAGTAGTGCAATTATAATTGTAACTGTAAGTACTGATCTACCACGTGCTCGGCGGCGATGGAAAATATCGTGAGGAAACTAACATGCCTGCGGCATAATAAAATATTTCTAGGATATGTCAATTTGCCAACATGCACTGACATCGGTGGTGATGAAGATACCTTATCGTTACTAGCTATGGATATTCTGTTTTATTACATATTATGTAAGAGTAATATTTAGTATACATGTATTATATTATTTTCTTAAATTACTTTTATAAATGCTTAAATATATTTATTATAATATAAAAAATATAATAAAATAAAATCGATCTTAAGCAGGTAGTAATTTGGTAATATACTCCACTTATTACTATAAACACTACATATACGAAAAACGATTATTTTTTTAGTAACGAATGTATAAAATCTTAGGTAAATTTAAAACATCCGACCATTAAAACGTAAAATCCTCTAAAATATATTATGTTTATGGGTAACACGTTCCCTACAACCTAATAAAATACGAATTCAATAAGACAAATGATCCGATTTGGCAGTAAACATTTTTATTTCTCAATTCAAACATTATCTAAGATCAAATAAAAACGGCGTTGCGCATAAAATCGTAACAAAAAGTCACAAAAGCTCCAAAGGTAGCCATTTATGTAATCTAACGTAATATTGTAAATAAGTATATTGGATTTTGTGAAGTAAGTTATTATGATTATTATTTTAATATTAGGCGCCATCTTTACAATAATAACCATGATAACTTTTGAAGCTAGCATGGTCATTATTGTGTATATAATTTTTTTTTTATAGGATACGACAAACGAGCACACAGTCCACCCGATGGTAAGTGGTTGCTGTGGCCCATAGATATCTACATTTATCTTCGTTTGCGAATCAAAATGCAGATGCGTTGTCACCCGTGAGGACTAAGATAGAATGCCTCTTTTCCAGTAAAAAGGGTCTCCGGTTCTCTACACTCATCATACGAAACACAGCAGCATGAAGCTGCTATTTGACGCTGGTATTCTGTGATATCATATTATATTATAAGGTTGACGGTGTGGAGGCGATATAGGAATATCCACTACTCCATATCGTCTCGTGGGTGTTGTAGGAGACAGAGGGAAACATACCTAAAATAGATAGGCAACAACGTCAACAATGTGAGTAAATAACCTTACCTAATAAATTTTTAATTACTTTAATAAATGTATTTCGTTTCTCTTTTCCTTCTTTCACACAAAATCTAATAAACTTATTCGTACAATATTCGTAAATGTTGAATACATTTAACTGTATCAATACTTATTTTAAAACTAGCTGTTCCCCGCGACTTCGCTCGCGTGTTAGGGTTTTTATGTTTTTGCGCGGAACCCTAATTCATTACATACATACATAGTATATACATTCATATGCAATTAGTAAAAAGCTGTAATTTTGACATTACAAACAGACACTTCAATTTTATTTATTTGTATGGATATCTGAAGACAAATAATGTTAACTGAGACACAAATACATCTCTATAAAATATCATTTTTTAATCATGAATTTTCCACGAACTTGAAATGATCACTTGAAACTTAGCGACTACACAGTTTGGCACTGTCACAACATATATAAAAAAATTATTATATAAAATATTATTGACCGATTATAACTTTCAAGCTCACTGACGAACAAAAATTACCTACGACAGTAACAACGAAGAGTTTTTCTAGATGAATAAGGTCGCTATTTCATAGCAAAGTTTTTTTGTTATATTTACATTTTCCGTTTTCCTACATCTTCATTGGCCCTTAAAAGTCCAGGCTCTCCCTTTGTAGAGAAAATATGCCTTAATGGTTACGCTTGGCAGGCGCCAAGACTTCTCGCATCTTTGACGCTGTTGTTTTTCGCCGGTCTTCGTATTCGTATTTTACGTCTGACTTAAATGAGATTTTTCCCATTTTCTCTCGGAAGCCATAAGATATGGTTTAGCCGCCTCTCATGATACCTAGATATAGAATAGAATAGAATAGAATAGAATAGAATAGAATAGAATAGAATAGAATATTTTTTATTCAATATACATTACATGTGTAATTCTTATTGAAAGTCATTTTTTACTTTACCACTGGTTCGAAAAAACCCTCTGTCCTGGGAAGAACCAGCAAGAAACCCAGCGGGACTTTTTTTTCAAATAAATTTTACAATATAAATGATTACGAACTATTTACAAAATTTATTTTAGAAACTGCTTGGAAGCGATCACCTCATTCCCAGGGGTTATTATCAACCATGTATTCATTTATACTATAATAACCCTTTTTATACAGTTTCAGCTTAATAAAACATTTAAACTTGGTAATGGAGAGAACCTGTACACTTTCCGGGACCTTGTTGTAATAGCGTATACATTGCCCCAAGAATGAATTACTGACTCTGTGGAGTCGAGAAACTGGTATCACTAGCTTGTGTTTGTTCCTAGTGTTTACAGAATGTATATCACTTCTTTTACTAAAACTATTTTTGTTTTTGTGAACATACATTAAATTTTCGTAAATATACTGAGAGGCCAAAGTTAATATATTAATTTCTTTAAATTTATCTCTAAGAGACTCTCTCGGTTTTAGATTGTAAATAGCTCTAATGGCCCTCTTTTGTAAAACAAAAATAGTTTCTGAATCAGCCGCATTTCCCCATAGCAAAATCCCATAAGACATTATGCTATAAAAATAACTAAAATAAACTAATCTAGCTGTCTCGACACTAGTGAGACCTCTAATCTTTTTTACAGCATAGGCTGCAGAACTTAGTCTGCTTGCTAATTTGGATATATGGGGGCCCCACTGGAGCTTTGCGTCAAGAGTGATGCCAAGAAAAACAGTGGATACAACAGGGCTCAATTCCTCCCCATTTAAAAACACATTGGTATTCAGATTTTGAACATTCGTTGTTGTAAATTTAACACAATTAGTTTTATTTCCGTTCAAATGCAGATTATTAACGTTAAACCAATGCACTAATTTTGATATAGCATTATTCACTTCGTCACATTTAAATGATTGACGTTTAAGTTTAAAAATCAAGGAAGTATCATCAGCAAATAATACTATATCATGACTATCCCCTACAAGGTGAGGTAAGTCATTAATATACACCAGAAACAGGAATGGGCCGAGAATCGAGCCCTGAGGTACACCCATTAGTACAGGTGACCCGGAAGAACTTTTACCATTGATAATAACCTTCTGTTTTCTATTACTTAAATATGGAATAATAAGTTTAAGCGCTGTGTTCTTGACACCATAGTACTGTAGCTTCCTGATTAATGTCTCATGGTGAACACAGTCGAAGGCCTTGGAAAGGTCACAAAATATACCCAAAGCATCCTCTGAATTCTCCCATGCACAAAAAATATGTTTAATAAGCCCAACTCCAGCGTCAGTTGTCGAGCGACCCCTTGTAAAACCGAATTGATTATTATGTAGCAATTTATTAATATTAATGAAACTTAACATCTGATCTAAAATATTTTTTTCAAAAATTTTACTTAATGTTGGTAGTACAGAACTTGGTCTAAAATTGGCGGGGTCTAATGTACTACCAGATTTAAATATAGGTATGACTTTACTATGTTTCATTAAATCAGGAAACACACCAGATACGACGCTTATATTAAATATAGTGGCTAGATAAGGTTAATGTATCTATTATAGATAAAATAACTTTAACGGAAATCCCCCATAAGTCTGCCGTTTTCTTAAGATCAATAGTTTTAAAATATTTAACGATATCTTTTGGCAGTACCCTATGGAATTTAAAAGTATTTGAACATGCCTTTACATTTTGTTTGAGCAATGATTCGGCGACAGTAGGAGAAGAATTTAATGATTTTGTTGTCAAAAAAGGAACATCAGTAAAATGTTTCTCAAAAGCCATAGCAACTTCTTGATCAGATCGCGTTAAATTATTGTTAATATTCATTTGAAAATTCGAGTTGCGCGGTTTGACCTTGCCCGTTTCACTATTTATTATTCTCCAGGTCATTTTAATTTTGTCGGATGCAGTTTTAATTTTGTTGCTTAAATGTAAAGCCTTAGCAGTGGAGCACACTTTTTTAAATATTTTAGAATATGTTTTTACATAATCTCTAAATATAACACTACTATTATATGATCTTTCATCATAAAGCTCGTATAACCTTCGCCTACTTTTATAAATTCCTACTGTCGCCCATTCATTAAATGATTTGCGACTGTTAAAAGAGAAAGTTTTAGAAGTATATATTCTACTAAATTCACAACGTATAATTTCAAATAATGTAGCATACAAATAATTAGCACTATGTTTAAACGAAAGTGATGGAAGTCTTTTTATTATATTACTTCTAAACCTCTCCAAGCGATGTTCATTTATTGGAACAAACACAACTTTCTTATTTTTCTGTTTTTTGTGTATGTAAGGTAGTGATACTAACTGTCCACAGTGATCTGAACTTAAATTTTGAATAATTGATTTATGCAAGGGCTTAACATCTGTAAAAATGTTATCTATACAGGTCGCACTAGGCCCAGCAATACGTGTTGGTTCTAAGAATAAATTTACAAGATTATACGATTTAAATAAAACTAATTTTACGGATTTTATCGCGTATATTAACTTATTTTACTTTCCCGACGTTTCAAGCACTTTACAGCACCCATGGTCACGGGGGGGACTGAGGTGTATGACGTCCCAATGTCATAGTTAAACACGGCTACTACATTGAGAGTTAAAAAGTAAATAATAAGATAGCACATTTGCTATCAGTCTTAAATTATATTTGGATAGGTAATACCTATCTGTTGTCCAAAACTTTTTTATTAAATTATTTATGTCAATTACATGAAATTTATGATTATTATCATTAGAATTATATGTCAAATTTAAATTATTATTACATATTAAATTATGAATGTTCTTCATCCATGAATGTTTACTGTTGTATATAGGCCTATATAAGATAGGTGCGCCGAAAAAGGGCCGGTTCCAAATAAGGTCCATATTTTCAAACTTATATCGAATATCGCGTGACCACTCTCCAATAACCAATTATAAAAGCGCACCGACGTTCATTACTTTCGTGGTGGTCATTTTTTCAGTGGCTCTTTAAGTAACCTCAGGGTCAACGTGACTCAATTTATAAAATATTCTGATTCAATTTTGCGTTGTTTTAGTAATAAAAACCGGTCGTTATGTAATAATTTTGCAATAGTAATGTTAAAATACTTTGAGAACGTGGATTGACGAGGTAAATTACCAAAATTATTGCTTTTTATCTCGATTTTGTTTGGTTTTCTCAGGACAAGTACTTAACAATGTCCACTTTTTGTCTCCAAATAAGGGCCGCGCCTTATTAGGGGTGCGAAGTTTTAAAATAGTCGTGATAAGTTACTTAAATGACTTATCCAAGTGTAAATAAGCACTAACACTCAATCTTCCGCCTATCGGTGGCAGTGAGCGGTCGTGTGTAATTACAAACAGAGATTATAATATCACCGTCAAATATTATTGTTCATTGTGAATCCCGTGGGCAGTGCGTTATAAGTTATCAAGTTGTTATTGAGCTATTTTACGAACGTTTCTAATCTACCTACTTAAAAAAAATATATATACCGATTACATTGATTTGTCTTTGTTTTCGCTTGCATATTATACGCAAAAATATCAAATATGTTGCAGTCTCCAGAAAAGAAAAAAATTTCTTCTCAGACTAACTTAGCAAAATTCGATAGTGATGATAGTATATCAACAATAAATAGAAGAAAAAGAAAAAATACAGAATGTGACTTTACTATTTTTAGAGAAGAGATGAAAGAAATGTTTCGGTCGTTGAAATTTGGTCAAGACGAAATACGTAGGAGCATAAATGATATGAAGAAACAAAACTCTGAAATTTTAATATCACATGTACAGATTCACAAGATCTTGGAGGAAAATGCAAACGAATACAAGGAGTTGAAGATGAGTGTTGAATCTGTTTCAAAAAAATACCAGGAGGCTTTTGCGAAAATAAATTATTTAGAAGAACAACTTGACGTATTACTGAAAAAAGAACGCCAAAACATGATAGAAATAAATAATATACCGAAAGATTACAAAGGAGATATTCAAAACACAGTCCGAAACTTACATGCCACACTAAATGTAAAAATTGACTCTCAGGACATTAAACAGGTTTTTAAAATTAAAAAGAGAGAAATAGATACCATTATTGTTGAATATTCTGATCAAACTAAAAAAAGACAAGTTCTTAAAGAAGTTAGAAATTACAATAAAATTAATAAAGAAAAGCTAAACTCAGCCATGCTAGGCGTAGAAGGAGTGAAAGAACCTGTCTATATCTCTGAATACCTTACACCAAAGGCAAGAAAATTATTTTTTCTTGCCCGTAAGCTAAAAAACCAAGGCGATTTTAAGTATTGTTGGATTGTTAAAGGAAGAATCATGTTGCGTAAAAAGGAAAATGATCCAGCTATTACAGTGAAGACAGTTGAACAAATAAATTCACTTTGTGAAAGAAATACCAATAAAAAAGACTGACTATTCCATAGCTACGAAAGTTTGGTAAATTACGTAAGAATAAGTTTAACAAACAACATGGTATTTAAGTTTTCAATAATTATAGTATTAAGTTTTCATTTTATTATACACACTATATTTCTACACACTTTAACAAAACATTCTTATACACTAAACAAGTACTATTATATATCAGATACGCACAAAATATTGCATTGTAAATTTATAACGCCTGGGTTTTCGTCTGTGAATGCCTACTACATACTGAAAGTAATAAATAAATTACACTTGGAAAATGGCTAACTGTTTCGAAATGTTTTCTGACATTGATAACGATATCAATGTCGGTAAGGCATTTTTGGTTGCAGACCCAGGTGAGTGCAGACAATATTTGAATGTATCTAAGCAATCATTAAACATCATTACCCAAAATATAAGAAGTGTAACCCATAATTTTTGTGATTTTGAAATATTATTGTCTCAAATCAAAATTACTTTTGACATTATAATTCTGACCGAATGTTGGTTAACACCGTTAAGTATTTTACCGAATCTTTCAAATTATACATCATTTACAACAACAAAGAAAATAAACCAAAATAGTGGAGTTGTGGTGTATGTTACGTCATCTCTCAAAAATGTAAAAGTTACTGAACCTGATATTGATAATGCAAATTGCTTACTTATTCAAGTTGGATCTGAGATAGCAATTGTTGGCATTTATAGACCTCCAAGTTGTTACGCGATAGACGATTTCCTTGATTCACTTGATAAATTATTATTACATCTAAAACCAGTTCAGAACATAATTTTAATAGGTGATATGAATTTAGACATCAAAGAGGGCTTCACTGACAACAGGTCGTCTGATTATCTTAATCTTTTAGGAATGCATGGACTATTACCAGCTCATACATATCCAACAAGGTACCCAAGCTGTCTGGATCATTGTATCATTAGATCTAGAAATGTAGTTAGTACAGTCGTCTGTGAATCCACTATAACAGATCATAGTTCCGTAATAACATCATTGCAATACAAAAGTAGCTGTAAATATAATAAAGAATCACGTACGCTCGTTAAAGTGGATTACCAGGCAGCTACTAAAGAACTTTATAAAACAAACTGGTCTGAGATATTTTCAAATGGTGATGCGAACCAAATTGCCTCTAACTTTTTACTACAACTCTCAAAAATTGTAACGACATACACTATCACATACACTATATCAAATAGAAAATTTAATATTAAACCCTGGGTAACACCAGGTTTACTTCGGTGCATTAGATTCAGGAATAAACTTCATTTTAAAATAAAAAAATATCCAAATGATAATGTATTGCGTGTATCTTATATCCGATACCGTAATTATTGCAATAAGCTTTTAAAGAAATTAAAAAAAGAATATGAAAAAGAAGAAATAGCGAGAAATAAAAATGACATGAGAAAAACGTGGAATACTGTAAAGAAAATTTGCAATATAAAACAAACAAATAAATCTCACAGTGATATTGCACCTTTAAACTCAAGTCCCTTGAAATCGGCAAATTGTATAAATAAATATTTCGTTAACATAGGTCGATCATTGGCATCGTCAATACTTGATAAATTAAATTTGACCGAGGACATAATAAGTAATATGCATAAAAATGATAACGTTACAAGTAACTCTTTGGTATTAACACTAACCGATGAAAAAGAGATTAAAAATATTATTCTATCTCTAAAAAATAGCTCTTCAAGTGGCTGGGATGGTATAACAGCCATATTCTTAAAAAAATCTGTTGACATTTTATCTTCTCATATAGCTCACCTTTGTAATATTTGTATGGAATCAGGAATATTTCCCAATGTCCTTAAAAAATCTTTAATTGTACCTGTATATAAATCCGGGGATAGATGCAGTATCAATAATTACAGACCTATTTCTTTATTGCCCACTTTAGCAAAAATTTTAGAAAAGGTAATAAATGTCCGCCTTTTAAACTTTTTGGAAAAATATAAAATGTTATCAACAAATCAATACGGCTTTAGAAGAAATCGATCCACTTCAGACGCTATAGAAAATTTAGTCCAACATATTGTTGCTTCTTGTGATTCATCACAAAAATGTGTGGGAATATTTTTAGACCTTACGAAAGCGTTCGATACTGTCTCTATAACATTGCTTCTAAAAAAGATGGAGGATATTGGTATCAGAGGGATTCCATTAAAATTACTTACTAACTACCTTCAAAATAGAACTCAATCAGTGAAAATTGGAAATATTCAAAGTGAAGAAGAAATTATCACCCATGGAGTTCCTCAAGGC
The DNA here is from genome assembly GCA_963668995.1 of Parnassius mnemosyne. Taxonomy (NCBI): domain Eukaryota; kingdom Metazoa; phylum Arthropoda; class Insecta; order Lepidoptera; family Papilionidae; genus Parnassius; species Parnassius mnemosyne. The sequence continues at coordinate 10,625,846 of CAVLGL010000159.1, forward strand.
AGTGTACTTGGCCCGACATTATTTTTAATTTATGTTAATGGACTATGTAAAATTGAGCTAAAGAATGCACAAGTTATCACTTTTGCAGACGATACTGTTATTGTTTTTAATGGAAATTCTTGGGATGAAGTACAGTCTATTGCCAATGAAGGTTTCTCCAAAATATTGAAATGGCTTGACCATAATATCTTAACCTTAAACTTTACCAAGACCAAATATATGACATTTAGTATTACAAATCGTACACAACCAAAAAAAAACTGTTTTTCAATTAAAGCTCATTCTTGTAATAACGTTATTTCATGTAGCTGTGATGAACTATCATCTGTTTCAAAACTAAAATATCTTGGCATAGTCATAGATCAGCATCTGAAATGGGATTGTCAAATTGAAGAAGTTGTTAGGCGTGTGCGTAAACTATTATACGTTTTTAAAAACATTAGACATGTAGGTGACATGAAAACTATTAAAAATTTATATTTCTGTTTATGTCAATCAATTATATCGTATGGAATACTATCATGGGGTGGTGCTTCAAAATCAATACTCTTAAAAGTTGAAAGGTCGCAAAGGGCTGTTCTTAAAGTAATATTATTCAAAAACTATCGGTATCCTACAAATAAATTATACAAAGAGCTTTCTTTACTCACAGTTCGTCAAATTTTTATTAGGTCTATTATTTTTAATCAGCATAGAATCCCACCTAACTTAAAAGTCTCTGATAAAAGGTGCCAAGGTATCTCATATGATACTCCGCAATGCAAAACCCAATTTAGACAACGTTTTTCAAATTTTCTCGGACCATTCTTATATAACAAAATAAATAAAAAGATTAATATTTCCAAACTATCGCGATTTACTTTAAAAAATCAAATTGATAATTTTATTCGACAGCTAGATTACACACAAACCGAGAACTTACTAACTGTAGTAAGATAAGATATAATGATTAGATATAGAATAATAATAATAATAATCTTTACAGAAAACTAAGTAACGTTTTGCATCTTCTTTTTAATTTCTTTTATCTAAAAAAATAAAAAAAACGAACAAATATACCATGGGCTTCACACGTATACATACACGCACACAAACATATACACACACACGCACGCTCACACAAACACGCAAGCTCACACAAACACACACACACACACACACACGCACGCTCACACAAACACACACACACAGGTGGTCGTGCGCGTACATTTTCATCTTTATTTTTATTCTTATTGTCAAATTGTCGTTAGTTAAATAAGCTGTTTATTTCAAATATATTATTTATCTATACATAGTTCAACCTCAAAATAAATAAGATTGAAGTTGTTTGTTACAAATTGTAAAGGAAAGAGAAAATAACCAAAAAGTTTATATATTTTTTTAGGTATTTACCTAATATACAATATTATCGGTAAAATAAATATTATACTACGCATACAATAAGCAATAATAGAAATTAAACAAACATGATTGGTTATATTTTCTATTCATTTTATTATTACTAATTACTGAAAAAAAAAATGTAAAATGAAACTTCGTATAGTTTTTGCTTACACTATACGCTAAGTGACGTTATAATTGTTGTTGCCCTTGAGGAAGATGACTACGCCTGCCGTAATACAGTGCAAACTAGTACGGAGGGTAGAACTTTGACTTTTCTGTAACAATATTATCATAACTCGCAATGTATTTTTGTTTACCTCATTTAAATTTAGATTTGCATTAGCTCTTCAATTAAATATGTAACGTTATAGCGAGGTGATAAGATTTAAGTTTTTGCTTTATTATAAGATGTTATTTGTAACTTATTGATAAATAAATAAATAAATAAATAAAAATAAAATCTTATATATAAACTTATTAATAACGTAATTACAGTCAGTCTTACGTCAACACTCAAGCGTTTCATTTCCCTCGTCCTTACATGGCGACCCTGCCAGGCGGTGCGCTGCTACATTGCACGCGCACCGCCGAGCCTGCACAAAGAGAAAAAAAAATTTACAAAAAAAAAATGGAAATCATCATGGATTGACCATTTAAAAAAAGAAAATTATAATATAACAGAATGGACGCAATACCGGATGTGACGAAAAATAAATGAATATGAATAAAAGAAGAGGCCACAATAATAATTGTACAGAAGCTGACTGAAATATAAAAAGTATAATGAACATGAAGTAATATAATTTAAATGTATAATAGTACCTACTATGAAAGCAACTAAGAAGGAATGAGGAAAATAAAAAGTGTGTTTTTTTTTTTAAATATAATTACCAAAGAACAAAATTCAAGAAACGGCAGATTTATTTAAAAAGGAAAGCAGCGGTTGTACTCTTGCATACTTCGTCCAGAAGAACAAAGAAGAACTTAAGAGGTAACTTCGCACCTGTGTGATTTCAATTCCATTTAAAACTTTCTTTATAAATTTGAGTTTGTTTTTATATTTTTTTTGCTGTAATATTTGTTGAAGTTAAGTATTAAATATTCTATATTTAATACACTTATGTTTAAATTGAACTTATTTATCAGATAACTTACGATAGAATTGATTTTTCAATATTTTTATCACTATTTGTATATATAAAAAATGTAATCATAATACAATATCAAAAAGCACATTACATTTTAGGCACTTATGGCATTTGTATTAAGGCACAAGACAATTTTATATTAAATTTTATTTAGTTAATATTATATGTATAGATTGTTTATTGTTTCATATTATTTTTATAACTGTGCAGGATACAATACAAAAACGATTGAAATAATATAGTAGTAGATTACATTTTTAAATCTACTATGGTTTATCACAAATTAATTTTTCATTTAGTTAAAATAACACCGATCATATTTTTCGTTGTGATTTTTTTTTCCATAGTAAATTTTATTTAAATGTTTTCATTCAATTTGAACCGGGTTAAAAACAATTCAGTATTAATAAGTGTTAGGTTTTGTTTTCTTTTATAAAGACAGTGACTTTCTAATTATATAATAACCTACTTAAAAATTAAAATTGTTCTGTTGAATGTCAAAAGTTAAGTAAGTAATTAATGTCTAATTAATCTTTTTCGATCCAAGCAAAAGTAATGTGTCTAAAATTCTGTGTAAATAAGGAATTTAAAACTATCAATTTACTTGTATCCACATATTATGTATGTAATAATAACATTGTATAAGTTACGTTTAAATTAAGTGATCATAATACGTTGTAATCGAAAACGTTGCCAGATACGTACTTTGTTAATTATAACAAAGGTGTCTCAAATCGCTTGCGCTGCTAAGAGTGGAATTACAATTTGTATTTTGATCTGTCTGTCGTTATGCGATTATGTTATTGTTATTGAAAATGATTACGTTGCTTAACATTGACTTCTTTGTTCTGTTCATCTTAATATGAAATGTAATAATTTGGTTTCGGTTTTATGTTGTTTAAACTTTTAAATCGTAAGGTTTTAACTATTATAATTTAATATTTTTGCGGAAAATAGTACCTACTTCCTTGCATGGATTATGAAAATATTTGCTTCGCTTAATACCATTTTGAAACTCATTATGTTATGTAGACAATTAAGTAATTAATTTAAAATTTTGTTTTGCCCATATTGTGAGCCTCAATCCCTGACTGACAATGATGTAACTAAATATTATACGAGACAATATGACATAATTTATAAAAGACGTACAAGTAAATTTATGGATAAGTTACGGAACTTATCATTATGAATGAAACATATTGATAGAAATATAAGTAGAAAGTGTGGCATAGGTAAACAAAAATTATCGGAGGTTAGCATATCCACATACAATCGGCCCGATCAGCTGAGAGTTTGGAAAACCTAATAACCGATTAATTTTTAAAGTTGTTCGGATTCGATGAAATAACGAATGATTTTTAATGAATTGTTTAAAGAAATGTGACTTTATTAATAACTGTATAGGAAGATTGTTCATTATCTTGATCATGTATTTACGCGAGTCGTGTACGTGAAAGTTATGGTACAATTAATTAATAAATTATATGAGCTGAAATGCTATAAATGTAAAGAATTGAATAAAGTGATATTGGTCATTGTCTTGATCATGTATGTACGCGAGCCGTGTACGTGAAAGAAATTACACAACGAAAGAACAATGAAATCGCATGCGAATCTCGAACTTTTATATATATGTTTTAAAGAAAATGACTATTTATATAAATCCAGCTATCCGATCACAATTATCGCGAGGCGAATTTGTGAGGGAGCTGTCTGATTTTTGTAAGAAAATAAATATTAACGAAGTATACTTCATGAAATGTAAAGAAAATGATAAATTTATAGAGCAAGTATTAAATGAGATTAAGAGTATTAAAAATTGGTCCGGACCAAGAATTATTATTTTAAAAGAAATTGAAAGAATCTATGACAAAGACGACCAAAGAGTGATATTGAATGACTTTCATCTCCTCCCCACTAGCGGCCACGCGGGTATCAAGAGGATGTTGAATAACATTAAAAAATATTACTTTTGGCCAGGTATTGAAAGAGACATAACAGCATTTGTAAGACGGTGCGACAAATGCCAGAAACAAAAGCATTCCGTTTCCGTTAGGGAGCCTATGACTGTAACGTCTACAGCTCAAACTCCCTTCGAGAAAATTTTCTTAGATATCGTAGGACCTCTAGATAGAGATAGTTATAATTATTCATATATATTAACACTCCAATGTGAGATGTCTAAATACGTAGAGGCATATCCGTTAGTTTCTAAGAGTTCTGTAGAAGTTGCACAGGCTTTTGTAAACAATTTCATTCTTCGCCATGGAATACCGAAGGAGATAGCCACAGATCGAGGTACCGAGTTTATGTCCACAGTTATGAAAGAGGTATGTAGTTTATTAAAAATTAATAAATTAAATTCCACAGCCTACCATCACGAGAGTATTGGTGCACTTGAAAATTCCCACAAGAGTTTAGCAGCATTTTTACGTATACAGACAGACAATCACCCCGAATCTTGGAGTTCTTGGATACCTTTTTGGTGCTTTTCATATAATACTTCCGTTCACCGCGAAACTAAGTATACCCCATTCGAGTTAGTTTATGGCAAAAAATGTAATTTACCCAGTAATTTAACTAAAACCGTAGAACCCCTCTATAATTACGAAGATTATCCGTTAGAGTTAAAATATCGCCTACAAACCTCCCAAAAGGAAGCAAGAGAAAATTTAATCAATAGTAAAATTGTTAGGAAATCCAAATATGATTGTAAAATGAACGCTATATAACTTATAAAATTAATGATTTGATATTAATTAAAGAAGAAACTGGTAACAAACTCAGCGCCATTTATTCAGGTCCATATTTAGTAATTAGAGATTGCTCACCGAATGTTGAAATACTAAAAAATGGCAAAAATTACATTGTTAACAAAAACCGAACTAAGTTGTATTATCCTTAAAATAAATGTAATAAATTTATTATAATATTACATATATAATATTGTAATAATATTATAGTTCATAAGTACCTAATACATTACAGACATTGTGTACTTAATCGATTATAATTATAATAAATTAGTGTATTAAGTTTTATTAATTATTATTACTTTACCTTAATATTAAGTATTATAATACCAATTGTAATCATATTAATCTAAATATTTTATAACTATTTGTTTATGCTTTTACCCATGTTTACATTTTAAAAATTAGAATATAATTATTGTGTAATTTTAAATGTTAGTATTATAAAACAAAAAAAAGAAATGCACATATTCATTTCTTTTTTTCTTTGGGAAGGAAGGTGTAGTATCTACCTAGTACCTATACGTACGTTTGGGTATAATCTTATATATAAACTTATTAATAACGTAATTACAGTCAGTCTTACGTCAACACTCAAGCGTTTCATTTCCCTCGTCCTTACACAGCGATAACGACAGGTCGCCACAATAGGCCATTGCTATCGCACAAAAATGCCACATGTCATGTGAAAGGTGTCTATCCTTTCATTACTTGGACTTTAACTAATATTGAAAAAAATATAATCCAGACGCTTTTGAGTTTTATACTTAGCAACATATTTACCCATTCGTTTTTACGTAGTTTTATAAGATTTCATTTACGCAAATCAACAGTAGCTTTTGTAAGTATTGTTCAATAATATAAGTATATCTTTTCCAGTGAAGACAGAAATGGAACCTCCGCAAAAAAGAACACGGGGCTCAAGATAGTCTCTAAGTCTCTATCTTCATGATGCTCTAGATAATATAAAAAACAACAAAATGTCTTTAAAATACAATATACCACGGCGAACGTTGAAAAATCACATAAAATCTGGAAGCGTGGTGAAGAGGATGAGAAGAAAAGCTGTTTTTACCGACACACAGGAAAATTAATTGGTAGAGAGAACTAAGAAGTTTTCATATATAGGCATGCCTTTAACATCAATAATAATACGTAAAAAAGCTTACTTATTTTGTGAAAGAAACAATATGAAAATCCTTTCAGTGATAAAAACTCGACTATGATTACTAAATTGTAATACCTAATAAGGTGTGGTGTTAATATCTAATAAGGTGTGGTGTGATTTTATTTACTAGAGTTAATGAAAATCAGCATAAAATTACAATATGTAAGGATCGTGACACTTGGCGATCTGTTCTCTCTGGCTACCCCGTCAGGGATTGTGCGTGAAGATAAGTAAGTAAGTAAGTAAGCATAAAATTACAACTTGTTTTATTTATAACTAGAAAATAGATTAGTTATAACTTATATACATTTCTAAGACTTTATAAGGGCCACGACACTAATTTATATGAATTTCCATTTCATTATTCGAAAGCCACGAACTTAATAGTAGTTTAAGGCCATTGCTTTTTAAATATGTAATTTTTCTATACCTACAACGCCTAAAATCTTGCAGTTCAATTATAGACCTTATTTAGAACCCTAGTGCCCAATACGGACCATATACTAGCTTTCAAAGAAGTTTTGTAAGTACCTGGCCATTGCTGCCTTGTTTTTGTACAATATTTTCTCTTCAAATAAAAACAGTTTATTTCATCGTAATATCTTACAAATTAACAGACCTTCTAAAATTAATTTATAAGGATTTCCGAAAACCCGGCCCTTATTAGTGCAATTACCTTATTCTATAGAGGCCTAGAAAAGCAACAATGTGAGATATAAATATACGAGGCATTCCATCTCAGTACTCAGGGGTGACAATGCATCTATATTTTGGTTATTAATTGAGGATAAATGTAGATGTCTATGGGCCACACTATCCACACTAAATGTGGTGATGGATTCTTATTCATCGCCATCACCCGTCAAAATTATGTCATTTTTGGTGACGTGTCATAATTATTTACATTAACTATCTACTATTTTTATTATTACTGTTATATTTTATCCAACTTTTTCGATAAAATAATCAACGTTTTCTTTTAATTGACTTTCCAAACGAAGGTTAGTCACAGGAAAATCGGCACTTGTATTTGGAACAGGCACAGTTTAGTTAATTAATGAAATATTGATTTTATACTTTAGACCCCATTGTTTCCCAATGCAATTAAATAGGTACTAGTCCTCGAGCAAAATAATATAAAGTAATATAAAATGAAAATGAACATGTAAATGAAAATACTTTATTTAACACTTTGCACCATAACAAAATAATTTAAAAGTGGTGCTCGCACTACGCGCGCAGACCTACTTGGTGAGAGCCGTTTACACATATTAACAAAAACATGCGTGATTGACTTTACAAAGCTTTCTCTTACTTTAAATTTCTTCCTTATTTTATTTATAATCTATAAACATAAATACATTTATAAGAAAGACAGAAACAAATATTTAATTGGCCATCTCTCAACAAATTTGCACAGGGTACTCGAATTTCTTTTATAGGTAATGTTATAACTGGACTTAATTATACACTTACGATGAAAAATAAATCGTTTTGACAAAAAAAATCAGATAGGTACAAAATAAATATAAAAAAGCAAATAGCTAACCTTAAATACTTATTATATGGGAAATAGTCCAATTAGGACTGCCGCTCAGGAAATGCTAAGATATCTCATTCTAGCCCTAATTTTCAGTGACAAATTTGGCTACTCTTTGAAAAAATAACCCTGTATATCAGTGATTCCTAACCAGTGGTCTACGGACCACCAGTGGTCCGCAAGAGTTTAGATATGGTCCGCAAAAGATTTAAATATTTTACCAACAGTTTTATATAACACATTTATTATTTTCTCGCCACGCGGGCAGTGCAACATCGCGCGTCACGTTAGTAAGTACCTAATAGCTTTTACAATAAATACACAAATAACACTGTAATGAAGGCTTGTTTTTAGTTTATTATATAATTAAGTTAAAAGTTGTGATTATAATTTATTATTAGATTAACACATTTTTTTCATTTACCTGGTGGTCCGTACTAACTACAAAAAAAATACAAAGTGGTCCCTGGTAAAAAAGGTTGGGAAACCCTGCTGTATATGGTGCTTGCAGTTTGTTTGTTATACTTTTTGTGATATCTGCATATACTTAAACATATACACACCCATACATATACTTACATATTGTTCATATTATATAATTTGTTCATATTACAGTATTTTGAATTATTTCTATAGTAATAATACTCGTATAATATCAATATCGGGCATATAATTACTATGACAATTTTTGAAGCAGCTTCTCTGTTTGTTCATAGTTGAGCGTAAGAAACCAATTGCGTATTTTCTTTCTAGCTATGTTCGTCGAGCAGTCGCATTCCTTCATTACTTTGTTAAATATTTGTGTTTCTATGAATGGTCTAAATCATTTTGCGAAAGATGTGCGAACGCTTGGTGTGTGAACGTGATTTCAAAGGTAACGACACGACTAGCCCTAAGCCAAATAACAACGGACTAAGATGGAATGCCTCGTTTCCAGTTAAAAGGGTCTCCGGTTCCCTACACTCACCATGCGAAACACAGCAGCGTTAAGCTGCTATCTTACGTTGGTATTCTGTGAGAGCGTGGTCCTCCCCCGGTCGAGCCGACCTATTCGTGCTACAACTATACTACTAATATAGCTGCAGCATGGCTCTACCAACTCATGATGGATGGCTAAAATATGCGTGTGTGACAATATAAAGTACAAGAAAATATAATAAACAGATCGTTAGCAATTCGTCGCAAATATATGGTACGCTTTCCCACGATGTTAATTTCAAATATCCTCCAAACAACAACGGTTGGCACGTTACCACCTATACGACGCTTAGCTAGAGTAAAACCTTCATTCTCTCATCAGGTGGATCTGGCCAGTATTTTATAAACGCACCTACACGGCCAATCCTGACATACGACCGTCCCCGCGTGTATCTTTATGAATTCCTGTAATAAACATTATTAATCACCACTACTTCCGCTTGTCTATACTGATATGAATAAGTTTACTGTCCCTATATTTTGACATTCACACACACATATGCAAGGCAATTACGTTTGACCACATACAAATTAAAACCAGTTAAGGCGTCCTTTTGACGAGCCTTTCTCATATGACAACATAGACCGGACAACTGGCTCTTTCCACTAAGCACACACAGACACACAGCTCTTTGTACAGCTTGCACGGCAATATTAGCACCAAAAGAAAATATACGCTTTAATAACACATACCCTAATGATTTCTTATTATTACGCGAACACTACACATTTAAATAATACTAATTTTACGGATTTTATCGCGTATACTAACTTATTTTATATTCCCGACGTTTCGAGCACTTTACAGCACCCACGGTCACGGGGGGGCTGAGGTGTATGACGTCCCAATGTCATAGTTAAGCACGGCTACCTCCAGATTAAAAATTATTAATTTTTGTTCCGATCTACGCAGTATGAACTTACAGTATCTTGAAGTCTTGCAGTTGTATGCTTGAGTTGGGATTTAATTTATTAATTATGTGATCCCAAGCAGATGGTAGCACCCAGCCATCTTCTCTGTTGATATATATTTCATTTCAATAGCCTCGCGAATCATCCTTGGAAGGAATCGGTCTTCTTTAGCGAGGATTTGTGGTCTATCAAATCTAATGTAGTGACGGGGGTGATCTTGTACGTGTTCACAGACTGCAGACTTCCTGGAGCGTCGGTTTTTCACATCAGCTATGTGTTCTTTAACGCTGGTTTTATGAATCTTTTAGTTTGTCCTATATAAGAGAGACCACATTCACAATCAAGCTTGTACACTCCTGCATCTTGCAGAGGGACATTACACTTGACTGATAGTACACTTGCTGGTGTAGCACGAATGGGTCGGCTCGACTGGGTTAGGACCACACTCTCACAGAATACCAGCGTAATACAGCAGCTTAACACTGCTGTGTTTCGTATGGTGAGTGTAGAGAACCGGACACCCTTTTTACTGGAAAAGTGGCATTCCATCTTAGTCCTCACGGGTGACAACGCATCTACATTTTGATTTGCACACGAGGATAGATGTAGATGTCTATGGGCCACAGCAACCACTTACTATGAGGTGGACTGTGTGCTCGTTTGTTACCCTATCCTATAAAAAAAATCTTCTTCGGCGGCTTGAAGTATGTTTTAATGGAAGCACGCTTTAAGATGTAGCCAATCTTGTCAGTGATACCTCTGACATATGGCAGTACAGCAGGCACTGCTGCAACACTCATCAACACATAAGAACACAAAAAGACAATTTCTTAATTCATAGCATGTTAAAGTTAAGCATTTCCGCGGTACATCTTCAAATCGTCAAACAATCTTTCAATAGTTTCTGAGATACAAAAATGATTATGATTCATTCCTCCATCCGACAAAATTCGACAGTTTAATTTATTTTTATTCTTTAAATGTCTTTACTCTAAAATACATCACTACTTTATTCCATTACCGGTATAATTTTATGTTACCTTTTAGTGCAGTCGTAATGGATTTCATCAACTTTTTATTCACAATGCCTTGCGTAATGTATCCTTACCTGGTTTGGAAATAAAAATTTTACAACGCGATCGGATGAGTTATCTATAGCATTTATTTAGTTAACATACAAACCGTTTTTAATCATATCTTCAAGAAAGTGGAAATGCGTTTAGTGTAGAAACTTTTTAATATCACATTCTTATATCGATATCAGTTTAATAATAGTGTAAACTGATATCGATATTAAACAAGGTTAGTTATAGGGTACTACGTATCTTAGTTTACTCCGAATTAATATCTTAATCAGACGTTGAGGAATCTTTTTTTACTCCATCATGCGTGTAGTACAGTATACGCCTTGGTAGCTGAGGTAAATTTTACAAAACGCGAGTAACGCGGGTGCTATTCCAGCCGGCATCAATGTAACTGTTAACAGTTAACACATAAGACTTCCAATTTGCTACGTAAAGGAAAACATCGTGAGGAAACCTGCGTGTCGGAGAAATTAATTTAAACCATTTAAAGACCGCCATCAAGTGCAGCGCGACAGACATTTCTTTGCCCTAAAATCCTCACAGAAATGAGAGAAGGTATTACTTTTATACAGCGAAATATAATGATTAGAAGTAAAATTTAAAAATAAAAACGTCTTAAAGTGAAATCGGCCCTTACTTTTTTATCATTCACGCCGCCCTGGTACTGGATCTACAGATCTTTATATTTTGCATACTTATCACAATAATACTGGCAGCTCTGACAGAAAGAGAGGGAATGATGGCGTTTCTTAAGAAGAAATATATTTGCTATGAAAAATCGTTTACGTAAAATATTTTTCGCCATGAACGCCGCAGGAAATAAATCGTAACTCTAGATTTTTTAATTTCAAGCAATCAATATTTCGAAATTTAAAATGTTTCGAAGTACTGTATGTCAAATGGTTGGTGGAAATAGCGCCCGCTTCGTGGCTGAACACAAGTTGAAATGAAAAAACTTTTCAAGCGGTAAATTAAGCAAAGAAACAACCTATTGAAGCAAAACTGCAATATTTAGCCTTCCGTTGCCTTGAAGTCAAGAATTTATTCAATTGGGTAAAGTTACTAATTCATACTTTAAAGTTAAGAAGCTAAATTGCTCTTATTTATATAGAAGTCATGCGGCACAGTAGAATAATGTATTTTATAATTATTGCGTAATATTTTCTTAAGTTACCCAACATAATTTGCACAGGAGACTTCTTGAACTATACAAAGGAGGTCGCATCGGACTTTTTCTAAAATTCTTACATCAAAATTATCGTTTTAATAGTGTCGTCAAAATCGAAATTTTAAATTTTTCATAAAATATGGGCGATAAAGCAGCACTCCCGGTCCAGTAGTTAGTATATGCTATGATACACGTAATAATCTACATGTAAAAAAAAATATTTCACATTCTGAAGTCAGGGCTTTAGTACTATAACTTAGGACCTTTTTTGAGTTGACTATGAATGGCACAATCTCAATGTCGTCAAAAAGTTATATTTAAAACTTCACCCCCTATTTAGTCACCCTTAAGTGTGGAATTTTGTGCATATATAAAATATATCTATTTAATTTATAAAAACAAACATCAAAATCGGTAAACAATTGACGAAGATATCGCTTAATATACATACAAAAAAACCATGTACTCGAATTGAGAACATCCTCCTAGTTTTGAAGTCGGTTAAAAACATAGAGCAACACCGGCCACAGGCGTACCGGAGGGGAGTAGCTATACGCAGGCGTTACCCCCTGTCAAAGTATAAGTCCACGCGGTCCTGTGTCCTTGCGGTCCATGCGTACAATAAAACTAGTTGCAGCCGCACTTCTCACTAGACTAAATCTAGCTGCGCGGCTGAATCCGATATCCTACGAAAATGCCAATTTGTTCAGTTTTTTTGCTGCAAAAAGAGTTCTGCCATACCAAACTCATAAAAAAATGGCGTTACTTTTCATATACATATAAGTAATTTTAATCACATTATTGCTATTCACTTTTTTAATTTAAAAATTACATTAATAACGGTCGTGTTGTTTCGGATTTGTTTACCAACACAGGCCACTCATCATCATACAATTTGCGGATCTGTCGAGCGTCAGATTCGAGTCTGTACCCAAGTTGACGCTCTCACCAAGCTAACTGTTATAACATGCGCACAAGTGGTAAAATAAAAAAGTTTGTACTACCGACTTCAATATAAATTATTAAAGGTAACTCAGCAACTACTAGTCAAACCTTGATCAAATTTGTATGGGACCACATGAGAAGCACCAGCTTTCAAATAAAAAAGAATCATCAAAATCGGTACACCTAGAAAAAGTGATGAGGTAACGCACAAAAAACATACACTACCGACTTGAGTACCCCCTCCTTTTAGAAGTCGGTTAAAAATAAGCACGCACACAGACCACTGTGATCGCTTTCAAACGGGCTACCCATCCACGAAAGAGCTTCATTTTATTATAGAAATACGGGTTTGTAGCGTAAAAGTGTGCGAAAAGGAGTAGGTACTACTAAAAAAATTAAGTCTGCTGGTATAACATATATGTATAGTCGTATCGGCCCGGAAAATTCGCTGGTGGTAGTCGATCCCACAAGGAAGTTGTGCGAGGAAGAAGACTTCTAGTAAATCGTAAACCACAACGTTTTTTCGTTCACACGTTCACAACGCGAGTTTTGTTCATTTTCTGTTAAAAAAAAAACAGCAGAGGAAAGCTCAGAAGAGAATATTCTATCTGCCAGCATAAACTGACGAGAAAAAGAAGGCCAATTAGAACCTATGTCATCGGTCGTTTTGATTTTTTTTTCTGGATACTTGCGTTTAAGCAAGTATGTATATTGTGAGTTATGTCTCCTGACACTTCTTTAATGTCTTGCATGCATGAATAATTCCACCGCAATGCTCCTAAACTTCGAGATCGTTCTTCGAGCATTAAAATTTTAGCATAATTTATCTTGATTGGATATGTAAGTGATATAAATAATAAATTTCATATCCTCTACAATGCTGTTTGCCGATTTACGCCGGGTGACCATTCAATCAGAATCAGTCGGCAATCCATGTGGTAGCGAACTAAGAGAATTCGTCGCGTCGTCTAACGCATCCAACATGAAAAGTTATGTGGTCTCCGATGATGACATAAGCATTTTATATTTTCGCAAGTAATCTAATATATAAAATTCTCGTGTCGCGGTGTTTATTACCAAACTCCTCCGAAACGGATGAACCGGTATGTATGAAATTTTGTGTGCATATCGGGTAGGTCTGAGAATTGGCCAACGTCTATTTTTCTAACCCCTAAATGATAAGAGTGACCCACCCCTAATTTTTTTTTTAATTTTTTGACAATTTTTTTATTTTTATATAATTATGATTTAGCATTGCAAAATACATTAAACTTAAATTTTCACCCTTCTACGATCAACCGCTGTTTTTTAATCGCGATTTTTAAAACTAATAAATATTTCCTAGAAATAATGTATGTGGCAAAACAACGTTTACTTGGTCAGCTAGTTTTTTTATAAAACTGAAGTTACTAACGAACTTACAGTCTACCTAATAGTAAGTGGCAACTGCAGTCCATGAACACCTGCAGCCAACTTCAAAAAAAGGAAAGTTACAGATGCATGGACCTGGAAGGACTATGATACAGGGCCTCGAGCCTGTAATTATATTGGCTCTCTTTACCCTTCGAACAGGATCCCAGCAAGTGAGACACACTACTTAGCGGCAGAAGTAGGTAAGACGGTTGTACCTAGCCCGACATACTCACAGGTAGGATAAAAGTCCTACACCTAGTTATAATAAAAATAATGTTATTTTTGTCGCCAAACGACACACAACATGTTTTTATTGTTTACCACATTTTTTTTGTTCATATAAATTTATGTTTTCTTTTTTTCTGTACAATAAAATGTTGTCTATTTATCTATCTATCTTTTTTATAGGAGAGGGGGCAAACGAGCATACGGCTCACCTGATGGTAAGTAACTACCGCCGCCCATGAACAACTACAACACCCAGGGAATTCCAGATGCGTTGTCGGCCTTTTAAAAAGGAGTAAGCTCTATTCTTGAAGGTCCCTAAGTCGTATCGGTCCGGGAAAATCACCGGTGGTAAATTATTCCACAGAGATGTCGTACGCGGACGAAAACTCCTAGTGATACGTAGAGTGGTGAACCGCCAAGCATCCAGATGGTGTGGATGGTATCTGGAGTTTTGCCGCGATGTGCGTTCGTGATTGTGATTAATCCGAACAATTCAAAATATACATCTGTCTATCTATCTGTACAGGTTAAAAGGAATCGCTATTTTGAAATATTTAAGGGATTGTGTGCATGTACTTACTCAATACTCGTATTTATCTGTCGGGCTTAGAAAAACTCATCGCTGATTCACATTGCAGTCGTCGTCCGCAAATATTTACTCTATCGCATATTGCGCCACATGACGCTTTTCAGTAAGGGCTTTTAATTTAAACAGTTTTGTACCGGCTTGCACTCTTTTAACTCGGCGCCAATTTCAATCATTTCTTTATTTTAAAATTCTAGAAGGCCATGCAGACGCTGTTCTGTCCTTTCCGGTAGGCAGGTTTTAAAAGTGTAGGTTTACAATTTATTAAGGAGTCGACCACGGCTCCATCTATACCATACTATGTAATTTTGTGAATATGAGTAATTCGATCCACAAATATCGACTTTGTCAGCTACAGCGCCGTCTAACAACAAAAAATATACGGAGGGGCACACTGAAACGATCGGGAATAGAATATTTCGGATTGAGTTACAATAAAACCTTTTTTAGAATTTGAGTACTGGCCTCTTAGAATCTTAATGACATTTAAACAATTAAAGAAAAACAAAAACTATGTATGTTTAAAGTTGACACGTCGTTAACAGAAATGGAGCTCACGCGTGAACATTTCCGTGCCATTATTAAGTGGCGAAGCTTGCGAAGTCACTTATTGATTTCATTATGTCTGTCCGTCTGTCCGTCTGTCCCACAATTATCTCGAGAACGGTTTCGAATTTTCAAATTCTGTTTTCAGCAATCGATTACTGATCACCCAGGCATCTGAACCTCCTATTTTGAAACTGATTGCTCAACGACAACCGTTAGAAACCGCTACAAAGCTGATTGCTTCGCCACTTTGCTATGCTGTTAGCTTGCTAGGTTTATTTATCACAATTTTCGTCGCGGCTTATCTCAAGATAAATGTCTCAGCGAACTTGTTTCGATTTATGATGTAGGAGCACCGAGTCAAACGACAATATACCGCTGGTATATGCCGAGTTCCGACGCGGTCGTGTGTCGCTCTGCACTGTTTCTTCTTCAGGTCGACCAAGAACAACGGTCACGCCTAAAAACATCGCAGCTGTACGAACTATTATATTAGATGACCGTCATGTGACATACGAGCAGATTCGGGCTGTTATCATTATCGAAATGACTGTAATTCAGTCGATATTACATAATGAGCTATGTGTAAGAAAGCTAGTTTTTTGTGGGTTCCCCACAATTTGTCCGAAGAGCAAAAGGCGGCTTGTGTAGATTGGTGCCGGAATACTCTGCAACGCTTCAACGGAGGGAAGTCAAATGCCGTTTATAATATCGTCTCAGGTGGATTCATCATGGATTTATTCATACGAACTAGAAAGAAAATATCAGTCAGCAGTTTGGGTCTTCGAAGACGAGGTCAAACCAACGAAAGTGGTTCGCTCCCGCAGCGTGTCAAAGAAAATGGTCGCTACGTTTGTCTTGAAAAAGGGGCATGTTGCTACAATTCCTTTACAAGAACGCATAACGGTTACCACTGAGTGGTATATCATGGTTTGTTTGCCATTAGTTTGTTTGCCGAACTCCGAAAAAATAACCCGAAACTTCGCATCATCTTATATCACGATAATGCGAGCTCCCATATGGCTGGGAAGACAAATGATTTTTTGAAGCAAGAAAACGTTGAGCTGACGAGCCATCCTCCGTACAGTCCTGACCTGAGCCCAAACGATTTCTTTACATTCCCTAGAATGAAAGATTTATTACTCGGTCAACGGTTTGAAGACCCCGAAGCAGCTGTGGAACCGTACAAATCAGCCATTTTGTCAACATCAACTTCAGACTGGAATTACTGTTTTAATGATTGGTTTGCACGAATGGATAAGTGCATTAAGTTGAACGGAGAATACTTCAAAAAACAATAAAATACAATTTAGCTATACCGTGCATGTGGTTTTTCTTATTCCCGATCATTTCAGTGTGCCCCTCGTATCTCAATCGGTCAATTCGTTCAGAAGTTACACGTTTACTAACAAATGCCACCAACGATTGTGCTTTACAAAAACATAATTCTATACTTAATCATAATATATTTTCTACTTCGATTTATTTCTACTAAATTTATAATTACATTAGTAGGTACAGTAAATTTTGTTGTTGTTGTGTTGTAATTGTTGTAACGAAGTTCCTTATCGGACGGTACGGATTTGGCAGATTGGGGCTGCCGACAAAAAGTGTAAGATTTTTCCGTCACGAACCCTTTTGACGTAATGTAGACGGCTTTGGCGGTCGTAAGGAAGCGAGATGGAGTAATATCCCCCGTCGCACTTTTTCTTATCTTGTCATGAAAGAAATATTATTTTACTATAAAGAACGCATCATTTTAATAGACGTTAGTAATTCGTTTATTTGTATTTGTTAATCAATAATATAATACGTTTATCACGTCAAAACATACGTGAGTGTCGTGTTCCACGACACTCACGTATGTTTTTGTTGTAATATTGTTGTCTTTAGCTTTGTATTAGTTTCATAATATCCCCACACTGTGAATTTGTCCGTCTCCGTTGAGGTATGTGTAACACCTCAACGGAGACGCCCATGAGCAAGCTCCAGCTCCGAACGAAAAATACGTATTGTATTTTTCGTAATAAATAAATAGACGTTAGTAATTCGTTTATTTGTATTTGTTACTCAATAATATAATACGTTTATCAATAATAATATACTACGAAAGGAACTTCGTTCCCACCGAGTGTTCCACGACACTCACGTATTTTGTTATAATATTGTTGTCTTTACCTTTGTATTAGCTTCATAATATCCCCACACTATGAATTTGTCCTTTTCCGTTGAGGCTTTATCCATAAATTGCGCATGAGCAAACATCCAGCTCCGAAACAATTTTAAAAGTAAAAGTAAAGAAAAGTTACATTCTAAGTACATTCGTCCAACCTATATAAAAAAGTACTCTGTGGTCCAACCGCTGGGCATAGGCCTCCTCTAAATTCTGAGAAGTTTTCAGGGCAAAGAGAAATCAAATCAAATAATTTGAATATAAAGGTCTTAATTAAAAGTAAAGTATATAATACTCAATTTCAACTTAATATCTTTTAAAGTGTTGCAAATTGAGGGCATTATAAAGGATATACGATAAATGGTAAACATCAAGAAAAAACTATTTCATTAAAAAATGGCAGTGTAAAATTAATTCATTTAAATACAATTTAAACATGTCATTATCTAATCTTAGATGAGATATAGAATAGAATTGTTTTGGTGTTAAAAAATAAATAATAAACCATGGTTCACATTGAATAAAACTCACTTTACGGATTTGATCGCGTTTCATTTAACTTATTTTTACACGTGAAATCAAAATGGTTTTCAATTATTTTTAGATCATACAAATAGCTGTTCCGTGCGGAATCAGAACCCAATACCACAGAGCCGTAGTCAAACTCATAGCCACTTTACAAAAACAAAAAGAAAGATCACATTTTAACAACTATATAGTGACGTAGCAAAGGCTGATTTCAGTAAGAGCTTTTTTATAGAATGATGACAAACGAGCACACAATCCACCTGATGGTAAGTGGATACTGCCCATAGACATCTATGCAGATGTATTGTCAACCCTGAGCACTAAGATGGAATGCCTCGTTTCCAGTGAAAGGGGTATCCGGTTCTCTACACTCACCATACGAAACACAGCAGCATTAAGCTGCTATTTTACGCTGGTATTATGGAAGTGAGTAATCCTGCCCTGGTCGAGCCAATCCATTCGCTTTACAACCATCATACAACTGCAGCATGGCTCTTCCACTTTGAAGCTACTTTTTTCATTGTTTCGATTTTTTCTGGCAATATTTAAAAAGACAAGATCCGCGCTTCTGAGACCTACGACCATCAGTAAACTGTGACAAACCAAACACAAATATTGGGATGCCTTTAACAAACCAAAATTCGTATAGTGATCTTAATTATTGTAATCAGAACGAATCATATTTAACCCTGGCATCTATTCATAGTAGATCCAAATTCTAAACACGACTCGTGTGGCGGTCTGTCTGCAGGCCATTGCCAACACTTGTCCCTTCAGCATGCGCTACAATTTAATACATTTAAAATTGTATAACTTACGTTACTTACAAACAAATACTTCTTTAAGAATTCATAGAAAAAAATCTCTATAGGGTTAATATCAAGGTTAGGTTGTCTGTTTTTAACTGTCTCGTAGGCCTAGTGGTCGCAAAAAGTTGCTCATGCTGATCATGTGGTCCCGTAAAACAACTCTTATTAAAGATAAAAACTTAAAATTATCTTCAAGATGTTAAAAAAGAGACATAATCGTAACGGATACAACAATAGGAATTATGCAGCTATACAATATGTAACAAAAACCCTGTGGTTCCCGTTAAATACGTTATCAGGATCATTATTCAAACCTATTGAAATATTTTTTTTAAAAATTCGAACAATATTTTTTTTTATTTAAAAAAAATTGTATGCAAATTGTATGTGGTTTTATTACCTCTGCATTATCTGGGGAGTAAGAGGATTGTCACAGACCCCGCTTTACTTAGCTTTAGCATCGGCTAGTGTCAGTAAGAGGTAATAAACCATTTATAATATTAATTTTTTTTAATAAAATTAAAAAAAATATATGCTCGAGTTTTAAAAAAAAAGTTATTTGTATAGGTTTCAATACTGATCCTGATAACGTACTTAACGGGAACCACAGGGTTTTTGTTACATATTGTATATTCGAAAACAGACTTTCTTCTTTTAAATATCATTCAGACCTTTAATTAAGCGTATCTATATATCATGCAACAATAACATGAAAAGTATCTTACACCTATATGATACGCCAAGGCATTTTTAAGACTTATCTATTATTCGTATAATGTCAATACCAACACCAGTCTGTGGAATTTTGAAGTAACAAATTGGGATGAAAGGATTCAACAAATTGGAAGATCGATTAATGGTTGAACCATTAATCGATCTCCGGAAACTAGTTCTTCAGACATCACGATATACGCAGATAAATTTGACGTATTTTTGATTAGCAACTGACAAATATTTTCGCGTATTGTTCCTAAAACCCATTTTGTTAATTAAAAACGCGCAATTTTAATAGTGAACTGAAAGGAGACTAAACTATAATACCCGTTTTAAAGAGTGCCATTTCTTGGAATATTCGCCATACTCACCACCCTAGATAAGCGATTTAGTAAGTACATAGCCAATACTATTGACTATTAATGCTGTCGCCTTTCTCAATCAATGGAATTTGGTGTCAGCGTTTTTCGTACGAGCTTTTGTCCGTCAATCAGCTGCAGGTGCAGTAGTGCAGGTGGTTCAAATACGGGTGTGTTTACATTTGGACAAAACAATTGCATATTCCCCTCTCCATTGAAAGTAATCCATGTTAAACAGTGGAATTTTAAGGGCTGATAAACAATATGAAGTTACCTCAAAATGTTTAGTTAAATACAATACTTATTTTACCTGCTGATATATATTATATTAGTCAATAAGTATTGATGAAACAGTATATCTCATTCTACGTGGGTAATATAATATATACGTAGAGATTGGCAAAAATAAAACGCAGGCGAGATCTGAAGGCAATCGTGTACATGCAGATAAAAGCCTAACTACACTGTATTAATTTAACAAAAATGAATTTATCATGACCCCTCATCTGAATTTAATATTACACACTATTACCACTTGCGTGATAACCGTACGTTTTTTATACATTCTTATTGTAAATCAAAAATACTATATACACACAGTAGTATAACTGCAATGAATAAAATAAAATAAAATAAAATTCTATCTAATTGTAAGTAAACCTGATTATGTACAATTGTTTCTCATTTTAAAGCTATGCCTATTAACTGTTTCTATGATTTACTTTTATACAAAAGTAAAGTAAAAGTAACGTTTCATGTTCACTGTTTCTAGAATTTACTTTTATACTTTTGTATAAAAGTAAAGTAAAAAGAAAATGTTATGTTAAATATTTGTACGATTTACTTTTATACAAAACTAAAGTATAAGGAAAGGATCAGGCTATATATATGTCCCACTCTTGGGCACAGATCTCGCAAGAAAGAGTCGTTGGTCCTGCGCTTGAACTCCGGTCGTATCGGATTGCTGTCCCATCAGACCTTGAGAGCGAAGGAATCTAGAATGCAATTGTACTTGCGCATACACTCGGACATATTCATATACTGCGCAGATGGCTAGTCTCCGTTAAGACCGCCGCCGCGCCGCCGCGACCTAAGTTCTCGATCGATGAATTGATCACTTCATAATATAGCCAATTATTGCCATATCTGGCCATATTCTTTAAATTTCAATATTTGTGGATTATTCAATTTAGGTATTTGGTCACATCACGAAGTACTCGAACGTTTGGATAGCCATATCTTCAAACGCTCTCTATACATTAATCGGGCTAAAGCACAACAGTTTTATTACACATCTACTAGAATTAGTAACACGTCAAAGACATCTACAAAACATGGCGACTCCAACGTCGGTACCTAACACTTAGACAATGTGGAATTTGCATCGCATTTTAGAACGGACACGGCATGGAAAATAATAAAGTAAAATCAAAACTTCTAGCATACGCAAAAAAAAACGTGAGCAGTTCACGCGCAGTAGAAGTGAAACCTTCCGAAATTTTATTCAATGTGGTTAATTTTATTTATTTAATAAATTTGTAAATTTTTAACTGTTTGTTTAACCATCTTTAAAGCATCGCACAAAGAGGAGACCATGATAATAAGAAACACTGTATACCGTATTCTATCTCATTCTCTCGCAGGCTAAATCCTATAAATATATATTTGTCTCTTTTTAATGTTGCTTTTTCGTTTCAACGAGTTTCAAATCACAACGATTCTAAAGAAATGTTCACTTCATAAATTCCTAAAAATAAACTAAGAATTTTCCTTTGTTTTTCTAACATTCAAAACCTTTTAAATACCGCAAACCTACATGAACTATATTATGAACTACATGAACATGAACTGAGTGAAAGCAATATACAAACGTACATAATATGGCTCTCGTCGTATCGTTACCAATAGAAAGTAATAGCATACAAAAAGGAAGAAGGTATAGGATAGGAGGAACTGAGGAAAGAGGCTTTAAAGAACGTTCGCATTCTAAGAGACTAAATTTATAAATCCTGCAAGCACCTACTAGAAAAAGTTTACGACTTTCTCAAATGTTTGCTTAGCTCAATTACATAGTCGTAACCGAATCACCGTTTCTCGCCAACCATTTTTAGGTTATTTTTCAATTATAAATGTGAGATAGAAAAACGGGTTATAATTAACTCGGACTACATTTACAATTTGTCGCAATCGTGTTTTTTTGTTTAACAGTAGTAGAGCCACGCGGCAGCTTTTGCTGTCGCGCGGATGGGCCGGCTCGAACCGTGGTGGTACCTCGACCTCACAGAATGCCAGCGTGAAGTAGAGGTTTACATCTGCGTTTCGCTTGGTGAGTGCAGGTGGCCAGAGGCCCTTTTTGCTGGAAATAAGGCATTCCATCTTAGTCCTCACGGGTGGCAACGCATCTGCATTTTGATTCGCAAACGAGAATAGATGTAGATGTCTATTGGCCGCAGCAACCACTTACCATCAGGTGGACTGTGTGCTCGTTTGTCACATAAAAAAAATTATTTATTTATTTACACACACACACACACTTAACAAATATCCTTACAGGCTAAACAAACGCACCATTATTTAAATACACTATGTATTACAACTAACTTACATAACTAGTTATGTATAAAAGTACCTTAGCGAGTTCACTCAGGTTACTCGAAAATATATCAATCCTCTCGAGAACTTTGTTCACTCACTATGACGATTGTTCGGACTAGAGGTGAGTTACTAAGCAAAGTGGGTCCTGACCACGGGCGGCGCGACAGCGGCGGGTGGCGCCCCCTCCACACGTACCGATCTGGTACGCACAGCTGCAGGTGACACAGCACCCCCAGTTGCAGGCGGCGCCGCGGAGCAGCTTCACCACGTACGCAACTAGGGCAAACTTCCTTCTCACTCTGAGCTGGTTGCCATCCCGAGCACGATCAGTGTGGGTACATCAAAGGGTAAAACGGATATATCCCATACAGTTTGAAGTATAGGTGTCTCATAGGTTTTGGACACGTTTCAGCATCAGGCTGTACTTTTCTTCGTGCGGAGCCCATATAACAGCATCGTACTCCAAGTGATTCCAGAGCATCGTAAATCTGAAAGTGTTCAGTGTGGTAATATGTATAAAATTTCGTGACTGTCTCAGGACAAAACCCAGGTTTCTATACGCCTTTTTACAACTTTTAACAATGTGCTCGCGAAACGTTACATCAGGGATGGGATGGATTCCGCGATCTCGTACCTGAGACTGAGACATACGCGTCATTGGTGTCGCTTCCACCTTGTATTTGAAATGCATCGGCTTACGCGCACGGGTGAAAGACAACACCGAACATTTGGACACATTGAAATACAATTTATTTTCGTAACTCTACTTCACCACTTACTCTGTTTATGTCCTCCTGCAGACGTTCACAATCAGACGTATCCCTAGCCGGAAGCAGCAATTTAATGTCATCTGCAAATAATAAACACGTACTATCTCTGACGACGACCACAAATTGTTGCCCTGGCTCACACCGGATCATATATATAGTCCAGATTCCTACCCATTGTAATCCACATACTGCTGTCGATCCTTCATGTAACTGACGATGAACTGGATCATATGCGAAGTACGTCCCACTTTAATCAATTTTTTAATTAAATATCACTATCCACCGTTTCGTATCTATTTTTAAAATCAAAGTAAGCTGCGTCTACTTGTACTCCAGCATCAATTGCCTATACTACCTGCATCATTAAGCATTACTGCAGCCCGGCCTAAGCCCGTGCTACACGTCGGAGAGATGAGCGTTCATTTAAAAAGCTAGTGTAACATCCGGAGCGGATGACCGTTTTGGCTTGAGATGAACGAGCTCCTATCTTACCTCCTGAAGACTCAGAGTGTCTATGTGGACACGCGCGGAGATATCGTCAGCTTCCACCGCCGATTCCAAAGCGGATCCTTGCTGTACACCAACTCATAAAGATCTACAAATTCCTTAACAGCCTCATCATCCCGTAGGTGCTCGCTGACTTTTATGATGCTCTGCTTATCTAAAAATATTGACAATAATATTTTGGGGTCTTTTGCAAGCTTAAGTTGAATTTTATTTTTGTATTCTTTATGTGCAATTTCTATGGATTTTTAAATCAGGTTCTACGCTTAGCAAATTAATTATAATCACTGTCAAGTTTTGCTTTTTAAAATATAACAAAAATATTTTTTTTGTGAAGTATACTTTAATTTCATTAATACTCGTAATTTCGCGCGTGATCCATACTGTACACACGCTGCGATTGTTTTTTATTTACATTTTTTCTAGGTATAACATTTATCTAAAATATTATTAAGTGTATCATAAAAGTAATTTAAAATGTCCTCTACGTCACTCATTTCAAGGTATCATTGAATATAATGTATGCCGTGTAGTGGCGGTCAAGAATATCCACTACCCCATATCCTCCCGTGGGTGTCGTAAAAGGCGACAAAGGGAAACAGGCAGGAGATGGGCAGCAGCATCTTCTTGATAACAACAAACTAACAATAAAAAAAAACTGCGGTTGCCAACCCGCTCGCCAAGCGTGGCAACTATGGCAAATACCCCCCTATGAATGACAGTAACAAAGAAACGGCCCCCAGTCCCCGGCGGCCCCGCTATTCCTGGCTACGGTGGCAACCATGGTAACGGCGGGGCAGGGGGTGCTAAGAATCTCCGGTGGAGGTTCGGTTGCCACCTTAGACGACTCGACCTGGCAACGTACAACGCACGCACCCTGAGGACTGACGAGAAGATCGTGGAGCTGGAAGAAGAGATAGACAAGTTGCGCTGGCATATTATAGGATTATCCGAAGTCCGAAGAGAGGGGGAGGACACGGTAATCCTCGAATCCGGCAACTTGCTCTATCACCGGGAGGGCGACCATCTGTCCCAAGGAGGTGTCGGATTTATCTTTCACAAGTCTCTCGTTAACAACGTTGTAAAGATCGGGAGTGTGTCGACGAGGGTTGCGTACCTTATACTCAGAATCACCAAACGGTATTCGCTGAAGGTCATACAGGTTTACGCACCCACCTCGGCACACCCCGATGAGGAGGTGGAGGAAATGTATGAGGATATCTCTAGAGCCATGCATTCCTCCAAAACCCAATATACGGTGTTAATGGGAGACTTTAATGCAAAACTAGGCACAAGAGAGAACGGTGAGCTGAAAGTAGGGAAATTTAAAATAGGGCAACGGAACCCAAGGGGCCAGCAGCTGGCCGACTTCATGGAGAAAGAGGGACTCTTTATGATGAACTCTTTCTTCCAGAAGCGGCCCCACAGGAAGTGGACCTGGTCGAGCCCCAACGGTTCGACAAAAAATGAGATTGACTTCATTATGACGACCAGACGACAACTGTTCAGTGATGTCTCCGTGATCGCGAGGGTGAAAACTGGTAGCGATCACCGAATGGTTAGAGGCACACTGAACCTAAACGTTAAGTTGGAGAGGTCTCGTCTAATGAAGTCAACGCTCCGTCCCCCTCGTGCTCTAATCCAAAGTCCCGAAACCTTTCAGCTCGAGTTACAAAACCGTTTTCAGTGCCTAGAAGACTGCAATGAAGTGGACGATATGAATGACAAGCTCGTGGAAACTGTCCATGTGGTCGGAGCTAAGTTCTGCAAGACCCGCCGCAGAAGAACACAAAAACTCTCCGATCACACTCTTAATCTCATGGCTGTTAAACGGGAGATGAAGCTACATTCTTCAACAGACTTGACAGCATACAGGCATCTGAACAGACAGATCTCCAAATGCATGCGGCGGGACTTACGCAACTTCAATACAGCTCGTATTGAAGAAGCGATCGAGCGGAACCAAGGCTCCAAAGTCTTTGCCAGAGATCTGTCTGCCAGAAAGAGCCAACTGTCAAAGCTGAATACAGAATGTGGCAGCATCGTTTCCGGTACACCTGAGATTTTGAGCGAGATTGAGAGGTTCTATGGGCAGTTGTACACGTCATCGTTGAAGCCACACGCAAGTGTGAGTAACGATCCAAGAGCGAGTCTCATCCGACACTATTCCGAAGATATCCCGGACGTCAGTCTGAGCGAGATTAGAATGGCTCTCCAGCACCTTAAAAACGGTAAGGCCTCAGGCGAGGATGGAATTACAGCGGAGCTTCTGAAAGCGGGTGGAAAACCGGTAGTTGAAGTCCTTCAGAAGCTCTTTAATTCCGTCCTCCATGGTGGCATTACACCGGAGGCGTGGAGCAGAAGTGCGGTGGTCTTGTTCTTCAAGAAAGGTGACAACGCTCTCTTGAAGAACTACAGACCGATTTCCCTTCTGAGCCGCGTCTACGTGCTGTTTTCGAGAGTCATTACGAATCGTCTTGCGCGCAGACTTGACGACTTCCAGCCTCCCGAACAAGCCGGTTTCCGAAAGGGCTTTAGCACCATAGACCACATACATACCCTTCGGCAAATTGTACAGAAGTCCGAGGAGTACAATTTGCCACTATGTCTGGCGTATGTGGACTATGAGAAAGCCTTTGATTCCGTCGAAATTTGGGCGGTGCTGCAGTCCCTTCAGCGGTGCCAAGTTGACTGTCGGTATATCGAAGTGTTGAAGTGCTTGTACAGTAGGGCTACGATGGCTATCCGAGTACAGAACCAGAGTACGAAACCTATCCAATTGCAGAGAGGTGTAAGACAGGGTGACGTCATATCACCGAAACTCTTCACCGCTGCATTGGAAGACGTTTTCAAGCTTCTGGACTGGAAAGGATACGATATCAACATCAATGGCGAGTACATCACTCACCTTCGATTTGCCGACGATATAGTCCTTATGGCAGAATCGCTGGAGGACCTAAGCACTATGCTCAATGACCTCAATAGTGTTTCCCAACGGATAGGTCTTAAGATGAACATGGACAAAACTAAGATCATGTTTAATGTCCATGTCACACCTATGCCGGTAGTTGTTGGGAACACTAAGCTCGAAGTTGTTGACGAGTATGTTTACCTGGGACAAATAGTCCGACTAGGTAAGTCCAACTTCGACCGAGAGGTCAATCGACGGATTCAACTCGGTTGGGCAGCGTTCGGGAAATTACGGCACATCTTCTCGTCAGGTATACCTCAAACCTTGAAAACGAGACTGTACACCCAGTGCGTGTTGCCAGTGATGACATACGGAACTGAGACGTGGTCCTTCACTGCTGGCCGGATTAGGAAGCTCAAGGTCGCTCAGCGAGCTATGGAGAGGGCTATGCTCGGAGTTTCTCTGCGTGATAAACTTAGGAATAAGGATATCCGCAGTAGAACCAGAGTAACCGACATAGCCCAACGGATTAGTAAGCTGAAGTGGCAATGGGCCGGCCATATAGCTCGAAGAACCGACAACCGATGGGGAAGAAAGGTTCTCGAGTGGCAGCCTCGTACCGGTAGGCGAAGTGTAGGGCGTCCCCCCACGAGATGGAGTGACGACCTGGTAAGACATGCAGGAAGTCGATGGATGCAGGTGGCTCAGGACCGTGCTTTGTGGCATTCTTTGGGGGAGGCCTATGTTCAGCAGTGGACTTGTGAAGGGCTGTAATGATGATGATGATTGAATATAATAATGGATAATCAACTTTATAAAACTAATAGGCTATATAATTCGTCGTATGTGTAGTTTTTCATTAAGACTAATATTTTTCATTTTCTGATAAAAAAAAATCTAGCAATCGGGGAATAATAAATGTTTTCTTGCTCTCCTGTAATTTTTTTTTAAAGAAGGTTCGCCACTTTGCGGCGTTAGCGACGAATTATAGGCTTAGTAAAGCTACAATCTATACATACACATCCCAATGCTAGGCACAGGCCTCTTCTTTATCTTAGTAAGGTTAGGGAGTAGTTGGTCTACTGTGTAGATCAGTGTTAAGTATTAAAGTATGTCCTTAAATAGTTAACACTGATAACACTGGTATATAAATATAGTTTATCATTTTCTATTTCATAAAATTTAATTTTTTTTTTGTTTTGAAGTTATTGCCATTAAATTATATAAGGCATTCAGAATGTTCAGAATGTAAAAGTAAATAGATTCAGTATAATGTCGAACGAAATTTCGGGGTTCGATTCCCCGGTCGAGAGTTGATTCCATGAAAGTTTATTTATAGATTAATTTAGTCATGTGTTACATAGTAATCGGCTCTGCAATACGAATAAAAATCTTATATTAAATTAGATACTTATTTTAGATGAAAATATACTTTGTATAATAATAAACAAATAATGTTTCATAATGAACAGAGATAGCTGTAATTTAGACATAGAAAGCACTAGCCTCCTTTTTTTTTTTTTTTAGCGCCCGAAGCAATTGGAAATGGGCTACCCCGGAGGGAGGCAGAAAATGCATTACGCATACCACGATGGCCGGTCCATCGTGGTTATGAGGGACTCACTACCTACAAGGGGAACCTAAGTGATACCCTCTAAAAACTGCCTTTGGGGACTGGCAACTAGCTGTTGAAAGCTTCATATGCCGTATCTAAAGCGACCCTCTTTTGGGAAAAGAGGGCGCAGACGGCTAAGTGCCGTTTAGGGACTGCCTACGAAGGCATATTTATTTTAAATAATTTTTAATTTAATTAGAATTGGCCTGAGCCGCCAGAAGGCAGTTCAGGTCACTTGAAAGTTTATTTGGCTGGTCCGAGAGAGTATTTCTCGGCCTGCGGACGCTATGGCAAGAGGGGAGTGGGGCGGTATAAGTTACTGCCTCACGAATTAATGAGTTATTGTGCGACTCTGAAACTTTAAAAAAGTTTTCAGAGAGAGTTTTAGTGTATTGCTGAATTGTTGGGATTTCTAAATCCCGGTGAAGATCGGCATTACGGACGTACCAAGGTGCGTTCGTAGCTCGACGACAGAATAAGTTTTGAACTACTTGTAGTTCGTTGATAATTTTATTATCGGCGTGTGCGAATACAGGGGCCGCGTAAGTCATTACGGGACGTATACAAACCTTATAAAGTGTTCGCTTATTTCTTAATGACATTTTACTATGTCGGCCTAACATACTGTTTAACCTACCTAAGTAAAAACGAGCTAATCGTGTTACTCTTTTGACATGAGGCTCGAAAGTGAGCCTATAGTCAAGGGTGACACCTAGATATTTAGCTGACCTATGCCATGGGACAGGGGTCCTTAACATGCTTATTTGTGGAATATTTTTCTTGTTTTTAAGACGGCGTCGTTTAAAGTCGAATTGAGCCGCGGAGCTCTTCTCCGGGTTCACATCGATGCGCCATTTTTGGAACCAATCTCCTAGGTCATCGACTGACTTTTGGAGTTTGTTTCTAGCGTGAGATAATAATCTACTTTTAAAGTAGAGTGCAGTGTCATCTGCGAAGAGTGATAGTTGTACACCATTCGACAGGATTGGAACGTCGTTGGTGTATAAGATGTACAGGAGGGGAGCTAGTACCGATCCCTGAGGAACACCAGCTTTAATGGGGCGCTGAGGGGATAACGTGCCTTCGTATTTAAAACGAAAGGTACGATGTTGTAAATAAGAGGCCACGAGACGTACTAGACGATCGGAGAGTCCTATTTTATATAATTTGAATATTAGGCCTTCATGCCAGACTCGGTCGAAGGCTTTGGCAATGTCGAAAAAGACAGCGATTGTCTTTTCTCGACGTGGATAAAGACCGCTGAGGATATATTCCACAATACGGTGAACTTGTTGGGGGCAGGAGTGTTTCGCTCGGAAACCGAATTGATGGGGAATGATAAGAGGGTCACCGTCTGTGGGAAACAGATGGCGCCTCATTCGACTTTGAATTACTCTTTCAAAGAGTTTGCCCATGGCCTTTAGGAGGCTAATGGGACGATGACTGGAGGGGAGGTTTAGAGGCTTGCCTGGCTTGGGAATACCAATAACAATTGCCTCTTTCCATGTAGTGGGAAAATAACTAAGATTAAAGCAGGCGTTAAATATAATAGATAACAGGGTTAACACCTGCTCTGGAAAGTGTTTAAGGGCTTGGTTGGATATGCCATCCGCGCCCGGAGCCTTTTTGGGCTTTAGTCCTTTGATGAGGGATGAGATCTCATCATTGGACACTGTGATAGGGTCAGAGGTTATGGGGGGTGAGTTCCGGCGGCGGACCTCATCCTCCACTTCCTGAATATGTGAGGGGTCGACAGGTTGAGAGCTAGGAGAGCATTGTGCGGCAATACTATCTGCAAAGCACTCAGCCTTTTCATCGTCCTCGAAGGCAACCGTACCGTCGGGGCGAGAGAGAGGAGGAATGTGATTTGTGGCGTCTATACGGAGGGCTCTAGCCATCCGATAGTACGCTGTATGGGAGGGAGATATATTCTCCATGAGTTCACTCCTTTGGAGGTCTCGAAATTCGGCTAGGCATAAGCGGAGTTTTCGTTGAAGACGATTAGCCGTATGCCTATATTCGGGGGTGGGATATTTAGCTGCTCTCCGAAAAGCAGCTTTTTTAGCTTTTAATATGTTGCTAATATGTAGGGGAAGCCCACTATTATTAGCAACCGGGACGACCCTTTCATTCTCCTTAAGGGAGGATTTAATAAGGGTTGAAAGTGAATCGACCGCGGTGTCGATTTTTACGGGACTGTCTAAGTCTAAATCCGACGATAGGTAATTAGGGGAGTCCTGCGAGTCCATAGCTTTTGCTAGGGAGTCCTTGAAACCCTTCCAGTTAGTGAAGGTTTTCGTAGTTATAATAGGGGGTGGCTGATGGCCAAGAATAAGGGAGACCGGTCGGTGATCGGATCCTATATCGTCTAGTGTCTCAATTGACCTGAGGTTGAGTGAAACTCCTTTGAGTAACGCAAAATCTAGTACATCTGGATTGTAATCGGTAGCATCGGGATAGTGCGTTGCACCGAGAGGACTGTGAACTGTAAGGTCAAGATCCTGCGTGATATTAAGCAGTGTCCTGCCACTATGATTGATTTTACGGCATGTCCATTCAGTATGCTTAGAGTTAAAATCTCCAAACATAATGACTGAATTGCCTAGAGACAAGATGGCCTCAAAATCATATTTGAGGGGGAGGTTTCTAGGTGGAATGTAACAGGAGGCTATGACTAAAGACTGATGTCCCGTCATAGCTAACCTGCATATCGTTGCTTCCATATTGGTAAGCTGCGGCGTATCAATATGAGAGCAATGTAGTGTTTTCTTGTAATAAATGGCCGTACCGCCGCCTCGGCGATCGGGCCTATCATTACGTAAAATAGAATAATTATTAATCGTAAGGCCTACAGTATCCCTAGATTTTAATAATGTTTCCTGTAAGAGGATGATATCGGCTTCGCGATCTCGAATGAAGAGCCTAAGCTCTGGGAGGTTATTTCGCAATCCGCGAATGTTAAATGAAATAAGCGATAACCCTTTAGGCTTGATACGTCCGTGATTTCTAGGCAGAGCAGAAGGCTCTGTCATTGTAAGTTAAGCTAATTAAGTTAACTTAACTTACAATGAACGCAATAAATTATTGTGCTCTACTAGAGCCAAAAGACGGTCCTGCGGTGACCTAGCAGCACGCAATTTGCTTGCTAAAATTGATATTTCATTAATATCGACGTTCTTTAACACGGCGTAAACCGTGTTTAAGTCGTCGGCTATTGAAGGCTGCTTTTGCTGCGCAGCAGGGGCAGCTTTTTGTGGATTAGCCTTTTTAGGGCCCCAGGGAAAAACTGGAGCCTGCATAGGCTTTGAAAAGCCGGGAGGTGGCCTAAGCGGCGCCTGCGGTTGTCTTTGGGGACCCTGAGGGGGTCGCGCGAAGCCCTGAGACGGCTGTGCTACGCCCTGACGGGGCTTCCTAGCGTACAATGCCGGAAACGAACGGTCATTTACCGGCGGCGGAACCTGTCTAGGTGCGGGAATGCGAGGGCGAGGAGCGCACGGGCATCCTCTGTAGCTCGCCGGGTGTCCTGTCTGCTGGCACAGGACACACGCGGGCGGTGATACGGCATCTTTCGGCCGGGGACACTCTTTGGTGTTGTGGGGATCCAAGCACTTAACGCACCTGGGTGGGGCGGAGCAATTGGTCGCCGCGTGACCGTATAACTGGCATCGGTGACACTGAGCCGGGAAACCGCGCCTATGCGGTGGCTCAACCTTTACTCCAGACAAGCCGCACACCGTGCGTACTTGCCGGAAGATGGTATTTGCCTCCGGAACGTTTTCTAGAATTACTGTTACTAGCGGGTATCTTAACCCGGTTCTGCTGTGCATTTTATGCACAGCCTCAACGGGGAAACCTTGCGACTTAAGGTCATCAAGGATCTCCTCGTTGGAGAGTTCGAACGGGACGCCTCGGATGACGGCCCTGACTTTACGCTCTTCCGGAAGAGCGTATGTATGGTACGATACTCGTTCATTAGTAAAAAGCCTAGTGAGTCGGCGAAAATCGTCAATCGAGCTCGGTATTATTTTTATTGCTACGCCCATGTTGGTGGCTTGATTGTATTTTATACCCGAGTCATAGCATTTTTTGCTGAGTCGGGTAAACTCCGCCTTATCTCTCAAAAAGACAGGGGGCGGGACTTTCGTTTTGGCTAGTCGCGGAGCGCAACGCGTGGCCGGTTTCGACGGCGCGGGGATGTCCGACGACATAAGGGGGATCGAGGCAGCGACGGGGGCTGCGGAGGAAGGCGCGGCAGCGGCGGGGGCTGCGGGGTTGGGGGGAGCGGCACGGGCCGCTGAGGCGGGGGGCGAGCGGTTCTTCGCGGCGCGCTTTGCTGCGCGCTTTGAAGACACCGTGGTGAACGACGATTCGTTCGAAGAAGATGCACCGGTGTCATCGGAGTCAGAGGACTCCGATGTCCTGGTGCTGGATTTTGTGGCTGGCCTCTTTCGAGAGGCAGATGTTAACGACGCGGAGTCGGAGTGAGAGCACTCCATGTCTACTTCTAACGCGGCAAATGAGTTCCGGGACTCGAGATGCGCAGCTAATACGGCGGGCGGTTGATTTGCCTGACGGGCGGGAGAAGCCAGAAGGGCTAAGGCGGCGGTAAGCGCCTGCGGGTCGTCCATCTTATTGATGGCCTCCATAAGGGATGATTTTAGGTCCTGAGTGGACATTATGACGGTTTGACGGTTTAATAGTTACGCGAAAGGGTGTGGGGGTCTACCGTTCTGAAAAGAACGGGACGTTCTGTACTCTGAAACAGTCCCCTTATCCTCAAAAGGACAAGGGCTTGCTCGGAAGAGCAAGTGACGTATTCTAAGAAACAATATAATATACACGATATATATACACAAATAATTAAAATAAACTAATAAACTTATACAGTACTAGTATCTACTATATAAAAAGCGTGCAGTCAGACCTCCCCGACTGAATGGCGGGGGGGTAGGAACTGCAAGTTAGCAATAAGGACTTACAGTGCTTCAGCGCTAGGCGCTCACTATCTGAAAATCGCGAAGCGCGGAGCGGGGGGCACTAGCGTTGGGACGCTAGGCACGCGTATAACCTGTAACAACCGCTCGGGGGCGGTGCGACAGGCGGAATGACTAGCCTCCTACTGATATGATAGGGTTCGTGTAGAGATTGGTTGCTCATGTTATATGGGATCTAAACAGTGTCTTAATAATGTACTATAAACATGAAAAATAAACTATTAATTTGTGAATATTTCAGTAATATACTATGTAGAAATAAGTAATAAATGTTTCAGGGTTGTGTGTACCAATAAGAACAGTGCGGTGTTAAAAGTGCCTAAATTTTTGCTTAAAATAGTTAAATTATTATTAATTTATATAAGAAAATTAAAGTCGAATTAAAGTGTATTAATGCCTTTAAACTGTGAATTAAACAATTATATTAGTTAGATATTCATGTTTGTTAATGGAGATTATTGTTTTAACCATGTGTGTTAGATATTTAAGATTTCTAACTTTGAAAATGTTCTGCAAAATAGGTGTATTTTATTGAATATCTTAACGTTTTTATCTGATAAAGATGTAATGTATATCATAATGATAAGACTTTATATGTGTTTCTTATAAATAAAATTGTGTAACCATATGTTTCGAATAAATAAAGATATGGGGTAAAATACAAGGGTGCAATGATGAAAATCATTGTTAAGATATGTCGAAATGGCGCGCAGTGCGCGGTTCTCTTTCGCGTATAGCTCGCGACTAGGATATTAAACAGGTAATTTGGAAATTCGTTAAGGATCTCCTAAGTGTGTATTGTTTGAGAATTAGCAGTGGTCCCAAGCAACCGCCGGTACGACATACTCCGCTAAGCGTTGAGTCTGTATACACCGCGAGGCGTCGAGGTCACCGGACCTTAGGCAGATTCTTGACACTTAAGAACGTTCTCGGTTCTTTTAGTGTCCAGTCGCGGTTTGAAGTGTCATCTCTAGCACTTCCCCCAACCGTTTCTTAAGGAAAGGGGTAGGTCAGTGCCCCTACAAGTGTTGCGGCCACCCACTATTCTCTCCCGTTCCGTACGTCGCGGCGCGCGTCATTCACTCGTCAGCCTGTTAGGTAGGGATATAGATAGGACACGACAGCTTAGGACCTTACTAAAACAGTGTAACAATCGACGTGTCGGGTAAGGGGAAGGAGGAGCCCCCCCCCCACCCCCTCGCGCAAGAAAACCACCGGATCGACCAGGAATATTGGATCGCCCATTACTAGTGAAGGACCTATCTAACCCCGAGCGCTCCAGGGTAGTAGAGTCCTTCAGTCACATACATATATTTTGGATCGGTTGCTCGCGGCCAGTGTTGATTTGAGGGTCTAGAATTACGTCATTGTGCGAGCCTAATTTACTATTGAATATTTGGTGTTTCGTGTAGACCGCCTCGAATTAGCTTGTCTAATTTGTACGTTTCGTGACAAGAGGCTTGTATTGAATTTAAGTGATTAAAGTAACTTTGTTGCAAGACGTGGCCCGATTAATTGTTTTTGGAAGTTAATGTTGATTTGTAACGTCACGTTAAGTGCCTTTTGTGTGTCGACTGTTTTCTATCGTTTTACGTGTCAACGAGGCGAATTTTGAGTTCTGATTGCGGGCGTGGTATGTAATATCGTACGAAGGAATTCAGTTTGTTGTTTGTAACGCTGAACTTTGTGACTCAAGAAGAGATCGCGTTCGTTCCCTGTTTGTAATTTGGTGCTAAATGAACCCGGAACATTGAATATTAAACTTAGAACGACAGTTCGTTACTTGTGTCGGGTGTCACGTGTTTGATTTCGATGAACGTTGAATTGGTTGACTTTGAAGTTAATTATATGTACAATAAGTTGATAGACTGAAATAGTGAAGTGACATCAGACTTGAGTTCAGATAAAGTGAACTATCACTGGAGGATCGCACATTTGGAGAAACGCAGCGCTTGACGATCTGCGGTTCGACTTCCACGGTTAAGTCAGGTCTCACATTGTACACACTACTATACACTACTCACATGCACCTCACTTATCACCTGACTGGTAACCTGTGGTCAACCCTACCTCCTGAAATAGATAAGTGCTTGCTTATTTGTCAGCCGTTTTTGTACATTTATCCATAGGCCGTAGGGCCCCGTCCTCTGTTGCCCGTCGATGGGATTACTCATGGGCCCTAGTCCAGTCAACCTTTGTTGGGGCAACTCAGGGCGTGAACAAAGATACTGAACGAAAAATTAGGCCACGCCCCCAATACCCGTCCGTTCGGGAAAGGGGTCAGATTTACCCCGCAGAGTCCGGAGTTTCGTATCATACAGAGATACATGAAAGAACTCTCCGAGAAAACACCAGACCTGTCCTGGTACTGTTTCACCCCAGAGGAGAAGAAGCCCACAAAGGTGAGCATCAGGGGGCTGCCAGTGGGCACGGACACAAAAACCATAGAGGAGGCTGTTAGGGCAAAGGGCTTCCCAATACAATTTGTGAAGGCCATTCCACCGCGTAGAGGCAGACCGGGATGCCTCTACTTCGCCCAATTGGGTCACCTGAGCCTGGAGCAGCTGAATTTACTATACCAAACCGACGAACTCCTCTTCATGAGGGGAGTAGTCATCGAATCCTGGCAGAAACGGACAGGACCAGCACAATGCCATCGCTGCCAGGCTTTCGGGCACGCTTCCGCCAACTGCTTCAGGCTAGTGAAGTGTGTTCGCTGTACCGGGGAGCACATCACCGCCCTTTGCCCTCGGGGTAGAGAGGAAGAGCCGACGTGCGCAAATTGCGCACAAAACCATACCGCGAACGACCGCCGCTGTCCAGTCCTTAGGAGGATCGCCAGGAGGCAGAGGATCACTCTGCCGGGTCTACTCCCGGAGGACCCGAAGAAGATGCCCCAGAGTCGCCCGAGAACGGTGACAATGCATGAAGACGGGTGGGCCACCGTGAGAGGAAAGGGTAGGCAATCAGCCCCCCCCCCCCCCCCCCCACCTCCCTTCCCACCCGTAACACCAATGGAAACGGTGGAACCTTCCGAAGAGAAGGCAACCACCGGGGCGACTCTACAGCCCCCCGCTAATGACGCAACAGAGCGTCAGCCCTCAAAAAAGAGGAAGCGGGTGAGGCGCAGGAAGAATAAAGAGCAGCCTCTTCCTCCTAAGGCTGTGACCTCTACCCCGACACCACAAGCAACAATAGCCGCAAAGGCGCAGGTTACCAGGAGGGAAACCAGCGAGGGTAGAGCGCTGGAAAGGGCTCTATCGGAAAATAGAGCCCGCTCTACACATAGAGCGCGCTCTACCCAACGAAAAGAAAAAGAAGGGAAATCTAACGTCCCGAGGCCAGTACCAAGAATAAGATCATCAATTCAAGCACCATCAACCGAGTTAGAGACAGCTAATGCCATCCAAAGACTGATAGGCATAGCTATCGAAGTTGGCATCCAAACCTTGGCCGACGTAAGGGCCGGGACTGACCCCATTACCGCCGTGATGAAGGCGCTCGCAACT
This sequence comes from Parnassius mnemosyne, assembly GCA_963668995.1. Classification (NCBI taxonomy): domain Eukaryota; kingdom Metazoa; phylum Arthropoda; class Insecta; order Lepidoptera; family Papilionidae; genus Parnassius; species Parnassius mnemosyne. The sequence continues at coordinate 10,663,183 of CAVLGL010000159.1, forward strand.
CTACTGGCCCGGCATTAAGTAGGAGAGTAACCGTAACCTGCGCCTCCTCTATTGGAACCCGGACGGGATCCATGAACTCCGTACCGTCGCTCAACAACAGGACATCCAAGTGATCTTGCTGGGGGAGACGAAACTCAGACCATCAACGCATCCTAGTGAGGAGAGACATCGTCCACCAAGAGCTAGACCTGCCAGACTACCGATCGATGCGCTCCATCGGCATAAAAATAGAGGCGGCGGGCGAGGAACTAAGGATCTACGCAGCATACCGCCCACCAGGGACTCCATTTTACTCCTCAGACGTCCGGACGGTTATGGAAGGCACAACGCCCACCATCATCGCCGGGGATCTAAACGCCAAACACCCGGCGTGGGGGTCAAGATTGATCAACCCGCCGGATCGTGCTCTATATGAAGATGCGGAGGAGAATAACTATGACGTTTTAGGTTCCGAAGAACCATCACACGTCCCTACAGACACACGTAGAAGTCCGGAAGTACTGGATATCGTGCTCTCTAGGAACGTCAACTACCCGATAGTGGTAGAAGTGTTGTACGACATGGACACACAGCACCTCCCGATACTTATTACCCTTGGCCTCAGTGCAGTGACTACGCCGCCCAGACCCTTCAAGACTAGAATAGACTGGGGGCTCTACCATCAACACCTGCAGGAGAGACCTCCAGTCTTTACTCCGATCAGTACAGCGGACGACGAAGAGGCCGCTGCAACCAATTAACCAAGTCCTTCAAAGAAGCCCTTGACGCAGCCTCTACGGTCGTCCCACTATCAACCAGAAGGGACGTACTGCCGCGCAACATATGCGCGCAGATTAAGCGCAAGAGGGTGCTGAGGAAGCTCTGCGCGAGCACTCGCTGCCTCAGACTGAAGACCCAATGAAACCTAATTTAATTGAATTGAATTGAAATTAAAACTGTCGGTTGCAATCCAGGCTAACAGAGGAGACGCCTGGGAGCGGCGTATCGTGAAGGCGGAAGAGCAAGATGCGTCGCTCTACAAATTGAACCGACAGTTGACCAAAACGCAACCTGCCGTATGCCCGCTGACCAACAGCGCGGGCGAACGTCTATGTGATGCCAAGGGTAGAGCGGATATGCTAGTAGAGCACTTCGAGGAGCAATTTATGCCGAACCCAGCAAGTGCGGAGTTCATGGATCTTCATGCCCGGAAGGAGAGCCGCATACAGGAGTTCCTGTCATCGCCTGCGCCACCGCTTGCAGGAGAGTGGTACATCTCCCCCGCTGAATTGCGGAGGACAGTGACCCGCCTGCAACCCAGGAAGGCGCCAGGGCATGTTGGGATCACCAACGCTGCGCTTCGACAGCTGCCCAATAGGACATTAGTAGAGATCGGACGGCTCTACAATGGAATATTGCGGACATCCCACTTCCCGGAGGATTGGAAGATACAAGGTGATTGTGTTGCCGAAACCCGAGAAGGACAGGCGTAGAGCTGCCAGCTACAGGCCGATTACGCTACTGCCGCACATAGCTAAACTGCCTGAAAGAATTTTGCTAAGACGCCTCCACCCGTGCATACGACTTCGGGCGGAGCAGCATGGATTCAGGAGGGATCACTCAACAGCAACGCAGCTGACCAGAGTGCTGCACTACCTTGTGGCCGAGCACAACCGCGGCCGCACATCGTTGGGCGTCCTTCTCGACATAGAGAAGGCGTTCGACAGAGTGTGGCCCTCTGGATTACTCTACAAATTAGAAGAACAGACCAGTATCCCATCAGAGCCGGCGTACCACAGGGCAGCTGTCTGTCACCAGTCCTGTACGCGGCTTATACCAACGACATCCCAACACTGGAAGGACATCTGAGCGAATGGAAGGACGCCGTGAATTTGGCGCTATACGCGGACGATAGCGCCTACTTCACCTCGTCCAGAAGACCCCATATCGCCACTACCAGGATGCAGAGGCTGTTGGACTTGCTACCAGCATGGCTGGATGAGTGGAGGATGACCGTCAATGTTGGTAAGACGACTGCTCTGCTCACTCGCCGCTTCCGACACCTACCACCGCCACTGACGCTCAGAGGCCAGGGCATCGCATACAAGAAGGCCGTGACGTATCTTGGATGCCGGATCGACAGGATTCTGCGCATGACCGCGCACGTCGATCTCGTCGTGCGCGATGCAAGAGGTGCGCGGGCGGCGCTACGTCCCGTTCTGGCATCCAAGCTGCCAATCAAGACAAAACTGAAAATCTACAAGTTATACATACGGCTCGTATTTACTTACGCTGCTTCGGCCTAGTATGCGCTCCTGAGCGATCGGCAGAAGCGGCGACTGCAGGCCCAACAGAACCTAACATTAAGGACCATTGTCGGTGCTAGTCGCAACGTCCGGAACGACGTGATAGCAGCCAACCTGGAAAATGAACCCATAGAAGAATTTGTGGTCCGGTTGTCACGCGGCATGTTTAACCGCGCTGACAACGGGCCACACCCCCATCTGAACAACTTCGCGCCGCTACACGCCCGCCACCCGGACGGGCGACCATTACCAAGAGAACTCCTCCCTACATAGATTTGGGAGTCGAGTAAAATCCACAATGCCACAGATAGGCCAACTTAGACACCTAGGCCGAATTAGCCGCCTATAAGACGACTTACTAGACCAGACAAAATTGGAATACCATAGGCCGAATTAGGCGCCTTTTTCAGGAATAGGCCAAATTAGGCGCCTTTTTCAGGACATAGGCCAAATTATCCGCCACTTTCATGCGAATTTCAGGAAATTTTAAACCAACATACAGCGACCGGGGAACCGAACGCGCGTCGCTGTACTTATAGATAAATGCCAAGAAGGCACCTATGACCAGCCCATAGTTATGGGCTGAGAGGAATACCCAGGCAATGGGGAAATGTCCCGAGGCCTGTTACCTGTAGTGCTTGCACACAGAAGAATACAACTAGGAAATTCGTTCAAGACCAGCTACCAGTTTTACAGTTTAAAGCAAGAAAGAAGGCAATAGGAAAGTGATAGGTGGTAGTAATAAAGTAGTGAAAGTTTAAACGTTGCACTCTTATGGAGAAATTATTATTAAATTACGAAGCTAAAATTGCTGTTTCATTTCCTACTGCACCTTCTAATAAGAGGAAAATACAGTCCACTAAATGGATGTCAAGACCGGGACCACTCCAGAGGGACCCGTAATATTAGTCGTCTAACCTTTCTTTTAAGAAAGGGCAACAGACGTCCTTGTGTGACATTCCTCTTCGGGGTCACCCCCATCTCGTTGTTCCCGAACCCAACGTGGTGTGATTTCAGTTTCGTGGGGTAGAACGTCAATGACTGGTTAACCCCTGTCTGTTGGACCCTTTCACCTTGATAAATTTTGTTTCTTAGAAATGCGGTTTTGCTCACGGTATCTTTCTTCGCTTCCATGCACATGATAAATAAGGATTTCGAATTGTGGTAACGGCGGGAATCTAACTCGAGTTGTATCCATACTATGACATTTACGGCGTGCGTTTCGCTCCTGGGCTTCTACGGTAATAATGAAATAACAGAAATAGGGTAATGGAGATTGTTTAGGCCAAACAATTAACATTTGAAATTTGCAATCAACACTCGTGTCCTCCCGCTGACTTTGTAAAGGTCACCGTGGCCCCACTCCTGTCTGGGTCGCTGCGCAGAGGGCGCGGACGCAGAACGCGAGTGCGAAGACAGTAGCTTGACAGCAGTGGCGCAGTCGATTAACGTATTTTGTGGTGACCGCTGCAGCGGTTTCGCTCGACCAGTTTTGGTTTTGTGGTCAAGATTTTGGGTATTTGTGCGTGTTTAATTCGCTATTGAATTTGGGGTTTCGTGTAGACCGCCTCGAGTAAGTTTGTCTGAGTTGTACGTTCGTGACAAGAGGCTTGTATTGAATTTGACTGATTAAAGTAATTTCGTTTGAAAGTAATTACGTCAATTGTATAGTGATTGCATGTGGAAGTGCTTTTTGCAATATTTAACTTGCTTGTGTGACGTGGAACCTTGCGCGCACGCCAAGTGGAGATACGGTCTGTAATTTGAAGCTCCCATTCCATTTCGAGGGCGTGGCCCGGTTAATTGTTTTTGGAAGTCATTGTTTAATTATACCGTCGCGTTAAGAGCCTTTTGTGTGTTGACTCTGTAGTTAGTTTGCGTGTCAGCTAGGTTGATTTTGAATTCTTATTGCGGCGTAATATTTAATATCGTACGAAGGAATTTAGTTGTTGTTTGTAACGCGGAACTTTGTGACCCTAGAGAAGGTCGCGTTCGATTCTAGAAATAATTTGTTGCTGAGTGAAAACGGAAGTGAACTTTGATCCAACGTTCATTAGTCGTGCCGTGTGTTACGTTTTTGATTACGATTAACGGGGATTTAGTTGACTTTGAAGTTAATTATATGTACAATAAAGTTGATGGATTGAAATAGTGAATAATAAAGTCGATAGACTGAAATATGAAATGAAGAAAGAAGTTGTCAATTGGTGACGTCCGCTGGGGTGATACAACATGGTGGGGCAGCATCGGACCAGGCCGCTACCCGATCACCTCAGTTGGGTCAGGTCACATATATAAACACTACTGCACACCATTTTCATGCACCTACACCTACCTATCGCCTGACCGAGCCTTGGGGCAGTCTTAGCTTCGGAACCAGGTACGTACTATTTGTTTACTTAGCCTTATATCTATTGTGTAGGTTAATTGTCCATAGGCCGTTGAGCCCCACCCTTAGTTGTTGTCGAATTTGCAGCTGTATGGGCCCCTGTATGGTCGAGTTTTTGTTGGGGCAGCTAAGGGCGTGTACAGAGATTATTTAACTTTCACCACCAACACGTTTTACTAAATAAAAAACTGTATTACTGTATTAGAAAAATTTCAATTTAGTCAGCCAGGCAAAAAAACAGGAATTTAAAATGATAATTATTATTTAAAAAATAATATTACATTGTAAAACATATTTTAAAACCTAATCCATCTTATTAAAAATCACTTTATAATTAGTCTCACGTTAAAACTAGTTTGTTTTAATAACGTGGCCCCATGGAAAAGAAAACTAAATTGTGAAGTATGAAGAAGCAAATGTCTATAAATTCAAAAGACTGCGACTTCGCGGCTAAGGGATTCCTTTTGTAACAAGAGACGTAGCTGCTTGCTCACTCCGCTGTTAATATTGGAAATAGTTACCAGTAGCCAGCGTTGTCAAGACCAATTTATCGAATTCCCCGAATATCCATGTCAAATTCCTTAATTTAGGGACAAAACTTCAACAGATTCCCCACAAATTCCCCTCAATTTTATTTTTACTTTAACTAATTCTATAAGATTTATTTTTTAACTAACAGTGTTTTTTCTTTTTTAACGAAATTTTTTTTCACATTCCATATTTTTGTAACAAGCATTTAACTCCATGGAATTTTTTTAATTCCTTCCCTTGTTGCCATTAAAAAGTACCACAGTATCTGCATTTATATGCATGCGATTCTCCGCTTTATAATTAAAAAAATAAAGAAATGAAAAGCATTAAATGATACACAAAAGTTGTCGAAATAAATCCGAAAATTAAATGTGGTTGGTGCAATGAAGATAATTAAAAAAGAGAGTCATTCGATATTCATAAGCGACGTAACAAAAATGTTAAGATAAATATTTATATTTCTTGAAAAAAGGTTCTGACTTGGCCCAGGATATCGATTATCAAAATCCCCGTATAATACCAATCCCTAAAAATCCCCAACCAATTTTAAATTCCCTGCAATTTGGGAAATTCCTCACATGTTGGTAACACTACCAGTAGCGCTCAAGTCAACGTGCAAAGCGTTCGTGATGAAGACGATTTTTCCAATTTCAAATTTTCTAGTACTTATTCAAGTCAAAATCTATTCAGTCATGTCAGAAACATTATTTAGTTATATGACGATTTGTTTAATATAATACTCGTAGCATTAAGTGAACAGTTTATTATATTATACATACGCACAATGTTATATTACAGAATGTGTAGCGATATATATTTATAAACTAGCTGTTCCCCGCGGCATCGCTCGTGTGTTAGGTTTTTTGTGTTTTTGCGCGGAACCCTAATTATTTTTCTAAAATAAAAGGAGCCTAAGTTACTCCTTATGAAATCAGCTATCTGCCAGTGAAAGTCCCGTCAAAATCGGACCAGCCATTTTGAAGATAAGCCGGAACAAACAGACAAACATTTTAAAAATTGTATTTTAGTTATAAGTACCGTATTTACTTTCATATGCATTTAGTAAAAAAACTGTAATTTTGATATTACAAACAGACACTTCAATTTTATTTATTTCTATAGATGTTAAGGTTTAAATATATCAAGGTACTTATTCTAACTTAAGGCTTTAACAAGCCTGAATGACTAGCAACTACGTTCTGTATTACTTTTAAAAGTGCAAAGATTAATAGACTCTCTCTCTCTTATATAATTGTCATCTCTGCAGATGACAATTATATAAGTGACATACTGCCTGTTATGCTTGCGTATCACTGAGAATTATGTCGTAGTTTAGGCATCTTCAATTACATTGTGCTGTACCTTTGTCCGGTAGGCGTCACGAGCTATCAAGTGTTCAAGTTTCAAGTACGTAATAGTATTTTTTTATTATATATGTTAAATCGTAGTTATTTGTGTCGTATTAGTAGATCTGGGTCAAAGCGTTCACTATAAATTTTTCCCGGGTTTGATCCCCGACAGCACGAATGAAATTTGAAATCGGGCAGCGGGCATTTCCTTGCCCTAAAACCCTCTCAAAAATAAAAAAAAGAGTCCTGTGCCCAGTAGAGGGCCTATTACTTTACTTTGTAGCAATATTCGTATTCGTTTCAGATACAGAAGGGTACCTTATGCTGACAAAAATATCATGGGGAGGCCACGAAAACGTAAAACATCTTTCTATCTAGTTAAAACGTTCGAGAGATTGTCAGTCATGTCATACGCCACATTTTCTATAGAGCGTAGAACATTGCAGATAGGGCAAAATAAAAAATAATACAGAATATTATGGGAACTATTTATTAATAATATATACATTTATAGGTATTTGTAGTAAAAATAATGAACAAGCTGCAAGGTTCAACTAATAATTTTTCTTGTAAACACAATTGTAAAATTCCTGTTTTAATTTTTACCAATGGTTAATTGATGAAACGTAGTCAAGATCACTTCATATAAAATATATTTAATTAAAATTGACACATAACCTATTTGGCCTTCTACTTACAATTCGGCGGAAATTTCAAAAGAAGATTTTGTCTTTTCACACAAGTATTGTTTACAACTGGCGCGGTTTCGAAAAGCGTGATTAAGTGTCAGCGGTATATAATCAATTAAATACTGAACTTTTTTTGAAATTTATGTTATTTGCTATATCTTCTTAAAAACTGACGCCATCTCACTATTTTTTTTTTGTAAAGCATAAGGATAAGTTAGACTAAGTTAGATTAACTTGGATAAGTTTGTAATTTTTTTAATTTTATCACAAAATTTCCGCAATAAATTATTACCTTTTCTACAGTGATTCTCTCCTCTTAGTTTCGGCGTGACTGTAGGATGTTATACTGAGTTACCGTCAGTTACTAAGCGGCCATAAATCATTATATGTATGTATAGACATACATATATACATTTTTTGATTTTAATATTTATGTTTTTTTTTTAATTTTGATGATTTTTGAAACCTGGTAAAATTATTTTTTCCATAACAGTTGATGGGCCTGAGTATAATGCCAGTTATGCTCTTTGACTGAAGTTTTTTTTTATTTTATGCTCAATTGCAGACAAAACAATATTGATTGCGCATTTCTAAAACAAAATTTTTCATCTTCTCCTTCTAACACACTGCACCTAACACGGCGGAATAGTTATTATTATCTATAAGACCATTTGCAGAAACAATTTTTGTTAACAGTTATGAGTGTAACATTTTTATCAGCTGCTTTGTTTATAGTGCCTTGAGAACACTTTTCCGGTTTCTGTACAGAAAATGATGCTGGCTTTGCAAATATGGATGGCCGCTACTATTGTATATAATACCCGCTATGTTACACTTATTTACATAGAAACTTTAATTATCATTTGCATAAAATTCTAAATAGCACTTTTTACACAAGAAAGTAAACTTTTAGATCAGTCCATCTTGTTTTTCACTAATTAAGTGAAAAGTAAAACAAACCAATATGTCCGTGATTTAAAATTTTTTGCAACTTTTTATATAAAAGCATGACCTTGTCATAATATAATAGTCAATCATTTAGCCATTTGATAAAACTTTTAAGTGTGCCAGTCAAACATTAATGATGATATTCGGGTCATTATACTGGAAATAGTCTTTTAAATATATTGTAGTACAATTGATAATCTTCAGTATGATTGACCGTGTATATGACTTTTATAAGTCTATGTTATTTTTGATGAAAATTATTATTGCAGATAAAAGCCCATTCACGTTTATTTTAGTCTCGAATTAAATTAATCAAAATGAAAATAAGAACTTTGGCTCTTTATAACTGATCTTTAAATGTAAAACACTGACTTGAAATTATATAATTATCGGCATTTTTTAATTCATTAAACTTTTTTAAGATTGTGTTGAAACTCTACTGGTAAAAAAAAAACAAATATATATATTATAGTTCTTGATGAAAATAAAGTATGCGCGTTACATCGCATCCCCTCAAGAATTTCTAATGTAATTCTTGGTGTAAAGCTAGGACGTGATAATAACTGTAAACAATAGAATGACAAAATAATGAAAACATATGTAAATACTTGCTTTATAACCTAATAAATATTATTTGACCGTAATAAAATAAAACAAGGTAGTCTTCGGCATGAAAGTAAAAATAAATATTTTCGATTATTTTTGCAATATCTAACAGCCGGATCAGCGCACGATTCTGATCCATCTAAAGATGCTAAATTTCAGCAAGCACTGTCAAATTCAGTAGGAGTGACAGAAAAAAAAACGGTTCTTCTTAAAACCTATAAAGTAAAATCACTTTATTAAAAATCAAAATAGCCCAATAGCTTTATTAACATAAGACACATAATTGTACTAGTGCTTACAATACTTTTTACTGCAACTACAACATTATTTTACTGAATTCTCAGAAAGATTTTTTTTTAATAGAATAAAGGTGACAAACAAGCACACAGTCCAAATGATGGTAAGTGGTTGTTACGGCCCATAGACATCTACATCTATTCTCTATTACGTATCAAAATGTAGATGCGTTGTCACCCGTGAGGACTAAGATGTAATGCCTCGTTTCCAGTAAAAAGGTTCTCCGGTTTTCTACACTCACCATACGAAACACAGCAGGGTTAAACTGCTATTTTACATGGTATTCTGTGAGAGCGTGGCACTTCCCCGGTCGAGCCGACCCATTCGTGCTACAACTATACCTACTACTAATATAGCTGCAGCATGGCTCTACCACGTAAGAAAAAATTAACGTTGAAAATTTAAATATTTTCAGAAGCTACTTTGCAATTATTTTCTATTGAGTGAATTTTTGTGGAATCATGTTTTGCAAACCGGCACCTGAAATACGTACAATTTTTTTTCGATAACGACGTGAAATTACAAAACGATCCCCATGCATATCAAAGTGGTTCTATTCAGCCTCTTAGTATGAACATACCTCGGGATTCAGAGATTTTAAATGTTTTCATGCGTAGATAATGGAAGATACAATATTATATTATTACTGGCCCGTGTGAGGTAACCTTTATACTTATATACATATCCTCATCATATTTTCATGGTTGGTTAGAAAAATTATATCTAAATGCAAATTTTCACAGGGTAATTTTTTTTTACTATTTTTATCCAGCAAGTAGTAAAGCAACTACAATCCCATCGGTAAGTGGTTACGTAGCCTAAGATGGTGAATTGCACTGATTTAACAAAAACCTATTCATTCTTGCCTAATAGTACTAGGTAAGTATTATTTGCGACCTGTTTGTGTGTGTGTATGTGCGTGCGCGCGCGCGCATATGTGTGTGTGTGTGTGTGTGTGTGTGTTGCGTGTGTGTATGTGTGAAGAAAAGCGTATGAGAATACGTGAAGAGGAATAAAGGTTGAGTACTACTTCGCTTACCTGTACGAGGTTGCCCCTCGAGAACCTTTCTCCCTATTTTTTATCGGTTTTCCAAGTTATATAGCCAGCCCATTGCCATTTCACTTTAATATTCCGTTGGGCTATGTCAGTTACTCTGGTTCTACTTCGAATATCTTCATTTCTAACTTTATCACATAGAGAAACCCCTCTCCAATTTAAAAGTTTAACATTTTTTAGATGATAGTTTGTCAAACATAAAAAAAAACATAAACCCAAGAATGTCTTTATATAGTTATTTATACTTAGGGAAGCACCATTTTTATTATTTATTTAAATTGTTTGATTTAATTTGATAACAGTGTACCTAAATGTAAGTATCTGTATCTATATTTCCCTCCCCAATAATATTTTATAAAGTCATACTCATAAAAACAGCGTTTTATTGTAATACATAATTATAAAATTCAGTCATCATCATCATCATCATTACAGCCCTTCACAAGTCCACTGCTGAACATAGGCCTCCCCCAAAGAATGCCACAAAGCACGGTCCTGAGTCACCTGCATCCATCGACTTCCTGCATATCTTACCAGGTCGTCACTCCATCTAGTGGGGGGACGCCCTACACTTTGCCTGCCGGTACGAGGCTGCCACTCGAGAACCTTTCTTCCCCATCGGTTGTCGGTTTTTCGAGCTATATGGCCGGCCCATTGCCACTTCAGCTTACTAATCCGTTGGGCTATGTCGGTCACTCTGGTTCTACTGCGGATATCCTCATTTCTGAGTTTATCACGCAGAGAAACTCCGAGCATAGCCCTCTCCATAGCTCGCTGAGCGACCTTGAGCTTCCTCATCCGGCCAGCAGTGAAGGACCACGTCTCAGTTCCGTATGTCATCACTGACAACACGCACTGGATGTACAGTCTAATAAAATAAAATTCAGTATCAACTAATAATAAAAATATGCAATAATAAAATTACATAGGTATTAAAAACTATCGAAATCTAAGTAACGAGAGCATGTTCGTCGTTCCACATCTAAATTATATAAAATGCATTTTTCAATTTCACTAATTAACGTCGCCGCGAAAATTTCTTCTTCTTTGGGCACTTTAAAACTTTATTTATTTAGAAAATAATATTTACAGTTAGCAGTGTACAGATATTAACTAAATTAAATATTTATAGTCAGAAAAATATTTATAATTGAGTATAAACTTTTAAAAAACTAATATATATTTGAACGAAGTCGCTCCAACACCGACGCGCGGTCCACCCTCGACGATGTCCATAGATAAGCTCAAGATAAGCTAATAATATAATCGGGAGACGATGTCCGAAAACGGATTGCGACAGGGCTACGGAGCATGCGCGCTCGCGTAAATATATTCAATTTCAGGGAAAAATGATATATTCTCTTATAAAACGGGGAATAAAAATAAAACTCTCAATTAAAAATATTAAATATTTTTAAGACCTTTCTTTTTAATCTAAGAACTATTTATTAAGCTTGTGGCGTTTTGCAGAAATTTTGCAAAACATGACAAAGATAGATACTCTTTGGGGATTTTTTTTCTAATAAAGGGTTGACAAAAATACAATTTTGTTCAAATAAAAACATTCACTGAATCCTCTTCTGTTACCCTGTATTTTTCTTTGTGGATTTAATGAATAGTTATTGAGATTTTTTTACTTAAATATCCAAGATTTAAGCATTTCAACCACTGTTAAGGCCCATTTTGCATGATATCCAAACGGTTCTAGCGATATGTCATGATATCTTTATAAAGTAAGAATCTTATGTAATAGCACATATTTATATAGCTTTATTATATTACAAAAGTTGATGGGTCTACTGAAAATAAATAAAAAATGCTGTGTCTGTCTTTTGTATCCGTTTAACACGGATCTCTAGCGCTTAGACGGTATGAGTTACTTATTATGTAGTATGAGATACAGATCGGATATTTAGTAGCATATTGACCGAAAAACAAATATTGAATTAATCATTTATTAAAACTATTTGTCTTAATCACATACAATACAATGGAATAAGCGTCAGTAGCCTAGTGGCAGGGCGCGGACCGCGAACTCGAAAGGTCGTGGGTTCGAATCCACCATACGACTACTGTCGTGAACCACTTCTAACACAAGCATTTTAAGCTTAAAAGAGGTGCTTTAAGGGAATATTAGTAATGCTTTAGCATTACTAGTATTTTTTATTAAAAAAAATATATAATGCAGCCAATAATATTTTTTCTTACCGTGGCATGATGGAGCTCATTGAATAGTATACAAATATATAATATATAATATACTAGCTTTCCGCCCCGCAGTTTCACCCGCGACATAATGATTTGGATTTTCCCACTAGAACATGAAAAAAACGTGCTAAAAATAGGTAAAGTCAGGAAAATAATTTTGACAGTAAGAGCACCAGATCTCTACTGCAATACGTCTCTATAAACGACATTTCTAGACATGTTGTTTTCTGCATAAACGTTGAGATTTCTGGCCCTCGATACACGTGAGCAACCGACGTAGAGCTGCCCGTGTGAGAAACAGGGGGTACGCAAATGAATTCCGGCGACTTTCAATGTTTGTCCTTGGATCTTGTTTATCGTAATAGAGAAGGCTACTTTCAAAGGGAATTGTAAGCGTTTGAACTAGAAAGGCAAGTTTGTTGGGATGATAGGGATTCGTGGAATCAAAACAGTTTCGCCTTCCGCCCCGCCAGTGATGATTGTAGCTACCACAATGTGCCTTCTTAATTCAGTGATTCGTAACCTAGTGCCATTACATAATCTTGGTGCATCCAGGTTTCTCATCAGTATAGCAGGCACTCCAATTTTTAGCTCTAACTTATGGGACGGCACCCCCGATAGCGACAGCCAATGAATTTAAAAACTCTACTGGATATGTAGTTGAGTCGTCACTTGCCATAACTGTATCGATGGAAGTATATGTCGTGACCTCACCATTTACTAAATCAAGGATTTTTTTATTGATTTTTCTCACCGATTCGTTCTTAGGCGCCATAATTGCTCTTTCACATAACCATTCTTCATTCACGATGTTTTGTTGTAAGTTTGGGAAAACCTCAGTAATTAGGTTATCTTCGGAGCTTACAATATTGTAAAAGTGGGTCTCAAATTTTATCAGGCCGTCCTCATCCGTTGCCATGTGGCCTTCGCCAATATCGATGAGGTTTTGAGCAAAAACACCAGACTCATGATCATTGTAGAGCTGTACTCTCATATTTGTTGTGAGATGCATTCTCTCTACTTTTGCCCACAACGGCGAAGCCTTGAGGCATGCGTTGACCTCATCTGCTGCAGAACCTCGCTCAATAACCGGCAACGTCTGCCAGAAATCGACTACTCCACCCATCAACACGCGGTTTCCACGGATATCTTGCAAGCTACGATCAAGCGCCTCGATCGCAGGTTTGTGTGACATCGTGCACTTACCCCACACGATTAATTTGCACTTCTGCAATAGAGTGCCACGTCCACTGCTTTTGCTTATATTGCAAGTTGGTGTTTCATCACTTATGAGGTTTAGTGGTAACTTGAATACCGAGTGAGCAGTTCTTCCTACACATAGCAAGGTCGCGGCTATACCAGAAGATGCAACAGCTAGCGCGACATTCTTGTCCTTGCGCAACTGCGCTAACAGTAAATTCAACAGGAATGTTTTGCCCGTGCCTCCTGGTGCGTCTAAAAAATATAAACCACCTTCTCCGCTCTCCACACGATCCACAATTTTATTAAAAATTTGTTTTTGCTCTAGTAAGAGCTGGGGTATATATCATATTTATGTTATTCCGCGGCATATTCTATCTGTTTCTTTACATTTCCGCTCAGCAGTTTCAACTGAAGACGAAGTTTTCGTGTTTTCCCATGGGAATAAGTTATTTTAAATAAAACTAATTTTACGGATTCTATCGCGTATATTAACTTATTTTATCTTCCCGACGTTTAGGGTGCTTTCCAGCACCCGTGGTCACGGGGAACTGAGGTGTTTAACGTCCTGCTGTCATAGTTAGCCCGACTACCTTCAGTTTTTTAAAATTAATTTTTGGTTCGATTTACGCAGAATGAGCTTACAGTATCTTGAAGTCTAGCAGTGGTATACTTGGGTTTGGATTTGATTTTATTAATTATGGGATCCTAAGCAGATGGCAGCACCCATCCATCTTCTCTATTGAAATTAGGATGTTTTTTAATTTCAATAGCCTCGCGAATCATCCTTGGGAGGAATCGGTGTTCTTTTGCGAGGATTTGTGGTCTATCAAATCTAATGTAATGGCGGGGACGGTCTTGAACATGTTCACAAACTGCAGACTTCCCGATACGTCGGTACTTCACGTCAGCTATATGTTCTTTAACGCGGGTTTTTATAGATCTTTTTGTTTGTCCTATGTACGAGAGACCACATTCACAATCCAGCTTGTACACTCCTGCACCTTGTAGAAGAATATGACACTTGACGGATGGTAAAAATTGACCAATCTTCTTCAGCGGCTTGAAGTATGTTTTAATGGAAGCTCGCTTCAAGATGTAGCCAACCTTGTCTGTGACTCCTCTGACATAGGGTAGTGCAGGAGGCACACGCTCGACTGTGGCTGGCTTCACTCGGTCACTGTGACGTAGGCGCGGGACCCGAAACTTGTTGTCTTGCAGTACTTGCTCGACGTGCTGAAGCTCGGCGGCCAGATTTTTTCTGTCACAGATCCCTCGTGCTCTCTGAAACAAAGATTTTCCCACGGTAGCTAACTGTGAAGGATGATGGTGCGATTCACCATTTAAATATCGGTTGGTATGGGTAGTATGATATGATAGTAGGGAGTATGACCAATAGTGTTATCAGGATTTCGGATTACTAAAACATCTAGGAAAGCTAAAGTATTGTTTGCCTCTAACTCCATTGTGAATTGTATTTTAGGGTTTATGGAATTAAGGTGGTTTAAAAATGCAGTTACTTTGTCAGATGGTAAAATTGTGAAAGTATCGTCTACGTACCGCTTGTAGAATCTTGGATTTACAGGAGCAGTAAGAAGGGCTTTCTCCTCAAAGTCCTCCATGAATATGTCGGCGACTATGGGAGATACAGGTGAGCCCATTGCCACTCCGTCTACATGCATGTAGAACTCTTCTTTCCACAATAAATAGCCAGATGTGAGGCAGTGTTTGAGTAATACTGCATATTCTGTGGGCATGTTGTTACCTTCTCACTTTCTAGTAACAATTGAGATGCAGTCTTCAATAGGTAAGCATGTGAATAGTGACTGAACATCAAAACTGACCATAGTTTCATTGTCACCGAGATGTAGGTCTTTTATCTCACTAACAAAATGGTATGAATCCTTTGTGTGTGCTCTGGTATGTCCTCTTAGTGGTGACAGTATTTTTGCCAAGTGTTGAGCCAATTTATAAGTTGGTGACACACGCACAAACTCTCGGATTTATAATATTAGTATGGATATTAGTAATAGTATGGATATATATATTCATTCTTTTTGATCTTCTAAATAAAGAAATGGGCGACCATCAAATATGTCTTAGATCTTATTTGTCACGTGGTCAAATTCAGTTCTCAATGAAACTGGTTAGGATTTTTGAAATTTTCTTTATATTATGGTACAGCTTTTATATACAGAAGAATTAAAGAGGTATATAAAGATGTACTATATACTGCACAAACACAAAAAATACGGAAAACTTTGATTTAAGTAGGTTACAAACCTAGCTATGACCAAAACAAACGAACATTTTTCAGGAAAAAAGCAAATTGGTCATAATACATACAGAACCCTAATCGAGCAAGGCCCGATACGGACTTCGCCGATTTTATTTGTGTTTACTCATAAATCTACCTTACCTACCTATTGTAAAAATATTAATAACGTATAATAAAATTTTAAAACGGATAAAAGTTTTGTAATGAATGTTATGTGCTGTACAATTGCATCAGTTTGTTTCGAATTAAAACATTGTGTATTTTTCCGTAACCATTTACAGATGACAAATGCTGGCAAAATATTTGTAATTTTTTTCCGTGCTACTTTTATTCGTATTAAACCCATTAAAATGTTTTCAATTCCTTATAAATTTGCTGAAATATGAGTCTTTACATGATCATAATTAACAATTCTTGTAACAACACAATTATCTAGATCTAGAATTTAATTATAATATACAATTTCGTTCCATGCTAAAGTACAGTAAACGATTACGAATAAATAGTATTTTATAAAATAACTGTAAATAATATAAATAATAGTTAATATTTTTAATAATTTGTTACAAAATTAAGTGTGTGTATGCAAAACATTAGTTTTTCAAGTTTTGTTAATGTTAAAAAAAAAAGAAAAATTAAACAGTTATACCAACTTATTTCGTTTTTAATCGCCGTTCTCAACCCACCTTCTTTAGATCGCTTTTGTCGCGAAGTTTAATCACTTAATTTAGTGAACCAATATTTGGAACGACAATTTCGAATGAGCGTTTCCTCCACCTGA
Organism: Parnassius mnemosyne; assembly: GCA_963668995.1. Classification (NCBI taxonomy): domain Eukaryota; kingdom Metazoa; phylum Arthropoda; class Insecta; order Lepidoptera; family Papilionidae; genus Parnassius; species Parnassius mnemosyne. Next base: position 10,679,801 of record CAVLGL010000159.1, read on the forward strand.
ATTTATTCAGCGTTGAAACATTGCTGTTTGTCTTTGTCCGAACGTTATTTACTTAGGCCGGTTCCTGCCGCGCGTTAATGGAAATTTTAATGTAATATAATTGTTTTTTTTTACTACTTCAATACCTACTTTTATAATTTTTATTGATATAGGTACAATAAGTAAATCTTAATGTGGCGAATTTAAGAATAATCAAATAATTAGCTCCAATGGGGCCCTCATATTGTATCTAAACTAGCCAGTAAACTTAGGTACATTATATCTCAATGGTTCTGCAGCATATGCTGTAAAAAAGATTAGAGGCCTTACATGTGTTGAAACAGCTACATTAGTTTATTTTAGTTATTTTCATAGCATAATGTCATATGGAATCTTACTATGGAGTAATGCGACTGACATTGAAACTGTCTTGTTTTGCTAAAGAGAGCCATAAGAGCAATTTATAACCTAGGTCCAAAGGAAAGTCTTAAAGTAAAATTTAAAGAAATAAATATATTAATTTTGGCCTCTCAATATATTTACGAGAATTTAATGAATGTACACAGAAACAAAAATTATTTTATTAAAAATAGTTTTTTTTTTTTATAGGATAAGGGTGTCACAAATTATGTACATTCTATAAATACTAGAAACAAGTAAGTTATATATGTATATACCATGTACTCGACTCGAAAGAGTCAGTAATTCCTTCATGGGGCAATGTAAACGCTATTACAACTAAGTCCTTATCTATCAAAAGGTTTAAAATATTCATTAAGCAAAAATTGTAGGGTTATTGTACTACTAAAGAGTACATAACTGATAATAAATAACCCCTGGGAATGAGGTGATCGTTACAATGCTGTTTCTAAATGTTTGCATAACAATTGTATATAATATTATATTGCAAATTGTGCTTTTAAAAAAAAGTCCCGCTGGGTTTCTTGCTGGTTCTTCCCAGTACAGGTTTTTTCTGAAGCGGTGGAATTTTTTTTAACCATTGTTTTATTAAAATTTTAATGCGTTATATTTTTTTGTTGAGTTCTTGGCAAAATACGATTTTTCCAGGTTATGGTACGATCTCCTAAAACATAAAATTGGCAACCCTGCTAAGAGGATTGACAAGTGTCGATTTTTGGCGGGAACTCCAAACGTTGTGGTCGATTTAATTATATTTACTGTTTTTCGTTAAAATATCCAGTGTAAATATTACCAAAACTTATTTTAGTCAGTGTAAATAATTGTACATTGTGTTAATTATAAAAAAGAACGAACCGGAGGACCCAGGTGGAACCCCGAAATGATCCAAAATTGTTCGTAAAAGAGGTACGAAGGAATGTGGACCTGAAGTAGGCGGCGGTGAGGATGACTTTATTCCGTTTTTTAAGCCAGGTTATCTGAGACTTTATCCTGAACATTGTACAAATACGGATTTGTTTTTGTTGAAAGCCAGGACCAACAGGTTAAACTTGGAAATAAAAGCCCAGTTTATTTAAATCATATTTTTACTTCGGAGGTGAAAGGTGTGGTAGCTTTACATAGAGTCGATGCCAACAAAATTGCGGTTGTTTTTAAACAATACAACACTGCAAATAATTTCATCACAAATAAAAACTTTTTAAAAAAGCATAACTTGAAGGCACATATTCCTGCAGCGCAGATAGAAAAAACTGGAATCATCCGATATGTGCCTACCAACATTTCGAACAAGGATTTATAAACAAAACTGTCTTCGATCTTAGAAATTATTTCAGTGAGAAGATTCACGAAAAAAGTCGATCGAAGTACTGTAGGTGTCGAGACTGTCAGTATAACTTTCTTATCAAATGTTCTGCCCAACAACATCCAATATGACCTATTTTCGTTCAGGGTGTTTGAATATGTCCCGCCGTTGCACCAATGCTATCGGTGCTTCAAGTTCAACCACCCTTCGAAAATTTGTAATGGTAAACAACGTTGCTTGATATGTGCTGGGGAGCATAATTTCAGAGACTGCGATAACAAAGAGAACCTGTGTTGTGTTAATTGCAGTGGCCCTCACCTGGCCATTTCAAAATCTTGCCCAATAAAAATGAAAAAAATACTTGAAAAAAAAGGTAAAATTACTTATGTCTCTGTGGCCAATACAATTAAGTCATCTGATTTTCCGTCTTTACCTGCACAGTCGAGCAGCATTGTTAAGAGCCTACCATCAATAAGCCAAAATGTACATAAATTAAATAATAATGTAAAAATTGTAAATAATGTAAATAAAACAGTGCCTGAACCCAACTTGAACCAAACTCAACTTAAGGCTCAAATTGCAAACAATAATTCTGATGGCAATGGTCCAAACTTTAGTTGAATTGGGTAATAAAACAGATAATGAACCTGTGACTACACTGTTCATTAAAGACTTGCTTTTAAAACACCTGTCACATTAATGGACAGTACAGTACAGAACATACAGCAGTTATGTATAGCTCAGTACAATATTCAAAGTATACATAGGAAAAAAACCCTTATTGTCTAAACTTTTAGATGAGCAAAATGTTGATATCTGTCTACTCAATGAAACTTGGCTGAAAGATACTCAGCATTTTAAAATTTCGGGATATAATTCCCACTATCATAACGCCCAAAATGAGCATGGTGGAGTAGCAACTTTGATCAAACCGTATTTTAAATATAATATTATTCAAACCAGATTTTACCAAGACATTCAGACTGTGGCATATCGTTATATGTTAGTGATAAACAATTAACGATTTTATGTGTATACTGTCCTCCCTCGAATGGTAACTTCAGAATAAGTAAACTGCGTGATATAATTAGAGATTTGCCTAAGCCAATATATATGGCTGAAGATTTTAACGCTCATCATGTGGCATTTGGGTGTATGACCACAAAAAGTCGGGGTCATCAGTTATACGATCTAATTGATGAATTTAATCTATGTGTCCTTAACAATGGTAGCTTCACTACTATTCATTATCCTAACCGAACTCCATCGGCTATTGATGTCAGCTTTTGTAATGCTCCAATCACTCCACTATGCGAATGGTGGGTGCAGGATGATTGTATGGGGAGCTATCATTTTCCTACGCTTACTCGTGTTTTATTGTCCGTTGATAGATATCAAATTAATCCTACCATTGAAAAATTCTTATAGAATAAGACAGACTGGACGAAATACAACGAGCTGTCTATAACTGCTTTTTCTAATTTTGAAGTTAATAATGAGAATCCATTACAGTCATATGACAAATTTATCGAAAGGCTTGATACATAGGCTGCACTAAAAGTATCGGGAATGGAATATTTCCACTGTTCCTGTCATATTAAATTTTTTTTAATTGAAAAGTCCTTGGTTTTAAAAATTTAATACCATTTATTTATTTAAAAAAAGATTCTCGGTCTTGTCACAAGGTTTTGTTAAACTCGTTTAGTCGTTGAGAAAATGGAATTGACTCGAGAAATTCAAGAGTGATGATTTATTATGACTTTCGAAGTGGTTTAACACAAAAACATTGTGTTGACCGGATGATTTCTGCATTCGGTGATGAAGCACCATCCAAAACCACAATTTATCGCTGGTTTACTGAATTTCAACGTGGACGTGTCAAGCTCAGTGATGATTCCCGTCAAGGTCGTCCAAAAACTGCAGTCACCCAAGAAAACGTTGATGCTGTGCGTAAGCTGATTGAGGAAGATCGACATGTGACATACCGCTAAATTCAGGCAACTTTAGACATTGGCATGAGTCAAATACAAATAATCTTGCATGAACAATTAGGTGTAAAAAAGTTGTTTTCCCGATGGATACCGCATTCGCTCTGTGAAGAGCTAAAAGCGGCTCGCGTTACTTGGTGCGTCAGAACTCTCGAAAGATTCCACGCAGGATCCTCAAATGCTGTATACAACATCGTATCAGGTAACGAATCCTGGATATACGCGTACGAACCCGAAACAAAAAACCAGTCACGAGTTTGGGTGTTCGAAAATGAGTTAAAGCCAACAAAAATTGTTCGTTCACGGCGTGTTGCAAAAAAAATGGTGGCCACGTTTGTCTCCAAAACCGGCCATGTTACGACTATTCCTTTTAAGGGGCAAAGAACGGTTAATGCAGAATGGTATGCTAGCATTTGTTTGCCCCAGGTCGTTTCTGAACTCCGTAAAGAGAACTGCAACCGCCGCATCATCCTCCATCACGACAATGCGAGTTCTCACATCGCACATAGAACAAAAGAGTTTTTAGAGCAAGAAAACATAGAATTATTAGACCATTCGCCGTACAGTCCCGACCTAAGCCCTAATGATTTCTATACTTTCCCTAAAATAAAGAATAAATTGCGTTGACAGAGATTTTCATCACCTGAAGAAGCTGTGGACACCTATAAAACGGCCATTTTGGAGACCCCAACTTCCGAATGGAATGGTTGCTTCATTGATTGGTTCCATCGTATGGAAAAATGTGTCAAATTTCGCGGAGAATACTTTGAAAAGCAATAAATACATTTTTAAATAGTAATGTTGCGTCCCTTCCTTGATTCCCGAAATTTTCAGTGCTCGTACACTTAAGAGGGATACTGTGCCAAAGTTTGTCGAAGCAAATAATTATCGTTGCAAACCTCCAGCACCTTGGTGGAGTGACACATGTGAACAGAGTGTTATTAAAACTTATGAAGCTTTAAAACTGTACAGAAGGGATCCAACCATTGATAATTACATTAATTACAAAAGACTTAATGCTGTTAAGAAAAAGACTATTCAGAATCTGTAATACTTTTAACAGAACTACTGTAATACTTTTAACAGAACTACACCTGTTAGTATTATTTGCAAATACATCAAGTTATTTAAAGGAATAAAATGCAATAATAGAACATATAGACGAATTTGTTGTCCCTCTCTTAGAAAATTTTTCTCAAAATGGATGTAGGGTTATTGATAATCTAGAAAGTTATTTTCAAATTAATAATAGCCTTCAGAAGTCCAGTTTCCTCATAGAACCCTTTACTTAGAGTGAGTTTTGTACAAGTTTACAATACAGATGAAACACTACCCCTGGTTTAGATGATTGTCCATATATTTTAATCAAAAACCTAAATCAGTCCGTTCAAAAGAAACTATTAGCTAATCTTAATGCTCTTTGGCACTTAAAAAAAAATTCCTAAATCTTGGAAAACACAGTGTAATCCCTCTACTTAAGCCTGACAAGCCACCTGAAGGTCCTAACTTATATCATGCCATATCATTGTCATCTTGTGTTGGAAAGCTTAATGAAAACATGATAAATGTGCGTCTTGAGTATTATGTAGAGGCGAACAACATCATTCCATAGGTTCAATATGGCTTCCGGAGAGGGCGAAGCTGTGCTGATAGCTTCATCTCTCTCTTGTCAAATCTGAAATATGCTAATAACAATGCTCTGCGAATTATTTCGGGGGCTATGTGTTCAACTCCCATACGAGCTATGGAAGTTGAAACCAAAATAATGCTACTGTGTCTTAGAAGATTTCTGCTAAGAGAGATATTTACTAAAGCTTTATCTGGTAATGATAATGCTCTCAAAATATAGTACCTTTTCCTGTACAATGCTCGGCCCAGCAGACTTCGGGAGGTGAGCTTTTACGAGTTTATTTCCCAGTTCTGCCTCTCATTGTACTGCAAATTAATGAAGATTTTAAAAATGTAATTAAACAATCAAAATGGACATTCCACTTATACCCATATTCCTGTATTATATTTGAGACCAATATTGTTACTAAATTTTTTTTAATAATTTTGAATTATTAAGTTTTCTTTCCGACAATAAGTACTATACTCTGTATACAGATGGTAGCGGAAGTGAGCTCTTTGTGCGCAGTGCTGTTTATGATCCCCAATCCAAGTTTGGTCAAAGTTTTCTTCTGGACCCTAAATGCAGTGTTTTCACTGCAGAGGTATATGCGACCCTCGAGGCCCTGAAGAGGATCGCACGTATAAATAGTTTTAATATATTTTTTTTTTAATTTTAACAGACAGTTTAAGTATGGTCCAAAGTTTAACCAATCTCAGATTTGACTTTGAAAAAAAACTATATTTTGTATAATATTAAAAAATTGTTATTTAGTTATGTATAGCACAAAAGGGTATACAGGTCTCTTTCATGTGGATTCCATCACATAGGCGCATAACAGGAAATGAGATAGTAGATAATATTGCACGTGATGGAACCAACATGTTGGATGTTAGCTCCATAGTAAAAGTACCTTTGACCGACTGTTATCAATCTATTGACAACCAGATCAATAGTTTATGGGTCGAATTTTGGAAACAAGACCAAGAAAAGAAGGGTAATGGTATGGAAATGTTCAAGAAAACCTACCTGTAGCACCATGGTATAACAAACTGAAGATGGCCAATCGGGACTTTATTACGACTATAAACATACTACGTTTTGGTCACTCCACCGTCCCGGCCCACCTGGCTTGGTTGGGCATAGTGGAGAGCAACTACTGCGCCTTCTGCAATAATTCTGTTGGTGATATCGAACATTTCATATTTATGTGTGTGCTTTTCATTTGACAGATTGATTCTTGTCAGTGAAATTAGTGATATGGTGCAAAATCAAGTGACAGTGCAAGATCCCTCGCACCGCCTGAGTGATATGTTAAAAAATAGATCCTATTACGTGCCTCTATATAAATTCATCAAGAATACAGCGGGGAAATTATAATAAACCGAATAAAAATACTCAAGACTTGACCTAAAGGTCTAGATACCAGGCCACAGTGTTGCCATTTTAGCGCTTTGGGAACTAGATCTAGCGCATTTTTGGAATGTATAGCGCACATTTCAAAATGTTTGCACCTAGCGCTTAATCCAGCGCTATGTCCACATTACCGATAATAATAATAATGACCTTTATTATTTTTTCCCACAAATAGTACATCGCAGTTTATCTTTTTCAAACATATTTTTCCACAAAACAAAGAGCATGGCAGACAAGTCCAAACTAGGATACCCTATGCTATGGATCTCCCAGCTCCCCCTTTAGAATGATCAACTTGGTTTTTGTACTGACGACTATAAGCGGGAAAATCCCCTTTATTAAAGTTTTCGTTAATGGTTTTAGCAACGCATTTATTTTGCTTTATTCAGTTTCAGTCAGTTGTTTAGAGCACAGCCAAGTTAAAAGTTACTTAGAAGTTACAACACAAAGAAACTGTGTAGCAACCGCAATCAGATGCTGACATCTGAAACTAAGTTGCGAAATACATTGCACTTTAAAACAATTAATGACATTTTAATTGTTCGTACAGTACTAACTACTGTTGACAGCAATTGCCATAATTATAAGTCGATGTCCTGCGAAGTATGGATACATCAAAAAAATATTGCCAGAAAAAAAGTTAATGTTGTTTTCTTTATTATGATTATATTTTCTTGAATTATAAATTATAATAAAAAACACAAACTTTGTTTGGAGTTAATTTAGAGAGAAATCTAGGGCCTTTTAAAGCGCTGTTTTCATGAAATCTAGCGCTTTTTGTGTTGTCTTAGCGCTGAATGAGATTTTTGATCTGGCAGCACTGCGAGGCCATAAACAAAAAAATGGCCTAAAGGTCTAGATACCAGGCCATAAGCTCCAAAAAAAACACCAAAAAAAATTGACAAGTGTCACTTTCACATTTCACAACTTCCACGAACAAAAATCTATCTTATTTATTTTTGAATAATATTTTATTGGGATGTAAAGTGGTAAAGTGTACAAAGTTTTATAGAGTAATATATACTAACACTCCTCAAGTTTTAATGTCCTGAATAGGTTAGTATGAAAAATTTATTTCACATTGTAATAGCAGCGTTTCGCTTCTTTTTATGAATTATATTCATGTTTTTTTCGTAGATTTTAATAAAAAATGACTACTAAATTATCCGTAGCATTGATACCAGTCGGTGTCCGTGGTATGAAAGTACTTGACCGTCAGAAATTTTTGCGTAACGTAATGGTACCGATACTTAAAGTGTCTGAAGAAAAAGTGTCTAAAATTACCCCAATATGCAAGAATTATCTGTTGAAACTTGAAAATTTTAAGCCTGTTCAGTCTTTACATGGTGATATTGAAGGTTCAAATAGGAAATGCATCTGCATATTTTCAAAATTTATTTATTTTGAAAATAATATTTACAGTTACCAGTGTACAGATATTAACTAAATTAAATATTTCTAGTCATAAAAATATTTATAATTGAGTATAAACTTTTAAAAAACTAATATATATTTGAACGAAGTCGCTCCAACAGCGACGCGCGGTCCACTCTCGACGATGTCCGAAAACGGACTGCGACAGGGCGACGGAGCATGCACACTCGCGTAAATATATTCAATTTCAGGGAAAAATTATATATTCTCTTATAAAACGGGGAATAAAAATAAAACTCTCAATTAAAAATATTAATATTTTTTATTATTTGTAAGAACTATTTAAAAAGCTTGTGCCGTTTTGGAGAAATTTTGCAAAACATGACAAAGATAGGTACTCTTTGGGGATTTTTTTCTAATAAGGGGTTGACAAAAATACAATTTTGTTCAAATAAAAACATTTACCAAATCCTCTTCTGTTACCCTGTATTTTTTCTTTGTGGATTAAATGAACAGTTATTGAGATTTTTTACTTAAATATCCAAGATTTAGGCATTTCAACCACTGTTAAGGCCCATTGTGCGTGATATCCAAACGGTTCTAGCGATATGTCATGATATCTTTATAAAGTAAGAATCTTATGTAGTAGCACATATTTATATAGCTTTATTATATTACAAAAGTTGATGGGTCTACTGAAAATAAATAAAAAATGCTGTGTCTGTCTTTTGCATCCGTTTAACACGGATCTCTAGCGCTTAGACGGTATGAGTTACTTATTATGTAGTATGAGATACAGATCGGATATTTAGTAGAATATTGACCCAAAAACAAATATTGAATTAATCATTTATTAAAACTATTTGTCTTAATCACATACAATACAATGGAATAAGCATCAGTAGCCTAGTGGCAGGGCGCGGACCGCGAACTCGAAAGGTCGTGGGTTCGAATCCACCATACGACTACTGTCGTGAACCACTTCTAACACAAGCATTTTAAGCTTAAAAGAGGTGCTTTAAGGGAATATTAGTAATGCTTTAGCATTACTAGTATTTTTATAATAAAAAAAATATATAATGGAGCCAATAATATTTTTTCTTACCGTGGCATGATGGAGCTCATTGAATAGTATACAAATATATAATATATATACTAGCTTTCCGCCCGGCAGTTTCACCCGCGACATAATGATTTGGATTTTCCCACTAGAACATGAAAAAACCGTGCTAAAAATAGGTAAAATCAGGAAAATGATTTTGACAGTAAGAGCACCAGAATTCTACTGCAATACGTCTCTATAAACGACATTTCTAGACTTGTTGTTTTCTGCATAAACGTTGAGATTTCTGGCCCTCGATACACGTGAGCAACCGACGTAGAGCTGCCCGTGTGAGAAACCGAGGGTACTCAAATGAATTCAGGCGACTTTCAATGTTTGTCCTTGGCTCTTGTTTATCGTAATAGAGAAGGCTACTTTCAAAGGGAATTGTAAGCGTTTGAACTAGAAAGGCAAGTTTGTTGGGATGACAGGGATTCGTGGAATCAAAACAGTTTCGCCTTCCGCCCCGCCAGTGATGATTGTAGCTACCACAATGTGCCTTCTTAATTCAGTGATTCGTAACCTAGTGCCATTACATAATTTTGGTGCATTCAGGTTTCTCATCAGTATAGCAGGCACTCCAACTTTTAGCTCTAACTTATGGGATGGCACCCCCGACAACTCCAATGAATTTAAAAACTCTACTGGATATGTAGTTGAGTCGTCACTTGCCATAACTGTATCGATGGAAGTATATGTCGTGACCTCACCATTTACTAAATGAAGGATTTTTTTATTGATTTTTCCCACCGATTCGTTCTTAGGCGCCATAATTGCTCTTTCACATAACCATTCTTCATTCACGATGTTTTGTTGTAAGTTTGGGAAAACCTCAGTAATTAGGTTATCTTCGGAGCTTACAATATTGCAAAAGTGCGTCTCAAATTTTATCAGGCCGTCCTCATCCGTTGCCATGTGGCCTTCGCCAATATCGATGCGGTTTTGAGCAAAAACAACAGACTCATGATCATTGTAGACCTGTACTCTCATATTTGTTGTGAGATGCATTCTCTCTACTTTTGCCCACAACGGCGAAGCCTTGAGGCACGCGTTGATCTCATCTGCCGCAGTACCTCGCTCAATAACCGGCAACGTCTGCCGGAAATCGCCTGCAAGTAAGACGACTACTCCACCCATCAACACGCGGTTTCCGCGGATATCTTGCAAGCTACGATCAAGCGCCTCGATCGCAGGTTTGTGTGACATCGTGCACTCATCCCACACGATTAATTTGCACTTCTGCAATAGAGTGCCACGTCCACTGCTTTTGCTTATATTGCAAGTTGGTGTTTCCTCACTTGTGAGGTTTAGTGGTAACTTGAATACCGAGTGAGCAGTTCTTCCTACACTTAGCAAGGTCGCGGCTATACCAGAAGATGCAACAGCTAGCGCGACATTCTTGTCCTTGCGCAACTGCGCTAACAGTAAATTCAACAGGAATGTTTTGTCTGTGCCTCCTGGTGCGTCTAAAAAATATAAACCACCTTCTCCGCTCTCCACACGATCCACAATTTTATTAAAAATTTGTTTTTGCTCTGGTAAGAGCTCGGGTATATATCATATTTATGTTATTCCGGGTCATATTCTATCTGTTTCTTTACATTTCCGCTCAGCAGTTTCAACTGAAGACGAAGTTTTCGTGTTTTCCCGTGGGAATAAGTTATTATAAATAAAACTAATTTTACGGATTCTATCGCGTATATTAACTTATTTTATCTTTCCGACGTTTCGGGTGCTTTCCAGCACCCGTGGTCACGGGGGACTGAGGTGTTTGACGTCCTGCTGTCATAGTTAGCCCGACTGCCTTCAGTTTTTTAAACATAATTTTTGGTTCGATTTATGCAGTATGAGCTTACAGTATCTTGAAGTCTAGGTATACTTGGGTTTGGATTTGATTTTATTAATTATGGGATCCTAAGCAGATGGCAGCACCCATCCATCTTCTCTATTGAAATTAGGATGTTTTTTTAATTTCAATAGCCTCGCGAATCATCCTTGGGAGGAATCGGTGTTCTTTTGCGAGGATTTGTGGTCTATCAAATCTAATGTAATGGCGGGGACGATCTTGAACATGTTCACAAACTGCAGACTTCCCGCTACGTCGGTGCTTCACGTCATCTATATGTTCTTTAACGCGGGTTTTTATAGATCTTTTTGTTTATCCTATGTATGAGAGACCACATTCACAATCCAGCTTGTACACTCCTGCATCATGTAGAAATTATGACACTTGACGGATGGTAAAAATTGACCAATCTTCTTCAGCGGCTTGAAGTATGTTTTAATGGAAGCTCGCTTCAAGATGTAGCCAACCTTGTCTGTGACTCCTCTGACATAGGGTAGTACAGCAGACACACGCTCGACTGTGGCTGGCTTCACTCTGTCACTGTGACGTAGGCGCGGGACCCAAAGCTTGTTGTCTTGCAGTACTTGCTCGACGTGCTGAAGCTCGGCGGCCAGATGTTTTCTGTCACAGATCCCTCGTGCTCTCTGAAACAATGATTTTTCCACGGTAGCTAACTGTGAAGAATGATGGTGCGATTCACCATTTAAATATCGGGTGGTATGGGTATTTTTTCTGTACACAGTATGACCAATAGTGTTATCAGGATTTCGGATGACTAAAACATCTAGGAAAGCTAAAGTATTGTTTGCCTCTAACTCCATTGTGAATTGTATTTTAGGGTTTATGGGATTAAGGTGGTTTAAAAATGCAGTTACTTTGTCAGACGGTAAAATTATGAAAGTATCGTCTACGTACCGCTTGTAGAATCTTGGATTTACAGGAGCAGTAAGACGGGCTTTCTCCTCAAAGTCCTCCATGAATATGTCGGTGACTACGGGTGAGCCCATTGCCACTCCGTCTACTTGCATGTAGAACTCTTCTTTCTGCAATAAATAGCCAGATGTGAAGCAGTGTTTGAGTAATACTGCGTATTCTGTGGGCATGTTTTTATCTTCTAGCTTTCTAGTAACAATTGAGATGCAGTCTTCAATAGGTAGGCATGTGAATAGTGACTGAACATCAAAACTGACCATAGTTTCATTGTCACCGAGATGTAGGTCTTTTATCTCACTAACAAAATGGTATGAATCCTTTGTGTGTGCTCTGGTATGTCCTCTTAGTGGTGACAGTATTTTTGCCAAGTGTTGAGCCAACTTATAAGTTGGTGAATAGATCTGACTTACGAGGACGTAGTGGAGCGTTTGGTTTGTGTATTTTCGGTAACCCATACAATCTCGGTGGTTTGGCACATGATGGTATTCTCGAATTCACGTCGAGATCTAATTTTTCGGAGTATTTCTTTTAATTATCCTATGTGTTATTCCAGGTTTTATTCTATTTGTGTACCAAATTTCATCCTAATCCGTCAAGTCGTTTGAGCGTGAAGAGGTAACAAACATACACACACACGCACACAACTCTCGGATTTATAATATTAGTATGGATATTAGTAATAGTATGGATATATATATATATATATATATATATATATATATATATTGTTACGGCCGACGGCTGCTCCCTTAAAAGGTCGAATCCTCAGGGGCCCATGGGCTGAAGACTTCCCGAGCAGACGTAGGTCGGGCCTCAATGTGGCCACGTGGAATCTCTCTAATTACACTAAAATATATGGGGGAGCGTTATACTACGGCCAGTCGACCGGAAGGAATTTGGACGTAGCTTACTTACCTATATCCAAGGCGACTGGTCCCTCCGGAGTCGGTCAGGTCGCATGTGGTTGTGTAGTACAAGGGAAAGAAGGTGATGTGATGTGTATCTGGGTGTGACTGATGGTGATTGAACCTAGACCTTAGCTGTCGGCAGCAGCCCGGGCGTCAACACCGCTCCAACTTGAGGGGGCCCTCCGAGGCGTTGTCCACATTCACTTTCCTCGTTCGTCACGATGACAGTCAATTAACTCTATCGTGCGATTAACTAACTTACAGAAGCCACTAACTATCGCGGGGTATAAGGTTACCGCACAAAACGCACACGGAGTTTCTGGATCAAAGGTCGCTACCGTTTCGCGTTGCAACAGTTAGTTCTAGAATATCAGCTCGCATCAGCTAATATTGCCGAATGCACTTATGCAGATTCTGAGTCAGACACAATGTGTCCCGGGGAAGCTCTCCAGTAGGGATGCGCGCCACAAATCCTAGACCGTATTTTTACTGTCCGCGCTTAATTATTACGAGTTCCTGACAAGAATGACAGCGTGCCAATCGTTAGCACTGCTTAAAGATGACTGACTGCCCTTGGGCGTTTTACGCACGACCGAATGTCAAACCCGTATGACACTGAGCCGCGCGCCCTCTCGCGTTCGTTCCTGAAATTAGCGTTTAGCGCGAACATATATATATATATATGACAGGCCTGTTGGTCTAGTGGTTAGTGACCCTGACTGCTATGCCGGAGGTCGTGGGTTCGATTCCCACCCAGGACAAATGTTTGTGTGATGAACACGATCATTTGTTCTGTGTCTGGGTGTAATTTATCTATAATATTCATGTATTTAGAAATATATAAGTATGTTTATCAGTTGTCTAGTACCTATAACACAAGCTCTGCTTAGCTTGGGACTAGATGGCGTTGTGTGTTAGTTGTGGAATATTATTATTATTATTATATATATTCATTCTTTTTGATCTTCTAAATAAAGAAATGGGGGACCGTCAAATATGTCTTAGATCTTATTTGTCACGTGGTCAAATTCAGTTCTCAATGAAACTGGTTAGGATTTTTTCAATTTTTTTTATATTATGGTACAGCTTTTATATACAGAAGAATTAAAGAGATATATAAAGATGTACTATATACTGCACAAACATAAAAATACTGAAAACTTTGATTTAAGTAGGTTACAAACCTTGCTATGACCAAAACAAACGAACATTTTTCAGGAAAAAAGAAAATTGGTCATAATACATACGGAACCCTAATCGAGCAAGGCCCGATACGGACTTCGCCGATTTTATTTGTGTTTAGTCATAAATCTACCTTACCTACCTATTGTAAAAATATTAATAACGTATAATAAAATTTTAAAACGGATAAAAGTTTTGTAATGAATGTTACGTGCTGTACAATCGCATCAGTTTGTTTCGAATTAAAACATTGTGTATTTTTACGTAACCATTTACAGATGACAAATGGTGGCAAAATATTTGTAATTTTTTCCGTGCTACTTTTATTCGTATTAAACCCATTAAAATGTTTTCAATTCCTTATAAATTTGCTGAAATATGAGTCTTTACATGATCATAATTAACAATTCTTGTAACAACACAATTATCTAGATCTAGAATTTAATTATAATATACAATTTCGTTCCATGCTAAAGTACAGTAAACGATTACGAATAAATAGTATTTTATAAAATAACTGTAAATAATATAAAAAATAGTTAATATTTTTAATAATTTGTTACAAAATTAAGTGTGTGTATGCAAAACATTAGTTTTTCAAGTTTTGTTAATGTTAAAAAAAAAAAGAAAAATTAAACAGTTATACCAACTTATTTCGTTTTTAATCGCCGTTCTCAACCCACCCTCTTTAGATCGCTTTTGTCGCGAAGTTTAATCACTTAATTTAGTGAACCAATATTTGGAACGACAATTTCGAATGAGCGTTTCCTCCACCTGAATTTATTCAGCGTTGAAACATTGCTGTTTGTCTTCGTCCGAACGTTATTTACTTAGGCCGGTTCCTGCCGCGCGTTAATGGAAATTTTAATGTAATATAATTGTTTTTTTTTTACTACTTTAATACCTACTTTTATAATTTTTATTGATATAGGTACAATAAGTAAATCTTAATGTGGCGAATTTAAGAATAATCAAGTAATTAGCTCCAATGGGGCCCTCATATTATATCTAAACTAGCCAGCAAACTTAGTTCTGCAGCATAATATGTTGTAAAAACGATTAGAGGCCTTACATGTGTTGAAACAGCTACATTAGTTTATTTTAGTTATTTTCATAGCATAATGTCATATGGAATCTTACTATGGAGTAATGCGACTGCTGAAAATGCGATGCTAAAGAGAGCCATAAGAGCAATTTATAACCTAGGTCCAAAGGAAACTCTTAAA
Source organism: Parnassius mnemosyne (assembly GCA_963668995.1). Lineage (NCBI taxonomy): Eukaryota > Metazoa > Arthropoda > Insecta > Lepidoptera > Papilionidae > Parnassius > Parnassius mnemosyne. Next base: position 10,695,087 of record CAVLGL010000159.1, read on the forward strand.
GTAAAATTTAAAGAAATAAATATATTAATTTTGGCCTCTCAATATATTTACGAGAATTTAACGAATGTACACAGAAACAAAAATTATTTTATTAAAAATAGTTATGTACATTCTATAAATACTAGAAACAAGTAAGTTATATATGTATATACCATGTACTCGACTCCAAAGAGTCAGTAATTCCTTCATGGGGCAATGTAAACGCTATTACAACTAAGTCCTTATCTATCAAAAGGTTTAAAATATTCATTAAGCAAAAATTGTAGGGTTATTGTACTACTAAAGAGTACATAACTGATAATAAATAACCCCTGGGAATGAGGTGATCGTTACAATGCTGTTTCTAAATGTTTGCATAACAATTGTATATAATAGTATATTGCAAATTGTGCTTTTAAAAAAAGTCCCGCTGGGTTTCTTGTTGGTTCTTCCCAGAACAGAGGTTTTTTCTGAACCAGTGGAAATTTTTTTAACCATTGTTTTATTAAAATTTTAATGCGTTATATTTTTTTTTTTGTTGAGTTCTTGGCAAAATACGATTTTTCCAGGTTATGGTACGATCTCCTAAAACATAAAATTGGCAACCCTGCTAAAAGGATTGACAAGTGTCGATTTTTGGCGGGAACTCCAAACGTGGTGGTCGATTTAATTATATTTACTGTTTTTCGTTAAAATATCCAGTGTAAATATTACCAAAACTTATTTTAGTCAGTGTAAATAATTGTACATTGTGTTAATTATAAAAAAGAACGAACCGGAGGACCCAGGTGGAACCCTGAAATGATCCAAAATTGTTCGTAAAAGAGGTACGAAGGAATGTGGACCTGAAGTAGGCGGCGGTGAGGATGACTTTATTCCGTTTTTTAAGCCAGGTTATCTGAGACTTTATCCTGAACATTGTACAAATACGGATTTGTTTTTGTTGAAAGCCAGGACCAACAGGTTAAACTTGGAAATAAAAGCCCAGTTTATTTAAATCATATTTTTACTTCTGAGGTGAAAGGTGTGGTAGCTTTACATAGAGTCGATGCCAACAAAATTGCGGTTGTTTTTAAACAATACAACACTGCAAATAATTTCATCACAAATACAGACTTTTTAACAAAGCACAACTTGAAGGCGCATATTCCTGCAGCGCAGATAGAAAAAACTGGAAACATCCGATATGTGCCTACCAACATTTCGGACAAGGATTTATAAACAAAACTGTCTTCCATCTTAGAAATTATTTCAGTGAGAAGATTCACGAAAAAAGTCGATCAAAGTACTGTAGATCTCAAGACTGTCAGTATAACTTTCTTATCAAATGTTCTGCCCAACAACATCCAATATGACGTATTTTCGTTCAGGGTGTTTGAATATGTCCCGCCGTTGCAGCAATGCTATCGGTGCTTCAAGTTCAACCACCCTGCGAAAATTTGTAATGGTAAACAACGTTGCTCGATATGTGCTGGGGAGCATAATTTCAGAGACTGCGATAAAAAAGAGAACCTGTGGTGTGTCAATTGCAGTGGCCCTCACCTGGCCATTTCAAAATCTTGCCCAAAAAAAATGAAAAAAATACTTGAAAAAAAGGGTAAAATTACTTATGCCTCTGTGGCTAATACAATTAAGTCATCTGATTTTCCATCTTTACCTGTACAGTCGAGCAGCATTGTTAAGACCCTACCATCAATAAGCGAAAATGTACATAAATTAAACAAAAATATAAAAATTGTAAATAATGTAAATAAAACAGTGCCTGAACCCAACTTGAACCAAACTCAACTTACTTAAGGCTCAAATTGCAAACAATAAGAATATTCTGATGGCAATGGTCCAAACTTTAGTTGAATTGGGTAATAAAACAGATAATGAACCTGTGACTACACTGTTCACTAAAGACTTACTTTTAAAAAATCTGTCACATTAATGGACAGTACAGTACAGAACATACAGCAGTTATGTATAGCTCAGTACAATATTCAAAGTATACATAGGAAAAAACCCTCATTTTCTAAACTTTTAGATGAGCAAAATGTTGATATCTGCCTACTCAATGAAACTTGGCTGAAAGATACTCAGCATTTTTTAAATTTCGGGATATAATTCCCACTATCATAACGCCCAAAATGAGGAAGGTGGAGTAGCAACTTTGATCAAACTGTATTTTAAATATAATATTATTCAAACCAGATTTTACCCAGACATTCAGACTGTGGCATTATCGTTATATGTTAGTGATAAACAATTAACGATTTTATGTGTATACTGTCCTCCCTCGAATGGTAACTTCAGAATAAATAAACTGCGTGATATAATTAGAGATTTGCCTAAGCCAATATATGTGGCTGAAGATTTTAACGCTCATCATGTGGCATTTGGGTGTATGACCACGAAAAGTCGGGGTCATCAGTTATACGATCTAATTGATGAATTTAATCTATGTGTCCTTAACAATGGTAGCTTCACTACTATTAATTATCCTAACCGAACTCCATCGGTTATTGATGTCAGCTTTTGTAATGCTTCAATCACTCCACTATGCGAATGGTGGGTGCAGGATGATTGTATGGGGAGCTATCATTTTCCTACGCTTACTCGTGTTTTATTGTCCGTTGATAGATATCAAATTAATCCTCCCATTGAAAAATTCTTATAGGATAAGACAGACTGGACGAAATACAACGAGCTGTCTATAACTGCTTTTTCTAATTTTAAAGTTAATAATGAGAATCCATTACAGTCATATGACAAATTTATCGAAAGGCTTGATACATAGGCTGCACTAAAAGTATCGGGAATGGAATATTCCCACTGTTCCTGTCATATTAAATTTTTTTAATTGAAACGTCCTTGGTTTTAAAAATTTAATACCATTTATTTATTTAAAAAAAGATTCTCGGTCTTGTCACAAAGTTTTGTTAAACTCGTTTAGTCGTTGAGAAAATAGAATTGACTCGAGAAAATTCAAGAGCGATGATTTATTATGACTTTCGAAGTGGTTTAACACAAAAACATTGTGTTGACCGGATGATTTCTGCATTCGGTGATGAAGCCCCATCCAAAACCACAATTTATCGCTGGTTTACTGAATTTCAACGTGGACGTGTCAAGCTCAGTGATGATCCCCGTCAAGGTCGTCCAAAAACTGCAGTCACCCAAGAAAACGTTGATGCTGTGCGTAAGCTGATTGAGGAAGATCGACATGTGACATACCGCTAAATTCAGGCTACTTTAGACATTGGCATGAGTCAAATACAAATAATCTTGCATGAACAATTAGGTGTAAAAAAGTTGTTTTCCCGATGGATACCGCATTCGTTCTGTGAAGAGCAAAAAGCGGCTCGCGTTACTTGGTGCATCAGAACTCTCGAAAGATTCCACGCAGGATCCTCAAATGCTGTATACAACATCGTATCAGGTGACGAATCCTGGATATACGCGTACGAACCCGAAACAAAAAACCAGTCACGAGTTTGGGTGTTCGAAAATGAGTTAAAACCAACAAAAATTGTTCGTTCACGGCGTGTTGCAAAAAAAATGGTGGCCACGTTTGTCTCCAAAACCGGCCATGTTACGACTATTCCTTTTAAGGGGCAAAGAACGGTTAATGCAGAATGGTATGCTAGCATTTGTTTGCCCCAGGTCGTTTCTGAACTCCGTAAAGAGAACTGCAACCGCCGCATCATCCTCCATCACGACAATGCGAGTTCTCACATCGCACACAGAACAAAAGAGTTTTTAGAGCAAGAAAACATAGAATTATTAGACCATTCGCCGTACAGTCCCGACCTAAGCCCTAATGATTTCTATACTTTCCCTAAAATAAAGAATAAATTGCGTTGACAGAGATTTTCATCACCTGAAGAAGCTGTGGACACCTATAAAACGGCCATTTTGGAGACCCCAACTTCCGAATGGAATGGTTGCTTCATTGATTGGTTCCATCGTATGGAAAAATGTGTCAAATTTCGCGGAGAATACTTTGAAAAGCAATAAATACATTTTTAAATAGTAATGTTGCGTCCCTTCCTTGATTCCCTAAATTTTCAGTGCTCGTACACTTAAGAGGGATACTGTGCCAAAGTTTGTCGAAGCAAATAATTATCGTTGCAAACCTCCAGCACCTTGGTGGAGTGACACATGTGAACAGAGTGTTATTAAAACTTATGAAGCTTTAAAACTGTACAGAAGGGATCCAACCATTGATAATTACATTAATTACAAAAGACTTAATGCTGTTAAGAAAAAGACTATTCAGAATCTGTAATACTTTTAACAGAACTACTGTAATACTTTTAACAGAACTACACCTGTTAGTATTATTTGCAAATACATCAAGTTATTTAAAGGAATAAAATGCAATAATAGAACATATAGACGAATTTGTTGTCCCTCTCTTAGAAAATTTTTCTCAAAATGGATGTAGGGTTATTGATAATCTAGAAAGTTATTTTCAAATTAATAATAGCCTTCAGAAGTCCAGTTTCCTCATAGAACCATTTACTTGGAGTGAGTTTTGTACAAGTTTACAATACAGACGAAACACTACCCCTGGTTTAGATGATTGTCCATATATTTTAATCAAAAACTTAAATCAGTCCGTTCAAAAGAAACTATTAGCTAATCTTAATGCTCTTTGGCACTTAAAAAAATTCCTAAATCTTGGAAAACACAGTGTAATCCCTCTAGTTAAGCCTGACAAGCCACCTGAAGATCCTAACTTATATCGTGCCATATCATTGTCATCTTGTGTTGGAAAGCTTAATGAAAACATGATAAATGTGCGTCTTGAGTATAATGTAGAGGCGAACAACATCATTCCATAGGTTCAATATGGCTTCCGGAGAGGGCGAAGCTGTGCTGATAGCTTCATCTCTCTCTTGTCAAATCTGAAATATGCTAATAATAATAATAAGTCCAATGTTTGTGTTTTTCTGGATGTTCAAGTTTCGTTTGATAATGTTGACCCTGGTATTTTGGTTCAAGTTCTTTCTGACACTGGTATACCAGGCATACTTTGCCATTGGTTATTTAATTTTTTAACAGATAGAACTTTGTATATAAGGCATAATAATATTCTCCATGGTCCCAGAAGAGTCTCCAAAGGTACAATGCAGGGGGCTACATTATCTCCATTGCTGTACAATATATATACTAGTCAAATTCTTCATTTTGTAAATATAGGTGTAAATATTTTACAATTTGCGGATGATCTTGTAATATATTGTACAGACCGTAATGTAGATGGAGCTGTAAATAGTATAAATAAAGCTTAAGATCAATTGTATATATAATATAATGACAAGTTGGCTCTACAGATTAACCCCAACAAAAGCAAGGCCATGATTTTTAGTAAAGATTTTCCCTCTAATGGCATACTCTACAATAATCATCCAATTTCAGCTGTACCTAACCATAAATTCTTGGGTGTTGTCATTGATAACAAGTTTTGTTTTGAGTTACGCATCAATCACATTATAACTAACTCTCTTAAGGGCTTAAATATTATAAGATGATTAGCTGGTGTGACTTGGGGTGCAGAACCCAAAGTTTTAAGTATGCTATATAAATCTATAGTCAGAAGCCACTTCGACTACAGTTGTTTAGCCTATTCTAATAGTAGTTGTTGTTCTAGTAGTTGTTGTAGACATAATTCAAAACAATGCTCTGCGAATTATTTCGGGGGCTATGTGTTCAACTCCCATACGAGCTATGGAAGTTGAAACCAAAATAATGCTACTGTGTCTTAGAAGATTTCTACTAAGAGAGATATTTACTAAAGCTTTATCTGGTAATGATAATGCTCTCAAAAAAATAGTACCTTTTCCTGTACAATGCTCGGCCCAGCAGACTTCGGGAGGTGAGCTTTTACGAGTTTATTTCCCAGTTCTGCCTCTCATTGTACTGCAAATGAATGAAGATTTTATAAATGTAATTAAACAATCAAAATGGACATTCTACTTATACCCATATTCCTGTATTATATTTGAGACCAATATTGTTACTAAATTTTTTTTAATAATTTTGAATTATTAAGTTTTCTTTCCGACAATAAGTACTATACTCTGTATACAGATGGTAGCAAAAGTGAGCTCCTTGTGCGCAGTGCTGTTTATGATCCCCAATCCAAGTTTGGTCAAAGTTTTCTTCTGGACCCTAAATGCAGTGTTTTCACTGCAGAGGTATATGCGACCCTCGAGGCCCTGAAGAGGATCGCACGTATAAATAGTTTTAATAATTTTTTTTAATTTTAACAGACAGTTTAAGTATGGTCCAAAGTTTAACCAATCTCAGATTTGACTTTGAAAAAAAACTATATTTTGTATAACATTAAACAATTGTTATTTAGTTATTTATAGCACAAAAGGGTATACAGGTCTCTTTCATGTGGATTCCATCACATAGGCGCATAACAGGAAATGAGATAGTAGATAATATTGCACGTGATGGAACCAACATGTTGGATGTTAGCTCCATAGTAAAAGTACCTTTGACCGACTGTTATCAATCTATTGACAACCAGATCAATAGTTTATGGGTCGAATTTTGGAAACAAGACCAAGAAAAGAAGGGTAAATGGTATGGAAATGTTCAAGAAAACCTACCTGTAGCAACATGGTATAACAAACTGAAAATGGCCAATCGGGACTTTATTAAGACTATAAACATACTACGTTTTGGTCACTCCACCGTCCCGGCTCACCTGGCTTGGTTGGGCATAGTGGAGAGCAACTACTGCGCCTTCTGCAATAATTCTTTTGGTGATATCGAACATTTCATATTTATGTGTGTGCTTTTCATTTGACAGATTGATTCTTGTCAGTGAAATTAGTGATATGGTGCAAAATCAAGTGACAGTGCAAGATCCCTCCCACCGCCTGAGTGATATGTTAAAAAATAGATCCTATTACGTGCCTCTATATAAATTCATCAAAAATACAGCGGGGAAATTATAATAAACCATTTTAGCGCTTTGGGAACTACATCTAGCGCATTTTGGAATGTATAGCGCACATTTCAAAATGTTTGCACCTAGCGCTTAATCCAGCTCTATGTCCACATTACCGATAATAATAATAATGACCTTTATTATTTTTTCCCACAAATAGTACATTGCAGTTTATCTTTTTCAAACATATTTTTCCACAAAACAAAGAGCATGGCAGACAAGTCCAAACTAGGATACCCTGTGCTATGGATCTCCCAGCTCCCCCTTTAGGATGATCAACTTGGTTTTTGTACTGACGACTATAAGCTTTATTAAAGTTTTCGTTCATGGTTTTGGCAACGTATTTATTTTGCTTTATTCAGTTTCAGTCAGTTGTTTAGAGCACAACTAAGTTAAAAGTTACTTAGAAGTTACAACACAAAGAAACTGTGTAGCAACCGCAATCAGATGCTGACATCTGAAACTAAGTTGCGAAATACATTGCACTTTAAAATAATTAATGACATTTTAATTGTTCGTACAGTACTAACTACTGTTGACAGCAATTGCCATAATTATAAGTCGATGTCCTGCAAAGTATGGATACATCAAAAAAATTTTGCCAGAAAAAAAGTTAATGTTGTTTTCTTTATTATGATTATATTTTCTTGAATTATAAATTATAATAAAAAACAAACTTTGTTTGGAGTTAATTTAGAGAGAAATCTAGGGCTTTTTAAAGCGCTGTTTTCATGAAATCTAGCGCTTTTTGTGTTGTCTTAGCGCTGAATGAGATTTTTGATCTGGCAGCACTGCGAGGCCATAAACAAAAAAATGGCCTAAAGGTCTAGATACCAGGCCATAAGCTCCAAAAAAAAACACCAAAAAAAATTGACAAGTGTCACTTTCACATTTCACAACTTCCACGAACAAAAATCTATCTTATTTATTTTTGAATAATATTTTATTGGGATGTAAAGTGGTAAAGTGTACAGAGTTTTATAGAGTAATATATATTAACACTCCTCAAGTTTTAATGTCCTGAATAGGTTAGTATGAAAAATTTATTTCACATTGTAATAGCAGCGTTTCGCTTCTTTTTATGAATTATATTTATGTTTTTTTCGTAGATTTTAATAAAAAATGACTACTAAATTATCCGTAGCATTGATACCAGTCGGTGTCCGTGGTATGAAAGTACTTGACCGTCAGAAATTTTTGCGTAACGTAATAGTACCGATACTTAAAGTGTCTGAAGAAAAAGTGTCTAATATTACCCCAATATGCAAGAATTATCTGCTGAAACTTGAAAATTTTAAGCCTGTTCAGTCTTTACATGGTGATATTGAAGGTTCAAATAGGAAATGCATCCATTTAAATCCTGAGAAGATCAACCGATGGAAGGACATCACTGAAGAGGATCGCCAATCTCTCAAGAAATATGATGTAACGGAAGAAAATTTCGACTCAAAGGAAATACAACTTACATATGAAAATTTTAAGTATGATGTAATTTTCAAGACAGTGCTACCTGAAAATGAAGATATTGTCAGTGGCTTTTCTCAAATAGGTCATATTATTCATTTAAATTTACGTGATCATCTCCTAGATTATAAACCTCTGATTGGCCAAGTATTACTTGATAAAATCAAAACTTGCAGAACTGTAGTTAATAAGAGTAATATAATTGATAATACCTACAGAAACTTCAGTATGGAGGTCATTGCAGGCGAAGAAGATTTTGTTGTCACCGTAAAGGAAAACCGCTGCAACTTCCAGTTTGATTTCTCAAAAGTATATTGGAATCCACGTCTTGGTAAAGAACATGAGAGAATTTTGCAATTTCTAAAGCCTGGGGATGTTTTGTTTGATGTATTTTGTGGAGTGGGTCCATTTGCAATACCAGCAGCAAAACACAAGTGTAAAGTATTTGCTAATGATTTAAATCCTGACTCATTCACTTGGTTAAACCACAATGCTAAACAAAACAAAGTTGACATGTCTCTTTTTAACTCATACAACCTAGATGGGAAAGATTTTATTTGCACAGTCTTTAAAGATTATATAGTTAAGTTATGCCAAGGTAAAGAAGAGTTAAATGAAAATACTACAATACATATTACAATGAATTTACCAGCTATGGCTGTTGAGTTTCTTAAATATTTCAATGGTTTAATCAATGATCAATCACTTGTTGACAAATATAACTTTAAAATCCTTGTTCATGTATATTGTTTTGTTGTTGGGGGTGATCCTTATAATGTAGCTGAACAATCAGTTAAGGGAAACATTGTTGACACATATGGTATTCATATAAGTGTATTCCATGTGAGAAATGTGTCGCCCAAAAAGGAAATGATGCGAGTCACATTTAAATTAACAAGAAATATAATTTTTGGACTGAAAACCGAACTTGAATTTGATGAGCCTCCATCAAAAAAGTTATGTGTTGAAGAAAAAATGTAATTATTTCATTATGTATTATATAATTTGTTGTTGACGCTGTAAAGGGGTGAACCTTAATTTTTCAAAAAATTACAGGAGACCATGAAAACATTTAATGGGGTTGTTATAAACTAATTTGCTTAATTCCGCATAAAGAAAGAAAATGATGTGTCCTGGCCATTTTTAAGGGGGGACCTCCCACCCTCCCTCAAGGCACTATCATTCCCATGGGAGTGGTAGTGCTGGGATTAATGGCAACGGGTATAGTGCGCGCGATTGAGGGAGGGTGGGAGGTCCCCCTTAAAACTGGGCAGGACACATAATTTTCTTTCTTTATGCGGAATTAAGCAAATTAGTTAATAACAACCCCATTATAATGGATTTCCACAAAGTAATGCCTGATTCTATCAATTATGAAAACATTTATTATTCCCCGATTACTAGCTTTTTTTCATCAGAAAATGAAATATATTAGATTTAATGATATGAGGAATCCCTCAAATTAATTGCTGCATTGCAGTTACAGTTAAGTGAGGCTAATGAGCAGATTGTACAATTAAAACATTACATAGATAACATAAAAGCGTCCCAAACTCAAAGTTTGTTCAACGAGCTCATAGAGTGTGAATCTACTAAATCTAAAGCATTGCAACCCTCCACAACAATCGATTTGACTGGTGATGATTATGTCATATCAAGAACAGCAGCAAGGACTACCTGCAGTAGAAGAAAATTAAAGAAATATATAAAAATTAATAAATATATTAGAAAACTACAAAAATTAATTAAAACTAAAATTAATGTTAAAAATTATATAAATGTATGCAAAGAAAAGCAAGAACTAATTAATAAACTTAAAATATATTCAATTGAGGTGGAAAATATGAATCACTGTTATGAGACTGATATAGAGTGTCTAAATTCAACAATTTTATCACTTAAAAGCTCTCTAGAAAATGTATCAAATAAATATGCATCGGCTCAAGATGAGATAAAAGAACACATATTGGCCATGAATGATCTGGTAAAATCATGTGAATATAATGATAATCGAATTTAGGGAATATGTAAAAAAATATTCAAAAATATTTAAAAGAGTGTGCTCCATAGCCAAGTCTTTGCATTTGAGCAACAAAATTAAGACGGCTTCCAATAAAATTAAAATGACATGGAGTATAATTAATAGCGAAACTGGTAAGATCAACTCTCGCAATTCAAAGTACCAGTTAAGTGTTAACAACAAATTAACTGTATCAGATCAGGACGTAGCAATGGTTTTTGAGAAATATTTTACTGATATTCCGATCTTGACCACCAAGTCACTGAATTCTTCTCCTGCCGTCGCCGAATCATTACTTAAACAAAATGTAAATGTGTGTACAAAGAATTTTACATTTCATAAAGTGTCATCAAAAGATATTGTAAAATATTTTAAAACTATTGATGTTAAGAAAACTGCGGATCTGTGGGGGATTTCCGTTAAAGTTATTGCGTCTATAATAGATACAATCGCGCCTCATTTAGCTATTATTTTTAATACTAGTATCGATTCTGGTGTGTTTCCTGATTTAATGAAGCATAGTAAAGTAATACCTTTATTTAAATCTGGTAGTACATTAGACCCCGCCAATTTTAGACCTATTTCTGTACTACCAACACTTAGTAAGATTTTTGAAAAAATTGTTCTTGTTCAAATGTTAATTTTTTTTTAATATAAATAATTTACTTCATAAAAATCAATTTGGTTTCACAAGGGGTCGCTCGACAACTGATGCCGGTGTTGAGCTGATTAAATATATCTTTAATGCATGGGAGAATTCACAGGATGCTTTGGGTATATTTTGTGACCTATCCAAGGCCTTCGATTGTGTTCACCATGATACATTAATCAGGAAACTTCAACACTACGGTGTAAGAAGTGATGCCCTTAAATTAATTATTTCATATTTAAGTAAGAGAACGCAAAAAGTTGTCATTAACAATATGAGCTCTTCCGGATCGATGCTACAAATGGGCGTGCCTCAAGGCTCAATTCTCGGCCCCTTTCTGTTTCTTGTATACATTAATGACTTACCTTACATAGTAGGGGATAACCATGATATAGTATTATTTGCAGATGACACTTCTTTAATTTTCAAATTAAGTCGACAGTTACTAAAATATGACGAAGTAAATAATGCTATCGCTAAATTAGTAAATTGGTTCGACGTTAATAATTTGCATTTAAATGGCACTAAAACAAAATGTATGAAATTCGTGACTCCAAATGTCAAACAATTAAATACTAATGTAATTTTAAATGGGGAGAAACTGAGTTTTGTAGATACCACCATTTTTCTTGGAATCACACTAGACGCGAAGCTTCAATGGAGCCCCCATATATCAAAACTAGCAAGCAGACTTAGTTCTGCAGCATATGCTGTAAAAAAGATTAGAAGTTTAACCAGTGTTGAAACAGCTAGACTAGTTTACTTCAGCTACTTCCATAGCATAATGTCGTATGGTATTTTGCTATGGGGACACGCAGCTGACACTGAAGTTATATTTGTTTTGCAGAAGAGGGCCATAAGAGCAATTTATGATTTAAAGCCTAAAGAGTCGCTGCGACAAAAATTTAAGGAAATTAATATATTAACTTTGGCCTCTCAATACATTTATGAAAATGTAATGTACGTACACAAAAATAAAAGTAGTTTTACAAAAATAAGTGATATTCATTCTGTAAATACTAGGAACAGACACAAGCTAGTAGTACCAGTTACTCGACTCCATCGAGTCAGTAATTCATTCTTGGGGCGATGTATACGCTTTTACAACAAAATTCCAGAAAATATACAAAGTTTGACCTGTTCAAAGTTCAAAAACTTTATTAAACTAAGTTTGTATAAAAAGGGTTATTATAATATTAAGGAATTTATGGATGATAATAACCCCTGGAAATGAGGTGATCGCTACCAAGCTATTTCTAATTTGTTGTGTTGTTAATTTGTGTAACATCATGATTGTAAGCTGTTATTTAAAAAAAAAGTCCCGCTGGGTTTCTTGCTGGTTCTTCCCAGGACAGAGGTTTTTTCCGAACCAGTGGTAATCAAACAAAAGAGTGACTTTCAAGAAGAATTATTTATAATCTATATTGAATAAAAAAGTTTCTGTTTCAATGGAAAACTACAAATAAGAATAATTTTCTGATGAAAAAAAGTTAGTAATCGGGGGAATAATAAATGTTTTCTTACTCTCCTGTGGTTTTTTGAAAAATTGAGGTTCGTCCCCTTTGTGGCGTTAGCAACGAATTGAAAAATTAGTTATGGAAAACATTTGTTACATATCTGGTAGTAATTTAAGTGAATCCCATGTAAGAAGCTTCCAACAAGATTCTTTTCAAAAACCAAGTTCATGAACATTTTAGTAAAGCATTGCAAGTGTGAATCAACACTTTTTTAAAGAATGATTCTATTGTCACATATTCCCTATTCTATTGTCACATATTTATCATGGCATATATATACAGGGTTATTTTTCAAAGAGTAGCCAAATTTTAAACTTAAGTTGAAATATATAATTAATAATACACCGTTACTGCAGTTTTTGAAAATACAAGTAAATAATTAAGAGGCATTATGTACGCCATATGTATGATTTTATTTTTTGTGCATAAAAGTTTAAATAAATGTGTCGCCCAAAAAGAAAATGATGCATATCACATTAAAATTAACAAGAAATATAATTATTGGACTAAAAACGAACTTGAATGTGATGAGCCTCCATCAAAAAAGTTGTGTTGATGAAAAAATATAATTATTTCATTATGTATTATATAGTATATGTATTTTTTAATTTATTTTTCTTAGTCTAGTCTTAATGGACTTAATGCCTTGAAGCATTCTCTACCAGTCAACCCATGGAGTTGTGAATTTGATGTAAGTGTAGCAATATAGAATAAATAAAAAACAAAATATTATAAAAAATTGTGTTTTACATAATAAAATATTTTTTTCTGAGCATGTTTTTACGGTCCTAAAGCACCTGCATCCATCAATATTTTTTTTATAATTTATGAGATCATGGGGGGGTTGCCCTACTCTGCACGTTTTAATAAAATGACAGTGACAAGTAAACTGGCAGTTCACCTGATAGTAACTGGCTACTGCATTCTATTGACACCTGCAGGCAACTTTATACAAAGAAGGTTACAAATGAGTTGTCATCTCCGAGTACTAAGGACTGCATTACAGCATGTAATTATATTGGCCCTCTATACCCTTCAGTTTGGAATACAGCAGTGCATGCACTGCTTGCTGTCTCTTTTTAATAATTTACATTTAATTTTTTACATAGAGAGTGAAGTGCTGTCGTAAGAAGCAAAGTCGCCCAGCAATTACTAACATACATGATGACGGAAGCAAAACATTTTTTTATTTATCATGAATAGATTCATGGATATGATTATAGATAATTTTATTTTTTTAAACTTAAACCCTTAAAAGTAGCACATTTGAAAACATTTATTTGTGGCCGAAAAGTGTCACCCTGTTATGGTTCATTAGGCTATCATTTAACAATATTGCGTGACGCATAGTAATTTACCCAGATAATGACAAATCAGCAAGATCCTTTTAAATACAACAACACTATTTATATAAATATTATGTATATATAAAATAGCCTTTTACATATTTCGAATTTGAAGTAATACTTTAAGTGAAACTATTTTTTACGGATTCTATCGTGTTTAATTTAACTTTTTAATTCCTCAATGTTTCGGGTGCTCTACAGCACCCATGGTCATGATTTTTGACGTTCTGATGTCATAGTTAGCCCGGCTACCTTCAGTTTATGAATATTAATTTTTAGTTCGATCTACGAATTGAATTAATACTGCAAAGGTGGTGATAGATCTTTTATAGTATAAGTATTTTGATGATATATTCCTGCACAATAGATGAGAACTGTGTACCTACGAAATCATTATAAAGGATGTCTCAGCGCTGATTTTAAACATTAAATACGAATTTCTCGGCAACCGGCGGGGTTAGCGGGAGGGGAGAGGTAGCGTTCGGTAGGTGATTAGTGCTGGCTTTTTAGTCGCTATGTCCCAGTGGTCAGGCGCGCACCGCACGTACGCAGTAGAGGCGTATTTTTGCAACAAGTTTTCGCTGAAGGAAGCACAGCGCAAGTTTTGTAATCGCTATGAAATCCGCCGTTTAAGTGATGCCCCGAGTATTAAGTTAATTAAGTCGTGGGTAAAAATGTTCAGAGCGACAGGATGTTTAATGAAACATTCAATTGGCTCTCGAATTAGACCTGTTCGATCGATTGAAAACATCGACCGCGTTGTCGCTGCGGTCGCGTAGCATCCACGACGATCAGTTAGAAAACATGCTGCCTCTTTGAATCTTCATCGTTCAAGTATTCAACTAATTTTGGTCTTAGACTTAAAATTACATCCCTATAAAATCCAAATAGTTCAAAAAATCAAACCAGAAGACTACAAGAAGCGAAAAATTTTCTGTCAGAAGATGTTAGAGATTTTTTCAGAGGAAAATGGGATGTCCAATGTTTATTTTAGCGATGAGTCACACTTTCACCTCGAAGGGTACGTCAATCGCCAAAATTGCCGTTAGTGGTCACCCAGCAATCCAAAACAAAAACATCAGAAGGCATTACAGAGCCCCAAAGTTACTGTACGGTGCGCAATATCGGCGAAGAAAATCATCGGGCCATTTTTCTTCGAGAATGATCGAGGTGCAACGGTTACAGTGACGAGCGAGCGGTATATCGACATGATTAATAACTTTTTGTACCGCAGCTGCAAGAAGAGGATGTTGATGAGTCCGGTGTATGGTTTCAGCAAGATGGGGCAACAGCCCACACAGCTAGGGTCTCCATGGACATACTAAAAGCGTTGTTTACGGGAAAAATCATAAGCCGCTTTGGAGACATATTGTGGCCACCCAGATCTCCCAACTTAACCCCAGCTGATTTTTTTATGGGGTTATCTTAAAGCAAGAGTTTTTGATACCCCTCTTACGAATTTAGAGCAGCTGAAGACTAAAATAACGACAGAAGTGAGGGCCATATCAATTGACGTTCTGCAGCGTGTTTCTGCAAATTCGTTAGTCCGCTTTGAAGAGTGCATTCGTCATGATGGAAGACATCTTGACGGTGTAATATTCCGTACATAAAATTCGCACTAATGTACTATAAGTTACTACAATTAAAATATTATAAACACAATTGTTTTTTTTTTAAATATAAATATTCAAAGTTTAAAATCGGCGCTGAGACACCCTATATAAATCTGTACAGCTAGGTACAATACAGCTAGGTGGACGGAAGAAGTAAAATGACATGCACGCACCCACCCATGCACGCATTCACGCACGCACACACGCACGCAAGCACACACACACACACACACACGATTATCTGAGCTAATTAATTTTTAACATATCTAATATAATGGATTTCCGCAAAGTAACGCGTGATTATATTAAAAATTACTAACTTGTAATCAGTCAACAAGTGGGAAGTTGACATGGGTCCTTACCGTTGTAGGAAGGTTTTGCCTACTAAGAAGTCAATATTAGTAATACCTACTATATTTGGCGTCAGAGGGAAAGAAAACAGAAGATGGGTAACACCATTTGTCCGATAACAATAATAAAAAATGCGCTTGACAACCCGCCTGCTAAATATAATAAGTCTATTATGAATAATGTTACAAGCTTGGGGTTCGAGACAATTAAAAACTGCCGATTGAATTACCAAAATTGACACTTTAATTATAGAACACTACTTACAACTTAAAACAACACTAATAATAAAACAGAGTTGTACTACTGATCACTTTAGTTCGCCGTCGAAGTATTCGCTTGGATCGCTAATTCAATACTGACTCGGTCGTGGTCTATACCGGCCTTAAATAGGGCCTCAGATAGTTTCCAGAACCTTCTACTGTAGAAACATCTAGAATGTTCGAGTGCATGTCGATCCCGAAATTTCTAGAAGGATCTTGACTCTCCTAGTTCTACTACTCGATACTAGAAGGCGCTAGTGGTAATTAGTGTTGTCATGAACAAGACATTAATAGTGGCGCGCAACAATAATAATGTCCTCCAGACAGAATTTTGTTCATGGCGGTTAGAATCAATGGAGATTAGCCATCTGCCCAGGACACGGTTATAGTGCCCGAGTGTATGCGCTAACTCAAGTGCACTTTATATTCCCTCACTCTACGATGGCGAGAACAACGGCTTTACGTGCTTTCCGAGGCACGAAGTGAAACACCGCCAGCTTACTGACTCCGGGCTACTACTGGGAATTACTCGGCAGAAAAACCCAATGACTGATTTAGGCCCGACCCGGAATTCGAACCTGAGACCTCATGGTCAGCAAGGCAGCGAAAGTTTATTAGTACTCGGAAGATTTTAATGCCACTGATATAATTGTAGTTTATATCTTCACCATCAGCCCCTAAGAGTCCACCGCTTGACATAGGCATCCCTGTTACGGGGAGGATTTACCATCATCGCCACGTTTGGTGGGCGGATTGATGAACGCAGTACCATAAGTCACACATTTGTCACTGCTCTCAGTTGCTGTATTAAGTATATTTAGTGTATATGATATGATTATACCGCCAAATAGAGGAGGTAATAAGTTCTTTCTGGTATTTTTAATAAACGCAACTTTGACAACTTTTCGGACAAAATTAAGTGACTTATTATCTTATGTCACCACTATACGACAATTTAAACTGGATCATACCGTCAGTAGTTTATATACATAGCGTACATACATTTATTTTTTATCAAATAAGCGCGACAAACGAGCACACAGTACACCTGATGGTAAGTGGATGCTGTAGCCCATAGACATCTACATCCTCGATTAAGAATCAAAATGCGTAATGCGTAATCCCTAAGCATTAAGAGTTCTCTACACTCACAATATGAAACACAGTAGTATCAAGCTGTTATTACACGCTGGTATGCTGTGAGAGCATAGTTCCCCCCGGTCGAACTGACGTATTCGTGCTGCAACCATAAATTAGCTACAACTTCGCTCTACCACGCATAAAATATAATATTGCATTTTAATCTTAAAACGATCTAAAGAAATCCATGCTTTAAATTTCGTAACTTATACTTAATTAAGAATTAATTAGTAATTATTAAGGCTATTCAGTTCATAATGTACGACATAATTTTTTTAACTCTACAAGCTATTATATTCCTAATGCATTGAATTTAAGGTCTAAAATTTATTAAACATTTTCTTTGTTATCGCCTGCTTAAACAAAGGAAATAACGTAACCGAAACGAACCTATCGTATAGTGGCTTCAACCTTCAATTTAGAACGTTGTTCTCGATTTCCCTATTCAATATCAATTGATTGATTTCCCTACCCAAATTATTCCACTTTTGCGGAACTCTCAAACCAAATAAGACTTTAACGTGTGCAACATTAAGGTTTTCTGTTATTTATTTATTCAGGTATATATCTAAATCCAATGTCGCGGAAATTCGAAAACGTTTCTATGGATCTACCAGATGTCACAACAGTTCTAATGGAGACTGAACAGGCGAGTTTATTATATTATTATATATATGTTTATACAGGAAGCTCAAGGTCACTCAGCAAGCTATGAAGGGCCACTATGCTCGGAGTTTCTCTTCATGTAAAATTTAAAAATGAGGATACCGCAATAGAACCATATTAACCGATATAGCTCAACGGATCAGTAAGCAGACACTTCTGCCACTGCAATGGACCCTCTATATAGCTCGAAGAACCGACGACCGATGGGGAAGAAAGGTTCTCGAGTGGCAGACTCGTACTGCCAAGGGAAATATATGGAGTGACGGCCTGGTAAAAGATGCGGCATTCGATGAATGCAGGTGGCTCAGGACCGTGCTTTGTAGCATTCCTTGGGTGAGGCCTATGTTCAGCAGTGGACTTGTGAAGGGCTGTTATGATGATAATGGTGATAATGATGATTTATTTATATGAACTACGATTATTTTTTCCACATCTGAACGTTTTTTTTTTCATGTGTAATTTAAATAATGCAAAAGTAAAATAGTTTTAAAGGATTTTTTTTTAAATTAAAAGTCTATAAACGTCACCGTAAACATCAACAAACATTTTCCCATTTACAGATAATACAAAAATGTTTCACACAGTACCAACTTGACGAAGTTTTCCTATCTTTCAACGGTGGGAAGGACTGTACTGTATTATTAGACGTTACTATAAAAGTATTGCAGGATATGTACAAAAGAGAAAACATAGGCAAAGAACTTAAAGTACTTTATATTCGTACCAAAGATCCCTTCAAGGAAATAGAGAATTTCGTGAAGCAAATAGAGACGCATTATGGAATAAATCTTATCGTGACGGAAGGAGTACTAAAGGAAGCCTTGCAAAAGATAACAGAAAACGATAAAAATCTAAAAGCGTGCTTGATGGGAACTCGACGAACAGATCCTTATAGTGAAAATTTAAAATTTATGCAGGTGAATATAAGTTTAATTTTATAAATAATATAAGTTTAATTTATCTGCCACGAGGACGGCGCCACTAGAAAGTGAGGTTAATATTTGACAGATTTCATAGTGGGGAAGTTAATTTGTTCGGAAAATATAAAGGTTATTGTTTCTTTCTGCACTATTAGCTATAAAAGTTCAGCCTATTTACGTCCCCTTGCTGGGCACAGGTCTCCTCTCATTTCAGTGCGTGTTGGCGAACTTCACATGTCTTTAAAATAAATTTTTTTCATATTTCTCAGACATGCGCAGGTTTCCTCACGATGTTTTCCTTTACCGCCGTGCACGTGGTAAATTAGCACTTAAAATTGCAATTAACAATTTCATTGGTGCCGGCGGGGATCGAACCCGGGTTGTTCGAGTACTGTGAAGCTTACAGCGAGAGCTACTACTATATATTAATAAGGTTTAGCTATATTTATATTTAATAAGGTTAAAAATAAATAAACCAAACCACAGATATTCATAGAAGTAGAAAGATTAAAAAAGTTAAAAATGTGCAAAAAAATTAAAGAGCAAACCACTGACGCATTGTTTTGTGTATTAATTTAATACTCTAGAAACTCATAAACTTTTATTAAAAACCAACTTCTCAATTAAATTACTGTGTAACCAAAAACTTTACCTCAGTGTCAACTAGCGACATCTGGTGAGCAGAAAGTTATTTAGCCCTTCAATCATATTTGAACAGCTAGACGGATTCTAATTAAAATTGGTATAGATATAGATGAATAAGATACTATTATATGACAATTATTCTTAAATTTTAATTTACTATTAACTATTAAATATAAATATTATGTGGCAGGACACCTTTTGTGCCTAGGACGAAGATTTCCGTCTGAGTATGTACCACTCTTTTACCTACTTCTGCCACAAAATAGCAATGCTTGCGATGCTGTTTTCGGTTTGAAGGGTATAGACAGCCAATATAATAAGCTGTAAGTCATTCCATTTTAGTCCTCTGGGGTAACAACGCAACTGTAGCCTTCTTTGTATAAAGTTGACTGTAGGCGTCCATGAACTGTATCCATGAAACGTGACTTCGCATCATCTACTTATCATCAAGTGAACTGTAAGTTCGTTTGTCACTTCAGTTTTATAAAAAACTAGCTGTTCACCGCGACTTCGCCCGCGTTACTATTGGATTTCATGGGTTTTAATTTTTTTGCGCGGAACCCTAATTCTTTTACTTAAATAAAAGTAGCCTAAGTTACTCCTTATAACATCAGCTATCTGCCAGTTAAAATCCCGTCAAAATCGGTCCAGCTGTTTCGGAGATTAGCCGGAACAAACAGACAGACATAAATTTTAAAAATTGTTTTTTTTTTGTTATAAGTACCGTAAATACTTTCATATGCATTTAGTAAAAAGCTGTTATTTTGACATTACAAACAGACATATTTATTTGTATAGATAACTTAGCATTAACATTTCACACGTGGATTAACGATCCCAGTGTCTTGGCACATTCTACGTTGCTTTCTGACGTCGGTGTTCTTACACCGCCGGTGGATAATCTATCATTTCTTTTACGCACACTGTGTAAAAAAATATAACAATACAAAAGTAATTTTTTACACATATTGGTCATTGAATAGTTGAAGAATTATTGCACGTGGTATAGTCACATTGCAGCAATTTTAATGGCTGGGCAAGAATGACCCAAGAAGGACGCCGCTCACAGAATTCCAGCGTAAAATAGCAGTTTAATGCTGCTGTGTTTCGTATATGGCGAGTGTAGAAAACCGGAGAAACTTTTTACTGAATACAAGGTAAAGTAAAAAGTAAAGTTACAGCCTATATACGTCCCACTGCTAGGCATAGGCTTCCTCTCATTTCTGAGAGGGTTTTAGGGCAAGGAAGTGTCCGCCGCGCTACGCTGCCCCAATGCGTGTTGGGGCCCTTCACATGTCTTCGAAAATATTTTTTTTCTTTTTCTCAGACATGCAGGTTTCCTTATGATGTTTCCCTTTTTTTATAGAATTAGGATGACAAACGAGCACACAGTCCACCTGATGGTTGCTGTGGCCCATAGACATCTACATCCATCCTCGATTACGTATCAAAATGTAGATGGGTTGTCACCCTTGAGGACTAAGATGGAATGCCTTGTTTCCAGTAAAAAGGATCTCCGGTTCTCTACACTCACCATACGAAACACAGCAGCGTTAAGCTGCTACTTTATGCTGGTATTCTGTGAGAACGTAGACCTTCCCCGGTCGAGCCGACCCATTCGTGCTACAACTATATCATGAATATAGCTACAGCATGGCTCTACCACATAAAAACCTTCACCGCCGAGCACGTGGTAAATCAGCACTTAAAATTGCAATTAACAATTTCATTGGTGGTATTGCAAGGTATAATACAAGGTATTTCATCTTAATACTTAGGGGTGACAACGCATCTGCATTTTGATTTTTAATGAGATTAATAAATGTCTATGAGATTCTATGGGCCACAGCATCCTCTTACCATCAGGTGGACTGTGTGCTCGTTTGTCACTATAATTCTATAAAAAAAATTGATAGATGTAGGTGTCTATTAGCCAGCATTAACTTATTGAGTTTACTCCCTTACTTAAATAAAATAACATGGTAGCTTTATCGAAACTAATCGTAAATACTTTTGTGTAGTACGCAAGCACTGGTCACTGGTCAAAAGGATTCTTGTACGCCAAAAAAAGTGTATATACTTTCATGTAGAAAAAAGAATTTTAGCAAAATCAGACAATAAAAAAGACATTAAAAACAAATTAAACCATTATTACCGCATACCGATCCAAACTTTAGACTTTCAAACGACAACAGCTCCAAAGAAGCTCTTTAGGATTCGGTACCCAAAGGGTTACCAACGGGACTCTATTACTAAGCCTCCGCTGTCCGTCTGTCTGTCAGCGGGCTGTATCTCATGATCCTGAAATTTTCACAGAATGTGTATTTCTGTTGCCGCTATAACAACTAATAAAAATTAAAATAAATTAAAAATTAAAAGGGGCTGCCCTACTAGAATAGAAAAGTGTTTTTTATTACCATTACCATGGTAAGGAACCTTTCATGCGAGAGTCCCACTTGCACTTGGCCGGTTATTAACTTCCTTCTGCGTAGCATTGAAAGGAAGTTATGGTTTTAGCTGGCAGTCTGTTAGTCTGTATGCCGACACGATAACTTTCGTTCCACTGGACCGATTGACTTTAAATTTGATATGTGGATACCTTGAGGTAGTAGCTCGGTCGAGTTTGAATTTGGGTCCTGTAGGTCAAAGGGCACCAGAGATATGGGATTCACGCAGAAGGAAGTTGTTTTTCTTGAATTTACATTCAACTCGTTATTTATGGACGCTGTTTTGCATAACTATGTCCCATTACGTTTGTATTAAATAACTTTACACAAATTTCTCACCTCTGTATATAGTAAAAACAAAAAAAAATTAAAATATCCGTCTGAAAACGCGTTTATGATGTAACCTACCTAAGTAATATTATCTAACATCGGTTTTACAGTATACTGATCCGGGCTGGCCTCGGATATTACGAGTGTCGCCTCTGTTGAACTGGAGCTATCATCAGATATGGAGTTACATCTTACAGCATCGGGTGCCTTATTGTAGCCTCTACGACAAAGGGTAATCCGTCTCCTTATACTTCTTTATTAATTTAACATATTTGAGACGATGACACATTTAGTTCCACATACGGTGTAAAAGATAATCTCTTACTACCCTCACTTCTGCACGCGGTGCACTTATTGTCATCTTAAACCAAAGATTTACAGACGGGTAGCATTAACAATCAGAGGGTATCGGCTCTGCTTACACCAACTGGCCTGCCCAGCGTGTCGAGGTGTTGATAAATCTTTCTGGTAATGTTGCCAGCTAGCGCATTCTTGAAAAGGCCTATATGTGGACTTTAAAAGTCGTTAGTTTAAAAGAATACTTAATAGACATTGCCTTTTAAATTCATCATAGCTTTTCACAAGTATTCTGCTGAACATAGGCGTCCCCAAGGAATGCCACTAAACACGGTTCAGTGCCACCTGCATCCATCGTCTTCATGCATGTCTTACCAGGTCGTCACTCCATCTCCATCAATCCATCCGCTACAGCCTACTGAACATAGGCTTTTCCATAGATTGCCTCATAGATGGTCTTTTGTCATACTATTGCCACGCTAGGCAAGAAGATGCTGCCCGTCTCCTGTTTCAGATTCCCTGTCTCCTCTTATGACACCCACAGGATATGGTATAGTTAATATTCTCAGATCGCAGCTACACTTATGTGAGTATATACTTTTTAAATGTCCTCACCTAACGTATCTTACAATTTTTTTCTATTTGAAAAATAAATTTAATAATTTCAAATTTACATATTATTATATAAACAATTTCGAAAATTGGCTTAGCTTTGTTGATATACATTATATTAAATGGCTTCTTTTTTAGTTATACATCGATAGGCAGCACAGCTAATACATGGCCGAACGAATCTTTAGCGTACACGGAAAATGGCCGCGTGCATTACCGCCCCGCGTGGCTCTTACCAGATGGATCTTTGGAACGAGCGGGGCGTGAACAGAAACACACCAATGGACACGCTACACACGCAGTTAAAACTGTTCATGAACACAACAGTATCCATGAACACAAAAGCATCCAAGTGAACAAAACAACCCAACCAACTGAACACATCGAGTGTCATATGAACCAATTAAATTCTGTGTAGTAAATATTTAATACATAAAAAAAAATTCTTACAAGGATCTCGTTAAACAAATTGTTCAGTTAAGTGGCAAACAATACTAACTCTATTGGTAAAAACTGAAGTAAATAAATTTTCAAACTTCAATCTACAATATACAATTAGTTATAGGACCACATACAAAGAAACTGTCGCCGTTGGCGTATTACCTTACAGTTGAATTATTGTTAATTACCTAAGATATTGGTGTAAAAATATTTTTTAATTTATTATATATAATATAAACATAGTAAGTAATGGAAATATGTTGTAGTATAAATAATTATACTATAATGAACCTTATCTTCTGCAGTTAAAGTACACATTAGTCACACATCATTAAAAGAACTTTTGTCACATCTGGCCCTGACCTATTGTCTAGTTATATATTGTAGATTGAAGATGTGTAATAAAATCATCAAATAATGAAGAGAGTAAAATTATAATAAACGTGATCAACTTATCCACGTAAATAATCCATCTCAAAGTAAAATAACTTTGACAGTTTCCATGTCAGACATATGCTTGTTTATTGAAATTTGAAAGTAATTAAGCTATCTTCAAATAGGTACAAAGCCTGACATGAGCCTGAGTAACAGATCCTACCAGTAGCTTCCTGAGATGTATAAATAAAACATACTCCAAAAATGTTATTCAAAATCAAACGTAGCTGTGATAGAGCAATGCTCGAACCTGTGTAAGGTCGCTATCAGATTATCATAATTTGTATATGGTTATAGAAATATGAGAAAACTATGAGTCTAGTTATATGTTTGATTTCTAAAAACTACACTGTCGTAGCTTTCTCCTATTTCTATGAAACATTAGCTATGATCATTAATATGATATTATATTAGCGGTGTTAGGAGCTTAAATAGATAAATTTTGTATGTTACCAGTGGTTGTCACTAATAACTTAATAAAGATATTTTAATATGTAAGTATTAAATTAAATCGTATTTTCTCTCATTAAACTTTTTACACGGCCATTTTGGAGTCTATTAGGCGCTCTATCTTCTTAACATGTCTGTTTTATTTATTTTTAAGTGAAGAAAAATTCTAAATTATAAACTGTTTGGTAATTATTTTAAATCAATCGAATACATTCACACAAATCTACTGTAGACCAATTATTTAATAAAAATAATGTATAAATTTAATAGTTAATAAAAGTTATGTTATGTTACTTAATTAATATTTTAGGTTTTTAGGTATGAAAATTTCATGCAACAGCCTTTTTATTACATAAACTAGCTGACCCGTGCCCACTTTGTTGGGCGTCAAACATTTTTACTTGTGATGAAATTATCTTGCGAGGTTCTTAATACTGAGTGTTTAGAATTTATTTTTGGAACTGATTGACAAATATTGTTATTTCACATTAAAAACACAATCAAATATGATCGATTCAGTAGTTCCAGAGATTACTTCCTACAAACAAAGTCACAACCTTACAAACTTTACCACTTATATAATATTAGTATAGATGATTTTTTTTATAAATTTATACATTTTAAAATTAAATCAAAAACAAAGGTCTGAGTAATTGTTTATGAACTGAAATTACAATGTTAGCTAATATGTGATGTTTTTATTTTTTATAGGAGAGGGGGCAAATGAGCATACGGCTCACCTGATGGTAAGTGATTACCGCCGCCCATAAACAACTGCAACACCAGGGGAATTGCAGATGCGATGCCGGCCTTTTAAAAAGGAGTACGCTCTTGAAGGTCCCTAAGTCGTATCGATTCGGAAAATCTCTGGTAGTAGTCAATACCACAAGGAAATTGTACGAGGAAGAAAACTTCTTTTAAATCGCAGTGTTAGACCGCCAGTCATCCAAATGGTATGGATAGTATCGCGAGTTTTGTCGCGATGTGCGATGGAGGAATTGTGCGGCTGGGATTAGCCCGAACAATTCCTCAGAGCACTCCCCGTGGTAAATGCGATAAAATACGCAAAGCGATGCAACATCTCTTCGCAGTGCCAGTGAGTCAAGCCGATCGGAAAGAGTTCGATCGCCGACGATTCGAACAGCTCTGCGCTGGATGCGATCAAATGGAAGGAGCTGGCACTGGGGAGTGCCAACCCAGAGATGGGAACAGTATTCCATGTGCGGCCGAACCTGCGCCTTGTAAAGTTGCAGGCGGTGTGTCGGCATAAAATACTGTCCCGCTCTGCTGAGCAGGCCAAGCTTTTTCGAGGCCAACTCTTCCAAGTGACCACGAAACTGCACGTCACTTGATATGTCGACGCCGAGGATTCCGATACTGGCTGAGGCTACAAGGGGAGTGCCTTGAAACTGAAGAGATACGACGAAGGGATTCTTTTTAGTGGTAAAAGCGCAAACTTGTGTCTTCTGGGGGTTGAACTAGACTACATTTAGTCGCGCCCAGTCTGAGACTTTGTTGAACAAATTCTCGACTTCAGACTCAACTTTGTTCCGGCCCTTGGCGACGTTTTCCCGAGAAATATGGGCACAGCCGGTGTATAAAGCATCACCAGTCTTGTCATCCGCATAGCAATGAATGTTACCGGTTTGCAACGTGTCATTGATATGCAGAAAAACAGCGTTGGCGATAGCACACAACCTTGTGGAAAACCAGCGTTAATGAGCTTGTAATCGGAACATGCACCGTCTACTACAACCTTGATGCTCCGATCTGCAAGAAAGCTGGTGATCCAATTGCACAATTTCTCATAAAGCACATAAGAAGGGAGCTTCGTAAGAAGCGCTTTGTACCAAATCCGATCGAAGGCCTTCGCTATGTCCAAACTAACGGCCAACGCCTCCCTCTTAGACTTTACTGCCTCCGCCCATTTATGAGTTAGGTAACCCAGAAGATCACCAGCCGAGCGACCGTGACGGAAACCGTACTGACGGTCACTAATCAGCTGGTGATCCTCATGGTACCGCATGAGCTGGCTGTTAATAATGGAATCCATTATTTTAGAGAACAAGGAGGAGATGGTGATAGGCCTATAGTTAGACGGATCAGAATGGATACCTTTTTTATGGATCGGGTGCACGAAAGCTGTTTTCCATGATTTCTGGACTACGCCTAGGGAGTAGGAGTACCGGAAAAGACGCGTTAAAACGGGTGTCAGCTCTGGAGCACACGTCTTCAGCCCAATAGGAGGGCCGCCATCAGATTTTCCTATCATCAAGAGCCGAGTTGGACGCAAAGAGAGAGCCCAGCAGATCGGCTTTATCCTTTGCGGCGTGGGCCAGTGAGTCGTCCTCTCTATGCAGATCTCTGCATCCCATCTGGGAGAGATGGCTGACAGAAGTTCCCTTGGACAGTCTTAGCGAATGACCAGAATGCACGTGTTCCCGAAGGAATACGAACTAGTTTCTCGCCAATTCTGCCGATGTGCTCTGAATTTGCAATGACACTTTCTATAGATACTTAATTAAATTTCTATGTGAATAACACTTTAGTCTAAATTATCCTTGATGAAACAATGTGTGGATTATATTTCAATTAAACCATCAAATGTGACATTTTTAAAGCCATTGTTAACAAAAATATTATTAGGAGTTACAACATTTTATAATGCTTTGTTTTTAAATTTTCGTAATTTATTTATCTGATTATATTTATTTGCACATCCAATTATAATTATAAAAATTTACAAATTGAGCAAGAATTAAAATATTCCTGAAATAAAATCACAAGTAAATTTAATAAAAACACTTTTTTATTTGCGGTCTGCTTTAAAAGATATTTCCTATAGTCACATTTGACTTCACCTATACTAAAAAGTAGATGTAACCCGAAATACCAATACCGAGAATTTTTATTCATTATCTCAAACCTACGCAATATGGTTATCTTCATGGTGAGGTCAAATATTCTATCATGTAGGATTGTGGTCCAGCGCTTGGTAGTACATTGGACCCCACTAATTATAGACTTATTTGTATAGTACCAACTCTCAGTAAAATTTTTGAAAAAATAATTTTGGATCAATTGTTAATTTTTTTAATACAATTAAATTACTTCATAAAAACTAGTTTGGTTTTACAAGGGGTCGCTCGAAGTCTGACGCCGGTGTTGAGCTTATGAAATATATTTTTAATTCCTGGGAGAATTCACAAGATGCCTTAGGTATTTTCTGTGACCTTTCCAAGGCTATCGATTGTGTTCATCATGAGACATTAATCAGGAAACTACAACATTACGGTGTAAAAAATTTGGTGCTTAGACTTATTACTTCATATTTAAGTAACAGAACTCAAAAATTAATAAATGGTAAAGGTTCCTCCAGATCGGTAGTATCAATGGGCGTTCCTCAGGGCTCAATTCTTGGCCCATTCCTGTTCTTAATCTATATTAATGACTTACCTTATCTTGTAGGGGATAATCACGATATAGTATTATTTGCTGACGATACCTCTTTAATTTTCAAACTCAAACGGCAGTCAATTAATTATGACGATGTAAATAATGCTCTATCGAAATTAGTACATTGGTTTAACGCCAACAATTTGCTCCTAAACGGCAATAAGACAAAATGTATTAAATTTACAATACCTAATGTAAAACATTCGAAAACCAATGTGCTATTAAATGGGGAGGAGTTGAGTCTTGCGGATACCACTGCTTTTCTTGGTATTATTATTGACGCGAAACTTCAATGGGGCCCCCATATATCTAAATTAGCAAGCAGACTTAGTTCTGCAGCATATGCTGTAAGAAAGATTAGGAGTCTCACAGATATTGAGACGGCTAGATTAGTGTATTTTAGTTACTTTCATAGCGTAATGTCTTATGGAATTTTGCTATGGGGTAATGCGACTGATATTGAAGCTATATTTGTTTTGCAAAAGAGAGCATTACGGGCGATTTATAATCTAAATTGTAAAGACTCCCTCAGAGAAAAATTTAAACAAATAAACATATTAACTTTGGCATTGCAATATATTTATAAAAATGTTATGTATGTACAGAAAAACATAAATAGCTTTAATAAGAATAAGGATGTTCATACCTTAAACACTAGGAACAAACATAAGCTTGTAACGCCAGTTACTAGACTCCACAGAATTAGTAATTCATTTATGGGGCAATGTATACGCTTTTACAACAAAATCCCAGAATATGTTCAGTTTGTCAATAAACAAGTTTAAAAGTTTTATTTAAAAAAAAACTATACAAATAATATCAAGGAATACATGAATGAAAATATCTCCTGGGAATAACGTGATCGCCACCATGCTGGTTCTATGAAAATTCATTTAAAATTGTATAAACAAAATTATTGTTAAGTGAAATTATGTTTAAAAAAAGTCCCGCTGGGTTTCTTGCCGGTTCTTCCCAGGACAGAGGTATCCGAAATATTGGTAAATAAAAAAATAACTTTCAATAAGTATTATGTAATAATCAATATTGAATAGAAATCATTCTATTCTATTCTAATATTTGACTAAAACGTGTAGTAACGGTGTAAGAATATCCACAACCCCATATCATCCCATGGGAATCGTATAAATGAATAAAACAGGAGATAAACAGCAGCATATTCTTGGTAGCATCTCAAAATAACTGTTGAAACACGCCCGCTAAGCGTGACGACAAAGGCAAATATCCACCCCATGTGGCAATCTATGGGGAAGGCCTATGTTCAGCAGTAAGACTTTTGATAGGCTGTTATAGTAATCATAAAAATCACCGCTTAAATATTTTTATTACATAATATATAGAATAAACTTATCAAGAAAGATCATTCTCGTCTCTTGCGATTAGGCATCTAGCGGCGAACAACTTAAGATTTCGTTCTAATAATTCCAATTTGATCACCATTCGATTCTGCACTAGCTTGAGTTTTGAGAGTACGAAATTACCTTGAGTTCGAATAAAATTAGCTTATTTCGAAACTCCATTCTATCACTATTCCGGTTAATCCTTCAAATAAATTGTTTCCGTGTTTAACGAAGTGGCGATTGCAATTTACCTCGACAAATGTAATCGCCATTCACTTTTAAATACGAATAGGCGCTTAAAAGGGTCAATGACCTGATATGCAAGCAGCAAAATATGTTCGCTCCATAAATATAAGAGAAATATACTTTTAAAATCAAAATACCACATTAATATTTTCACATTTTTTGCATTTTCTTAATATTTAATCATAATGAGCACATATTATACTTTTCTTAATTGTCTTTAACTTATTATTATAGTTAGCAGTTAGTTAAGGAAAATTTAGGTATTACTTCCAGTGCTATTAGGTTTGACATGTTTTCTAATAAACTCTTGGAACATGGCAACATCTTCAGGTTTATCATCTGTAACAAAATAATAAAATTATTGACATCTAATTGACAATCTAAAGCAACACTGAAACACTCCTTACTCCTACTGAATTTTTATAGTAATCAGTTATTAGTATGAATTTTACTCCGTGGTAGAGCCATGCTGCAGCTATATTTCTGGTATAGTTGAAACACGAATGGGTCGGATCGACCGGGGAAGGACCACGCTCTCACAGAATACCAGCGTCAAATAGCAGCTTAATGCTGCTGTGTTTCGTATGGTTAGTGTTAGAGATCCGGAGACCCTTTTACTGGAATCGAGGCATTCCATCTTAGTCCTCACGGATGACAACGCATCTGCATGTTGATTCGTAATCGAGGATAGATGTAGATGTCTATGGACCACAGCAACCGCTTACCATCAGGTGGATTGTGTGCTCGTTTGTCACCCTTATCCTATAAAAAAAAATTGCTAATTAGTATGCAATGTGTAGTATTTGATTTGATATAATCAAGAGTAGGTTAGGATGCAGTCAGAGATATGGGGATGGATAGTCACAACACAAGCTTTTTCATGACCCTAGCTGCAATTCGAACCCAGGATCTGCAATAAAGGAGATCTACTCAGACTAATACGTGATCCGACCATGGGGTTGGTATGTTTTTTATAATGTACGTGTGACAAACAAGCATAGTCTGATTGATTGTATGTGATGTTGTGATTCAAAGACACCTACAATCTATCCTTCATTGATTGCAAGGATCAAAACGTAGAAGAGTTGATCCCTGACTCGGATGGATGCTTTGTTACCAGTAATTTTATAAATTGTTACCAGGATTATGCTACTATTCATAATGGTGTTCTATGCCATGGGGAACGTCCCGGTCGATCAGACCCATTTTTAGCTTAGCTCTATCACAAATTAACTGCTAAATTTACCATGTTCGGGTACATCTGCCTCGGTGCCCTCATCATCGCTCGAGCTCTCGTTCGCCGGATGCTTGAGGTACACGTCGCTTATCTCCCTTCCAGCTACGACCTCCTCTATCAACTTCTTTTTGTCTATGACTGTGTCTGAGGTTCCTGAAAAATATAAACATTCAAAAATATAATTTTTATGAAAATTTATACTTCCCCATGCTCCTATATTTTCGGGGTCTTACCGCTATCGCAATGTTGTAACAATGTCATGAACGTAAGTGTCTCATAGCAGTTATGAGTCTAAAGTAACTGCTAGATCTCAGATAAAATCGGTTCTATTAAGAGCAGTATCATGTAATTTATAATCATTTATTGGATTAAGTTTACATGTAAATGTGGATACAAAACATTTAGAGTATGTCTATTTTCAGTATAGTATGTTTCCAAATTAAAGAAATCGTTTTTAAAATTAAAACAACTTTCTAAATCTGTAATAAACGTAATAATAAAATTATAAACACATAAGATTTGATATCGAAAACATAAAAATTAATTTTGGGAGCTTCAAAAATATGAATTGATGTTTTTTTTTATATTTTTTATATTCTACTAAGCCAGCGCTTATCTACGATCCCACCTAATGGTAAGTGGTGATGTAGCCTAAGATGGTGAAGCGATGATGTCTCCCAATAGGGTTACTGGTAGGATGCGAGACGTTACATAAATTGTTGATGAATGATAAACCCACTAAAAAGGACGGGCTGACTTCAAATTTTGACAACTTGAATCATCTGAACAAGTCATCTCTGATACCCATTTATTGAATGCTTTGCTGTACCGACTTGCCATAAGATTTTCTTAACATTACCATACCCGGCTCCATAGTCCATAGTCGGCTCTAACGACACCCATAAGATGATATGGCGTCCTTAAGTGACCATCACATGCAAAAAATGATTGTATTATTTATCTTACCTCCATCTCCGTGTTTCAACTCTTCTTCTTTGCGTTTTTGCTTTTCTAACTTCTCTGCCCTCATCTTAAGCCAATCGACTTTATATTCTCTGAAATAGACATTTGATTTATTTTCATTTAATATAATAAAAAAGTGCTCGCTTTAAAAAAATTTAGTACAGCTAACGGTAAAGGAACCTGCATGTTTGATTACAAATATTAGAATATGTAAAGTTCGAAATACAGCACAAAGGACTTTTCAGCACTAAGAAATGAGGAGGATGAATATGTCTATTACTTTACTTTAATTTTAATTTAAAGGTTGAAATTTGTAAACAAGGAACTCACTTTTCATACTCTTCCGCTGCTTGATCCACAAGCTTAAAAAAATCGTCTAGTCCCTGTAATAAAAATGAAATTATTAAAACTGTACACTGAACTTAAAATAAACGAATTTCACAGGTTTCATAGGATTTATTTTTATTTTCTAATGTGACAAAAGTTGCAGCCATTACCGTACAGCCTAATAAAGTCCAATGCTGAATACAGACCTACTCCGTAGATTGCCTCATAGAAGGTATATTAGCCATAGATGACACTCTTGGCAAGAGAGTTGCCAACAGCAGTGTTTTATTTTCTGTCGTTATTAGGAAGACGCTGCTGCCCATCTCCTGGTTTGTTTCCATCTGTCGTCGCTAACGACACCCATGGAATGTTATGAGTTAGTGAATATTCTTACACCACCACTACCCTTTGCACTATGCTTTGCAGCACCCTTGGCAAATTGAGAACTGAATTGTTCAACATCCTTATGTCATAGTTAACTTTCACTACCTTTAGCTTTTACACAAAACAAGCTGACAGTAATATATAACTGACATGAAATACTGACGCTCGGAAAATCTGCAGTTTGTGAATGTGTAGCTTTGGTCAGAGGTAAACACACAATCTGTCTAAATATATTTGTAGCAGTAAGTGTGAAAAGCAAGCACACCATCCACTAGATCAGTGGTTCGTAAACTTTGAAGATAACGGAACACCCACCAAATGCTTTTTATTTTATGGAACCATATTAAATTATTATAAATCGAAGATACTGTAATTTAAATGATGTTATCATTTAAATTACAGTGTCTTTTATTACAACTTTTATTACAAATATATAAAAGTAAAACACTTTATTATTTACATTAACTTTTAATTTGAAGAATAAATTGCTTCACTGTTTCATTAATAATTGCTTTATAGTTCGGTTTAATGTCTAACAGTTGTATGCACAATAAAAATAATATTGCGGAACCCTGGTGACTTTTCTACCGAATCCCTAGGTTTCACGGAACCCACTTTAGGAAACACTGCACTGGATGGTAAGTGGGTATTGTGGCTCATAGACAAGTTAATCTATCTCTCTCTATTAAGAACGAAATACACTGTGCACACTCGTCACCCCTGGGTACTAAGATGGAATGTCTCGTTACAACACTTGTAAACAGGAACACCGGTTCTTAACACGCGCTGTTCGAAATGCACAGCATGCTATTATATTATGTTGCTATATCCCACTGCTATTTCGTGTGTGTGGTCTAGCTATGATGCTGCAGTACTGTACTGACTTGCACCATGACCCTATTATGTACAAGATATAAAATAATTAAATTGAGTTTGCACAAATCTGCATCATATCATGCTCGAATACGGTAGGGAGGAACATTTTGCCTTATCTACTTTGTTAATAGTGTAAATAATAAAATATATATAGTTGAACCTTTCTAATAAATATGTAAAAATAATACTCACCGCTCCAGTATGAGCACTAACACCACAGCATTTTAGGTCTGCATAGAAGTTATCAAGCGCGAGAGCCATTGAGCGGGTGAGGTTCCCAGCATATGAACCACCTTCACCATCAACTCCAGCATCTAAGGCATCTTGGAATGACTCAAAGTCTCGCATCCATTCTACTGCATAAGCACTGTCTACTACGTCGGTCTAAGAAAAAATAAAGTCACTTTCACCATAGCCCATCACAAATCCACTGTAAAACATAAGCTTCCCCTATAGATTACCATAAAGTACAGTCCTAAGCCCATCCATCGACTACCGGCGTGTTTTATCAAATCGTCACTCCATTTAGTGGACGGTCAACCAACTATTCGCTTGCCAGTACAAAGCTCATGAAATTCAAACACAACACGCCAGTTTAAACTGTTTAACAATAAAATAATGTCCTACAGATCGAAATTCGGTCACGACGACCACTCTCAACAAAGACTATCCAACTACGCAGAATTAAACTATAGTGCCCGAGTGTATGCACAAGCACAGGTGCACTCTCCATTCCCTCACTCTCAGCAGGGGTGTCACTTCCACTATGGAAGGTATGGAGCACTCCATACCTCAAGTTTTTCAAGGTATGGAATTCCATAGCTGAAATTAGGAAATAAATCGCATATTACTACAAACCCCATATAAATAAATCGCAAGCCCTTAAACCTCAATACCCCACATCTTATAGTTCAATAAATAAGTTGAGTATATACACTGCAAACTCTTAAACCTTAATACCCCACGAGTAATGCGAACAAATTTGAAAATCGCGCCACCATTTTCCATACCTCAGATTTTTACAAAGTGACACGCCTGACTCTCAGTGTGATGGATTGGGGAGTTTTGGCGGGAACTTGACCGGCGGCGGTTTGCTACTCCTGTATTATTGTTTAAATAATGGTTTGAAGTCGACTTTGATATGTAAAAGTGGTGCGATTTTGTATATTAAGTGTCTACGCATATAAACTATTAGTGGAACCAATGAAACAAGTGCTCTGATGGTGATGTGATTCTCAAGATAGCTTATCTGCTATATAATCTGCTGGCTCAAGTTGCCGTCAAAATCTCCCAATGGCTGCACAATGTGACGCATCAACATTTGTAAAGCAGTGTACTATGAAGGATAATTATACAATGTAACTTCAGGCTTAGAAGGGCTAGAAACCAGAGCCGTAAAGCCAGTTATAAAAAAAATGTGATGTATTGGTAATTCAACACATCTGGAAAGAGATCAGGCAATGGCTTTATGTGCTTTCCGAGGCACGGGGATTGGGGCACTGCCAACTTCCTGACTCCATTATTAGGTTTTTCCCATACCAATAACAGATTTTGGTCCAACCCAGAATTCAAACCCAGGACCTCATGAACAGCAACCGCATTAACGATCACTAGACCAATGAGGTGATCCTGTCATATGCTAAATCTTACACCCTATTGATGTCATTGTCAAATTAGTCATAACTTAACATCAAAGTAAAGTAAGTTTTCATATGCATTCATGCTTTACAACTTTTTAAAGTGATCTTAATACATCATTATTTAACTTCACTCACCTTATTCATAACAACAATAAATGGTAGACGTGTCTTATATAATATTGAACATGCATACAACATGTTTGACATGAAGGTGACAGGTGACACACTTCGAACTGTATCCATTACATACACCACCACAGTGGGACAGGATGAGGCTAGTGATTCTGTCACAATTGTACCAGATGCTGACCATGTGAACACTTCTATTTGACCTATAGAAGAAAAATTATGAGTTAAAACAAGGATTACATAGCTTTCTAATCTAAGACTAAAATATTAATCTCTTTGAAGTCATATCTGAATAGTAAGAGATTTAATCAACTAAAATAAAACGAAAAAGGCAAAACCTACAATTTAAAAATTGAAATTTTTTGAGAATAAAACGTAAAAGTTTTTGAGGTTGATAGTCTGTGGGAGCTTAAATATTAAAATTGATTATTTTATTTAAGACTAGCTGTTCCTCGCGACTTCGCCCGCGATTTAACTGGGGTTTTAGTTTTTTGCGCGGAACCCTAATTCTTTTCTAAAATAAAAGTAGCCTAAGTTACTCCCTATGACATCAGCTATCTGCCAGTGAAAGTCCCGTCAAAATCGGTCCAGCCGTTTACGAGATTAGCCGGAACAAACAGACAGACAGACAGACCGACAGACAGACAAAAATTTTAAAAATTGTGTATTTGTTATAAGTATCGTATATACTTTCATATGCATTTAGTAAAAAGCCGTAATTTTAACATTACAAACAGACACTTCAATTTTATTTATTTGTAAAGATGTATAGATGTGTGCATAGCTGAGCGAAATAAAATTTAAAGTGAAATAAGTGGAAAGACTCAATTAAAATAAGTGACACAAAAAGTGCTAAAAATTCATAAGTGAAAAAAAATATGGCTTAAAACATGAAAAACTTAATTAAGGCTAAGCCTAAAAATAAAAAAAGGAATTTTGAGGTTAAAATAAAAGACTGAGATTAATCCTCTAATATATTATGTAAACACATTTTTAATGACATTTTAAATTTAAACATATTGTGGCAATTTAAGGGGACTTTTAAGATTAAAAAATGATCTTTAAATGTCATTGTTACTGTATGAAATACCTATATTGTTTGTGTAAACCATACTCAGTACTTTACTGTAAGTGTAATATGAAGTTAGTTCCCAACACATACTGTTTGTGTTGTACATGCTGTATATGTATTATAAATCAAGTGGTTAAAGTAAATATTTTTACAATAAGTATTATCTAATTTTTTTGCTAGCAATATCAAGAACAAGACAACAATAATTATCAGTACATAAACACAGGATGATATACAGTAGAATCCGTTTATTATGACTCCGCTTATATTGACCAACCGCTTATTATGAAGTAATCACAAAGCAAAGTTTGGTTTTCATATAAAATTCTTTATAACAAAGTCTGATATAATGACTTTGCTTATAGTGACATTTCGCTTATTGTGACCCATTTTTAATAAATTGTCTGGTTATAGTGACCGACACCATTCCTAACACCTTCGGCAGTGTTTGGGAGAGGTACGTGATACCCGACGACATTTGGCGCGTGCATGGCTTTTTTTTGTATTGAGTCAAGGTGGGTAATTGATAGTTGAAGGTCACGCATTTTTTGTTAGTGATTTGTGAAAAAAATTACATCTCAACGTTGTCGCAAAGCATTTACGATTGAAGACAAAGGTGCAATAATATGCAGATTAGAAAATGGAGAATACAACTCATCTCTCACAAGGGAATTTGGGGTTGGTCATTCGACCAACATATTAATGATTTTCAAAAACAAGAACCAGATTAAGGAATCATTCAATTCAAATGTTTTGAAACTGAAAAGGCTTCGAAAATTACGACAGGAAAATGTTAATCAAGCGTTAATTCAGTGGTTTAAAATCATGAAAAACTAAAAACTACCCGTCAGCGGCCCTATGTTTTGGTATTTTTGACTTCAAATGTTTTGCAAGCTGAATAAGTCGTTTTAAAGTTCGACATAACATTGTAGCGGGAAAAATCGTCGGTGAATCTGTGTCTGTTGATCAAAATTCAACAACAAACTTGTGACATCTGTGTGGTCGAATCTACGAAGACAATTTTCTAATAAGGAGATTTTTAATGCAGATGAAACTGGACTATTTTACAAATTGATGCCAGATGTACCTTTAAAATTTAAAGGTGAGAATCAGGAGGCAAGTTGTCGAAAGACTGAATAACTGTCATGACAGCAGCAAATATGAGCGACACAGAGTAAAAGAATTTGCTCGTTATTGGAAAGTCGCAAAAACCAAGATGTTTTAGCAGTGTTAAATCGTTACCTGTCGGTAATCCAAGCAATCGTAAAGCTTGGATAACATCAGAAATTTTTGAAATATGGCTTCTGGGTTGGGATTGTGAATGAAAAAATACATATGTACTTATTATGTACAATTATTATTATTATATTTTATCTCTAGTCTGTTTCTCTCTATTAAAAAAAATACATACTAACAAAAACAGGAGATTGTTTATTTTCTACAAAATGTTTATTATGACGTCAGCTTAGTATGACGTGTTTGTTGTTTCCCTTCAATGTCATTATAAACGGATTCCACTGTAGCTGTACACACCATTATATTATTTTATATATTAAATTTAAAAAGAAAAGTTAAAGTAACAGCCTATATATGTCCCACTCCTGGGCACAAGGCCTCCTCTCATTTCTGAGGGCAAGTAAATATCAGCCGCTCTGCCCCAATGCGTGTTGTCGAACTTCACATGTCTTTGAAATATCTTCTTTTTTCTTATTTCTCAGACATGCAGATTTTCTCACATGGTTCTCAAAATTAAAATTTTTAATATTATGTTAATGCAAATTTATTTACCTGGAGTATCAATTACACAATATTTATGCTTTTTCCCAGCCTTCTCAATTAGATCCACCACTTGGCCAAACTTAGTTGAAAATAAGTTAAGAGCAGTTACAATGCCCCCATTAGGTCCCAGACCATATTGTTTCATTACCTCCTTGTAGTCCACTGTATCTCTTATATCTATTGCATAAGATAAAAAATTGTTTAATTGAAATAATGTGTAAAAAGTCATTACGTTATTCCATTGTAAAAAGATTCATATTAAGTATTTCTTATTTACTATGTTTTATCTCCTATCTAATGTATATATTATATAAATCACAAAAAGTGTTTCTACCTATGTCCATTATAATATACTTTGAAACCATGCAAATGTTGTGCCCCAAACCATTTTCATTAGAAGGGCAATAATGCGAAGATGGCTTTAGACCACCACTAAAACAAAATTTTCTTTTTTCTAACATAAAAACAAAATGTATTTCTTTTTTTAGCGTAGCACACACCGAGTATACGCTCGTTT
Organism: Parnassius mnemosyne; assembly: GCA_963668995.1. Classification (NCBI taxonomy): domain Eukaryota; kingdom Metazoa; phylum Arthropoda; class Insecta; order Lepidoptera; family Papilionidae; genus Parnassius; species Parnassius mnemosyne. The sequence goes on from CAVLGL010000159.1 coordinate 10,733,608, forward strand.
GTTAATATTAGTAAAAATTTATCACCTATATTAGCCGGATATGGTACTTCTCTACAGGCCGGATCTAAATTAATTAGGTAAGGCCTTGTACCATCTACAACTTTTCCAGCCAAACGCCTTGTGAACGATGTTTTCCCTGCACCTGCCATACCTACGAAAACAAAATATAAGTAATGTGGTAAGTCAAGAGTAAAATTATTAGGAGATAATAGAAAAATCTAACCTAAAATTATAAGGCAAATAGGTTTTCTGGTTTCTTCATCCATAGCTTCGTATTGGTCAGCAACTAAAATAATTATTTTCTTTCCAAACTTACAAATAGACTAGATAATATCAATTTAACAATTTAGTAGTAAAATTAAATAAACCATTACAAACAGGCTGGTGCAACTTCCATAGTAAAAATTATATGTACTACAGGGGTCAAATTTTAATGACGGTTACTCTTCTTTATGCTTTTCGTGATATGTCTATTAACGACATTGTCAAATGAAATAGGTTCAAATGTCAAATCAAACAATTATATTTGTATATATTTTATTAATTAGGATTGCTTTTAATTTTGCTATAGGAGCCGTTGTTCATTTACAGAATTGTTAAGAAATTAAATATGCATTATAAAACTTTCCTATTAAATGGTGCAAGAAGCGGAAAAAATGATAACAAGAAAAAGCTATTCGTAACAATATTTCCCTTAGATGATGAAAGGTATGTGGTGATTTCAACTTTAATAGTAATATGATATTCAACGCGAGTATATTTTTGGACTAGCCATCTATGTAGGACGTTTTTATAGTGTACGATTGTGTGCACAAATACAAACACACTATTTCCTAAATCGGATAGTTCGATGGTTTAGCAATCCGAAACGAACTATACTTAGAAACTACAAGTCAATTCTGACTGCTCACATTCTATTTGTTCAATAATAATGTGATTTTATTTATATTATTTTTTCAGATGCAAGCAATGGGTGAAATAGCTGGCACATGCACCAATTGAAAAGATTCACATGTTAAGACATATTTGTGACAAACATTGCATATGAATCCAACTAAAACGAACTGTTATTTCTTTAGTGGACTTACTTTAAACTTCCACAATTTATGTGTATGTTAATTAGGTTTCATTTACATGTAGCAAAAGATAATATCCCTCTAAAGTCACATTTTGGCAAGAATTAGATTATATAACTAAATCATTATTTTATTCATCAATAAACATTAGCTATAATGAGCATTTATTTTGAAAGCGACAATTAGTAAACGATCTCTGCGAATAGTATGTACATAGGTGCCTCTGTGAAGAAGCCTAGCGATTTGTACATAGTATTTGTTACACATAAAAGCAATTTAATCCAATCAGTATTAAAAACCCAATATTTTTACCCTTAAAAAAACTAACGTTGAAAACAAGCATCCAGACGCAGACTATTTATTTTACAGCATAGCAACAATTGTTCAGTGCGGGAAGGAAGCCTCGGTCCTGCAGTGCCGCAGCCAAGCGCTTAGCCACTGCGCTACGGAGTCGTCATTTATTTTTTACTTAATTAATTACTAGTATAAAAGTGCGTTTTTATTTTATATTTTCTTTATACATACTTTTGTACCTAATTGTAGAGATATAAATACAAATTGCTGTGTGTAAAATACATTGATTTCTTATCCTCATCGGCATTTTTACTCAATCCACACGTTTATTTCTCATAAATAATTCAGTATAGAGATCTAACTTTTCTTATGTAAAAATATCGATAAACAATATATCGAAAAGGTTATATCGATAAAATTATTCGAGGATAGACATTTACAGCACTATTGTAATTCGTCAATGTTGTCAGCACTGGTTCTCAAAACTAATGTCATATCTTGATGTTGGTAGAGTAACTTGGCGTAATTTCATGCAATAATTTTTACTATGGAAGTCCCGCCTCTTAAACGTAGTGATTATATTCTCTTTGATTACAAACACAAACTTTGTTTATTTTGTTTTTATTTTTAGGCTTGTAGAAAACATATCGATGTATCGACATGTCGATAGTTTTGATTCGATGTATCGATATTTTTGGCGATATATTTTATTTCGATATACCGATATAAAATATCAAGTATCGAAAATGATATATTTTCAGAGGCAACACCGTTGTAGCCACTAACTTAACCGCTGGAATTCAGGTAATCCATTAAAATTTTGGACTGACAGACGGCATCTCAGCAAAGTCCTTTCAGAAAGAGCGCTTAAGTATTCGGTACCTACTGCATCCTCAGTTTCATCAGAGAGAGTTGTTAAGTTTAGCGTACCCAATAACAGAAACGACTTTCAGCAGAGCACATCAAACTTGAAAGTTTTTCTTTCGTTTCTTACGGATACGAATATATATTGTGTATATATAATATATATAGTGGTTTGCATAAGTGCATTTAATTGTATTATATTTCGTTCAATTATAAAACATATTTTTATCAATGTTTTGTTTATAGATATTTGATTTGACATTACTGTTATTTGAGTTATAAGATGATTCTAGTTTGATTTTTATATGGATAGTAATACTGACGGATTTATTTAACTAGACTATTAAATACAAACACAATAGAAATTTATAAAGTACAAACATTTTTTGGAAAATTTCGCCGATATATCGATATTTTTTTCGATATATTGAAATCGATATCAATATTCTCTTAAAATTTTATTTTTCAAAGAGTAGCCAAATTTTAAACTTAAGTTCAAATATATAAATAATGATATAACGTTATTGTATTTTTTGAAATAAATACCCCCCCTCCCCCATGATTAGAGCAACAAAGAGACGGCCCGCAGTCTCCCGCTATTTCTGGCTACGGTGGCGACCATGGTAACGGCAGGGCAGAGGGTGCTAAGAATTTCCGGTGGAGGTTCGGTTGCCACCTAAGACGACTCGACCTGGCAACATACAACATACGCACCCTGAGGACTGACGAGAAGATCGTGGAGCTGGAAGAAGAGATAGACAAGTTACGCTGGCATATTATAGGTTTATCCGAGGTCCGAAGAGAGGGGGAGGACACGGTAATCCTCAAATCCGGCAACTTGCTCTATCACCGGGAGGGCGACCATCTGTCCCAAGGAAGTGTCGGATTTATCGTCCACATCTCTCTCGTTAACAACGTTGTGAGAATTGAGTGTGTCGACGAGGGTTGAGTACCTTATACTCAGAATCACCAAACGGTATTCGCTGAAGGTCATACAGGTTTACGCACCAACCCCGGCACATCCCGATGAGGAGGTGGAGGAAATGTATGAGGATGTTTCTAGAGCCATGCAATCCTCCAAAACCCACTATACGGTGTTAATGGGAGACTTCAATGCAAAACTAGGCACAAGAGAGAACGGTGAGCTGAAATTAGGGAAATTTGGAATAGGGCAACGGAACCCAAGGGGCCACCAGCTGGCCGACATCATGGAGAAAGAGGGACTCTTTATGATTAACTCTTTCTTCCAGAAGCAGCCCCACAGGAAGAGGACCTGGTCGAGCCCCGACGGTTCAACAAAAAATGAGATTGACTTCATTATGACGACCAGACGACAACTGTTCAGTGATGTCTCTGTGATCGCGAGGGTGAAAACTGGTAGTGATTACCGAATGGTTAGAGGAACACTGAACCTAAATGTTAAGTTGGAGAGGTCTCGTCTAATGAAGTCAACGCGCCGTCCCCCTCGTGCTCTGTTCCAAAGTCCCGAAACCTTTCAGCTCGAGTTACATAACCGTTTTCAGTGCCTAGAAGACTGCAATGAAGTGGACGATATGAATGACAAGCTCGTGGAAACTGTCCATGCGGTCGGAGCTAAGTTCTGCAAGACCCGCCGCAGAAGAACACAAAAACTCCGATCACACTCGATCTCATGGGTGTTAGACGAGAGATGAAGCTGCAGTCTTCAGTAGATTTGACAGCATGCAGGTAACTGAACAGACAGATCTCCAAATGCATGCGGCGGGACTTGCGCAACTTCAATACAGCTTGTATTAAAGAAGCGTTCGAGCGAAACCAAGGCTCCAAAGTCTTTGCCAGAGATCTGTCTGCCAGAAAGAGCCAACTGTCAAAGCTGAAGACCAAGTGAGGCAGCATCGTTTCCGGGACGCCTGAGATTTTGAGTGAGATTGAGAGGTTCTATGGGCAGCTGTACACGTCATCGTTGGAGCCACACGCAAGCGTGAGTAACGATCCAAGAGCAAGTTTTATCCGACACTATTCCGAATATATCCCGGACGTCAGTCTGAGCGAGATTAGAATGGCTCTCCAGCACCTTAAAAACGGCAAGTCACGGCGGGATGGAATTACAGCGGAGTTTTTGAAAGCGGGTGGAAAACCAGTACTTGAAGTCCTTCAGAAGCTCTTTAGTTCTGTCGTTCATGGTGGCACTACTCCGGAGGCGTGGAACAGAAGTGCGGTGGACTTGTTCTTCAAGAAAGGCGACAACGCTCTCTCGAAGAACTACAGACCGATTTGCCTTCTGAGACGCGTCTATGTGCTGTTTTTGAGAGTCGTTACGAATCGTCTCGCACACAGATTTGACGATTTCCAGCCTCCCGAACAAGCCGACACTGCAGAGAGGTGTGAGATAGGGTGACGTTATATCCCCGAAACTCTTCACCGCTGCATCGAAAGACGTTTTCAAGCTACTGGACTGGAAAGGATACGGTATTAACATCAATGGCGAGTACGTCACTCACTTTCGATTTGCCGCCGATATAGTCCTTATTGCAGAATCGCTGGAGGACCTAAGCACTATGCTCAATGACCTCAATAGTGTCTCCCAACGGATAGGTCTTAAGATGAACATGGACAAAACAAAAATCATGTTTAACGTCCATGTCACACCTATGCCGGTAGTTGTTGGGAGCACTAAGCTCGAAGTTGTTGACAAGTATGTTTAACTGGGACAAATAGTCCGACTAGGTAAGCCCAACTTCAACCGAGAGGTCAATCGATGGATTCAACTCGGCTGGGCAGCGTTCGGGAAACTACGACACATCTTCTCGTTAGACATACCTCAAAACCTGAAAACAAAATTGTATAACCAGTGCTCGTTGCCTGTGATGACTTACGGATATGAGACGTGGTCCTTCACTGCTGGCCGTATGAGGAAGCTGAAGGTCGCTCAGCGAGCTATGGAGAGGGCTATGCTCGGGATGTCTCTGCGTGATAAACTTAGAAATGAGGATATCCGCAGTAGAACCAGAGTAACCGACATAGCCCAACGGATTAGTAAGCTGAAGTGGCTGTGGGCCGGTCATATAACTCAAAGAACCGACAACCGATGGAGAAGAAAGGTTCTCGAGTGGCAGCCTCGTACCGGTAGGCGAAGTGTAGGGCGACCTCCCCACTAGTTGGAGTGACGAACTGGTGAGACATGCAGGAAGTCGATGGATGCAGGTGGCTCAGGACCGTGCTTTGTGGCATTCCTTGGGGGAGGCCCATGTTTAGCAGTGGACTTGTGAAGGGCTGTAATCAACATGATGATGATTTTTTGAAAATACAAGTAAATAAGGCTTCTACTTTTGTTTGAAATTATCCCAAATTGAATGTGATTTATAGGCAACAACGTTTTACCCTTAAGAATATGTGCATGCTCAGTAAAATCAGTAAAAATAATGTATTACTACGCATTTCAAATGTAAAAGATAAAAAGGACAGAATTACTGAGATTTTTTTAATAAATTGTTCTTTGCCATTTGCCTATTGTACTTATTCCGAACCTTCTCTTCAAATTTGGTTGGTTATTGCAAAATAACCCTGTATATTTTCTTAAAATATTTATGCGATACATATATCGATACTTATTGACACTTCCTGCATCCCTATTTGTTTTGCTGGTTTGTTGCACCAATGACAACGATTAGAGTTGTTGTTGTTGTTATTCAATTAAGGCAGGCAAAGGTCAAATAGTATACAGCCTCGTCCGATTATTTTTATATAGAGGCGGGCAAACGAGCATGTGGATGTGGCTAACCTGATGCTTTCTAGGTTTGATATATCTGGTAGTTTATAAAATGTATAGCAAAATCACCCATTGGGCACAGACACCTCTCATACTAAGAGATGGAGCAATGAGGGCTAATTATCTTCCACTCACCAGATGTCACTAGTTGTGACTGAGGTAAAGTTTTTGTTACACAGTGTCACTTAATTGAGAAATTAGTTTTAAATCATAGTTTAGCATTATCTAGAGTATTATAGTAATACACAACACAATGCGTCAGTGGTTTTTAATTTTTTGCACTTTATAACTCTTTTTTTTTACATCGGCTATTAGTTATATTTATAGTTTGGTTTATTCATTTCTAATGTAATTAATATAAAATATAACTAATAATACAGAAAGAAATCTTAAAGATTACATTTTCCTAAGAAATTATCATCCCCGCTATGAAATCTGTCAAATATTTTACCTCACTGTAATGTGGCGCCGCCCTTGTGGCAGAAAAAGTCGTGGATGCCCTCATTCGTTTGCCTCGCTGCGCTGCTTCAATACGTATTGGTAAACCTCATATTATGTCCTTGGATTATTTTATTTCGTAGACATTTAGACATGCCAGACGTTTTCCTTCACCGCCGACCACGTGGCAATTTAACACTTATGACTGCAATTAACAATTTAATTGGTATCGACAGCGATTGAACCCGGGTTGCTCGCATACTGCGATATTTACAGCGAACCACAGCTCTTACTTCTAAAAAGTTACTACTAAACTACTACCAAATTAAGAAGGGCGACTCTGCAACATACCGAGACACTGACGTTCCTACTTTGTTCATAATAACTATATACAGAGAAAAACATACATTTCTGTAATGGCCAATCGAAATTCTATAGTAACAAATGGCCGTAGATTCTCGACTCTATGATTTATTTCTCTATATGTATACAGCATGTCATAATTTTTAGTCAAAAATAAAACAATATATTTTTTTATGTTTGAGGCACTTCGTTTATTCACAAATTATATACAATATGTACATCTTATAAAAAACATAAATTAATTTTCTTTTTCAAGATTCAGAAACATAATGGGATATAAGTGGCCCAACTTCGATATTCTCTTCTGAATAATTAGACGCAGCGTGTCCGTGTACGTGGCCGGTGGTTTGCATGTAGAAGGGTCACGCCAGTGAAGACCTGGACATATGAAAGGGGTTTGATAATATTAAGAGAACTATAATTTCGGTAGCTACAAGCTTATGGAGTAAAGGCTTATGGTATGCCTAATACATATAATGTCCTCTAGACCACATTTCGGCAACGGCGGCCATTCTACCTGAGCCTAACATAAACTAGCCATGTGCAGGGCAGGATTATAGTGCACGTGTGTGGGTGCAAGCACAGGTGCACTTTCTATTCCCTCACACTCATAGTCTGACGGGACGGCAATCCGACACGACCAGAAAGTTATCGGACGAAGGATCAACGGCTTTTCGGTTCTTTCCGAGACAGGGGTTGGAACACATGGATTCTATCGCGTTTAATTTAACTTTTTAATTCCCGACGTTTCGGGTGTTTCACAGCACCCATGGTCACGGGGTGTAAAACACCCCAAACGTCGGGAATTAAAAAGTTAAATTAAACGCTATAGAATCCGTAAAAATTAGTTTCATTTAATGTATAGTCTTCGCGTAAATATAAGAAATAATTATGTCAACCCTTTTACTGGTAAAAGGGTATTAAATCTTAGTCCACTCAATAAATATATATAATCTTAGTTCAATCTGCATTTTGCATTACATCTACATCTTTTATCATTTGCAGTACATCTACATCCGTAAATTACTATATCATATCGTACTAAATTACTTTATTAAATTTACCTGTAGAATCACATGTAAACAACGCAGGCGATGGCACGTGATCTCTCGTATAATTCCATAGGCAATCCCGTAATACCTGCACGAGCTGAAACAATATTTTAGATAGCAAGTTATCATTAATATCACATATATGAACTTATTTAATTAATAATTAATGTGCACATATACAACATGCATATACACGAACCTAATTATATGTACGTTTAATGTTATGTTTACTATGTAAATATAATAAAAGAAAACATGTGTGCATTTTACATGCGGTAGAAGTGAAATTCAGAAAACTAAACTGTATTATAGTTCGGCCGTTCAGAGAATGCGTTCCTGACACCTATCAGTTAGTCACGACTAGTGATGGGCACAACATAACACTGAGTTCGTTACCGTTCCTCCAAAATGAACCGCCGCGATATTTTTAAGATTATTTTCGTTTTAAATTGGCGGAATCATTTAAAATTTATATTTTAGTAATTTAAGTGGAAAGCAAAAAAAGGTAATATTAATATAATAAAATTGTTTTATTTATTCTTTGTTACAAAGTTACAATCTGTATTTCTATGCAATAAAGTACATTGAATTGAATGTGCGTACAGAATATTAATCAGACTCCGATTCGCTTGAGTCTTCATCATCATCTTCGCCTACATGTATAATTATATTATTATCAATAACAGAATCAATCCTGATATCTCGGTCAAAATGTTCCACAATCAGGTTTTTAGTCTTCTCAACAACCTTTGCCCAGTCATCTCTTGTGACTTCCCCGCAGGCTTCTTTTAATAGGGTCATCATCTTTTTCGTGCTGAATGGCGGGGAAGTATTGTGGCAGGCGGCGTAACCTTTTATTTGAGCCCAGATTAGCTCAATCGCGTTATATTGGCAATGATATGGTGCGAGAACGAGCCGGGTTGGTATCACGACCTCACAGAATACCGGCGTGACGTAGAGGCTCTGCTTCTGCGTTTCGTCTGGTGAGTGCAGGTGGCCGGAGGCCCAATTCCCCCCCCCCCCCCCCCCCATCAACATGGTAACGGAATTACACGACAGACTACCCCAGGAGGGTACCAGTACTCCTGGAGAATCCCTCGCTGAGCATCCACGACCATGTTATTCCAATCCTGAGCGTGGGTGCTCAGGCTGCCCCGCGTATTCTGGGGGGGGCAAAATTCCGCTCAAAAACAAAACTGCTCGAGGCAAACTGAGCAACAATACCAAGGCGACCCCTGCCACGCTATCCGTGAATTTCTGCAACATCAGGGGACTTCACTCTAACCTAAACGCCGTCCACTACCATCTCGAGACGACGAAGCCGGCCTTTCCGGCTCTTTCTGACCGAGACGCAGGTTTCCTCTCCGGCTGATATTTCGTATCTCTCCTACGCGGGGTACAAATTGGAGCACTCCTTTATGCCTCGGGCTGGGGTTTGCGTGTATGTCAGAGAGGACATCTGTTCTCGCCGCCTCGGCAGTCTTGAAGGTTCCTCGCGTCCGCGCGTCTACGGGTGCCTCTATAAGTCCCATAGCGGTAATGCCGAAACGGACCGACTCATCAACCACGTCCAAATGGCTACAGATTCCTTGCTACAACAGGTCCCATCCGCAGAGATCGTGATCCTTGGCGATTTTAACGCCCACCATGCCGAATGGCTCGGTTCACGTTTAACCGATCATGCGGGGAGATCTGTTTATGACTTTGCCTTAGCATATGGTCTGACACAACTGGTTACTTACGCCTACGCGGATTCCAGATGTGGAGGATCATACACCTTCCCTGTTGGACCTTCTGCTGACCTCTCATCCGGACGGATATCAGGTTTCCGTCGATGCCCCTCTCGGCTCTTCGGACCATTGTCTGATCCGGAGTGTGGTGCCACTCACGCTCCCTTCGTGGTTGCGTTTTGCAGGTTGCCGCCGTGTTTGGCATTACAGGTCAGCGGATTGGGGCGGAATGCGGTCTTTCTTTGCATCCTATCCATGGCGAGCGGGTTTGCTTCTCGCCGGATGATCCCAGCGCTGTTGCTGACTCTGTCACTGATGTGGTGCTACAGGGAATGGAACTATTTATTCCATCATCTGTGGTACCCATCGGAGGCAGATCTCAGCCTTGGTTTGGTCGCTCCTGTAAGACTGCATGACTCGGGATGTAAACACCAGCACACTTAAAAAGAAGTATAACTTCGCCTTCAGGTCCTTTAAAAGAGTTATTGCCAAGGCAAAGTCAGAGCACATAGGCAGAATTGGCGAGAAACTAGTTCGCCTTCCTTCGGGAACTCGTGCATTCTGGTCTCTCGCCAAGGCTGTCCAAGGGAATTTCTGTAAGCCATCACTACCATCTTTGCACAGGGAGGACGACTCACTGGCCCAAGACGCAAAAGACAAAGCTGACCTTTTAGGCTCCCTTTTTGCGTCCAACTCGACTCTTGATGACGGGGGGAAAACACCGCCGACCATCCCGCGGTGTGAGTGCTCCATGCCGGATGTGCTGTTTTCACAGCGCTCGGTTTGCAAAGCACTTCTCTCCCTAGACATCCAGAAGTCGAGTGGGCCTGACGGAATCCCCCCAATTGTGCTCAGGACGTGTGCTCCGGAGTTGGCACCGGTCCTAATGCGTCTTTTCCGGTACTCCACTCCCAAGGCGTAGTCCCGAATTCATGGAAGACAGCTTTTGTCCACCCGATCCCTAAAAAAGGCGACCGCTCAGACCCGTCCAATTATAGACCTATCGCGATCACCTCCTTGTCCTCCAAAATAATGGAATCCATTATTAACTGTCAGCTCATCCGGTACCTTGAGGATCACCAGCTGATTAGTGACCGCCAATACGGTTTTCGTCGGGGTCGATCAGATGGTGATCTTCTGGTCTACCTGACCCATAGATGGGCGGAGGCAGTAGAGTCCAAGGGGGAGGCGTTGGCCGTTAGTCTGGACATTGCGAAGGCCTTCGATCGGATTTGGCACAAAGCGCTTCTTTCGAAGCTCCCTTCCTATGGGCTTCTCGAGAAATTGTGCAATTGGATCACCAGCTTCCTTGCAGATCGGAGCATCAAGGTAGTTGTAGACGGTGCATGTTCTGACTACAAGCCTATTAACGCTGGTGTTCCACAAGGCTGTGTGCTATCACCAACGCTGTTTCTTCTGCATATCAATGATATGTTGCTAACTGGTAACATTCATTGCTATGCGGATGACAGCACTGGTGATGCGCGCTATACACCGGCCGTGCCAATATTTCTCGGGAAAACGTCGCCGAGTACCGGAACAAACTTGTGTCTGAAGTCGAGTCTTTGCTGAACGTCTCGGATTGGGGCCGACTAAATCTAGTCTAGTTTAATCCTCAGAAAACACAAGTTTGTGCGTTTACCGCTAAAAAGAACCCCTTTGTCGTATCACCTCAGTTTCAAGGCACTCCCCTTCTTGCCTCAGCCAGTATCGGTATCCTCGGAGTCGACATATCGAGTGACGTGCAGTTTCGTGGTCACTTGGAAGAGAAGGCCAAATTGGCCTCTAAAAAGCTTGGCGTGCTCAGCAGAGCGGGACAGTATTTCATGCCGGCACACCGCCTGCAACTTTACAAGGCGCAGGTTCGGCCTCACATGGAATACTGTTCCCATCTCTGGGCAGGGGCTCCCCAGTGCCAGCTCCTTCCACTTGACCGCATCCAGCGCAGAGCGGCTCGAACAACCTAGCCCTTTCCGATCGGCTCGATTCATTGACACTGCGAAGAGATGTTGCATCCCTTTGCATTTTCTTTCGCATCTACCATGGGGAGTGCTCTGAGGAATTGTTCGGATTAATCCCAGCCGCCAAATTTCACGAACGCACATCGCGGCAGAACTCCCGATACCATCCACACCATCTGGATGATTGGCGGTCCACCACTGTGCGATTTAGAAGATGTTTTCTTCCTCGCACGACTTCTTGTGGAATCGATTACCATGAGCGATTTTTCCGGACCGATACGACTTAGGGACCTTCATGAAAAGAGCGTACTCCTTTTTAAAAGGCCGGCAACGCATCTGCAATTCCCTCCCTGGTGTTGCAGTTGTTCATGGGCGGCGGTAGTCACTTACCATCAGGTGAGCCGCATGCTCGTTTTTTTTTCGTTTCGTCCTATAAAAAAAAAAGACGCGATGACCGTACTCCAGAGCCAGTTCATCGATTTCGTATCGCACATTTGCCGCTTTATTTTCTTTAACTAATTTAATTAGCTCTGGTTTTAGCATCTGCATATTTGCGTCAATGCCTTTTGCTTGTAACCAAGCCACCATTTCTTCTTTTTTATTAACCGGGTAATCAAATAAAAACAGATCGAAAACACTTGAAGAACGTGGTCTATGCGCACGAAACAACAGACGACTGTTTTAGCGTCACAAAATGGCGGCCCATAACGCCATTTGGGGTTACCATTTTCAACCTAAATATAAAAATGCTACTTTCTTTCGCGCGTTCGGTTTGGTCGTAGTTTTATTTTTATATTTAATAAAAGTTATCTTATAGTCCATTATTTTCAAATTCTTAAAAAGAAAAACAAAACGTATTATTTTATAAAGTATAACTGTATAAGAACAGATTACGATACTGTTATTGCCTGTTATTGTTAGCACAGCACTACAAATATAAAGCGATGACATAACCTTGTAATAGCGCAGTATAGATTTAGAAAAATATTGTTTACCAAGTTATTTGACACTCAGTTTGGCACAAAATTATAACATTCATTGATTATTGATATAATAATGTTGTTTTAATACTCATCAATTGTTAAAACGGTAAACAACCAGCAAAAATATTTTTATCGTAACTGCAACGCCATTACAAAATTACGTCGTCAGTTCAATCGCGACGTGTCAGGAACGCATTCTCTGAACGGCCGAACTATAATTACGAGTAAAATTGCTTTGTAATAGTGTCATCTACTTCATTCTCCAGGTAAAGTCGTTTTATCAAACAAAAATTGATTGACCCTCGGGGTGGTAAGTAAAATAGACGCTAGATGGCGTAAACGCAACTAATTTAATATAAATCGATAAGTTATGAAATCGTCGATTGAATACGATAATTTTAGTCAATATGGATGGCGTAAACGCAACTAATTTAATATAAATCGATAAGTTATGAAATCGTCGATTGAATACGATAATTTTAGTCAATATGATTAATCTTGTTTATTTAATACATTTGTTAATTTTTTAACTGTTTCACACAGATACAAATACAAGTTATATAAACATCTTTAATGCATCGCACAAGGAGGAGACCGAGATAATAGGAAACACTTTATTCTGTCTCATTCTCTCGTAGGCCTATCTCCTATAGATGTATATGTTTGTCTCTTTTTAGTGTTGCTTTTTCGTTTAATCGAGTTTCATATCACAACGATTCTAAAGAAGTTTTCACTTTTTTAATGTATTATAAATATTTTTATCGGATATACCTAGTAAATGTTTATTTACCTCACTGGCAGTCAACTCCGGTGCTAGCTCAAGCATGTGGCTCAACGGGTGTGGCAGCAGTTGTCCAAGGGTCATTGTGGTCAATAGTTCACTTAATGCAGCCATTTCGCGTGCGATTTCAGCTGATTGCGTGTGTCGATCTGTTAAATAACATGTTATTGAGTTATTATTGTAAATTATGCTAAGAGAACATCCACTACCCCTTATCGTCCCATGCGTGTCGTAAGAGGCGACAGAGGGAAACTGAAACACGAGATGGGCATCAGCATCTTTCTAACAACTCAAGATAATAAAAAACTGCGGTCACCAACCCGCCTGCCAAGTGCCAATCTACGCGGGAGTCTTATGTTCAGCAGTGGACTTTTAAAGGCTGTAATGGCTGCTATAGATAGATATGTTTTATACTTGTTGTAGTAGTTGTAGGGATAATTTGCCTTATTCGTCATTTTTGGCAGAAGAGTTGACGATCGCTTGCATTACTCAAACCTTTTCTTCTAATGGCACCCACGAGACGAAATGGGGTCATAGATTATCTTACTTTGCCATCACACTGTAAAAAAATATGTGTGCAGTTCACATGCGGTAGAAGTGAAACTTTCAAATAAAATGAAATATAAAATACAAAATATGTCACGGCAAATGATTTCTTTAATAAGATGATTTTCAACCACAAGTTTGACATTATATTTAAAATAAAAGTTTAATTTTATGGCGGATAAATGTTACAATCCCCATTTTCAGACACAATTTTAGTGTTATAAATCAAAAGAATAATTTCTATCGAGTAAAATTCACATTCACTGACAGCTGTCAGATTTATTAGAGTAGGCATTCCAACCAAAAATTTTCAACATTATGGTCACTTGCCCAATCAGTTCAATATATAAATTTGCCAAGGTCAACGAAGAGAATATAGATAGTAGAATCAATTTAAAAAGTTATAGCTGTGTGTGTGTGTGTGTGTGCGGTACGTACCAAGGTGCGCGCGTAGGCGGTGCAGCAGCGTGGCGGCGGCGGCGCGCAGCAGCGCGGACGCGAGGCACAGCGCGGGCCGCGTGTGTGTGTGTGTGTGTGTATGTGTGTGTGCGCGGTACGTACCAAGGTGCGCGCGTAGGCGGTGCAGCAGCGTGGCGGCGGCGGCGCGCAGCAGCGCGGACGCGAGGCACAGCGCGGGCCGCGTGTGTGTGTGTATGTGTGTGTGCGCGGTACGTACCAAGGTGCGCGCGTAGGCGGTGCAGCAGCGTGGCGGCGGCGGCGCGCAGCAGCGCGGACGCGAGGCACAGCGCGGGCCGCGTGTGTGTGTGTGTGTGTGTATGTGTGTGTGCGCGGTACGTACCAAGGTGCGCGCGTAAGCGGTGCAGCAGCGTGGCGGCGGCGGCGCGCAGCAGCGCGGACGCGAGGCACAGCGCGGGCCGCGTGTGTGTGTGTATGTGTGTGTGCGCGGTACGTACCAAGGTGCGCGCGTAGGCGGTGCAGCAGCGTGGCGGCGGCGGCGCGCAGCAGCGCGGACGCGAGGCACAGCGCGGGCCGCGTGTGTGTGTGTGTGTGTGTATGTGTGTGTGCGCGGTACGTACCAAGGTGCGCGCGTAGGCGGTGCAGCAGCGTGGCGGCGGCGGCGCGAAGCAGCGCGGACGCGAGGCACAGCGCGGGCCGCGTGTGTGTGTGTGTGTGTGTATGTGTGTGTGCGCGGTACGTACCAAGGTGCGCGCGTAGGCGGTGCAGCAGCGTGGCGGCGGCGGCGCGCAGCAGCGCGGACGCGAGGCACAGCGCGGGCCGCGTGTGTGTGTGTGTGTGTGTGTATGTGTGTGTGCGCGGTACGTACCAAGGTGCGCGCGTAGGCGGTGCAGCAGCGTGGCGGCGGCGGCGCGCAGCAGCGCGGACGCGAGGCACAGCGCGGGCCGCGTGTGTGTGTGTGTGTGTATGTGTGTGTGCGCGGTACGTACCAAGGTGCGCGCGTAGGCGGTGCAGCAGCGTGGCGGCGGCGGCGCGCAGCAGCGCGGACGCGAGGCACAGAGCGGGCCGCGTGTGTGTGTGTGTGTGTGTGTGTGTATGTGTGTGTGCGCGGTACGTACCAAGGTGCGCGCGTAGGCGGTGCAGCAGCGTGGCACGGCGGCGCGCAGCAGCGCGGACGCGAGGCACAGCGCGGGCCGCGTGTGTGTGTGTGTGTGTGTATGTGTGTGTGCGCGGTACGTACCAAGGTGCGCGCGTAGGCGGTGCAGCAGCGTGGCGGCGGCGGCGCGCAGCAGCGCGGACGCGAGGCACAGCGCGGGCCGCGTGTGTGTGTGTGTGTGTGTGTATGTGTGTGTGCGCGGTACGTACCAAGGTGCGCGCGTAGGCGGTGCAGCAGCGTGGCGGCGGCGGCGCGCAGCAGCGCGGACGCGAGGCACAGCGCGGGCCGCGTGTGTGTGTGTGTGTGTGTATGTGTGTGTGCGCGGTACGTACCAAGGTGCGCGCGTAGGCGGTGCAGCAGCGTGGCGGCGGCGGCGCGCAGCAGCGCGGACGCGAGGCACAGCGCGGGCCGCGTGTGTGTGTGTGTGTGTGTATGTGTGTGTGCGCGGTACGTACCAAGGTGCGCGCGTAGGCGGTGCAGCAGCGTGGCGGCGGCGGCGCGCAGCAGCGCGGACGCGAGGCACAGCGCGGGCCGCGCGTGTGTGTGTATGTGTGTATGTGTGTGTGCGCGGTACGTACCAAGGTGCGCGCGTAGGCGGTGCAGCAGCGTGGCGGCGGCGGCGCGCAGCAGCGCGGACGCGAGGCACAGCGCGGGCCGCGTGTGTGTGTGTGTGTGTGTGTGTATGTGTGTGTGCGCGGTACGTACCAAGGTGCGCGCGTAGGCGGTGCAGCAGCGTGGCGGCGGCGGCGCGCAGCAGCGCGGACGCGAGGCACAGCGCGGGCCGCGTGTGTGTGTGTGTGTGTGTGTATGTGTGTGTGCGCGGTACGTACCAAGGTGCGCGCGTAGGCGGTGCAGCAGCGTGGCGGCGGCGGCGCGCAGCAGCGCGGACGCGAGGCACAGCGCGGGCCGCGTGTGTGTGTGTGTGTGTGTATGTGTGTGTGCGCGGTACGTACCAAGGTGCGCGCGTAGGCGGTGCAGCAGCGTGGCGGCGGCGGCGCGCAGCAGCGCGGACGCGAGGCACAGCGCGGGCCGCGTGTGTGTGTGTGTGTGTGTATGTGTGTGTGCGCGGTACGTACCAAGGTGCGCGCGTAGGCGGTGCAGCAGCGTGGCGGCGGCGGCGCGCAGCAGCGCGGACGCGAGGCACAGCGCGGGCCGCGCGTGTGTGTGTATGTGTGTATGTGTGTGTGCGCGGTACGTACCAAGGTGCGCGCGTAGGCGGTGCAGCAGCGTGGCGGCGGCGGCGCGCAGCAGCGCGGACGCGAGGCACAGCGCGGGCCGCGTGTGTGTGTGTGTGTGTGTGTGTATGTGTGTGTGCGCGGTACGTACCAAGGTGCGCGCGTAGGCGGTGCAGCAGCGTGGCGGCGGCGGCGCGCAGCAGCGCGGACGCGAGGCACAGCGCGGGCCGCGTGTGTGTGTGTGTGTGTGTGTATGTGTGTGTGCGCGGTACGTACCAAGGTGCGCGCGTAGGCGGTGCAGCAGCGTGGCGGCGGCGGCGCGCAGCAGCGCGGACGCGAGGCACAGCGCGGGCCGCGTGTGTGTGTGTGTGTGTGTATGTGTGTGTGCGCGGTACGTACCAAGGTGCGCGCGTAGGCGGTGCAGCAGCGTGGCGGCGGCGGCGCGCAGCAGCGCGGACGCGAGGCACAGCGCGGGCCGCGTGTGTGTGTGTGTGTGTGTATGTGTGTGTGCGCGGTACGTACCAAGGTGCGCGCGTAGGCGGTGCAGCAGCGTGGCGGCGGCGGCGCGCAGCAGCGCGGACGCGAGGCACAGCGCGGGCCGCGTGTGTGTGTGTGTGTGTGTATGTGTGTGTGCGCGGTACGTACCAAGGTGCGCGCGTAGGCGGTGCAGCAGCGTGGCGGCGGCGGCGCGCAGCAGCGCGGACGCGAGGCACAGCGCGGGCCGTGTGTGTGTGTGTGTGTGTGTATGTGTGTGTGCGCGGTACGTACCAAGGTGCGCGCGTAGGCGGTGCAGCAGCGTGGCGGCGGCGGCGCGCAGCAGCGCGGACGCGAGGCACAGCGCGGGCCGCGTGTGTGTGTGTGTGTGTGTATGTGTGTGTGCGCGGTACGTACCAAGGTGCGCGCGTAGGCGGTGCAGCAGCGTGGCGGCGGCGGCGCGCAGCAGCGCGGACGCGAGGCACAGCGCGGGCCGCGTGTGTGTGTGTGTGTGTGTATGTGTGTGTGCGCGGTACGTACCAAGGTGCGCGCGTAGGCGGTGCAGCAGCGTGGCGGCGGCGGCGCGCAGCAGCGCGGACGCGAGGCACAGCGCGGGCCGCGTGTGTGTGTGTGTGTGTGTATGTGTGTGTGCGCGGTACGTACCAAGGTGCGCGCGTAGGCGGTGCAGCAGCGTGGCGGCGGCGGCGCGCAGCAGCGCGGACGCGAGGCACAGCGCGGGCCGCGTGTGTGTGTGTGTGTGTGTGTGTATGTGTGTGTGCGCGGTACGTACCAAGGTGCGCGCGTAGGCGGTGCAGCAGCGTGGCGGCGGCGGCGCGCAGCAGCGCGGACGCGAGGCACAGCGTGGGCCGCGTGTGTGTGTGTGTGTGTGTGTATGTGTGTGTGCGCGGTACGTACCAAGGTGCGCGCGTAGGCGGTGCAGCAGCGTGGCGGCGGCGGCGCGCAGCAGCGCGGACGCGAGGCACAGCGCGGGCCGCGTGTGTGTGTGTGTGTATGTGTGTGTGCGCGGTACGTACCAAGGTGCGCGCGTAGGCGGTGCAGCAGCGTGGCGGCGGCGGCGCGCAGCAGCGCGGACGCGAGGCACAGCGCGGGCCGCGTGTGTGTGTGTGTGTGTGTGTATGTGTGTGTGCGCGGTACGTACCAAGGTGCGCGCGTAGGCGGTGCAGCAGCGTGGCGGCGGCGGCGCGCAGCAGCGCGGACGCGAGGCACAGCGCGGGCCGCGTGTGTGTGTGTGTGTGTGTGTATGTGTGTGTGCGCGGTACGTACCAAGGTGCGCGCGTAGGCGGTGCAGCAGCGTGGCGGCGGCGGCGCGCAGCAGCGCGGACGCGAGGCACAGCGCGGGCCGCGTGTGTGTGTGTGTGTGTGTGTATGTGTGTGTGCGCGGTACGTACCAAGGTGCGCGCGTAGGCGGTGCAGCAGCGTGGCGGCGGCGGCGCGCAGCAGCGCGGACGCGAGGCACAGCGCGGGCCGCGTGTGTGTGTGTGTGTGTATGTGTGTGTGCGCGGTACGTACCAAGGTGCGCGCGTAGGCGGTGCAGCAGCGTGGCGGCGGCGGCGCGCAGCAGCGCGGACGCGAGGCACCGCGCGGGCCGCGTGTGTGTGTGTGTGTGTGTATGTGTGTGTGCGCGG
The DNA here is from genome assembly GCA_963668995.1 of Parnassius mnemosyne. NCBI lineage: Eukaryota > Metazoa > Arthropoda > Insecta > Lepidoptera > Papilionidae > Parnassius > Parnassius mnemosyne. Next base: position 10,752,312 of record CAVLGL010000159.1, read on the forward strand.
TACGTACCAAGGTGCGCGCGTAGGCGGTGCAGCAGCGTGGCGGCGGCGGCGCGCAGCAGCGCGGACGCGAGGCACAGCGCGGGCCGCGTGTGTGTGTGTGTGTGTATGTGTGTGTGCGCGGTACGTACCAAGGTGCGCGCGTAGGCGGTGCAGCAGCGTGGCGGCGGCGGCGCGCAGCAGCGCGGACGCGAGGCACAGCGCGGGCCGCGTGTGTGTGTGTGTGTGTGTGTGTGCGGTACGTACCAAGGTGCGCGCGTAGGCGGTGCAGCAGCGTGGCGGCGGCGGCGCGCAGCAGCGCGGACGCGAGGCACAGCGCGGGCCGCGTGTGTGTGTGTGTGTGTGTGTGTGTGTGTGCGGTACGTACCAAGGTGCGCGCGTAGGCGGTGCAGCAGCGTGGCGGCGGCGGCGCGCAGCAGCGCGGACGCGAGGCACAGCGCGGGCCGCGTGTGTGTGTGTGTGTGTGTGTGTGTGTGTGTGTGCGGTACGTACCAAGGTGCGCGCGTAGGCGGTGCAGCAGCGTGGCGGCGGCGGCGCGCAGCAGCGCGGACGCGAGGCACAGCGCGGGCCGCGTGTGTGTGTGTGTGTGTGTGTGTGTGTGTGTGTGCGGTACGTACCAAGGTGCGCGCGTAGGCGGTGCAGCAGCGTGGCGGCGGCGGCGCGCAGCAGCGCGGACGCGAGGCACAGCGCGGGCCGCGTGTGTGTGTGTGTGTGTGTGTGTGTGTGCGGTACGTACCAAGGTGCGCGCGTAGGCGGTGCAGCAGCGTGGCGGCGGCGGCGCGCAGCAGCGCGGACGCGAGGCACAGCGCGGGCCGCGTGTGTGTGTGTGTGTGTGTGTGTGTGTGTGTGCGGTACGTACCAAGGTGCGCGCGTAGGCGGTGCAGCAGCGTGGCGGCGGCGGCGCGCAGCAGCGCGGACGCGAGGCACAGCGCGGGCCGCGTGTGTGTGTGTGTGTGTGTATGTGTGTGTGCGCGGTACGTACCAAGGTGCGCGCGTAGGCGGTGCAGCAGCGTGGCGGCGGCGGCGCGCAGCAGCGCGGACGCGAGGCACAGCGCGGGCCGCGTGTGTGTGTGTGTGTGTGTATGTGTGTGTGCGCGGTACGTACCAAGGTGCGCGCGTAGGCGGTGCAGCAGCGTGGCGGCGGCGGCGCGCAGCAGCGCGGACGCGAGGCACAGCGCGGGCCGCGTGTGTGTGTGTGTGTGTGTATGTGTGTGTGCGCGGTACGTACCAAGGTGCGCGCGTAGGCGGTGCAGCAGCGTGGCGGCGGCGGCGCGCAGCAGCGCGGACGCGAGGCACAGCGCGGGCCGCGTGTGTGTGTGTGTGTGTGTGTATGTGTGTGTGCGCGGTACGTACCAAGGTGCGCGCGTAGGCGGTGCAGCAGCGTGGCGGCGGCGGCGCGCAGCAGCGCGGACGCGAGGCACAGCGCGGGCCGCGTGTGTGTGTGTGTGTGTGTATGTGTGTGTGCGCGGTACGTACCAAGGTGCGCGCGTAGGCGGTGCAGCAGCGTGGCGGCGGCGGCGCGCAGCAGCGCGGACGCGAGGCACAGCGCGGGCCGCGTGTGTGTGTGTGTGTGTGTGTATGTGTGTGTGCGCGGTACGTACCAAGGTGCGCGCGTAGGCGGTGCAGCAGCGTGGCGGCGGCGGCGCGCAGCAGCGCGGACGCGAGGCACAGCGCGGGCCGCGTGTGTGTGTGTGTGTGTGTATGTGTGTGTGCGCGGTACGTACCAAGGTGCGCGCGTAGGCGGTGCAGCAGCGTGGCGGCGGCGGCGCGCAGCAGCGCGGACGCGAGGCACAGCGCGGGCCGCGTGTGTGTGTGTGTGTGTGTGTATGTGTGTGTGCGCGGTACGTACCAAGGTGCGCGCGTAGGCGGTGCAGCAGCGTGGCGGCGGCGGCGCGCAGCAGCGCGGACGCGAGGCACAGCGCGGGCCGCGTGTGTGTGTGTGTGTGTGTATGTGTGTGTGCGCGGTACGTACCAAGGTGCGCGCGTAGGCGGTGCAGCAGCGTGGCGGCGGCGGCGCGCAGCAGCGCGGACGCGAGGCACAGCGCGGGCCGCGTGTGTGTGTGTGTGTGTGTATGTGTGTGCGCGGTACGTACCAAGGTGCGCGCGTAGGCGGTGCAGCAGCGTGGCGGCGGCGGCGCGCAGCAGCGCGGACGCGAGGCACAGCGCGGGCCGCGTGTGTGTGTGTGTGTGTGTATGTGTGTGTGCGCGGTACGTACCAAGGTGCGCGCGTAGGCGGTGCAGCAGCGTGGCGGCGGCGGCGCGCAGCAGCGCGGACGCGAGGCACAGCGCGGGCCGCGTGTGTGTGTGTGTGTGTATGTGTGTGTGCGCGGTACGTACCAAGGTGCGCGCGTAGGCGGTGCAGCAGCGTGGCGGCGGCGGCGCGCAGCAGCGCGGACGCGAGGCACAGCGCGGGCCGCGTGTGTGTGTGTGTGTGTGTATGTGTGTGTGCGCGGTACGTACCAAGGTGCGCGCGTAGGCGGTGCAGCAGCGTGGCGGCGGCGGCGCGCAGCAGCGCGGACGCGAGGCACAGCGCGGGCCGCGTGTGTGTGTGTGTGTGTGTGTGTGTGTGTGCGGTACGTACCAAGGTGCGCGCGTAGGCGGTGCAGCAGCGTGGCGGCGGCGGCGCGCAGCAGCGCGGACGCGAGGCACAGCGCGGGCCGCGTGTGTGTGTGTGTGTGTGTGTGTGTGTGTGCGGTACGTACCAAGGTGCGCGCGTAGGCGGTGCAGCAGCGTGGCGGCGGCGGCGCGCAGCAGCGCGGACGCGAGGCACAGCGCGGGCCGCGTGTGTGTGTGTGTGTGTGTGTGTGTGTGTGTGCGGTACGTACCAAGGTGCGCGCGTAGGCGGTGCAGCAGCGTGGCGGCGGCGGCGCGCAGCAGCGCGGACGCGAGGCACAGCGCGGGCCGCGTGTGTGTGTGTGTGTGTGTGTGTGTGTGTGCGGTACGTACCAAGGTGCGCGCGTAGGCGGTGCAGCAGCGTGGCGGCGGCGGCGCGCAGCAGCGCGGACGCGAGGCACAGCGCGGGCCGCGTGTGTGTGTGTGTGTGTGTGTGTGTGTGTGCGGTACGTACCAAGGTGCGCGCGTAGGCGGTGCAGCAGCGTGGCGGCGGCGGCGCGCAGCAGCGCGGACGCGAGGCACAGCGCGGGCCGCGTGTGTGTGTGTGTGTGTGTATGTGTGTGTGCGCGGTACGTACCAAGGTGCGCGCGTAGGCGGTGCAGCAGCGTGGCGGCGGCGGCGCGCAGCAGCGCGGACGCGAGGCACAGCGCGGGCCGCGTGTGTGTGTGTGTGTGTGTATGTGTGTGTGCGCGGTACGTACCAAGGTGCGCGCGTAGGCGGTGCAGCAGCGTGGCGGCGGCGGCGCGCAGCAGCGCGGACGCGAGGCACAGCGCGGGCCGCGTGTGTGTGTGTGTGTGTGTATGTGTGTGTGCGCGGTACGTACCAAGGTGCGCGCGTAGGCGGTGCAGCAGCGTGGCGGCGGCGGCGCGCAGCAGCGCGGACGCGAGGCACAGCGCGGGCCGCGTGTGTGTGTGTGTGTGTGTATGTGTGTGTGCGCGGTACGTACCAAGGTGCGCGCGTAGGCGGTGCAGCAGCGTGGCGGCGGCGGCGCGCAGCAGCGCGGACGCGAGGCACAGCGCGGGCCGCGTGTGTGTGTGTGTGTGTGTATGTGTGTGTGCGCGGTACGTACCAAGGTGCGCGCGTAGGCGGTGCAGCAGCGTGGCGGCGGCGGCGCGCAGCAGCGCGGACGCGAGGCACAGCGCGGGCCGCGTGTGTGTGTGTGTGTGTGTATGTGTGTGTGCGCGGTACGTACCAAGGTGCGCGCGTAGGCGGTGCAGCAGCGTGGCGGCGGCGGCGCGCAGCAGCGCGGACGCGAGGCACAGCGCGGGCCGCGTGTGTGTGTGTGTGTGTGTATGTGTGTGTGCGCGGTACGTACCAAGGTGCGCGCGTAGGCGGTGCAGCAGCGTGGCGGCGGCGGCGCGCAGCAGCGCGGACGCGAGGCACAGCGCGGGCCGCGTGTGTGTGTGTGTGTGTGTATGTGTGTGTGCGCGGTACGTACCAAGGTGCGCGCGTAGGCGGTGCAGCAGCGTGGCGGCGGCGGCGCGCAGCAGCGCGGACGCGAGGCACAGCGCGGGCCGCGTGTGTGTGTGTGTGTGTGTATGTGTGTGTGCGCGGTACGTACCAAGGTGCGCGCGTAGGCGGTGCAGCAGCGTGGCGGCGGCGGCGCGCAGCAGCGCGGACGCGAGGCACAGCGCGGGCCGCGTGTGTGTGTGTGTGTGTGTATGTGTGTGTGCGCGGTACGTACCAAGGTGCGCGCGTAGGCGGTGCAGCAGCGTGGCGGCGGCGGCGCGCAGCAGCGCGGACGCGAGGCACAGCGCGGGCCGCGTGTGTGTGTGTGTGTGTGTATGTGTGTGTGCGCGGTACGTACCAAGGTGCGCGCGTAGGCGGTGCAGCAGCGTGGCGGCGGCGGCGCGCAGCAGCGCGGACGCGAGGCACAGCGCGGGCCGCGTGTGTGTGTGTGTGTGTGTATGTGTGTGTGCGCGGTACGTACCAAGGTGCGCGCGTAGGCGGTGCAGCAGCGTGGCGGCGGCGGCGCGCAGCAGCGCGGACGCGAGGCACAGCGCGGGCCGCGTGTGTGTGTGTGTGTGTGTATGTGTGTGTGCGCGGTACGTACCAAGGTGCGCGCGTAGGCGGTGCAGCAGCGTGGCGGCGGCGGCGCGCAGCAGCGCGGACGCGAGGCACAGCGCGGGCCGCGTGTGTGTGTGTGTGTGTGTATGTGTGTGTGCGCGGTACGTACCAAGGTGCGCGCGTAGGCGGTGCAGCAGCGTGGCGGCGGCGGCGCGCAGCAGCGCGGACGCGAGGCACAGCGCGGGCCGCGTGTGTGTGTGTGTGTGTGTATGTGTGTGTGCGCGGTACGTACCAAGGTGCGCGCGTAGGCGGTGCAGCAGCGTGGCGGCGGCGGCGCGCAGCAGCGCGGACGCGAGGCACAGCGCGGGCCGCGTGTGTGTGTGTGTGTGTGTATGTGTGTGTGCGCGGTACGTACCAAGGTGCGCGCGTAGGCGGTGCAGCAGCGTGGCGGCGGCGGCGCGCAGCAGCGCGGACGCGAGGCACAGCGCGGGCCGCGTGTGTGTGTGTGTGTGTGTATGTGTGTGTGCGCGGTACGTACCAAGGTGCGCGCGTAGGCGGTGCAGCAGCGTGGCGGCGGCGGCGCGCAGCAGCGCGGACGCGAGGCACAGCGCGGGCCGCGTGTGTGTGTGTGTGTGTGTATGTGTGTGTGCGCGGTACGTACCAAGGTGCGCGCGTAGGCGGTGCAGCAGCGTGGCGGCGGCGGCGCGCAGCAGCGCGGACGCGAGGCACAGCGCGGGCCGCGTGTGTGTGTGTGTGTGTGTATGTGTGTGTGCGCGGTACGTACCAAGGTGCGCGCGTAGGCGGTGCAGCAGCGTGGCGGCGGCGGCGCGCAGCAGCGCGGACGCGAGGCACAGCGCGGGCCGCGTGTGTGTGTGTGTGTGTGTATGTGTGTGTGCGCGGTACGTACCAAGGTGCGCGCGTAGGCGGTGCAGCAGCGTGGCGGCGGCGGCGCGCAGCAGCGCGGACGCGAGGCACAGCGCGGGCCGCGTGTGTGTGTGTGTGTGTGTATGTGTGTGTGCGCGGTACGTACCAAGGTGCGCGCGTAGGCGGTGCAGCAGCGTGGCGGCGGCGGCGCGCAGCAGCGCGGACGCGAGGCACAGCGCGGGCCGCGTGTGTGTGTGTGTGTGTGTATGTGTGTGTGCGCGGTACGTACCAAGGTGCGCGCGTAGGCGGTGCAGCAGCGTGGCGGCGGCGGCGCGCAGCAGCGCGGACGCGAGGCACAGCGCGGGCCGCGTGTGTGTGTGTGTGTGTGTATGTGTGTGTGCGCGGTACGTACCAAGGTGCGCGCGTAGGCGGTGCAGCAGCGTGGCGGCGGCGGCGCGCAGCAGCGCGGACGCGAGGCACAGCGCGGGCCGCGTGTGTGTGTGTGTGTGTGTATGTGTGTGTGCGCGGTACGTACCAAGGTGCGCGCGTAGGCGGTGCAGCAGCGTGGCGGCGGCGGCGCGCAGCAGCGCGGACGCGAGGCACAGCGCGGGCCGCGTGTGTGTGTGTGTGTGTGTATGTGTGTGTGCGCGGTACGTACCAAGGTGCGCGCGTAGGCGGTGCAGCAGCGTGGCGGCGGCGGCGCGCAGCAGCGCGGACGCGAGGCACAGCGCGGGCCGCGTGTGTGTGTGTGTGTGTGTATGTGTGTGTGCGCGGTACGTACCAAGGTGCGCGCGTAGGCGGTGCAGCAGCGTGGCGGCGGCGGCGCGCAGCAGCGCGGACGCGAGGCACAGCGCGGGCCGCGTGTGTGTGTGTGTGTGTGTATGTGTGTGTGCGCGGTACGTACCAAGGTGCGCGCGTAGGCGGTGCAGCAGCGTGGCGGCGGCGGCGCGCAGCAGCGCGGACGCGAGGCACAGCGCGGGCCGCGTGTGTGTGTGTGTGTGTGTATGTGTGTGTGCGCGGTACGTACCAAGGTGCGCGCGTAGGCGGTGCAGCAGCGTGGCGGCGGCGGCGCGCAGCAGCGCGGACGCGAGGCACAGCGCGGGCCGCGTGTGTGTGTGTATGTGTGTGTGCGCGGTACGTACCAAGGTGCGCGCGTAGGCGGTGCAGCAGCGTGGCGGCGGCGGCGCGCAGCAGCGCGGACGCGAGGCACAGCGCGGGCCGCGTGTGTGTGTGTGTGTGTGTATGTGTGTGTGCGCGGTACGTACCAAGGTGCGCGCGTAGGCGGTGCAGCAGCGTGGCGGCGGCGGCGCGCAGCAGCGCGGACGCGAGGCACAGCGCGGGCCGCGTGTGTGTGTGTATGTGTGTGTGCGCGGTACGTACCAAGGTGCGCGCGTAGGCGGTGCAGCAGCGTGGCGGCGGCGGCGCGCAGCAGCGCGGACGCGAGGCACAGCGCGGGCCGCGTGTGTGTGTGTATGTGTGTGTGCGCGGTACGTACCAAGGTGCGCGCGTAGGCGGTGCAGCAGCGTGGCGGCGGCGGCGCGCAGCAGCGCGGACGCGAGGCACAGCGCGGGCCGCGTGTGTGTGTGTATGTGTGTGTGCGCGGTACGTACCAAGGTGCGCGCGTAGGCGGTGCAGCAGCGTGGCGGCGGCGGCGCGCAGCAGCGCGGACGCGAGGCACAGCGCGGGCCGCGTGTGTGTGTGTATGTGTGTGTGCGCGGTACGTACCAAGGTGCGCGCGTAGGCGGTGCAGCAGCGTGGCGGCGGCGGCGCGCAGCAGCGCGGACGCGAGGCACAGCGCGGGCCGCGTGTGTGTGTGTATGTGTGTGTGCGCGGTACGTACCAAGGTGCGCGCGTAGGCGGTGCAGCAGCGTGGCGGCGGCGGCGCGCAGCAGCGCGGACGCGAGGCACAGCGCGGGCCGCGTGTGTGTGTGTATGTGTGTGTGCGCGGTACGTACCAAGGTGCGCGCGTAGGCGGTGCAGCAGCGTGGCGGCGGCGGCGCGCAGCAGCGCGGACGCGAGGCACAGCGCGGGCCGCGTGTGTGTGTGTATGTGTGTGTGCGCGGTACGTACCAAGGTGCGCGCGTAGGCGGTGCAGCAGCGTGGCGGCGGCGGCGCGCAGCAGCGCGGACGCGAGGCACAGCGCGGGCCGCGTGTGTGTGTGTATGTGTGTGTGCGCGGTACGTACCAAGGTGCGCGCGTAGGCGGTGCAGCAGCGTGGCGGCGGCGGCGCGCAGCAGCGCGGACGCGAGGCACAGCGCGGGCCGCGTGTGTGTGTGTGTGTGTATGTGTGTGTGCGCGGTACGTACCAAGGTGCGCGCGTAGGCGGTGCAGCAGCGTGGCGGCGGCGGCGCGCAGCAGCGCGGACGCGAGGCACAGCGCGGGCCGCGTGTGTGTGTGTATGTGTGTGTGCGCGGTACGTACCAAGGTGCGCGCGTAGGCGGTGCAGCAGCGTGGCGGCGGCGGCGCGCAGCAGCGCGGACGCGAGGCACAGCGCGGGCCGCGTGTGTGTGTGTGTGTGTGTATGTGTGTGTGCGCGGTACGTACCAAGGTGCGCGCGTAGGCGGTGCAGCAGCGTGGCGGCGGCGGCGCGCAGCAGCGCGGACGCGAGGCACAGCGCGGGCCGCGTGTGTGTGTGTATGTGTGTGTGCGCGGTACGTACCAAGGTGCGCGCGTAGGCGGTGCAGCAGCGTGGCGGCGGCGGCGCGCAGCAGCGCGGACGCGAGGCACAGCGCGGGCCGCGCGCGCGCCGCACGCCGCAGCGCCGCGCGGCACTCCGCGCTGCGCTCCAGCGCGCCGCGCATGTACAGCTCGCGCTCGATGCTCACCTGCTGCTCGCACACACACAAACACTTAGTTACAAGCGCGCGACATCGGCGGACACGCACACACGCGTACACGTAGTGACAACCGCGATACACTAATAAACATGTACACACACACACGTACACGTACACGTATACAACACATGCACACCCATACTCGTATACAAAGTAGAATGCGTATACAACGTAGAAGACGTGCACAACACACGTACACATAAGGTACCAACCACGCGATACACCTCAGCGCATGCCCCGCTAGTACCAAGGATTCGTTCATACAGCGTATGTTCCGTTAAGGTCATGAATATGCAGTCACAATACACGCGCACACACACGTACGCAACAAGTACGCCTCACGTGACACATCGTGCTACACGCCCCGCCAGTGACATGGAATTGTGAATAACCTTGACGAAACGTGCAACAACATGAACTAGCACACTCACACATACACAATCAGTACGTTCACTTCGCCGCACGCCCCGATACACTCATGCATTGTGCGCGATGCACAATAGCACTGATTACGCTTGACACAAATTAACGCATGTCAAGCATTATGCATAACCTTGGCGGGACTTACGGTAATATGGGACCGTATGTAACGACTAAATGCAACGCACATCAATTACACACATGTTTTTATACAATAAGAGTGACATTTGACCACACTTCTGTACTACTGTAATCTAAAGAAAATACAGAGCCAATAGAATTATAAGCTGTAAGGCATTACATATAGTCTTCAAGAGTAACAACGCATCTGTAAACTTCTTTATTTGAAGTACGTAATAGATTGTCTATGGACTGCATTAGCCACTTACCGTGTTCGTTCGTCATTACTTCAGTTTCAGCTATACACGATTAAGAATCAAAATGTAAATGCATCATTCAACCCCATAGACTGATGGAATGTCTCGTTTCAAGCAAAATGGGACTCCGATTTTCTGCACTCATCATACGAAACAACAACATTAATTCAACCCAGATTCATTCCCCGCCGGTACCAATGAACTTTTAAGTGCTGATTTACCACGTGCTCGGCGGTGAAGGAAAACATTGTGAAAAAAACCTGCATTTTACTTAGTAGAGCCATGCTGCAGCTATATTAGTAGTATAGTTATAGCACGAATGGGTCAGCAGGATCGGGAAAGGACCACGCTCTCACTGAATACCAGCGTTAAATAGCAGCTTAACGCTGCTGTGTTTCGTATGGTGAGTGTAGAGAACCGGAGACCCTTTTTACTGGAAACGAGGCATTCCATCTTAGTCCTCACGGGTGACAACGCATATGCATTTTGATTCTTTATCGATGATAGATGTAGATGTCTATGGGCCTCAGCAACCACTTACCATCAGGTGGACTGTGTGCTCGTTTGTCACCCTATCCTATAAAAAAAAATGTCTGAGACATAAATACTTCGAGAACACGTGAATGTGAAATCCCACCAACACACACAGGATTACTGTGACTCATAACCCTCTCAGAAATAAGAGTAGACCTTTTTCTTAATGTAGATATTTTAGAACCATTTTAAAAACTTTTTACCAATTTTAAAAAAATGTGTTGTGGAAATCACAGTGTTCTCAGATATATTTTAGGATAAACATTGGCAACTGCAGTTTTTTATTGTTTTAAATTTTAATCAGGAAGACGATGTCACCCATCATATTTTTCTTCCTGTCGCCTCCTACGATCCCGCGGGATGATATGGCGTAATTGATTCTATTACACCACCACTACACGGTGTAAGAGAATCTACTACAGATTTTCTTATCAGCGCCTCAACAATATGTACAATGAACCTATAAGAAACCTACATGAAAAGGTCAGTAGCAAAATACTTACTTTAGTAAAGTCCTCATCCGGCCATGGCAAACCATTGTACATTACATCAGGTGACACTAATTCTACCAACAACAATGAAATTGATGTTGCTCCTTCCACTATGCCACTGTTCCCATCCTGCAACAAAATAAGAATTATTTTTAATAAGTACATAGTTTGAAACACAGTGTGTATACACGCACGCACGTACGTACGTACGTACGCACATTTTTCATATTAATTATTAGCAATAGGGAAATAAAACATATTCTAAATACAATAAAAAAGTTCTTTTCTTTTAGCAGAATTTTGATCTTTTTAATGGTGTTTTTACTTTTCTACCGACATCAAAAAGGAGGAGGTCAATTCGACTGTATGTTTTTTTTATGTGTGTTACCTCACCGTGAACCGATTTTGATGATTCTATTTTTATTTGAAAGCTGGTGCTTTTTATGTAGTCCCTTATAAATTTGATCAACGTCTGACCAATAGTTTTTGAGTTATTCTTAATAATTTATATTGAAGTAGGTTGTACAAAACTTTTATTTTTTAAATTATTGTTGAAATTGAATGCATGGTTTCAATAAAGAACGAAAACTAAATTATTATTATTTATATGAAAAGAATTTACGATTAGTAACATGACTTATCTTTGTTTTATTCGTTAGTAAGTATAGTTTACTATCGAAGTTAATGATTGTAGAAAGTAAGGCTTAGAAGGGCTAGAACCCAGAGCCGTAAAGCCAGTTTAAAAAAAATTGTAGAAAGTAAACTTGACTAGCCCTGCAGTTGTAAGAGGAATTGGCGATTGACCGCCAATGTTTGCCCAATTTTAAAATTAACGGTGTAAAGAACTATTATGCTGCACACACTACAACATTATTTTTTTGTATAGTAAGTTCTTACCTTGTTTGGTAAAAATAAAAGAAATACGAAAAAGTGAGGGATGAAATAAAACTTCCCACTCGTTCTACCAGTATAAACTTGCGCGGTACGGGCGACTAAGATAAATCATTAGTTCTACGAGTCTTACTCACTGTCGTGGTTATACAAGTTGGGGTAACAGTGAAGAAAGTTATATTGCGGAGACTCTGTCACATCGTGGCAGGCAGGCAGTATTGCTGTTTGTTTGCATACTTCATCTATTTTAATATTATCTTGTATTTACTTTTCAATATGTTACATATTATTTATGTTTGTGTTATAACATAATATTGATACCGAATTAAAAAAAAAACTTTGAGAGTAATTTCTAACATCAGAAGTGCGATAGTTTCTTATATTTTATTAAGTACTAAGTGATTGAATCAAATTTAAAAACACATTTCTTAACCGATTCGTTGCGGCACCAATTTTCGACAACTTTTAGCTGTGGCGGCGAACAAATATTTCATGACACGCTGGGCGTGTTAAGGGCCACAGACAAAAATGACACGCCTATTGTGCCACCCGCCATGTGTAAAATTATTGTTCTTTTTTATGCTTGTTTTACTTGTTTAGACCTAATTAAGTTTATTTGACATCAAACATAAGTTACAAATGGAAGGATACTTATTTTTAGTGGGTAACTACGTGTTTTTCTACGCGTTTTCTTTGAAATTGAGAGAAAGTGACTTTCTTATAAAGAGATTACAAACCTTTTGTACTATTTTTTGTTGTTATAAAAAAATCATTTATATAAGTAGGTACAGCTAAATCACCCTGGAAACCTTGGTTTTTATCAAATTAAATTTTCACCTAATAATAACATTTGTAAATATCAAACAAATTTGAAAAAAAAAAGGTTTTTCATTCATTGATATTTACAAATGTTAAATATTATTTAATGTTATACAAATGTAAAGTCGATCTGAAAACGTCTAATTAGTAAGAATAGCAAAACAAGTGTTTTCAAAAGGAAAAAAACGCCGGCGCTATACGGCGGCGGATTGACAAAAGACTATTTATTAGCGAACTTTTTTTATGCATGAACGGTTTAGAACTGTTTCAAGCAAAAATAAACCTTACACCATATCACAAGAGCACATGGTACTTCGTAGGTACTATTCGGCCATATGATAGTAATAAGACGGCAGTTCAACCATTTTAAGCAAAATTAAACAATAAGACAAACGCATTATTTTTTTAACAGGAGACTTGTTTTCCAGAAATTTATTTACAACTTGAGTTTGTGAGCGATCGCAATGAGTGCTATTATTTGTTACTTATTAGACAATTTTTCCATAACATGATTTAAAACCCGCAAAGTAAAAAGAGTACCATGTACACGTTAAAAAAATGGTTGTCAACCCCTAAAAATTTCGAATTTTCAAAATATCCAGAAACGAAGCTGCATGCATGAACTACTTGCAAAAAAATGAATATTTTGTTCTGGATAAATTTTCCAAAAAAGCAATTTGAGCGAGTTATAACGATTTTAAAAAAAGACACGACTCGCGTGTCATACGCCACACACACACACAAAAGTAATCGATGGCACGCCTGGTGTGTCACCCGCACTGACCCGGTTAAAGAAATTAACTTACCATACACGACATCAAAGCGCCCATGAGCAGTTCGTTGTTGGTGGTCAAAATGGGCGGTATTGCGTTGCCGTCATCTTGACTGCTGGCTTTACGCACACCCTTGCCAATAATACCCGCGTGGAACACCGACGTGTGGCTCTGTGTTAACTGGGTTATTGGACCCTGTTAAAATATACATAGTTTTAAAATATTTATCTCTTTAATCTTTGACAGACTATATGACTACGTAACAGACTGTACACAGAGGGTATACAACGATCTTCTCGTCCCATACAATAATGCGTTCAGGATACTAATACAGGGTTGTTTTGCAATTACCGGCCAAATTTGCAAGAGGAGGTTAAGAGTAGGTAATATAAGCGAATAGTAAAAAAAAAAAATAAACAAGAAAAAAACTGAAACATATTATCCTTTATATTCAAAATGTGTGGAAATGCATTATTTTTGTTGGTTGTCATTCATAAATATGAAGCGTCTACTATTTATACGCATGCACACATTCGTAAAGGAGTATTGAGTTCGGAAGCAGTCGGTGGCGTTCGGATCTCTCGCTCAGTTACAGATTTAGGTATCTACACGTAATAGCTGTTTTGACTCAGTAAAGACAAACGCGTATCCCCGCCCTTTCCCTTCCGTTACACCGCTAGGTACGTTCACCTGGCCGACCGACAGTGTTGACTTGACCGTGACCTCATTACGTACAGAGTGTCCTATTTTTTAAATTTTCGTAGGTAGTATTACTTGTCATTTAGATTATACGAAAAAATTTGCCCCGTTTGCAAAGACAAGGAAATAACGCACGTGCACCACCCAATCGGAGAACAATTTTGCCAGCAAACCAAATGCTGTTTGACTTTGGACAGTTCATCACTACGTCACATGAAAGTGCTCGAGGTGGTCAGTCAGTAATAAGGCCGGCGGTCGAAAACTGTATCATTCGAGAACTACTCAATTTTTCTAGATATAACTCATTTCATTACCAACGTGTGCAAGCACGGAATAATAACGATGGTCCATCTCGAAAATATTTTTATGAATGGTCCTTGTCAAACATTGATAATACTAACATTATGTGGACTGACGAAACCCTATTTACGCGTGTAGGGCTTTATAATAGTCGTAACGAACTTTACTGGGCAGTATGCAACCCACAAGCTATAAAAGACAGTTAACGTCAACTGCGATTTAGTGTAAATGTTTGGAACGGAATTTTTGATGACATAATTGTGGGCCCGATCTTAATTGAAAGACGATGAATGGGTGGTATTTATTTGGATAAGTTACAAGGTGTTATTTAAGATTTCCTGGACGATATACCTTAGTCTTATTGAATACTTTTTAATCCCAACACGATGGCGCTCCGCCTCACTATTCAAGTGCAGAGCGTGATTATTTGAATAGAGAATACGAAGATAGGTGGATTGGGCGTGACGGCCCTATACCATGGCCTGCAAGGTCATCGAACTTTACACCATTAGACTTTTATTTATGGGGTGAAATGAAGAAACGTGTTTACGTCGAAGAGGCCCAAAGCTATAACGATTCCGAAGCAAAATAATTTTTGCATTCACGGAAATAAAAAGTGCTCAAACACATGTAATTAATGTGAAAAATAATTTAAGTAAACGTGCTCCATTTGCATTGTGAGAAACGGACTCCATTTTGAATACCTTTTAAAATACCAGTAATTTAGTTTTATTTTAAGTGATTGCATATTTAAGATGTAAATAGTTCGTTGTTGTAAATATTTAATAGTTTTAAATGTTTAAAAGTTGTAAATACTTGATTCAATTTTTTTTAAATACTCCATAATTTCTGTTAGTTTTGAATATGTTTATTAAACAGAGTACGCGCCGACGCGATGTTCGTGTCGGTTGAGGTTGACAATTGTCGGCAGACTTCGTTTTTACCGGCCAACTAGTCTGCTCTGCATTTAAATGCTTTCAGCGCTAGACGCTACACCCACGCCGCTTGAGTAACCATTATTTAAATCGTACTAACTTATCACAGGCTTTTCAGCTCAACTATCTTTTCTACAACTAATTGGTTACATTTATTCTCCACCTTTTTCCCTCGCTCTGTAGTCTAAACTTGTATTTCGAACTGTCTTTTGTGTGGGAGCAAAAATAATATTTAATTAGAGGAGTGTTTCATCCCAGACGTCGTTGAAATATATTTTTTTAATTGTATTTATTATGACGGCCCTAAGCCCGTTTAAAGTATGAAGGGAAAATTGGAATCATAATTCGCGTCGTAGTTATCAACTTGTAGCGAGCGGGTCATTAAAAAAGTAAATAGTAAGCAAAAGCTCCGTGCATTGACTCGTACACACGAGCGCGCGTTGTTTATGCCCATAAATCATATTAAAGAACAATGGCAGACTTTCATACATAAAATTACTTGAGAAGGAATGGTAGCGTCTATATATCAAAAATATCTTAAAATGTTAAGCGTCAGTCCCATAATAATTCTGTCAAAGAATTTTGTCCTGAGAAGGCGTCAAAAAAAAGATATTTAGACTTGAACCTTTTTAGGTTATGTCTTGTCACTTGGAAAAAGTCGTGCTTCCAGTGGTTGTTTGATGTTGGCTTAATACATAATACATAATTGAGAGTTTTTAGATTATTGTATCTCTATTATATATTTGCATACTATAAAAGTATATTTCTGGCATCGCTCCAGGACCTTTGTGTCATAGTGACATTCTCAGAAGAGCTAGAACCCAGAGCCGTAAAGCCAGTAAAAAAAACAGTGACATTTTGTTTTAGGTAGTGTTGCCATAACATTAAATGGAATTGTTACATAATACTATGATTGTGACAATGTATTATTATAGGAAGTTCTTTGTAAGAGACTTATTCTCAACCATATCAATTTTATTTTTATTATTACTGATAGTATAGTTATTATTAATAATATCTTAATATAAAAATATTTTGTGTGTTGTGTTGGTAGTCTTACAAAGTGTATACTAAAATAGTATGAATATACTAAATGGCAACACTTGAATAGAGTAAAATGATTTAAGTCATTTGATATTCCCAAAAATGTTTGTTTTTTTCTGTGGCTTTAATTAAAATACATTTTTGTTTGAAAAATCAAAGAAAATTAATAAAACTCATTTTATATATAACTTATTTCTAGACGCGATAGTTTTTGTCAACTATTTTTCTGCCATTGTCCTTTCGGATATTTTCAAATAAATGTAGAAACCTTATATACGCGTATTTTTAAAAACTTTTATTAATTTTTAAATTTAATTAATTAATTAATTTATTTATTTTATTAATTTTTAAAAATTAAATTTTAAAAAAAATTTAATTTTTAAAAATATTTAAATTAATAGCTAGCTAACTATACACCCAGCGAATAATCGGTGGCAGGGCGTTGTCGCCGACATTCTAGTGTAGAGCCGAGCGCGCGTTGCTCGCGCAGCGTGGCGGCCTCCAGCAGCTCGCGCAGTAGTGTGACCGCGAGTGCAGCAGTGTGTCTAGAGTGTCTAGTGTACGCACGTGCTTCAGGTTGAGGTGCAGCAGCAGCGGGTCGGCGTGGCGCGGGTGCGCGTGCGCGCGGGAGCCGAGCGCGCGCTGCTCGCGCAGCGTGGCGGCCTCCAGCAGCTCGCGCAGTAGTGACCGCGAGTGCAGCAGTGTGTGTAGTGTGTCTAGTGTACGCACGTGCTTCAGGTTGAGGTGCAGCAGCAGCGGGTCGGCGTGGCGCGGGTGCGCGTGCGCGCGGGAGCCGAGCGCGCGCTGCTCGCGCAGCGTGGCGGCCTCCAGCAGCTCGCGCAGTAGTGACCGCGAGTGCAGCAGTGTGTGTAGTGTGTCTAGTGTACGCACGTGCTTCAGGTTGAGGTGCAGCAGCAGCGGGTCGGCGTGGCGCGGGTGCGCGTGCGCGCGGGAGCCGAGCGCGCGCTGCTCGCGCAGCGTGGCGGCCTCCAGCAGCTCGCGCAGTAGTGACCGCGAGTGCAGCAGTGTGTGTAGTGTGTCTAGTGTACGCACGTGCTTCAGGTTGAGGTGCAGCAGCAGCGGGTCGGCGTGGCGCGGGTGCGCGTGCGCGCGGGAGCCGAGCGCGCGCTGCTCGCGCAGCGTGGCGGCCTCCAGCAGCTCGCGCAGTAGTGACCGCGAGTGCAGCAGTGTGTGTAGTGTGTCTAGTGTACGCACGTGCTTCAGGTTGAGGTGCAGCAGCAGCGGGTCGGCGTGGCGCGGGTGCGCGTGCGCGCGGGAGCCGAGCGCGCGCTGCTCGCGCAGCGTGGCGGCCTCCAGCAGCTCGCGCAGCGCAGCGCCGCGCGCCAGCTTGCTGTGCACGCACAGCTTGCGCAGCACACGGCATGCGCTCTGCACACCGCGCATCTTCTCTAATATATCTGCGATAACCAATCGTTTTTTAACCTGAATACGTCTTTAAATTTGCTTCCATAATGGGAAGCAATTCAAAAACTAATGAGAACAAAATTGGGGGATATAGTTTGTTGGTGCAGCTACAAAATTTACGCTACTCGATAGCTTAAGGATCAAAGAATATATTCTAGGTGAACCGATTTTCAAGATCAGACCAATAGTTTTGGAGTTATCCTTAATAATGCGTATTTAATTGACTTAGACTGTTCAGTTTACACCGAACACATTATGTACGCGAAGGCATTTTACTTTAAAGTTTTTATTTAAGTCAGTACATGTACGGACGCCAACATTGTCTCGTGTGTGCTCACATACATAACATTTATAAACATATAACATTTATAAACATTGTAACAATAATATTATAACAATATAATAAACATTTTGTGCATAAACAGTATTTTAAGTAACATTTACATCAAAAGGTGTTGAATACCACAACATCTTTTTGGTCCTTCGAGAGTGAAGTGTGATTGTGATTTTTTCGGTGATAGCGAATCGGTTTGTCTGGCCTCCCAGAAGCGGGTCTCACCAGGCAGATTGAGAAGGCGCATAATATATCGCTGGAAGTTCATCGTCACACGGACCGCAAACAGGAAGCGATCAGTTCACTTAACACTTAGCGAATACCTATCAACAACAACATCATGGAAGATTTACAAGCAAATCAACAACAGATGGTTTCTGGTATGGAGCAGCTGCTCAGCAACTTCAAAAAGGACGGCGCCGACCGTAGGACTGCTGCTCATATCAAAAAACGACTGGAGACTTTGGATACTTACTGGCAGGAATTTCACAACCTTCACCTCCAGGTACGTGAGTTGTGTGATGAAAACCATTCCTACATTGTACAGAATCAATACGGACAAGTTCTTGATTTTTATACAAAAACAAAAGACTACATACAAAGTTTCTTACCAACTGAAGACAAATCAAGACCCTCTACTCCGATCATAAAACCATCAAATTTCAACCCCCCGCCATCAACGTCGTCAGCAACACCGCGACAGGTGGACCGCAGTATTAACAGCAAGCTGGATGAGATGTTGCGTAAGCAAAGTAGCAATTTTAGAGCTTTTAAGCGAACGTTAGCAAACATTGACTTGGATTTGTTAACCGATAACTGGGAATTAGAAGATGCTCTGAAGACCTTGAGTGTTAGATGGAACCGTATCGACTCCCTTCATTGGGAGCTCGACAGCGAGCTGGAGGGTACTAACGTAGCATACGAACAAGAATTTTCCGTCCATGAGAGAAGCTTTAGTGACATAAAGAAGGCAATCAACAAGAAAATATGGTCAACAGCTCATCAGGAACAATTTACACCAAAGCTTGATATTCCTATCTTCAACGGGAATTATCACCAATGGGTTCCGTTCAAAGATCTATTTACGGAATGCATTCATAACAATCGCTCCCTTTCCAGTGCTCAAAAAATGCAGTTTTTAAAGAGCAAGGTCAGGGGAGAGGCGGAGCGGCTGATACAACACCTACAGATCAGCTCGGATAATTATATTATCTGTTGGGACATTTTAAACAACCGATACAATAACCCGAAACTTATATTCACTTCTCACATGAACATATTAATGAGTTTGCTAGTTCCCCATCAAGCATCAGTGACCAACATCAAGAAAATTCACGACACTACGCAGGAATGCTTAAATGCAATAAAAAACCTAGGAATTGACATAAGCACCTGGGATCCGATTATTGTTTACCTGTTGACTCAAAAACTCGATAACGAAACTCATCATGATTATGTTCAATCTTTGAAATGTCCCCGGGAACTGCCAAAATTACAAGAATTTCTCAAGTTTTTGGAACAAACATTTACGTCGATGGAGTCTGGACGTAGAAAACAAGACAACACTCATCAAAAATCACACATTCCAAGTAATCAAAATCAGTATCCGAAAACTTCGAAATCGAATTATTTCAAACAATCATACGCCAGTAATCGAGTAACAACCCAGCATCCATCCAACATCTCGTCGAGGGGTTCTGCGTCACCTAACTTACAAGCTGTTAAAAACAAGAATTTCATAACATATACATGCCCACTCTGCAGTAAGGATCATGGACTATTCTTTTGTCAAGAATTTTTGGACATGTCTCCACAAACAAGACGTAAAACAGTAACAAAATTAAATGTTTGCCAAAACTGTCTTTTTAATCATCAAGGTAAAGCATGCCTTTCAGAGAAGCGGTGTCGTGAATGCAACGAAAATCATAACACTATGTTACATGACGCCTTCCGGTCATATTCAAACAAGCCGCAAAACAATGCGAATGTGAAAAACAAGTCGTCGATGTCGTCAGAAGTGGAAAATAATCGTGTCGGCATAAGTAACTCCAACGTTACTCAACAAAACAACGATATGACAGAAATTTTATTAGCGACAGCGATGCTCAAGGTGCGGGCCGCAGATGGTACTTATAAAATAATGCGCACACTTATTGATCAGGGTTCGCAAGTCTCAATAATATCTGAGAATGCGGCCCAGCGACTAGCACTTCCTAGACGAAACTGCAAAGGTAGTATTTATGGGGTTGGTGTTAAACCTAATAGCTGTAAAGGAGTACTTCACTTAACATGCTCATCAATGGACGACAACTACATTTTTGACACGTCGGTATTTATCATGCAAAATCTTATCAAACAATTACCAAATTCAACATTTGCTAAACCTTCGTGGTCATTCTTGAACAATATACAACTAGCTGACCCAGACTTCAACATCTGCAGACCGGTGGATCTTCTTCTGGGTGCTGACATATATTCGAACATTATATTACCTGGAATATGCAGAGAAGAAGATCAATCTGTGCCGATTGCCCAACAGACTCGGCTCGGCTGGATTTTGTGTGGAAATACAAAAACATACCAATGCAATGTAATTTTGAACAACATCGAACAAATCGAAAAATTTTGGGAAACAGAGGACATTACTGAGCATTTCGACTTATCAGAAGAAGACCTTCAATGTATTCAATACTATGAAGAAACAACAAAACGACTGAGTGATGGTAGATACGAGGTCAGACTCCCACTCAAACCAGGATATGAAAAACAATTGGGTTCGTCCAAAAATAAGGCAATCGCACATTTTTTAAGCATGGAAAGAAAGTTCAGAAAAAACAACAGTTTTGAGCAAAATTACAAAGCCTTCATTCATGAGTACCTAGCGCTTGGACATATGAAACCCGCTGATTCAATAGGTCGACTCGAATGTTATATACCTCACCACGGCGTACAACGACCGGAATCGACAACTACGGCCTTGCGAGTAGTGTTCAATGGCTCATGCAAGACTTCAACAGGTTCGAGTCTCAATGATGTTATGTATGCAGGTCCAAACTTACAGCAAGACCTTCAGGAACTGTTGATCAAGTGGCGACAGTTTGAGATAGTATTTACGGCTGACATTGAAAAGATGTTTCGCCAAATATGTATTCATCAAGATGACCAGCTTCTCCAAAAAATAATATGGAGAGATTATCCAAGTTCTGCATTGCAAGACTTACAACTATGCACAGTCACCTATGGCACAAAAGCTGCCCCATTTTTGGCCATGATGACGCTTAAACGATTAGCAAACGATGAACGAAGAAATGATTACTCCACCACTGCAATCCAGGCCCTGGAAAAAGCAATGTACATGGACGACCTGCTGTATGGAGCCCATTCTATGACGTCAGCATTGGAATTACAACAAGAGCTTATTCGCCTGCTTCAGTCTGGAGGATTCAACTTAAGAAAATGGAATTCCAACAAAGAGGAACTACTTAACATCAACAACAACCAAGACAACAAAAATTTTAATTTTAAACATGCACATTCATCGAAAACACTTGGACTCAGCTGGATTTCTAAACAAGATATTTTCACATTCCAAACAAAAATTACTGACTCTGAGAAGAAATGTACAAAGCGAAGTCTTTTGTCAGAAATTTCGAAACAGTTCGATCCAATCGGCTTGATTGCTCCTATAACACTGAGACTAAAACTTCTCTTCCAAAAAGTATGGCAGCTGAATCTTCAGTGGGATGATGAACTACCCGAAGAAATCCAAGTAGAATGGATAAACATGAAACATGGCATCAAAATGATTGATCAACTACAAATACCTAGATGGTTGGGAACAAAAGAAAATAGCTTAGTCGAATTGCATGGTTTCTGCGATTCGTCGGAGAGAGCATTCGGCTGCGCCATATATTGCAGAACAAGCAAAAATCATCATTCAATGGTGGTGTTAGTTGCCGCCAAAACCCGACTAGTACCCATCAAAAAGCCTATCACTATACCAAGGCTCGAATTAAATGCCGCAGTTTTATTATCAAAATTGATGAACAAGGTTGTCAACTGCCTAAGTACGTACAACATACAGATCTTTGGTTGGTGTGACTCCACCGCTGTTCTAGGCTGGTTGCACGGAGACGCTGCACGATGGAAGCCTTTCGTGGCGAACAGGGTCAAACAAGTGATCACAAATATGCCCCCCGCCTGCTGGCGCTATGTGAAGTCGGAGGAAAATCCAGCAGATTGCGCCAGCAGGGGCTTAACAGCAGGACAACTAAAAGACCACCCGCTTTGGTGGCAAGGGCCCTCTTGGCTACTAACATATAAACAAGATGTAGAAAACAACCCTATGTATACAACCAACGAAGAGGAAAAGCAAGTTTTAGTAGCTCAGAAAGCAAAAGAAGAAGAAAAAAGCTACATTTTACCGCAACTTATAGAAAAACAAAGCTCATTTACACGCTTAGTAAGAATATTAGCATGGATTCTACGAGTCAAAAAAGATAAAACTAAACAGAGGCAGCCCTACCTAACAATATCAGAGTTACAAACAGCTACTAATTTATTAATAAAACATGTGCAATCAGCCGAATTCAAAGACGATATCAATAACATTACGCAAAATAAACAAGTACCGAAAAAGAGCCCATTATCAAAGTTGAATCCGTTCATAGATAAAAATGGCATCTTAAGAGTAGATGGCAGATTAGAACTCGCAAATATCACATATAATATGAAACATCCAATAATTTTGCCGAACAGAAGCCGTTTTACACAATTACTGATTGATAGCGCGCATAAGATCACATTTCATGGCGGCGCGCGATTGACGTCAGCGTTCATTCGACAAAAGTACTGGATTGTTGGCGGAAATCGAACAATTAAAAGGTTAATAAGAACCTGTATAACCTGTCGACGTCACGCTCCCAGCATACAACCCCAGATCATGGGTGATTTGCCTGAAGCCAGGACAAACCCCTCCCGTCCTTTTTATCATACAGGAGTTGACTACACGGGTTACGTGGACGTCAAGGCAAGCAAGGGTCGAGGCATAAAAACAAACAAGGGTTATGTGGCTGTATTCGTGTGCATGGCAACAAAGGCCGTGCACCTCGAACTCGTGTCCGACCTCACGTCGTCAGCATTTTTGGCCGCACTGCGTCGTATGGCAGCTCGTCGAGGCGCGCCGCGTCACATATATTGCGACAACGGCACTAACTTCGTCGGTGCTAGCCGTGTTCTAGAACAAAACATAAAGCAGCTTAAAGAAAATATTTCTGATCCAGAATTCTTAACTGAACTTACGAAAATGGAGATCGAATTCCACTTCAACGCTCCTTCTTGGCCATCAGCGGGAGGACTCTGGGAGGCTGCGGTCAAGAGCCTGAAATATCACATCAAACGTCTATTATCGAAGCGGAATACAACATGATGAAAAGAATGGAAGAAGTTATGAGAAAACAACACAAGATTATCAACAAACAGATTAGTGCTTTAGACAGCAACATAAACAAAGTAAAAACAGAATTGGAAAAACTTTATAACATCAACCAATTTTTGTGTCTGTCATAGCGAACAATTTACTGCTGAACTTGAAAAGCATACAAAACATGATGACAGACGCTATCACCGATATATATCATGGAAGGTTCGATGTTCATCTCATAAGCCCTACTCAGTTGAGAAATGAACTGAACACAATATCTGGACAAATACCTAAAGACTTGACTCTACCTATATCAAACATACAATCAGATTTTCAAAAAATATATCAGTTTCTTCAAGTGAAAACAAAGATGACTAATAAGTACTTGATTTTTGAAATCAGATTACCATTGGTCAGCCGAGATAATTACAACCTATACAGAGTTATACCGATTCCTCATAAACGGACCAACAATTTTGTGAACATTAAACCGATTGCAGATTACATTGCAATTAATTTAGAAAAGGATATCTACATCCCAATGACATCTATCGATTTACAAGAGTGTATTATGTACGATTTTTCAGCACATTTATGCCACCTCAAACACCCCATATACCAAAGAAATTCAGATGAAGATCTGTGTTTGAAGAATAATTACATAAATCAGTGCCAAATAAACATCGCCGGGTGCAGTAACATGTTTATTCAATTAAATAAAGCGAACAATTACTTATTTACAACGTGCGACAAATGCAACGTAAGAATTTTTTGCGGTGATCAAGTTACCGTGGAACGGCTGAGAGACGCCGGGGTCATTGCGCTGGAACCCGGTTGCTCAATCAAAAGTGAAGAATTATCAATCTATACGCACAAAATATTTACGAGTGAATTGAAAACCGGACCTGAAATTTATACGCCTGAAATCGCTGCTATTAACCAAATTATCAAGCTCTCTATCCCAGAAACAGGAGAGTTGGAAAAAGACGCTGACAGTTTCCAAGCCAACCTAACCACCTTGAACGAAAACATCAAACACCTAAAATCCCAAAATGTGATCGCTGAAAACATAACATTCCATGACATACATCATTACGTCGCGATTTACATCCTGGTGGGAGTGGCTGTGATAGCTGCTATATGCCTTGCCTGCAAACGACTACGACAAAGAAGAAACACGGCTATCACTTCAAGTATTAGCCTCGATAACATAACCACGGAAGGTCTAAGCTCCGCTCCTGTGGCTGCGCCGGCCGCCCCGAGAGCGCAGCGCGCCGCTGCAGTGCCCGCCCCGAGAACGCAACCCGTCGCCGCCAGCACCGCGACGCGCGAGCGTGCGTCCTCACCCGCGGTCCCGAACCCCGAGAGCGCAGCGCGCCGCTGCAGTGCCCGCCCCGAGAACGCAACCCGTCGCCGCCAGCACCGCGACGCGCGAGCGTGCGTCCTCACCCGCGGTCCCGAACCCCGAGAGCGCAGCGCGCCGCTGCAGTGCCCGCCCCGAGAACGCAACCCGTCGCCGCCAGCACCGCGACGCGCGAGCGTGCGTCCTCACCCGCGGTCCCGAACCCCGAGAGCGCAGCGCGCCGCTGCAGTGCCCGCCCCGAGAACGCAACCCGTCGCCGCCAGCACCGCGACGCGCGAGCGTGCGTCCTCACCCGCGGTCCCGAACCCCGAGAGCGCAGCGCGCCGCTGCAGTGCCCGCCCCGAGAACGCAACCCGTCGCCGCCAGCACCGCGACGCGCGAGCGTGCGTCCTCACCCGCGGTCCCGAACCCCGAGAGCGCAGCGCGCCGCTGCAGTGCCCGCCCCGAGAACGCAACCCGTCGCCGCCAGCACCGCGACGCGCGAGCGTGCGTCCTCACCCGCGGTCCCGAACCCCGAGAGCGCAGCGCGCCGCTGCAGTGCCCGCCCCGAGAACGCAACCCGTCGCCGCCAGCACCGCGACGCGCGAGCGTGCGTCCTCACCCGCGGTCCCGAACCCCGAGAGCGCAGCGCGCCGCTGCAGTGCCCGCCCCGAGAACGCAACCCGTCGCCGCCAGCACCGCGACGCGCGAGCGTGCGTCCTCACCCGCGGTCCCGAACCCCGAGAGCGCAGCGCGCCGCTGCAGTGCCCGCCCCGAGAACGCAACCCGTCGCCGCCAGCACCGCGACGCGCGAGCGTGCGTCCTCACCCGCGGTCCCGAACCCCGAGAGCGCAGCGCGCCGCTGCAGTGCCCGCCCCGAGAACGCAACCCGTCGCCGCCAGCACCGCGACGCGCGAGCGTGCGTCCTCACCCGCGGTCCCGAACCCCGAGAGCGCAGCGCGCCGCTGCAGTGCCCGCCCCGAGAACGCAACCCGTCGCCGCCAGCACCGCGACGCGCGAGCGTGCGTCCTCACCCGCGGTCCCGAACCCCGAGAGCGCAGCGCGCCGCTGCAGTGCCCGCCCCGAGAACGCAACCCGTCGCCGCCAGCACCGCGACGCGCGAGCGTGCGTCCTCACCCGCGGTCCCGAACCCCGAGAGCGCAGCGCGCCGCTGCAGTGCCCGCCCCGAGAACGCAACCCGTCGCCGCCAGCACCGCGACGCGCGAGCGTGCGTCCTCACCCGCGGTCCCGAACCCCGAGAGCGCAGCGCGCCGCTGCAGTGCCCGCCCCGAGAACGCAACCCGTCGCCGCCAGCACCGCGACGCGCGAGCGTGCGTCCTCACCCGCGGTCCCGAACCCCGAGAGCGCAGCGCGCCGCTGCAGTGCCCGCCCCGAGAACGCAACCCGTCGCCGCCAGCACCGCGACGCGCGAGCGTGCGTCCTCACCCGCGGTCCCGAACCCCGAGAGCGCAGCGCGCCGCTGCAGTGCCCGCCCCGAGAACGCAACCCGTCGCCGCCAGCACCGCGACGCGCGAGCGTGCGTCCTCACCCGCGGTCCCGAACCCCGAGAGCGCAGCGCGCCGCTGCAGTGCCCGCCCCGAGAACGCAACCCGTCGCCGCCAGCACCGCGACGCGCGAGCGTGCGTCCTCACCCGCGGTCCCGAACCCCGAGAGCGCAGCGCGCCGCTGCAGTGCCCGCCCCGAGAACGCAACCCGTCGCCGCCAGCACCGCGACGCGCGAGCGTGCGTCCTCACCCGCGGTCCCGAACCCCGAGAGCGCAGCGCGCCGCTGCAGTGCCCGCCCCGAGAACGCAACCCGTCGCCGCCAGCACCGCGACGCGCGAGCGTGCGTCCTCACCCGCGGTCCCGAACCCCGAGAGCGCAGCGCGCCGCTGCAGTGCCCGCCCCGAGAACGCAACCCGTCGCCGCCAGCACCGCGACGCGCGAGCGTGCGTCCTCACCCGCGGTCCCGAACCCCGAGAGCGCAGCGCGCCGCTGCAGTGCCCGCCCCGAGAACGCAACCCGTCGCCGCCAGCACCGCGACGCGCGAGCGTGCGTCCTCACCCGCGGTCCCGAACCCCGAGAGCGCAGCGCGCCGCTGCAGTGCCCGCCCCGAGAACGCAACCCGTCGCCGCCAGCACCGCGACGCGCGAGCGTGCGTCCTCACCCGCGGTCCCGAACCCCGAGAGCGCAGCGCGCCGCTGCAGTGCCCGCCCCGAGAACGCAACCCGTCGCCGCCAGCACCGCGACGCGCGAGCGTGCGTCCTCACCCGCGGTCCCGAACCCCGAGAGCGCAGCGCGCCGCTGCAGTGCCCGCCCCGAGAACGCAACCCGTCGCCGCCAGCACCGCGACGCGCGAGCGTGCGTCCTCACCCGCGGTCCCGAACGCGTTCAACACTCAAGACCGACCAACATCTCCTATATTGCGAACTCTCATTCTTAAACGCGATGAAGAATCATTTTATACCTAACTTTTCTCAAATAATTTTACTTTTTTATGTATTTTTAGTTTATCTCCCTTGTTGTGCGGGAAGATGTTCAGTTTACACCGAACACATTATGTACGCGTAGGCATTTTACTTTAAAGTTTTTATTTAAGTCAGTACATGTACGGACGCCAACATTGTCTCGTGTGTGCTCACATACATAACATTTATAAACATATAACATTTATAAACATTGTAACAATAATATTATAACAATATAATAAACATTTTGTGCATAAACAGTATTTTAAGTAACATTTACATCAAAAGGTGTTGAATACCACAACATAGACTACTTACAACCGACTTCTCATTTTATTTACCTAGTCAGGTCATAAGTTTTGTCACACAGTAAAAACTTTTCTTTTAGAATGCTGGCCACAAAATAGTTTATTGAATTCGAATTTAAAATTGTTCATGAAAATAAAACTGTATACTTTTTAGAATTTTACTCATTTTTAAATATGGAGTGGACGCTTAAAGAAGACCGTGTTGCAGTTATTGCGTTGCATCGTTGCGGTTACGCACCAATTCAAATTTTTGACATACTGAAAAATTTGAATTTAACCAAAAGATTCGTTTATGGTACCATCAAACGATACAATGAAGACTCTAGTGTAGATGACAGGTCATGAAGTGGTCGCCCTCGGTCTGTTAGGACTCCAGCAGTGATAAAAGCTGTGAAGGCTCAAAGAAATCCCAAACGTAAGCAGAAACTGTTGGCCCTTCAGATGGGGTTAAGCAGAACCACGGTGAAAAGGGTATTAAACGAAGACTTAGGGCTTCGGGCATATCGAAGAAAAACAGGACATCGTTTGAATGCTCGTCTAATGGACCTCAGACTGAAGAGATGCCGCGCTTTGTTGAAGCGGTACGCGGGAAAAAAATATCGGGAAATTCTTTTTTCGGATGAAAATATTTTTACCGTAGAAGAGAGCTACAACAAACAAAATGATAAGGTGTACGCACACAGTAGTGAAGAAGCGAGCAATCGTATTCCGCGTGTCCAACGAGGTCATTTTCCATCCTCGCTCATGGTATGGTTGGGAGTTTCTTATTGGGGCTTAACAGAGGTACATTTTTGTGAGAAAGGTGTAAAAACGAATGCAGTTGTGTATCAAAATACAGTCCTGACGAACGTTGTGGAACCTGTTTCTCATACCATGTTCAATAACAGGCATTGGGTATTCCAACAAGATTCGGCGCCAGCTCATAGAGCGAAGAGCACACAAGACTGGCTGGCGGCGCGTGAAATCGACTTTATCCGGCACGAAGACTGGCCCTCCTCCAGTCCAGATTTGAATCCGTTAGATTACAAGATATGGCAACACTTGGAGGAAAAGGCGTGCTCAAAGCCTCATCCCAATTTGGAGTCAATCAAGACATCCTTGAATAAGGCAGCCGCCGATATTGACATGGACCTCGTTCGTGCTGCGATAGACGACTGGCCGCGCAGATTGAAGACCTGTATTCAAAATCACGGAGGTCATTTTGAATAAACTTTAGTGTCATAAGAATCTATGTTTTGTTAAGTTCATTTTGGTATATAAATGAATACATAATGAATAAACTTGTTTCAATTATTTTATATTAAACATGTGACAGAATTTATGACCTGACTAGGTATATTGAAGTCGGTAGTACAAAATTCACCACTTGTCCGTTTCACATTTTTTGCTATTTAAAAACATACGGCACGCAACGGCTATATTTTTACCAAGTGTTAAACTAATAACCGGTATATGCTGATCTTGCATTAGTAGGCAGTCACTAGTACTTAGAGGTCTACCTACACTGCACAATTTTTTAGGTCATTGGCATTATACGCGAAAAAATCCAAAACTGCGAAGCTGTGGTCGAGTCGCTAATCAAATAATAAATCTGTAACTTTGGCCTCAGTAACTAGGGACTTAATTATCTAGATCTAGCTATAAATAATATCTTACCTTTCGGTATCCTTAGGTACAGCAAAGAATTTAAAGTCGACATTCCTATTGTTATTTAAGCACCCGCATGATAGCAGTATTTTTTGCGTGGGCTTTTTGAGAGGCCATACTTAAATAAAAACTTAAAAAATAAATATCAAGTGCCTAAATACTTATAAGAGAAAAATATTTTTCTTTGTTAACGTAAGGCGCGCGTCAGCTCGAGCGCCCGCGTGACAACCACACTGAATTAGCCTCTTGTAGGCGGCCACGCAGCGTAGATATATTTTCATGCCTAAAGCGCGGAGTGAGACAGGACTGGCTAATACTCGAATAAGAAGGCTAGTGCAAAATAAATGTCTTACCTTGTATATGTAAGCACCTAAAGAAGTATCTGACCGTAGCTTGCACGACCTTTATTATCGCCTCCACACTTGGGGGCGGTGCTTTCGTGCCCGACATGTCTATCCGGTCCAGTACCTAGAAATATATCCAAATACTAAATTATTGGCAGACATTTGTCATTGTCACTGGGTAGGGCTCTTTTAACAGACTTCAAAAAAAAAGCAGGAGGTTCTCAAAAACATCCTCGAATTGATTGATCGATATCTTCATGGTCCCATATATATATTTTGTTTTTCATGTGATCTCGAATTCATTATTTTATTTTAGTTAATTTTATCACCGTGTGGTGGTGGTGTAAGAATATCCACACAATCCAGTGGGTGTCGTAAGAGACGACAGAGAGAAACAAACCAGGAGATGGGCAGCACCGTATAACTAAAAATGTGGTTGCCAACCTGCAAGCCAAGCGTGGCAACTATACCAAATATCCACCCTATGAGACAATCTATGGTAAGACCTATGATCGACAGTGGACTTTTGATTTGCTGTGACGGTAATTTTATCACTGCACTATGTTTTCGTAAGTGTCGAATAACATAAATGTCAGAAAAATATTGGGGCCTCCATAAAAGTCAGTTCGATACAGATCAAACCACGGAGCAAATACAAAGAGGAGGTGTTGTAATTAGATTTCACCATGTAACAATTTGCGGACTGAGGGGGTGTTAAGCCCCGGCCACTTAACTGTTTTCCATCTACCGATAAATAGTAAAACTACTCACATCGTTCCATATCAATGTTGCAATGTAATTTAGCTACCTTGACGACAGATAGCGTCCTGTTCACAAAATGATTATAAAAGTATAAAAATAATATTTTGGCGATTAAAAATTCTTTAGGACTGAATGCAGAACAAATTTCAACACATTTTTATGATTATTTTACCAATACTGAGCTTATCATCATCATCATCATTACAGCCCTTCACAAATCCACTGCTGAACATATGCCTCCCCCAAGTAATGCCATAAAGCACGGTCCTTAGCCACCTGCATCCATCGACTTCCTGCATGTCTTACCAGGTCATCACTCCATCTAGTGGGGGGTCGCCATACACTTCGCCTACCGGTACGAGGCTTCCACTCGAGAACTTTTTTCCCCGTCGATTGTCGGTTCTTCGAGCTACATGGCCGGCCCATTGGCACTTCAGCTTACTAATCCGTCGGGCTATGTTGGTTACTCTGGTTCTACTGAGGATATCCTAATTTCTAAGTTTATCACGCAGAGAAACACTGAGCATAGCTCGCTGAGCGACCTGAAGCTTCCTCATACGGCCAGCAATGGAGGACCACGTCTAAGATCCATAAGTTATCATTGGCAACACGCATTGGTGGTACAATTTAGTTTTCAGGTTTTGAGGTATACCTGACGAGAAGATGTGTCGTAGTTTCCCGAACGCTGCCCAGCCGAGTTGAATCCGTCGATTGACCTCTCGGTCGAAGTTGGACTTACCTAGTCGGACTATTTGTCCCAGGTAAACATACTCGTCAACAACTTCGAGCTTAGTGCTCCCAACAACTACCAGCATAGGTGCGACATAGATATTAATCATGATCTTTGTTTTGTCCATGTCCATCTTAAGACCCATCCATTGGAAGACACTATTGAGGTCATTGAGCATAGTGCTTAGATCCTCCAGCGATTCTGCCATAAGGACTATATCGTCGGCAAATCGAAGGTGAGTGATGTACTCGCCGTTGATGTTGATACCGTATCCTTTCCAGTCTAGTAGCTTGAAAACGTCTTACAATGCAGCAGTGAAGAGTTTCGGGGATATTACGTCACCCTGTCTTACACCTCTCTGCAGTTGGATAGGTTTCGTACTCTGGTTCTGTACTCGGATAGCCATCGTAGCCCTACTGTACAAACACTTCAGCACTTCGATATACCGACAGTCCAATTGGCACCGCTGGAGGGACTGCAGCACCGACCATATTTCGACGGAATCAAAGGCTTTCTCATAGTCCACATACACAAGGCAAAGTGGCAGATTGTACTCTTCTGTCTTCTGTACAATTTGCCGAAGGATGTGTATGTTGTTGTATGGTACTAAAACCTTTTCGGAAACCGGCTTGTTGTGGCTGGAAGTCGTCGAGTCTGCGCGCGAGACGATTCGTAATGACTCTCGAAAACAGCACGTAGACGCGGCTCAGAAGGGAAATCGGTCTGTAGTTCTTCAAGAGAGCGTTGTCGCCTTTCTTGAAGAACAAGACCACCGCACTTCTGCTCCACGCCTCCGGTCTAATGCTACCATGGAGGACGGCATTAAAGAGCTTCTGAAGGACTTTAAAGTACCGGTTTTCCACTCGCTTTCAGAAGCTACGCTGTAATTCCATCCTCGCCTGGGGCCTTGCCGTTTTTAAGGTGCTGAAGAGCCATTCTAATCTCGCTCAGACTGATGTCCGGGATATCATCGGAATAGTGTCGGATAAGACTTACTCTTGGATCGGTACTCACACTTGTGTGAGTTCCAACGATGATGTGTACAGCTGCCCATAGAACCTCTCAATCTCACTCAAAATCTCAGGTGTCCCGGAAACGATGTTGCCACACTCGGTCTTCAGCTTTGACAGATGGCTCTTTCTGGCAGACAGATCTCTGGCAAAGACTTTGAAGCCTTGGTTCCGCTCGATCGCTTCTTCAATACAAGCTGTATTGAAGTTGCGTAAGTCCCACCGCATGCATTTGAGATCTGTCTGTTCAGTTGCCTGTATGCTGTCAAATCTCTTGAAGACTGCAGCTTCATCTCCCGTCTAACAGCCATGAGATTAAGTGTGATCGGAGAGTTTTTGTGTTGAGCTCCGACCGCATGGACAGTTTCCACAAGCTTGTCATTCATATCATCCACTTCATAACAGTCTTCTTGGCACTGAAAACGGTTTTGTAACTCGAGCTGAAAGGTTTCGGGACTTTGGACTAGAGCACGAGGGGGACGGAGCGTTGACTTCATTAGACGAGACCTCTCCAACTTAACGTTTAGGTTCAGTGTGCCTCTAACCATTCGGTAATCGCTACCAGTTTTCACCGTCGCGATCACGGAGACATCACTGAACAGTTGTCGGCTGGTCGTCATAATGAAGTCTCTTCATCTCATTTTCGTCGAACCGTCGGGGCACCATCAGGTCCACTTCCTGTGGGGCCGCTTCTGGAAGAAAGAGTTCATCATAAAGAGTCCCTCTTTCTCCATGAAGTCGGCCAGCTGCTGGCCCCTTGGGTTCCGTTGCCCTATTCGAAATTTCCCTACTTTCAGCTCACCGTTCTCTCTTGTGCCTAGTTTTGCATTGAAGTCTCCCATTAACACCGTATAGTGGGTTTTGGAGGAATGCATGGCTCTAGAGATATCCTTATACATTTCCTCCACCTCCTCATCGGGATGTGCCGAGGCGTAAGCCTGTATGACCTTCAGCGAATACCGTTTGGTGATTCAGAGTATAAGGTACGCAAACCTCGTCGACACACTCTCCATCTTTATAACGTTGTTTGCGAGAGACTTGTGGACGATAAATCCGACACCTTCTTGGGACAGATGGTCTGAGCTCTAAGTACCTTTATATTTTTAGTTCCGATGACACAAAGTGTCGCCATCTAGTGTCGCATATATTTAATTATATTTCAAAGCCGACGGAGAGATTTTTCTAAAACTATTATAATAATAATTATAATAATACTAACTGACATTTTTGTTTCTTCAAATATTTATTTATTTATATATTAATACGGATATTTATAAAGTTTATAAGCATGTATACACATTACATATATGTACGTATGTATTATTGTATGTAAATATATGTTATACATATTTAAATATATATATTTAAATACATGTTGTGTATGTATGTACTATGTATATATTATATTTTAATATAAATACACTTTATTTATGTATTATGTTTCGCACCTGCCTACAATTGTCTTTGGCACGCAGGGTTGACTGGCAGAGAATGCCATATGGCATTAAGTCCGCCCTATGTACCATTTACCTTAAGGTGTTATATTTAAGTTTTTAAATAAATAAATCAGGTATAAATATACTTACAAATGAAATATGATGCCATCCATAGCATCAGAGCGAGCGTCTATCTGAGCAGTTTTTACACGATAAAACACAACACTTCATCCTTTTCTTCTTAATACTACGTAAATACACCGATTTGCGAATTTTGACACATAAGCGCACAGGACGAATGCTGACAGTATACTAACTAAAGCCACGCCCACTGTGATGACGTCATTTTTTTTTATAGAAGAGGGGGCAAACAAGCATGCGGCTCACCTGATGGTAAGTGACTACCGCCGCCCATGAACAACCGCAACACCAGGGGAATTGCAGATGCGTTGCCGGCCTTTTAGAAAGGTGTAAGCTCTTTTCTTGAAGGTTCCTAAGTCGTATCGGTCCGGAAAAATCGCTGGTCGTAATTGATTCCACAAGGAAGTTGTGCGAGGGAGAAAACTTCTTCTAAATCGCACAGTGGTGGACCGCCAATCATCCAGATGGTATGGATGGTAACGCGAGTTTTGTCGTGATGTGCGATGGTGAAATTGAGCGGCTGGAATTAGTCCGAACAATTCCTCAGAGCACTCCCCGTGATAGATGCGATAAAATACACAAAGAGATGCAAAATCTCTACGCAGTGCCAGTGTATCGAGCCGATCAGAAAGAACTCGATCGTCGACGATTCGAACCGTTCTACGCTGGATGCGGTCAAGTGGAAGGAGCTGGCACTGGGGTGTCCCGGCCCAGAGATGAGAACAGTATACCATGTGGGGCCGAACTTGCGCTTTGTAAAGTTGCAAGCGATGTGCCGGCATGAAACACTGTCTCGCTCTGCTGAGCACGCCAAGCTTTTTAGAGGCCAATTTGGCCTTCCCTTCCAAGTGACCACGAAACTGCACACTATTCGATATGTTGACGCCAAGGATTCCGATACTAGCTGAGGCAGCAAGGGGAGTGCCTTGAAACTGAGGAGATACGACAAAGGGGTTTTTTTTTAGCGGTAAACGCGCAAACTTGTGTCTTCTGGGGATTGAACTGGACTAGATTTAGTCGGCCCCAATCCGAGACTTTGTTAAGCAAAGACTCGACTTCAGACACAAGTTTGTCCCGGTACTCAGCGAAGTTTTCCCGAGAAATATTGGCACGGCCGGTATATAAGGCATCACCAGTGCTGTCGTCTGCATAGCAATGAATGCTACCAGTTAGCAACATATCATTGATATGCAGGAGAAACAGCGTTGGTGATAGCACGCAGCCTTGTGGAACACCAGCGTTGATAGGCTTGAAATCAGAGCATGCACTGTCTACTACGACCTTGATGCTCCGAATAGCAAGAAAACTGGTGATCCATTTGCACAATTTCTCGGGAAGCCCATAGGAAGGAAGCTTCGAAAGAAGCGCTTTGTGCCAGACCCGATCGAAGGCCTTCGCTATGTCCAAACTAATGGCCAATGCCTCCCCCTTGGACTCTGACCTAGTTAGAATCACAGTACACAGTTGCTTAAGCCGTCTCCTCTTTGTATTTGTTCCGTGGATCAAACCCATGTTTAGCAGATGACTGTTAAATGGCCGATTAATGCTTGTTTTCTACAATTAAGAAACTTTGTTCACAATTAAAAAATTTAGTTAGGGCAGAGAGTGTACGAAGAGAACATATATGAACCAAAATACTGAACACACATCACGAACAGATAGATATATTAGACAATAGTTTTTTTCATTTTAGCCGTCTTGAGTGGCCAAGTGCATAATTTTTAATATAAACTGTTTTACATGCACATCGGATACAATAAAACGGATACGGACGTAATGAAGAACCAAACGTTTCTTCAATACAGGAATCGGGCATAAACAGAAGAAGAGAATACTTACCTCTGCAAGTGCATGGCATGTCGGCATTTCAGGCAGCGAGGCCATAGTGTACGGCGTGCGTATGCGAAGCAGCGAGGCGTACTCGTATAGCGCGGCGCCGAAACGTTGCAGGTTCGATTCCACCGCGCGACCGATTGGCCGAGTGCGCAAGTGTGAAACTCGGTTCGAACTCTCCCATCTGAGTAATTTGTAATGTTATTTTATTATAATAACCAGATTGTAGATGTGTATGTCAATTGAAATATTTTTTATGAGCTGCTAAAATGGAATGTTTCAATAGAAATTTTATCAGAGTAGGAGTAATTTCACGAGCGCACATCGCGACAGAACTCCCGATACCATCCACACCATCTGGATGATTGGCAGTCCACCATTGTGCGATTTAGAAGATGTTTTCATCCTCGCACAACTTCCTTGTGGAATAGATTACCACCAGCGATTTTTCCGGACCGATACGACTTAGAAGAAAAGAACCTACTCCTTATTAAAAGGCCGGCAACGCATCTTCGATTGCCCTGGTTCCCCTGGTGTTGCAGTTGTTCATGGGCGGCGGTAGTCACTTACCATCAGGTGAGCCGCATGCTCGTTTGCCCCCTCTCCTATAAAAAAATGACAGCATTGTTTTTATATTTACACATCATAAAACGTAATCTATTAAAACTCAGAAAACAACAAAGTTTCAGACACTATTTGCAGTGCAGTGGCGGTGTAAGCGAATCCACTACCCAATATAGTAGACACGTGGGAGTCGCAAAAGGCGACAGAGTGAAACTGAAACCGGAGATGGGCAGCA
Organism: Parnassius mnemosyne; assembly: GCA_963668995.1. NCBI lineage: Eukaryota > Metazoa > Arthropoda > Insecta > Lepidoptera > Papilionidae > Parnassius > Parnassius mnemosyne. The sequence goes on from CAVLGL010000159.1 coordinate 10,787,914, forward strand.
GCATTTTCAAAAAACTGTGATTGTCAACCTGCCAAGCGTAGCAACTGTGGCAAATATCTCTCCTATGAGGCAATATATGATGAAGGCCTATGTTCTGCAGCGGACATTTCATGGGCTGTAATGAATTAATTGATTAATGTTCAGACACTGCCAAACTAAATAATTACAAAAATTACTTTATTACTTATTTAAAAGGGGCTTAAGACGTATAAAACAGTAATATGTTATTCTATTACCTCAATAACGTAATGATATTCAAACAAAAATAGTGCAAGTATGTCTTTTCGTCCTCTGGTACACTGCCTTCTATAAAGCATCGCTTGATCTGAGTGTCGGACATCATTGACTCCCTCAATGCGTATTCAACCCCAGTTTTAATGAAATTCTGGTATCTTTCCGTATCTGTACTAATTTCTGTCGAGTCATTAGGGGTGTGCATCGTTATCGTACCCGATATAATGCGTACGAGAAGAGCAAGAGTTGTATCGTTGCGGGAATGTTGCAGAAGGTAGCTTATTGTGGAAACAAATTCTGAAGGTAGATTGTAACCTGAAATATAAATATATAAGTTTGAAACAATTTACCACTATATATTTTGCAGTGTGCATTATTTTCGAACGTAAACAGATTTTGTTTTTTTTTTATATATAAAAATATACGTTAGTGGAAGACCACCATAAATAGCAACCAGATCCGATGATAATTTGAAGTTGATTTATAGTTTTTGATTATTAGAGAGAAGCTGAACCAGGAGATGGGCAGCAGCATCTTCTTGATAACAGCTGAATAAAAACAAACTGTGGTTAACAACCCGCTCACCAAGCGTGCAACTATGGGAAATATTCCCCTGTGAGTTATAGGGGAGATCTTTGTTTAGCAGTGAACTTTTGATAAGCTGTAATGGTATGGTATGTTATGGAACTACCTTACTACATCACTGTGGTACCTACTACATAACTATGATTATGGAACTACCTTATTACATATAGTCTCAACCTTTATATGACAAAAAATATGTTATTGTTACTTACACACTAAAATTAGTATCCTTGCTACAGAATATTGTTCTAGCTGATTGCCAGTTAGCAATTTTTCTCTCACAATCTCAATCTCCTCCGCTGCACTTGTCAACAGAGGAACATTTCTATCAGGGAACAGGCACTCATACTCGAGCTTTTGCAGAAGATATTCTGTAAGAAATGATTACCAATAAATAAATAAATAGAAGAAGTAATAACTGTCATGTGGCATAAGTGTTTACTGATCTTTTTGACATTCGTGGGATCAAATATGTTTTATCTACATTGCTAAGATACATAGGAGAATGTGCTGAATTCCGACATACAGGTTCTTACGTATTTTAGGATTGAGAGGCTTCATAGGCTATTTGTAAGTGAAAATTATGTCAATAAAGACTATTATTATTGTAAAGGTAATTTTTTACACTCATTATTACTACGGGAACAAAGATGCTCACAGGCCTATGCCAAGTTAAGATATATTAGTCTATATATATACATATTTATTGTTATATTATCTGTTCACACAGTAAAAACTTTCTGACTATTCGGCATGTGTTTAGTATTAGAGCCTTCTGTAAACTAACAAAAATGTGTTCTTGTAGATCGAGTGATTTGATTGACTGGTGCAAAGATATAGGTATTACTCCTGTGGTGGACAGAACTATGGGTACTATTCTTACAGTTTGGTGATTCCACATACGTTTTATTTCATCTTTGAGGTCTATATACTTTGTAAGTTTTTCTGATGTTGTTGACTGCAGGTTGTGGTACAGCTATATTTATTAAAGTTGCTGTTTTCTCTGTTTTGTTTCCTGGGACTAAACTACTGAATTTATACGATTGATTTTTTGTATGCAATAAAAAACGTAAAGTCGTATCATTTATTGTATGGAAACATTTGCTAACCTATATACGTATTTAGATCATATTATTTTATCTTTATTACATAAAACAATGTTCACTCTCACCAAGCAACTGCCTGCAAAACAGATTTTTCTGCGCGTGTTTAAGTAGCAAGAAGAGACAGTGTATATCAGAACGCAACAGCAACGTCACAAGCGAAGCAGGACCCACTCCCTCCCATGCTCCGCTGTGCCTGTGAGCTGCGCATATTGCACAAAGCCGCTCCATTACTTCGTCCGTCACTGTAATTTAGAAAACATTTTTAATTAGCAAAACAACACTTTTGAAATCACTTCATTATCCACAGTCCATAGTTCCAGGTTAAGGACAACTTTCTTTTGTTAGATTTTAAAAAATTAAGAAAAGTAACAGCCCGTATAAGTCTTGAGAAGGCAAAGGCCTCCTCGCATTATTGTATTGTTCGCATGTCCTGGAACAGTAATTATTTCAAAGACGCCGACGGGAATCGAACTAGGTTTGTTCGCATACTATGTAATTTTAAGGCAAATATTTAGTGAATATGCGCTAGATACCGAGTAGTAATTATGACGTTTACTTTCTCATATAGGTGATATTCTTATAAGGCCACTACATGGTCCCCATATCGTCCTATGGGTGTCGTAAGAGGCGACAGAGAGAAATAAACCAGGAGATGCGCAGCAGCACCTTCTTAATCTAGAAAAATAGCTCCAGTTGCCAAGCGTGGCAACTATGCAAATCCCCACTCTAAAATAACTCCAGTTGCCAAGCGTGGCAACTATGCAAATCCCCACTCTAAAATAACTCCAGTTGTCAAGCGTGGCAACTATGCAAATCCCCACTCTAAAATAGCTCCAGTTGCCAAGCGTGGCAACTATGCAAATCCCCACTCTAAAATAACTCCAGTTGTCAAGCGTGGCAACTATGCAAATCCCCACTCTAAAATAGCTCCAGTTGCCAACCGTGGCAACTATGCAAATCCCCACTCTAAAATAACTCCAGTTGTCAAGCGTGGCAACTATGCAAATCCCCACTCTAAAATAACTCCAGTTGTCAAGCGTGGCAACTATGCAAATCCCCACTCTAAAATAGCTCCAGTTGCCAAGCGTGGCAACTATGCAAATCTCCACTCTAAAATAACTCCAGTTGCCAAGCGTGGCAACTATGCAAATCCCCACTCTAAAATAACTCCAGTTGTCAAGCGTGGCAACTATGCAAATCCCCACTCTAAAATAGCTCCAGTTGCCAAGCGTGGCAACTATGCAAATCCCCACTCTAAAATAACTCCAGTTGTCAAGCGTGGCAACTATGCAAATCCCCATTCTATCTCCCTTTTATGAGGGCATATTCTATGGTGGCATATATATCACATATGAATAGAATAAGGCATATTGAGATAAAAAATTATTTGATGAACGAAATGTATATAATGAATGGAAAGGAGCAAATGTATTGAATGTGGAGAAAATAAATAGAATTAATGACAAGGAATTAATCATAGGAACAATGCTTTAAAAAAAAAACATTTTTTTAAATGTGTGCATTGAATTATCAATTATTGTTTTTTTCATTTCAAATAGTTTTGTATTGAATACAATCTACCCGGGTGATTATAAAACAAACTTTATACTAAAATATTTTTTTCTTCCTAATTTTGCATATATGTACATAGATTTAGATGCAAAATATTACATCCTCAACATAATATCAGCACTACTAAATTTTCAATTTCGTAGAATTAGAATTTTATGAGCATACTTACATGTATTGAATAAAACTATTTTTTTTTTAATATTTAATAACTTAAAGTTGGCCGAGCTAATTATGACATCGGGACGTCATACATCTCAGTCCCCCCGTCACCATGGGTTGCTGTAAAGCACCCGAAACATTGGGAATTAAAATTAGTAAATTAAACAAGATAAAATCAGTAAAAATTGTTTTATTCAATGTGTAGTGTTCGCGTAAATATAAGAAATCATACTTACATGTATTTTCAATATCCTGTGTAAGAGCTTTCAAAACTATATCCGATTTCGAAGCCAAATTTAGAAGATATGGTATGACTTCCCGTTTTTTATCAGCTTGACTGTCCACTTTGATAGCTTCCTAAAATGTGATTCAATACGTGTAATGGGTTTAAAACAAAAAAAATTGGTCAAACACAAGCAACAATTCTATACCATTGGGAGCAATACCTAAATGTTCATAACAATAGATCACACCATTAGACAAATAATTTAAAATTAAAAATTTTGTACAGCCGACTTCAATATAAGTTATTTAAGAATAACTTAAAAACTATTGGTCTGACCTTGATCAAATTCATATGGGACCACACGAGAAGTACCAGCTTTCAAATAAAAAAAGAATCATCAAAATCGGTTCACCCAGAAAAAAGTTCTGAGGTAACACACATAAAAAAAAAAAACGAAAAAAAAAAAACATACAGTCGAATTGAGTACCGGCTCCTTTTTGGAAGTCGGCAGAAAAGTAAAGATTTAGACATCAGAATTCTCAGAAAGAGTCTGATGTTGAAATAAGTAACATTCAGGCTAGCGGGTTTAAGTCTTTTATTATTGATTAATAAATAAATCCAATACAATAATTAATGTTTTTACGTATATTAAAAACCATTTATTTTTTCAAGATTGACTATGCATGCAGTGAAGATGGGGGTCTTTTAACATCAACAATTCTTGCTTTGACACTATAACTCTATAAATATATCAACACATTTACCTGGAACAGTTCAACGAGAGCAGCTCTTACATGGAACAATGCGGGAGGATGGTTTGCAAGATGCGCCAGCACAGCCCTGGCTGCATCAGGTCCGAGTGCTAAAGCTCTAGGAGCCACTAAAGCAGGCTCCGCTCTGCCCACCCATCCAACTGCCCATGAACATGCTCTACAGCCTAAAAATATCAAATTCAAAATTAAATATTGAATACTCAGTCCAACAAAGAAAGATTGAACACAAATTATTTTAAGACTACGCACTCACGCACTGACAGTGATTGTGTGCGACAAACATGGTTTTAGGTGTATGTGTGCGTCCAGCAGTAGATTTTTACATGCTGATAAAAATAGAAGAAAAATGTGTGCATGAGCGCGTGTCAAGACTTTTCATTGTTTCGACGACACTTGAAATGTGCATAGTGGTCAGTCTATCTTTCTTATTTGGTCTGAGGTTGAATGACACCTAGGTCAAAACCATGATGTAACATTAAAAACGTGGAAAAATGATTAAACCCTTAAAAAAAATCATTAAGTCCTCTATTATATTAGTAATCAGATTATTTAATATATTTTACAGTAAAATAATGTGAATTGCATATCAATGCTCAAACAGGCGCTTATGCGTAATTCTTTTTTAAACTATTATAAGCCGCTCATGGCTACAGCCAATTTTTTTTTTGAGTGTGCACTGAAGTTAGTCTTGCATTGTTTTCTATTATGGTGTTAGTGACACCAAGTGGCGGTGTAGATAACTCCAATAACTCAAAACATCGAGTGAGTAACGTGGCGACAGAGTGATATGAAACCTCAGAAGGGCAGCAGCATCTTCCTGCTAATAAATAATAACTCAAAATAATGAAAAACTACGCTCGCCAATCAACCTGTCAGGCGTGACAACTGTGGCATATATACAACATGTAACGTAATTAACACACACCCTCAGACACCCCAATTATTATATTATGTTATAATCATAACACATACACTAACTTTTTAGTTAAACATGTTTATGCATTGATTATTTATTAAATTAGTTATACTAATTCCGGAAGAATGTTGCGGTCACAGAACAAATCCACAAACCATAGCCTAGTTGTATTATTTTGTATAGAATAACGGAATTTGTATTAATACAAATAAAACTGCACTTTTAAGTCTTATTGCCTTAAGTTACGGTCCATTTCAGTTTGTTTTGACTGTACAGGTTTAGTGTGACTGTAATTTACGTACTTTGAATTATTTTTGGGATAAAATTTTACCTATATTAAAAATGATAGAAATCGATTCAGTAAAACGATTGTGAACAAACTACTTTCAGGATGTGCGTTAATTATGTTATATGTTTTGAATAAAACTACTTTTACGGATTTTATCGCGTTTAATAAACTTATTTTTCTTATTTTTATTAATTCCCGACGTTTCGGGTGCTTTCCAGCACCCGTGGTCACGGGAGACTGAGGTGAATGATTGACGTCCCGATGTCAGAGTTAACCCGGAGTACCTTCAGCTTTTTTAATTATTAATTTTAGTCCGATCTACGCAGAATGAACTTATTGTATTTGAAGTCTTGCAGTGGTATGCTTGGGTTTAGTTTTAATTTTATTAATTACAGGATCCCACGCAGGTGGTATTACCCAGCATGTGTTCTTTTACGCGTAAAAGACTGCTGACGTGAAGCACCAACGTTCCGGGAAGTCTGCAGTTTGTGATCATATCCTAGACGGCCCCCACCATTACGCGATAAAATCCGTAAAAGTAGTTTTATTCAAAGTGTAGTGTTCGCGTAAATATAAGAAATCATTATGTTACATGTTGTATAAATCTCCAATAGATTGTGTCTCTACGGTGGTAGAGCCACGCAGCAGTTTTTGCTGTTGCACGTATGGGCCGGCTCGAGCCGGGTTGGTACCACGACCTCACAGAATACCGGCGTGAAGTAGAAGCTCTGCTTCTGCGTTTCGTCCGGTGAGTGCAGGTGGCCGAAGGCCCAATTCCCCCCCCCCCCCCCGCCCTCCCCCCATCAACATGGTAGCGGAATTACACGTTAGACTACCCCAGGAGGGTACCAGCACCCCTGGAGAATACCTCGCTGAGCATCCACGACCATGTTATTCCACTCCTGAGCGTGGGTGTTCAGGCTGCCCCGTGTACTTCACTCGAACCTAAACGCCGTCCACTACCATCTCGAGACGGCAAAGGCGGCCTTGCTCTTTCTGACCGAGACGCAGGTTTCCTCTCCGGCTGATATTTCGTATCTCACCTACCCAGGGTACAAATTGGAGCACTCCTTTGTGCCTCGGGCTGGAGTTTGCGTGTATGTCAGAGAGGACATCTGTTCTCGACGCCTCGGTAGTCTTGAAGGTTCGGACCTGTCCATCCTATGGCTACGCATAGACAGCGACGACCATCCGCGCGTCTACGGGTGCCTCTATAGGTCCCATACGGGAATGCCGAAACAGAACCGACTCATTGACCACGTCCAAATGGCTACAGATTCTTTGCTGCAACAGGTCCCATCCGCAGAGATCGTGATCCTTGGCGATTTTAACGCCCACCACGCCGAATGGCTCGGTTCACGTTTAACCGATCATGCGGGGAGATCTGTTTATGACTTTGCTTTGGCATATGGTCTGAGACAACTGGTTACTTCGCCTACGCGGATTCCAGATGTGGAGGATCTTACACCTTTCATGTTGGACCTTCTGCTGAACCCTCATCCGGACGGATATCAGGTTTCCGTCGATCTCCCTCTCGGCTCTTCGGACCATTGTCTGATCCGGAGTGTGGTGCCACTCACGCTCCCCTCACGGTTGCGTTCTGCAGGTTGCCGCCATGTTTGGCATTACAGGTCGGCGGATTGGGACGGAATGCGGTCTTTCTTTGCATCCTACCCATGGGGGCGGGTTTGCTTCTCGCCGGATGATCACAGCGCTGTTGCTGACTCTGTCACTGATGTGGTGCTACAGGGAATGGAACTATTTATTCCATCATCTGTGGTACCCATCGGAGGCAGATCTCAGCCTTGGTTTGGTCGCTCCTGTAAGACGCATTACGCAGTAAGCAGGAGTGTTATCAAGCCTGGGCTGCGGCTTCGGCGACTCGGGATGTCAACATCATCATTATCATCATCATCATTACAGCCCTTCACAAGTCCACTGCTGAACATAGGCCTCCCCCAAAGAATGCCACAAAGCACGGTCCTGAGCCACCTGCATCCATCGACTTCCTGCATGTCTTACCAGGTCGTCACTCCATCTCGTGGGGGGACGCCCTACACTTCGCCTACCGGTACGAGGCTGCCACTCGAGAACCTTTCTTCCCCATCGGTTGTCGGTTCTTCGAGCTATATGGCCGGCCCACTGCCACTTCAGCTTACTAATCCGTTGGGCTATGTCGGTCACTCTGGTTCTACTGCGGATATCCTCATTCCTAAGTTTATCACGCAGAGAAACTCCGAGCATAGCCCTCTCCATAGCTCGCTGAGCGACCTTGAGCTTCCTCATACGGCCAGCAGTGAAGGACCACGTCTCAGTTCCGTAAGTCATCACTGGCAACACGCACTGGTTGTACAATTTCGTTTTAAGGTTTTGAGGTATGTCTGACGAGAAGATGTGTCGTAGCTTCCCGAACGCTGCCCAGCCGAGTTGAATCCGTCGATTGACCTCTCGGTCGAAGTTGGACTTACCTAGTCGGACTATTTGTCCCAGGTAAACATACTCGTCAACAACTTCGAGCTTAGTGCTCCCAACAACTACCGGCATAGGTGTGACATGGACATTAAACATGATCTTTGTTTTGTCCATGTTCATCTTAAGACCTATCCGTTGGGAAACACTATTGAGGTCATTGAGCATAGTGCTTAGGTCCTCCAGCGATTCTGCCATAAGGACTATATCGTCGGCAAATCGAAGGTGAGTGATGTACTCGCCATTGATGTTGATACCGTATCCTTTCCAGTCCAGAAGCTTGAAAACGTCTTCCAATGCAGCGGTGAAGAGTTTCGGGGATATGACGTCACCCTGTCTTACACCTCTCTGCAATTGGATAGGTTTCGTATTCTGGTTCTGTACTCGGATAGCCATCGTAGCCCTACTGTACAAGCACTTCAACACTTCGATATACCGACAGTCAACTTGGCACCGCTGAAGGGACTGCAGCACCGCCCAAATTTCGACGGAATCAAAGGCTTTCTCATAGTCCACATACGCCAGACATAGTGGCAAATTGTACTCTTCGGACTTCTGTACAACTTGCCGAAGGGTATGTATGTGGTCTATGGTGCTAAAGCCCTTTCGGAAACCGGCTTGTTCGGGAGGCTGGAAGTCGTCAAGTCTGCGCGCGAGACGATTCGTAATGACTCTCGAAAACAGCACGTAGACGCGGCTCAGAAGGGAAATCGGTCTGTAGTTCTTCAAGAGAGCGTTGTCACCTTTCTTGAAGAACAAGACCACCGCACTTCTGCTCCACGCCTCCGGTGTAATGCCACCATGGAGGACAGAATTAAAGAGCTTCTGAAGGACTTCAAGTACCGGTCTTCCACCCGCTTTCAGAAGCTCCGCTGTAATTCCATCCTCGCCTGGGGCCTTACCGTTTTTAAGGTGCTGGAGAGCCATCCTAATCTCGCTCAGACTGACATCCGGGATATCTTCGGAATAGTGTCGGATGAGACTCGCTCTTGGATCGTTACTCACACTTGCGTGTGGCTCCAACGATGATGTGTACAGCTGCCCATAGAACCTCTCAATCTCACTCAAAATCTCAGGTGTCCCGGAAACGATGCTGCCACATTCTGTCTTCAGCTTTGACAGTTGGCTCTTTCTGGCAGACAGATCTCTGGCAAAGACTTTGGAGCCTTGGTTCCGCTCGATCGCTTCTTCAATACGAGCTGTATTGAAGTTGCGTAAGTCCCGCCGCATGCATTTGGAGATCTGTCTGTTCAGATGCCTGTATGCTGTCAAGTCTGTTGAAGAATGTAGCTTCATCTCCCGTCTAACAGCCATGAGATTAAGAGTGTGATCGGAGAGTTTTTGTGTTCTTCTGCGGCGGGTCTTGCAGAACTTAGCTCCGACCGCATGGACAGTTTCCACGAGCTTGTCATTCATATCGTCCACTTCATTGCAGTCTTCCAGGCACTGAAAACGGTTTTGTAACTCGAGCTGAAAGGTTTCGGGACATTGGAACAGAGCACGAGGGGGACGGAGCGTTGACTTCATTAGACGAGACCTCTCCAACTTAACGTTTAGGTTCAGTGTGCCTCTAACCATTCGGTGATCGCTACCAGTTTTCACCCTCGCGATCACGGAGACATCACTGAACAGTTGTCGTCTGGTCGTCATAATGAAGTCAATCTCATTTTTTGTGGAACCGTCGGGGCTCGACCAGGTCCACTTCCTGTGGGGCCGCTTCTGGAAGAAAGAGTTCATCATAAAGAGTCCCTCTTTCTCCATGAAGTCGGCCAGCTGCTGGCCCCTTGGGTTCCGTTGCCCTATTCCAAATTTCCCTACTTTCAGCTCACCGTTCTCTCTTGTGCCTAGTTTTGCATTGAAGTCTCCCATTAACACCGTATATTGGGTTTTGGAGGAATGCATGGCTCTAGAGATATCCTCATACATTTCCTCCACCTCCTCATCGGGGTGTGCCGAGGTTGGTGCGTAAACCTGTATGACCTTCAGCGAATACCGTTTGGTGATTCTGAGTATAAGGTACGCAACCCTCGTCGACACACTCCCGATCTTTACAACGTTGTTAACGAGAGACTTGTGGACGATAAATCCGACACCTCCTTGGGACAGATGGTCGCCCTCCCGGTGATAGAGCAAGTTGCCGGATTCGAGGATTACCGTGTCCTCCCCCTCTCTTCGGACTTCGGATAATCCTATAATATGCCAGCGCAACTTGTCTATCTCTTCTTCCAGCTCCACGATCTTCTCGTCAGTCCTCAGGGTGCGTGCGTTGTACGTTGCCAGGTCGAGTCGTCTAAGGTGGCAACCGAACCTCCACCGGAGATTCTTAGCACCCCCTGCCCCGCCGTTACCATGGTCGCCACCGTAGCCAGGAATAGCGGGGCCGCCGGGGACTGGGGGCCGTTTATTTGTTACTGCATTCATAGGGGGGTATTTGCCATAGTTGCCACGCTTGGCGAGCGGGTTGGCAACCGCAGTTTTTTTATTGTAATTTGGCTTTTATCAGGAAGATGCTGCTGCCCATCTCCTGCCTGTTTCCCTTTGTCGCCTTTTACGACACCCACGGGAGGATATGGGGTAGTGGATATTCTTGACCGCCACTACACGGCTAACATCAGCACACTTAAAAAGAAGTATAATTTCGCCTCCAGGTCCTTCAAAAGAGTTATTGCCAAGGCAAAGTCAGAGCACAGAAACTAGTTCGCCTTCCTTCGGGAACCCGTGCATTCTGGTCTCTCGCCAAGGCTGTCCAAGGGAATTTCTGTAAGCCATCACTACCATCTCTGCACAGGGAGGACGACTCACTGGCCCAAGACGCAAAAGACAAATCCGACCTTTTAGGCTCCCTTTTTGCGTCCAACTCGACTCTTGATGACGGGGGGAAAACACCGCCGACCATCCCGCGGTGTGAGTGCTCCATGCCGGATGTGATGTTCTCACAGCGCTCGGTTCTGAAAGCACTCCTCTCCCTGGACATCCAGAAGTCGAGTGGACCTGACGGAATCCCCTCAATTGTGCTGAGGACGTGTGCTCCGGAGTTGGCACCGGTCCTAACGCGTCTTTTCCAGTACTGGTCCCAAGGCGTAGTCCCGAATTCATGGAAGACAGCTTTTGTCCACCCGATCCCTAAAAAAGGCGACCGCTCAGACCCGTCCAACTATAGGCCTATCGCGATAACCTCCTTGTTCTCCAAAATAATGGAATCAATTATTAACTGCCAGCTCATGCGGTACTTTGAGGATCACCAGCTGATTAGTGACCGCCAATACGGTTATCGTCGGGTTCGATTAGCTGGTGATCTTCTGGTCTATCTGACCCATAGATGGGCAGAGGCAGTAGAGTCCAAGGGGGAGGCGTTGGCCGTTAGTTTGGACATTGCGAAAGCCTTCGATCGGGTTTGGCACAAAGCGCTTCTTTCGAAGCTCCCTTCCTATGGGCTTCCCGAGAAATTGTGCGATTGGATCACCAACTTCCTTGCAGATCGGAGCATCAAGGTCGTTGTAGACGGTGCATGCTCCGACTACAAGCCTATTAACGCTGGTGTTCTACAAGGCTGTGTGCTATCACCAACGCTGTTTCTTCTGCATATCAATGATATGTTGCTAACTGGTAACATTCATTGCTATGCGGATGACAGCACTGGTGATGCTCTATACACCGGCCGTGCCAATATTTCTCGGGAAAACGTCGCCGATTACCGGAACAAACTTGTGTCTGAAGTCGAGTCTTTGCTGAACAAAGTCTCGGATTGGGGGCGACTAAATCTAGTCCAGTTTAATCCTCAGAAGACACAAGTTTGCGCGTTTACCGCTAAAAAGAACCCCTTTGTCGTATCTCCTCAGTTTCAAGGCACTCCCCTTCTTGCCTCAGCCAGTATCGGAATCCTCGGAGTCGACATATCGAGTGACGCGCAGTTTCGTGGTCACTTGGAAGAGAAGGCCATTTTGGCCTCTAACAAGCTTGGCGTGCTCAGCAGAGCGGGACAGTATTTCATGCCGGCACACCGCCTGCAACTTTACAAGGCGCAGGTTCCGCCTCACATGGAATACTGTTCCCATCTCTGGGCAGGGGCTCCCTAGTGTCAGCTCCTTCCATTTGACCGCATCTAGCGCAGAGCGGCTCGAATCGTCGACGACCGAGTCCTTTCCGATCGGCTCGATTCATTAGCACTGCGAAGAGATGTTGCATCCCTTTGCATTTTCTTTCGCATCTACCAAGGGGAGTGCTCTAAGGAATTGTTCGGATTAATCCCAGCCGCCAAATTTCACGAACGCACATCGCGGCAGAACTCCCGATACCATCCACACCATCTGGATGATTGGCGGTCCACCACTGTGCGATATAGAAGATGTTTTCTTCCTCGCACGACTTCCTTGTGGAATCGATTACCATCAGCGATTTTTCCGGACTTAGGGACCTTCAAGAAAAGAGCGTACTCCTTTTTAAAAGGCCGGCAACGCATCTGCGATTCCCTCTCTGGTGTTGCAGCTGTTCATGGGCGGCGGTAGTCACTTACCATCAGGTGAGCCGCATGCTCGTTTGCCCCCTCTCCTATAAAAAAAAAGATTGCACTATGAGGCAACTTTCTAAAGTATTGGTGTATGTTTTTGAACAATACCTCCCCAGCGCCAAATGGACCATGTTGTGCAGAAACTATCCAACACACATAAACATAAAGTTATTTATATTTGAACGATAAATGTAGTCCTATTGTATTATGTTATAGATATCATTTTAAACAAAATTACCTAACATCATATCAATGCACTTTGCTCTTTCTTCTGAATTCAACAAAGTTAAGTTTTGTGTTGTGATATCTAAGAGCACTCTGACAGGATCAATTGATTGTAATGTAGCATCTGAAAAAAAAGAGACATATTTTATAAAAGTGACATTATATTATAAGCTTTGAACACATACTTTTATTTCATGATAAACAAAGAATATTAATATTAACTTCCTAAATATGTGGTTTTAACTCTTGAAACTGTTAAAGTATAATGTGCATATTCAAAAATACGTGTCTTGTATAAGTAGTGGCACAAAAGTCTAGCGGTGTGCGCGTCCCCTCCACGTTTCGTTCAGCGCTAGACTTACGTGCCGCCACTTGTATGTATACCTGAAAAATCTGGATTAACAGAATTTCAATTTAATTGTTATTCTGATTTCATACAGGTACAGTAAAACAAACTTACACTCCAATATAATATATTAATAGTGTGTATACACTATTAATATATTATATAGGACTAAAACCTACAATAATACTATATTGAAATTAAATTCAATACACTCTAAATGAAACTAATTTGTACGCATTATATCGCGTGTAATTTTAACTTTTTTAATTCCCGACGTTTCGGGTGCTTTACAGCACCCATGGTCACGGGGTGGACTGAGGTGTTTGACGTCCCGATATCATAGTTAGCCCAGCTACCTTCAGTTTTTTAATATTAATTTTTGGTTCGATTTACGCAGAATGAGCTTATAGTATCTTGAAGTCTAGCAGTGGTATACTTGGGTTTTAATTTAATTTAATTAATTATAGGATCCCAAGCAGATCAAAGCACCCATCCATCTTCTCTATTGAAATTAGGATGTTTTTTAATTTCAATAGCCTCGCGGATCATCCTTGGTAGGAATCGGTGTTCTATTGCGAGGATTTGTGGTCTATCAAATCTAATGTAATGGTGGGGATGATCTTGAACTTGCTTCACGTCAGCTATATGTTCTTTAACACGGGCTTTTATAGATCTTTTTGTTTGTCCTATGTTAAAATTAAAGTTAAAAAAAGTTAAAATTAAACGCGATATAATCCGTAAAAATTAGTTTCATGTAATGTGTAGTCTTTTTTTTTTTTTTTTCTATTTATTAGGTTTACCAACAATTGCTAACACTAACACATCAAATTAGTACAATAACTTAAAAGTATTAACAAAAGTGCTACAATTACTTAAAGGTAAACTCCGCATGCATATAAACTCACTCTCTTCACTTAAAAATAAAAAAAACATTCTATACACTCTTTATTTTACTATTCTTGTATTATTAATTTGTATTATTAAGTCTTGAAAATGTTATATATATATATATAGAAGAGGGGGCAAACTATCATGCGGCTCACCTGAAGTGACTACCGCCGTACATGAACAACCGCAACACCAGGGGAATTGCTGGTGCGTTGCCGGCCTTTTAGAAAGGAGTGAGCTCTTTTATTGAAGGTCCTTAAGTCGGTATCGGTCCAGAAAAATCTCCGGTGGTAAACAATTCCACAAAGAAGTCGTACGAGGAAGAAAACTCCTAGTAAAACGGTGAGGATGGTATCGTTAATTTTAACGCGATGTGCGTTCGTGAAATTTGGCGGCTGGAATCAATCCCACACCCCACCACTCCCTGTGGTAGATGCGATAGAAAATGCAAAGGAATGCAACATCCCTACGTAGCACCAGTGAATCGAGCCGATCAGAAAGAACTCGGTCGTCGACGATTCGAACCACCCTGCGCTGGATTTGGCATTCCCTTTCAAGTGACCACGAAACTGCACGCTATTCGATATGTCGATGCCGAAGATTCCGATGCTAGCTGAGGAAGCAAGAGGGAGTGCCTTGAAACTGAGAAAATACGACAAAGGGGTGCTTTTAAGCTGTAAACGCGCAAACTTGTGTCTTCTGGGGATTGAACTGGACTAGATTTAATCGCCCCCAACCCGAGACTTTGTTCAGCAAAGACTTGACTTTAGAGACAAGTTTGTCCCGGTACCGAGAAATATTGGCACGATTTGAGCTGGTGATCCTCAAGGTACCTCATGAGCTGGCAGTTTATAATGGATTCCATTATTTTTGAGAACTGTGTGGACCAAAGCTGTCTTCCATGAATTCGGGACTACGCCTTGGTAGTAGGCGTACCGGAAACGACGCGTTAAAACCGGTGCCAACTCCAGTGCACACGTCTTCAGCACAATGGGAGGGATTCCATCAGGCCCACTCGACTTGCTGACGTCCAGGGAGAGGAGTGCTTTGCTGTCCAACAATAATTTCACTGTGTCACATGCATAACGCCTCATTCTCATGTCTTTAAGGTCTCTATCAGGTTTTTTTGCAACTTTACTAAGTTTGGATCCTTTACTTTTTTTATTAGTAATTGTCTTATGCCAAGATTTTCCAGGAATTTGTAGTCCTGTGATGTTCTGCTAATGAATTCTAAATAGCCACATAATCTTTGTCCTTAAGCTAAATGTTTTCATAGTATTATATCATTCTCTACTCTTATATTATAGCATGTTATTATCATCATGCAAATAAAATTGTATGTATTTATCCTATGTTTGTATCCTAGAACAGATGTGTTTATATAACTATAAATAGTCGTGGGAAAAATCGGAAAAAAATTCAAATTATGTCAGAATACCCCATCCGAGGTGAATATACAACAACATTTTCAAGTTGAAGTGTAAAATAAATAACTAACTTAATGTTAACTTTAAAATATTCAACATAATAATAAGGAATAATCTTACTTGGTATGTTAGCCTTATCAGTTGCTATATTCATAATCAGATTGATACACCATGGTGCAATAAAGGGAGCCCATGCTTCACCGAGATTGCACAGTTCTGGTCCAATCATGCTTACACTCTCTAAAGATCCATTGACACTTGAATCAGTCTATAAACAAATTTCATAATTATAGTTATTACACATAGGTACCATAATATTACACTTAAAAACACAATTTTATCATAGAACTCCAGCCTTGATATAAAATACTAGTGACCCGCCCCGGCTTCGCACGGGTGATTTCTAGATCTCGAAAACAACGCCTTCTACCGGGTCCAAGTGTGAATCTAAGCCATCCAGGGTTTTAAATACACATAAAAAATTTAATCAAAATTTGTCAAGCCATTTTTAAGTTTTAGTGAGACTAACAGACAGCAGTTGATTTTTATAGAGATAATGTGTTCAAAACTTAGTGCTTAGTGCTTAAGGGAACTCACAGAATATAATTATCATGTTCTGTGATTATTAATTTATCTAAAATGCTTGTGTAAATTTTAATCTATTTATATGATTTTGTTATATTTTTTTCTTTGTAATAGATTTTAAAATTACAATTAAGTAGGTTTTAAACCTACTAGAAGATATTGGTCCTCTAGGCTGTTCCCAGATGATCTAAATTTGTGGAAAGTGATGGATATACTTGCAGTGCAGATGTTGTGGAACTACAAAGATATCTTGATGTGCAAGTGACGTGGTGTCAGGCGAATGGAATGGAGTTTAATATTGTTAAATAAATTTTCACATTAATTTGTTCCATATTAATTTTCACAATAATGTTCACATTAATTTCACAAGAAAATTAAACCCTATTCCAAATGGAATAGTCGTCTATAGTATTAATAGGACTCGATTAGGAGAAACATCAGTAGTAAGAAATCTAGGGGCTTTTGTTTTAATAGTATAAGGGTGACAAACGAGCACACAGTCCACCTGATGGTAAGTAGTTGCTGCGGCCCATAGACATCTACATCTATCTTCGATTACGAATCAAAATGCAGATGCGTTGTCACCCATGAGGACTAAGATGGAATGCCTCTTTTCCAGTAAAAAGGGTCACTGGTTCTCTACACTCACCATACGAAACACAGCAGTGTTAAGCTGCTACTTTACGCTGGTATTCTGTGAGAGTGTGGTCCTTCCCCGGTCGAGCCAACTCATTCGTGCTACAATCATAACATAGCTGCAACATGGCTCTACCACATATAAAGGGTGAAAGAATAGAATAGAATAATTTTTAATTATATAAATTCAATAGTAATGAAAGTATAAATGACTTTCAAAAAGTAATTATTTATTGAACATCATTTATACTTTTGCCAATGGTTCGAAAAACTCCTCTAACCTGGAACAAACCAGCTAGAGTCCCAACAGGACTATTTTTTTTTTACAGATTTCAAAAAGGAGGCAGTACTCAATTAAGCTATTTTTTGTGTGTTACCTCATAACTCTTTTTCTAGAGGAACCGATTTTGATGATTCTTTTTATTTCAAAGCTAGTGTTTCTCATGTGGTCGCATATAAATTTCATCAAGATCTGACCAGTAGTTTTTGAGTTATCCTTAATAATTTATATTGAAGTTGGTTGTACAAATTTTTAAATTTTACCAATTGTTTAAACATTAACCTTCAATATGATCTATATCTATACTAATAAATAAAATTGAAGTGTTTGTTTGTAATATCAAAATCACAGCTTTTTACTAAATGCATCTGAAAGTATATACTGTACTTATAACAAAAATACAATTTTAAAGTTTTTGTCTGTCTGTCTGTTTGTTCCGGCTAATCTCCGAAACGGCTGGACCGATTTTGATGGGATTTTCACTGGCAGATAGCTGATGTCACAAGGAGTAACTTAGTCTAATTTTATTTTAGACAAACATTTAGGGTTCCGCGCAAAAAAATTTAAACTAGTATTTTATAATATTAAATATGAAAACAATAAGAAACAGCATGGTAACAATCACTTTATTCCTAGGGGTTATTATCAATCATATACAACTTTTTATAGATAAGTCCTGTATATCTTATGGCACTTTGTAGTGAAAGCATTTACATTTCCTATGGTATAGCTAGTTTGTGCTTGTTTTACAGAATGTACATCACTATTTCTATTAAATATACTTAATAAAATAATAATGTCCTCCAGACCGTATTTCAGTCATGGCTGCCAGCCTCAAAGGAGGCTAGCCATCGGCGCAGGGCAGAATTATAGTGACCAAGTGATGTGCAAGCACAGGTGCAATCTCTATTCCTAGACCTTCATAGTTCGATGGGACGGTAAACCGTCAGGACCGGAGAGAGATCAGGCGCAGTACCAACGACTGTACGTGCTTTCCGAGGCCAGGGGGTGAGACACCGCTCTTGACTCCAGGCAGCTACTGAGATTTTCTTGATGGAAAAACTCAATTACTGATTTTTTTTGGTCTGAGCTGAGATTCGAACCTGGGACCTCATAATCAGCATTCACACTATTACATCTACTAGACCAACAAGGCATGTAAATATACTGAGGGGCTAAAGTAAAGTTATTATATTTTATTATATGACTCCTTCAGACTTAGGTTATAAATTGCTCTTATAGCCCTCTTCTGCAAAACAAAGATTACTTTTCCATACAACATTATGCTATGAAAAAAAACTAAAATAAATTTATCTAGCTGTTTTAACACATGTAAGGCCTCTTAATTTTATTAGCATACCAGCTCTTCCCCGCAACTTTGCCGGCATGTGATTTAGGGTATAATTTTTTTTGCATGGAACCCAAATTCTTGTTCTAAAATAAAAGTAGCCTATGTTACTCCTTATTACATCAGCTATATGCCAGTGAAAGTCCCATCTAAATTAGTCCAGCCATTTCGGAGATTAACTTTAACAAACAGATAAAAAATAAAACTATTATAACCTAAAATGCGCAAAGCATGGAAAAATTACTGTGAAAGCTGGATAGCATACAGAATTTTGTGTAAGTGCGAGCGATATAAGGATGTAAGACTAGTGTCACATTATTCTACTGTCTATACTCTCTGTCAAGAGATATTTCGCTAAAGACAACTATAATAATAGACAAAATTTTACTGGTTTTATTTCTGAATTGTTTAAAACTGCCCAGAAATACTTGAACACCCAGAAATAATTTCAGTTGTAATAGATTAGAAGGTTGTAGCGGGAGCGAAGGCAACCTGACTTTATAGATAAGATATCTGATCTGATTGAATCTGTACTAAAATTAAACCAGCACTCCCCGACTCCACGTAGTCTTGTCTGCCCTGCTCCTAGTGTTTTTGTAAAGCTGTAGGTGCGGAGGGAGAGCAGCCCCCGCCCGCTGTAGCAAATCGCAGGCACCTGTGCGAGCTGTAGCGGATGAGGCAGGTCGCCGAAGGCGACCAATAAGCCGAAGCTGCGGATGTGAGCATGGGTGTCTGTGATTCACTACGCAAGGGCAAGGGGGCTGCACTTCCCGCAGCGCCAAAGCTGTTGTAGAAGTAACTTTGGGTCAATATTCCTGTGTAAAAAAGTTAGATTATGATTTTACAAAAAAAAACACTACTCATAAACTATACTTTTCCGCAATGAGGGAAAGGTAGAGGAGCTTTCCCTGATAGGGCACACTGCTGCTACCCTCTTCCCCTCATGCTGGAAACAACAAATGTTACTTTCAGGTTAGGTCTATGAGATTTTCTGTTTGATTTTTCTCAAGAATGGTATATTACCTTTTAATGGGAGTAGTGTCGGGAGTAAGGGGACGCTCCCCCTTCTCCTCCCCTCAACCCCTGCCCCCTCCTCCTGCCAAACGATTCTAAATTTCACCGAAAGAAATCAAAAACCAGTGTAAAAGGTTCAAGCTTTACCCTTACAACCCTACTTAACTGAAAACCTAATTAAAACCAGACATCTACTACATAATACTAGGGCCAAATTGACATATTTATGTTTCGTTATAATATGCAATTTTTAGTGAAATTTATATTTATTGTAATTAATTCAAAACGCATTTCCGACATCCAAAAACAGTGTAACAGAAGTACCGGATGCCTACAGCCAACCCAAAACCTTTCCTTGACTAAAAAACTTTAAAGCTAAAATTATGTATGACATTTGAGGTGGCTCATCTTATGCCGATAAAGAATTACAATTGAGACATTGATGTAGCACTGGGTTTCAAGCTATTTCTCTGAAATGTTATATGGAAGTCATGAGAACTGCATTATTAAATCAAGATTGTATCAGAAATGTTGAATGACAATTTAATATCTAGACTTTGATATTAGTAAGAGATATGAGATATCATGGCCCCTAGTTCTAGCCAGCTAGAACTAGGTGTGACCAAAACTAGTTGGTAAAATTTAGGTGTACTGTGAAATTTGTAAAAGTACGGATAAACGGATCAAGTAATACCCGCGACAGTAGGTTAAGGTGCAGTTAAAATCGCAGAAATTTATCTAATTTATAATTTATGTATGATGCATCAACCGCAATCGACTACACCTTGTATTAACCGGCTACACTTAGGTATATCCCAACTTCGGCTTTTAGCCGTAACATATATAAATCAACACTGAAACTCGCCTCGTAATCCACTTGATTAATTGACACATTAACTGCATCATGAAACACCATAGCAAAATATTCCAAAACAGCGTCTCTAGCAGCAGGGAAGTTTTTTAAAAGCGAAATACCAATCTTGGTTAACTCCGGTGCATTTTGGAAATTTCTTCTAGAAACTCCATATATGAAATTATTTAGATCCGCCGATAAGGATGTAGACTTAGTTTGAGGATTCATTATGTTAAATTTTATTTGTAAACCTCAAAAGCCAACATTCAAAATACAAATACAAAACAACTTTTCAATCTAATTTTCAAAACCAAAACCAACCAAATGAACTTATCAACGAAATGAACTGAAGGCAGGCAAAGGTTTTAGACTATACAGCCTTGTCTACGTGTAATGTCAATATATTTATGATTAGTGGTCTGCCCCTGCTTTACTCAGGTTGAACAATTATCTATATTAAATATTATATAGATTTATATTATATTTTTGATCTCCTAGTTTTCTTTCTAGTTTTGTTCATTGTTTCCCCTTCCCGCGTCAACATCCCTG
The DNA here is from genome assembly GCA_963668995.1 of Parnassius mnemosyne. NCBI lineage: Eukaryota > Metazoa > Arthropoda > Insecta > Lepidoptera > Papilionidae > Parnassius > Parnassius mnemosyne. Next base: position 10,808,901 of record CAVLGL010000159.1, read on the forward strand.
CTCCTGCCGAGCTAACCGTCATCGTAATTGTTACGCGAAAGTTTTTATATAAAAATTGTTTCTGTGAGTTATATTTAGAAGAAGAATATACATAAGCTGTCGCGGACTTCTTAAGGCCTTAACAGTGATTGAAATGCCTAAATCTTGAATATTTAAGTAAAAAAATCTCAATAACTGTTTATTTAATCTACAAAGAAAAGATACAGGGTAATTGAAGAGGATTTGGTAAATGTTTTTAATTTAACAAAATTGTATTTTTGTCAACCCCTTATTAGAAAAAAAAATCCCCAAAGAGTACCTATCTTTGTCATATTTTGCAAAATTTCTCCAAAACGGCACAAGCTTTTTAAATAGTTCTTACACTAAAAAAAAGTCTTAAAAATATTAATATTTTTAATTGAGAGTTTTATTTTTATTACCCGTTTTATAAGAGAATATATCATTTTTCCCTGAAATTGAATATATTTACGCGAGCGCGCATGCTCCATCGCTATGTAAGCTCTGTCACAGTCCGTTTTCGGACATCGTCGAGGGTGGACCGCACGTCGGTGTTGGAGCGACTTCGTTCAAATATATATTAGTTTTTTAAAAGTTTATACTCAATTATATATATTTTTATGACTAGAAATACTTAATTTAGTTAATATCTGTACACTGGTAACTGTAAATATTATTTTCTAAATAAATTAATTTTTAAAGTGCCCAAAGAAGAAGAAATTTTCGCGGCGACGTTGATTAGTGAAATTAAAAATGCATTTTTATATAATTTAGATGTGGAACGACGAACATGCTATCGTTATTAGATTTCAATATTTTTAAATACCTGTGTAATTTTATTGTGGCATATTTTTATTAATTAGTTGATACTGAATTTTATAATTATGTATTACAATAAAACGCTGTTTTTATGAGTATGACTTTATAAAATTTTATTGGGGAGGGAAATATAGATACAGATACTTACATTTAGGTACACTGTTAACAAATTAAATCAAACAATTTAAATAACTAAAAAAAATGATGCTTCTCTAAGTATAAATAACTATATAAAGACATTCTTGGGTTTATGGTTTTTTTTTATGTTAGACAAACTATCATCTAAAAAATGTAAAAATTTTAAATTGGAGAGGGGTTTCTCTACGTGATAAAGTTAGAAATGAAGATATTCCCAGTAGAACCAGAGTAACTGACATAGCCCAACGGAATATTACAGTGAAATAGCAATGGGCTGGCTGTATAACTTGGAAAACAGATAAAAAATCGGAAGAAAGGTTGTCGAGTGGTAACCTCGTACAGGTAAGCGAAGCAGTACTCAACCATTATTCCTCTTCACGTATTCTTATACGTACACACACACACACACACACACACACACACACACACACACACACACACAAACACAAACATACAAACACAGGCACGCACGCACGCACGCACGCACGCACGCACGTACGCACGCACTTACACACACACACACACACACACAAATAGGTCGCAAATAATACTTACCTATTACTATTAGGCAAGAGTGAAGAGGTTTTTGTAAAGTTAGTGCAATTAACCATCATAGGCTACATAACCACTTACCGATGGGATTGTAGTTGCTTTACTACTTGCTGGGTAAAATAGTAAAAAAAAAATTACTTTGTGAAAGTTTGCATTTAGATATAATTTTTCTAACCAACCATAAAAATATGATGAGAATATGTATATAAGTATAAAGGTTGCCTCACACGGGACAGTTATAATATAATATTATATCTTCCATTATCTTTTTGTTTCACGCATGAAAACTTTTAAAATCTCTGAATCCCGAGGTATGTTCATATTAAGAGGCTGAATAGAGCCACATTGATATGCATGGGGATCGTTTTGTAATGTCACGTCGTTATCGAAAAAAAATTGTACGTATTTCAGGTGGCGGTTTGCAAGACACGATTCCACAAAAAATCACTCAATAGGAAATAATTCCAAAGTGTCTTCTGAAACTACTTAAATTTTCAACGTCAATTTTATCTTACGAGGTAGAGCCATGCTGCAGCTATATTAGTAGTAGGTATAGTTATAGCACGAATGGGTCGGCTCGACCGGGGAAGGGCCACGCTCTCACGGAATACCATGTAAAATAGCAGTTTAACCCTGCTGTGTTTCGTATGGTGAGTGTAGAGAACCGGATAACCTTTTTACTGGAAACGAGGCATTACATCTTAGTCCTCACGGGTGGCAACGCATCTACATTTTGATACGTAATCGAGAATAGATGTAGATGTCTATGGGCCGTAGCAACCACTTACCATCAGGTGGACTGTGTGCTCGTTTGTCACCCTTATTCTATTAAAAAAAACTTTCTGAGATTTCAGTAAAATAATGTTAAGTATTGTAAGCACTCGTACAATTACTTGTATGTGTCTCATGTTAATAAAGCTTTTGGGCTATTTTGATTTTTAAGAAAGTGATTTTACTTTATAGGTTAAATAATTTATTTACCCTTCTATATCAAGAACCGTTTTTCTATCACTCCTATTGAATTTGACACTGCTTGCTGAAATTTAGATGGATCAGAATCGCGCGCTGTTCCGGCTGTTAGATATTGCAAAAATAATCGAATATATTTATTTTTACATTCATGCCGAAGACTACCTTGTTTTATTTTATTACGGTCAAATAATATTTATTAGGTTATAAAGCAAGTATTTTTGTAAATGTTTTGTATGTAAATGTAAATGTTTTCATTATTTTGTTATTCTATTGTTTACAGTTATTATCACGTCTTAGCTTTACACCAATAATTACATTAGAAATTCTTGATGGGATGCGATATAACGCGCATACATTATTTTCATCAAGAACTATAATATATATATATTTGTTTTTTTTTTACCAGTAGAGTTTCAACAAAATCTTAAAAAGTTCAATGAATTAAAAAAAAATGCTAATAATTATATAATTTCAAGTCAGTGTTTTACATTTAAAGATCAGTTATAAAGAGCCAATGTTATTATTTTCATTTTGATTAATTTAATTCGAGAGAGACTAAAATAAATGTGAAAGGGCTTTTATCTGCAATAATAATTTTCATCAAAAATAACGTAGACTTATAAAAGTCATATACACGGTCAATCATACTGAAGATTATCAATTGTACTACAAAATATTGAAAAAATTTTAAAAGACTATTTCCAGTATAATGACCCGAATATCATCATTAATGTTTGACTGGCACACTTAAAAGTTTTATCACATGGCTAAATGATTGACTATTATATTATGATAAGGTCATGCTTTTCTATAAAAAGTTGCAAGAAATTTTAAATCACGGACCTATTTGGTTTGTTTTACTTTTCACTTAATTAGTGAAAAACAGGATGGACTGATCTAAAAGTTTACTTTCTTGTGTAAAAAGTGCTATTTAGAATTTTATGCAAATGATAATTAAAGTTTCTATGTAAATAAGTGTAACATAGCGGGTATTATATTCAATGGTAGCGGCCATCCATATTTGCAAAGCCAGTATCATTTTCTGTACAGAAACCGGCAAAGTGTTGCTCAAGGCACTATAAACAAAGCAGCTGATAAAATGTTACACTCATAACTGTTAACAAAAACTGTTTCTGCAAATGGTCTTATAGATAATAATAACTATTCCGCCGTGTTAGGTGCAGCAGCTATTATTAGAAGGAGAAGAGGTAAAATTTTGTTTTAGAAATGCGCAATCAATATTGTTTTGTCTGCAACTGAGCATAAAATAAAAAATAACTTCAGCCAAAGAGCATAACTGGCGTTATAGTCAGGCCCATCAATTGGTATGGAAAAAAATAATTTTACCAGGTTTCAATTTTCAATAAATCAATCAAAATTCAAGAAAACATAAATATTAAAATCAATATATATATATATATATATATATATATGGCCGTGCGGTAAATGACGGTGACTCAGTATAACATCCTACAGTCACGCCGAAACTAAGAGGAGAGAATCATTGTAGAAAAGGTAATACATAATTTATTGCGGAAATTTTGTGATAAAATTAAAAAAAATACAATCTCATCCAAGTTAATCTAACTTAGTCTAACTTATCGTTATGCGTTAAAAAAAATAGTGGGATGGCGTCAGTTTTTAAGAAGATATAACAAAAATAAACAAAAAAATAAATTTCAAAAAAGTTCAGTATTTAATTGATTATATACCGCTGACACTTTATCACGCTTTTCGAAACCACGCCAGTTGTAGACAATACTTGTGTGAAAAGACAAAATCTTCTTTTCAAATTTCCGCCGAGTTGTAAGTAGAAAGCCAAATAGTTCATGTGTCAATTTTAATTAAATATATTTTATATGAATTGATCTTGACTACGTTTCATCAATCAATCATTGGTAAAAATTAAAACAAGAATTTTACAATTGTATTTAAAAGAAACATTATTAGTTGAACCTTGCAGCTTGTTTATTATTTTTATTATAAATACCTATAAATGTTTATATTATTAATAAATAGTTCCCATAATATTTTGGATCATTTTTTATTTTGCCCTATCTGCAATGTTCTACGCTCTATAGGAAATGTGGCGTATGACATGACTGACAATCTTTCGAACGTTTTATCTAGGTACAAAGATGTTTTACGTTTTCGTCGCCTACACATGATATTTTTGTCAGCATAGGGTACCCTTCTGTATCTGAAACGAATATAAATATTGCTACAAAGTAAAGTAAAAGGCTATACAAGTCCCTCTACTAGGCACAGGACTCTTTTTTATTTCTGAGAGGGTTTTAGGGCAAGGAAATGCCCGCCGCGCTGCCCCAATGCGTGTTGACGAAAATTGCAATTACAAATTTCATTCGTGCTGTCGGGGATCAAACCCGGGAAAAATTTACAGCAAACGCTTTGACCCAGATCTACTAATACGATACAAATAAATACAATTTAACATATATAAAAAAAAACTCTTACGTACTGGAAACTTGAACACTTGATAGCTCGTGACGCCTACCGGACAAAGCTACCGCACAATGTAATTGAAGATGCGTAACTGCGACATAATTCTCAGTGATGCGCAAGCATAACAGGCAGTATGTCACTTATATAATTGTCATCTCTGCAGTCTATTAATCTTTGCACTTTTATAAGTAATACAGAACGTAGTTGCTAGACGGTGTTGACGTCGGCTATAATCTCTGCGATCGCCGTTTCGTCAAGGTCATTCAGGCTAGTTAAAGCCTTAAGCACATTTGAAGAGGAATAACTCAGCCATACGTTATTTTCGTGCAACTTTAAATATTGAAAAATTTTTGATACATTATTGTAATTTTCGTAGGGATCTCCAACTTTTTTTAAAAATAAAATACAACCTATGTTACTCGCTGATAATGTAGCTTTCTTTACGTGAAAACATTTAGAAACGCGATTTATTAATTTTTAAGTTTATCCATTACAAACAAACATACAAACAATTAAATCTTTTCTCTTTATAATATTAGTTTAGAAATTATTCGAAAAAACAATGTAGGTACTTGCGCGCATTACGTCACGAGTATGTAAGGAGATTATAAAATATAGGGAGTGCGCACTTCATACTAGAGAAACGTTCCTAAATCAGTGACCTTGAAATGAATGAAAGGCACCGAGTTAAGCGTTCCATTTCTTTGTAATAGATTGTCCAGGATACAATATTTTAAGGATATTAGTAGTATATACAGCATTACGGAAAACGAAATGTGCATATTTTTCTGTGTGCTGAATAGTGTTATAATTAAACTACGTTTAATATTTTGATTACATGATTGCTTCGCTACAGTACAGTCCCAAAATAAAACGAAAAATGCTATACATGCTAACGGCGCAAAATTTACTTTCTTGTCATTTTCGATAGATAAAATGGAAAGATTGGTTAGTCCCGCTTGGCTCATTGTGGACCTTAAGTCAGAAACTTAATATTAAATAAATCTTAGACACAGCGCTAGATTCGGAACAGATTCAGAATAGCCCAATATTACGAGAAAAGCTCCAATTAATTACATTGAACCGCTTCTTGGGAAGAAATACTGGCAGCTTTCAAGTCGTAAAGTCTCCAAAATTATATATCCTGCAGAAAAATCATCGTAGATTTTTGTCAGATTTTGAAGTATTACACAAAGATCTTCATCTGGTGACGTTAGCAGAGTGTAAGGCTAAACAACTCTAAATATAATAGAATATCATCCATTGCAGTGTAGCGATGGTCTAGTTCCTCATAAAATCTGTCAAGACATTCAACATATCTCTCTGCAGCTCCTCTGGCAATGTTAGTCCAGCATATCGGGTCATTTCTCCTGGTAAACGTTTTCGAAATCTCCTCATTCCTCTTCTTCCTTCAATCGAACTCTCACATTTTTGTTACGTAGGAAATAGCTTTTTCCACTAGCTGAATACGTTGGCTTTGAAGAAAAATTCTTGGGCTTTGATTTTTATGACATACTTTTCCAGTGAAAATCCAGATTATTATTTTATTATTTAGTATTTACTTTTGTCTCTGACTAACTTCTTTTAGGATTTTACACCAAAAGGAACGATAGCATAAAAAACTGAAGTCACACAAAGCTGGTACGAGTATAGATGCTATTCCTCCTGTATCGACGTTTTCTTTCTCGGTGCTGGGATCATATATATCTTCGAGTGTTTATACTAGTTTTTTTTTTAAATTATTCTGCAGTGGTTTAACAGCGTCATGAAGAGCAACCCATCTTGTCTCTGAGAGTATTTTGACGGATACGCCTACACTTTTTATTAAAATCTCCCATTGGCGTGTAGATGACGAAAAGAACCTGTAAACTTTTTCTACTGTTCCGAAAAAAAGTTAAACTTGAATTAACGCTCCCTAAGTGAGTGCACTCCACATAGATTCAGCGAATGATTAGCATGAAGCGTTTTCTACGTGTTAGAGGCATGCTGTAGCTATATTAGTAGTATAGTTGTAGCACAAATGGGTCGGCTCGACTGGGGAAGGACCACGCACTCACAGAATACCAGCGTAAATAGCTGCTCAACACTGATGTGTTTCGTATAGAGAGTGTAGAGAACCGGAGACCCTTTTTACTGGAAAAAAGGCATTCCATCTTAGTCCTCACGGGTGACAACGCATGCATTTTGATTCGCAAACGAGGATCGATGTAGATGTCTATGGGCCACAGCAACCACCTTACCATCCGGTGGATTGTGTGCTCGTTTGTCACCCTATCCTATTAAAAAAAAACAATATATTCATTCATTTGACAGTGTCAAATTTTAAAATTGTGTTGTCATCTATAGCGTAAAATGCACCCCCTAGTTTTTAGGGAAAGAACATTCGTGTTTTAGTGTTTTTTTCGTGTTACTTAATAATATGCTTAATTGAAATACAATATGGAATGTCCCAACTATGATTAGCGATAAAAATGTAAGATTATCGTTCTGGCATACGTCTAAAATATTACTTTAAGTCAATAACTGTCTAAACGTTGGTAATGTTTTTATACTGTGTAAACATTTATCAATGTTAGAAGGAGATAAAATACAAACTCGGTGCCTGTCTTTCTAAGAAAAATGAGGAACGGAATCACAATGTTCCAAGCGCTCACTCCCTATATTATATTATAATCTACTTATGTTGAGGTCATCGGTGACGCGAACCCATAAGATTTTCCCCTACCAAAAATCGCTCAACGCGGCTAAAGAAGTTTTCACGTTAATAATTCGCTTCGCTCTCGGCAAGGACGGGTTATCTCGGACTCGCACTGACTAAAACCCCATGGTGTTTCACCTTCGTCGCATATTGGCAGGGCCACAGGAACGCTTTCGCACACTTCCGCGGCCCCACCTGCTCTGGCCGCCCCATGGCGGCCTCTCCTCGGAAGAGGGCTACTCCTCCCCCATCTCCTCCTCAGGCAAGGCGCACCAGAACACATGGCGCGCCCTCCTCCTCGGCCTCCAATTTCACATGCGCAACAGACGCCCCCGTGTCCGATGCGCGAAGGCCATGGGGCCAGGAAAAACTAGCGCTCAGAAGCACCAGCCTTCCTGACCCCAGCGGCGGATCTGGTCTCTGGCTCCGCCGCCAACCAAGTTTCGGCCGTGGAGGGTAGGGAGAGCGGCACCTCGCAATACCGACACTCCTCTCCCCCCGCGGCCCCACCACCACCGCATCAATGGTGCGGCCCCGTTTGAGTTGCGGAGGATAGGGCGAGTGGCGCATCGCCATACCAACACTCTTCTTCCTCCGCGACTCCACCTCGGCTGCAGCGGTAGAGGGGGCGGACACCGCTCTCACCGCAGCCCACCGACGCACATCCGAAGTGGGCTCGTCAAGCCCACTCGGAGTGGCCACCTCGGGCCGGCCCTACACCACGGGCCAGCCAAGGGGTTCCTCTTTGTTCACCGCGGGTGACCGAGCCACGGCTACTAAGCCCCCCCGCCACGACAAGGCGGGAACCCGTTCGGGAGGGGCGGGGGGTTTCCGGTACTCCTACTCCCTAGGCGTAGTCCCGAAATCATGGAAGACAGCTTTTGTCCACCCGATCCCTAAAAAAGGCGACCGCTCAGACCCGTCCAACTACAGGCCTATCGCCATCACCTCCTTGTTCTCCAAAATCATGGAATCCATTATTAACTGCCATCTCATGCGGTACCTTGAGGATCACCAGCTGATTAGTGACCGCCAATACGGTTTTCGTCGAGGTCGATCAGCTGGTGATCTTCTGACTCATAGATGGGCGGAGGCAGTAGAGTCCAAGGGGGAGGCGTTGGCCGTTAGTTTGGTCATTGTGAAGGCCTTCGATCGGGTTTGGCACAAAGCTCTTCTTTCGCTCCCTTCCTATGGGCTTCCCGAGAAATTGTGCAATTGGATCACCAGCTTTCTTGCAGGTCGGAGCATCACGTCGTTGTAGACGGTGCATGCTCCGACTACAAGCCTATTAACGCTGGTGTTCCACAAGGCTGTGTGCTATCACCAACGCTGTTTCTTCTGCATATCAATGATATGTTGCTACCTGGTAACATTCATTGCTATGCGGATGACAGCACTGGTGATGCCTTATACACCGGCCGCGCCAATATTTCTCGGGAAAACTTCGCCGAGTACCGGGACAAACTTGTGGCTGAAGTCGAGTCTTTGGTGAACAAAGTCTCGAATTGGGGGCGACTAAATATAGTCCAGTTCAACCCCCAGAAGACACAAGTTTGCGCGTTTACCGCTAAAAAGAACCCCTTTGTCGTATCTCCTCAGTTTCAAGGCACTCCCCTTGCTGCCTCAGCTAGCATCGGAATCCTTGGCGTCGACATATCGAATAGTGTGCAGTTTCGTGGTCACTTGGAAGGGAAGGCCAAATTGGCCTCTAAAAAGCTTGGCGTGCTTAGCAGAGCGAGAGAGTATTTCATGCCGGCACTTTGCTTGCAACTTTACAAAGCGCAAATCCGGCCTCACATGGAATACCGTTCTCATCTCTGGGCCGGGGCACCCCAGTACCAGCTCCTTCCACTTGACCGCATCCAGCGCAGAGCGGCTCGAATCGTCGACGACCGAGTCCTTTCCGATCGGCTCGATTCGTTAGCACTGCGAGGAGATGTTGTATCCCTTTGCATTTTCTTTCGCATCTACCATGGGGAGTGCTTTGAGGAATTGTTCGGATTAATCTCAGGCGCCGAATTTCACGAACGTACATCGCGGCAGAACTCCCGATACCATCCACACCATTGGATGATTGGCGGTCCACCACTGTGCGATTTAGAAGATGTTTTCTTCCTCGCACGACTTCCTTGTGGAATCGATTACCATCAGCGATTTTTCCGTACCGATACGACTTAGGGACCTTAAAGAAAAGAGAGTACACCTTTTTAAAAGGCCGGCAACGCATCTGCGATTCCCTCCCTGGAGTTGCAGCTGTTCTCCTATAAAAAAAAAGACTGCATTATGAGGCAACTTTCTAAAGTATTGGTGTATGTTTTTGAACAATACCTCCGCAGCGCCAAATGGACCATGTTGTGCAGAATATCCCGATACCATCCATACCATCTGGATGATTGGCGGTCCACCACTGTGCGATTTAGAAGATGTTTTCTTCCTCGCACAACTTCTGTTACGGCCTACGGCTGCCCCTACAAGAGTCAAATCCTCCGGGGCCCATTCAGCAGAAGACTTCACGAGCAGACACAGGTTGGGCCTCAATACGACCGCGTTGAATTCCCTATCACAATAAACTATATGGGAGCAAACTAGAAAGCAAAGGTACTTACCTGTATCAGGTGCTAACTTCGCTCCAGGGCTTGGGCAGGCCGTGATTGTGTGTAATGGTAGATAGCGAGTCGTGTACAGTAATGTGTGAATGTGTGGGGCCTTGGCAAGCATAGGCGACCAGCAGCGGCCGAGTTCCAGGCTGCTCCAAAATGCTGCATCGCTCCAGACTGCTTCAGCGCCGGACTACTTCTTTTTTCACTGTCACTATTCAGTCTCTTAGCGTATTTGTACATTTAACTAACTTCAATTCGCCTAATTCCACACTCATCGCACAATCGAACACGTGATACCCGACACGGCAACGGACAGTAGTTCAAAGTTCAATATTGAATGTCTCAGATTCACTTATCACGAATTATAAATTCGACACAGAATAACACGTCGCACGAGATTCAACATACGCCTCGTTGACACGCAAATTAATTTAACTAGGCAACCAAAACACAAAAGGGCACTAACGCGACGACCCAATTATAACGACATCCTGCCAATTAACCGGGAGATGCTCTCAAACAAGGAATGCGCGGCTCTAATCCTAGATCGTATATCTCCTCGACGCGCGTACACTATTCCGCACTCTCGCACGAGTTAGATATCGCACAATTCACCTATCTACGTGATGAAGAAGCACGTACTTCATCTAGCTATCTAGATCCACGACGGGCCCGTGAATTTAGGTAAGAGGGCTTGACGGTCTCCCCGCATCGTGGCTGGCGGGGCACCGACCCTTCGCCCACGCGTCGAGCGACTGACTCCCACGCAGCCGCCCCACCTCGGCGTTTACCTCACCTACATACCAAGTCAGGTGAGGCGCTAGCTCGAACGCAATTGGATGGCATACAAATTACTTTTTTTGGCCTAAACAACTTCCTTGTGGAATCGATTACCATCAGCGATTTTTCCGGACCGATACGACTTAGGGACCTTCAAGAAAAGAGCCTAATAATTTTTAAAAGACCGGCAACGCATCTGCAATTCCCCTGGTTCCCCTGGTGTTGCAGTTGTTTATGGGTGGCGGTAGTAACTTACCATCAGGTGAACCGCATGCTCGTTTGCCCCTTCTCCTATAAAATAAACCAACGTTTGTATCATATTGGGCCCTTCATTTTCTACGTACAATTGTGAGTGCCACAGTTAAAAGTCACAGTAAAAAAGCGACTCCGAGGTGATGCTGTTGACACAGCGCGGTTCTTGCTCAGCTGATGCTGCGGCGAATCTATTGCATACAGTTCTTATTAGTGTATATTAAAAAAAATATGTACACTACAGCTTACTAAGATTTGGTCAGACGATTATGGCAAAACTGTATTGTCAACAATTGCAAACCATGATGGGAATCTAGTTGTTAAACAACCGAGACCGGTCAATTGCTCTTTACTTTTATTTTTTTGCCCATTACTACATCAGGACAACGCTAGACCATACACTGCACAATAGACTGTCGCTAAATTAGCGGAGTTGTGATGTCTCCGTTACCCACCATACTCCTCGGACCTTGATTGAATGAATGAATGAATTGCTCCAAAATATTATATAGCTACTATTTTTTTCGAAATTTGGACAATTTCTTGCATAGAAAGAAATCAATTCTAAATGAGGCAGTCAAATCCGCCTTCAAAGATTTTATTAATTCTCATTCCCACAACTATTTCAGCTGAAAGGAATCAATGAACTACCAATAAAATTAAAGTGCATAGGTAGCAATGGTACATACTTTAATTGATTATGTATACAGGGTAATTTTTAATTTACTGAAAACCTTTTGGGAATATACTATTTACACCATAACAACATCTGTATGAAAAAAATAATATTTCTTCAATTTTTATTTTCATACAAAAATAAAAATAATTTAATTGGACCTTCTAAATTTTTTTTTCATTTTGATTTTTCCATATAAAACGTCAATTTCATGACATCATCATCACCATCGTTACAGCCCTTCAGAAGTCCACTGCTGAACATAGGCCTCTCCCAAGGAATGCCATAAATGTCAATTTCGTGTGTAAGTACCTAATGTTATCAAAAGTGTGTATCACTTTCTTGTATTCAAATACAAGTAGTATTTTTTTCATACATTTATGAATGGATTCAAAATTATTAGACTAAAAATTTAATGAATCATACAACAACAATTCAAAAAATTTACCGAAACGAGACAAGATGCTAATGGGTCGATAATTTTCACAATTGAATATTATGGGGTATCTATAAAGTTTTCTCATCTGATTGGGCAGTATAAATATATAATTGTAAATAAACATGGTAAACGTACATATTATTATTATTATTATTATATGGGGCATCTATATAGTTTACTGATCTGGTTGGGCTGTATAAATATATAATTGTAAATGAAAATGATAAACATACATAAATATCAACAAAATAAAATAAATGCATAAAAAATACATAAATAAATAAAAACCCAACCAGATAAAGGGGAAAGAAACCGGCGGACGATGCGGGCGGTATCGAGGAGCACCACCTTCTGCATTTGAGCTTGGAGCGGTCCGTCACGGAGTCCCAGTCGCCTCAGATGACCCGAGAGGCTGACTGGGATTAACCCGTTCGCAGAAACGACTACAGGTATAATTTCGGCTTTATAATTTATTATTTTTTTGGGGTATCTATAAAGTTTTCTCATCTGGTTGGGCAGTATAAATATATAATTGTAAATGAAAATGGTAAACATACATAAATATGAATAAAATAAAATAAATACATAAAAAATACATAAATATATAAAAACCCAACCAGATGGAAGCCCTCGGCAGGGGAGACCAGACGGCCGAGGGTTAGGGGGAAAGGGAAAGAAACCGGCGGACTATGCGGGCGGTATCGAGGAGCACCGCCTTCTGCATTTGAGCCTGGAGCGGTCCGTCACGGAGTCCCAGTCGCCTCAGATGACCCGGGAGGCTGACTGGGATTAACCCGTTCGCAGAAACGACCACAGGAATAATTTCGGTCGGCAGACCACCCCACATGCCGGTAACCTCGTGAGCCAGGTCCAGATATTTTGTCACCTTATCTGTTTCGGCTTTCACGAGGTTCTCGTCATAAGGAATGGTAATGTCGACCAAAAAGATCCTTGACTGTGCCCGGTCCATCAGCACAATATCAGGCTTATTCGCAAGAATAGTCCTGTCTGTGATGATGGCCCGGTCCCAGTAGAGCCTGGCGCGGTCATTTTTGAGCACGGCTTCCGGCAAGTACTTATAATACGGCAGTTTCCGATCCACGAGGCCGTATTTCAGAGCGAGCTCCTGGTGTAGAATCCTGGCTACTAGATTGTGTCTATGCAAATACTCAGAGTTAGAAAGCGCCGAACAACCGGAGATGACATGCCGAAGTGACTCACCGGGATGGCGACAAGCTCGACAGATGTCGACGGCGCCATCCTTTAGGATGTATCTCCGATAATTGTTGGTCTTAATAACCTGATCCTGTATCGCACAGACAAAACCCTCGGTTTCCCCAAAGAGGTCACCGAAACGTAGCCAATGAAGGGAGGCGACTGTGTCTACGAAAGGCTCATGTAGAGCCTTGTAGAACCTCCCGTGGAGCTCCTTCTCCTTCCATACGGCCTCCCGGTCGGAAATGCACTGTACTGCTGGGTCTTGCCATTGCTCGTTGGCTAAGGATAGAGGGGTCAGTCCTTTATCACAAGAAATAACGTCCCTATAGTATGGATCATCCGCTCTCGTCAGAAAGTAATTACGGAGGCTGCACACTTCGCGATTATGCATGGTAAGCGCGCTTAAAAAGCCGCGTCCACCATGCTTCCGCGGCAAGTACAGCCTCATTACTGACGATCTCGGATGATGCATCCTGTGGGACGCCATTATAGTGCGGACTTTCCTGTCCAGAGCGTTTAGTTCGGTCTGAGTCCACCTATGCCAAAGGTATACATGTTCTCATGTATGCCAAAGGTATACATGAGAACAGGCATGACCCAACCGTTATATGCGTGCGTCTTATTCACACCGGACAAAAGGCTGTTAAGCACTTTGGTCAAGCGTGCATAAAACACATCGCAAACTGACTGTTTCATACCCGCCTCATCAACACCGACGTTCTGTGACATACCCAGGTATCGGTATGTTTCAGCCTCGGAAAGGGTCCTTATGTTGATGGGCATAGATAAATCTATGCCCTCAGAGTTAGCAACCCTTCCCCTTTCAACATGGAGGACCGCACACTTATCCGTCCCCAGCCCCATTCCAATAGAATTGCTAAAATCACAAGTGATGTTTAGCAATTCCACAAGATGAGAGCGACTGGAGGTGAATAACTTGAGATCATCCATATAGAGAAGGTGGGTCACTTTTGTACCTCCCCTCCGAAGCTGAAATCCCCTCCCGGAGCCCTCCAGTAAGGTACTGAGAGGGTTCAGAGAGAGGCAGAACCAGATTGGACTCAGACAATCGCCCTGGAAGATACCCCTTCTTATCCTTATGTGGTTCTCCGCAGCCGTCATCCGCTCGCCTAGATGACAAAGGATCGTACTCCACTGCCCCATACACTGCCCGAGGAAGTCTCTAACTGTACAGTCAACCTTGTACAGCTCGAGGACCCTCTTCAGCCATGTATGAGGCACCGAGTCGAATGCCTTTTTGTAGTCTATCCAGGCGGCGGATAGGTTCCGACGGTTGCGTTTAACCACTTTGCCAATGACCGCGTCAATGAGGAGTGGTTCCTTGGTTCCACGACCACCGCCCCGACATCCATTTTGAGCGCGCGACATCACCTGATTTGAGTTCAGGTGACGAGTGATTCTCGCGCTCAAAATGGATGTTAGTGTCTTATATATCGTGGGTAGACACGTGATGGGGCGGTATTTGCTCGGGTCTATGGTATCCCGGTCTTTAGGAACCAAATGAGTGATCCCAGTAGTGAAGAGGCTCGGGAGCGACTTTTGGTCGAGAGCCTTTTGAAATTGTCGGGCGAGCACAGCGTGACACACCACGAACCCCTTCAGCCAGTAGTGATGCAGCCCGTCGAGCCCCGGACTTTTCCAGTTCGGGGCCCTTCGGACTGCCTCAGCTACATCGTCCGGCGTTATAATGACGGGGTCCATGGGCGTAAGACTCGCACACTGACTCACCACAACTTCCGTCCAAGGGCCCTCGCTGTGGTTTACGGGCTCTGACCACAGGCCGCGCCAGAATGCGACAGTGTCGGCCTGATTCGGTGCTTGGCCCGTTCCACGTACCATTGGTCGCTCCAATGATTTATATAGCCTCTTCTGATCACTCTGTAAGAGACGATTCTGGTTGAACCGTGTCGACCTCTTGGTATATCGCCGAATCCGCTTCCCCCAAGCAGCGATTCTCTGCTTCAGGTCGTCTATGCGCTCCGTCAGTTTTTGCGTTATATCCGGCTGGGACAAACTGATATTTGTCCCAGCAAACGCCATTCTGACGGTGCGCACAATTCGCGGCCTATTATTGCCCGACCTGAAGCTTATCAGCCTGCCGATGAGGGCCCTTGCCTTTACGATACGGTCCTCAATCCTTCTTCTCCAGGCTGGGGTGGCGCTACTTTGTCTAGTAGCGCGTCCAGCCGTGGGAAGTTTGGCGCCAACAATACGGCAAACTGCCAGTGCGGCGCCAAAAAGAATTGAGTCCGTCTCGCAAAGGTCCCGGCTGGCTTCCAAATAGGTCACCAGCATTGGGTTGAGAGCCCTCACGACAGCCCGATTCCGCTTGCTTAGGGGTATGCGCGGGAGTCACGGTCGATTTTCGAGAGGCGTACTGCGCGTTTCCACAATCGCCTCCTCCAATTTACTCCTCATCTGCTCTAGTTCTTGGGTGACCATTCCATCATCGCCTGAATCAACCAGAGTAGGGAGATCCATGGCACCCTCTAAATGTGGCTGCTGGTCTGTGGCCTGAAGAGCCGCATCCCCAGCTATAGCCGGTTCATTCGATGAGGGAATAGCCTCACGTCGTAGTCGTTCGAGTTCGGCATCATCAAATATTTTCGAGCGTATGATGTACCGAACTCGGTCTGCCAGGTTTTGCTCCGTGACGGGAAATGACGGCTCAAGCTCAGCAAAAAAGCGATGCATCCGAGCCCGATACGCTATCCCTCCAGTTTCTTCCCCTTTCGCCCTATAGTACGCCCGCAATGCGTTTATGTTCATATTTTTTGTCCAACGCATGCGGCGTACTCCACCAGCGGCGGGTGCCGCTTGCCGAGTCCGAGAGGACCCCGCCGACACCAAGCCATCTGGTGGGGATGATGGACGCGAGGGGCTGCTAGGTGCTCGTGCAGCACCTCGCGCTCGACTGGCGGCTCGCATGCTGTCACGTCCGGCGCCAGCTCCAGACGCGCCCCGGCGACCCCCAGGCAGCGGCCCTATGCGCGCTCTATTATTTTCCATCATCCATTAAATTGGGCGTCAATTAACGGGAGACGCCCAGACCCGGCGCCGTTTAATAGTGTGGCCGTAAGCACAAACGGGCCTTTGCACCCTCAATACTGCCGAGGCACGGCGCTCACACCTCTTGGCAAGGCACTGACTGACTGCGCTGACATAGCAGTTTTGTCATTTAACTGTTACGTCAGCGGGCGATGGGGTCGTCACTTCCCTACGCCTATTTGTTTATTATTATTATTATTATGTTAACAGGTAGGCAGTTGAGACAACTGTTAATGCCTGTATCCTGTTTTTGTCCACTAGTTATTCTTTTTACAGTTCAAAAAGTGATTATCTAATCTATTTTTGAATTGGTTCACGTTTTGAGCTAAGACTACGTTCTCTGAAAGCTTATTCCACTCGGTGACTACACGGTTACAAATGAAGTGCTTGTGGGGGCTGCTATTTGAAAAGCTGGTACATAGCTTAAGATGGTGGCCCCTGAGGTGAGTGTTTTCATTACGAATAAACAATTTCTCAAATTCCTCAATGTCGTAATGCCCATTTAAGATCTTAAAGGTCTCGATTAGATCTCCTCGGTCCCTGCGGCTTTTTAATGTTGTAAGTTTTAAAACTTTCAAACGTTCTTCATAAGACTGCCGTTTCAATAGCCGTGGTACTTTAGTAAAGCTACGCTGTACTTTTTCCAAAGCTTCAATGTCCTTTATAAAGTATGGATTCCAGACTTGAAATGCGTATTCTAATATTGGCCTGATAAATGTTTTGTGGATCTTAAGCATCATTTCCAGTGTTAGGACAGCGAAAGCTTTTCTCACGAGGTAGATTATTCCCTTAGCTTTCTTAACAATTGTTGATATATGCTCTTCCCACTTTAAGTCTTCTGCAATTTTGACTCCTAAATCTGTTTGTATTTTAACATCTGTAAGTGACGCGCCGCTCAGTTTATAGGTAAGACGAGGGTTACGGTTTCCTATGTGTAATACTGTACATTTTGAAGCATTGAGATTTATAAGCCATTCCTTGGACCAAATAGCTATTTTGTTTAGATCATCCTGAAGGCAGTCGTAGTCTATTAATGGATTTGCAAATATTTTAGTATCATCTGCAAATATGCTGACATTACACTGTAGGCAAAGGGGAAGGTCAAAAGTATAAATAATATACAGTACATGGCCTAGAAGGGAACCCTGTGGCACTCCACTATGTGTATCTATGTGATCAGACTTCGTTTCACCGATTCTTACTTGTAGGGTTCTCCCACGCGCCTCCTGCCGGAGGCTCTACGCGGGGATTGTGCGGTCCATGGCCCTCTACGGGGCCCCGGTGTGGGCGCGTGGTTTGGCGCGGCTTGCCGTCCACCACCTGAACGCGCCCCAAAAGGTGGTTGCCGTGAGAATGGTTCGCGGCTACCGCACGATCTCCCGCGAGGCAGCGTGCCTCCTTGCCGGATTGCCGCCGTGGGATCTGGAGGCGATAGTCCTCGCGCGCCTGCACGAATGGTGCGCGGAGGCACTATGCCGGGGAGAAACTCCGCTGCCGCGGCAAGTTGTCGTGCAGCGGACAGACTTCCGGCATGATCTCATGGCGACACGGAGAGAGCGACTGTCGCAACCTCGTGCTGGGCACGCCACTATAGCGGCGATAAGACCCCTCTTTGAGGAGTGGCTTGAGAGACGCCACGGCGTCCTCACCTTCCGCCTGACGCAGGTCCTCACCGGACACGGTGTGTTCGGAAGGTTCCTGCACCGAATCGGGCGGGAGGAAACGCCCGGGTGCTCCCACTGCGAGGATCGACCGGAGGACACGGTGGAGCACACCGTGGAGGTGTGCCCTGCCTGGGCGGAGTACCGCCGTGTCCTCGTAGCGGCGATAGGCGGCGGCGACCTCTCGCGTCCGGCCCTGGTCGAAGCCATGGTCCGGAGCGAGACGGAATGGGATGCCGTCACCACCTTCTGCGAAGCAGTGATGCTAGCGAAGGAGGTGGCGGAGCGGGAGAAGGAGAGAGCAGCAGCTTTCCTTCCCGGCCGCCGCGGGAGACGCCCCGGGCGTCGGGGGCTACGTCGTGGCCCCCGGCCACCGTAGGCGCGGGCCTGTGGACGGCGAGCAATGGGTATCTCGCCGTCCGTCCGTCTAACGACGACAGGCCGTGTCGACGGCGCGTTTTGTTCCACGCGCGCCTCAAAGAGCTGTCAGCAGCGTGAAGGGGCCCGCAAGGGCCGACGCCTGCCGGGGCTGCGGGCTGTTCGAAAGAGATACCGCGGCTCCGGAACGTAAGGGCACTGAAGGAGCACGGATGGTTTTTAGTCAGTAAAAGTTTGACACTCCCTTCCGCTCCACCCAGAGCGAAAGGCGTCATTTGATGATTTTCCATCCGCAAAAAAAAAAAAAAGGGGTTCTCCCACGCAAAAAAGACTCAATCCAAGCCAGTAGTTTTCCACGTATTCCTACGCATTCAAGTTTCTGGAGGAGTCTTCTCGTAGGGAATTTATCGAAGGCCTTTTCGTAGTCAAGATAAATTACATCAGTAGGCTCTCTCTCATTAAAGTGTTTCGTCCATGATGATAGGCATAATAATAAATTGGAAATCGTGGAACGATGTGGATAAAAACCATGTTGCTGTTTAGGAATAACTTTGTGGTTGGAGAGGAAGTTTCTAATATGTTTGACTATAATTTTCTCCATAACCTTGCAGACCACACTGGTCAAACTAATGGGTCTGTAATTGGTTGGTTCCGGTTTGCTACCTTTTTTAAATATTGGTGTCACCAACGCTGCTTGTCTCGTACGATGTTTGCTTTATTGTCGTTAAATAGTGAGATAGGTTGCATTTCTTCAATATAGATACTGGTATATCATCTGGTCCCGGAGATGAATCTGTTTTCATTTCTGAAATGACTCGGTTGACTTGGTCTGGCGTGAACAGAATTTCTTCAATGGAATCCTCTACTCGAAGTGTCGGGTCTAATGTAGGCAGTTGGTCATGTGGTTCTGTTTGGAAAACACTCGCGAATTGGTCCGCAAATACTCTGGCAATTTCGTGAGGTTGGGTCACAGGTTGTCCTTGCTTGTTTAGCAAAATAGTAGGAATGCTTACTTTTAATGTTACTTGTTGTCTTATATAGGAGTAAAACTTTTTTGGTCCTGCATGCAGTATTTCTTGTTCGTAGGTTGTTCGAGCTTTTCTATTTTCATTTAGTAATTGGTTCTAGTCCAGTCAGCACATATCTGTTCCATAAGGCTACTTTGTTCTTGATGAGTTTTTTAGTTTTGTTTCTAACCCAGCGCTTGTTTGTGTTATTTAGACGGATATCCAACCGTGGTACGTACAAATTTATTATAGCTTCCATCAGTGCCCTATGAAGGGAGTTAAATTGTGATTTAGCACAACTTTTGTCTGTCATATTTTCGGGTAACATTGATAACAATTTAACCCTTCAGTTATAGACCGCTTAAGGAAATAAATATGGTAAATTTTAACATTGATTTAAACACAATAGCCTGGGAAAGCCTTATAACTGGTGATGTAAACAGTATGGTAGATAGTTTCAATAAGACAATGCTGGATTTATTTAATGCATATGCACCATTCCGTTCAGTTTACTTGAAAAAAAAATCATATCCATGGATCACGTACACTATAACACAAATGATGAAGCTACGTGATAAATCACATGCTAGGAGTAGAATAACTAATCTAGACACCCATAAAAAGTATTATAAAGAATTAAAAAACATCGTAAAAACGGCAATTCAGGCTGAAAAATCGGCTTACTTTAATCAATACATTAATTCGGAAAAAGATTCTAAGCTACTATGGAAAAATATTAAACAGAGCGTAGCAAATTTTAAGAAAAATGACAATCATCTAGCCCATCAATTTTGTAAACCTAATGAAATAAATAATTATTTTCTCAAACTTCCCAAAAACAGCGAAAAGAATATAAATTTGTCAATTTTAAGTCGCTACGAATTCGATAGATTTGGATGTAATACTTTTGAACTTAAAACAGTCGATGACTTAACGATTTTAAAAGTAATAGAGTCATTTAATTCGAACGCACTTGGTGATGATGGTATCACCTTAAATATGGTACTGCTGACACTCCCACGAACCCTAACAGTAATAGCAAAAATAGTCAATGAATCCATTAAAACAGGCGTATTTCCCGAGCAATGGAAAGTAGCTTCAGTAAGGCCAATTGCGAAAAAACCAAATCCGAGTGATTATAAAGATCTTCGTCCCATAAGTATCCTTCCTTTTATGTCAAAGATTCTAGAGAGAATTGTCTGTACACAGATGACCGAATATTTAGAAACAAATAAAATCTTACCTGCCAAACAGTCAGGCTTTAGAAAACATCGAAGCACCGCGACTGCTTTGATAGATGTAGTAGACGACATTTTAACAGCACAAGATGTAGGAGAAAGTACTTTATTGGTTATGCTCGATTTCTCACGCGCTTTTGACACCTTAAACCCGACGCTACTTCTTTCAAAACTTGCCTACTACGGTTTCGAGTCCACTACAATAAAATGGTTTGCGAGCTATCTTTCTAATCGTAAGCAATACGTCAAAATTGACAATTACTATGGGTCTGAAATGAAATCGGCTACAATGGCACTTGCCAGAGGGGTACCACAGGGTTCCATCTTGGGACCAATGTTGTTTATCATATACATTGCAGATATCGTTACTGCTATCAAGTATTGTAAATACCACTTATATGCTGATGACCTTCAATTATATATTTCTTTCAAGCCTGATGACACCAATAATGCTACTAAGAACGTTAACGCGGACTTGAATCTTATTAATAATTGGAGTAATCTCAACAATCTTGTCCTCAACCCAGACAAATCAAAATATATGATTGTGGGAAGTCGAAAGCAAACGGATTTTATCCTTGCTTTAAATCCGCAAATATTTATCGATGGTTGTTTACTTGAACGTGTATTGGAAGTTCGTAACCTTGGCTTAGTGATGGATGGAAAGTTGCGGTTTGAGGGTCATATATTAGAAACTATGCGTAACTGCTTCTACAGACTTAAGGTTTTATATAGGATTCGCGAATTTTTAACGGTAGACATGCGAATTAAATTATGTGAAACGCTTATTTTGTCCAAATTATCCTACACTGACACCGTTTATGGGGAATGTCTGTATGCAAGGACAAAAAAAGCAATACAGAGGATACAAAACGCATGCGCACGATTCTGCTTTACAATCCCGAGACGATCACACATAACTCCATTTCTTAACCGGCACGACTTGATGAATATGACCACTCGACGTACACTTCATCTCGCCACATTGCTTTTTGGGGTTATACGGAACAAAGAACCTTCGTATTTATTCGAAAAGCTAATATTTTCATATCGTTATGTTAGATCAGCGTTGCGGCTCATTTGTCCCCGGTATCGTACAGCTGCTTTCCGTGGTAGTTTCCGATTTGCTGCTACTAAGTGCTGGAATGACCTCCCTCCACCAATCAGAAACTCAACATCTGCTAAGTCTTTTAAAAACAACTTAAAAAAGTATCTCCTTTCAACACAAAAGTCCAGCACTTAAGTTTCCGTATAATTGGAAGAATAAACAAGCACAATTAAGGCATAACTGTAGTGACCACACATAACTCACTAATATTTGCATACAGCTCAAGCATGTATTTGTAACCAATTCTATTGTCTTATTTTATTTTTTCTTTCATTTTTGTAATTCAGATTTTTTTGTATGTCTATTTTTGTTGTTTTTTAATTTTGTTTTATTTTGCTTTCTGTTTTTGTTATATGAGGCTTTTTGTGTTTGTTATATGATTGTGTTTGCTACATATTAATCACTGTTTTGTTACGCCATCTATCATCCTCCTATGGTTCCACTGAAAACCAGCATTCACGGAGTTTATTAATTCCGTGAACTCATGCTGAGTGGAAACCTATTTGGTGCATGTACATTGTATTTCTTTTATTGTAAATAATTTTTTGTAAACGATTGATTTATGTACCAAATAAACTTTTCTTTCTTTCTTTCTTTCAATTTAGTGTATTTGATCGTAATCGGCTTTCTTAAAATTTAGTCTGGTTTTATGTTGCGTTTGTTGGTTCTGCGTTTGCAACTCTATAGTAGCCAATAAGCAGGTATGATCGCTTTTACTAATAGGGCCCTGGTGATCGATACTGGCTATAAGTGAGTTTGGATTTTATATTGGTGTAAGATATCCTCTATCTTCTAGTGGCCACTTCACTCCGCCATTGTTGAAGTCACCCATTATTACCACAGTGTTAGACTTGGATACATGATGAAGCTGATTGAGTAAGCTGATATCTTGGTCTATTTAAGAGTCATGTCCTCTATATAGTCCACATAGTAAGAACTTCTTATTTCCGATTTTAAAGTCAAGCCCAAGAACATTCGGAAGTTTCATAATTCTTGTTGTAAGTAGTATTGTGTTTTATTGTCAAGACGTCAATTTCTTTTGAGGCATATATTCCGACTCCTCCACTACGTTTGCCTATCTCATCTCGGTATAAGTCATATCCAGGTATTTTTATTATTGAGTCCGGTATATTTGGCTTGAGCCATGTTTCAGAAATTATTATCAGCGCTGGATTTAACGTATTGACTCTGGCAATAAGTAGATCCAGTTTAGATGTTACTGATTGTATATTTGTGTATAGTATTGATATTTTTAGAAATTTTGGTATGATCTTAGGGACTATATTATTTGTTTTGTAAGATTGTTGTAGTTCGTTGTTGCTATTAGTGATTAGTTATTTTGTGCATTAGTTTTCACAATTGTTGGATGCCCACGGATATATTTTATAGTGATGTCCGTTTCTCCGTCATTTATGCGTTTATTAAGTTTTTCTCGTAAGTACTTCAAGTATTCTCTTTGCAAGGGAGTCAGGTCCGAGGTAATGTTTGAGGGCTCACTAAGTTTGTTTCTATGGCGGAGGACTTCCAGTGCATCGCTCTTAGTGTGAAGGATAGCTTTCAGTGGCCTCGGTTTGGCACCTGCATGTTTTTTGGGAGCACCAAGACGAAAAACCTTAATTCCATTACAATTAACTTTGTTTGTGATAGTGTTTATTATAGCCACACATTCGCCTACGCCATCTTCCTTCCTCTTATCGACTATATCACTAGTTGATTCGGGTACATCATAAATAATAAGATTGTTTGCTCTGTTAGCTCTTTCTGTCATCTCCTGAATTGCTGATTCAGTTGCAAGCATACTTTGACGCATACGCAGTTGCTTTACTTCTTCAGAAAGCTCATTTAGTTTTTTCATTATCATTGGCAGTTGAGTCATGGCCGATTTGCAATCACTGCATAGAAAAGTCATAATGCGAGCGACTGTCTTTAGCTCTAGCACACGTACTTCGGTAGGTGACAATCCGTGACATTCCCCACATAACAGTATTTTACAGGAATCACATGTTACAGATGTTTTTTTATCATTTGGTGGTTTAAGGAACTTGGAACACTTGGAACATATTCCAGATGGTAAGTTGGTATTTTTTTTATTTGAACTCATTTTTGGTAGTTAATTTAATTGTATTGCTGACAACACTGTCTCGTATTTAAAAAAAACCTTGAGGGTATTTTAATAAACTTTCTTAAATATGATGTCAAATATTAACTAATTTTTCACTACTTTGGATGTTTTATGCTGTTTTACACCGAAATAACACTTGCACAAAACCCACTAATATTGTTAAGCACTTTTAAAATGATTATAATCAGTTTCGTCCACTTTTTTATTTAAAAACTAAATTATTCTGGAGAGCCTATTTATTACACCTCAGTCATTTGACAGTTCACTTCATTAAAATTAATTCAAAATTTCTAAACCGAAACGTTATGAGCTATTTGTCATGCTGATGGAAAAAACATCTGAAATAAAATTATAAACCAAATTGACATGAGCCCTTCGTTTCCAGTAAAAAGGGTCTCCAGTTACTCTTACCGTACGAAACAGCAGCACTAAGCTGCAATTTTACGCAGGTATTCTGTGAAAGCGTAGTCCTACCTATTCCATTCGTACTAAAACAATAATATAACTGCAGTGTGGCTCTGCAACATATAGTATATCAATTCTTTTCTAACTTAAATCCTTTTTCTAAAAAAAGGACTAAGATTTCCAGATCCAGGAGCAGAGGCAAAAATACACCGGCTGTATAGGTAATAGTATGGATGCATAAATTAATAAATATAATATGTATGAGTGCCATCTTTCATTTAACATTATTGGTCAATGGCGACTGACAAATTCATACATGTTCATTTAAAAGAAGCTAAATGAAAAGATCTTTAAAGCAAATTAGTTAATTTCTTATTAAAAACCATTTCGTTTTAATTTTATTAAAATGGACGAAATAATACTGAACCATACATAGATTTATACTTATGTGTACATAAGTATAAATCTATGTATGGTTCAGTATTATTTCGTCCATTTTAATACTAGCTTACTGCATAGTTGATAGCGCCCTCGAGTGTAATTTTCGGTAATTTATAATTCCAACGTCATCTATGAAATCGCAGAAGGAACTTCCCTTGATTGTGACTCATCTATGTCCTACATAGTATATTATCCATGATTTCAGTTCACCTATGTAAGTAATTCATTTTCTACAAAGGAAATTGTCAAATATTGTACGAAGCCCTTTTTTAATGTCGTTGACTAGTTGGCTATATAGCCACTAGATGTCGTTAGGTAGTTAGCTATATAGTCACTAGATGTCGTTGGCTGTTAGAATAGAAAAATAAGTAGTTTATGTGTCTATCTAGCCTTAACAACTCAAACACTACGCTACCTACCGGGTCCAAATTTCATAATTTCCTTTTTTGCACTAAACCAAGATATACTGTCAATATAGGTTTTTGACCCACCACATACATACGGAATTCCGTTTCGGGATTCCATTTCGATATTCCGATTCGGAATTCCGAACGCAGCAAGTCCATATAAAATATATGAGCCGTCACATGCGGACGGTAGCTTTCCGTTCGAAAATTTGCGGGCAAAATGGGATTCCGTATGTGTGTGGCCGACCCGTTCGGGATTCCGTGAATACATTACACACATACGTTTATTTCCGTTCGGAATTACAAGGCTCACTTGAGAGTCGCTAGCTATTGATTCTAGACATTCTGCCAGCGAATTATCACGACGATTTACTATTTGCGATTCCATTGTTGCTGTATCATTGTTACTGGGTGCATCCTCTTATCACCCTAAGCTTGCAATACAGTCAATATTATGTAAAAGATCTATCTATCCAGAGATATTTTTTTAAATATGGATGTGAGTTAACCCTTTCGACGAATTATTAAACAAAAGAAGATGAAAGGTTACAAAAAGCTATACATATATAAGATTAAATTTAAAAACGTATATAAACACACCTACTCGCTTCGGTCGTGCGACGAACACTTTCGGTTTATACAAAGCTACTCTGTGACGAACACTGAATCCGAAACCGCGTCCCGTACGGAATTTACGAATGTGTGTTGCGACTCATACAAAATCTATGGAAGACTTGCGTTCGGAGCGGCTGTTTTCCGTTCTAGATTCAGAACGCATAGGCATCTCGAATTGGAGAATATTCCGTACGGAAAATTACCGTACGTGTGTGACGGGTCATAGATTTCATATGGACTTGCCGCGTTCGGAATCCCAAATCGGAATATCGAAACGGGATCCCGAAACGAAATTCCGTATGTATGTGGCTGGCCTTAGAATTTGTTATAACCTTGACTACGTTGCCACCTATCGGATCTTACATAACATAGCTATGCGCTAGCAATTCTTATTAGTTTGTTCCACAGAACACAATTACCCTCTACCGAAATAAGAAAGCCATCTCCAAAGTAAAAAACAGAAACACGCGTCTATACATTTATAATTCTAGCGCTACAGTGGGCGCCCATGTGAAACTTTTTTCACGGGAATTTCAAACCTTTGTATTCTGTAACATTAAACTTTTTATTTAAGGCATATTCGAGTAATTTTGGCTCAAGCTTCACAAACCTATGGGATACTTTCCCATACATTTGAGAGGTTGCACCAAAATTACTCGAATATACTTTGGATTAGTATGTGGGATATAATAAAACTATAAATAAGTGTAGTTATGTAATTAATAAAATAATATATTTTCTGGAAGACAGATTGTTTTATAAACTATACACTATTATTGATGTTTTTATTGCTTTTGCACATATTTCCACGCTTGTTACTGATATATAATACATGTTATGGATTGGACTAAATAATAAATTTCTAATAATTAAATAATAATTACAAATTTCAACCCATGCATTGTCAGAGAGATATTCTTCACAGAACATTAACATAAATTTAAATCAGCAAAATTCTCATGGTGGAAACTTAACTCAGTCCAAATACGTTATCTGAAACAGATACAATTCGAGTCAATATAGTAATAATCCCTACAAATAACGGTCAATAAATTCAAAAATTTTTATAGTCTTAATTAAAAAAAATTATAGTGTTTATAGACTTAACACAATATTGTCATAAGTTTTTCTTTTCCTGTATAGGACAGTTACTATTATACAGTAATCTATGGTTACTATACTCTTTGGTATACAGTTTCACACTTTTCGACTTAACTGTACTGCAATTCTGCAATGATGCAATCCTAGCTTGCTACATTTTTTTTTATAGGAGAGGGGGCAAACGAGCATGCTGCTCACCTGATGGTAAGTGACTACCGCCGCCCATGAACAACTGCAACACCAGGGAGGGAATTGCAGATGCGTTGCCGGCCTTTTAAAAAGAAGTACGCTCTTTTCTTGAAGGTCCCTAAGTCGTATCGGTCCGGAAAAATCGCAGATGGTAATCGATTCCACAAGGAAGTCGTGCGAGGAAGAAAACATCTTCACTACTGTGCATCTTCGGTGCACAGTAGTGGACCGCCAATCATCCAGATGGTGTGGATGGTATCGGGAGTTCTGCCGCGATGTGCGTTCGTGAAATTTGGCGGCTGGAATTAATCCGAACAATTCCTCAGAGCACTCCCCATGGTAGATGCGAAAGAAAATGCAAAGAGATGCAACATCTCTTCGCAGTGCCAATGAATCGAGCCGATCGGAAAGGGCTCGGTCGTCGAAGATTCGAGCCGCTCTGCGTTGATTGCGGTCAAGTTTTTTTTTTTTTTTTTTTTTTTTTTTTTATAGGAGAGGGGGCAAACGAGCATGCGGCTCACCTGATGGTAAGTGACTACCGCCGCCCATGAACAACCGCAACACCAGGGGAATTGCAGATGCGTTGCCGGCCTTTTAAAAAGGAGTAGGCTCTTTTCTTGAAGGTCCCTAAGTCGTATCGGTCCGGAAAAATCCCTGGTGGTAAACTATTCCACAAGGAAGTTGTGCGAGGAAGAAAACATCTTCTAAATCGCACAGTGGTGGACCGCCAATCATCCAGATGGTGTGGATGGTATCGGGAGTTCTGCCGCGATGTGCGTTCGTGAAATTTGGCGGCTGGGATTAATCCGAACAATTCCTCAGAGCACTCCCCATGGTAGATGCGAAAGAAAATGCAAAGAGATGCAACATCTCTTCGCAGTGCCAATGAATCGAGCCGATCGGAAAGGGCTCGGTCGTCGACGATTCGAGCCGCTCTGCGCTGGATGCGGTCAAGTGGAAGGAGCTGGCACTGGGGAGCCCCTGCCCAGAGATGGGAACAGTATTCCATGTGAGGCCGAACCTGCGCCTTGTAAAGTTGCAGGCGGTGTGCCGGCATGAAATACTGTCCCGCTCTGCTGAGCACGCCAAGCTTTTTAGAGGCCAATTTGGCCTTCTCTTCCAAGTGACCACGAAACTGCACGTCACTCGATATGTCGACTCCGAGGATACCGATACTGGCTGAGGCAAGAAGGGGAGTGCCTTGAAACTGAGGAGATACGACAAAGGGGTTCTTTTTAGCGGTAAACGCGCAAACTTGTGTCTTCTGAGGATTAAACTGGACTAGATTTAGTCGCCCTCAATCCGAGACTTTGTCCAGCAAAGACTCGACTTCAGACACAAGTTTGTTCCGGTACTCGGCGACGTTTTCCCGAGAAATATTGGCCCGGCCGGTGTATAGAGCATCACCAGTGCTGTCATCCGCATAGCAATGAATGTTACCAGTTAGCAACATATCATTGATATGCAGAAGAAACAGCGTTGGTGATAGCACACAGCCTTGTCGAACACCAGCGTTAATAGGCTTGTAGTCAGAACATGCACCGTCTACAACGACCTTGATGCTCCGATCTGCAAGAAAGCTGGTGATCCAATTGCACAATTTCTCGGGAAGCCCATAGGAAGGCAGCTTCGAAAGAAGCGCTTTGTGCCAAACCCGATCAAAGGCCTTCGCAATGTCCAGACTAACGGCCAACGCCTCCCCCTTGAACTCTACTGCCTTCGCCCATCTATGGGTCAGGTAGACCAGAAGATCACCAGCTGATCGACCCCGACGAAAACCGTATTGGCGGTCACTAATCAGCTGGTGATCCTCAAGGTACCGGATGAGCTGGCAGTTAATAATGGATTCCATTATTTTGGAGAACAAGGAGGTGATCGCGATAGGCCTATAGTTGGAAGGAGCTGGCACTGGGGAGCCCCTGCCCAGAGATGGGAACAGTATTCCATGTGAGGCCGAACCTGCGCCTTGTAAAGTTGCAGGCAGTGTGCCGGCATGAAATACTGTCCCGCTCTGCTGAGCACGCCAAGCTTTTTAGAGGCCAATTTGGCCTTCTCTTCCAAGTGACCACGAAACTGCACGTCACTCGATATGTCGACTCCGATGATACCGATACTGGCTGAGGCAAGAAGGGGAGTGCCTTGAAACTGAGGAGGTACGACAAAGGGGTTCTTTTTAGCGGTAAACGCGCAAACTTGTGTCTTCTGAGGATTAAACTGGACTAGATTTAGTCGCCCCCAATCCGAGACTTTGTCCAGCAAAAACTCGACTTCAAACACAAGTTTGTTCCGGTACTCGGCGACGTTTTCCCGAGAAATATTGGCACGGCCGGTGTACAGATCATCACCAGTGCTGTCATCCGCATAGCAATGAATGTTACCAGTTAGCAACATATCATTGATATGCAGAAGAAACAGCGTTGGTGATAGCACACAGCCTTGTGGAACACCAGCGTTAATAGGCTTGTAGTCAGAACATGCACCGTCTACTTTTTTTTTGTACTTTTTGACGGTGGTAGAGCCACGCAGCAGTTTTTGCTGTTGCATGTATGGGACGGCTCGAGCCGGGTTGGTACCACGACCTCACAGAATACCGGCGTGAAGTAGAAGCTTTGCTTCTGCGTTTCGTCTGGTGAGTGCAGGTGGCACAATTGCACAATTTTTCAGGAAGCCCATAGGAAGGGAGCTTCGAAAGAAGCGCTTTGTGCCAAACCCGATCGAAGGCCTTCGCAATGTCCAGACTAACGGCCAACGCCTCCCCCTTGGACTCTACTGCCTCCGCCTATCTATGAGTCAGGTAGACCAGAAGATCACCAGCTGATCGACCCCGACGAAAACCGTATTGGCGGTCACTAATCAGCTGGTGATCCTCAAGGTACCGGATGAGCTGGCAGTTAATAATGGATTCCATTATTTTGGAGAACAAGGAGGTGATCGCGATAGGCCTATAGTTGGACGGGTCTGAGCGGTCGCCTTTTTTAGGGATCGGGTGGACAAAAGCTGTCTTCCATGAATTCGGGACTACACCTTGGAAGTAGGAGTACCGGAAAAGACGCGTTAGGACCGGTGCCAACTCCGGAGCACACGTCCTCAGCATAATTGGGGGGATTCCGTCAGGCCCACTCTACTTCTGGATGTCTAGGGAGAGAAGTGCTTTGCGAACCGAGCGCTGTGAAAACAGCACATCTGGCATGGAGCACTCACACCGCGGGACGGTCGGCGGTGTTTTCCCCCCGTCATCAAGAGTCGAGTTGGACGCAAAAAGGGAGCCTAAAAGGTCAGCTTTGTCTTTTGCGTCTTGGGCCAGTGAGTCGTCCTCCCTGTGCAGAGATGGTAGTGATGGCTTACAGAAATTCCCTTGGACAGCCTTGGCGAGAGACCAGAATGCACGGGTTCCTGAAGGAAGGCGAACTAGTTTCTCGCCAACTCTGCCTATGTGCTCTGACTTCTGGCAATAACTATTTTGAAGGACCTGGAGGCGAAGTTATACTTCTATTTCAGTGTGCTGGTGTTTACATCCCGAGTCGCCGAAGCCGCAGCCCAGGCTTGATAACACTCCTGCTTACTGTGTAATGCAGTCTTACAGGAGCGACCAAACCACGGCTGAGATCTGCCTCCGATGGGTACCACAGATGATGGAATAAATAGTTCCATTCCCTGTAGCACCACATCAGTGACAGAGTCAGCAACAGCGCTGGGATCATCCGGCGAGAAGCAAACCCGCCCCCATGGGTAGGATGCAAAGAAAGACCGCATTCCGTCCCAATCCGCCGACCTGTAATGCCAAACACGGCGGCAACCTGCAGAACGCAACCGCGAGGGGAGCGTGAGTGGCACCACACTCCGGATCAGCCAATGGTCCGAAGAGCTGAGAGAGGCATCGACGGAAACCTGATATCCGTCCGGATGAGAGGTCAGCAGAAGGTCCAACAGGGAAGGTGTATGATCCTCCACATCTGGAATCCGCGTAGGCGAAGTAACCAGTTGTGTTAGACCATATGCCAAGGCAAAGTCATAAAGAGATCTCCCCGCATGATCGGTCAAACGTGAACCGAGCCATTCGGCATGGTGGGCGTTAAAATCGCCAAGGATCACGATCTCTGCGGATGGGACCTGTTGTAGCAAGGAATCTGTAGCCATTTGGACGTGGTCGATGAGTCGGTCTGTTTCGGCATTACCGCTATGGGACCTATAGAGGCACCCGTAGACGCGCGGATGGTCGTCGCTGTCTACGCGTAGCCAAAGGATGGACAGGTCCGAACCTTCAAGACTGCCGAGGCGTCGAGAACAGATGTCCTCTCTGACATACACGCAAACTCCAGCCCGAGGCACAAAGGAGTGCTCCAATTTGTACCCCGGGTAGGAGAGATACGAAATATCAGCCGGAGAGGAAACCTGCGTCTTGGTCAGAAAGAGCAAGGCCGGCTTCGTCGTCTCGAGATGGTAGTAGACGGCGTTTAGGTTAGAGTGAAGTCCCCTGATGTTGCAGAAATTCACGGATAGCGTGGCAGGGGTCGCCTTGGTATTGTTGCTCAGTTTGCCCCGAGCAGTTTTGTTTTTGAGCGGAATTTTGCCCCCCCCCCCTCCCCCAGAATACGCGGGGCAGCCTGAGCACCCACGCTCAGGATTGGAATAACATGGTCGTGGAAGCTCAGCGAGGGATTCTCCAGGGGTACTGGTACCCTCCTGGGGTAGTCTGTCGTGTAATTCCGCTACCATGTTGATGGGGAGGGGGGGGGGGGAAATTGGGCCTCCGGCCACCTGCACTCACCAGAGAGTCTAGCCTCTACTTCACGCCGGTATTCTGTGAGGTCGTGGTACCAACCCGGCTCGAGCCGGCCCATGCGTGCAACAGCAAAAACTGCTGCGTGGCTCTACCACCGTATTATTACTACATATTTATTTATCTATGATGCACTCTGTATTCCGTACACCTTACTTCAATGTATGTCCTATATTTTTATACGTGGTAGAGCCATGCTGCAGCTATATTAGTAGTATGTATAGTTGTAGCACGAATGGGTCGGCTCGACCGGGAAAGGACCACGCTCTCACAGAATACCAGCGTAAAATGGCAGCATTTAACACTGCTGTGTTTCGCATAGTGAATATAGAGATCCGGAGACCCTTTTTACTGGAAAAGAGGCATTCACTTTCTACTATTTTTTATTTTATTTATTTAACTATTATTAAATTTTGAAGGTAAAATAGCTGTCACTTCTGTATTGTAAAATCGAAATGCGATTCTAATGAAACGCCATGAAATTCCTGTGCTCACGACGATTTTGTCTAGCTTGCTACATATTTATTTATCTATGATTTGGTCGTGTGAAAACTAAACTCTGTAAACGATCTAGCGCTTCAGGTTTTGATAGTTTGGTTAGACGATTCACTAGCGCTGCAACAAATACCTCTGTCGGTTCACGGTGTGCTCACCCCGCGCAGGCCATCGCTGTCATCAAGATGCGACACGTTTTTTTTTTTGCAATAGCTTCTATAATATATTACGTAGTACTTATAGCCAGGAACCGAAACCGGTATGATCAATACGGGTAGTTTTTCGGTTACAACATTTTTTGTACATTTATACTTGAAAAATATTCTCAAGTTGAAAAGAACCAGTATTAATACCGATTACCGAAATAAAAATTACCTCTTTTTTACACGTGTCGTCGGCATTGGCCCTGGCTGCCACGGCACCACCTACTTCAGTTTGCTAGCGAGTGTTGGATTGTTTAGTTAGATTGCGTATAAATTATCTATCTATAATATTATATATAATATAAACTATAGTTTAAAATACATTATTTATAATAACTACAGTATATAATACAAACTATACTTAGAAATGGGACGAAAGCGAAAAAACCATGTTTATGCATATTTTACTTACCAAAAGAAAACAAATACATCTAAATGTGATATAGAAGATTGCAATAAAGTTATAAAGGTAAGTAAATTTATATTTTTTCGTATGTATTTAATTAAAAAGAGTTTAAAAAAACTTAAACAACACGCATTGATCATGAGCTGTGATAATCCTGATATTATTTTATTTTATCCTGGTGATCCAGATCAGGATACTAGGATAAAGTTATTAAATTATTGTATTATCAGTAGTCCTTGATAAGAGTGCAGATTTTCAAGTCAATCGGCCGTCTACAATTTGGTGAGATTCACATTAAAATATTCCTTTACATAGCGATGAACATCTGGACTAGGATTTTCCTTATCAAATTATGTCCTTATGTATAAATCAGTTTATCACTTTCAAGTCATTTTTTTATAATTTATGCTTTCGAGTGCTAACGTTACAGTGTAAACCTTGATATAACGAATTCATCGATATTTTTTTGAAATCCTTATAAGAGGTAATGTATAAAATATACCTCTACATTACGAATACATTTTTCAAACCGCTCTTTATAACTAATTTTTAGTAATTGCGGAATATTTGGAAGGTTTTATTTACTTCTATTTAACGAATTTTTCCAATTTAGAACCTTGACATAAAGGCCTGGTTTACTTTGATTAGTGCGAGTGCAGGTGATTAGTAATTACGGGTGATTAGTGCAGGTGTGTAGTGTGAGTAGTGTCCAATTCTGTTTAGTGGCTGTGTTTAGTAAATTCAGTTGTTAACCGTCGATCAGCAAGTATAGACGCGAATGTAGACTTCAAGTTTCTTATTTTAGTACAAATGTCTTTACTTCCAAACCCCGGTATGTTCATAGCTTCACTTATTAGTAGAAATGCCGCATCACAGGCTCCCTTAATTTTGCAGTTAGGGTCTTTACTATTGTAAAGACATTCATGTTTTAGTACTCCTGCACAATTTTATAGATTATTTCTTCGGTCTACTTTGCCAGTTTTTACAACACAAGCGAGCTTCCGACGCTAAACGCTAAACACTTAACACTGCTGTCCAGACGTGTATAGTGGCAGGCATGCTGCTAGTAAGGGAGAAGGGAGGGCGCGTGGGGCGTGGATCTCCCAGTCCACTCGCAAAAAAAAATAGACCACGCTTCTAATCACTTTACTACACAGGTTACTAATCACTTGCACTAGTCAATCACTATCCACACGTGTTTAAAATTGTTAAAATTATTAAGTATGTAGACGAGAACTCCACAAAGAAAAAAGTAGACATCGCTAAAAAGTTTAAAATTCCCACAAGTACATTGGTCACAATTCTAAAGTTATTGGGACATGCAGAGTTCCGTGCTAGCAACGGGTGGCTTCAAAATTTAAAAAAAAGAAATGAGATCATTTTTCGAAAAATATATGGTGAAAGTGCAGTATTAAATAACCTCATTATAACGAATTACTTGATATAACGAATATCTTCTAATTCCCTTTAGTTTTGTTATATCGAGGTTGTACTGTAATCATAAAAAATTAAAAGAAAAACTAATTCACTTATTTTTTTACAGGGTAACCATGGAACAAATTTGCTTCATCATCTTTCTTCGAAACACGTTGAAGAATATAATATGGTTATAAAAAACAATAACCTAGCCAAAGATATTGAAGAAAAGGAAAATTGTGTTGAAGAAACCTCAAGTGCAGGTATGAATCTTACGAAACTGTGTGCATTGCAAGAATGTCTTCTTTTCGTGACAGTGCATGGTCGTCCATTTTAATTATTAGACGACGATCATAAAACTAATCCCTATCTTGTTTGTTCACCTGCTTTCGTAACTTCTAACATTTTACAATGTATTAATATTATCTTACCTTTGCTCATTTCCTAAAAAAAGGAACTTTAACACAAAAACTGCGCATAAAGGTGAACCTAATAAACGTAGACAGGACAGCACGGCGATTGGATTTATAAGCAAGGATCAAAAACCTTTATAAATTACGGTATAGTTATTGAAGAATTGTGTTTACTTCTATGACGAAGGTTACCGCTATATGGATAACCAAGAACAAGAAACACAACATGTTACCGCTATTAAGGTTACCGGTTACCTAAAAATGACCTTGTATATGAAACAGAAATGAAATATCGCAATGCCATACAAATCGTCGTGCTGTGCTATTTAAGTTTATTTGGTTCATCTTTTTGCGCAGTATTTGTGTTAAAGTAAAAAAAGAAAATGAGAAAATTTAAGACAATATTACATTATTATATTGTAAATTGGTAGAAGTTTCAATAAATTTTTTCAAACAAACAATAAATTGTTCCTATTCCACTTGTATCTGGTTCACAACAGTCAATTCCTTATTAATTAATCCCTTCCCGCTTGGAAAAGGCTCACAATATTTATATCAAATACCAGATACAAGGGCTTCGCTCTCCCACATTAAAAAAAAATGTGGAGGAGGTACACGGCTGCACACGGTGCACACGCCGTGCACGGTGAGCGCCAACCATCTTAATGCGTTCCCCCCGAAGGATACGCTAAGTTGGGAACTGGACCGTAGTCCACAGCAAAATAACTGGCGAACCAGTAAAAGAGGACTTGGCCCCTTGATAGTGCGTAAACACAAATATCGACCGAAGTCGCGCATGTCAATGCGTGTAAATGCCACACAGAATACGATCAAATCCAGCCACAGTGAATGTACGTCACACGGGTTAGGCAACAATAGGCACACTGGCCATAAAAAGCCCTCCGTGAGCGCCACCACCTGCCAGACCGCCGTTCCTGCAGACGTGATGTAAGTGTAAGGCATCACCACCAATTGCAAGATCAGCACGGCCAATTGGCCGCAGAGCGTGTCATAAGTCTACCGCTCACCTCAAGGGAATGGGGTCCCACGTTGCGCGGCTTTCAGCCGCAGCTTTGAGAGCCTCCTCAGATTCTCCCTCCAGCTACCACCCGCATGAGGTCGACACATATGCTCCACCAAACAATACAATGGCAGATATAGCGCCAATAGGCAGTTATAAGATAATAGTAATAATTCGCCATTAGAAAGGGTTTGTGTCACTGACGTTGAGTATATGCATTTTTCGATCATGTTTGTCTCACCCACCAACAAGTTGCCTTCAATCTTTCAAAGGTGGGAACTTTATAGAGATATATTATTAAGCTGTTATATAAAACATCACAGAGGACAGATAGTCTGCAGCCCCGCAATGAAGGGATCTGACTTGGGCAATGCTACCTAGGTTGTGAGTCAAACCAAGACGCAGAGAGCGCCTTTGAGAATAGCGACCCGCCAAACATCGCAGAGACGCAATGCTGCAGAATGCAAACAGCATCAATACGACTATCGTCGGGCTTACACCATCCTAAGGTCCCCCATACAATCCCAGCAGACAGCACCACCCGCAAAATACCACTAACGTGGTCACAATAACACACCACTAAGACGTCAGTAGCCAAAACTTCACGTATCATAGCGCTATTGCACTAAGACATGGAGTTGAGTATGCTTGCTGCACTTAAAAGTACTACCAAACACTCTCACCCCAATCCGAAAGATAGCCGACGTATCATAACGCTATGCGCTAGGACGCCGTCCACAAACAGTAGGGGTGTGCGATGTCCACGGGCAAGTCGTATTGCTACAACAAACCCGCTTACCACCGGCACTAAGATGATATGTCTAGGACACATCGGTTAGAGAGTCCAAGTTTACCTCGATCTCGGAGGCTGCGAAGCAACCTACACGCCACTATAATAATCCTTTTCAAGTCCCATTTCTTTCAATATAATGCTTTTACATATTTGAGACCTTCCACATATTTGCTTTATTTCATAGACCATACTATTGTATGTCTTATTCATATGGGACTTCAAGTCTTAACTCTGCTATCATAATGCTTATGCATCATAGAGACCTGTATTAATGATTTGGTTCGTTAGACCTTAGTATGATAAGTCCCTAATATAGGACTAGTCATTGTGCAACCTTAGTACTAGCAGTCGGTCAGCCGACCACCCCATATATATGTACAACCTTGGGTATGCGTCTCCGACAACGCCCCCATATAAGGGAACATTACAAGAACACGTTCGTCAACTTAGAAATTTTCCGATTATTACAATAACACCTTCATCAAAAAAATTTGATCCATTTTTTCTATTATATTACAAATGTTATTTATCTTCATTATTGCAATATAATCGACTTGTTTTTATATGATTTAATACATTTTGAATATTTTAAGCAGGTTTTTTAATAAATTTAGAGATTTTTAGAGACAATTTATGCGTTTACTACGACTAATACTATAATTTTCAATATTCCAAATGAATATATTTGAACTTTATGCTTATTATTTGCATTTTAATTGTTTAGAATATAATTTTTATAATGAATTTAATTATTATTTATTAATAATAATTATGAGGCGTCACAATAGTTTTAAACTACCGCTACTCTAGCAAGTTAAGAATACCAACAACTAGGTTGAGAATTCTCAAAACTAGTTTGCATTAAATATGTCTTCAGTTAAATCTAAATATAGGTATATATATATATTTTTTAACTATACTCTGATTATTTGAAAGCTGCTTAAAATAACTAACCTATAGTTTAAAAATAAAAATAACCCTGACAAAAACTTTATAGTATAAGTACCAAATTGTAATACCAAGTTCTGGGAACTGTTTATCTGAATATTTTATTCTATTATTACTAAAATTAATAATAAAAATACGTTTAACCTGACGTTTTCATGAAATTAGAACAAAGCAGAAAGATAGATGAAGTTGAAAGATTAAAAAGATGTGGTGGGTTCCGTCTGCGTGTAGGTAGGTTCAATTTGATTGATGTAATATATGTAATTGATCTAATATGACTCTGTTGGGAATGTTTTTGCTGCCACCGGCCAGACCAGCAATACGCGTAGCCAGGGTTAGGGTCTGCGAGAGATTTCTTTTTGCGTGCAGACAAACTTGTAGCAATCGTCCCTCTTGTAGATGTGGAGATGGTACTTCGTTTTGTCGCACTCGGGCCAACTTGGGCCGATCGTCGATGATTTTGTCAATTAATTTTGCCATTTGTTTATCTTTTTCTCTCATTATAGAAATCATATCGTTATTTTAGGTTCGATTAATTTGCGAGAAACGTATGCGCCCGTTTTTCCAATAGTGGTAAGCACTTCCTCTTAAACAAAGTGTATACATTTTTTGCTTGTAATTTGTTTGGGCGCGTTTGCAGAGCGAAGATATCAGGCTCTGATACAAAGGTGTCTCTAGTTGGCATTTCAAGGTGGGCCGTGAACGGTTCCAACTTGTTTCGTGAATATTTCATTCATCCGAAACAATGCTATAAGCCGTTTTTAATATTCTCATAGCCCCAAGAATAAAACAAATTGTTTCAGTTAATAATAAATATTACTGCCTTTGGTGATGTATGAAATTGAAATCGCTGCCCTCGTCGCCGAGTTTGGTTAGCGGAAAATTGAAACGTTATAAAGAAATGACGCCGTCTTATACCACTACAAGGACAGTTATCAAAGGAGGAATATTTTCCATGATCCGATTTAATACAATAATTTAAATTTAATGAATTAAAAATACCAAATAGGTACTATTTTAGATCTAGATGCATGTACCCAGAATTAGATTCAAATGCGC
The DNA here is from genome assembly GCA_963668995.1 of Parnassius mnemosyne. Taxonomy (NCBI): domain Eukaryota; kingdom Metazoa; phylum Arthropoda; class Insecta; order Lepidoptera; family Papilionidae; genus Parnassius; species Parnassius mnemosyne. The sequence continues at coordinate 10,847,780 of CAVLGL010000159.1, forward strand.
CTGATTTAATCTTATTTTTCATGAAAAGAAATGAAGGACAAGGGAAATCTGCCGAACTCTGTACAAAGTATGGAAGATTACAAGATGTACGAATTTTATTTTTTTTATGTCAATTGTGAACCTTTTATGAACATTAAACAACAAAAACGTTATGAATGTATGCATAAAACATTTTCATGGATAGCACTCAGGAACAACAAGTTCACGCTCAATACGAAGAGCCGCAATATACATAATATATATTAAGGGTGCTACCTACCGATCGATCGTCGATCGATGGCATCGACTGATGGTAGAACGGTTTGGTCAATCGTCGATCGAGCTGCTTGATTATTCGAGAACCCGCTCCGATTTACCGACCGCTCCCTATTTTGCTCTTTTTAATTGATTTTCATAGCGGTAAGTTAAAAAGAGTTTACGTACGTACCGCCTTGAGATATTTGAATTGAATATTTTTTTCGATAAAATGACTTTACCTATAGAATAAAGTAGATGGCGCTATTACAAAGCAATTTTGCTCGAAAGAAAATATTTTTTTGATTTATTACACTAAATTTTATTCTAAAATAAGTATTGTAACACTTATTTCTTATAAAATTAAACTTTTATCTTATATTTTATGTCGCACTTGTGGTTGAAAATGATCGTATTAAATAAATAATTTGCCGTGAAATATTTTTATTTTATATTTCATTTCATTTGAAGGTTTCACAAGGATTTTAGTTTTAATCTAGTACTTTTCTGGTAATAATAAACATGTTACGACATAGGTACAATGAGCGGAGCGCTAGGGTGTTACCACAACAATTGCTCGATCGTCGATCGATGACATTGATCGACGTCGATCGATGTCGATCGACTAGATTGGTGTGGTAGCTTTATCTGATCGACGGATACTGGTCGATAAAATGTTGCTCAATCATCGATCGACAATTAATCGATTTGGTTGTGGGCTCATCGTCAGTATCTTTCAAAATGTATTCAAAATGTAAATATATATACACAATTAATTTCTTTCTTTTTCTTTTTTTTCTTTTATTAAAAAACGTTACCTCCACACTAGGATTTTCTCCTGTATCGTGGGGGCAGTTTACATAGATAAATTTCACAAGGACAAACATCCAAACCCGGAACAATTATCTGTAGGCCATACAAATACTTGTTCCGTGCGGGATTCGAATCCGCGGCCCTTGGTGCTGCAACTTATTGCTAAGCCACTGCGCCACGGAGCCGTCGTTGTCTTTGATAGTCTATAAATAGCGTAGCAGAGCGTCCAGGCGCGACGTACACTGTCACACTGAACGGCAGGCATGTGTGTAGAGACAGTTCTGATATTACCCCGATCGCTGTTCACCCTAGATTGCCCCTGCGGCAGGCAAGTGAGTAGCCGCCTTAGGCCGGCCACATACAAACGGAAATCCGTTTCGAGATTCCGTTTCGGTATTCCGAACGGGACGGCCACACACATACGGAATCCCGTTTTTCCAGCAAAATTTTGAATAGAAAACTACCGTACGTGTGTTACGGATCATAGATTTTATATGAACTTGCTGCGTTCGGAGTTCAGAATCGGAATATCGAAACGTAATCCCGAAACGGAATCCGGTCTTAAGGCCCACCACATACATACGGAATTCCGTTTTGGAATTACGAACGGGTCGGCCACACACATACGGGATCTCGTATTGTCCGCAAAATTTCGAACGGAAAACAACCGTACGTGTGTTACGGATCATAGATTTTATATGAACTTGCTGCGAAATGCAAATGCGGAAAATGCGGAAAAAAAAATTCGGAATTCCGAATCGTAATATAGGCATATAGGCATAAGGTGAAAGGTGCCTCACGGCCTGTAATTATATTATATACTATATATCTACTAAGTGATTGGATTTTTATTCTACATAGAAGTTCGTCTGGGTGGAGACCACCTTCTTACCTATTTTGGCCGCTTAAATAGCAGTGCGTGCATTCCTGTGTTCCGGTCTAAAGGATATAAGGAGCCAGAATATTTCAGGCTGTGAGGTGATCTTCAGGTGTGACAACGTATCTGTAGCCTTCTCTAATAAAGTTGGCTGCAGGTGTCCATGGACTGCAGTAGCCACTTACCACCATGCATACTGTAAGTTTGTTTGTTACTTCAGTTTATAAAAAATAAATTGATCACGACCAGAAAACTGTTGACTGATATATGAGAGATAGAAATAGGGTAGGTAATGAGAATATCATCGACGTTGTTTGATATGTTCTTCAGACCGACTTCGACCTAACGACAAATAAATATACACGTATAAAGTGGCATTTACTTGACCTATTGGCTATAGTAGTACTATTATTTATTGTGGCTTAATTTAATAGGATAGGGTGACAAGCGAGTACACAGTCCACCTAATGGTAACTGGTTGCTGTGATCCATAGACATCTATATCTATCTGCAATAAAGAATCAAAATGCAGATGCTTTGTCACCCTTGAAGACTAAGATGGAATGCCTCTTATCCAGTAAAAAGGGTCTGTGATTCTCTACACTCACCATACGAAAGGTTAACGAGGAAAGGTTGTTAAGATAAGGTTACAAAAGGTATAAAAATATCAAATAAAATGAAACGTGTGCTATGTATACTTGATAAAAACCATAATCATGACTCTATCTTCCAATACCGTAAAAAATATATACAAATATATAGGAAAGTTATACAAAAAGCAAAAACACTTGCTGTTCAGTCTGATATAAGTCAGTGTGCTTACTCTATTAAAGGAATGTGGAAAACAGAGAACAAATATAAAAATAAAAAACTACTGAAAGACATGAATCAATGACCATAAATCATGACGGAAAAACTATGAACAATGCAACAGAAATAGCCGAAATATTCTCAAAAATAATTGATAACAGCAAAAATTACAACGTCAGCAATATTAACAGTGCAATCGCAATGCTCACTCAAAATACCCAAAAGGTTAAGGAGACTTTGGTTCTACGCCCAACAAATTCACAGGAAATTGTGACTGTAGTAAAAAGGATAATAATGATTTGTTAAGTGAACCACTAGCATATTTTAATTTAGTTTAAGATAGCAAATATAGTACCTATACATAAAAAGAATACTAAAATATACCCGAACAATTATAGACCTTTTGCCATACTACCTGTATTATCGAAGATTATGGAAAAGTTGATAAAAGTGCGCTTAATGACGCACTTAATACTTAATAAGGTTTTGAAGGAAGAACAGTTTGGCTACCAAAAGGGTATAGAAACCCTTGACGCAGTTGATACTATAGTGAATGATATATTAACAGAATTAAATAAAAAAGTTAAAGTTCCAGGCCTATTCTTAGACTTAAGCTCTGCTTTTGATACCGTAGATCACAGCATATTAATAAAAAAACTAGAATACTATGGAATTAGGGATCAATCACTAAAACTTATTAAATCTTATTTGAGTAATAGGAGACAATTTGTAGAAATTGTAAATACAAATGAAACAGGAGTGCAGAGCAAACATAGATCTGTAGTAACTATAGTAACAAGAGGTGTACCTCAAGGTTCTGTACTGGGACCGATATTTTTTATAATATTTTTAACGATTTAATAGATTACATCTGCAATCTGGTTCCTGATATTCAAGTAATTACTTTTGCAGATGATACGAGTGCACTATCATCAAAAACTGCAGAAGAGTTAAAGGACAGGATTATTGTAGCTATGACAACATTCCGAAAATGGTTCACAGCAAATGGCTTATTGCAAAATGCAACTAAAACTAATATCCTCATGTTCAAAGCCACCACAAGAAATAATGACATAACAGAAGTGAATGTAACTGGGGAAATAATAAAAACTGTAAGTTCTGTGAAGTTTTTGGGAATTCATCTGGACGATCTCCTAAATTGGAAAGTTGAGCTGTCAGCCATAACAGACACAATAAGTTCAACTAGCTATGCCTTACGCACCTTGCGGGAAGAATTAACCATTGATCAACTTTTAAACGTGTACTATGCGCTTGTTGAGTCCAAGCTAAGATATAGCATCAAATTCTGGGGCAATAGCTATAAATATAATATGAAAAAAGCATTTACTGCCCAGAAAAGAGCTATAAGAGCAATGGTATGCATTCCGCCTTGGGAATTATGTATAGAACACTTCAAAAAGCTAAAAGTTCTTACAGCACCCAGCCTGTATGTTTTGATACTTCTAACCGATGTTTTTAAAAACAGACATTTTTATGAAAGTGGTGAAGAAATGAAAGAGAGAGAAAGCACCAGAAGGATGTTCTTGACTTTGCCTATTATGCCTAAACTGGAAATTGTAAAACACTGTCCTCGTTATCAGGCAGTTTTACTTATTAACAAGATGCTTAAAAACTAAAAGAAATAAAAAAGTTAAGTGTTTTTAAAACAGAGTTGTAGGCACTACTTATAGAGAAATGTATTTATAGTGTTGATGAATTTTAACTATAGAGTACTCGTAGTCAGAATATTTATGTAAATGATGATAAGAAATTCAATAGTTTGTTTATTTTTTATTTCTTTTTATTTTGGAAGTTTAGTTTTTTTTTAAATTATGTAGTAGGTTGACATTTGCTAGCTTTCTTTTAATTGTTTTTTCTTTATTATATAAAGTAAATAATATATTATTGAACATTAGTGATGAATGCTAATCGTTAAGTAGGTAGAATAATGATATAGATAAGAAAGGTACAATGACATTTATTAGTTAACTAGCTGTGCCCACGGCGTAGCTTGCGTATATAGGTTTAACTTAAAGAATTTGACGTTTAGGGTAAGAGAATATAAAACGATTTATATTATTACTGTATGAATAAGTGATAACAAAATAAATCGATATGCTCAAAGTTTTAAGTCGGTTATGATAGAGCTTCTGTGTAAATGACGTTAGAAGTAGACTTATCCGGGGTGTACAGAAAAAGGTTACGGGGACTACTAACGCGGGAAAAAGCAACATAGAGTTGGCCATGTGCAAAACAGTCACTACTGAGGTCCACTCCTGTAACGCGTAAAGTTTGACCTTGCGCTTTATTTACGATCATCGCATAACACACGCTGAGTGGGAAGTGAGAACTGAACACGCTTAAAATAGAGATGTTCAATGATCATCGATGTTAAAAATTAAAACATCGATGTTGACCAAACCTATCAAACATCGAAACATCGATATCAATAAACCCATTATCGATAATTGGAAACTTGTGAACCCGCAAAATCAATATGAACTAAATCTTGCATCTGCTCTGAAGATTAAAAATTTTGAATAATTCAGAATTCCTGAACATACCGTTAACCTAAAAAAATATCATTATGGTGTGTCAAATTTAATTGTCAAGTGTCACCTGTAATGTCACAATGGTCACTACTTTCGCTTTATTTTGTAGAATCGTTGTCGGTTGTCGCATAATAACTATTCTACGTAAATTGATATTCAAGTTAATTGTTACTTTTCCGTTGCTGCGTATACCCACATAATTTTAAAACAATATGTAAGTATTTTTGAGTAGGCTAAACATCGAAGATCGATGTTGAGCTATCGATGCCAACATCGATGTCATCATCGATGTTTCTGCAACATCGAGCATCCCTATCTTAAAACTGAAAGGAATGGTATTTAGTATTATGGTCCCCACTCACGGTCAGTTAAACTGAACAGTTTAACTGACGTACATCCAAAAACTGACCGAGAATGCGAAATCTTAAGTTGAAATTTTTAACTGAAGGCAACACATGGATTTTTTCGGGCGTGCTGTCAGTTAAACTGCTCAGTCGAACTGACGTACATCCAAAAACTGATCGTGAATGTGAAATCTTAAGTTAAAATCTTGAACTGACGGCAATCCACGTATTATTCCGGGCGCACCGTAATCCGCTGGCTTCAGTTCGTTTCCATTATTGGTAAGTACATACATTCTTAGTAGCTACTTACATTATTTGTATGCTGTTTAGATTTTATATTATTTTAAATATTTAGAGAAGTTGTTTTGACGGAGAATGGAGACCAAGGTGATTGTAATGATCTCACCTTCCTTATGGTGGACTCAGAAGTGGGTGAAGGATCTCAGTGGTGCTACTACGTAGAACTATCGTGTTTGGACTCATTTTCAAATAGGTAAATGGAGACCTAGATGATTATGATGATATTACCTTTATGTTGGTGCAATCCGAAGGTGGTACAGGATCTCAGTGACGACACTAGATAGAATGACCGCGTTTGAACTCATTTGAATGGGCTCATAAAGACCTAGGTGACTTTTATAACCTCACCTCTCTGATGGTGCAATGCGAAGGTGGGTATATGATCTCAGTGACGGCACTAGATAGAAGAATCGTTTTTGAACTCATTTGAAAGGGCTTATAAAGACCTAAGTGACTTTTATAACCTCACCTCTCTGATGGTGCAATCCGAAGGTGGGTATAGGATGTCAGTGACGGCACTAGATAGAACGATAGTGTGTGAACTTATTTGAAAGGTCGTATAAAGACCTAGGTGACTTTTGTAATTATAACCTCACCTCTCTGATGGTGCAATCCGAAGGTGGGTATAGGATCTTAGTGACGGCACAAGATAGAAGGATCGTGTTTGAACTCATTTGAAAGGGCTCATAAAGACCTAGGTGACTGTTATAACCTCACCTTTCTGATGGTGCAATCCGAAGGTGGGTATAGGATCTCAGTGACGGCACTAGATAGAACGATCGTGTTTGAACTTATTTGAAAGGGCTCATAAAGACCGAGGTGACTGTTATAACCTCACCTTTCTGATGGTGCAATCCGAAGGTGGTTATAGGATCTCAGTGACGGCACTAGATAGAAGGATCGTGTTAGAACTCATTTAAAAGGGCTCATAAAGACCTAGGTGACTGTTATGATCTCACCTTTCTGATAATGCAGTTCGAAGGTGGGTATAGGATCTCAGTGACGGCACTAGATAGAACGATCGTGTTTGAACTTATTTGAAAGGGCTCATAAAGACCGAGGTGACTGTTATAACCTCACCTTTCTGATGGTGCAATCCGAAGGTGGGTATAGGATCTCAGTGACGGCACTAGATAGAACGATCGTGTTTGAACTTATTTGAAAGGGCTCATAAAGACCGAGGTGACTGTTATAACCTCACCTTTCTGATGGTGCAATCCGAAGGTGGTTATAGGATCTCAGTGACGGCACTAGATAGAAGAATCGTATTTGAACTCATTTGAAAGGGCTTATAAAGACCTAAGTGACTTTTATAACCTCACCTCTCTGATGGTGCAATCCGAAGGTGGGTATAGGATGTCAGTGACGGCACTAGATAGAACGATAGTGTGTGAACTTATTTGAAAGGTCGTATAAAGACCTAGGTGACTTTTATAATTATAACCTCACCTCTCTGATGGTGCAATCCGAAGGTGGTTGTAGGATCTCAGTGACGGCACTAGATAGAAGGATCGTGTTAGAACTCATTTAAAAGGGCTCATAAAGACCTAGGTGACTGTTATAACCTCACCTTTCTGATGGTGCAATCCGAAGGTGGTTATAGGATCTCAGTGACGGCACTAGATAGAAGGATCGTGTTAGAACTCATTTAAAAGGGCTCATAAAGACCTAGGTGACTGTTATGATCTCACCTTTCTGATAATGCAGTTCGAAGGTGGGTATAGGATCTCAGTGACGGCACTAGATAGAACGATCGTGTTTGAACTTATTTGAAAGGGCTCATAAAGACCGAGGTGGCTGTTATAACCTCATCTTTCTGAAGGTGCAATTCGAAGGTGGGTATAGGATCTCAGTGACGGCACTAGATAGAACGATCGTGTTTGAACTTATTTGAAAGGGCTCATAAAGACCGAGGTGACTGTTATAACCTCATCTTTATGACGGTGCAATTCGAAGGTGGGTATAGGATCTCAGTGACGGCACTAGATAGAACGATCGTCTTTGAACTTATTTGAAAGGGCTCATAAAGACCGAGGTGACTGTTATAACCTCATCTTTCTGATGGTGCAATCCGAAGGTGGGTATGGGATCTCAGTGACGGCACTAGATAGACCGATCGTGTTTGAACTTATTTGAAAGGGCTCATAAAGATCTAGGTGACTGTTATGATCTCACCTTTCTGATGGTGCCCGTACGGAACAAGTATTTGTATGGCCTACAAATATGTGTAATTGTTCTGGGTCTGTTCTATGTATGTAAACTGTCCCTGCGATACAGGAGAAAATACTAGTGTGGAGGTAACGTATTTAAAAAGAGAGGAAGAGAGACAACAAATAAAATTAAAAGTTTTGTACAACCGACTTCAATACTAATACGCATTATTAAGGATAACTCCAAAACCACTGGTCAGATCTTGATCATATTTCTATGGGATGTATAAGTTATAAGCACCAGCTTTCAGATAAAAATAGAATCATTAAAACCGATTCACCTAGAAAAAAGTTCTGGGGTAACATACAAAGAAACAGTCGACTTGAGTACCTCCTCCTTTTTTTGAAGTCGGTTAAAATGGTAAGTAGATAAATTATCTGAGTTTCAAAGACGTTCACGATGTTATATTCTTAATTTTCCTTGATGTTGCATATTAACCTTCCTTACATTGAGCAATAAAGTTTTTATTATCATCAAATTGATGGCTACGTGGCGCAGTGGCTTAGCAATGATTTGCATTGCTAGGGCCGCGGGCTCGAATTCCGTACGGAACAACTATGGCCTACAAATAATTGCTCCGGGTTTAGATGTTTGTCAATGGGGTGGCGCACGCTCTAAAGATAGGTAATTTAAAATAAATAACATATTTATTAAATAAATAAAATTAACCACAATGAATTAAATTATCATATCTGATCTTTAGTCTGTGACACTTCTAAAGTAAAAATTAATATTTAAGTCCCCCTCCCCTCACCCAAATGGGGGAGAAAACATTTTCTTGTGACTAGAGAAAACTAAACTAAATATAGTATACGAGTATATGTGTTATGTAACTTAATACAATACCAATAATTTCTTATTTTATAAACCTCAACAGATTGTATTATCAAAGAAATCAAATAATTATTTCATTAATTCGAGTTTTTATTTTATAATTTTTGGTACAATCCTAGCACGTTCGCTCGATAACGCAGCTATACGATGGTCGCGCGGTGGGCAAAGCGTTCTCAGCTTCCGGTACGCGAGCAGAAGGTATATTTCTGTTTGCAGCTAACGTCTGCGATTTTTATAAAAAAATTGTAGGTTGTTACAGCGTAGATATTTTCGCTTTTGTATGGGAGAGATATTATATCTGTTATGTAGTAACATTATTTAAATTGTGCCTATACCCTATAGTCTGTTCACCAAGATGTCGGTCAACCGCAGGCGCACTTATTATTTTGCTAATACATATTTAATTATTTTTTACTGTATTTAAATAAATGTTTATCTATTCTAAGAATGAAATAGAATACTAATTTATTGTTATGGTTATTGTAACAAAATACGAATATAAATAATAAACACAAGTTATGTAGCAAAGAGAATTTTCATGAAAGTAAGCATAAACGAAAGTAAAATGGACACTATTTTTGCCAAATTCACGTGCGGATGTATGCCGCATGCGACGACCTTTGATGTCGCGGCGACGATCTTTGATAATGTGGCGGCGCCTTTGACAAGCAGCGGCATGTGCTAACACAAAGGAAACCGTATCTAAGCGAACAGAATTTACACCGTTGGCCGTCATTAGGAGCTTCACCGCGATGGCGTCTGTACGTGCAGTAACTGCAGAATTCATTGAAAAATACCACGAGTGTGAATGTTTGTGGAAAATAAACAGCCCATTTTATAAAAATAAACAAAAAAGATTATCTGCATTAGAGGTGCTGTTGCAGATATTGCGTAAACAAGACAAAAATGCAAATATGGATTCCGTAACTAAAAAAATCAATAATTTAAGATGTGCCACAAGTTCAAGTAGCTTGAAATATGTGTATTCGTCCATTCTTAAATAGTTACGCCAGTCACTTGGTTCCAGTGATAACTCATTTAATAAATTAATATGAGATAATTGATATCTCTTTTTTAACCATTCTTTCGTCCATTTCTTTTTGGGTTTTGAAGTTATTAAATGGCAACAAACGGCAGTCGCAGTAAGTAAAATATCCTCTTCAGAAGATGAATCCATTTTTTTCAACTGACGCGGTGAGAGGTTTGTTAGCCACACATGTAACGCACGTATACGCGCGGCCCCGTCGATCGAGAAATGACATAGTTTGAATAGAATACAGTAGGTAATCTACGCGTTTGAACTAGGACTGTTGATAAAATATCGATATATCCAAAAATCGATCTTATTATTTAGAAATATCGGCATTTATTACTAATATTTTTTGGAAAATATACCGATAGTATGATTTTGAAATATAGATATCGTTAGTCGATTTTTTTAAAATAAAAAGTTTATTTTTTTCTCGTAAATCATTTAAACTACTACTACCTACTATATTATGCTTTTCAATTTTCCCCAGTTTGTTTATTTGCTTATTGTCTTAAAAACAAATGTCATTTTGTATAGTACATCTCTGTGGTATTAAAATTACTATAATCTATGAAATTTAGTACTACTTTACTTACTGTGAGCTTTGGCGGGAACTTGACCGTCAACGGATTGTTGCTCCTGTTTTATCATGTCTGCGCATGTGAACTATTAGAGTAAACGAAGAAAAAAGTGCTTCGATGTTGATATAAACCTCAAGTTATTTTGATCGCTTAGGCGTCTTATGAACTTGAGTGACTGTCGTCATCGACTGTCCGCTGGCGCAGAATAAATAATAGTACTACGTACCGCTGGATAGACAGTTTACTCCCGTACTATCAGAAATAGCTGTTAAATATTTGATTTCTTCAGCTACATCTGTAGCACCTGTGCTTCTACAATCAAACTTTTAGTGCCCAATGATCGTAATCATCAAACAGTTGAACATATAAAACTATGAGTATTTTATATACTATAACTTTAACTAAGAACTATAACCTAACATTTTAATACAGTTATAATTTAATGTGCTTAATAAATATAATAAACGAACTAAAGTAAATGACTTACGATTGTTTTTTTTTTGAACAAAGTTGATATGTCGATATTTTTTTCGATATATTGAAAATCCGATATTTTAAAAATATTAACAGCTCTAGTTTGAACTGATCAGTTGAACTGACCGTGTGTGTCGAAGTTTTTTTGGATTAAATCCGTTTGAAGTCATCAGTTGAACTGATGTCAGTTTAACTGACCGTGAGTGGGGACCATTAGAGGGATTCTGGGTATAAAATAATATCACGGCATTTTATTTTATTGCAATTTTACTACTTTTAGTAGAGTTTTGTTGCATAATTTGGGCCAAGGTATCTTTTTTCTGGTTTTTGTTTCTGATGATATTTGTAATGTTAGTCTACACGGCTCTTTCAGCTTCATTGAACTCATGAATATAAATTTCTTCAGTGAGTCTCAATACGATTCACCGGCGAAAAATCTTAACACCGCAATTCAGAAAAGGTTGTAATTTGTATAACAGCATCTATTACGTTCTTTGTTAAAAAACATCCTTTTTTAATTTAAGGAAAACATATTTTTTTGTTTACTGTGTTTTAACTATAAATATAGTTATTATGTAGTAAATATAGTGTAATAGGACGTTTTTTAAACACGAATCTTTTATTACTAATTCTGAGATTTTATGGCGTCGTTAAACAAATTCGAACCTAAATTTCAAAATAATAATCAAAACTTTCGATAGAACTAACCAATTTTAATAAAACGAAGATTAAATGAACTCGATGATACGCTTTATGATTTTCTTATGGATTTCATTGAAAAAAAGATGTTTACTCAAAACGTCATGCGTTCATAAACAAAAAGACAGACCGTCAGACAGTGCAATTCTAAAAATTATAATAATGTACTTATTTAACGATTTTCAGTCCCGATAATGATTTTAGCCACAAATTAATATACTATACAATGTACAGAAACAGACACAACATGTTATCACCATTTTTATTATGTGTACTAGCTGTGCCCCGCGGTTGCACCCGCGTCATCACGTGTCGGTGGTGCGCGACATGACCTAGTTCAAGCATTTTATAGAATGGGAGAATTCACAAGATGCCTTAGGTATTTTCTGTGACCTTTCCAAGGCTTTCGATTGTGTTCATCATGATAAATTAATCAAGAAACTACAAAATTACGGTGTAAAAATTTTGGCGCTTAGACTTATTACTTCATATTTAAGTAACAGAACTCAAAAAGTTGTCATCAATGGTAAATGTTCCTCCGGATCGGTAGTATCAATGGGCGTTCCTCAGGGCTCGATTCTTGGCCCATTCCTGTTCTTAATCTATATTAATGACTTACCTTATCTTGTAGGGGACAATCACGATATAGTATTATTTGCTGACGATACCTCTTTAATTTTCAAACTCAAACGGCAGTCAATTAATTATGACGATGTAAATAATGCTCTATCGAAATTAGTACATTGGCTTAACGCCAACAATTTGCTCTTAAACAGCAATAAGACAAAATGTATTAAATTTACAATACCTAATGTAAAACATTCGAAAACCAATGTGCTCTTAAATGGGGAGGAGTTGAGTCTAGTGGATACCACTGTTTTTCTCGGTATTACTATTGACGCGAAACTTCAATCGGGCCCCCATATATCTAAATTAGCAAGCAGACTTAGTTCTGCAGCATATGCTGTAAGAAAGATTAGAAGTCTCATAGATGTTGAGACAGCTAGGTTAGTGTATTTTAGTTACTTTCATAGCGTAATGTCTTATGGAATTTTGCTATGGGGTAATGCGACTGATATTGAAGCTATATTTGTTTTGCAAAAGAGAGCCGTATGGGCGATTTATAATCTAAATTGTAAAAAGTCCCTCAGAGAAAAATTTAAAGAAATAAACATATTAACTTTGGCATCGCAATATATTTATAAAAATGTAATGTATGTACATAAAAACATAAATAGTTTTAATAAGAATAAGGATGTTCATACCTTAAACACTAGGAACAAGCATAAGCTTGTAATGCCACTTACTAGACTCCACAGAATTAGTAATTCATTTATGGGGCAATGTATACGATTTTACAACAAAGTCCCAGAACATGTTCAAAGTTTGTCAAAAAAAAGTTTAAAAGTTTTATTAAAGAAAAACTGTACAAAAAGGGTTATTACGAGTATAATATCAAGGAATACATGAATGAAAATAACCCTTGGGAATAAGGTGATCGCCACCATGCTGGTTCTATGAAAATTCATTTAAAATTGTATAAACAAAATTATTGTTAGGTGAAATTATGTTTAAAAGAAAAGTCCTGCTGGGTTTCTTGCTGGTTCTTCCCAGGACAGAGGTATTTTCCGAACCAGTGGTAAATAAAATAATGACTTTCAATAAGTATTATTTATTTATTTATTTACAAACACACACACTTAACAACTATCCTTACAGGCTAAACAAACCCAATACGATAGTGTCACTAATTTACTTAAATATACTATGTATTACAACTAACTTACATAACTAACTATGTATAAAAGTACCTTAGTGAGTTCACTCAGATTACTCGAAAATATGTCAATCCTCTCATGAACTTTATTCACTACTAGGATTGTTCGGACTATAGGTGAGTTATTAAGCAAATTGGTCCTGGCCACGGGCACCGCGAGCAGCGACGGGCGGCGTCGCCTCCACACGTACCGGTCACAGCTGCAGGTGGCGCAGCACCCCCGGGTTGCATGTGGCGCCACGGAGCAACTTCACTACTTGTGCAGCCAGGGCAAACTCCCGTCTTACTCTGAGCTGGTTGTACCCGATCGTCCCGAGCACGAACAATGTGGGGTACCTCAAAGGGTAAAACGGATATACCCCATACAGTTTGAAGTATATGTGCCTCATAAATTTGTTTTGGACACGTTCTAGCATTAGGCTGTACTTTTCTTCATGCGGAGCTCATATAACAGCACCCTACTCCAAGTGACTCCTGACTAGAGCTGTCTATAATACTTTCAGTGTAGTAATATTTTTAATATCTCTTGACTGTCTCAGGACAAAACCCAGGTTTCTATACGCCTTTTGACAAGTTTTAACAATATGTTCGCGAAACTTTAGATAGGAGGTGAGATGGATTCCGAGATCTTGTACCTGAGACACACGGATTATCGGTGTCGCTTCCATCTTGTATTCGAAGTGCATCGGCTTACGCGCACAGGTGAAAGACAACACCGAACATTTGGATATATTAAAATACAATTTATTTTCGTGGCTCCACTTCACCACTCTGTTTATATCCTCCTGTAGACATTCACAATCAGATGTAACCCTAGCTGGAAGCATCAATTTAAGGTCATCTGCAAATAATAAACAAGTACTATCTCTGACGACTTCTGGTAAGTCATTTATCATTATTAAAAATTCAAGAGGCCCCAAATTGCTGCCCTGGCTCACAACGGATCGTGCATAGTATAGTCCTGATTCATACCCATTGTAATTCACGTACTGCTGTCGATCTTTCATGTAGCTGACGAAGAGCTGAAGCAAATACGAAGTACATCCGACTTGAGCCAAATTTTTTAATAAAATATCATGATCCACCGTATCAAACGTCTTTTTAAAATCAAAGTAGGCTATGTCTACTTGTACTCCAGCATCAACTGCCGGTACTACCTGCGCCATAAAGTTCTGCAAATTAGTGGCTGTACTGCGGTCCGGCCTAAACCCGTGCTGCGCGTCGGAGAGATGAGCGCTTATTTGCGACTGCATCCGTCGGTGGATAGTTGACTCGAACACTTTCGCTGCCGTCGACAGTACAGTCACAGGTCTATAACTGCTCACATCAGTACCTGACTTACCTTTCGGAACCGGAATGACTCTCGTGATCTTCCATCTCGCCGGGATGTTGCATGTTTTAAGCACATATTAAAAATATGATGTAGCGGTTCTGCCAGTATTCTCCTGCAATCGCTAAAAAGAAAAGCTGGTATACCATCCGGGCCCGACGAGCGTTTTGGCTTGAGATGAACAAGCGCCTCTCTTACTTCCTGAAGACTCAGAGTATCTATGTGGACAGTCGCCGAGGTGATATCAGCTACCGCCGCCGCCGCGCGTATGTCCAATCGCGGCGGATCCTTGTATACCGATTCAAAAAAATCTGCAAATCCCTTAACAGCTTCATCATCCCTTAAGTATTCACCATCTTCTATTATACTCTGCTTATCTAAATTACTTTTTTTAGATTTAAAATATTGCCAAAACGATTTTGGGTCTTTTGCAAATTGAAGTTCAATTTTATTTTTGTATTCCTTATGTGCAATTTCTATGGATTTTTTAATACGTTTTCTACACTTTTAATTCACTGTAATCAATCACTTTGAATTCACTGTAATCACTGTAAAGCTTTGTGTTTTTAAATTTTTTGTGAAGTATTGCTTTATTTTTGATTTCATTAATAATTTCGCGCGTGTACCATACTGGGTATACACACTGTGATTGTTTTTTATTTGTATTTTTTCTAGGTATACATTTATCTAAAATATTATTAAGTGTATCATAAAAGTAATCTAAAATGTCTTCTACGTCACTCATTTCATATATCTTACTCCAATCATTGGAAGCTAGCATTGAATATAATGATGGATAGTCAGCTTTATAAAAATTCCACTTCGGTGTAATATTGGAAACACTCGCCTCGAAGGGTGTGTGCGGCGATGTGGGAGGTGGAGGGGTCGCGGACCCGACGTGCACGCTGACTGCGAGCGGCGAGTGGTACGGGTCCACTAGCAGGAGCTCCTCGTCCGCCGCCTCCACTAACACCGACCCCGACCCATTAAAGCCCGTGCCCAGTACCAAGTCCAACTGACGATCTAGACAGTTAGGTATTTTATTATACTGAGTGAACTCGCAATAGGACATGAAGCACTCAAAATAATTACTAATATTTACAGAACTTGAGTACAAATTAAAATCTCCTATTACAATAACCTGCTTATATCTATCACACAATTTTCTATTATTCTAAACAAAGTCGTATAATCATTTTCTGAACTGCCCGGTGGTATATAAATCACACAGCACATAAACAAAAATCTATTATTTAAATGAACTGTCGCACTAACCATTTCAAATGCATAGGTGTCTATAGAAGCGTCCGCAACAACTACATGCCGTAGCTCGAACCGGTGTGTGGCCATGAGAAGTGCACCGCCCTGCTTCCAACCGTCTGTTCGATCACAACGCAATATTTTGTATCCTTGTGGTACGATCTCTGCATCTTGTATCGATTCATTACAACCTGTTTCCGTGATCGCGTATAAATCCGCATTAGAAGACACAATATTACTCCTAAAAATATCCAATTTAGTTCTTAGACCCCTTACATTTTGATAAAATATGTCTATTTTATTATTATTTATCAAAACTTTTCTTGGTGAATCTACGAAACCAAATCCATTAATTAAATTCAGCGTTTAATGGCCATACTTCAGCTTTATTCAGATTTTCATAAAACTGTTCAGGTACACCTATTATAAAAGATAAATAATCTCGCTCTGTTTTATCTTTGATTTTTTCAATTTTTATATTCAATTCCGAGCCACATATGCTGTTAATATGGTCAGCAACCGCTTCTGGGGTGGTTTTCGGATGCAAAGGCCATACGTGCAGATATTTTTTTCTTTCCGTAGCCTGTATTGCCTTTATATCTGTATTTTTTCCTATTCTCACATCTTTATATAATCTATTAGTCTTCTTATATTGTACCGTCTTCCAACCAGCTTGTTGATGATCCTCTTTGTTAATCGAATCCGTACTTATTGACTCAGTAATCATCGGTGTGCTTATTAGTTTCACCTGGGCCGTATGTTGAGTCGGTTTCGTGGCTTCATCGCTGTTCATATTTTGCGTATAAGAAATATGGCGACTATTTGTTCTCTTTTTCAATAGTGTATTGGTACTGGTGGCTTGGCTGACTATTTTAGCATGCGTACACGGAGGGTTAATACTATCTTTATTTATAATTTGTGGCGAACTATTTTGGGATAATTTTGACTCTACTTTTTCCTCTACTACCGTCAATAATTTTATTAAACGATCAAGGTCAGCCTTGGTTTGGGAGAATTGATCTTGTAGATGTTTTATCGCATTTGCCTTACTTTCCAAACGAGATGTCATTTCGGAGCGAAATTGCCTCAATTCATTCAATAATACAAAATCAAAATCTGCATCCATCTCTACCGGCGAGAACCTTCGTTGACTCCCGCGCTGGGTGTTCACATAGCTCATTGGCGTAACATTTCCACATTCTACAGTTGGATACTCATTTACACAAGTACTAACTTCACTTGTCATTTCTTCATATGTTTATGAACAGGGTAATGTCTGCTAAAGATATTACCACTATTTTAAAGATGGTAAAACACTGATTTCAAAAATGTATAATACTTGTATAACTAACAAATTTTAACACCGTTTTTGGATATTTTATTTTTTATTTTTTTATTTTTATGTAATAATCCATATTGAATAAAAATAATTTTATTCTATAATTGCAATTAAATATTTTATTTGATAGCAATGGATGGAAAAATTGGCATAATTAACGGAGTACTTTTATCTGTCGGTATATTATGTATGATGTAGAGTGAAGGTAAGTTTTATCCACTTTCCCTCCCCCTCCCGGTTGAGCGTCCTCCCCCCCCCCCCCCCGCCCCACGTTCGAACCGGGCGGCTAGGGTTTATGCGTAGTTCGCGCGCCCAGCCAAGTATTGAATTATTTTAATTTTACATTATCTCTTAAACTATGCGTCCAAATAACATGATATAAAAAACAAAGTTTATCTTCATAAAATTGTCTTGATGATGAAGTAATTTTCGTTCGTAAGGATAAATAGACCGTGCCTAATAATAACGCTCATAAATCACTTTTAAATTTTCAATATTTTTTTTGTCACAAAATACCTAATTATGGCTCATGTATAAGAAATATACATATGGTATCACGGACTTTTTTTTAAACAACGTAAAGATCTATATTTTTCTAGAACATTGTATTTACGTATCCCTAACGATAACACCAGCGTACGCGGATAAATCATTTCGGAAGTGCTTTTTCTTCTGACTTGCTTAACAAATATCCATTTTTAAGGCTAGCTGAGTGACATAGCTTAATGCTAGCCTATACTTTTTCACATGAATCTGGCTATAATATACAAAAATAATTTTTCAAATCGGACTGGTAGTTCCAGAGATTAGCGCGCTTAAACAAACAAAAAAAACAAAAAACTCTTCCGCTTTATTATATTTCTAGTATAGATAGATTTAAAGAGAGATGGCGCTGTAACATCAATTCTAAAAATAAGAGATTAATTGACGCGATTGATACAATAAAAAACATAAAGAACTTATTAATCAGTGCCTGCATAATACGCAAAAAAGAAAGTTTGATCCCTGCCGAGAAACGAAATTGTTAATAGCTCTTTTAAAATTTGATTTACCACATAGAGTACTCAGCGGTAAAAATAAAATTAGATTGTCAACACGCAGTAAGGCAGCGTGTAATATTAAGATCAGAAGCAAATATAGAAACTCATCTACAGGAAAAAACCTTAACCTGTGCTGTGTAATGTTTTGTATCACATTTGTGCAACACTACCATCTATCGATGAAATTGATTAACTATTGTGCTTTAGATTTAGATAATAAGGTTAATATATTTTTTATGTAATATTTTTGTTTACAGCGATTTAGATATAATTATATCATTATAGAACATTATTTTACATCATTTAATTATGATTTATAATATGATATTAATTTAAAATGTACTTGATGACTCATCCAACGCCACTATTGAACAAATTCATATCTATACTTCGTATCCATACTTCAGAATATTTGTCATAACTTTTTGAAATAAAGACTAAATGTAACCCGAAGATACACTTAATAATTTCCTTAACGATTCTTATGATACAAATAAGTACTTTATACCTGATACCTTAACAAACAAACATACAGACAGACAGACAGACAGACAGAAAAATCTAAAAATGGTAGAAATGTATTTAATTACTTATTTTTAATACCTCTCAATCACTTTTATTACAAAAATATAAAATGTACTGACATCTGTATTTTTTAATTTATTTTGTTTAACTAAGTTATAAGTTTTAGCAATATAAATAGGACATTGCTGTAATTCCTACACATTTTATTGTTAATGAACAAAGACATTGATTGATTGATTGAAACTAAAAGTATTAAGCTGCTATTTTACGCTGGTATTTTTTGAGGGCGTGGTCCTTCTCCGGTCGAGCCGACCCATTCGTGCTACAACTATACTACTAATATAGCCGCAGCATGGCTCTACCTCGTATAGGTACTGCACGTAACTACGTAGCACTATTATTTATTCTTAAGCGTTACCTCCACACTAGGATTTCTCATGTTCCACGATACAGGAGAAATCCTAGTGTTTACAGAGCAGTTTACAGACATAAATTGCACAAGGACAAACATCCAGACCCGGAACAATGATTTGTAGGCAATACAAATACTTGTTCCGTACATAATTGAAATCCATAATAGAATAGAATATCCTTTGCTCTTTAAGGGCACACTGACAGACTAGGGGACAAATATCTCACCATCTTTGAAGCCCAAACTAGGAACAGTGCGGGAGGTTTGAATTTAAAATTATATCTATATATTAAGATTGAGGTATGAGGCCCAAGGTCCCTTAGCAAAGTATGTTCGGAGTTTCTCTTCGTAGCGAAGATATCCGCAGTAGAACCAGAGCAACCAACGACCAACGTATTAGTAATCTGAAGTGGCAGTGGGCCATCCATATAGTTCGAAAAACCGACCACCCATGGGTTATACTTGTTCCGTGCGGGATTCGAACTAGCGGCCCCCGGCGCAGCAACTCATTGCTAAGCCACTGCGCCACGGAGCCGTCCGTCACTTTCTGTTCTGTGATGTAACGCTCTGCACTCTGTATATGGACGGTACCTCTACCTTCCATAACTCTGCAATAAGCTTGCAATTTCAAGTAGGGTTGTCAATATAACATAATATTTTATTAGATTAAAGGTCCGAATACTATATCTAAATGTAAAAAAAATATAGTGGACGAAACGACTATATTATTTTATGGAGGCTGGCTGACTACGACGTGTGGCTGTAATGAGGTTTAAGAAATTTATTTCCCAAAAGAGTATACACTCACTTACTGAAAAACATAAAAGAAAAAAAAAGAAAATGGGTTTAGAGTAGGCATAACATATCTGTGGACTTACATTAAATATTAAATATGAATATAAAAACTTGCACAAAATATAAAAAAAGAATTTAAGAATATTTCATAGGCGCTGTAATAATTCAAATAGTAAAAATAAATGATAATGATTTTAAACATACCATATTATGTTATGTATTTCGTCGCTATCTACTTTATTTGTTTCAGTTTTAAGCTGGAAAATGATCTAGTTCCAACTGAGATTTTTAACTCTGTATTAATTTGACTGCTTAGTTGCTCGATCGTCATCGATTAATTTAAAGATATATATATATAACGAGACAACTGCAAATAGCGTTGTAGATATTGTTATAGATGAAAGGGGGATGAACGGTGAACGGCGTCGAATGTGGGGTCATGCTAGAAAAATCAATAGTGACTGCGCACGCGATTGGCGCAAGTCCGACTCCCTGCACGCCGCGCCGCTTGGGCTAGAGCGAAGTTTTCCTGTTGGTATATTGCTTAGAAAGATAGATTAAAACGAGTTTTAACATTATTATGAGACTAATTAATATAGATAATAATAGAAACTTTATTATTTTTATTATATTACTAGCTCGCCAGGCAGACGTTGTTCTGCCCTTTCCAACGACCTTTCCTATAAAAAAACCTTAAATTCGCGATAAAAAATTTTGAGGGTCATTTATCGGGATAAAAACTATCCTATCTCTCAAGTTGGACCAAAATGCACATATTGTGCAAAATTTAATTGAAATCAGTTCAGTAGTTTGGGAGTCCATCGCGGACAAACAACGTGACACGTAATTTTTATATGTGAAGATTAATTATTACTTTTTGTCTCTTCTGCATGATATAAAATGATAAATATGAATAGGATATGAATTTTGTAATTTCTGGTGTGGTAGCTCAGGGGATAATATTAGTTTCGATAACGAACGGAGGGGTGAGATGTAAGCATTTTTTGTTCTGTAAAGATCTGGAAATGCAGAAATGTATTTACTATTTATTCTTGTATGTCTACTAAGTATATAGGTAATTGATTAATAGTAAAATATATAAGAGAAAATAAAATGCAGAGTCTATTGATTGACGGCCGAAGTTAATAATATTATTATTATGTTATTGTTATTATTATTATAATCTCTGTTAAACATTGAAGTATCTGTATCGGATCAGATTCAATGTTTATTATTATATAATTTCATGTATAATCATTCCATTATGTTCGTTTATAACTTTATATGAAATCTGTAACGAAAAAAACCGGTTCTGTTAGTGAAGAATGAAATAAATTAAAAATATCTCGATTCAGGGCGCAAGCTTACTCCATTTTGTTAAAGGGTAATCGATTCAAATTATTGAACAATGCCTTTTGTTCTGTAACCTGAGGTAATTAAGAATAGTAATTAAGAATTATGGGCAACGAACTTGGTATCCCGGTTGAATCACGTTCTATGCTTGTAGCCGATGTCCTGCACCTGCACCACAATCCACAATAACATAATTTTAGAATTAAAAAGAAACTAAAACAACACATTGTCTTGATCACGAGTCGTGATGATCCTACTGAAAATACTAGGTCATTGTCATAAATTGTCATTGATTACTAATAACTTTACAAAGTTTCACATCATTTAGACGTCCAGAAGTGATCGACAAAATGTATTAAATATTTCCATTACATTCACTTCATATGTACACATACACACGTATACAGGTCAGTTACAGGTTACAGTCAATTAAAGTCCTCTGTTTATTTTTTATTTTTTTAATTATTTGGTCTACCAACGACTGTTACATTACAGAAACTTAGTTACATTGTAATAAACTATCATGAGCTAAATGCACAATCAGTTACAGGTAAACACAGCGTGCTATTTTAACATGTGACATAAGTACCTTTTACGTTGATATACGGTTAATTTTAAACTAGTTATTACAGATAAAAGATAGGTATAATTAATCTGGGATTTTTTTAACAAACGTACACGAAACTGGAGAGAAAACATCCTTGGGATCATTAATAAACCACGTATTTAATGCGTTACACAGACGAGGAACTGGTGAATGTTTTCCTAAAACAGTCCTGCGGAACGGCGTCTGTTGAGCATAGGCCTACCCTATAGACTGATAGGCTTGGCAAGCGGGTTGGCAACCGCAGCATTTTTAGTCGTTATTAGGAAGACGCTGCTGCCCATCTCCTGATCTGTTTCCCTTTGTCGCCTCTTGTGACATCCACGGGATGATATGGGGTAGTGGATATACTTACACCGCCGCTACAACGGTCAACGTATACAGATACGTAGAGAGATACGCATTTAATGGAACGCTTTGATTATCCTAGTGAGAATACTACGTTTGCAAAATTTTAGATTATTCAAAGTTCAGACGTCTGGAAGTGGATGAAAACTAAAAAAGAATATTCCATTACATTAGGCTCGGGGCCGAAGCGCGACGGCTGATCATGTGGTCCCGGGTTCGAATCCCATTGTATTTTACTTATACGCATATCTTAATTGATATTAAATTTAAAACAATATGTCAAAAGCCACATTAATACGTAATATAATATTCAAAATTGTTAAGTCAAATAATTCTTTTAATCTGAAATAAGACTTCCTGTAAATCAACTACAATTTTTCCTAATTCACGAATATTGTACGACTAGCGATCCGCCCCGGTTTCGCACGGGTGATTTCTGAATCTCGACAACAGCGCCACCTACCGGGTCAAACTATAGCTAAGAACCATCTAGGTAAGTATACATATAACATAAGCACCCCACAAAAATTTTATCGAAATTGATCAAGCTGGGCTGGCCCTTGGGTCACTCTAAATCCGCGTACATTATAACAATGTAAAATGTAATATAGAAAGAATTTAACTTTTTAATTTCAAAAATTCAAAAGTAGTCTTGAGTAACAAATTACAAACAAACTACAATTATAATTATTTCACTAGATTAGTCTAGTAGGATAGTTATGAACCTCTTTCATATAAATATATTACGGTATATAGCTATATCCCTAGGGATGTAAGTATAATAGACGGCGGAAAGCGACTTTGTTTTATACTATGTAGAGATAGAGATATCATGATAATAACAATGTTTCCATACCGAAAGCCGGTAACGGACGGACAGAAAATATTCGCCCATTTTCTCCTGCATGCCTTTTTAAGAATTGATAACTAACTCTAAAATATGAAAGATAGAGGGGTTACGAGCCCTTGCGCGCTTGCACGTCATAAAGAAAATGGCTTCTCTTTGTCTAAAGAATTTTAGTATTTTTCCGTGACATTATATTGCATGCCTTTGTAATACGAGTATAACGTAGTTGGAACAAATTTAAGCTATAATAATTGATGGCATGCAATTCGCAACGGCTGACGGTGCTCAAAGGGTTACGTAGAAATGAAAAAAAAAAATAGAACATTTCCGTATTTACAAATTGCATGCCGTTGTAAAAAATTAGTTTTTTTTATCTCAAAAATACTCTACGAAAATTGACATGCACCCCTCGTATGACCAAGGGTGGAAAATATTAGGAAAATGTTGTGAAAATTCAATACAACTTTTCCGTGATTTCAAACTACTTCTAATAAAGATAAATATTAATTTTATGACCAAATAATTCTGAACTAGGTGAACGGCATAGTCGGGAAGGGTCGCCCTAGGCGAAAGTTTATCGACTAAATTGGCGATATATTAAAAATGGGCCAAATCAACCTTTAACCGACGAGCGTGTATGCGTACGTATATGGATGTGGAGGAAGCGAGAGAGGTGTGTCAGGATCGTGCCAAATGGAAGTCCATAATCTCTGCCTAGCCCTCTGGGTGACAGGCGTTAGTGTTTATGTATGTATGTTATGTATAATTCTGAAATACAAATGGCATGCATGTTGCACATGATCATTATATTATAAATAATAACAAAAGTTGCAAAAAATTTAATAAACATTTCTGCGTTTTTTATTTGCATGCCGTTTTGCATTTCATAAAAACATATTATTTTAAGTACCTATATATCGAAAATGGCATGCGTATTAAATAACACCATCGTATTTTTAATAATAATGAAAGTTTCATAAAATATGTGAAACATTTCCGTGTTTTTAATTTACATGCAATTTTGTATTTAATAAAAAAATATTATTTTAAGTTTATAACGAAAATAGCATGCGTATTTACATCTATAGTTCAACAGAAAAAAAAATGTTATAAAAAATTGAAAATGAAAATTTATCAAATGTAATAATTTGTAATCCCCGGGCTCTGTGATCGAAATGCTGCCTTTGCGAAATGTCACAAGGGGTCGCTTCCAGCCTAAAGTAGACGCTACACTTATATTTTTTCCTCTTGGTCTCAGTGTACATGTAGATACGCTGTTGAAAGCATATAACCGCCGAGTAAGAAAGATTCATTATATAATATATTATATATTACAAGTTTCAAAGAGATCTAATAATATATATAACAAAGCTGTCCATTTGTTACTACTGTACAAGTGCTGTGACATCGTATATTTTGTATTTAATCAAAGCAGTATTAGTAAGTATAAAAATATTTATAAATTTACATAGAATTAACCGACGTTTTAGTTGTTTTAGCTACTTACTTTTTTTCGCGTATATGTGTACATGTGTATACAGAAGTATATATACAGAAATATACTTTATTTGCAAGATAAAACCGTTTTATACCTCTGTTTCTCTAATGGTTATGTCGATATGTAGTGCGTGTTTTTATATACAAAGTACGTTACAGATTTCAAACATATGTAAACATTGAATTTAAAATAAAATGTGTGCATGTGTTTGTGCATGTGTGTATGTGCCAGTCAAGCAATTGTTACTCAAGAAATCAATTTTTTAATTGAAGCGAGTAAATCTAAAACTTAAATGTCAAATCTACCTACACTACTCTCCGCAGTTTTTAAATAAAATAGTATTACCCACACAAGCACAAGCACACGTATTGCTATAAGAGTTATAAAGAAATTCTTTTCTAATTTTTATTTTTTAAGTAAAATTTAAAGAGTTCTTTTTCATAACTTAAATAGCAGTTTCTTTTATATATTCTAAAAGAGTTCTATTTTTTGAAATTTATTTTAATCAAATTTTTTTTATTCTTGTAGAATAATTATCACAGTACTATGTACTATTATAGAATTCTTTTACAATAAATCTTAAACATCATATATGTTATAAAGAAATTCTTTTTAAATGCTTAAATTACTTCTGCTGTATAAAAAATAATAATAGTTCATTTATAATTGTTCAAAATATCTGAACATTCACTCAAAAAATTTTCAAAAATGCTAAATTGATAAGCATACTGAGAAAAATGTCATAATAAAATTTATTCTTGTTAGATTTCAGATATTTAATTATTATTAATGTTTAACTTAAGTTCGTAAACGCATTTTACGCACGCACACTGTATCAAAAAGTTTTTTTTTTTATAAACTAACACAACATCTTTAATTCTTATTTTTATTTTATTTCTTTAGATACTACTTCTCAAATATGTCTGACAATGATGAACCAGAAGAAACCGTTAAAAAAAGATGTTTTTTGGGTTGTGCTATTACGGCTCCAATTATTTCTTTTACTGCCGATACCTTAGCATCTTCTAGAGCGATTTTAGAGCAGAGAAAAAAGCATTTGCTAAAATATAGTGATATAGAACTGCCCAAGGAAATCGATGATAGTATTGGGTATCATTCAAAATGTCGAAACAATTTTAATGCTTTGAAAGCCCAATTTAAAGTTGATTTAAACAAACCTTCGGGAAGCAAAGTGTAAGTTTTTGGTTATTTGTTATAATTTGATAATGAAATAACCCAAGTGGAAAACATTTATACAACCTGTATACAACTGTCTTTATACAATTTTAGTCGTATTAAGTCTGTATAAAATTGAAGAATGTTGTATTTAGTTGCCTACACAATGGCGCTTGCTGACCGTTGTTGTCTAGGCAAAAATTTTTACTTTGGAAATATAGTTAAAAAATTGTTTTTCCGTGTCTATAAATTAATAGTATCTGCTTTCAATAGTATCTGCATTCTTGAATGGGCGAAAAATTTATGAAAAATAAAATTACGAATGAAAAAAAATACAAATTGAAATATGCTGAATTGTAATATTTAGAAATCAAAATTATTAAAAATGTATAATTTTTGAAAAAATATATTTTTAATTTAAAGTATACGAAATCGTAAAGTTAACAAAACTTATGATTTTAAAATATATATTATTTAGAAACAAAATTTCGAAATGTGAATATTATAAAATAATAAAAATTGCACACATAAAAATGTATCGTTTTCCACGTATAAGTTGCAATATTAAAACATTTTCGTTATAATTCATATTCAAGGAAATACGTTTTTGTGTCTTTATTTTTTTTTAATAAACTTATTCATAAAACTACAATTAAATATTAAAATTTTCGAAACATTATAATTTTCAAATCTTAATTTTCAAAACTTTGCTTTTCGTATTTTAACCATTTGAAATATTTATTTTTCAAAATTTCAAATTCTATATTTTTATTCATCATTACATTTTTCAATGAATTGATTGTGTATTTCATACATTCACAGTCCTTCACTGAATGTTGCTATGAATATTTCTGCTGAGGATGTTGATGCAGAAAACAATGATGAAGATAATTGGTCAGATGTGGATGACGTAGCGCATGAAAGTAACGTAAAAAAATCTATTGGAGGAAATAAGGGCTCTTCGACAAATCTTAAATCTAATGTGTATCGAGGTATTTTGAATCAAAATATAGTGTTTTTGGAAAATGTCTGTATGGATGTGTAAGTAAGATCTCAGCTTGTACTCGATCGATTTGAATAAACCAAGACTCATTTTTTTATACCATCTCCGGAAAAGAATGCATTTTTTATTTTTACGGCTCATTTTTGTTTTTTTTATATCGATTTTTGATTTCAGTTTTTGGCGTTTTGTTTGGTGATTTGGTTTGGAAACCTAATTTTTAAAAAATGCATCTGAAAGAGCATACAATTATCTATCTTTTCCTGCTTGAATTTTCTACATTGCTTTTGTACTTCTTTAGTTATACATAAAAAAGTGTTTTTTTTTTAAACATGTTATATTTCGGCTAATAAAGATCGAATGGCTCTGAAAAAAATCATAATGATAGAGATATATAAGAGATAAACAAGAACTATATTTCGTATAAATTTCAAGTCATTTCACAAAGTGTATCCTGAGAAAAAAATCAAAAACTGAAAAAATCGTTTTTCGTGGTCGCACGATAACTGAAGCAAAACCTTTTAAACAATTAAAATGTAAATTAAAGGAGAGAAATGTATGCTTAAATAAAAAATTACAAGCATTTCAAAATCACCAAAAGACATTTTTTTATTTTACGTGACTTTTTGTTGAAACTAACAATATACTATATAAAATATTTCAGTTATTTAATAAAGTAAACCCGAGTACTTAATAATAGAAACAATAACTTAGTTTGAAGAAAGCCACGTACCAATGTATTGGCAGCAGTTTTTTTGTTTATTTAAGTAATTTTTTATCAATAAACATGCATGCCATTTGTTATTGAAGTTTAAAATAATATTTACAGACAATGTGCAAAAAGGCATGCAAAAAAAACAGGGAAATGTTCCTTATTTTTATTTTCGTTAAAAAACTTATTTTAATTTTATTTTTGCACAAGTTTTTTATGTCAGGCTTGTGTAATATGCATGCCATTTTATATCACCTTAAAATAATGTTTTTTAATGAAATATTGAATGGCATGCAAAGTAAAGTCACAGAAATTATAACAGCCTTTTTTGCAATTATCGTCATGCATGCCACTACTTTACAACTTCCTGTTGCGCTTGCCAAATTTGCTAACGTCAATAAATTATAAAAATTAAGTATTGTTCAAATGGCATGCAGTTTGAAATCACGGAAAAGTTGTATTGAATTTTCACAACATTTTCTTAATATTTTCCACCCTTGATCATACGATGGGTGCATGCCAATTTTCGTAGAGTATTTTTGAGATAAAAAAAAACTAATTTTTTACAACGGCATGCAATTTGTAAACACGGAAATGTTCTATTTTTTTTTTAATTTCTACGTAACCCTTTAAGGCCCGTCGGCCGTTGCGAATTGCATGCCATTAATTATTATAGCTTAAATTTGTTTCAACTAAGTTATACTTATATTACAAAGGCATGCAATATAATGTCACGGAAAAATACTAAAATTCTTTACACAAAGAGAAGCCATTTTCTTTATGACGTGCAAGCGCGCAAGGGCTCGTAACCTCTCTATCTTTCATATTTTGGGGTTAGTTATCAATTCTTAAAAAGGCATGCAGGAGAAAATGGGAGAATATTTTCTGTCACCATCTCCTAGTCTATAACGGTGACTAGCCATCTGCGCAGGACAGGATTATAGCACAGGTGCACTGTATAATCCCTCACTCTCATAGTCCAGACGGTAATCCGACGGCTTTAAGTGCTTTCCGAGGCACGGGGGTGAGACACCGCCAATTTTCTGACTCCGTACTGTTACTGAGAATTACTTGACAGAAAAACACAATAATTAATTATGGCCTGACCCGGGATTCGAACCTCATGATGAGGAATGCCTTTTTTTCAGTAAAAAAGGTCTCCGGTTCTCTCTCTACACTCACCATACGAAACACAGCAGTGTTAAGTTGCTATTTTACGCTGGTGTTCTGTGAGAGCGTGGTCCTTCCCCGGCCGAGCCGACCCATTCGTGCTACAACTATACCTTAGATTATTGATGTCATCGCACGCTCTGACGCGTTCACCGATGACATCAATTATTATTAATAATCTAAGAACTATACTTTTAATATAGCTGCAGCATGGCTCTATCACGTATAAAATCAAGTGTCAAAAAAGTGTCACGTAATAAGCGATTTGAACTGATTTGCGTTCAGTTCAGTAATCGAGCAGAAGATTCTTGATGTGGTGACTTCTACATCAAGAATCTTCTGTTCAAGCAATGGAAATTGGCAACTGCAAACAGAAATAATATTAATAATATTAGAAATAAGTCGGAGGAAATAGATAACGTATGGGCCGAACTAAAAAAATAAGTGGCGAAACTAAAAAAAAAAGGTTATATACCTAGTTAGTTTTTTTAATCTTTCAAAGAACTCTCCACTAGCATGCGTAGTCATCCGAACCACGATTCCAAACACGAGTTCCAGGCCGCGTTGAGGTGTCTGACCTTTTCTACGGTATGCTCGAACGCTATTATCGCATCTTCCGGCGATGAAAGTTTGACGCGCCTTGGCCGTAAACAGTAAAATCAACTCGTGCCATTATTATTCTTGTACTATTATTTATTCTGTGCTCGTACATAGAACACAATTACTCTCTACAGAGAGGACTCGTATGCCGTGACGGCAAACGGCATGACGCTCTCGTATTACGTCATGCCAATGCTCTCGACTCCCTTGTGCGCGTGTGCGTATACTACACTTCATTGCTTCTCTGTATAAAAGGCTTATTACATTACACGATTTATCGGGCCCTGTCCATCGTGTGCCCTGCCTACCAGACAGGGCGCTGCTTATTACACTACGCTAGAAATCGCTCCCTGCCTCAGTTGTTACTCGAACGTGGAAATGATTGCACGTCTAGCATTATGGCGCAGACTTTATCTAAACGTCAAAAAATTGCTTTATTGTTTTTTTTTTTACGTGGTAGAGCCATACTACAGCTATATTAGTAGTATAGTTGTAGCACTAATGGGTCGGCTCGACCGGGGAAGGACCACGCTCTCACAGAATACCAGCGTAAAATAGCAGCTTAACACTGCTGTGTTTCGTATGGTGAGTGTAGAGAACCGGAGACCCTTTTTACTGGAAAAGAGGCATTCCATCTCAGTACTCACGGGTGTCAACGCATCTCCATTTTGATTCGCATACGAGGATAAATGTAGGTGTCTATGGGCCACAGCAACCACTTACCACTGTGTGGACTGTGTGCTCGTTTATTACCCTATCCTATAAAAAAAACTTTGACTGGCGGTAACGTGCAAGGTCAAGCTAAAAAAAGGAAGGAAAGTTAAATGTGGATGAAAAAATATTTGCTCCTCAGAGAAAAACTATCGAATATGCAAATAGTCAGCGTTTTGGACCCAACAGACCTACGAAACTATTTTAAAGAGTAGGTGAAAACCAATTAGACGAGTTATTAAGCTTAGTAACGCCTTTAATAGAAAAAAAAATACTTTAATGATTTCTTATATTTACGCGAACACTACACATTGAATAAAACTAAGTACTTGTACGGATTCTATCGCGTTTAATTTTTTTTATTAATTCCCGACGTTTCGGATGCTTTACAGCAACCAGTCCCCCGTGACCATGGGTGGTAAAGCACCCGAAACGTCGGGAATTAATAAAAAAATATTAAACGCGACAGAATCCGTAAAAGAAGTTTTATTCAAAAGAATACTTTTTTAAGAGAGATTGGTTGTCACTTTACGATTTTGGCCACTGGAAACTCCTATCAAGATTTGATAAGGCATTTCTTTGTAGATGTCGATGACATTGAGAAGGATCTTTTTCTTTTGCGCATGACATAAATACGAGTAATGATTTAGAGAGTAGATCGACATAGTAGAACTTTAAATAAACAAACGTGTAGACTCTGTGCATGCGGCCACGCAACTGAGCTCCCTGCCTCCCTGTCTCTTATTACACTACACGATCCACAGCGCGGCAGGGAAGCAGGGCGGTCGGAACCACTCGGTCGCCCTGTTTAGGGACCCTGACTCCCTGTTTCTTATTACACTACCCTGTCCCTGCGGGCAGGGCCCGAGAAATCGTGTAATGTAATAAGCCTTTAAGTTGTGTAGGTACTGTGTGCCTTTCTATTCGACTATATTCTACCAGGTATATGCAATGTACTCTATGATAGTATACTTGACGCGTTCACCGCTTGTATACACACTTGGTATTTCTTTGTAATGTTATGTTTTTGAAAGGACTTTGTTAAGTGCTTAAAAGATTTTGAATCAGTGTCAATATTATTGAATCGAAATATGAGTGACTGTTGTGATCTAGTGACCATAAGGAAACAAAAAATTAATGATGATCAAAGTACAGGATGCAGTAAAATGTCTAATACGTGTTCACAACGTTTCATTTACGAAACACAATCTACCGATTCAAACCAAAGGTTAGTAAATGATCATTAATATATTATTTTATTATGTACTAAGTATTCTATATTATTTTATTATTTGAGGTTAGAAATGTGTTTACAGATGTCAACAAGCACTTTGTTTTCTGCACATGCGTACACACTACACAAAACAAGATAGTAGTATACACATAAGTCCTTTCTCTGTGTGTGTGGTTTTTATTTTTATAAAAATTTAAAAGTAATAAAATTTTATTTTATTTTTCAGTACACAAACAACGCAAGAGATAGGTGATGTTATTAGGAGGTATTGATATATTTTATCTTATATTTGATTATTAAAAATATTTATTTAGTAATATTTTCATTATTTCTGATATTTTATATTTGTAATTTAGAGTGGACAATAAGGCTGCTGAACGTAGTCGTTTGTATCGAGAGCGACACCGAGAAAAAATCAATCAACGAAGACGATACATCAGGCAACGTCAAAAAAAATCACACACAATCCATACTGCATCTAATGTACAGAACACAGACGAAATTGACAAAACTACTCAAGCAACGTCGAATAATCAACTAAATTCAAATTCACATACACAGAGACAACAACGTTACTATGAAAGAAATAAAAAAGAAATAAACAAGCGCAAAAGAGACAGTAGGCTAAAGCAAAATACTTCACAGTCGATTCCTGCTGCTGCTGCTGAACGTAATCGTAATTATTTTCATTTGTTTTACTTTATATTTCTTTATTGGTTCCAATTAATAAAAATTTCTACCATTAACTATGATTATTTCACATCTGCCGGGCGTCCCGTGACGGCCAGATTTTTTATATTTTAGGAAATAATAACAAATCACTCGTTGCCAAATAGGGGTTGTAAGGACCCACTGACCCAAAAGCTTAATCGGTGTGCTGTACAGGGAGTGCTACGTTTTGAGCGCTTAGTGCGTGGATGCTTTGTCATGGTTAAGCAGTAGCCAGTGGAGCTACAGAACCGAGTTTATTATTTAAACCTCGTATACACATTTGGTATATATGCAGACTTAATGTCTCAGGCATTTTTGGGCTTCGGTCACTTGTTGCACACAGGCAAGTATTTGGTAAAATGCTAGTTCAAATTCGTACTACTGATCAATTTTTTCCCTGCGCTTCTCTATCGCTTTACGAGTACTTTGGTTGGCGTTGGTTCATTTTGATACAGCCAAACCGTCAACTGGCGTTTTGTCTTCAGATCGTATTGGTAAATCCAAGAGTCATTACCTGTAGTATGTCGTTAACATGCCGAGTCGAGCTTGCTTCAAATTTAATAATCGTGTCATGGCACCATTAAATGCGGGCCCACTTTTGAGCATCGGTGAGTTTGTGTGGCACATAATGCAAAAGTATCCACCCCGTACGAAGGTGTTAGGTTATCTAGACCGAAAAAGTTCAGTCAATTCAATATTAAATGACTCGTTCGGTTTTAGGCGACATTTAAAAAAACCATTTTCGAAACTCTTCGCGCGTAAATATTTATTCACAAGCTTTTATTTTAAATTCACCTATAGATTAAGAGAACCGCTTTATCCACTAGGTACCCTATAACATCCATCATCATTTAACCACATTTTTGAAAGCATTGAGTCTTTTAAAAATGTGGTTAAAGATTATTATTTAAATATGTGTTCTACTTAATATATTTTATTGTCATATCTACTTTTCCTGATAAGGTTTATGTATATGATATATAGTTATAATGTATTACAGAAATATTTATAAAAGTGTATGTATTCTATGTATGTATATGTAGGTATATGTGTATATGTATGTGTGTATGTATATATTTGTTTATGTGTATAGGCATATATAATATTATTTTTAATATATGCTTGTTTATCTACTATTTATGCACACTTCTATATATTTAATTGAAAATTATCTCCTTCACCAAGGTTTGCCTGGAAGAGATCGCTGTTTAGCGATAAGGCCACCTAATTGTACATTCGTTGATAAATTTAAGTTTGCTATGTCGTGTAGTGTTTTATGTGTAATAAAGAGTATAAATAAAAATAATAAATAAACATCCCTTGAGTGTCGTAAGAGGCGACAAATGGAAACTGGACCAGAAGATAAGCAGCAGCGTCTTCCTGATAATAGCTAAATTAAAAAAACTGTGGCTGCCAACCCGCTTGCCACGCGTGGCACCTATGGCAAATATTCCCTCTATGAGGCAATCCATGAGTGAAGCCTATGTTCAGCAGTGGACTTTTAATAGGTAGTAAAGGTAAGATATACCGAGTATATAATTCAAATCTTGTAAGCTAAATTTGAACTACTTTCTCTAAACCTATGATTTTCACATTTTGCACGCTTATTCAGTTCTGATGACAGTTTGCAAAAATGATGGAAATAAACTGATGCTACAGCCAGGATTGTTTCCTCA
Organism: Parnassius mnemosyne; assembly: GCA_963668995.1. Classification (NCBI taxonomy): domain Eukaryota; kingdom Metazoa; phylum Arthropoda; class Insecta; order Lepidoptera; family Papilionidae; genus Parnassius; species Parnassius mnemosyne. The sequence goes on from CAVLGL010000159.1 coordinate 10,881,657, forward strand.
CGAGGGCACTCCTCTATGGTTAGTAGCACGGACACGAAACATTGCATAACGTTTAATTTTGATAGCTAAACATGATATTTACCATAAACTGATGCTGCATTTAGGATTGAGAGCACTCCTTAACGGTTAGTAGAATCGACATGAAACTACAAAACTAAACATGACATATCGTATGTAGTTTGGCAAGATTGCCGTTGACAGCAATTGTCTGCAACCTTTTTAGGAGAATCACACGCGGTTCACAGTATTCGTTAGGCACAAGTTAGTAAGGTTCAATCCGTAATAAGTGGCACACAGATTTAGTATGCCATAAGGAATGAGTGCCATCAGGGTTTTAAAATTATGTGAACTTTTTTTTTATAGGATAAGGGTGAAAAACAAGCACACAGTTCACCTGTTGTTTCTTACTATTACGAATCAAAATGCAGATGCGTTGTCACCCGTGAGGACTAAGATGGAATGCCTCGTTTCAGTAAAAAGGGGTCTCCGGTTCTCTACACTCACCATACGAAACACAGCAGCGTTAAGCTGTAATTTTATGCTGGTATTTTCTGAGAACGTGGTCCCTCCCCGGTCGAGCCGACCCATTCGTGCTACAACTATACTAGTAATATAGCTACAGCATGGGTGTACCACGTACTTTTAGGCCAAATACAGCCACGTTACTGCGGGATGAAGAATGTTACCCAATGCAGGGGTGTCTACAAATTGGAGAACTTGATTGGACAAAATTAACCGGCAAGGGACCTTGCAACAATGATGCGTTACTTGAAATAAAAAGATTGAGATTTGTTTATATCTAAAATGGTATAAATTTATTAAAAGTAGAAAAATTGTTTTAAAAGCAAGTTTTTATTAGGATGTTCAAAAAATAAAGCTTGTTGCGTAATTTTCATAACCTAACTCATAAAATAAACCTCGTGACATGGTTCTAGATCACATAATCATAACGTAATCATAGTGTTTATAGAGCTTTTATAGATACATATATTACGACACCTCTATAGAGCATCTTCTTTTTATTTATAAAAAATATATAAATATTCTTTATAGATTTTTTTTTCAGTTTCACGATAGGTTTTTCTTTTTGTTCGTAAGAATGTTGAGAGAAATTTGAAATTGGAACATTCGTATTTCTACTTGTAATTAATCGAATTTTAAATTATAACTGTCTCTTACAAAAAAGAAATCCAAAAAATTTTCTGCGTGGCCTGTCGTATTATAATAAAGTTAAACATGGGAATTTAGGTTATGATTTTTCGAATTTTCTTTTCGAAAACTCACCAACTTTTTCGCAGTAGTGCTGTGGGCAAAACCTATTACAACTATTAAGGAATGTGTGGTTATTACAATAAAAAGGTTATAATGTCTATTACAAAAATAAAAATACTCAATATATGGAATAAAATGTAATGTAAACACATTTTTAGTTTTAGCTGACTTCAAAAAGGAGGAAAAAATAATGTTATGCAATATTTTCGTTAATTATGAACAGACTTTGATGATTTTTTTATTAACTAAGTTATACTTCAAGGGTGCTCCTATATAAATTTGGTGAAAAATTTAACCCCTAAATGTGGTGGCAAAATAGGGATTTTTTTTATGTAACTATTTAGGCAATACTATAAGTATAATAGACTGCTGCTCGTCTGAAGATCCGTAGAGCTACGCGGATGGCATAACCGATGTCATACGTCAAGCGATGGAGTTAAAATCTCCTTATTCGCGCTCCCTTCATTCGCATTTTCACTATTCATGGATTAAAAAAATGCGACCCAATTCCTATATTCGCGGATAAAGATTTCTTTACTCGCGGATCTAATCGGTACATTGGTACATACATATTAATAAAAAGGATTCCAAAGGGTATCCAATCCAATATCCTTTGTAAACGCGTCGTCAAATGGACTAATAAAAAAATAAAATAGACCTTATTACGACTGTGCCTAAAGTATGTTGTTAAATGATATCGCCGCTGTATTGGTTCGGCCTTTGACATAAGCCGCCTTCGCCGCGGTCGGTGTTTTTGAGAATGTAAACAAACAGAATGAAAGCAACCTTATTACTCAATACATAAAGTATAATTTTAAATGCTGCCACATATTAGACGTTACGCCCTTTGTTAAGAGCAGCTTTGCGTGTTTTATTTTATTGTTTCATCTTTCCATTCGTTACAAAAATTGTGATCGAGTAACACGTCTCTACCTCTGTCTTCCTAATTTATAATGTTCTCAAAAAAAAAAAATGAAAACGCGTCGACGCGAAAAAAATCTGTGTTACCGCTTAAAGTAAAAATAGAAATGCTTGATCATTTACGCCTTGAAGAGTCGTTTGCATCTATATCAAGACTAAATTCGCTCGCAATCAGTGCAAAAACATCTCGTCTCATTTATATAATAAAATAAATAAAATACTAGATATATATCCTATGACTTATAGAAACTGTAAACTAAAACTCACTGAATGGCTGAAGACATTACAATTTATTGAAGTTAAAAACCTGTTAAAATTAGAATTTTGATATGAGGATATTTATGTGTAAATCACTCATTCATTACATATATACACACATAACCTCCATGTAGTTGTATATGTAACTACCAACTCTGATCAGTGGCTTAACGCTGATCCCAAGACTTTTTATGTCGTAGGGCTGTGCAGAGGGAAAAGTATGAAAACTTTCATACAACACATTACACGCACATACACTAGGTACACACATATTACACACACACTACACATTCACTACACACACAAACACTACACTATTTTTAATTTCTTTAAATTTAGTACAAGCGGTTATTGCTTTAATAAATTGTATGATATCGAAGAGGGGCTTACTTCTGATACGGGCGCATTATGCGTTCAATAGAAGTCTACCATGGTATATATATTTGTAAGACCGTGTTTATGAATAAACCTTTATTATTATTTATTATTATTATTATATCACGATTGATAAAAAAATCCGAATATAAAATAAAGTCGTCTTTAGCTTCAACTTCACTGTCAGCGAAAATTGTTCGTGATCCAGCAATAGAAAAAATGGAAGTGGCGTTGTCATTATGGATCGAATACCGCAACCAAAAAAGGGTGGCCCTAAGTGGTACAATGATCCGGGAGAAGGCAAAGCGTCTTTACGCACATTTTAAAGAACCTGGTGGTAGTTGTGGTGGTGAATGTACAGATGGAGGATTTCAAGTATCGGAAGCCATCCAAATATAAAAGTCACATTTTTACCTCCCAACACGACGGCTTTGGACCAAGGAATAATCCAGGCCATCGAGGCCTTTAAGCTCTATCACATTAGAGCAACGTTCAAAATCATATTGGATAATATGGAATGTGATCCCGATGATATGGAATGTTATGGAATGCTGAAAAAAAATTAACATAGCAAAATGCATCTAAAACATAAAATAATCATTGGAAGAACTGAAGCCATACACATTGTAATCATGCTGAAAAAAGCTGTGGCCTGCTTTGCCTGCGGAAAATGACGAAGAATCTGTGCAAATTCAAACTGACTGCAAACATAGCCGAAATAGCGAATGGAATAGGACAACATGGGTTCGAACAGATAGAATCAAGTGACATTCAAGAGTTGCTTGAATCGCAAGATGAAGATTTGACTGAAATCGACTTGGTGGAAATGTTATATTCACAGCCCATTGAAGAAGAGGCTTCAACAAGCACTGGAAACGTGACATTCAATTTGAAAAGCCTTTGTGGAGGTTTAAGAATGGCAAATGAGCTTTGTGATTTCTTTATGAAAATTGATCCGTCTATGGAACGAAGTCTTATTTTTAAGAGGCAAATTGCTATTGCCACTGCTGAATATCAGTCTGATTTGAAGGAGCTTTTAAAAACTGCCAAGCAAGAAAGAAATTACAAAATTCTTTAAACCATTGCCTAAGCCTGAAGATCATAATTAATCAATATGGTCAAAAACTTCAGTTCGATTTCAAATTATTTTTTTATATATGTATTTGTTTTGTTTTGTCACCTAGGAACGTATCCCCTATAATCCCATATAAATTACCATTCCATATCCACGGTTTCTTTATTCGCGGCATATCTACGGAACATATACCTTGCGAATAAAGAGCTTTTACTGTATTTCATCCCCTTTGCTGACGTACCAATTAGTGGCAAAGCTCGCTCATGGTTCATTACCGAGTGTACTCTTGCTGAAAAGCACAAGCATATGGCGTACTTATCCTGGGTCGATGCTCGAGACCAAAAAGCTCCGGATGTTAGCCTTAAGAAGAGAGCCTTTAATCAAGCCATCAACTCCTGCAAAAAAGTATTACGGCAAGCCAGTTTCGACCGCATTAAAGGCATCGGTACGAAGTTCTATGTCAAACCATCTGGCAGTAGAGCTTTTTAGTCTCTCGCCAAAGCGGTCGCGACAAACTTTTGTCGGTGTACACTGCTTCCACTGGTAAAACCAGATGGCTCACTGGCGCATGCACCTAAGGAGAAAGCGGACTTATTTGCTTCTCTTTTTGCTTGCAATTCGCGTCTGGACAGTAGCAACAGCGTACCATCTCAATTACCTCACAAATAATACCTGCCTCTATGTCAGAGGTCCTTATCACCAACAAGGTGGTTCTTAAAACCTTGCGAGGTCTAGACGTGAACAAAGCTAGTGGATTTGATGGTATACCAGCTGTAGTTCTAATGGTCTGTGCACCTGAGTTATCTCCTGTGTCGCTTGTTCCGCCTCTCATTCAGGGCTGGAATAGTGCTCAAATCTTGGAAGCTGGTCAATGTGCAACCTTTGCCTAAAAAAGATAGCCGTACCGACCCTGCCACCTATCGGCCAATTTCAATTACCTCCATACTCTGCAAGATTATGGAGCGTACCGCTACCGTTACCGCTAAAAAGGACTAGACTAGACTAGACTAGAAAAGGACACTACTTTCCGGAATGTATCCTTGGAGTACACTGACAGCCTTCATTTGTTAGGGGTTGAATTTTCTCCGAACCTCAACTATGGACGGTTTATTGAGTCCAGAGCCAAAGCAGCCGCAAGGAAACTTGGTGTCCTTGTAAGGGTTCGGCGGTACTTCACACCGGGGCAGCTTCTTACCTTATATATAGTGCAAGTCCGGTCGTGCATGGAATACTGCTGTCACATATGGGCTGGTGCTGCAAAATGCCATCTGGCAGTGTTGGAGTCTGTGGACGGACGTGATAAGAGGCTCATTAGTGACCTTGATGTGGTTGAAACCGATCTCGTCAGCCTCGAGCACAGGCGCAGAGTAGCCAGTTTCTCGGTATTCTATAGGATGCATTTAGGTGAGTGTGGGCAGGAATTACACGCTTTAATTCCTCCCTCTCCTTTCCACCATCGGACGACCAGGCGGTCGGCGCGTCTTCATCCCTATGTTGTCGATATACCACGCATAAGAATCACACGGTTTGCTTCGACTTTTGTAATGCGTACAGTAAAGGAGTGGAATAATTTGCCGGTGTCTATCTTTCCCTCCGAATACAATCTGGGCGTCTTAAGGCAAGAGTGAATAGGCTTCTAGTGCTGCATCACCACTTACCACCAGGTGGGATTGCGGTCAAGTACCTACTAGGTTATAATAAGTAAAAAAAAATAATCAATAATTAAGATTGTGATATTCCTTATTCCACTCAAAAGGGTAAAAATAATAATAATTTCACGTTCTGAAGTCGGGCTTTGATTCTTCTATAATCTTTATCTAAGCTTAAATTCTTTGAAGTCGGATTTTACTTTTTCTTAAAAATTTATTTTTGTTCATTAATTTTCGATTATAATTTTATTTACTTAAGGATTTTGATTAAGTTCACGATGACACTAAAACAATCATCGCCATGCAAGCAATGAAATAGTAGATACTACATAAATGCTGTATAGAAAATTTATGGGGAGATAGTTGTTTGGAGTTCATGGAAAGAAGCAATTTGCGCGTGAACAGGGTGGCATTGCGGCAGGCTGGCAGGGCGGGCGCCGGCAACGACGCTCGACGCGCCCCTCGCGCACGGCGCAAGCGCGACCCACCATGACCGACGCTCACCGGCTTGGATCGATGAGATAAATGCGCAACCCCGCTTTTGGAGTTAAATCAATACAAATTTTATCGATTTTTGTAGCCGCAGCCGCCGCACACTAGAGTCGAGGGTCGCACGCGGTGGTTGCGCGTATTTGTTTGGTGTACCGTTAAAATTTTCCATAATTTGTATTTTTTAGATAAGTATTAATATCTTCGACGTATATGTGATAATATTAATCGGCATTATCATTCTTCGCAATATCGATTTTATCGATGAAAAGGTAACATTTATTTAAAAAATCCTTAAATAGTATAATTTTATAAATAAAAAAAAATGTTTTATTAATATATTTTAAAGAAAACATTATAAAAGATATCACATTTTTGGGTATTTACCAAAAAATAATAAATCAACAATGGCAAAAAGTCAGAATCTATTAAAAAAAATAATTTCCGTTGTTTATTTTTGATTTGAACAATTGAGAAGCTACATATTATTGACAGTTAATTCTTATTCCTTAAAAATATATTTCTGTAAAATATCTACTCTGGTTTCAACTTTCCGCCTTTTTATACTTTTGTAAATTCCGTGCTGTAATTTTACAATATCCTAAATTTCAAGAATCACACCATGAACGAAGTAATTAAAAAGTTCTTTAATTTTTTTAACGAGTCGGAATTGAAAGCAAATTTATCAATAATGATAGTGAATAATAGTGAATTATATTTGTTTATTTATTTAAAGTGACTAACGACATGTTTATCACTTATTCTCACGCTTGTTTATATTGTTGTAGAAGATGGAGTAACAGCTCAATATGAAATCGAGATGACTTCAACGGATACTTATCAATTGAAATGGCACTCGCACAGTTCGCATTTAAATGGCTCCGTTGCGGCATTGCTCCGCTCGGAACGATTCACAGACGTGGTGCTGTGCACGATGGATGGATCTCAGATACCCGCCCACAAGTTTATCCTGAGCTCATGCAGTGTGTACCTGAGCAGTCTATTCGAGGGTCAGCGTTCTGTAACACGAATGGGCGGAATGTTGTATGTGGTCCTCCCATCCGAAATATCAACAAAGGCCCTGAAAATTCTTGTAGAATATATGTATAAAGGTTTGTGTAATTATTCAAAATATTACATGAAATTTTAATTAAAAATACAATATCAAGATCAATACAATACAATCAAATTGTTTAATCTTGTGTATTTCTAAAACTTTAAATACCTATTCTTTGAAATTTAATTTTGTTCTTGCATAGTAATAGAGAATTCAGCATACAACATAAATTACAATAATAAAAAAAAAACTTATACTAAAAACATAAATTATCATACAGTCCTACTCCCAAGTGCCTTTCAGCAAGAAAAGACCTAGCCCTGTCGCCGATACTATTTTTAATATTCTTTTTTCTAATTTGATTAATTATTCCATGTGTAGTTTTATTATTTTATTAATAAATTATTATTAAGATGTCAAATTTCTATGCTGTAAAAAAGTTTTCTTTTACAGGTGAAACAACAGTTTCAAATGAAGTTTTAGACACAGTTTTAAAAGCAGGAGAAGTATTAAAGATCCGAGGTCTGTGGAGGCAAGCGGATGAGTCAGGAGACACTGCCTCAGCAGAAAAAACATCCACGCTTGCCCCTGCTACAAATATTAACAAACAAACAACAGTGACAAAGAAACCAGAGGAACTAACACAAAAATTAACAATTAAGAAGGATGATAAGCTTCTCAAAGCCTTCAATCCTGTGCAGACACAGGGAACTGTCACAAGGTTAGTTTCTTTTATTAGTTACAAGTATTCTGATCTGTCATATAAAAGAATTGTGCTGTTTGGTATGAAATAAAATGATATGACTAATTTTAAAATTTTCTCAATTAATCTATATCTATACAAATAAATAAAATTGAAGTGTCTGTTTGTAATGTTAAAATAACAGCTTTTTACTAAATGCACTTATAACAAAAACACAATTTTTAAAATTTTTGTCTGTCTGTTTGTTCCGGCTAATCTCCAAAAGGGCTAGACCGATTTTGACGGCACTTTCACTGGCAGATAGCTGATGTTATAAGAAACAACTTAGGCTACTTTTGTTTTAGAAAAAAAATTAGGGTTCCGTGCAAAAATAATTAAAACCCATGAAATCCAGTCGTAATAAATTACACATGGGTGAAGTCACGGAAAACAGCTAGTTTAATATAATTTCAAAATAAATTAAGTATATAAATTTCATTTAGGATTTTATATTATATTAGCATTAGAATTATTCAATAGAATGTTATAAATAATATTAAATACTTTTTTTCCTAGGCCAATGTTTATTGGACCACCCAAATTGGTATTCATAAAGACTAGTGAAGGTGGAACTACAGCAGCATTACGGCCGGGTGGTGCTAAGGGTCAAACAATTCTTGTTGCACCAGCTCCACAAGCTGAAACTTCTTTGGCTACTGCTGTGACTGCATCTACTCCAACACCCACAATTAGTGTGGCGTCTACTACTATTTCTGATGACTCACCTGATGAAGCACCCCCACCACGCATACTTAGGCGACATGCTGCTGAACGAAAATATGGCAAGAGACAAAAGACTGACAATAACACGGAGAGTGAGGAAACAAAAGACAGTGAAGACAATCAGGACAATGCGTCCGAGACATCAAGTAAGTTGAATATGTCATGGATAAAGAAAAGGTTGATGAATTTGATGAATGAATGTTTGTTTAAGTTCATCACTTCTGCTTTAATATCCCTTCCCATCTAAAATTTTCCAAAGTTGTTGAAAAATCAAACAGTCGGAAAAGGAATTTTTAATAAAACTGAGTAGCACCCATGAATTACCTAATTACATGTCGTGTGTGCAACAGGAGTGAACTAAAAAAAATTATATATAAGTTCTAGTATGTAACTGTAAGTTTTATAATACTTTTTAAAGACAATAAATTTGATCCATTTAATGTTCATTACTATTGAAAAGTTTATTCTTTTCACTTAAAAAAAAACCACAAAACTCAAATAAACACATTAAACACAGCATTTCTTTTATATTTATATATCTTCATATATAACAGTTAAATATTACCATACTAAAATCCTAATATTTATTCTCCATTGTTTGATTTTCCAACAGAGAAATCATCCCATAGCACTGCGGATGTTACTACTGAAGTGCAAGTGAAGGATGAACCGGATTGGGATGCAAGTAGTATAGAGGAGGAAGAGACATCTATAGCAGAGATGTTCCATGCTGAAATGACTGTCAAGTCTGAGCCTGCTGACGAAATGGACATTGAAGAGGAAAGTTTGGTAAGATTGTTATTTTGATGTATTAGGACAAAAATTATTTATACTATTACATTATAGACTGAACTTTCCAGGTCCAAACCGTTCAAAAACACATAATAAGCCTACAAACACATAGTAGGCCATTACTTAAATTTAATTTTGGTTAGGTGGTTGATTATTCAGATTTTTTAAAGAGATTTTTGGATTTCTGTTGTTTCTATCCTATGTCTCTTTCACTGCATTGTAGGCTTCCTCCTAACTTATTCTGTTAGCTATTATGAATGGATAGGATGAGTGATAGATGTTTGTGGCATTATGATATAACTCTTAAAGTTGATTGCTTTTATTTAATGTTAGTTCTAGCTGTGATTCCAACACAGCTTCCACGCTTAAGCAACCAGAAATTTAACCAATAGCTGGTTTTAGTTGTTTAGCAATAACTAGTAACTATTACCGTTACAGCCTATAAAAATCCACTGCTAAACATTGACCTCTCCCATAGATTGCCTCAAAGGATGGATATTACCATAATTACTACACTTCGCAGGCGGGTTGGCGAACATAGTTTTTTTAATTGTTTTGAGTTGTCATCAGGAAGATGCTGCTGCCAACACCTGTTTCAAACAGGTCCTATTAAAGTTTGGGTAAATACGGGAGCATGCATGGTTACAGATGTACAGCCCGCTGGCGTGCGAGCTGTGTGCGGAGGTGTTCACGGTGCCGGGCGCGTGGGTGCGCCACGTGCAGTCGCACGCGCGCGCCGACCACACGCACCCACGCAAGCGCAAGCATCGCTCCGCGGTCAGTGCACACGCACACATACACATATACACACGCACCCACGCAAGCGCAAGCATCGCTCCGCGGTCAGTGCACACGCACACATACACATATACACACGCACCCACGCAAGCGCAAGCATCGCTCCGCGGTCAGTGCACACGCACACATACACATATACACACGCACCCACGCAAGCGCAAGCATCGCTCCGCGGTCAGTGCACACGCACACATACACATATACACACGCACCCACGCAAGCGCAAGCATCGCTCCGCGGTCAGTGCACACGCACACATACACATATACACACGCACCCACGCAAGCGCAAGCATCGCTCCGCGGTCAGTGCACACGCACACATACACATATACACACGCACCCACGCAAGCGCAAGCATCGCTCCGCGGTCAGTGCACACGCACACATACACATATACACACGCACCCACGCAAGCGCAAGCATCGCTCCGCGGTCAGTGCACACGCACACATACACATATACACACGCACCCACGCAAGCGCAAGCATCGCTCCGCGGTCAGTGCACACGCACACATACACATATACACACGCACCCACGCAAGCGCAAGCATCGCTCCGCGGTCAGTGCACACGCACACATACACATATACACACGCACCCACGCAAGCGCAAGCATCGCTCCGCGGTCAGTGCACACGCACACATACACATATACACACGCACCCACGCAAGCGCAAGCATCGCTCCGCGGTCAGTGCACACGCACACATACACATATACACACGCACCCACGCAAGCGCAAGCATCGCTCCGCGGTCAGTGCACACGCACACATACACATATACACACGCACCCACGCAAGCGCAAGCATCGCTCCGCGGTCAGTGCACACGCACACATACACATATACACACGCACCCACGCAAGCGCAAGCATCGCTCCGCGGTCAGTGCACACGCACACATACACATATACACACGCACCCACGCAAGCGCAAGCATCGCTCCGCGGTCAGTGCACACGCACACATACACATATACACACGCACCCACGCAAGCGCAAGCATCGCTCCGCGGTCAGTGCACACGCACACATACACATATACACACGCACCCACGCAAGCGCAAGCATCGCTCCGCGGTCAGTGCACACGCACACATACACATATACACACGCACCCACGCAAGCGCAAGCATCGCTCCGCGGTCAGTGCACACGCACACATACACATATACACACGCACCCACGCAAGCGCAAGCATCGCTCCGCGGTCAGTGCACACGCACACATACACATATACACACGCACCCACGCAAGCGCAAGCATCGCTCCGCGGTCAGTGCACACGCACACATACACATATACACACGCACCCACGCAAGCGCAAGCATCGCTCCGCGGTCAGTGCACACGCACACATACACATATACACACGCACCCACGCAAGCGCAAGCATCGCTCCGCGGTCAGTGCACACGCACACATACACATATACACACGCACCCACGCAAGCGCAAACATCGCTCCGCGGTCAGTGCACACGCACACATACACATATACACACGCACCCACGCAAGCGCAAACATCGCTCCGCGGTCAGTGCACACGCACACATACACATATACACACGCACCCACGCAAGCGCAAGCATCGCTCCGCGGTCAGTGCACACGCACACATACACATATACACACGCACCCACGCAAGCGCAAACATCGCTCCGCGGTCAGTGCACACGCACACATACACATATACACACGCACCCACGCAAGCGCAAACATCGCTCCGCGGTCAGTGCACACGCACACATACACATATACACACGCACCCACGCAAGCGCAAACATCGCTCCGCGGTCAGTGCACACGCACACATACACATATACACACGCACCCACGCAAGCGCAAACATCGCTCCGCGGTCAGTGCACACGCACACATACACATATACACACGCACCCACGCAAGCGCAAACATCGCTCCGCGGTCAGTGCACACGCACACATACACATATACACACGCACCCACGCAAGCGCAAACATCGCTCCGCGGTCAGTGCACACGCACACATACACATATACACACGCACCCACGCAAGCGCAAACATCGCTCCGCGGTCAGTGCACACGCACACATACACATATACACACGCACCCACGCAAGCGCAAACATCGCTCCGCGGTCAGTGCACACGCACACATACACATATACACACGCACCCACGCAAGCGCAAACATCGCTCCGCGGTTAGTGCACACGCACACATACACATATACACACGCACCCACGCAAGCGCAAACATCGCTCCGCGGTCAGTGCACACGCACACATACACATATACACACGCACCCCCGCAAGCGCAAACATTGCTCCGCCGTCATGCACATGCACACTTACACGTATACACACGCACCCCCGCAAGCGCAAGCATCGCTCCGCGGTCAGTGCACACGCACACATACACATATACACACGCACCCCCGCAAGCGCAAGAATCGCTCCGCGGTCAGTGCACACGCACACATACACATATACACACGCACCCCCGCAAGCGCAGGCATCGCTCCGCGGTCAGTGCACACGCACACATACACATATACACACGCACCCCCGCAAGCGCAAACATTGCTCCGCCGTCATGCACATGCACACTTACACGTATACACACGCACCCCCGCAAGCGCAAGCATCGCTCCGCGGTCAGTGCACACGCACACTTACACATATACACACGCACCCCTGCAAGCGCAAGCATTGCTCCGTGGTCAGTGCACACGCACACATACACATATACACACGCACCCCCGCAAGCGCAAACATCGCTCCGCGGTCAGTGCACACGCACACATACACATATACACACGCACCCACGCAAGCGCAAACATCGCTCCGCGGTCAGTGCACACGCACACATACACATATACACACGCACCCACGCAAGCGCAAACATCGCTCCGCGGTTAGTGCACACGCACACATACACATATACACACGCACCCACGCAAGCGCAAACATCGCTCCGCGGTCAGTGCACACGCACACATACACATATACACACGCACCCACGCAAGCGCAAGCATCGCTCCGCGGTCAGTGCACACGCACACATACACATATACACACGCACCCACGCAAGCGCAAACATCGCTCCGCGGTCAGTGCACACGCACACATACACATATACACACGCTCCCACGCAAGCGCAAACATCGCTCCGCGGTCAGTGCACACGCACACATACACATGTACACACGCACCCCCGCAAGCTCAAGCATCGCTCCGCGGTCAGTGCACACGCACACATACACATGTACACACGCACCCCCGCAAGCGCAAACATCGCTCCGCCGTCAGTGCACATGCACACTTACACATATACACACGCACCCCCGCAAGCGCAAGCATCGCTCCGCGGTCAGTGCACACGCACACATACACATATACACACGCACCCCCGCAAGCGCAGACATCGCTCCGCCGTCATGCACATGCACACTTACACATATACACACGTACCCCCGCAAGCGCAAGCATCGCTCCGCGGTCAGTGCACACGCACACATACACATATACACACGCACCCCCGCAAGCGCAGGCATCGCTCCGCGGTCAGTGCACACGCACACATACACATATACACACGCACCCCCGCAAGCGCAGGCATCGCTCCGCGGTCAGTGCACACGCACACATACACATATACACACGCACCCCCGCAAGCGCAGGCATCGCTCCGCGGTCAGTGCACACGCACACATACACATATACACACGCACCACTGCAAGCGCAGGCATCGCTCCGCGGTCAGTGCACACGCACACATACACATATACACACGCACCCCCGCAAGCGCAAACATTGCTCCGCCGTCATGCACATGCACACTTACACGTATACACACGCACCCCCGCAAGCGCAAGCATCGCTCCGCGGTCAGTGCACACGCACACATACACATATACACACGCACCCCCGCAAGCGCAAGAATCGCTCCGCGGTCAGTGCACACGCACACATACACATATACACACGCACCCCCGCAAGCGCAGGCATCGCTCCGCGGTCAGTGCACACGCACACATACACATATACACACGCACCCCCGCAAGCGCAAACATTGCTCCGCCGTCATGCACATGCACACTTACACGTATACACACGCACCCCCGCAAGCGCAAGCATCGCTCCGCGGTCAGTGCACACGCACACTTACACATATACACACGCACCCCTGCAAGCGCAAGCATTGCTCCGTGGTCAGTGCACACGCACACATACACATATACACACGCACCCCCGCAAGCGCAAACATCGCTCCGCGGTCAGTGCACACGCACACATACACATATACACACGCACCCACGCAAGCGCAAACATCGCTCCGCGGTCAGTGCACACGCACACATACACATATACACACGCACCCACGCAAGCGCAAACATCGCTCCGCGGTCAGTGCACACGCACACATAAACATATACACACGCACCCACGCAAGCGCAAACATCGCTCCGCGGTCAGTGCACACGCACACATACACACGCACCCCCGCAAGCGCAGGCATCGCTCCGCGGTCAGTGCACACGCACACATACACATGTACACACGCACCCCCGCAAGCGCAAACATCGCTCCGCCGTCAGTGCACATGCACACTTACACATATACACACGCACCCCCGCAAGCGCAAGCATCGCTCCGCGGTCAGTGCACACGCACACATACACATATACACACGCACCCCCGCAAGCGCAGGCATCGCTCCGCGGTCAGTGCACACGCACACATACACATATACACACGCACCCACGCAAGCGCAAACATCGCTCCGCGGTCAGTGCATACGCACACATACACATATACACACGCACCCACGCAAGCGCAAACATCGCTCCGCGGTCAGTGCACACGCACACATACACATGTACACACGCACCCCCGCAAGCTCAAGCATCGCTCCGCGGTCAGTGCACACGCACACATACACATGTACACACGCACCCCCGCAAGCGCAAACATCGCTCCGCCGTCAGTGCACATGCACACTTACACATATACACACGCACCCCCGCAAGCGCAAGCATCGCTCCGCGGTCAGTGCACACGCACACATACACATATACACACGCACCCCCGCAAGCGTAAGCATCGCTCTGCAGTCAGTGCACACGCACACATACACGTATACACACGCACCCCCGCAAGCGCAAGCATCGCTCCGCTGTCAGTGCACACGCACACATACACATATACACACGCACCCCCGCAAGCGCAAACATCGCTCCGCGGTCAGTGCACACGTACACATACACATATACACGCACACATACACATATACACGCACCCCCGCAAGCACAAGCATCGCTCCGCGGTCAGTGCACACGCACACATACACATATACACACGCACCCCCGCAAGCGCAAGCATCGCTGCGCGGTCAGTGCACACGCACACATACACATATACACACGCACCCCCGCAAGCGCAAATATCGCTCCGCGGTCAGTGCACACGCACACATACACATATACACACGCACCCACGCAAGCGCAAACATCGCTCCGCGGTCAGTGCACACGCACACATACACATATACACACGCACCCACGCAAGCGCAAACATCGCTCCGCGGTCAGTGCACACGCACACATACACATATACACACGCACCCCCGCAAGCGCAGGCATCGCTCCGCGGTCAGTGCACACGCACACATACACATGTACACACGCACCCCCGCAAGCGCAAACATCGCTCCGCCGTCAGTGCACATGCACACTTACACATATACACACGCACCCCCGCAAGCGCAAGCATCGCTCCGCGGTCAGTGCACACGCACACATACACATATACACACGCACCCCCGCAAGCGCAAGCATCGCTCCGCGGTCAGTGCACACGCACACATACACATATACACACGCACCCCCGCAAGCGCAAGCATCGCTCTGCGGTCAGTGCACACGCACACATACACATATACACACGCACCCCCGCAAGCGCAAGCATCGCCCCGCGGTCAGTGCACACATACACATATACACACGCACCCCCGCAAGCGTAAGCATCGCTCTGCAGTCAGTGCACACGCACACATACACGTATACACACGCACCCCCGCAAGCGCAAGCATCGCTCCGCGGTCAGTGCACACGCACACATACACGTATACACACGCACCCCCGCAAGCGCAAGCATCGCTCCGCCGTCAGTGCACACGCACACATACACATATACACACGTACACATACACATATACACGCACACATACACATATACACGCACCCCCGCAAGCGCAAGCATCGCCCCGCGGTCAGTGCACACATACACATATACACACGCACCCCCGCAAGCGTAAGCATCGCTCTGCAGTCAGTGCACACGCACACATACACGTATACACACGCACCCCCGCAAGCGCAAGCATCGCTCCGCGGTCAGTGCACACGCACACATACACGTATACACACGCACCCCCGCAAGCGCAAGCATCGCTCCGCCGTCAGTGCACACGCACACATACACACATACACACGCACACATACACATATACAAGCACCCCCGCAAGCACAAGCATCGCTCCGCGGTCAGTGCACACGCACATATACACATATACACACGCACCCCCGCAAGCGCAAGCATCGCTCCGCGGTCAGTGCACACATACACATATACACACGCACCCCCGCAAGCGTAAGCATCGCTCTGCAGTCAGTGCACACGCACACATACACGTATACACACGCACCCCCGCAAGCGCAAGCATCGCTCCGCGGTCAGTGCACACGCACACATACACGTATACACACGCACCCCCGCAAGCGCAAGCATCGCTCCGCCGTCAGTGCACACGCACACATACACATATACACACGTACACATACACATATACACGCACACATACACATATACACGCACCCCCGCAAGCACAAGCATCGCTCCGCGGTCAGTGCACACGCACACATACACATATACACACGCACCCCCGCAAGCGCAAGCATCGCTGCGCGGTCAGTGCACACGCACACATACACATATACACACGCACCCCCGCAAGCGCAAGCATCGCTGCGCGGTCAGTGCACACGCACACATACACATATACACACGCACCCCCGCAAGCGCAAGCATCGCTCCGCGGTCAGTGCACACGCACACATACACATATACACACGCACCCCCGCAAGCGCAAGCATCGCTTCGCGGTCAGTGCACACGCACACATACACATATACACACGCACCCCCGCAAGCGCAAGCATCGCTCCGCGGTCAGTGTACACGCACACATACACATATACACACGCACCCCCGCAAGCGCAAGCATCGCTCCGCGGTCAGTGCACACGCACACATACACATATACACACGCACCCCCGCAAGCGCAAGCATCGCTCCGCGGTCAGTGCACACGCACACATACACATATACACACGCACTCCCGCAAGCGCAAGCATCGCTCCGCGGTCAGTGCACACGCACACATACACACATGCACACGCACCCCCGCAAGCGCAAGCATCGCTCCGCGGTCAGTGCACACGCACACATACACATATACACACGCACCCCCGCAAGCGCAAGCATCGCTCCGCTGTCAGTGCACACGCACACATACACATATACACACGCACCCCCGCAAGCGCAAACATCGCTCCGCGGTCAGTGCACACGCACACATACACATATACACACGCACACATACACATATACAAGCACCCCCGCAAGCACAAGCATCGCTCCGCGGTCAGTGCACACGCACATATACACATATACACACGCACCCCCACAAGCGCAAGCATCGCTGCGCGGTCAGTGCACACGCACACATACACATATACACACGCACCCCCGCAAGCGCAAGCATCGCTCCGCGGTCAGTGCACACATACACATATACACACGCACCCCCGCAAGCGTAAGCATCGCTCTGCAGTCAGTGCACACGCACACATACACGTATACACACGCACCCCCGCAAGCGCAAGCATCGCTCCGCTGTCAGTGCACACGCACACATACACATATACACACGCACCCCCGCAAGCGCAAACATCGCTCCGCGGTCAGTGCACACGTACACATACACATATACACGCACACATACACATATACACGCACCCCCGCAGGCACAAGCATCGCACCGCGGTCAGTGCACACGCACACATACACATATACACACGCACCCCCGCAAGCGCAAGCATCGCTGCGCGGTCAGTGCACACGCACACATACACATATACACACGCACCCCCGCAAGCGCAAGCATCGCTGCGCGGTCAGTGCACACGCACACATACACATATACACACGCACCCCCGCAAGCGCAAGCATCGCTCCGCGGTCACTGCACACGCACACATACACATATACACACGCACCCCCGCAAGCGCAAGCATCGCTTCGCGGTCAGTGCACACGCACACATACACATATACACACGCACCCCCGCAAGCGCAAGCATCGCTCCGCGGTCAGTGCACACGCACACATACACATATACACACGCACCCACGCAAGCGCAAACATCGCTCCGCGGTTAGTGCACACGCACACATACACATATACACACGCACCCACGCAAGCGCAAACATCGCTCCGCGGTCAGTGCACACGCACACATACACATATACACACGCACCCCCGCAAGCGCAAACATTGCTCCGCCGTCATGCACATGCACACTTACACGTATACACACGCACCCCCGCAAGCGCAAGCATCGCTCCGCGGTCAGTGCACACGCACACATACACATATACACACGCACCCCCGCAAGCGCAAGAATCGCTCCGCGGTCAGTGCACACGCACACATACACATATACACACGCACCCCCGCAAGCGCAGGCATCGCTCCGCGGTCAGTGCACACGCACACATACACATATACACACGCACCCCCGCAAGCGCAAACATTGCTCCGCCGTCATGCACATGCACACTTACACGTATACACACGCACCCCCGCAAGCGCAAGCATCGCTCCGCGGTCAGTGCACACGCACACTTACACATATACACACGCACCCCTGCAAGCGCAAGCATTGCTCCGTGGTCAGTGCACACGCACACATACACATATACACACGCACCCCCGCAAGCGCAAACATCGCTCCGCGGTCAGTGCACACGCACACATACACATATACACACGCACCCACGCAAGCGCAAACATCGCTCCGCGGTCAGTGCACACGCACACATACACATATACACACGCACCCACGCAAGCGCAAACATCGCTCCGCGGTTAGTGCACACGCACACATACACATATACACACGCACCCACGCAAGCGCAAACATCGCTCCGCGGTCAGTGCACACGCACACATACACATATACACACGCACCCACGCAAGCGCAAGCATCGCTCCGCGGTCAGTGCACACGCACACATACACATATACACACGCACCCACGCAAGCGCAAACATCGCTCCGCGGTCAGTGCACACGCACACATACACATATACACACGCTCCCACGCAAGCGCAAACATCGCTCCGCGGTCAGTGCACACGCACACATACACATGTACACACGCACCCCCGCAAGCTCAAGCATCGCTCCGCGGTCAGTGCACACGCACACATACACATGTACACACGCACCCCCGCAAGCGCAAACATCGCTCCGCCGTCAGTGCACATGCACACTTACACATATACACACGCACCCCCGCAAGCGCAAGCATCGCTCCGCGGTCAGTGCACACGCACACATACACATATACACACGCACCCCCGCAAGCGCAGACATCGCTCCGCCGTCATGCACATGCACACTTACACATATACACACGTACCCCCGCAAGCGCAAGCATCGCTCCGCGGTCAGTGCACACGCACACATACACATATACACACGCACCCCCGCAAGCGCAGGCATCGCTCCGCGGTCAGTGCACACGCACACATACACATATACACACGCACCCCCGCAAGCGCAGGCATCGCTCCGCGGTCAGTGCACACGCACACATACACATATACACACGCACCCCCGCAAGCGCAGGCATCGCTCCGCGGTCAGTGCACACGCACACATACACATATACACACGCACCACTGCAAGCGCAGGCATCGCTCCGCGGTCAGTGCACACGCACACATACACATATACACACGCACCCCCGCAAGCGCAAACATTGCTCCGCCGTCATGCACATGCACACTTACACGTATACACACGCACCCCCGCAAGCGCAAGCATCGCTCCGCGGTCAGTGCACACGCACACATACACATATACACACGCACCCCCGCAAGCGCAAGAATCGCTCCGCGGTCAGTGCACACGCACACATACACATATACACACGCACCCCCGCAAGCGCAGGCATCGCTCCGCGGTCAGTGCACACGCACACATACACATATACACACGCACCCCCGCAAGCGCAAACATTGCTCCGCCGTCATGCACATGCACACTTACACGTATACACACGCACCCCCGCAAGCGCAAGCATCGCTCCGCGGTCAGTGCACACGCACACTTACACATATACACACGCACCCCTGCAAGCGCAAGCATTGCTCCGTGGTCAGTGCACACGCACACATACACATATACACACGCACCCCCGCAAGCGCAAACATCGCTCCGCGGTCAGTGCACACGCACACATACACATATACACACGCACCCACGCAAGCGCAAACATCGCTCCGCGGTCAGTGCACACGCACACATACACATATACACACGCACCCACGCAAGCGCAAACATCGCTCCGCGGTCAGTGCACACGCACACATAAACATATACACACGCACCCACGCAAGCGCAAACATCGCTCCGCGGTCAGTGCACACGCACACATACACACGCACCCCCGCAAGCGCAGGCATCGCTCCGCGGTCAGTGCACACGCACACATACACATGTACACACGCACCCCCGCATGCGCAAACATCGCTCCGCCGTCAGTGCACATGCACACTTACACATATACACACGCACCCCCGCAAGCGCAAGCATCGCTCCGCGGTCAGTGCACACGCACACATACACATATACACACGCACCCCCGCAAGCGCAGGCATCGCTCCGCGGTCAGTGCACACGCACACATACACATATACACACGCACCCACGCAAGCGCAAACATCGCTCCGCGGTCAGTGCATACGCACACATACACATATACACACGCACCCACGCAAGCGCAAACATCGCTCCGCGGTCAGTGCACACGCACACATACACATGTACACACGCACCCCCGCAAGCTCAAGCATCGCTCCGCGGTCAGTGCACACGCACACATACACATGTACACACGCACCCCCGCAAGCGCAAACATCGCTCCGCCGTCAGTGCACATGCACACTTACACATATACACACGCACCCCCGCAAGCGCAAGCATCGCTCCGCGGTCAGTGCACACGCACACATACACATATACACACGCACCCCCGCAAGCGTAAGCATCGCTCTGCAGTCAGTGCACACGCACACATACACGTATACACACGCACCCCCGCAAGCGCAAGCATCGCTCCGCTGTCAGTGCACACGCACACATACACATATACACACGCACCCCCGCAAGCGCAAACATCGCTCCGCGGTCAGTGCACACGTACACATACACATATACACGCACACATACACATATACACGCACCCCCGCAAGCACAAGCATCGCTCCGCGGTCAGTGCACACGCACACATACACATATACACACGCACCCCCGCAAGCGCAAGCATCGCTGCGCGGTCAGTGCACACGCACACATACACATATACACACGCACCCCCGCAAGCGCAAATATCGCTCCGCGGTCAGTGCACACGCACACATACACATATACACACGCACCCACGCAAGCGCAAACATCGCTCCGCGGTCAGTGCACACGCACACATACACATATACACACGCACCCACGCAAGCGCAAACATCGCTCCGCGGTCAGTGCACACGCACACATACACATATACACACGCACCCCCGCAAGCGCAGGCATCGCTCCGCGGTCAGTGCACACGCACACATACACATGTACACACGCACCCCCGCAAGCGCAAACATCGCTCCGCCGTCAGTGCACATGCACACTTACACATATACACACGCACCCCCGCAAGCGCAAGCATCGCTCCGCGGTCAGTGCACACGCACACATACACATATACACACGCACCCCCGCAAGCGCAAGCATCGCTCCGCGGTCAGTGCACACGCACACATACACATATACACACGCACCCCCGCAAGCGCAAGCATCGCTCTGCGGTCAGTGCACACGCACACATACACATATACACACGCACCCCCGCAAGCGCAAGCATCGCCCCGCGGTCAGTGCACACATACACATATACACACGCACCCCCGCAAGCGTAAGCATCGCTCTGCAGTCAGTGCACACGCACACATACACGTATACACACGCACCCCCGCAAGCGCAAGCATCGCTCCGCGGTCAGTGCAC
This sequence comes from Parnassius mnemosyne, assembly GCA_963668995.1. NCBI lineage: Eukaryota > Metazoa > Arthropoda > Insecta > Lepidoptera > Papilionidae > Parnassius > Parnassius mnemosyne. Next base: position 10,904,200 of record CAVLGL010000159.1, read on the forward strand.
ACGCACACATACACGTATACACACGCACCCCCGCAAGCGCAAGCATCGCTCCGCCGTCAGTGCACACGCACACATACACATATACACACGTACACATACACATATACACGCACACATACACATATACACGCACCCCCGCAAGCGCAAGCATCGCCCCGCGGTCAGTGCACACATACACATATACACACGCACCCCCGCAAGCGTAAGCATCGCTCTGCAGTCAGTGCACACGCACACATACACGTATACACACGCACCCCCGCAAGCGCAAGCATCGCTCCGCGGTCAGTGCACACGCACACATACACGTATACACACGCACCCCCGCAAGCGCAAGCATCGCTCCGCCGTCAGTGCACACGCACACATACACACATACACACGCACACATACACATATACAAGCACCCCCGCAAGCACAAGCATCGCTCCGCGGTCAGTGCACACGCACATATACACATATACACACGCACCCCCGCAAGCGCAAGCATCGCTCCGCGGTCAGTGCACACATACACATATACACACGCACCCCCGCAAGCGTAAGCATCGCTCTGCAGTCAGTGCACACGCACACATACACGTATACACACGCACCCCCGCAAGCGCAAGCATCGCTCCGCGGTCAGTGCACACGCACACATACACGTATACACACGCACCCCCGCAAGCGCAAGCATCGCTCCGCCGTCAGTGCACACGCACACATACACATATACACACGTACACATACACATATACACGCACACATACACATATACACGCACCCCCGCAAGCACAAGCATCGCTCCGCGGTCAGTGCACACGCACACATACACATATACACACGCACCCCCGCAAGCGCAAGCATCGCTGCGCGGTCAGTGCACACGCACACATACACATATACACACGCACCCCCGCAAGCGCAAGCATCGCTGCGCGGTCAGTGCACACGCACACATACACATATACACACGCACCCCCGCAAGCGCAAGCATCGCTCCGCGGTCAGTGCACACGCACACATACACATATACACACGCACCCCCGCAAGCGCAAGCATCGCTTCGCGGTCAGTGCACACGCACACATACACATATACACACGCACCCCCGCAAGCGCAAGCATCGCTCCGCGGTCAGTGTACACGCACACATACACATATACACACGCACCCCCGCAAGCGCAAGCATCGCTCCGCGGTCAGTGCACACGCACACATACACATATACACACGCACCCCCGCAAGCGCAAGCATCGCTCCGCGGTCAGTGCACACGCACACATACACATATACACACGCACTCCCGCAAGCGCAAGCATCGCTCCGCGGTCAGTGCACACGCACACATACACACATGCACACGCACCCCCGCAAGCGCAAGCATCGCTCCGCGGTCAGTGCACACGCACACATACACATATACACACGCACCCCCGCAAGCGCAAGCATCGCTCCGCTGTCAGTGCACACGCACACATACACATATACACACGCACCCCCGCAAGCGCAAACATCGCTCCGCGGTCAGTGCACACGCACACATACACATATACACACGCACACATACACATATACAAGCACCCCCGCAAGCACAAGCATCGCTCCGCGGTCAGTGCACACGCACATATACACATATACACACGCACCCCCACAAGCGCAAGCATCGCTGCGCGGTCAGTGCACACGCACACATACACATATACACACGCACCCCCGCAAGCGCAAGCATCGCTCCGCGGTCAGTGCACACATACACATATACACACGCACCCCCGCAAGCGTAAGCATCGCTCTGCAGTCAGTGCACACGCACACATACACGTATACACACGCACCCCCGCAAGCGCAAGCATCGCTCCGCTGTCAGTGCACACGCACACATACACATATACACACGCACCCCCGCAAGCGCAAACATCGCTCCGCGGTCAGTGCACACGTACACATACACATATACACGCACACATACACATATACACGCACCCCCGCAGGCACAAGCATCGCACCGCGGTCAGTGCACACGCACACATACACATATACACACGCACCCCCGCAAGCGCAAGCATCGCTGCGCGGTCAGTGCACACGCACACATACACATATACACACGCACCCCCGCAAGCGCAAGCATCGCTGCGCGGTCAGTGCACACGCACACATACACATATACACACGCACCCCCGCAAGCGCAAGCATCGCTCCGCGGTCACTGCACACGCACACATACACATATACACACGCACCCCCGCAAGCGCAAGCATCGCTTCGCGGTCAGTGCACACGCACACATACACATATACACACGCACCCCCGCAAGCGCAAGCATCGCTCCGCGGTCAGTGTACACGCACACATACACATATACACACGCACCCCCGCAAGCGCAAGCATCGCTCCGCGGTCAGTGCACACGCACACATACACATATACACACGCACCCCCGCAAGCGCAAGCATCGCTCCGCGGTCAGTGCACACGCACACATACACATATACACACGCACTCCCGCAAGCGCAAGCATCGCTCCGCGGTCAGTGCACACGCACACATACACATATACACACGCACCCCCGCAAGCGCAAGCATCGCTCCGCGGTCAGTGCACACGCACACATACACATATACACACGCACCCCCGCAAGCGCAAGCATCGCTCCGCTGTCAGTGCACACGCACACATACACATATACACACGCACCCCCGCAAGCGCAAACATCGCTCCGCGGTCAGTGCACACGCACACATACACATATACACACGCACCCCCGCAAGCGCAAGCATCGCTCCGCTGTCAGTGCACACGCACACATACACGTATACACACGCACCCCCGCAAGTAGGCTATTACACACTTGTAAACATGAAGTAAATAAATAGTATTAATTTTTGGAAGTATTTTGGATGCATTTCAAATTTATTTATAAATTTTCCGAAAAGTTTTGAGGTGCAACATCTTTGTTCTCTCTTTCAGATCTTTACAAAATTATCGGAACAGTGTGCAATTAATTCTATTCCGCAAACATGATACAGAAAATATATTTACGTTTTTAAATCAACAAGTCTATTGTTTGGCTTTGTATATATTCTATAATTATAAGTAGTACCTAGTTTTAGAAGTCACGATAAGATTTTTTTTACAGAGCGACGATACGGAAGAAACAATGGCTCTATTACGCTGCGATTTATGCCAAAAGCACTTCCCCAACCCTGCAGAATGGGTACGGCATATACAGAGTACACACACAGAGACAGGTTAGTGTTGAATAAATATTATTAACAATTGCATACTATATTACATCACTAAAATAAAGTTAATAACTAAAACCAGAAGGCACTTATTTCGCATTGCATTTAAAGTGAAATGTATGTATATCAGAAAACAGAAGAATGACAATTTTTCGAAATGCAGTCGATTTTTAATTTTTATATTTCTCTTAACAATGACTTTCGCAGTAGGGATAAGTCCCCCCTTTTCAATAAGTTGAAACAATGACGTAGTTTTCTTGAATGTCAAAAGTGTTTTGTAGGACTTGTATTTGATAAATATTAGTTTTATTTTTGATTGTAATTTAATGCGAAATAAATGTGATCAAAAATGCATTTGTAATAACCTATTTGGTTTATTATTTAAAATAAGTGTTCCGTAATCGATATTGGTTACAAAATCACAATATACCACTATTAATATTTCATTGGGGATGTAAGCGGGAATATGTCAACTTTTTCTCTAAATGCAAACCAGGTGAGGTTTGCACGGTTTACCCTATTGACTTACACATAAGGCCCTGGTGACCTAGTAATGACGGAAAATAAATAATCCATCCAAAATTGCGATATGTCTATTTCTTGAGGAGTGACATTATCATTGCGGGGTTATCGGCTCTGCTCTGTGCTTACCATTTGCCTGCCCAGCGTGTAATAATAATCTTCTCTAGCCCAAGTTTTGTTCGCGGCGTCCAGTCACAACAGAGCCATCTGCGCAGGACAGGATTATAGTGCCAGAGTTTGTGTATCAGCACAGGTGCACTCTCTATTCCTTGTCTCAATCCAATGGATACCAATGCATCCGACATGATCAGAGAGAGACCACGCGCAAGACTGACGTCTTTACTTGCTTTCCGAGGTACGGAGGGGAAAACCCGGCAACTTCCTGATTTCCGACCCGACCCGGAATTCGAACCCGGCCCCATGATCACTATGAACCAGTAGACTAACGAGGCCGTCAACTATATAATACACAAGCTGGAAAAGTACTGCACTATCTTTAATGTGATTAATATAATAAATCGTGTATTCAATTATAGCACCAATAAATGCAGTTTCTGAGCTATCTTTTGTAATTCATAATTATTTTTTAATTTAACAGGTTACAATGAACTTACTAATAATCAATTTCCTAACATAGCTGAAAACTGATTGTTATGTATGTGGCTGATTCTCGACAATGGCGCCAACTTGTCTTGTCACTCTTGTCTTATTTTCAAAGTTTTGCTAATTCCGTGAGGCCCATATCCTATGCCTGGCTGTGTATACGCTGTATATTATTTTCATTTATTTTTTATTTTATCACAACTGTTACCTTGCTACACTCATGATAATCACTTCAGTTATGTTCGATGCAAATAAAAAAAAACTTGGAATGCTTTGTCTGGCTTCGATTTTCCCGCATTTGACAATTATTTGTTTAACATTAGCTTCGCGCCGCGGATTTTCGTTTCAAACGAAGCATTGCAAACGTCATACAGCTAGCAATGTTTGAACCCTTTTATCTTAATTTCGTTCAATGTCGATTGTCTAGAATTGGCCATATCAAACAACAGTGCCCCACCAAAACGTCACAATCGTTTCACAGAGGGCGCGCAAAACAAGACTTGCACCCACTGCAAGAAGATATTCCCCTCGCACGCATCCATGCTCATACATATGCGTACTCACACAGGTAAATATTTTTAGTCTTAATTCTAACTGTTGTCATATTAACTTTGACTTAATTTAAGGCTATAAAAGTTAAGCTAACACAGTTAAGGCACAGTTTTAAGACCTTGCAGTTGTGAAACGCCTTTGATATCCGGCGATGCCGCCGCCCGCGGACGTATTTATGCGGCCAGAGTGTATGTGTTTAGGCCAAAAATGGTCATTTTGAGACGGCACCTACGTTCACGTTCGACGTAGTGAATCGCCCGATGGTACCAGGTGTCACGCGTGTCGCGGGGAGAGGGCAGCGGAAGGCAGCTTCCCAGCGTTTGGTGCTGTCGGGCGAGAGACAGTGGCTAGCGGGCAGCGGTGCAGTTAATTAGCGTATCTCGGTTACCGCTGCAGAAGTTTCGCGCGACCGGTTTATGGTCTAGATTTTTAGAATTAGAGCGTGTTACTTCGCTACGTAATTGTGGTTTCGTGAAAACCGTCTCGGTTTAGTTTGTCTAGGTTTTAAGTTCGTGACAAGTGGCTTGTATTGTATTTGACTGATTAAAGTAATTTCGTTTGAAAGTAATTGCGCAAATTATATAGTGATTGCGTGTTGAAGTGAATTTTGCAATATTTAACTTGCTCGTGTGACGTGGAATTTCGCGCGCGCGCCGAAGAGTTATACGGTCTAGAATTCGAACCGCGCATTCCTTTTCGAGGGCGTCTCCCGGTTGATTGTTTGGAAATCATCGTTTAATTATACCGTCGCGTTAAGAGCCTTTTGTGTGTTGACTCGGTAGCTAGTTTACGTGTCAGCTAGGCTGATTTTGAATTCTTATTGCGGTGTAGTATTTAATATCGTACGAAGGAATTTAGTTTGTTATTTGGGAACGCTGAACTTTGAGACTCGAGAAGAGGCCGCGTTCGATCCCGTGTTTGTAAATTTGTGCTACGTGAACCCGGAACCTTGAATATTGAGCTTTGAGCGACTGTTCGTTATTTGTGTCGGGTGTCACGTCCGCTGGAGTGATACAACATTGTGGGGCAGCATCGGACCAGGCCGTTGCCCAATCACCTCAGCTAGGTCAGGTCACATATATAAACTCTACTACACACTACTTACATGCACCTACACCTACCTACCGCCTGACCGAGCCTTGGGGCAGTCTTAGCTTCGGAACCAGTTACGTACTATTTGTTTACCTAGCCTTATACCTATTGTGTAGAATGATAAGTCTCCATAGGCCGTTGGGCCCCGTCCTCTGCTGCCCATCGATAGGACTACTGAAGGGCCCTAGTCCAGTCTAACTTTGTTGGGGCAGCTCAGGGCGTGTACATTTCTGGTAGCAGAGCGTGGTTTAAATTGGTTGATTGTTTCTACAATCACGCCCGGCCGTAACACGTAATGATCAAAATATTTTCCTTTGTTGCTCACTTCCTTTGTTTGTTAGCGGGTAGAATTAAAAGTCGCGCTGCGCAAGCAGGAGTTTGTTAGGGCTAGGTACGCGTCGGGTAGGTAGATGGTTGTTATCACGTAATCGGATAATTATCGTTGTCGTATAATTATAGTAGAATAATTGTCCAAGGGTCGGTTGTCAAAGCGAGGCATTTTTGCTGATCGACTGTGGTGTGTACCTTATTGTAGTGTAATTTGTATTTAACTAGATTTGATAGGAATTGTACTTGTTATTTGTCAATCGATTTGTATTTGGGCCGCGTAGTAATTTGTATTAAGAAGTGATGCCATCGCACTGCCAGGGCAATCACCATGCCGTTTTGTGCCTGGGTGCGAACGGCGCTTCCTCTCAGGGCTCTGCCGGGCCCTCGACTCGCACGGGCGGGGGCGCTCAGCCGCGCCCCCTGTCGGGCGACGCTCGGCGCTCGCCTGCCAGCCACCGAGCCCCTAGGTTTGAAAAGGTTCCTTCCCCCGATCAGTCGGAGGGTCGTTCCCCCAGGGGCGGGGGGGTCGTCGCCCCCCTCCCCTCAGCGTGTTGAAAGGGACTTCACAGCCACTCAGCGGTCAGCTAGACCCTTCTCACCCCCGTCAGCTGAGTGGCCGCGACTGGGGTGCCACCGTCCCCTCCCTTTGATGCAGGCAGGCCCAGCTAGGTAGCTGCCGCCCTAGCTCCCACCACGGCCGCCTCCACTAATTCTTTGAGCCGTCAACAGCTCACTTGTCAAACTGTTCTATTGCCGACGGCCTCAGTGAGGGTGTACCCGAGCGTCGATTGTTTAACGGCACGCGCTTTATTGGATTTCTTGTTCACAACACGGTGGCCTCCGCTTGGTTGTTGGGAAGACTAGGGCTCCCCGGGAGCGTTGAATTACGCTGTTAAGGACTATTAGATTTGGTTTGGTCGAGCACTTAATTAAAAATGCTTTGGGTTTTCCGCGAAATGTTTCATAGTTGTAGCGGTTGTTAGTAGAAAATAAGTAATAATGATGTGCTCTTTGAATGCGTATGCATATAGTTTTATAAATGTATTTGATCACTTTAATAATTGGGGAGTATTTGCCATAGTTGCCACGCTTGGCGAGCGGGGTGGCAACCGCAGTTTTTTTATTGTAATTTTGGCTATTATTAGGAAGATGCTGCTGCCCATCTCCTGCCTGTTTCCCTTTGTCGACTTTTACGACACCCACGGGAGGATATGGGGTAGTGGATATTCTTGACCGCCACTACACGGCAAACATATCTCAAACCATCAAATCAGACATACCTCAAAACCTTAAAACGAAATCGTACAACCAGTGCGTGTTGCCAGTGATGACTATGAAACTGAGACGTGGTCCTTCACTGCTGGCCGTATGAGGAAGCTCAGGGTCGCTCAGCGAGCTCTGGAGAGGGCTATGCTCGGAGTTTCTCTGCGTGATAAACTTAGAAATGAGAATATCCGCAGTAGAACCAGAGTGACCGAAGTGGCACTGGGCCGGCCATATAGCTCGAAGAACCGACAACCGATGGGGAAGAAAGGTTCTCGAGTAGAAGCCTCGTACCGGTAGGCGAAGTGTAGGGCGACCCCCCATGAGATGGAGTGATGACCTGGTAAGACATGCAGGAAGTCGATGGATGCAGGTGGCTCAAGACCGTGCTTTGTGGCATTCCTTGGGGGAGGCCTATGTTCAGCAGTGGACTTATGAAAGGCTGTAATGATGATGATGATGATTTGATCACTGTGTTTGCTTGTTGAAAAGAAAATTGAAAATGAATAACCCTATTTGTGCCGACGGGAATAAGAGTCATTCCTCTCTTTGATTTCACATTTTTGTTGGCACTGTCGAAGATATTTATTTGGAAAGAGAAATAGGGCTGTCTCTCTTACGTTTATTGTTTTGTTTAATTTGTCAGTTTGATCTATGCGCATCGGTAAATTAATTTGTATGAATTAATTCAGTAGTTGAACATTGATGCTTTTGAAACTTGGTTGAAATATGAGCATAGGCTACATGTTGAAAGGGCTAGCTAGTTAGGAGATTATCAGATTGAAATCAGCTGCCGCCCTATTGAGTAAACGATTATATTATGGTAGATATTTTGTTTGAAAATTCATACTAAGGACTATCTGTGCGTTTCGTTTGGCTCTTCACAGACGCCGTTCATGTGGAACTTGTGGGTACTCTCTGCACTGAAGCTTAGGTGGCCACGCTGGGCCGCTTCGTATCGCGTCGCTGTTTGCAGACCTGATCCGGTCGGATTGCGGAACGAATCATAGGGGCACAGATAGGTGTTTGAAGGAGGTCGTCGGACTTCTGTCCAGTAACAAGACTTAGTTAGGTGCTGCGATGTCCAGGAAGGGCATCCAGTGGAGGTTCGACCCTCCGGCTTGCCCACGTTGGGGCTGTATTTTTGGGGTGGTGGTTAGAGTTGCAAGATCTGATGGGGTGCCCAAGGTGGCCTAGGTTTGGTTGTAGATTCAGTCTTGCAACGTGCCGTCGCGGCCCTGTCCCGCTTGCCGGTTTGCTCGCGGACATAAATCCTTATGTCCGGGACGGGGGTTTGTTTAGGCCAAAAATAGTCATTTTGAGACGATATCCAATCACGTTCGACTTAGTGAATCGCCCGATAGTACCAGGTGTCACGCGTGTCGCGGGGAGGGAGCAGCGGAAGGCAGCTTCCCAGCGTTTGGCGCTGTCGGGTGAGAGACAGTGGCTCGCGGGCAGGGGTGCAGTTAATTACGTATCTCGGTTACCGCTGCAGAAGTTTCGCGCGACCGGTTTATGGTTTAGATTTTTAGAATTAGTGCATGTTACTTCGCTACGTAATTGTGGTTTCGTGAAAACCGCCTCGGTTAAGTTTGTCTAGCTTTTAAGTTCGTGATAAGAGGCTTGTATTGTATTTGACTGATTAAAGTAATTTCATTTGAAAGTAATTACGCAAATTATGTAGTGATTGCGTATTGAAGTGCATTTTGCAATATTTAACTTGCTCGTGTGACGTGGAATTTCGCGCGCGCGCCGAATAGATATACGGTCTAGAATTCGAACCGCGCATTCCTTTTCGAGGGCGTCTCCCGGTTGATTGTTTGGAAATCATCGTTTAATTATACCGTCGCGTTAAGAGCCTTTTGTGTGTTGACTCGGTAGCTAGTTTATGTGTCAGCTAGGTTGATTTTGAATTCTTATTGCGGCGTGGTGTTTAATATCGAACGAAGGAGCTTAGTTGTGTTTTTAACGCTGAACCGTGTGACTCATGAAGAGATCGCGTTAGTTCCCTATGTGTAATTTGGTGATAAATGAATCCCTGACATTGAATGTTGAACTTTGAACTACTGTCCGTTGCTTGTGGGGTTGGTGGACTGAAGTAGTGTCAGTGAGGAAGGAAACTGTCCATTGTGGACGCCTGCTGGAGTGATGCAGCATTGTGGCGCAGCATGGAAACCGGTCGCTTCCAAGTCACCCATATATACACACCACTAAACACTACTTTACATGCATCTACTCTACCTACGGCCTGACCGAGCCTTGGGGCGGTCTTAGATTCGGATCCAGGTACGTACCATTTATTTTCCTAGCCTTCTCCCTATTTGTAGTATGATAGGTAATTTTTCCATAAGGCCATTTGGGCCCGAACCCTCGGCTGCCCGTCGAGGATGCTACTATGGGCGACCTTTGCAAGGGCAGCTGTGGGCCGTAACAGTATGTTAGGGGTTGTCACGAAATGGAAATAAAATTTATTTGGATATTGCAATACTCATTATCGTTTATTAACATTATGTAGATACATACTTATAAGTTAAAAACACATTAACAAGTGTTGCACTGCCAATATTTTCATATTTTCGTGACACTTTCTTTCTATAGATGTTTTCAGTTTTCTGCCGACTTCCAAAAAGGAGACGGTACTCAATTCGACGCGTATGTTTTTTTATGTGTGTTACCTCAGAACTTTTTACTGAGTGAATCGATTTCGATGATTTTATATGAAAGCTGATACTTCTCGTGTGGTCCCATATGAATTTGATTAAGATCAGACCAATAGTTTTTGAGTTATTTGAGTTATTCGTAATAACTTATATTGAAGTTGGCTGTACAAAATTTTAAATTATTGATTGTTAAATTTAATTATGTAGTGTATTAGCATTCGGATAAACAATTATATCCAAAAAAATTAGGAAAGTAGAAGCATGGCCGTCATTTAAATTAAATTTTACTAAGTAACTCGTATAACTAGAACATGGTGAATTGCCATTAGGGATATTATATTTTTCGAAAACGGCACTTAAAATTAGTTAAATAAGTACTATAAAACCCGCTCGCACCAACCGCATGTATTGTCTAGCAGACTCAGCGAAGTGCGCTAGCACAAGGTCGGTCCGCCTCCTGCCCCGCAATGTCCCCACTGTTGCTCTGCATAAGTACATTTGTTTTCCAACTTTAAGGTCTTTAAACTGTGGTTAAGGCTATCATAAAATATAAACAATCTGAATAAAAATAAAATGTAGAGGATATTGTTTTATTCCCTAATTTGTTTTTTATTTAATTGAAAGACGTTGACTTGGAAGCCGTGGTAGGTTTTTGCATCTAACTAATGCTAGATATTAACCACATGGAAATATGGTGTTGTCCTTATTTAAAATATTACAATTGAATATGACGTTGCGCATATATCCCGGACGTCAGTCTGAGCAAGATTAGAATGGTTCTCCAGCACCTTAAAAACGGCAAGGCCCCAGGTGAGGATGGAATTACAGCGGAGCTTCTGAAAGCGGGTGGAAAAGCGGTACTTGAAGTCCTTCAGAAGCTCTTTAATTCCGTCCTCCATGGTGGCGTTACACCGGAGGCGTGGAGCAGTAGTGCGGTGGTCTTGTTCTTCAAGAAAGGTGACAACGCTCTCTTGAAGAACTACAGACCGATTTCCCTTCTGAGCCGCGTCTACGTGCTGTTTTCGAGAGTCATTACGAATCGTCTCGCATGCATACTCTACGACTTCCAGCCTCCTGAACAAGCCGATTTCCGAAAATGCTTTAGCACCATAGACCACATACATACCCTTCGGCAAATTGTACAGAAGTCCGATGAGTACAATTTGCCACTATGTCTGGCGTATGTGGACTATGAGAAAGCCTTTAATTCCGTCGAAATTTGGGCGGAGCTGCACAGTCCCTTCAGCGGTGCCAAGTTGACTGTCGGTATATCGTAGTGCTGAAGTGTTTGTACAGTAGGGCTACGATGGCTATCCGAGTACAGATCTAGAGTACGAAACCTATCCAACTGCAGAGAGGTGTAAGACAGGGTGACGTCATATCCCCGAAACTCTTCACCGGCTGCATTGGAAGATGTTTTCAAGCTTCTGGACTGGAAAGGATACGGTATTAACATCAATGGCGACATCACTCACCTTCGATTTGCCGACGATATAGTCCTTATGGCAGAATCGCTGGAGGAGCTAAGCACTATGCTCAATGACCTCAATAGTGTCTCCCAATGGATAGGTCTTAAGATGAACATGGACAAAACAAAGATCATGATTAATGTCCATGTCACACCTATGCCGGTAGTTGTTGGGAGCACTAAGCTCGAAGTTGTTGACGAGTATGTTTACCTAGGACAAATAGTCCGACTAGGTAAGTCCAACTTCGACCGGGATTCAACTCGGTTGGGCAGCGTTCGGGAAATTACGGCACATCTTCTTGTCAGGTATACCTCAAAACTTAAAAACGAGACAGTACAACCAGTGCGTGTTGCCAGTGATGACTTATGGAACTGAGACGTGATCCTTCACTGCTGGCCGTATGAGGAAGCTCAAGGTCACTCAGCGAGCTATGGAGAGGGCTATGCTCAGAGTTTCTCTGCGTGATAAACTTAGAAATGAGGATATCCGCAGTAGAACCAGAGTGACCGACAAGGGATTAGTAAGCTGAAGTGGCACTGGGCCGGCCATATAGCTCGAAGAACCGACAACCGATGGGGAAAAAAGGTTCTCGAGCGGCGGCCTCGTACCGGCGGACGAAGTGTAGGGTGTCCCCCCACTAGATGGAGTGACGACCTGATAAGACATGCAGGAAGTCGATGGATGCAGGTGGCTCAGAACCGTGCTTTGTGGCACTCCTTGGGGGAGGCCTATGTTCAGCAGTGGTCTTGTGAAGGGCTGTAATGATGATGATGTATTGAATATGACGTCGCGCACCTTTGATAGATTTATTTGCGTTGCAATACAACAAAATCGCACGGATGAGTTCTTTTATTTGTCTCTGCTTTACACCATAATTATTTGCAAACATAATACGGTATACTAATGGAATGCTTGTGCATAAATTGGTGTGGCGATCGATATGCTAGAAAATAACGGTGTAGTTGAACTCGAATGCTGCATTCGTGCATATTTATTACTTGAGACGAGAACTGGATATATTTTACGAATTCGAAAACAAAATTATTTGTCAACAAAAGTAAGAAAGGAGGAAGGCAAGAAAAAGATGGATGATTTTTTCTTTAGAAGCCAAACAGTTACGTGGGCGGCACTGAAAATTTCGGGAATCAAGGAAGTGACACAACATTACTATTTAAAAATGTATTTATTGCTTTTCGAAGTATTCTCCGCGAAATTTGACACATTTTTCAGTATACAACATTTGAGGATACTGCGTCGAATCTTTCGAGAGTTCTGACGCACCAAGTAACGCGAGCCGCTGTTTGCACTTCACAGAGCGAATGCGGTATCCATCGGGAAAACAACTTTTTTACACCTAATTATTCATGCAAGATTATTTGTATTTGACTCATGCCAATATCTAAAGTTGCCTGAATTTCGCGGTATATCACATGTCGATCTTCCTCAATCAGCTTACGTACAGCATCAACGTTTTCTTGGGTGACTGCAATTTTTGGACGACCTTGACGGGAATCATTACTGAGCTTGACACGTCCACGTTGAAATTCAGCAAACCAGCGATAAATTGTGGTTTTGGATGGGGCTTCATCACCAAATGCAGAAATCATCCGGTCAACACACTGTTTTTGTGTTAAACCACTTCGAAAGTCATAATAAATCATCGCTCTTGAATTTTCTTGAGTCAATTCCATTTTCTCAACCACTAAACAAGTTTGATAAAACCTTGTGGTAAGACCGAGGAGCTTTTTTTAAATAAATAAATGGTATTCGATTTTTAAAACCAAGGACTTTTCAATTAAAAAGATTTTAATATGACAGGAACAGTGGAAATATTCTATTCCCGATACTTTTAGTGCAGCCCTCGTATGCTTTTATGAAATCAAGCGTCTTAAACACGGTCCATCTTACTGTACGTACGTCCTGCCAAGCTGTCGTGCGTGCAATCCATCAAGCGCGACCAGTGTTGTCATATTTTTATTGCTTTGAAAACTTACATCTAATTTACAAAAATAATATGATTATAACAAAAATTAAGGTCATTTACAAGTATAAAGAACACCTAATATAACAAAAGTATGCCAGAAGAGATATACGAGTATAGGGCCAATAATAATACATTTAAATATAAAGATCATTATCTACATTATCTAGACGAATCAGCCGATAACCTTAAAAGAAAACCCAGCGCTTTGTTAGCCTTTGTAACAATATCATTAATGTGATTGTCAAACAGCAATTTTGAGTCAAAAGTAACAACACAGATCTCTGCTGGTTCTATTTAGAAGTATGGTGAAATTTTAAATTATAAATTATAGGATTAGGTTTACGAGTAAATGAGCGGATAAACCATTTAGAAACGTTCAGATCATGTTTATTTTTAGAACAGTTCGTTTCTAAATTATAGAGATCCTTTTGAAGGCTACGAGTAGAACAACTTTCTAAACCTGTAATAGGATATAAGATTTGTATATCGTCAGCGTAAAGAATAATCTTGGAACTTTTAAAACACGAGTCAATATCATTGATAAAAATTAAGAAGAGCAAGGGCCGCAAAAGGGATCCTTGTGGTACGCCAGATGCTATATGGATTGCAGACGAACGATATCCACCAAGGGCGACAGATTGACTTCGATTTCTGATATACTACGTAAAGCATCTGAGTTTACTTAAAATAATTAAATGATCGATTCTGTCTAATGCTTTGCAGTAGTGTGCAGATATTTTTGATTACGGATTTTTAAAAGGATTTGTTTAACTATTTTTAATATTATTGTACCGTGCGTTGCGAAGTAAATTTTCCTTCAAGAATTTTTTGTTATGGAAAAGCGGTTAGAAGGTACTTCGCATTTTAATAAAGACAAGCTACGTTCTATAAGTATTAGAAGATAGAAAATAGCGGTGTGGATACTTACTACAATTTTATCAAATGCATTCTATTATTTAAGCAGAACTTTTTCTAATTTGTTAGGAGAGCTAGGTCACAAAAATAAAGTGATATAAAAAATTCAAATTTATTGGGTGAGATTTTCAACAAGCTGTAACTGATCCGAGGAAAATGATCGTATAGCAAAAAAAGAAAAATGAAAATTATAGCTCCAAATATCTAGTTTTCTGTGAATTTTTTTAATCATGTTTGGATCTGGAGTGATCCTAAGGAAACTACCGAAAAAAAATCCAAATTTTTGCTCGACCTAAAAAAAGGTCTACAGATGTATAGATATTGAATAAATCATTCGCTATTCAGTTTCGATATGGATATAAAAAACCAAGTGATTCTATGAATCCCGAAAATGTCATGACTGCATTTTAAACTTTCCCATCACGTTACGTTACCCACGTTGAAGAACAATTTCAAATATGTTGTTCTCAAAAGTTTTAGTTTAGGGTAAATTTGAATAATATGAAATATGAAAATGTCCAATGTAGGCGAGCGGCCCTTCGTGTGCGGGCTGTGCAACAAGGGGTTCAACGTGAAGTCCAACCTGCTGCGGCACCTGCGCACGCTGCACGACCAGCTGCTGCCGCACGACGAGCCCGACGAGCCGGGGCCCTCCGACGTCAAGCGTGAAGCCTGAGGACGCGGAGGGGGGGCAGGTGGGTCCTTATAGCATGCGGGACGAGGGACCAGTGAGTCTGCTGTTGCACTGCGGGATGAGCCGGGGCCCTCCGACGTCAAGCGCGAGTCCTAAAGACGCGGAGGGGGGGGGGGGGGGGCGCAGGTGAGTCTATATAGCGTGCGGGACGAGTGGATCTGCTGTTGCACTGCGGGGCGAGTCGTGGCCCTCCTACGTCAAGCGCGAGGCCTGAGGACGCTGTGGGGGGGCCAAGTGGGTCCATTTAGCGTGCGGGACAATGGACGAGTGGATCTGTTGTTGCACTGCGGAACGAGCCAGGTTCTCCGACGTCAAGCGCGAGGACAGAAGACGCGGAAGGGTGGGGCAGGTGGGTCCATAGTGTACGGGTCGAGGGACAAGTGGATCTGCTGTTGCACTGCGGGTCGAGCCGGGGTACGACGCGGAGGGTGAGCAGGTGGGTCGATATAGCGTGCTGGACGAGGGACGAGTGGGTCTGCTGTTTTATCAGTTTGCGTTTTATGGTAAAATTAATACTACAACGACACTTGCATGACACATGCATCTAAATCGAACTGACCTGACGGACGTGTCTTTATTAGTGTTAGGGTTTTTATGATAATAATTTGTACATTTGAAATTAAATGAAAAATAACGTAAACGTGCAGGTAGAGGGCGCGGACGTCGCTCGACGTACATGTCGGCCATGGCGGACGGCAACCGACGTGCCAACGACAAGAAGAACAAAGGCGAGAGCACAGCATCGGCTAATGTTCTGCGCAAACAGAGCTACTCGCTCTTTTTGAAGCAGCGCGCCGTGCTCTTCTCCGCAAAGAAGTGGAAATAGTGATGCGAGGATACCACCCGCTACCGACCAAACAGGCGACGGTCTCCTATTGTTTTGACTTTTGATCTCTGGTTGTAGAAAATTTATCAGAATCGTTTTTTTTAATATTTTAAAAATAACTTACAGAAAATGCCGTGAACTCTTTTATTTTATTATTAACACTTATAAAATATACTGTATATGTGAATATCTAACATATTCTCTTATTTGAAAAATAAAGTAGTAAATTAATGTTCGGTATTGACCCATTTTTTTTCAACCTGAGATCAGTTTTCATATTGTGGCGGGTTCACGCAAAATCTTTCACTTCTTACACCTGCCCACCCTCCTTAAGTATAACTATTTTCTTTATTGTTACTTCAGTTTCCAATGTGAATTATTTTTTATATAATCCCCTATTTAATGTATATCTTTAAGATAATTTGAAACTTAACTAAGCTAGTACTTACTGTAAGATAATTTTAATAATAGGAATTTAAGTTAATTTACTTCAGTGCTAATTCCATGACATTGGTTCGTCCACATTGAGGAAAACGGTAAAAATTAAAAGTGGCGTAAGATTTTGCATATTTTGATGAAAACCTTATGAAATCAGCGTAAAATTAATGTTAAAATTAAATTTATTACAAGTTCAAACATCAACTCAATGGATCTTACAATTTATCGAATTTTCCAGGCCTATTTTCGGTGAAGCATGTTGTGTCATAAGTGCAACTGTTACTTATAAAATGAAGCAATCAGCACAAGTTATATTAAAAGAATTTATTGTCAATCTTTATAATAACAACTTTTCCTTTGACACTGTCATACATGAAAACATTTGTTTCGATTAACTAGATAAAAAGAAATGCCCTTCTTGAGAAAGTACTTGTGATTATAATAATTATTGGTATAAATTAATGTTTGATGTGTTTCTTTTGTAATTTATTTTGATAGCGTTACAGCATAAAGCCATGAGCGTGATCAAATGCTTACACATCAGATGCAAATGCACACATAATTTTTGTGTTCGTAGGCCGTGGTACTACTGTAGTTTCGCTTTTCGAATGGTAGTTTCATTACTCCCTTTTATTTTATAAATGCAAAAAAATGTACGAACAATTTTCAATGTTCACATATTAATATAGGTATTTATTAATTCATTTAAAATATAGATATAATTGTCTACGGAATAAATGAATGGTCCAAGAGATCATAATTCAAAATGACCTATGTTTGACGTCGACGTACCACTTCGCAGAAAAGTATATTAATTGCTTAGATGTAAGTTTTGGAAACAATACCAATTGTTTTATTAGTCAGCACTCAGAGCTTTAAGTTCGTCATTCCATTTGTGTTAGAGGATATTTACGTTTAGAATACACGTAACTTATTTAATTTTATATTTATGTCAATACTCATGTATAACATGGAATTGTACTATTTGATATGATAGTATGTGGAAATAAATATTTGCAAACCGAATAAGGCATTTTACTTATTATGGTATATACGTGGTAGAGCCATGCTGCAGCTATATTATGGTTGTAGCACGAATGGGTCGGCTCGACCGGGGAAGGACCACGCTCTCACAGAATACTAGCGTAAAATAGCAGCTTAACGCTGCTGTTTCGTATGGTGAGTGTAGAGAACGGGAGACCCTTTTTACTGGAAACGAGGCATTCCATCTTAGTCCTCACGGGTGACAACGCATCTGCATTTTGATACTTAATCGAAGATAGATGTAGATGTCTATGGGCCACAGCAACCACTTACCATCAGATGGTTGTGTGCTCGTTTGTTACCCTTATACTATAAAAAAATGGTCCCACGTACGCAAAATATGCAACGAATTGATGTCTGAACTCTTGAGTTTGTATGGAAAACTACGCATTGAAACATCGTATGCAACGCAATTTGCTGCTGGTTTCTGTGATATTAGCCTTTTGGCTTTTACAGCTTGATCGGACTTGCAACGCAATCACACGCTTCCGACGCAACGTCGACGTGCGATCTTGCTATATCCTGATCGACGTGGGAAGGTGGAACCTGCTATTATTTAACCGGTTCAGTGCGGGTGGCACGCCAGGCGTGACATCGATTACTTTTGTGTGGCGTATGACACGCGAGTCGTGTCTTTTTAAAAATCGTTATAACTCGCTCAAATTGCGTTTTTGGAAAATGTATCCAAAACAATTTTTTTTTTATATTTTGCAAGTAGTTCATGCCTACGGCTTCGTTTCTGGATATTTTGAAAATTTGAAATTTTTAGGGGTTGACAACCTTTTTTCAACTTGTACATGGTACTCTTTTTACTTTGTGGGTTTTTAATCATGTTGTGGCAACAAAGTCTAATAAGTAACAAATAATAGCACTCATTGCGATCGCTCACAAACTCAAGTTGTAAATAAATTACTGCAAAACAAGCCTCCTGTTAAAAAAAAAACAATGCGTTTGTCTTATTGCTTAATTTTGCTTAAAATGGTTGAGCTGCAGTCTTATTACTATGATATGGCCGAATAGACCTACGAAGTACCATGTGCTCTTGTGATATGGTAAAAGGTTTATTTTTGTTTGAACTGTTCGAAACCGTTTATACATAAAAGTTCGCTAATAAATAGTCTTTTGTCAATCCGCCGCCGTTTTTTTCCTTTTGAAAACACTTGTTTTGCTATTATTACTAATTAGACGTTATCAGATCGACTTTACATTTGTATAACATTAAATAATATTTAACATTTGTAAATGAATGAATCATAAACCTTGTTTTTTTCCAAATTAAGGTTCTTGATTGTTTGATATTTACAAATGTTATTATTAGGTGAAAGTTTAATAAAAACCAAGGTTTTCCAGGGTGATTTAGCTGTACCTACTTATGTTTTTTTTTTATAAAACAAAATAGTACAAAAGGTTCGTAATCTCTGCATAAAAAAGTCACTCCCAATTTCAAAGAAAACACGTAGTTACCCACTAAAAACAAGTATCCTTCCATTTGTAACTGATATTTGATGTCAACTAAATTAGGTCTAAACAAGTGAAAAAAGCTTAAAAAAGAAAATTACTTTTACACATGGCTGATGGCACAATAGGCATGTCATCAACTTCTGTGGCGCTTGACACGCCAGGCGTATCATGAAATATTTGTTCGCCGCCACAGCTAAAAGTTGTCGAAAATCGGTGCCGCAACGAATCGGTTAAGCTTACGTTGTACGGTTGTCGAAGCGCAGAGTACACTACTCTGTATAGTGTTTCGTCGTCTTATTTAATGTTTACTCGGATTAGTTAAATTCTTGATTTTTTCCTGTTTTTTAATTTAATTCTGTTATTTTTGTTTGTTCTTAAATTTAATAAGTGTTGAGTACACTGTACTCTGTATAGTGTTTAGTCGTCTTATTTAATGTTTACTCGGATTAGTTATTTTTTTTTACTGTTGTTTAATTTAATTCTGTTATTTTTGTTTGTTCTTAAATTGAATAAGTGCACACCTATTTCTGGCAAATAAATGCATTTTCTTTCTTTAGTTCTTGTTGTTATGGCTAAAACGTTTGTAATATCTGATGTCAGCAGAGTCATCGCGATGTCAATGCGACGGCAATACATTTATGCGCGGGCTACATACATGAAGAGACGGGTCGTAGTACGTGATTCTTCGTGCTCGGCGATAGGACTTTAGCATATTTGCGAGTAAGCTAGATTTTTTATTATTCACAAACAACTCTTGACATGATAAGTATTTATTATTAATTTTTATCACAATTTAGTTTATTGTATTGTACACCCAGTGTATTATATTCAGATGTGATTGTGAGTAAAAAGGCACGTAGTTTTAACATAAAATGAATTAATATTAAAAGAAACTTAAAAATAACTAATCTAACTATCTTCCTCTTCAATTTTCGGTGCCAAATAGTAGCGGATGTGACCAATGTCTGGAATGCGATATTCCACTACTAATGGTACGTCAGCCGACATCGAAAGCTGGACCTGAAACAATGACGCACACGAAATAAACATATCATATTGATTTGGACGAACTTTGTAAAAGTAGCAAATGCAGCCTAATGATTTGTGTAAGGACTGTATAACTTGATGTTTTAGGTAGGTACAATACCGCCAATGGAGCGAAAGTAAGGTGTTGTTAAAGAAGCTAAGAAATCAATATATAAGTTACAGTCAAAATTCATAACCGGTCAAAACCACTGATGATGAATAAAAAAAACTGCAGATTCAACCCGCTTACCATGCGTGGTCACTATGGCAAATACTCCCTTAAGGCAATCTATGGGGGAGGCCTATTTTCAGCAGTGGAATTTAGTAGACTTTAACAATAATAGCCATTTGTAATTATGGTTTCCATACCTGGTTACTTAGTGAGGTTGCTTTTGTGAAGTAATTGAGATACTGGCAGGCAAATGTAAGGGTCACAGGTTCATCCATTTCAATAACAACTGCCTCCTCTTCCTTGTCAATTGATGCTGTTTGTGCCAATGCAATATTTGCTGTACCAATGTCACCTGACGCCGAGAATTTTACACCTGTGCGAATAAAAATTGGCAATCAATGTTTATAAATAGAAAGAAGGAGAAAAGTGACTAAGAAGAAATCTATGAAATCAAATGAGGAATAATAAAAAAAACATATCTTATATTTTACTTACCTTCTTTTGTACAAGAAATGACCATTGACTCTCCAAACTGAGACAGATCACGGCAGATTCTGGCAAATTCAGCACTTGGCATGCGGATTGTACAGCTGTATTCAGTCTCTGGAATGCCTGAGGAAGAAGAATACAAATTTATTATAAATAATGAATCAAATAGTATTTTAGTAATTGTGTGTTTTAATTGTTTGGTAAAGTTACCAGTTGAACTAAATTCATTACAGCCTAACAAAGTCTACTGTTGAACATATAGGCCTCCCCATAGATTGTCTCATAATTAGATGTTTGATATATTTGCCACACTTGACAGGCAGGTTGTCAACCATTTTTTTTTTCTAGTAGTTAGGAAGATGCTGCTGCCAATCTCTTTGTTTTTTCCCCTCTGTTTCCTCTAAAAACATCCACAATACAATATGGGACATGTAATAACCATAGAAATGTAATGGCCTTGTATATTAAAAAAATGCTACAGTAGCAGACCTTCTCCCGAAAGAAAAGAGGTCTGAATTCATCGAATTGCATTTTAACTCAAGGCAATTTGTTCTCCAGAAAGCCACGCTAGCGCTCAATCGAACAGTGGATTAAATTGGAATTATCAGGAAGTCATCAGCTGTTCGCTGTAGCATGGTGCTCAGTCTCAAGTGAGGAGAATCTATTAAAAATAATCGCTTGATAAAAATTCCGGATGTGCCTAACGACCTTGACAATGCTTAATCGTAACTCTATCTGATTTCTCTCTGGTTCAGGTATAAGCTTTCAAAAACGTAATCATAACAAAGAGAGTTCAAATTTCTTGCACAAATATTTATACAAACTAGGATTTGAATACTGACTCTGCAGACAGTATATTTAGCTAAAACAGCAACTCAAATCTACAAATGTCCGAATCGAAGCATGCACACAGACATGCACCGGGAAAAACAACCTTTGAACAAGCTTTGCAATATAGTTTGCAAATTGTAGACTTGAGACAAGTGGTTACATTTTACATTGAGCTGTATAATGTGACATATTAGAAACACTTTTTTTATACTTTTGTATAGAGTATTCTATTCATCTTATAAAAGACAAAGATTCTTCGATCGACAATTTGTAATAACCCTTTTTATTATACTATATTATTACTACAAGTAGCAGTTTAATCTTTTTTTAAATAGTTTACTTCATTTATTTATGAGAACATCCTGGAACCCAAATCATTGTTTTAGTAAACATGAGAATTTTTTAATATAACACTAAACACTCCCCAATGAAGGTTAGGTATAAAAAAATTTGTTGAGATATGAACTGCTCTAGCTATATATATAATTCAAATGTCATTACAAATCAAATCTCACAACAGCATTAATAATTACATTAAAATATACCTAAGTGTTCAAGATCCAAATTCATGAGCTTCATTTCATAATCTGACACTTTTTCTTGATTAGGGCTTTCAAACACAAAGGTGACTGTGTCTGCATTGTCCTGTGCCTTCATTGTCACTGTGTCCTTATCACCAGCACATTTGAGAATCTTAGACATACTGAAACATGACATTTAGGTGACTTTACCGAGTGGTAAAGCTTGTTTCTTCACTTAGCATTCATACACCAATATACTGTTATGTCATAGTTTAATTACAAACTATGAGGCACTTAATATCAGTCTGATATTCAGAGCAAAGCTTGAGTTGAAATTCAAACTTCAATGTTAAAATTTATGTTACAAAATATAGTCTAGTTAAATATACTAATTTTATGGATTTTATTTTTATTGCATTTAATTCGACTTTATTAATTCCCGACGTTTTGATATGCTGTAAAACATAAACAGTTTAATTAAGCAATATAAAAATTAAAATCTGTAAAATTTGTGTTATTCAATTAGGGTAAATATAAGACATCAAAATATCTATGCTGAAATTTTTAAATGAAGAGGTTTGATTTAAACTCAAGTTGTCTTGTTTGATCTTCAAAGAAGAAGTGATCTTCTTAAAAGATGTTTGGAGGTGTCTAAGGGCCTCCTATTACCAATTTAGATATTAAATCGAAAGTTCTCTAGAATCAGAAAAAAAAAGTACTTTGAATATATTATATTTTTGGAAACTTACACAGTTACACACACAAATACTTTTGCTTTAGTGGATGTTTTTAAGTTGTTGATGAAAGTTGCATGTAGTATGTTCTGTTCTAGCATAATATGGATGTGGTGAGTATACAGTATTCACAACATAAAATTTACTAATAAAGTAACACAATTGAACAAACATAAACTACCACATTGCTGTGATTGTTTTACTATTTTTTAAACAATAAAGCATTTCATGGGGGAGGCTTATGTTCAGCAGCAGACTTTTGAAGCTCTGTAATGATGATGATGATACAATTAAATCAGTTAAGTAACAAAAAAATTTTAATTTTAAACTACTTTAGAACTTTTACCTACAAAAAGCTATCACAAGGTATTTGGATGTTACATTGTTTTACAAAAAATACAAATTATTTTTCATAATGATATGTAAATGTTACATCCAAATACCTTGTGATTAGCTTTTTATAGGTAAATGGACTTCCTGAATAGTTCCATTTTAATTATTCAGGATAAAATCAGACAACATGTGTTATAACTCAGAAATATGTAAATGTTATGTTCGTTAACCACTATATGGCTGACCTTACCTGCTTAAATTCATTCCCAGGGAAATATTTCTATCACATCTATATTTATCAAAGCCATCTGCCCGCAAAGTAAGTGACACCAACGACACATGTGAATTGTCCATTGCCTGAAAATTATTAAAATATAAATATTACAGTAACGTAATATAACATAGTGATATAACTTATGATATATTACCTGCAACCTAACCCCATCATTTTTATTAAACTCATATAGCACACTGATGAAATAGATTAATTAAAAATTAATATTAAAAAAAGCTAATAAGTATAAAAAGATAAGTCGCTAGTAAAACCTACACACCACACCTTAACCTTAGAGTAACCTAGTTTAGTAAGTTCTAAAGATGTGAATTTTGGTTATTTAATACTCATATTCAATTACAATATAAAAACATAGAAAAACTATATAATCTTAAAAATTCATACAAACACATAGCATTACAAAGATTATTATATAGATACATTGAGAGTATGTTGTTAGAATTTATATGTATTATTTGTGTCAATATATAATAATTACATCATTTATACTACAAAAAGTACCTGTAACTGTATTCCATTGTCATCACAATCAAATGTGGCTTGTGTCAGAAGATCCTTAATTGCCTCCAAAACTTTCTTTAAAATAGAGCTACGGAGTAAGCGCGCTTCAAACATTTTTATCTGAAATCAAGGGAATAAATAATTGAATTGCATTTATATTAAAAAACTAAAATAACAAACTAACCTACAGTCCACCTGATGGTAAGTGGTTACTTCAGTCCATTCCATTGGCAACTGTAGCGAACATCAAACAAAAAAGGCTACAGATGAGTTGTCACCTCTGAGGGTTATGATGGAATGCCTCAGCCTGTAATTATATCGACCGGTACACAGTAATGTAAGCACTGCAATTTTGCAGCAGAAATAGGCAAGAGGCTAACACCTAACCAAACGGACTCCTGGGTAAAAGATTTCTTTAGGTTCTTAAAAAGGCATTACACTTTTAATACACTTGAGGTCAACAGCAACAGCTTCACAAAGACGCGACAATTGCAATTACGCTTATGACTTACAAGAACAAAGCTTTTTTAGTAAATGTAATTAAAATAATTAATAGCGCCGTTAATATACTTACAGTGTAATGAAAACTAAAAAAAAGTTAAAGAATTGTAAATTAAAACGATAATAATAGTGCCAATCGCTTTAAAAATGTTTTTAAGATGGAAAGTGCAAATTGCAAACCGGCGACAAGCAACGGTAACGTACAAGAAAAGGCGCGAAAATTGTCTGATGGTGACGTAAAACTGTCAATGTCAAATCTTTCTTTCTTTGGCAATACATTCGACGGTTGTACTTTCGCCAGTGTCAAGTAATGAGGGCTAATAATCTTCTGTTCACCAGATGAAGTTAGTTGAGACTGAGTTGAAGTTTTGTTACATCTATACAAATAAATAAAATTGAAGTGTCTGTTTGTAATGTCGAAATAACAGCTTTTTACTATATGCATATAAAAGTATATTTTTTTTTATATTCTACTAAGCCAGCGCTTATCTACGATCCCCCCGATGGTACGTGGTGATGTAGCCTAAGATGATGAAGCGCACTGACTTAACAAAAGCCTATTCACTCTTGCCTTGAAGACAACCACACTGTAATCGGATGGAAAGACAGATGCTGGCAACTTATTCCACTCCTTTGCTGTACGCATGATGAACGACGTGGCGAACCGTTTGGTTCGAATGCGTGGTAAGTCAACAACGAAAGGGTGGAGACTGGCCGAACGTCTGGTTGTCCGATGGTGAAAGGGAGAAGGAGGAATTAAATTATGCAATTCCTGCGCACACTCTCCGAAATGCATCCAGTAGAAAACCGAAAGGCTGGCTGCTTTACATCTGTGTTCGAGGCTGGTAAGATTGGTTTTAACCAAATTCGGGTTACCAATAAGCCTCTTAGCACGACTTTCCATTGAGTCCAAAGCTGCTAGGTGGTATTTTACAGCACCAGCCCATATATGGCAGCAATACTACATGCACGACCGGACTTGCGCTTTATATAAAGTAAGCAGCTGTCCCGGCGTGAAGTATCGCCGCACCTTTGCAAGGGCTCCCAGCTTCCTTGCAGCTGCTTTAGCCTTGGATTCAATGAACTACCGAAGTTCAAATTTGAGGATATTTCAAACCCTAACAACTGAAGGCGGTCGGTATATTTCAGTGATACATTTCAGAAAGAAGGAGCCAAGGTGAGCTGGCTCCTTTTTGCAGTGAAGAGACAGGCTTGTATTTTGGAGGCGTTGAACTTCACAAGATTGGGATCGCCCCATTCGGAAACTACCTGTAGTGTGAGATTAACACCCTCTACCATAGCTTCTCTTTCGGACTGGATTTGATCCCGACTGGCCCGAGGACTTGGTTGGTATCTCTCAACAACTGTGCTATCGTCTGGATACCCATAGATACCGGGCAAAAGCAGATCATTAATATGCAGCAGGGAGAGCGTTGCGGAGAGAACAGACCCCTGAGGAACACCGGCGTTTGTCGCCATCGGATCGGATGGGTAGCCATCAACGACAACCCGGAGACGTTCACTTAGAAAGTTCTTTACCCATTCAATCAGACCAGGGGATAAGCCGTACGCTGGAAGGTTACCCAAAAGGCTAGTATGTCAAACTCTGTCTAAGGCCTTCGAGATATCAAGAGAAACAGTACGATACGGGATACGTGTGTGGCATACGCTAGAAGGTCCCCAGCTGACCGATTTCGGCGAAAACTATATTGCCGGTCACTAAGGACGTCATTCTGTTCTAGGTATGCCATTAAGCGGGCATTCAATATACGCTATTGGCAGGGTCGGCACGGCTGCCTTTTTTTGGAACAGGCTGCATGTTGGCCAGCTTCCAGGATTTTGGCACTATTCCAGTCCTAAATGAGAGGCGGAACAAGCGTGTCAACACAGGAGACAACTCAGGTGGGCAAGCCTTTAGAACTATAGCTGGTATACCATCTGGTCCACTAGCTTTCTTCACGTTTAGACACCGCAAGGTTTTTAGAACCTCATTATTTGTTACGTATAACAAATAAGGAGGTTCTTAAAACCTTTGTATTCGTATTCGTATAAAGATTCGTAAATTCGACAAAGAGGTGCCGCAGTGAGGTAATTTTGGTGGAACGTTGTTGCCACTGTCCAGACGTGAATTGTAGACAAAGAGAGACGCGAACAAGTCCACTTTCTCCTTAGCCGTATGCGCCAGTGTGCCATCCGGTTTTACCAACGGAGACAGTGTAGGCCGGCAGAAGTTTGTCTCCACCGCTTTGCCGAGAAACCAAAAAGCTATAGTGCCTGATGGTCTGGCAGAGAGTTTTGCCCCAATATGCTTAAAGCTTTCCGTAATGCTTTTTTGTAGGACTTGGCGGTCTGGTTGAAAGTTCTCTTCTTGGAGCTAATATCCGGTGCTTTGCGGTTTCGAGGGTCAACCCAGGATAGGTAAGCAAAATGCTTGCGCTTTTCAGCTTGGGCGCATTCAGCGTTAAACCATGGGCGAGCTTTGCTACCGGTGGGAGCGTCAGAGAAGGGGATAAAATACTCCATAGCTTGACGCAACATATCCGTTATCGCAACCACGCAGCTCGACGGATCCGCAGAAGAGAAACATACCTCCCGCTAAGGATAAGATGCAAAAAAGTGTCGCATCTCATCTCAATCAGCTGACTTATACCGCCATATTCGTCGAACACCTTGGGACTCGTAATCAGGTGGAGAATATGACGATACAGATTTCAACAGACAGTGGTCAGATGTACGTTAGATGTGCATACATTACTTACAACAAAAACTGTCTGTCTTCCTGTCTGCCTGTTTGTTCCTGCTAACGGCTGGACCGATTTTGACCGGATTTCCACTGACAGATAGCTGATTTTGATAACATATAAAATTTTTGTAATTTCACTGCCATGTAATCTGTTAAATATTTCACCTCATTTCTAAGTGGCACCGCCCTGGTGGCTGAAAAAGTCGCTAATAATCTATACAAATAAATAAAATTGAAGTGTCTGTTTGTAATGTCAAAATTACAGTTTTTTAGTAGATGCATATGAAATTATATACACTACTAATCTCCGAAACGGCTGGACCGATTTTGACGAGACTCGCTGACAAATAGCTGATATTATAAGAAGTAACTTAGGCTACTTTTATTTTATAAAAATAATTAGGTTTCCGCGCAAAAAATTAAAACCCCAAATAACACGTGGGCGAAGTCGCGAGGAACAGCTAGTATCCTATAAAATATTTTTTTAGAAAATACTCCCAGCCTTTAAGAGCTCCTTTGTAACTCCGTTTTAGCTAGCACGTTCTCCCCAAGGCAGATGCTGGAAGCTCGTTGGTATAGTGGCGGGTCAGCGTCGCTTTGGGATTATTGCGTTTAGGGTCAGGTTGTGCCTTATGTGAGGCATATAGTTTACGTAATAGTCTTCGATCTCAGAGAGAACCTCAGGCTTTGAAGTGAGGACTTTGCCATCATGCGTTTGTAGTTTTGCGATGTGACTCCTCCCAAGCTTCCGAGCATTTTGGGTCACTTGTTTCGCTCAATTGCCACTTGTATCGCAATTGCATTAGAGCGATGCAGGTCCTGCCTCACAGCTTTCCACACAAGCCTGGTTAGTGTATCCTGTTCCGATGGCGTTGTTGTTATTGCCCTACACCTTCTTTTCGTAAGCTAAAGTATCTCATCTTAGAAGTTTGACTTCCAGCCCATATGTTACTTGCTAGAAAACCTGTTGCCCTCATTCCTTGAGATCGTGACCACGTTGATAAGGTCCAAGGCAATGGACGTGGGTTTTAGGGCATCGAATCGATTTTTAAGTTTCAACTGGAAGCGTTGGGAGCTAGTTCTGATTTGAAGCAGATTTGTTCAAAGCGTGGACTTCATCAATCGAGATCTCTCAAGCGTAAAATCGATATTCTTAGCGCCCCGGACAAGTCGTTGATCGCTTCCGGTTTTAAATTTCTGAATCACAATTCTGAAATCTGAAAAACAATATATCTCTGAATACGCGTGTTTTGTCCGTCATGATGAAGTCAATCTCGTTTTTTTATTATGTTATCGGGACAGCGCCAGGTCCTCTTCCTTTAGAGCTTCTGATAAAACGAATTCATCAGAAATAGCCCCTCTTTCTCGAGGAAGTTGACCAGCATTTTCCCCTGTGATTTCTGCTAACAAAACCGTGGGGTCCCAAAATCGATTCGACGCTCGTGTGTTTACCATCCATGGCATAAAAATTCCCTATAATAACTTTATAGTGGGGATTCTACTGTCAGAGTGATTGGTAGTCACACGTGTTTCAGCGATTTTCGGATATATTTTTGTGTTGAGCTTCGTTATTATCTTTGCCGTCTTCTGTGTTTGTTATTATATAAATTTGTGTTGTGTTGTTCATTACGTATTTGTTGGTAAGTAGCGATAGTTAATCAATTTATGTATTCTTAACTAACACTGCTCTTCCAAAAAATTTATAAAATTCAATCGCCTCCACATCCTCCAGTGGAACTGTCGGAGCATCAAGAACAAGAAATCTGAACTAACTAATTTGATAAATACTCATAACCCCTCAGTCATTGCTATTGCGGAAACCTGGCTAAGACCTGGTTTCAGATTCAGAATCCCTGGCTTTTCGTGTATCCGTGACGACCGCAGCGATGGCTACGGTGGCACTATGATTCTTCTAAATAGAAATCTTACCTCTTGCTCAATCCCCCTTCCACCTCTGCAAGAGAATATTAATGCAACAGCTGTAAAAGTAATGGACATCACAATTGTGTCTATATATATTTCCAATCCCACTCCTGCCTGTATCCCAGAGCTCAACTTAATCCTGTCTAGCATATCTCCTCCTTTTATTGTAATTGGGGACTTCAATAGTCACAATGTACTGTGGGGTTCTCATAAAAATGATTCTTTCTCCTATCTTTTAATAGACGTCTTTAATGAATTTAACCTTTGCATTCTGAATAATGGGTCTCCCACCCGCATGGTCTACCCTTCCCAAAGTCCTAATTCTGTTGTAGATCTATCCCTCTGCTCTGCTAATTTAGCTGCAAGTATCAATTGGAACACTCTATCGTCCACCTTTGGTAGTGACCACTTTCCCATCCTTTTGTCTTTGTCCAGTAGAAGCCTTCCCACTAGGAACAAATCATGCATCTCGAAGTTTAACGTGTCCAAAGCTAACTGGGATGTATATCTTTCTGATATAGAAACTAAAGCTCATTCTCTCCCTTCAGTGTCTCACATTAACTTACAACATTCCTACTCTGATTTTATCTCCCTTTTAAATGAATCTGCTACAAAATCTATCCCCCTTAAAAATAGCTCCATTAACAAAATTTCCTCACCTCCTTGGTGGGACGCAGAGTGCTCTTCTATTGTTAAAAAACGCAAAGATGCTGAACAACAGTACTCTGCAAATATGTCCATGGATAACTTTATAAATTATAAAAAAATAGCCGCTCAAGCCAAAAAAACATTCTCGGAGAAGAAGAAAAAAGCATGGCTTTTATTCTGTGAGAGTCTGTCACCTCGCTCTCCAGCCTCCCTTGTTTGGAAAAACATAAAGCGATTTCGTGGTTCTCTCAATGATAGCCAAATAAATAATCCTGATCCCTCACTTTGGATAGACAACTTCTGTAGCAGCTTGTCCCTTCCTTAGAGGAGATATTCCCAGTAACATCCCCACCTTCCCATCTTTTTTATGAATCTATGAATGATACCTTCTCCCTTACAGAGCTTCAGTTGGTGTTGAACCATCTGAAGGACTCCTCTCCAGGTATCGATGGGATCCCCTACTCTCTTTTAACTCACATGGGCCCCACATCCAAAAAATATTTCCTTGACATAATCAACTGTATATATTCAACAGGGGCAGTTCCTGATGACTGGAAAACCCATATCATAAAACCTATCCTTAAAACTGGAAAATACCCCTCTACAGCCACTAGTTACCGTCCAAAAGCCATTTCATCCACTCTATCAAAGATAATGGAACACCTCGTCAAAAACCGCCTAGAGTGGTTACTAGAAAATAGAGGCATCTTGCCTAAAAGCCAGCTCAGCCTGTTGATTTCCAATGTCAGACTTGCATTTTCCCAAAACAACTTCCTTGTAGGTGTCTTCTTGGATGTTTGCGCAGCTTACGATAATGTTATACTTCCGCTGCTCAGGCATAAGATGCATCAGCTGAGCATCCCTGTGAGGATAACGAACTTTGTGTCAAACCTTTATTCAGGAAGACGTGTTCTAGTGCGCGTAGAGGGTAATTTCATGCCAGAGAGATACATTTGGAAAGGTCTTCCACAAGGCTCTGTTCTAAGTCCCCTTCTGTATAACCTATATACCCACGATCTAGATAGATCTGTAAACTGTCTGTCCAACATACTCCAATATGCTGACGATTTGGCTCTTTTTGTTACTGATCATTCTTTACCTGACGCCTCTTCTCGATTATCTCGTGCAGTATATTACCTCCAAGAATGGCTTACAGAACATGGTTTATCCATCTCCCCCCCAAAAAGTAAAATCGTGGTATTTTCGAGGCGAAGACTCATCCCAGAAGTGTCAATCTCTATTGGAGACTCATTGATTCCCAATGTGAGCCATGTGAAATTCCTTGGTGTTATGCTAGATAGCAAATTGTCTGGAATTCCCCACATATCCTACATAGCTTCAAAATGCGAAAAAAATCTTAACGTCATTCGCGCTATATCAGGAGCTTGGTGGGGCTCTCATCCTTACTCCCAAAAGCTATTATATGCTTTGATTAGAAGCCATTTTGACTATGCTTCCTTTTTGTGGGAACCATGCAATAAAAGTGCGCTTAAAACTTTGGATCAAATTCAAGTAAAATGCCTTCGCATTATAACAGGAGGAATGGAATCTACCCCCACTAACGCTCTCCAGGTCGAGTGTGGTGAGGGTCCTCTCTGGTTCAAACAAAACTTCTGGACAAATTTTGGTTCAAAAACTGCTTTCTTCATAACCATCCGCTGTTCCATACACTAAACTCACTTCACCAACAAATTTCAATCTCACCATACTGGCGACACAAAGATATACAATGTCTTTTAAAAAGCTATATAAAGTTTGTAAACATTCAATCTCCAATCTTCCAAAATAGCAACAACTTACTCTTCTCCACTCCCTACGAAGCACTAGTTTTCAATCCAAACGTCATCCTTGACTTTGGACTTGACAAGAAAACCATTGATCCTAACAGCAAATTAAAGAAAATCATCTCAGAAAATTGGCAAGACTGGATCATAATGTACAGAGATGCTTCAAAAACTTCTAACAAAGATTGTGTAGGTTCTGCAGTTTGGATCCCTAAATATAGAATAATATTAAATTTTAAGTGCCCACCTGAATCATCAGTTTTCACAGGTGAATCTATTGCCATCTTAGAGGCAATTCTATATGCCGAATCTCACAACCTGGAAAATACTTTAATTCTCTCTGACTCCCTTAGCTGTCTCCAAACCATTATCTCCAGCTCCTTCCACTCTAAATCAAATCTTTTCCCCATCCTCTTTATTAAAAAAGCATTATATAATTGTCACAAAAAAGGCCTAAAAGTTGTGTTGGCTTGGATTCCAGGCCAACATGAGTGTGCTGATTTCTTGGCTAAGAAAGCAACACGAACAGGTATCCTCTCTCAGTATCAAATTTTCCCCCATGACTTGCTTCCACTAGCAGGATCTGACTTCATGGCATCTTGGCAAGATCTCTGGGACCAAGCTAAAATCATAAAATGTAAACACTACGCTCGGGTTCAAGACACAATCCCATACAAACCTTGGTTTTCCATTATCGTGAAGCTAACAAATTTACTACATCAACCATTTGTCGTCTTCGCTTTGGTCATTTTTGCACACCGGTACACCTAGCCAAATTAAGGATAAGGGATAATTCTTTATGTGAATGTGGTGTTGATGAAGGTTCAACCGATCACATATTTTTCGAATGTCCTCGACTCAAGTTCTCCTTGTATGATATCCTTCCCCAAAACATCCCTCGTCCTACTAACTCTACCTGTCTGCTGTCTCTCGTGTTCTCCTCATTTGTTCATATTTTATGTGATTTTATTTATACTAATAGTATTAAGTTGTAATATAAAACTAATCATTGTTGGTGGTAGAATTATAAATGTTTGTGTTGTCTTTTGTTGTAGATTAGAAACCAATCACAAAAAGAATTAAAAAAAAATTATATAAAAAAAATTTATTTACCTTGTTGTCACTCCCATGACTGACTTGACATTGGCAGAATTCTTATAAGAGAAGCCAAAAAGTAAAGAAGAAGAAGAACTTTATAGTGAGCCTTAGTGGTATTACGTGCGACTTACGGTTACGTACGGCTTATCCCCTGGCCTGATTGCCTGGATGAAGGACTTTTTGAGTGAACGGTCTCTCCGGGTCGCCGTCGTTGGCTGCTCATCCGGTACTGTGGCGACTAACGCCGGTATTCCTCAGGGGTCCGTTCTCTCCGCAACTCTCTTCCTGCTACATATAAACGATCTGCTCATTTCCGGTATCTATGGGTATGCAGACGACAGCACAGTTGTGGAGAGATACGAACCAAGTGTACGGGCCAGTCGGGATCCAAGGGAAATCCAGTCAGAAAGAGAGACTATGGTTGAGCGTGTGAGTCTCACACTACAGGCAGCCTCTGAATGGGGCGATGCCAATCTCGTGACATTTAACGCCTCCAAAACACAAGCGTGTCTTTTTACCATTAAAAGGAGTCCGCTCACCTTGGCTCCTACTTTCCGGAATGTATCCTTGGAGTACACTGACCGCCTTCAGTTGTTAGGGATTGAATTTTCTCCGAACCTAAACTATGGGTGGTTCATTGAGTGCAGAGCCAAAGCAGCCGCAAGGAAACTTGGTGTCCTTGCAAGGGTGCGGCGGTACTTCACGCCGGGGCAGCTTCTTACCTTACATAAAGAGCAAGTCCGATCGTGCATGGAGTACTGCTATCACATATAGGCTGGTGCTGCAAAAAGCCACCTGGCAGTGTTGGACTCTGTGGAGAGACGTGCTAAGAGGCTCATTGGTGACCTTGATTTGGTTGAAGCCAATCTTGTCAGCCTCAAGCACAGGCGCAGAGTAGCCTTATTAGATATTATAAACAGTGCTATTTACCATCTAAGGCTACATCACCACTTACCACCAGGTGGGATTTTGGTCAAGCACTGGCTTATAATAAGTAAAAAAAAAAACGTAAGGCCCTTGAAATGTTTACATAAACAGTTCCAACTTCATCAACCGAATGTGTCGAGATGGGGCATAATAGTGTCTCCCAACGAATAGGTCTTAGGATGAACATGAACAAAACAAAGATCATGTTTAATGTCCATGTCACACCTATGCCGGAAGTTGTTGGGAGCACTAAGCTCGAAGTTTTTGACGAGTATGTTTACCTGGGACAAATAGTCCGACTAGGTAAGTCCAACTTCGACCGAGAGGTCAATCGACGGATTCAACTCGGCTGGGCAGCGTTCGGGAAACTACGACACATCTTCTCGTCAGGCATACCTCAAAACCTTAAAACGAAATTGTACAACCAGTGCGTGTTGCCAGTGATGACTTATGGATCTGAGACGTGGTCCTTCACTGCTGGCCGTATAAGAAAGCTCAAGGTCGCTCAGCGAGCTATGGAGAGGGCTATTCTCGGGGTTTCGATAAACTTAGAAATGAGTATATCCGCAGTAGGACCAGAGTAACCGACATAGCCCAACGGATTAGTAAGCTGAATTGGCAGTGGGCCGGCCATATAGCTCGAAGAACCGACAACCGATGGGGAAGAAAGGTTCTTGGGTGGCAGCCTCGTACCAGTAGGCGAAGTGTAGGGCGACCCCCCACGAGGGGGGTCTTCGTAGGTGTTGACGAAAGGTAGTCATAAGCGAATTGAATATCATAGAACATTATTTTACGTCATTTAATTATGATTTATGATATGATATTAGTTTAAAATGCACTTGATGACTCAACCAAAGCCACCGTTGAGCAAATTCGTACCTATACTTCCCTACGCTTACTTCAGAATATTTATCATAACTTTTGATGGAATGAACTGATTTTAATGAAATAAAGACTGAATGTAACCTGAAGATACACTTTATAATTTCTTTAACAATTCTTATGATATAAATTAGTACTTTATACGTGATACGTTAACAAACAAACAGACACAGAAAATTCTAAAAATGGTAGAAATGTATTAACTTACTTATTTTTTACCCATCAATCACTTTTATTAGAAAATATAAAATGTAAAGATATCAGCTATTTACATTTTTATTATATGTATAGATATACTGATTTTACTTCGGAACTTTGATAGCGCAATTTAGGCTTCAGTTTGATTAGCTTGTGGCGCGATGAGAGCGCCGCCACAGTTTACTTCTACATAACCCTCCTATAGGGGGGGGGGGTAGCCCCCGTGTAGTGGCGGGTAAGAATACCCACTACCCCCTCTCTCTTCCTGTGAAACTGAGGTGGAGAATGGGCAGCAGCATCTTTCTGATAACAACAAAAGAAATTAAAAAACTGCGGATATCAACCCGCTTGCTAAGCGTGACAACTATGGCAATATACCCCCCATGAGCAATGACACTAATAAACGGCCCCCAGTCCACAGCGGCCTCGCTATTTCTGGCTACGGTGGCGACCATGGTAACGGCGGGGCAGGGGGTACTAAGAATCTCCGGTGGAGGTTCGGTTGCCACCTACGACGACTCGACCTGTCAACTTATAACGCACGCACCCTGAGGACTGACGAGAAGATCCTGGAGCTTGAAGAAGAGATAGACAAGTTGCGCTGGAATATTATAGGATTATCTGAAGTCCGAAGAGAAAGGGAGGACACGGTAATCCTCGAATCCGGCAACTTGTTCTATTACCTGGAGGGCGACCATCTGTCCCAAGGAGGTGTCGGATTTATCGTCCATAAGTCTCTCGTTAACAACGTTGTAAAGTTTGGGAGTGTGTCGACGAGGGTTGCGTACCTTATACTCAGAATCACCAAACGGTATTCGCTGAAGGTCATACAGGTTTACGCATCAACCTCGGCATACCCCGATGAGGAGGTGGAGGAAATGTATGAGGATATCTCTAGAGCCATGCATTCCTTATTATTCCATTCCATTTCATTCATTATTATTATTATATATTAATGGGAGACTAACGCAAAACTAGGCACAAGAGAGAACGGTGAGCTGAAAGTAGGGAAATTTGGAATAGGGCAACGCAACCCAAGGGGCCAGCAGCTGGCCGACTT
Organism: Parnassius mnemosyne; assembly: GCA_963668995.1. Lineage (NCBI taxonomy): Eukaryota > Metazoa > Arthropoda > Insecta > Lepidoptera > Papilionidae > Parnassius > Parnassius mnemosyne. Next base: position 10,939,950 of record CAVLGL010000159.1, read on the forward strand.
CATGGAGAAAGAGGGACTCTTTATGATGAACTCTTTCTTCCAGAAGCGGCCCCACAGGAAGTGGACCTGGTCGAGCCCCGACAGTTCGACAAATAATGAGATGGACTTCATTATGATGACCACCGTTTAGTGATGTCTCAGTGATCGCGGGCGTGACAACTGATAGCGATCACCGAATGGTCATACATACCCTTCGGAAAATTGTACAAAAGACCGAAGAGTACAATCTGCCACTTTGTCTTGCGTATGTGGACTATGAGAAAGCCTTTGATTCCGTCGAAATTTGGGCGGTGCTGCAGTCCCTACAGCGGTGCCAAGAGGACTGTCGGTATATCGAAGTGTTCAAAACCAGAGTACGAAACCTATCCAACTGCAGAGAGATGTAAGACAGGGTGACATAATATCCCCGAAACTCTTCACCGCTGCATTGGAAGACGTTTTAAAGTTTCTGGACTGGAAAGGATACCGTATTAACATCAATGGCGAGTACATCACTCACCATCGATATACCGACAGTCAACTTGGCATCACTGAAGGTACTGCAGCACCGCCCAAATTTCAACGGAATCAAAGGCTTTCTCATAGTCCACATACGCCAGAGCCAGACATAGTGGCAAATTGTACTCCTCTGACTTCTGTACAATTTGCCGAAGGGTATGTATGTGGTCTATGGTGCTAAAGCCTTTTCGGAAACCAGCTTGTTCGGGAGGCTGGAAGTCGTCAAGTCTGCACGCGAGACGATTCGTAACGACTCTCGAAAACAGCACGTAGACGCGGCTCAGAAGGGAAATCGGTCTGTAGTTCTTTAAGAGAGCGTTGTCACCTTTCTTGAAGAACAAGAACACCGCACTTCTGCTCCACGCCTCCGGTGTAATGCCAGCATGGAGGACGGAATTAAAGAGCTTCTGAAGGACTTCAAGTACCGGTCTTCCACCCGCTTTTAGAAGCTCCGCTGTAATTCCATCCTCGACTGGGGCCTTGCCGTTTTGAAGGTGCTGGAGAGCCATTCTAATCTCGCTCAGACTGACGTCCGGGATATCTTCGGAATAGTGTCGGATAAGACTCGCTCTTGGATCGTTACTCACACTTGCGTGTGGCTCCAACGATGACGTGTACAGCTGCCCATAGAACCTCTCAATCTCACTCAAAATCTCAGGTGCCCCGGAAACGATGCTGCCACACTCGATCTTCAGCTTTGACAGTTGGCTCTTTCTGGCAGACAGATCTCTGGCAAAGACTTTGGAGCCTTGGTTCCGCTCGATCGCTTCTTCAATACAAGCTGTATTGAAGTTGCGTAAGTCCCGCCGCATGCATTTGGAGATCTGTCTATTCAGTTGCCTGTATGTTGTCAAATCTGTTGAAGAATGTAGCTTCATCTCCCGTCTAACAGCCATGAGATTGAGAGTGTGTTCGGAGAGTTTTTGTGTTCTTCTGCGGCGGGTCTTGCAGAACTTAACTCCGACCGCATGGTCAGTTTCCACGAGCTTGTCATTCATATAGTCCACTATTGCAGTCTTCTAGGCACTGAAAACGGTTTTGTAACTCGAGCTGAAATGTTTCGGGATTTTGGAACAGAGCACGAGGGGGACGGAGCGTTGATTTCATTAGACGAGACCTCTCCAACTTTATGCTTAGGTTCAGTGTGCCTCTAACCATTCGGTGATCGCTACCAGTTTTCACCCTCGCGATCACGGAGACATCACTGAACAGTTGTCGTCAGGTCGTCATAATGAAGTCAATCTCATTTTTTGTCGAACCGTCGGGGCTCGACCAGGTTCACTTCTTGTGGGGCCGCTTCTGGAAGAAAGAGTTCATCATAAAGAGTCCCTCTTTCTCCATGAAGTCGGCCAGCTGCTGGCCCCTTGGGTTCCGTTGCCCTATTCAAAATTTCCCTACTTTCAGCTCACCGTTCTCTCTTGTGCCTAGTTTTGCATTGAAGTCTCCCATTAACACCGTATATTGGATTTTGGAGGAATGCATGGCTCTAGAGATATCCTCATACATTTCCTCCACCTCCTCATTGGGGGTGTGCCGAGGTTGGTGCGTAAACCTTTATGACCTTCAGCGAATACCGTTTGGTGATTCTGAGTATAAGGTATGCAACCCTCGTCGACACACTCTCAATCTTTACAACGTTGTTAACGAGAGACTTGTGGACGATAAATCCGACACCTCCTTGGGACAGATGGTCGCCCTCCCGGTGATAGAGGAAGTTGCCGGATTCGAGGATTACCGTGTCCTCCCCCTCTCTTCGGACTTCGGATAATCTTATAATATACCAGCGTTATTTGTCTATTTTGTAATTTGTATATTTGTATGGACCCATATATATTATAATTAAATGTAGTAAAACTTTAAAACAAAAGCGTCTTGAATTTGTATACAATATACGAAGAAACTTTTTCCCCCGGTCTTATATACTAACTAAAGGTGTAACAAAATAGTACTTAATAACTTAGGGAATGATTCTGCCCGTCAACATGAATATTTTTTACTATGGGATCATCTTCGAAATTTTCAATTTATACGTGATAGACCCATACTGCAGCTATATTACTGGTATAGTTGTAGCACGAATGGGTCAGCTCGACCAGGGAAGGACCACGCTCTCACAAAATACCAGTGTAAAATAGTGTGTTTCCTATGGTGAGTGTAGAGAACCGGAGACCCTTTTTACTGGAAACGAGGCATCCCATCTTAGTCCTCTGGGATTGCAACGCATCTGCATTTTGATTCTTAACCGAGGATAGATGTATATGTCTATGGGCCACAGCAACCACTTACTATCAGGTGGACTGAGTGCTCGTTTGTCACCCTGACCCTATAAAAAATATCTCAAAGTCAGTTATTTCATACAAAATTTCGTACCAACTTGCTCAAAATGTATGGAAGTCCTGACTTTTCTTGCGATTTGAAAGATAGATCTATAGTAAAAGTTGTTCATATTGACGCGTAGAATAGAAAGCACTATTTTGATTACACCATATATATAACTATTTTTTAAATAATTACAAAATAAAAAATATTAACAATATTGGTTAGACATGTAAATAAAAAAATTAAACTGATAAAAAGGAGGCCTTATCATTTATATGTCATTTATTCAGAAGAAAAACCTATACATAATATATACAAATATATTGATAATATATACATTCGTTATTAATAAACTATTCATTTTTATGTATTTCTGGAATACGTTCATAACTATGAACTTAACTACTAAGCCATAGCATAAAATAAATTTTCCCGTTAATCGGGTAATAGTTAAGCTGCTGGCATATACAATTTTTCACGCACACTAGCATCATGCAAATTGTCTTATACACACTATGTTTAGGCCAAATATGGTCATTTGAGACGGCATCTAATCGCCTTCGACTTAGCGAATCGCCCGATTGTGTTAGGTGTCACGCGCGTCGCGGGGAGAGGGCATCGGTATGCAGCTTCCCCGCGTTTGGCGCTCGTGGGCGAAGACAGTAGCTTTAGAGCAGCGGTGCGTTCAATTAGCGTATTTTAGTGACCGTTGCATATATTTCGCGCGGCCAGTTTTTTGGGTTTATGGTCTAGATTTTTAGTATTTGTACGCGTTACTTCTCTACTGAATTGTGGTTTCGTGAAGACCGCCTCGGTTTAGTTTGTCTAAGTTGTACGTTCGTGACAAGAGGCTTATTTTGAATTTAAGTGATTAGAGTAATTTCATTGCAATTGTACCGTCTCGTTAAGAGCCTTTTGTGTGTTGACTCTTTAGTTACTTTGCGTGTCAGCTAGGTTGATTTTGAATTCTTATTGCGGCGTAGTATTTAATATAGTACGATGGAATTTAGTTGTTGGTTGAACTCGTGTGTTGGTTCGTTACTTGTGTCGGGTATCACGTGTTTGATTTTACGATAAACGTTGAATTAGTTAGAGTTGAAGTTAGTTAAATGTACAATAAAGTTGATAGACTAAAATAGTGACATGAAGAAAGAAGTGGTCACTTGGTGACGCCTGCTAGAATGATGCAGCATCGGGGAGCAGCATGGGACCAGGCCGCTGCCCGGTCACCTCAGCTGGGCCAGGTCACATAAATTGCTACACACTACCACTAAACACCACTTACATGCACTACACCTACCTACCTTTCTAATAATAAAATAATCTCTTTTATTTTTAGAATTGATGTTAGCAGCGCCATCTCTCTTAAAATAATCTATACATGTAATAAAAATGATGATAACATGTTATGTCTATTTCTGTACATTGTATAGAATATTTTTGTGGCTAAAATCATTATGGGGAATTGAAAATAATGAAATAAGTACATTTTTATAATTTTTAGAATTGTCTGTCTGTCTGTTTGTCTGTTTTTTTATTACCGCATCACGTCAAAAGTAAACATCTTTTTTTTTTTGCAAAGTAGTCATTAAGAAAATCATAAAGCGTATCTTCTAGTTACATTTAATCTTTGTTTTATTAAAATTGGTTAATTCTATCTAAAGTAATGATTATTATTTTGAAATGTAGGTTAGAATTTGTTCAATGGCGCCATAAAATTTCAGAAATAGTAATAAAAAGATTTGTGTGTAAAAAAACGTTCCATAATAATTAATATATTTATACTTAAAACACAAAAAGAGATTAAAAAAGGATGTTTTCTCACACAAAGGACCTAATAGATGGAGTTGTACAAATTACAATCTTTTCCGAATTGCGGTGTTGAGATTCTCCGCCGGTGAATCGTATTGAGACTTACTGAAGAAATTTGTATCTACCGAAACCATACAACGGAACCCGACCAAAAGTAATAAAATTGCAACAAAATGTCGTGATATTTAATATACGCAAAATCAGTGCTGCCATTTTAGCGCTTTGTGAACTAGATCTAGCGCTTTTTTGGAATGTATAGGGCTATAGGGCGCATTTCAAAATTTTAGCACCTAGCGCGTAATCCTGTTTTGTGTATTTAGCACACATTTCAAAATTGTAGTGACTAGAGGGTTATTTAACTCTTATAGCAGCACTGTTAGTCCACATTACCGATAATAATAATAATGACCTTTATTATTTCTTCCCACAAATAGTACATTGCAGTTTATCTTTTTCAAACATATTTTTTTCACAAAACAAAGAGCATGGGAGACGAGTCCAAACTAGGATAACCTATGCTATGGATCTCTCGGCTCCCCCTTTAGGATGATCAACTTGATTTTTTTTGCGACGACTATAAGCGGGGAAATCCCCTTTTTTTGAAGTTTTCGTTCATGGTTTTGGCAACGCCTTTATTTTGCTTTATTCAGTTTCAGTCAGTTGTTTAGAGCACAGATAAGTTAAAAGTTACTTAGAAGTTACAACACAAAGAAATTGTGTAGCAACCGCAATCAAATGCTGACATCTAAAACTAAGTTGCGAAATACATTGCACTTTAAAACAATTAATGACATTTTAATTGTTCGTACAGTACTAACTACTGTTGACAGCAATAGCTATAATTATATTAAGTCGATCTCCTGCGAAGTATTGATGTTTGATAATTCAAAAAAATATTGCCAGAAAAAAACTTAACCTTTAAGTATGGACGTAGAGTCTCACAGACTCCGCATAGTTTTAGTTCTCGTTGTTTCACACACTTCCCCCCGTTCCCCGCAACTAAGTGGCTCAGTAGCTATAGTTTTAGTTACGAAACGACTGTCGAAGGAGAAGACCGCGTCTTTCCTTGCTTAGTACGTCAATAATATTCATCGAAATATGGACCGGAGCCTGTGAGGCTACACGTCCATTGTTACCATACAATACATTTTATGAGAGTAATTTCGTTTATTTTAGGTTTTGTAGTTCAAAATGGCAGAAAATAGTGAAGCGCATTATTCTTATAGACAAAACTAATTCCAGAAATCTTCAACAGGCCCCTGCAAACAATATATTGAAAGTAATGGACCCATCTTTTGAGGAGGAAGTAAATAATTTGTTAGCTTCAGACACTCTGATAATGAAGAAGCAATCGAAGCTTTTTTGATGTCTGCGTCGGAGTTGATGCGTTACCATGATAGTGATGAAGATGAAGATCAGATGCATTGCCAAGATATGATCCAGGACCAGGAAGTCACCGAAGATGAATCTGACAGTGATAGCTCAGACAACGCTCCTCTTTCGGATTTACTAAGATCTAACTATTTCTATGGGAAAAATAAATACAAATGGGCAAAGACGTCACCTTTTGTTAGAGTACGTACACCACAACATAATATTATATCATCTCGTGTAGGTTATTCTAAGTTGACAGCAAACGATGAGAAAGACCACTACAGCATCTGGAATAAGATATTTGATGAAGAAATGCTCCAACAAATTTTGATTTGTACAAATGTTAAGATTTCTACATACAAAATGAAGTTTGCTCGTCAGGACAGACCTGAATTGAATAACTTGTACTTGGTTGAACTGAAAGCTTTTATCGGACTACTATTTTACTCAGCTGTTTTGAAATCAAACAAGGAAAACTCACGTTATTTTTTCGCTTCAGATGGCACAGGTTGTGAAATATTTAGATGCGCAATGTCAGAAACAAGATTCCTAATCTTGCTCTTATGTCTTCGATTCGATAATCCTTATGATCGCAATGAAAGGATAAAGACTGATAAACTAGCTGCTATATCGCCAATTTTCAACAACTTTGTAAGTAATTCTCAACAACTATATGAATTGAGCGAATGTGTTACTGTGGATGAAATGCTCGTCAAATTTCGGGGAAGGAGTCACATGATATCATATATGCCGAAAAAGCCTGGTAAATATGGCCTGATAATACGAGTTTTATGTGACGCCAACAACTATTATTTATATAACGGGTATGTTTATTCTGGAAAAGACTCCGATAGCATCGGATTGACCACAGAAGTGAAAAAATTCTTGGTTCTAACTCAGTGTGTGTAACGTCTCACAAAACCTATCCATGGAAGCAACCAAAACGTAACGGCTGACAATTGGTTTTCATCTATACAGCTCGTTGATGAATTATCAGAAAGAAAGCTAACATATGTGGGAACAGTAAAAAAGAATAAAAAAGAAATACCCACACAATTTCAAACAAATAAGAATCGCGAAGTACAATCGACCTTATTTGGATTTACGAACAAAATAACATTATGTTCCTATGTACCAAAGAAGAACAGAGCTGTAATACTTGTATCTTCTATGCATCATAGCGATCTGGTTGATAAAAGCACTCAAAAACCTGAAATTATTTTGTTTTATAATTCCACCAATGGGGGTGTCGATGAAACGTACAAGAAATGTTCAATTTATTCATGTAGCCGTGGCACTAGAAGATGGCCTATGGTATTATTATATCGTGTCCTAGATTTGAGTGCCATGAATGCATACATTTTGTATAACCTACACCAATCAAAGGATGTTGAAAGAGGAGATTTCCTCAAAAGTAGCAAACTAGTAGTAAACTAGCTCGTTCACTTGTAGTGACTCATATGCAAAGGCGTGTTATCAATACGAAATTGCCAAGAGAGCTGAGGTTAACCATGACACGAGTTTTAGGTAAGGATATGGTTACAGTAGATAACCAGGATCAAACAGTGAACCCAGGAACGAGAAGAGCAAGTAGAATTTGTCCTCCAAAAAATCATAGAATGACTACCTACATTTATATTGAGTGCAGCAAACCTGTATGCCTCCAATGTTCCCGTCCTTTGTGCGTTGACTGCCAATAAATTCACACTATTCAACTGTTGCCATTTTTTTTTATATTTCTAACCAGACGTGAATGTTATGTTTCATAGTTAATAATTTTATGTAATTTAAGATAATAAGAGTTATTTTGTTATGATATTATGTTAACATGTTAAAAAAGTGTTCAATGTAAAACCTTAGCAAATTTAAACAAAATGTGTTATAATGCTAGATTTTTCATTTATTCATAATTTTTGTAATAAAAGTTCATTAAATATTTACGTTATTTTATTAGAAGATACTATAATCTTTATAATGATATAATTTTGAACCGATTTATTATATTATTTTTATACAAATCGTGCGTGTGAATACTAGGAGCCTGTGAAACTCCACGTCCAGAGTAGTTTAAACAAAAAATGACGTCCATACTTAAAGGTTAATGTTGTTTTGTTATAAAATTCCTACGCGAAGTCATTTAACACCGTTTCTTAATAAACATTACGTATTGAAGATGAAATCTAGACGCAAACTCCACCTGGCATGCCTTCTCTTTGGTGTCGTGAAGTATAAAAATCCACCATACTTACACGACAAACTAGCTATGGTCGCGCGAAACAGTCAAGGTAACAACAGACTGTGTTCTCAACAATTATCTGTGCAGCGTCACAGAACAGCAGCTTTCAGGGGTAGTTTTAGATATGCGGCTACAAAATGTTGGAATAATATTCCACCTCCAATCAGGAGTTTAAAAAATCTCCACCAGTTCAAAATCAAGCTAAAAAAATTTCTTATTGATGCACAAATACAACATGGCAATATCAACCGAGAAAGCTCCTTCCTATAACGCATTGTACGGTTATTAACAAAATTGTCTGTATATTTTTCTCATTTTTGTTTATTATTATTATTACTAATCCATTTTAATTGATAATTGATAGTTGTTGTTACCACACACAATTATGTATAAGGTTATATTTAATGTCTTATATTGTACTTTTTTTTTGCTGCTTTTTGCTTTATTTTAAATTTTGTGTTATAATTATATAGAAGGTTTAGGCTTTTTTCGTTTTATCGAAGGACTAAACTACACGTAACAGCTGTGCTACGTTCGTGACGCCAATGTATAGGTTTCTTGGCTGAAAATCAGCGCTGTGTGAGGCCATACTCACACAACACATGCTGAGCCAACCCCTTTTCGGCACAATGCGACCTTTTTTTATGTGCTTTTACTTTCATGTGTATGAACTGCCTGTGCTGAATAAATGTTTTTTCTATTCTATTCTATTCTATTCTATTCTATTATGATTATATTTTCTTGAATTATAAATTATAATAAAGAACACAAACTTTGTTTGTAGTTAATTTAGCGCGAAATCTAGGGCTTTTCTATAGGGCTTTCTAAAGCGCTGTTTCCATGAAAGCTAGCGCTTTTTGTGTTGTCCTAGCACTTAATGAGTATTTAGATCTGGCAGCACTGCCCAAAATCCCTCTATTAAGAAATACCTTTCCTTTCAGTTTTAAGCGCGTTCAGTTCCCAGTCACAGTCAGCGTGTGTTATGCGATGACCGTGAATAAAGCGCAAGGTCAAACTTTACGCGTTGTAGGAGTGCACCACACTCTGCACCTCAGTACAGACTGTTTTGCACATGGCCAACACTATGTTCTTTTTCCCGCGTTAGTAGCCCTCGTAACCTTTTTGTGTACACCCCGCCTAAGCCTACTTCTAACGTTTTTTACACAGAAGCTCTATCATAAACGACTTAGAACTTTGATGATAATGATTTATTTTGTTACCACTTATTGATACAGTAATGATATAAATCGTTTAATATTCTCTTACCTAAACGACAAATTCTTTATGTAAAACCTATATACGCGAGCTACGCCGCGGGCACAGCTAGTATAGAATAGTTCCGAACTACCACCGGAGCATCGGCCGCTCCCCGGGCAGAACACCTTGCCCGGCGGGAGATCTCCCCTTTTCCTTCCCACTGCCACAGTGGTGACCCCGAAGTGATATAAACACGCAACCAACAACCTTCGGAAACCACAACTTTCAAACCTTCGTCATCGTCCTCAAGTACCCCATTCATTCGCTCCCGAGCAGATATTGTCTGCAGTCTTCACATTGTGCAAGCCATCTAGCTTTACAAAGGTTCATCGCAGCACTGGAATAATAATGCTTCCTGTTCCTTCAAGCTACTCTCTGCGCTACAGAGTTCAGCATGGCTCCGAGACTTACAGCTCGCCTCTGCTTGACGGCACTCTCGCAAATTACTTACCTTCTTCTCGACTCACCGCAGACTACAAGGCAATTCCCTGGCACTTGCACATTCGTCGACATTTAGACTTTACTATAGACCTCCGGTCTGAGCAGGGGGGTGATGTGGCGGCGCTGTCATTGCGCCACAAGCGGAAATACATCGAAGCCTAAATCGCGCTATCAAAGTTCCGAAGTAAAATCAGTATATATAGAATAGCTCCGAACTACCACCGGAGCATTGGCCGCCCCCCGGACAGAACACCTTTCCCGGCGGGAGATCTCCCCTTTTCCTTGCCACAACCACAAAACAAATAGACAATTTGTTTTCGTTGTAAAACCTCTTTTTAACCTAGCGTCCCTAGGCACGTACCTAGTTTGCCTAGGGATAATCCGCCACTGACAATATGCCATCGTATATTTTTCAGCTCAGCTTAGAGTTCGTGAATATTTCCGTCTTGCCGCAGAGTTCGTTCATTATACGTTGCCATGTCCAGTTTTTGGTGGTAATCCGAACAGAGAGAACTCTCCCGGGGATTATTTGCACCCCCTGCTCCATCGTTACCTTGTCCGCCACCACGACCAGGAATAATGGGGCAACCGGGAACTGGGGGCGGTATTTTTGTGGTACTGCACATGGGAGGATTTGCCTTAATCGCTACGCTAGGTAGGCGATTGCAGCGCCGGACACATCGCACCTGTAACGCCGTTGCCTATCACAGATCTGGGCATTTTTTATCTGACGAAGACTGGGATGGTTATTTCACCATCCGTCGGAAGCCCGAAGGTCTCCTTTTTTCTGACATTCCTCTCAGTTGATTCGTACGACATCCACGGGATGAGAGAGAGTGGCAGTATTCTAGGCCGCTGTCACACAGCTGTTATATTCCATAACAAATAAAAGACATCTCGTGAAACATAGAAAAAGTCAGCTCTGAAAAGAGCTATTATATTATCAGCATGGAGCATGATATTGTTCTTTAAGATGTTTTACGAAGCTGTTAACACGCGCAGCAGGAATGCAGCTCTGTCCGACGTGAGCGCTCTGAAGTGTGACGCCTTCTTTTTTTATTTAATAAATAAAACACCGTGACTTTATGGGACGCCTCCCCTTTTTTGCGCTCAAAGCAAGGGGCCACCTTCCGGGAAGCGAGAGAGAGAGAGGTGGTGAATGCTCGTAGCATACCACGCAGCCGGCTGCGTAGTTGTGAGACTCACTATGAAGTGCCTAACCACTAAACACCACCTGTGGGACTGGCTTTGGCCTGGAGGGCCGTTCTGCCGTATCGGAAGCGACCCCCCTTAAAAGAATAAGCAGGAACGAATAATTTATTAATAAAGTTTGATTCCTTATATATACTAAAATTTCACAAAGTGTAGGTACATGGTTCTTAACCAATAAAAATGTCTACTTTAAAATATTTACAGTCTTAAGATTATAACAACGAATAAGAATCTTATAATTCACTAACACGTGATTGGTCATATAAAAATTAGACTCAGAGCAATCGAAACTCTTGACGATCTAGGATCCGACCATCGTCCTGTCTCTCTTATACTTGGCCATCAGCCACCTACCTCATCTGCCTCCACGAAAACCTTCACCAATTGTAAGGGCTTCATTGAGTCCTTAGCCACAGCTATGGGCTCTCCGGACTCCCCCATCACCCTTTCTTCGGACTTCTTCGACAGTACCGAAAAAATCAACTGCGCGGTCGATTCTTACACCATCATAAAATCCTCCCTTAAGGGGAATGAAAGGGTCGTCCCGGTTGCTAATAATAATTGTCTTCCCCCACATATTAGCAACCTAATGAAAGCCAAGAGAGCTGCTCTCCGGAGAGCATCACTCCATCCCACCCCTGACTATAGGCGTATGGCCAATCGTCTTCAACGGGAAGTCCGTTCACGCTTTTCCGAACTTCGAGGCCTCGAAAAGAGTAAGCTCATGGAGAATATCTCCCCTTCTCATACAGCGTACTACCGGATAGCGAGAGCCCTCCGCATAGACGCTATCACTCACACCCCCCTCTCTCCCGTCCCGACGGTACTATTGCCTTCGAGGACGAGGAAAAGGCTGAGTGCTTTGCAGACAGCATCGCCGTTCAATGCTCTCCCAGCTCACATCCCACCGACCCCTCCCACATCCAGGCAGTAGAGGACGAGGTCCGCCGCCGAAACTCACCCCTCACAGTCTCTGACCCTATCACTGTGTCCAATGATGAGATCTCATCCATCATCAAAGGACAGAAGCCCAAAACGACACCGGGCGCGGATGGCATCTCCAACCAAGCCCTCAAACATTTTCCTGAGCAGATGATCACCTTTTTGGCTATTATCTTCAACGTCTGCTTCGTCCTTAGTTACTTTCCCACTACGTGGAAAATGGCAACTGACATTGGTATTCCCAAGCCAGGAAAGCCTCACCACCTCCCCTCCAGTCACAGTCCCATCAGCCTCCTTAAGGTCATGGGCAAACTCTTCCAACGCGTCATCCTCACTCGCATGCGTCGCCATTTGTTTTCCACAGACGGCGACCCTCTTGTCACCCCCCACCAAGCCGGTCAAAGCCGGTGTACCTCAGGGCTCCGTGCTTGTCTCTATTTTATATATACTGTTCACCAACGAACGTCCCATCCCGTCGAATGGTGTTCAGCTTTCCAGCTTTTTGCAGCATTCAGCTTTTTGCAGACCATTATACGGAACAAGATCCAAAAGTCAGTTAGTGACTTAGGAGCTTGGTCCCAATAATGGCGTATCGATGTGAACCCGGAGAAGAGCTCCGCCGTTTACGTTGAACATAAACGACGCCGCCCTACTACCATTCAGTCACTCCGTATGTTAGGAAACCCTGTTCCCTGGCATACGACCGCCAAATACTTAGGTGTCACCCTTGATACGAGGCTCACTTTCGAGCCCCATCTTAAGAAAGTAGTGGGTAGGTTCAACAGCATGCTGGGCCTACACAGTAAAATGTCTTTCCGCAACAAGCGAACCCTATATAAGGTGTATACGACCAGTTATGACTTACGCGGCCCCCATTTTTGCTCACGCTAAACGCACCCTGGTTCGTCCGTAACGCCGACCTCCACCGAGACTTAGAGCTCCCACCAATTCAACAATTTCTAAAAACACTCAAACTTTTTCAAAGCCTCAGAGCCTCACTCAAATCATCTCATGGACCCCCCCCCCCCTCCCAACAAGCTTTCGGCCGACCTGGACTGCCTCCTGGCGGCACAGGCCGAATCTTCTCCCTATTCTTAATTTGCCTTAAGTAGGCGCGCCTCTCAGCGACTACTCGCCGCCTGCGCCCCCTTTCCCTAAAAGGGTTATATATATATATATATATATATATATATATATATGTTTGATATATTTGGTATATATAGAAGTTTTCTCTTGTGATTATTTATTTCCATACAGCAACACGGGCTGCCGAGGTACCTCTATATCTGTATCTAATGTAAAGTATCAAATCTTCACCGCAGTCTCAATCATGTAATTTTAGAAACTAGAGAACGCTATTTCCCTCTTTCAGAATTTGTTGTTTGGTTGCTTACATTAGTTGACCGAGCCCAGTTTTGAGAAACAAAAAAAATATTGACCTTGGTCTAACCACAGGTCTGAAAGAATAGGTCCGATACAATGTCCGGACTGAGAAATTAATTCAGCCCGATAAGGGTCCTTTGGGGATTGTTGTTTCAAACTGTATAGATGGTTGTTTGCAACCACATTTCAGTTAAATTTCAACAATCTTGATGGTGAGCATTCAGCACACGACCACGGTCACATTAGGTCAAGGATAAGCAATTTTATAGAACCTAGATTTGAATCTACGTTGTCAAGTATTTTATTTAATTGACTATTTAGAATATCTTCTTCCATAATATTCTGACTGCATGCTTACTAATAAAGTTTAATCATATCTGATAATTTTGACTTCTTTTGATGATATCATCTATTTGACATTGTCTATATTATGTCGCAGCCAACTAACTTAATTAGCCATACAGTTAATTACATAGCACGGTCACCCTATTAATTTCATTCAATGAGACGATCGCTGGTCTGTGCCTAATTATGCGCTATATGCTATATTATACAAATGTACGCGACCTTAGGGTGGCCTAAGGGAAACCCCAGCCACACCTTAACCTCGATATTAAAAGATATGTGCAATGTTGTATTAGAATACGAGGCTGCACTAAAAGTATCGGGAATGGAATGTTTCCACTGTTCCTGTCATATTAAATTTTTTTTAATTGAAAAGTCCTTGGTTTTAAAAATCGAATACCACTCATTTATTTAAAAAAAGATTCTCGGTCTTATCACAAGGTTTTGTCAAACTTGTTTAGTCGTTGAGAAAATGGAATTATACTTATCTTCACGCACAATCCCTGACGGGGTAGCCAGAGAGAACAGATCGCCAAGTGTCACGATCCTTACAAACCTCTTTCGCTTCTTTCAGATTCATTATCTTCTTCATGCATGCACGTCTAGGTATCCGAGTACTTTTGACCCTACCCTCTTCGAGCAATTTGCTCACATGGTCTTCGAAAGTTAGTCTCGGTCTACCTCGACACCTTTTAATATTAACTTTCGCGCTATATATTTTCTTCACCATTCGGTCTTCACTCATTCGCTCAACGTGCCCAAACCACCGAAGCACGCCCTTATCAATTTTTGTGATAAGGTCATCTTTCAAACCTGCCATATTGCGAATCTCTTCATTTCGCTTTCGGTCGGCCATGGTAACGCCGCACATTTTACGAAGAGATCGCATCTCCACTGCATTCAACTTACTTTTATGCTTCTTCTGGCACACCCAGGTTTCGCTGCCATATAACAAAGTCGGTACCAACACTGCGTTATGTATTGCAAGGCGTGCACTCTTCGCTACGCCTTGCCTTTTGACTAACGCAGTCAGGGCACCATTGACTTTGTTCCCGGCAGCGACACGCCTGTCCACATCTAAATCACATCTTCCATCCCGGCTAAAAGCACTCCCCAAGTATACTCGAGAAAATTCAAGAGCGATGATTTATTATGACTTTCGAAGGGTTGATTTCTGATGATTTCTGCATTTGGTGATGAAGCCCCATCCAAAACCATAATTTATTATGGTTTGCTGAATTTCAACGTGGACGTGTCAAGCTCAGTGATGATACTCGTTAAGGTCGTCCAAAAACTGCAGTCTGCGTAAGCTGATTGAGAAAGATCGACGTGACATACCGCGAAATTCAGGCAACTTTAGACATTGGCATGAGTCAAATACAAATAATCTGGCATGAACAATTAGGTGTAAAAAAATTGTTTTCTCGATGGATACCGCATTCGCTCTGTGAAGAGCAAAAGGCGGCTCGCGTTACTTGGTGCGTCAGAACTCTCGAAAGATTACACGCAGGATCCTCAAATGCTGTATACAACATCGTATCAGGTGACGAATCCTGGATATACGCGTACGTACCCGAAACAAAAAACCAGTCACGAGTTTGAGTGTACGAAAATGAGTTAAAGCCAATAAACATTGTTCGTTCACGGAGTGTTGCAAAAAAAATGGTGGCCACGTTTGTCTCCAAAACCGGCCATGTTACGACTATTCCTCTTGAGGGACAAAGAACGGTTAATGCAGAGTGGTATGCTTGCATTTGTTTGCCACAGGTCGTTTCTGAACTCCGTAAAGAGAACTCCAACCGCCGCATCATCCTCCATCACGACAATGCGAGTTCTCACACCGCACACAGAACAAAAGAGTTTTTAGAGCAAGAAAATATAGAATTATTAGACCATCCGCCGTACAGCCCCGACCTAAGCCCTAATGATTTCTATACTTTCCCTAAAATAAAGAATAAATTGCGTGGACAGAGATTTTCATCACCTGAAGAAGCTGTGGACGCCTACAAAACGGCCATTTTGGAGACCCCAACTTCCGAATGGAATGGTTGCTTCAATGATTGGTTCCATCGTATGGAAAAATGTGTCAAATTTCGCGGAGAATACTTCGAAAAGCAATAAATACATTTTTAAATAGTAATGTTGTGTCACTTCCTTGATTCCCGAAATTTTCAGTGCCGCCCTCGTATCATTCAGGCCACTACGTGAACAGCGCCGTTTAGTAAAAAGGCTAATTAAGCTAGTTGGCTACGACATATACATTAAAATTTTGCAACTGAAAATGAGAAACTTTAATTGACATAACGGTGGTAGAGCCACGCAGCAGTTTTTGCTGTTGCACGTATGGGCCGCCTCGAGCCGGGTTGGTACCACGACCTCACATAATACCCGCGTGAAGTAGAAGCTTTGCTTCTGCGTTTCGTCTGGTGAGTGCAGGTGGCCGGAGGCCCAATTCCCCCCCCCCCCCATCAACATGGTAGCGGAATTACACGAAAGACTACCCCAGGAGGGTATCAGTACACCTGGAGAATCCCTCGCTGAGCATCCACGACCATGTTATTCCAATCCTGAGCGTGGGTGTTGAAACTGAGCAACAATACCAAGGCGACCCCTGCCACGCTATCCGTGAATTTCTGCAACATCAGGGGACTTCACTCTAATCTAAACGCCGTCCACTACCATCTCGAGACGGCGAAGGCGGCCTTGGCCTGACCAAGACGCAGGTTTCCTCTCCGGCTGATATTTCGTATTTCTTCTACCCGGGGTATAAATTGGAGCTCTCCTTTGTGCCTCGGGCTGGAGTTTGCGTGTATGTCAGAGAAGACATCTGTTCTCGACGCCTCGGCAGTCTTGAAGGTTCGGACCTGTCCATTCTTTGGCTACGCGTAAACAGCGACAACCATCCGCACATCTACGGGTGCCTCTATAGGTCCCATAGCGGTAATGCCGATACAGACCGACTCATCGACCACGTCCACGTCCTTGCTACAATCCAAGTCCCATCCGCAGAAATCGTGATCCTTGGCGATTTTAACGCCCACCACGCCGAATGGCTCGGTTCACGTTTAATCGATAATGCGGGGAGATCTGTTAATGACTGCCTTGGCATATGGTCTGACATAACTGGTTACTTCGCCTACGCGGATTCCAGATGTGGAGGATCATACACCTTCCCTGTTGGACCTTCTGCTGACCTCTCATCCGGACGGATATAAGGTTTCCGTCGATGCCCCTCTCGGCTCTTCGGACCATTGTCTGATCCAGAGTATGGTGCCACTCACGCTCCCTTCGCGGTTGCGTTCTGCAGGTTGCCGCCGTATTTGGCATTACAGGTCGGCGGATTGGGACGGAATGCGGTCTTTCTTTGCATCCTACCCATGGGGGCGGGTTTGCTTCTCGCCGGATGACCCCAGCGCTGTTGCTGACTCTGTCACTGATGTGGTGCTACAGGGAATGGAAGTATTTATTCCATCATCTGCGGTACCCATCGGAGGCAGATCTCAGCCTTGGTTTGGTCGCTCTTGTAAGACTGCATTACGCAGTAAGCAGGAGTGTTATCAAGCCTGGGCTGCGGCTTCGGCGACTCGGGATGTAAACACCAGTACACTTAAAAAGAAGTATAACTTCGCCTCCAAGTCCTTCAAAAGAGTTATTGCCAAGGCAAAGTCAGAGCACATAGGCAGAATTGGCGAGAAACTAGTTCGCCTTCCTTCGGGAACCCGTGCATTCTGGTCTCTCGCCAAGGCTGTCCAAGGAAATTTCTGTAAGCCATCACTACCATCTCTGCACAGGGAGGACGACTCACTGGCCCAAGCCGCAAAAGACGAAGCCGACCTTTTAGGCTCCCTTTTTGCGTCCAACTCGACTCTTGATGACGGGGGGAAAACACCGTCGACCATCCCGCGATGTGAGTGATCCATGCCGGATGTGCTGTTCTCACAGCGCTCGGTTCGCAAAGCACTTCTCTCCCTGGACATCCAGAAGTCGAGTGGGCCTGACGGAATCCCCCCAATTGTGCTGAGGACGTGTGCTCCGGAGTTGGCACCGGTCCTAACGCGTCTTTTCCGGTACTCCTACTCCCAAGACGTAGTCCCGAATTCATGGAAGACAGCTTTTGTCCACCCGATCCCTAAAAAGGGCGACCGCTCAGACCCGTCCAACTATAGGCCCATCGCGATCACCTCCTTGTTTTCCAAAATAATGGAATCCATTCATCATCCGGTACCTTGAGGATCACCAGGTGATTAGTGACCGCCAATACGGTTTTCGTGGGGTTAGATCAGCTGGTGATCTTCTGGTCTACCTGACCCATAGATGGGCGGAGGCAGTAGAGTCCAAGGGCGAGGCGTTGGCCGTTAGTTTGAACATTGCGAAGGCCTTCGATCGGGTTTGGCACAAAGCGCTTCTTTCGAAGCTCCCTTCCTATGGCCTTCCCGAGAAATTGTGCAATTGGATCACCAGCTTCCTTGCAGATCGGAGCATCAAGGTCGTTGTAGACGGTGCGTGCTCTGACTACAAGCCTATTAACGCTGGTGTTCCACAAGGCTGTGTGCTATCACTAACGCTGTTTCTTCTGCATATCAATGATATGTTGCTAACTGGTGACATTCATTGCTATGCGGATGACAGCACTGGTGATGCTCTATACACCGGCCGTGCCAATATTTCTCGGGAAAACGTCGCCTAGTACCGGAACAAACTTGTGTCTGAAGTCGAGTCTTTGCTGAACAAAGTCTCGGATTGGGGGCGACTAAATCTAGTCCAGTTTAATCCTCAGAAGACACAAGTTTGCGCGTTTACCGCTAAAAAGAACCCCGTTGTCGTATCTCCTCAGTTTCAAGGTACTCCCCTTCTTTCCTCAGCCAGTATCGGAATCCTCGGAGTCGACATATCGAGTGACGTGCAGTTTCGTGGTCACTTAGAAGAGAAGGCCAAATTGGCCTCTAAAAAGCTTGGCGTGCTCAGCAGAGCGGGACAGTATTTCATGCCGGCACACCGCCTGCAACTTTACAAAGCGCAGGTTCGGCCTCACATGGAATACTGTTCCCATCTCTGGGCAAGGGCTCCCCAGTGCCAGCTCCTTCCACTTGACCGCATCCAGCGCAGAGTGGTTCGAATCGTCGATGACACTGTTCTTTCCGATCGGCTCGATTCATTGGCACTGCGAAGAGATTTTGCATCCCTTTGCAATTTCTTTCGCATTTACTATGGAGAGTGCCCTGAGGAATTGTTCGGATTAATCCCAGCCGCCAAATTTCACGAACGCACATCGCGGCAGAACTCCCGATACCATTCACACCATCTGGATGATTGGCGGTCCACCACTGTGCGATTTAGAAGATGTTTTCTTCCTCGCACGACTTCCTTGTGAAATCGATTACCATCAGCGATTTTTCCGGACCGATACGACTTAGGGACCTTCAAGAAAAGAGCGTACTCCTTTTTAAAAGGCTGGCAACGCATCTGCAATTCCCTCCCTAGTGTTGCAGTTGTTCATGGGCGGCGGTAGTCACTTACCGTCAGGTGAGCCGCATGCTCGTTTGCCCCCTCTCCTATAAAAAAAAACATTTTATTAAAGTTGTTTTATTGAACTATACACAATAATTAATTATATTGTAACACAAACCTAAGAAAAGTTTATTAACATATTTCTACAATTTGGTCTTGGTTTGGATATGATGGCAGAGTTAAATTGTACTTAGTTATAATTCCCGGTGGTAAAAACCGGCCACCTAAGTAATGTTTCGCTGTTCCAAGGAATTCTGGCTGTGTACACAGTTTAGGTGCTGATAGAGATATTACAAGAGCAGGCTTTAAAGCTTTATCAGGGCCAGGTCCTTTTTCAACATCCCAACCACTTGGAATATCAACACTGGAAATAATAATATTATCATTTTAAATAGAAAACCATGGAGATACTAATCATAGCAATTTATCACCTTTTTTTTTATAAATATTCTACTTACACAATGATAGTTATGAAGCCCAAATGCAGCCTAATGGTTTAATTAACTAGTGAAAGGATGGCTATCATTAGTTAACAGTTATAAACGGAAACAGAAACTTTTTTATTCAATATAGATTATAAATAATACTTATTGAAAGTCACTCTTTTGTATGATTACCACTGGTTCGAAAAAAAACCTCTGTCCTGGGAAGAACCAGCAAGAAACCCAGCGGGACTTTTTTTTAAAAAAAAGTATAAAGTGATGTTTATGATAATTGACATTTTGTTTAACTGAAAGGCACCCTTTAACTATTGCTGTATAAAGATCAGCCAATACACATAAATTTACTTGCTCTTTCTGTCACTGTGGTGTAAAGAATAGTCATTTTTTTCAACAGACTTCATAAAGGAGGAGGTACTCAATTCAACTGTTTTTATGTGTGTTTGATGATTCTATTTTTATTTGAAACAGATGAAACAGACAGCCTGCTGCACCAGTGCACTGCTGAACACAGGACACCCCCATTGGGGGGATATTTGTCAAAGTTGCCACACTTGGTAGGCAGGTTGGCAACCATAGTTTTTTAATTTGTTATTAGTTAGATGCTGCTGCCCATCTCCTGGTTTGTTTCCCTCTGTTCCCTTTTCACGACACTTACAGGGTGATATGGAGTGGTATATTCTTACACTGCCACTACAAAGTCATATATACAGGGTTATTTTTCAAAGAGTATCCAATTTTTTTATTTAACTCTTTTGCTGTCCCATGTACTACATATAGGTCATTGCTATTGTCTTACTATTGTGTCTTAAAACCAGACAGTGAAAGTGTTAAGTTCAAATATATTAGCAATGATATACCATTATTGCAGTTTTTGAAAATACGAGTAAATAACGCTTCTACTTCTATTTCATATTATCCTAAATTTAATTTGATTTATGGGCAATAACTATGCATACACAAGCTCCTCTGTGTATGATTCAATTCACAACAATTTTTGCTGACCGAGTGAACCTTAAGAATGTTGCGTGCGTTGTAAAATAGTACACATTAGATATTTATAAATGGCAATTAGTAAAAATAATGCATTACCACGCATTCTGAATTTAAAAGATAAAAAGTACAAAATATTTGAGATTTTTCTTTTTTATTAATTTTTGTTAGCCATTCGTCTATATATTACTTATTCTAAACCGTCTCTGCAAATATGGGCATATATATTGCAAAATAACCAGGGTTGGCTGATTTAAATCAGGCTGATTTAAATCATGATTTAAATCACGATTTAAATCGCTTGATTTTGATTAAAAAAATCATTGATTTAAATCAACATGTATAAATTAATGTAATAAGCAGAAATCGAAATAATACTGGCTTAACATAAGGTAAAATCTTTTATTGTTTTATGTTATTCTTATTATTCTACTACAATAGTCTCATAAACTTTGGAAAATCAACAAAGACGTAGCGATGAGGTCTGTCAGTCTCATAAACTTAGTAAAAACAACCAAAATTTTTTTTTTAAATTCATCCTTTAGATATGAACTGTAATTAATACAGTATTAATTATTTTATTCATACATATGTATTCATAAACTTTTAATCCTACTACGTCAAAAAGTGTTACCAAGTCGTGAATTTCAAAATATACAATAAAAATCAAAAAAGTCAAAAAATTCAAAAAAATCATGATTTTTTTAAAAAAATCAGCATGATTTGATTAAAATTAAAAAAATCATGATTTTTTCCATCCCTGAAAATAACCCTGTTTAATAGTATTGTGCAATTTATTATATTACACAATATTGTGTACTTTATTTACATAAAAGTAAATTTACAGCCTATATACGTCCCACTGCTGTGCACAGGCCTCCTCTCATTTCTGAGAGGGTTTTAGGCCAAGGAAATACCCACCGCACTGCCCCAATGCATGTTGGCGAACTTCATGTGCCTTTGAAATAATTTTGTCTTATTTCTCAGATATGTAGGATTCCTCACAATGTTTTCCTTCACCAGCACAGCACATGGTAAATCAGCACTTAAAATTGCAACTAACAATTTCATTCGTACCAGCAGGGATCTAACTCGGGTTACTCTTGTACTGTGAAACTTACAGCAAGCACTAACTATTTGAGCTACCACTGCTATTTATTTAAATAATAATTAATATTTAAATAACTCCTGTACCTGCAAACTGGTAATCCTCCATCAATTAATGCATCTAAAGCAGGTTTCAGAGATTCTCTTACTGGAGGTTTAAAACTAAAACCAAAGAGTGCATCAACTAGCACTTTATAATCTTTTTGCAATTCATTTGGTGGAGGTAAACAGTCCAAAATATTAACCCCAAATTGTTTGCACTGATGAAGCAAATTCTCATACAAAGGTTTTGGTGTTCGTTTAGGATAATACACTGAAACATTATAGCCAAATAATGTCATATGACGAGCTGCTACAAGACCATCACCTCCATTATTGCCTGGCCCACACACAACCAGGGCTGTATTGTGTCTGAAAAACATAAGGAGACTTGACACTTAACAAGACCAAAACATACAACATGGGTTGCAACTGTATGTATAGTAAATATTTACGTTGATATTGGAAAAGTTTTTGCAACAGCTGCAGCTACACTTAAACCCGCCAATTCCATAAGCTGGTCAACACTAAACTTGTATTCATTGAACAGGTCTTGATCAAGCGCAGCTGCTTCTTCTTGTGTTAAATAATGCATGTTACAGGTGTTAGAGAGTTTACTACTAGTTATTGAACTTCTGATGACGTTAACTAAAGGCAGCTGAAATTCGATAAAATAAGTAGTATTTACGATTTTTAATGGTTAAACGTAGTCATACATAATAAGTTATGTATTGTATCACTAACATACCAGTAAAACACTTCTGAACACGTTATTAATTAACATTGACATCTGATAATAGATGTGTTGCGAACTTCAAATAAAACATCAATGAGTATAAGGTAAAAGCTTTCGTTACAACTTTTCGGATTAGGAAAAATGAAAATGAAAACAAACACAAAACATTTTTTTCTATTTCATTTTGTAACTAACCCATAGATAAATATATATGTAGCAAGCTAACTAACCATAGATCCAAAGATAATTCCATAGAGTAGAGGATAATTCTCTTCTAAAACTAAAACCATGGAGTATAGAGAAAACAGTGTAATTCTATGTCAGAGATTGTTATAGCGTTTTATAAGGCAGCCAAATGTCTTAGACCGTACATCCTACTCTGACGTATATATTATTCACAAAGTTCATAACTTTTAAATGACGTGTTATATTTTTTTTACCTGGTAAATCATGCTGCAGCTATATTATCACTATAGCATGAATGGGTGGGAATACTAGAACCGGAATTAGAATATCAGAGTAAAATAGCAGCTTAATGCTGCTCTGTTTTATAAGGTGAGTATGAAGAACCGGAGACGTTTTTTTATTGGAAACGAGGCATTCTAACTCATTCTTCAAGGGTAGACACTTATTTGCATTTTGATTCTTATTCGAGGATAGACGTAGGTGTCTATGGCCTATAGCACTCACTTAACATCGTGCGTAGTGATTATATTCTCTTTGATCGTGTGCACACTATGTCAGACATACCCGTTTTAAACGGGTATTACACTACACTGAATCAGGGCTCTGAATTCAGTGTGGGTGGCAAATGAGCACATAAACCAGCTGATGGTAAGTGTATGTTGTGGCCCATAGATTTACCCTCAATTAAATAATTAATAATTAAAAATTTTGTACAACTGACTTCAATATAAATTATTAACAATAACTCAAAAAGTATTGGTCTGATCTTGATAAAATTTATATGAGACCACATAAGCAGCACCAGCTTACAAATAAGTATCAGAGAAATCGGTTCGCCGAGAAAAAAAATTATAAGGTAACAAACAAAAAACACAATTCACAAAACAGTCGAAATGAGTACAGTCTCCTTTTTGGTAGAAACAAAATTCATATGCGTTGTCACACTTGAGGACTAAGATAGAATGCCTCGTTTCCAGTAAAACGGGCCTCCGGTTCTCAACACGCACCATACGGAACACAGTAACATTAATCTCCTATTCTACGCTGGTATTCTGTGAGAGCGTGGTCCTACTTCGGTTGAGCTGACCCATTGGTGCTAAGACCTAGCTACAGCATAGCTCCACCACGTAAAAATATATTATCGAAACAAAAAAGAATCGCTATTGCTATGGTTGTCACACTTGTATACTTTAAAACCTTCTTTTTCTATGTCCTTATTCATATAGCCCTTGTGGTCGTTCTTCCATAAATAAGGCATATCTTTGTACAAGTCTATTACAGACAACAACATTTTTTTCTTTGTTGGACATGGCTGTGTGCGAAAACAGGAACACGAAAACAAAACATATACGTGCGCTCTTGACGAATGTAATAAGTGCCCTAATTATTATTACTCTGCATGGTAGTAAGTGCACTAAGGGAGTAAGGCCGGCCATATCCACCTGACACCTTAATTAAGGACCCTGATTCAGTGTGTAATACGCTTTATACTTGTAATAGATATAAGAAAAATGGTTTTATTATATCTATGATACTTGTAGATAGATAAACCATAGACAAAGATTATACTTTGACACTTGATAGTTTTGTTTAGCTGTCACCCGTCAACCCATCATCCGTCACAAAAATGGCTGCGCTCAGAGTGTTTAGTCGTAATATACCGTATTTGCGACAACAATTTTCCGCATTATTAGGGAACACATCACCGTCAGTTAAATTTATTTGTGTCGTTGTAATCATAGGGTATATATTATCTTATTCAGATACTGTTGTTAATGTTCTTAGTGTTACACCAGGGTTTTTGTTGCCTCCTTCTTTTCAATTGTGGTCTACTTTCACGTTCTGGTTTCTGGAGATACATCTGTGGGAAGTGATAATCGACATTGTGACGGTTGGTTTGTGTGGAAAACTAATTGAGCCACTATGGGGGCAAATGGAAATGATGAAGTTCTTTTTTCTGATTAATGTTGGTGTTGCGTTTTTGACAACTTTTTACTATTTAGTGATTTATGCTTGGACACAAGATACTTCCCTGTTATTCGATATCCACGTTCACGGACTTGCTGGATACCTTGCAGCTGTAAGCGTAGCTGTGAAGCAAATAATGCCTGACCACTTATTGATAAAAACACCTCTGGGTATGTTGAAATTCTATTCAAGCATTTATTTCAAATTAGAAACAAAGAGTGTTTTTTTTTTTGTTATTGTATGCTAATATTGACATTCTACGGTCAGTTATTTATAAATTTAGGATGTAATTTTAGGCATCAATGTAAATAGTTATTACTGGGTAGTGTCAGTGTAAGAATACTCCAGCCCATAAGGTCCCGTGGGTGTTGTAAGGAGAATAAAGAAGAAGATGGGTAGCAGTACCTTTGTAACAACAGCTATAAAAAAAAAAACTAGTTTGTATACCAACTGTGGCATTTATGGTAAATATGCCCCTTATGAGGGAGGCTATATTCACCAGTGGACTTTTCATAGGCAGTAACGGTAATAGTAATACTCAAAGAGAGATTGTATTTTTTCTTGGAAACTGCACTGCCAATAGTTTATTTAAAATTTAAATTTTGAATAGTTCATCCCTGAGAATATTTCTTATAATTTTTCATAACATCATGTAAACTGGTGACCAAGGTTTTTGATAAGCATTACTAATGGAAAAAAATGTGATGTTAACCCATTCAGTGCCTTGCTCTAGAAAACTTTTTATTCACATGCCGAGCCTGCCCATGGCGGGGCGGATTTCAAACCTTAATAAGTATGCCAAATAACATGAAAAAATTATAAGATTTTGTCTAATAACTCGTTTTATTACGATTGATTCGTTACCAAAACGGCCTGCGGATATCTAAGATTTTAGCAAAGGACAATTCTGACCTGTCATGTAGACCCCGCCCATGGGCGGGCAGTACGCATATTCAGCATTAACAAACATTTTAATCAAAAACTATAAAATAAAGTATATTTACATGTAGTGATAATAAAATATAAAGTTTATTGTTCCTTGCACCTTATTATTAAAACTAAAATCGTAACAATATACAAGGTGTTACAAAAATGCGGGTAATCCTTTTAGGGAGCCATTTTATTGCTCAAATACAGCAACTTATTCTATGGGACCTACATTGAAATCTCAAAAAAAATGGCTTCCCTATACTAAACCGCCGATCAGCTGAGACTAGTTTGTGTGGAGAAGTAATTTTTTTTCAAGAAGTTATTGTTTTTGAGCAAGAGAATCACTTCCTTATAGAGGATTTGTAACACCTTCTAGATAATGCAATATACTGTCGGTATCTTGGAAGCAAGATAAGCATGCAGATGATGATCTACATAAAAAGGAGCTGATTGATATTCGCCACTTTGAAAACGGACAAAGTGCCGACACCTTTGTTTTGGTCACCGACCTTTTGGCATGATTTATGATTTAATTTTGGCTAATGACCTATTTTGGATTGTGGTTTAATACAGATAAGATCATAAACTGTTGGTAAATAGAAAACAAGATAATTATGCACATGGTGATCTGAACAAAAGGAGCCGGTCGGTAATAGTCACTTTGAAAACAAAAGAAGTGCCGATACCTTTTGTTATGGACACCAATAATTTTACAACTTGCATGATTTATGATTTAACGTAAGTAGTACATTATAGAAAAAAATTGCCTACTGCAAAAAGCTTTCACTCGCATCTTGACATTCATGGTTTTCACAACTTGAGTTTTGCCGAGTGTTTTGGAAGTTTGTTTGCTGTTTGTGTGTATCGAGTTGAGACTATCTCCTCTGCCTATAATTCCTACCTGTGAACGAATATTTCGTTCACAGCTAGGAATTAATGCGAAAGAGGTAAGACGTGGGAAAAAAATTAAACACATAAAAAGGCTGACTACGCATGACTTGAAAAAAAGCCCTGAAATGTATGCTTTTATATTTCATTTTATATTTCCTTGTACGAAGCTCGTGCTTAAATCTGTCTTATATGCAGATTAAAATACATTTGCTTCGTCTTAATTGAATTAGCTGAAAGTTTTGCCTTTCAGCTAATTCACCTTCACACTCCATTAATAATTCGGTTAACAACAACAATTACAAATGTAACTGGCACAATTTTTCCACAAATAACAAAAACATACGCAAACACGCTCTATGCAATGCACAGAACATATAAATTAGACATTAAAATATCTCACATCGAAATCTAAGGCCTCATGCCGAAACCGTCGATGGGCGGGCCAAGATACCGGCGGGCCAAGATACTTTATCGAGATGCCGGCCCCGCCGATGAACGGGCTGAATACCAGTATAAGCCAGCATGGAGGTAATGTTATCATTTCTTAGGAAGGTAGTGAATGGGTTAACATAATGTAAGGCCTTGTTAAATAAGTAAAAGATAAATTAATGTCACAAATTGTAACAATAACAGTATTGTTATTTCATTCTTTATTAGAAACAATAAAACCTATTTTATGTTTACATAAAAGATAGGTAATGGTTTAAAATGGAAAAAGAAAGAATGTTAATTCAATAAATTATCTTTATTGTAGTATCAATCTATAGTGATAAGGAAAAATGGCTTTTTCATGTAAACATAAATTAATTTCATTATTTGATTTAATTTTCCTTTCTAAATAATATGATTTATGTCAACTACAACATATTTCTTTGGGAACCTCGCATGAATTTTTCCAATCTCCTTTTTATTATTGATTTATGGTTGATATTATCATCAAAGATTAGATTAGTATATAATGTATGTTCCACTTGCACATACAGGCCTGCTATAATTATTTGGATTATTGGCTTATTAATATGTCTAAAGTGATTTTAATGGAAATATATCTTTATATTGTTAGAAATGAGGGTAGAATTAGAATTTTTTTATAGGATAATGGTGACAAATGAGCACACAGTCCACCTGATGGTAGTGGTTGCTGTGGCTCATAGACATCTACAGCTATCTTCGATTACAAATCAAAATACAGATGCGTTATAACCCATGGGGACTAAGATGGAATGCCTCATTTCCATTAAAAAGGGTCTCCGGTTCTCTACACTCACCATACGAAACACAGCAGCGTTAAAGCTGCTGAAAAATTTTACGCTGGTATTCTGTGAGAGCTTGGTTCTAACCCTGCTCAGTCAACCCATTTGTGCTGCAGCTAAGTAGATATACTTAGCATAGCAGTGTGGCTCTACCAAATGATACAATATGACTTCACCGATTATTACTTGATAGATTAAAGTCATGTTTACACAATATATCTTTTTTGTCAAAAAACTGGTTTATAGCTATGTTAATATCTGATAGGTTAATTCTATATTTATGAATCAAAATGATTCCGTTACCGTTACACCCTATTAAAATCCACTGCTGAACACAAGCCTCCTAAATAGATTGCCTCACATGGTGGATATTTGCCATAGTTCACAATAATGATTGGTTTGGTAATGGTAGACAGTGCTGTGGTATTAATATTATATTTACATTGTGAAAAATCCACAGTGAATTTTAAGTGAAACTTATAGCACCACCTACCAGAAAGGCCAGGATGTGTGTACCTAGCCGGCCTAGCTAGTATTATAGACTTAAAAGGCATAACCTTTTTTGCATATAGAACATAATATGAATAGCTTATAGGAGTTTTAACTATTTCTAATACAATATAATTACATAAAGTCATTGATTTGTTTACCCATTTCCAGGAAAATTAACAAATCGGTCCTTACCACTTCTGATTCTGGTGGCTGCTATAATTTTATGGGCTGTTGGAGCATTAGAAGGCACATATCCCTGCATGTGGGGAAGTGGTACTATTCTATCATGGATATACCTCAGGTTTTGGCAGCGACATAGCAGTGGCACAAGAGGAGATATGGCTGACAACTTTAGTTTTGATAAGTAAGCATGTTTAATTATTTTTCTTGATATATGATCACTTATTATAAAACTGCCACAATTGTGAACCAAATAAATTAAGACTAGTTTTATAAATTCTAAATAAGATAAAACCCATCTAGTGGTGGGTAAGAATACCCACTATCCCATATCTTCCCATGGGTGTCGAAAGTGGTGAAAGAGGGAAACTGAGGCAAAAGATGGGCAGCAGCATCTTTCTGATAACAGCAAAACAAATATAAAAAAACTGCAGTTGCTAACTCGCTCTATGCAACTATAGCAATATACCCCCCATGGTTAAAGTTACGAAGAGACGGCCCGCAGTCCCCGGCGGCCCAGCTAGTCCTGGCTACGGTGGCGACCATGGTAATCTCCGGTGGAGGTTCGGTTGCCATCTAAGACAACTCGAACTAGCAACATATAACGCATGCACCCTGAGGACTGACGAGAAGATCAAGGAGCTGGAAGAAGAGATAGACAATTTGCACTGGAATATTATAAGATTATCTGAGTTCCGAAGAGAGGGGTATGACATGGTAATCCTCGAATCTGGCAACTTAAACTATCACCGTGAGGGCGATCATCTGTCCCAAGGAGGTTTCGGATTTATCGTCCACAAGTCTCTTGTTAACAACATTGTAAAGATTGAGAGTGTGTCGACGAGGGTTGCATACCTTTTACTCAGAATCACCAAACATTATTTGCTGAAGGTCATAAAGGTTTACGCACCAACCTCGGCACACCCCGATGAGGAGGTAGAGGAAATCTATGAGGATATCTCTAGAGCCATGCATTCCTCCAAAACCCAATATACGGTGTTAATGGGAGACTTCAATGCAAAACTAGGCACAAGAGAGAACGGTGAACTGAAAGTAGGGAAATTTGGAATAGGGCAACGGAACCCAAGGGGCCAGCAGCTGCCCATAAATCACATTCAATTTGTGATAATTTCAAATTAAAGTAGAAGCCTTATTTACTCGTATTTTCAAAAATTGCAATAATGATATATCCATTATTTATATATTTGAACTTAAGTTTAAAATTTGGCGACTCTGAAAAATAACCGTGTATAGATAAGCAAAGTTAATATATTAATTTCCTTGCTTTGTTTATTTATGTTAATTATGATATTTTTTTTCTTTTTAAAAATTAAAAAAGTCAATGTATATAAAAAACTGTCATGATAGTCTTTCCATAGATGTGAATGATCTACATAATATTCTCCTTCCATTAATTACTGGTAAAGCATGAAGAAATCAGTGATTGAATACCGGTACCAATTTCGGTTCTGGTTCTTCATTTAGGTTCTTATAAAGGTTCCCCTTTTCAACGCAAAACTAGGCACAAGAGAGAACGGTGAGCTGAAAGTAGGGAAATTTGGAATAGGGCAACGGAACCAAAGGGGCCAGCAGTTGGCCGACTTCATGGAGAAAGAGGGACTCTTTATGATGAACTCTTTCTTCCAGAAGCGGCCCCACAGGAAGTGAACCTGGTCGAGCCCCGACGAATCCACAAAAAATGAGATTGACTTCATTATGACGACCTGACGACAACTGTTCAGTGATGTCTCAGTGATCGCGAAGGTGAAAACTGGTAGCGATCACCGAATGGTTAGAGGCACACTGAATGTTAAACCGTTAACGTAAAATCCCCTCGTGCTCTAATCCAAAGTCCCGAAACCTTTCAGCTCGAGTTACAAAACTGTATCCAGTGTCTAGAAGACTGCAATGAAGTGGACGATATGAATGACAAGCTCGTGGAAACTGTCCATGCGTAGTTTTGCAAGACGCGCTGCAGAAGAACACAAAAACTATCCAATCACACTCTTAATCTCATGGCTGTTAGACGGGAAATGAAGCTGTAGTCTTTAGTAAATTTGACAGCATACAGGCAACTGAACAGACAGATCTCCAAGTGCATGCGGCGGGACTTACAATACAATACTGCTCGTATTGTAAAAGCGATCGAGCGGAACCAGGACTCCGAAATCTTTGCCAGAGATCTGTATGCCAGAAAGAGCCAACTGTCGAAGCTGAAGACCGAGTGTGGCAGCGTAGGTTCCGGGACACCTGAGATTTTGAGTAAGATTGAGAGGTTCTATGGGCAGCTGTACACATCATCGTTGGAGCCACGCAAGTGTGAGTAACGATCCAAGAGCTAGCCTTAAAGCGGGTGGAAAACCGGTACTTTAAGTTTTCTTTTATAGGATAGGGTGACAAACGAGCAAACAGTCCACCTAATGGTAAGTAGTTGCTGTGACCCATAGACATCTACATCTAATCTCCATAAAGAATCAAAATGCAGATGCGTTGTCACCCTTGAGGGTTAAGATAGAATGCCTCTTGTCCAGTAAAAAGGGTATCCGGTTCTCTATACTGTCCATACGAAACACAGCAGCTTTAAGCTGCTATTTTACGATGGTATTCTGTGAGACGTGGTCCTTCCCCGGTCGAGCCGACCCATACGTACTACAACTATACTATTAATATAGCTGCAGCATGGCTCTACCACGTAGAGCCCTTCAGAGGCTCTTTAATTCCGTCCTCCATGGTGGTACTACACCGGAGGCGTGGAGCAGAAGTGCGGTGGTCTTGTACATCAAGAAAGACAACGCTCTCTTGAAGAACTACAGACCGATTTCCCTTCTGAGCCGCGTCTACGTGCTGTTTTCGAGAGTCATTACGAATCGTCTCGCATGCAGACTTGACGACTCCAGCCTCCCGAACAAGCCGGTTTCCGAAAATTGTTTAGCACCACATATCCTTCGGCAAATTGTACAGAAGTCCGAAGAGTACAATTTGCAACTATATCTGGGGTATGTGGACTATGAGAAAGCCTTTGATTCCGTCGAAATTTTGGAAATCGAAGTGCTGAAGTCTTTGTACAGTAGGGCGACACCGCTGCATTGGAAGACGTTTTCAAGCTTCTGGACTGGAAACGATACGGTATTAACATCAATGGTGAGTACATCACTCACCTTCGATTTGCCGATGATATAGTCCTTATGGCAGAATCGTTGGAGGACCTAAGCACTATGCTCAATGACTTCAATAATGCCTCCCAACGGATAGGTCTTAAGATAAACATGGACAAAACAAAGATCACGTCTAACGTCCATGTCCACACCTATGCCGGTAGTTGTTGGGAACACTAAGCTCGAAGTTGTTGACGAGTATGTTTACCTGGGACAAATAGTCCGACTAGGTAATTCCAACTTCGACCGAGAGGTCAGTCGACGGATTCAATTCGGCTGGGCAGCGTTCGGGAAATTACAGCACATCTTCTCGTTCAGGTATAACTCAAAACTTGAAAACGAGACTGTACAATCAGTGCGTGTTGCCACCTATGGTCACCTATGGAACTGAGACGTGGTCCTTTGCCGTTGGCCGGATGAGGAAGCTCAAGGTCGCTCAGCGAGCTATGAGTTTTAGTGAGGAGTTTCTCTGCGTGATGAACTTAGAAATGAGGATATTCGCAGTAGAACCAGAGTGACCGACATAGTCCAACGGATTAGTTAGCTGAAGTGGCAATGGGCCCGCTATATAGCTCGAAGAACCGACAACCGATGGGGAAAAAGGTTCTCGAGTGTCGGCCTCGTACCGGCGGATGAAGTGTAGGGCGTCCCCGTACTAGATGGAGTGACGACGGGTAAGACATGCAGGAAGTCGATGGATGCAGGTGGCTCAGGACCATCCTTTGTAGCATCCTTGGGGAGGCCTATGTTCATCAGTGGAGTTGTGAAGGACTGTAACGATGATGATGATGATTATATATTGATGCCATTACTGAAATATATTTTAGTTATTTATACATATTCTTATTCTTATCCATACTAAATTTGTAAATCTAATACTTCTAATTCAAGCACCGTCATTCAATGTATTATTTATAAAGTTGTGTATTTTGTAAATGAATAGTCTAAATCATTAAATATTTTTTTTTATAGAATAGGGGGCAAACGAGCATGCGGCTCACCTGATGGTAAGTGACTACCGCCGCCCATGAACAACCGCAACACCAGGGGAATTGCAGATGCGTTGCCGGCCTTTTAGAAAGGTGTAAGGTCTTTTCTTGAAGGTTCCTAAGTCGTATCGGTCCGGAAAATTCGCTGGTGGTAATTGATTCCACAAGGAAGTTGTGCAAGGGAGAAAACTTCTTATAATCGCACAGTGGTGGACCGCCAATCATCCAGATGGTATGGATGGTAACGCGAGTTTTGTCGCGATGTGCGATGGTGAAAATGAGCGGCTGGAATTAGTTCGAACAATTCCTCAGAGCACTCCCCGTGATAGATGCGATAAAATACGCAAAGAGATGCAACATCTCTACGCAGTGCCAGTGTATACGAAAGATAGTAAGATAGTGTAGACCAAAGAACTTGGTCGTCGACAATTCGAACCGCTCTGCGTTGGATGCGGTCAAGTGGAAGGAGCTGGCACTGGGGTGCACCGGCCCAGAGATGAGAACAGTATTCCATGTGGGGCCGAACTTGCGCTTTGTAAAGTTGCAAGCAATGTGCCGGCATGAAGTACTGTCTCGCTCTGCTGAGCACGCCAAGTTTTTTAGAGGCCAATTTGGCCTTCCCTTACAAGTGACACAAAACGAAACTGCACACTATTCGATATGTCGACGCCAAGGATTCCGATGCTAGCTGAGGCAGCAAGGGGAGTGCCTTGAAACTGAGGAAATACGACAAAGGGGTTCTTTTTAGCGGTAAACGCGCAAATTTGTGTTTTCTGGGGATTGAACTGGACTAGATTTAGTCGCCCCCAATCCGAGACTTTGTTAAGCAAAGACTCGACTTCAGACACAAGTTTGTCCCGGTACTCGGCGACGTTTTCCCGAGAAATATTGGCATGGCCGGTATATAAGGCATCACCAGTGCTGTCGTCCGCATAGCAATGAATGTTACCAGTTTGCAACATATTATTGATATGCAGGAGAAACAGCGTTGGTGATAGCACGCAGCCTTGTAGAACACCAGTGTTGATAGGCTTGAAATCAGAGAGAGCATGCACCGTCTACTACGACCTTGATGCTCCGATCAGCAAGGAAACTGGTGATCCATTTGCACAATTTCTCGGGAAGCCCATAGGAAGCCAGACCCGATCGAAGGCCTTCGCTATGTCCAAACTAATGGCCAATGCCTCCCAAATTTTTAAATTGACTTCTTCATTCGAAACCAGTTTAGATTTTTTTCTTCTCATCGTCGTTTTCAACGAACAAAATGCGATTTAAAATTGTAATAATTGACGGTAAACAAAGAAAATGCGGAATAAATTATTGTGATAGGTGGCGGTAGAATTAGCTTGGTTTTAAACGAACCTATCTCGCGTGATAGCGGTTAATAAAACAAGAAAAATATCATTAAAGTAATAATGATTTTGGTGTGGTATACGTTAGTAGACTAAAGGAAATTATATACGTGTAAAAAGCGATATCCTTGTCCTAAACCCTCTCAGAAATGAGACCATCTCAGAAATGAGAGGAGGCCTGAGCAAAGCAGTGGGAATTATATAGCCAATAACTTTTACTTTAACTTTTTAAAAAGTGGTGCGGGAGAGATATAAGTTATAATTCATAAAAAGAGATATATAAATCATAATTTAAATATACGTATATAATTTTTGTAATATATAAATCAATCGATACATAAAGACCGAAAGGTTAAATTAATCGCGGCTCGAAGTGACCATTTTGATGGACAATATTAATTAAATTATCTAAGGCCGGATAGATCCAATTTGTGATGCAGTGCGGGTTACCAGAATGATGGTAAAAATGCTTTGTTGGTTTAAATGACCAACTGCTGATTCAGAGTTATTAAATTATGCGGCGGTGAGAATTTACTATTTTCCGATACTGCAAATGTCCCTAAATACGGGCTACAGGAAGGATGTAAATGAATGTATGTGCACCATTGAGTTATATGTACTACGTACTTAGAGAAGCCATTCCAAACAAAAATTGTGTCCTACTCTATGTCTTCGCGCATGCGCAGGAGTAGTAGTCGCGCATGCGCGATGACTTTAATTTAATATAAAATAAGATATTAATATAAAATAAATATAAGAATTTAATATAAAATATCTTAATTTAATCTAAACAAACATATTTCTAAATAAAATGTAATAATAATTATTTTATGGAATTCACAAATCTTCAATTTACCCAATATTTAGTTTGTATGGATTGCTAGTACAGTTCAGTTGAACATAGTCAATGTTCGGAATGGCTTCTCTAGTACGTAGTACATATAACTCAATGATGTGCACTCACCTGGACTTCCACTGATCTGCCTTTTGTTTCGAAGGCCGCGGCCACGACGGTTGGATGCCGGCTGTCTTCACACATGAATTTCACAGATTATCGCAAAATATAGTGTTATTTTCAATGTCTATATACTGATGTATTCTTGTATAATTTAATATCTAAACTATACAAGGGCGAAAGCAATTACGCGCGATATAAGCGGTGCGGTTAGTTGCGTAACTTGCGAGCATGTGAGAACTCGGTTTAACACATGCACATGCTAGCTAAGATGTTTTTAAAGTATTGATACATCATACTCGCTCTAAAATGGCAATACGAAGGTAAGGTAATTGCCCGATTCGTATTCAGTTGGGCACGTATAGCACCTTCGCTACAGCGCGTAAATCTTCTAGTTGTTCGTGGTAAAAATGCCTTCCTGTGTTTTTAGGTGGTGCACAAATTACACGGCAACTGTTAGAGACAAGAAAAACGCCTCATTAATATTTTGAATATAGATGTTTTGTTTATAATTGGTTTTATTATTTCAACAGTAACCGCTAGTGTAAACTTTGACGCTAGCTAGTGTGTTCATTTCCATATCGGTATCTCACGCGCTCGCGCCAATGAGCGCTCAGCAGCAATCAATAATACGCAACTAATGATGTATATTCAGCTTTTTCTAACGATAGGTATGCCGTATCATTTGTCTCTTTTTATTAGCGCAACGTGTCATAATAAATAACTGTACGTAGTACCTCCGCCACTTTAAAATACAATAATGTTAGTGTGTAACCTGTCTATCTTTTTTAATACATCTTTGCATGCTAGGCATAAAAGACGGTAGATAGGAAACCCAGAAAACGAATCTCACAAGCGTTAGGCGGTAGTGCGAAATGGCGCGAACAAGTAGATGCAAATCTTTGATTGGATATTTACGTGCTATTCAACTGTAGTATATTGGCGGGAAAATGTACAGGTGCAAATAATGTCTTGTTTCTTTGGTAATCTTGGTCTCGTACTGTTGTACTTTTGCCAGTGTAAAGTTTATTAAAATAGTATATTTCATTACGAGTGCGGAAAGCCTGTCATTGCAAAGAGTTCCGACAAATGCCTACCCGAGCCGAGGTGCAGCCGAAGGTGAGGATTGACAGTCGGAACAAGTTGCAATGACGGTTCCGCACGTGTACTGAACAACTATTTTTAATACAGTTGCGAAAAAATGAAGCAATTTAATAAAGAACATTTTTGGAAAATGGCGCCAACCGTAAAAAAATATAAGCAAATATTTTTTTTGTTTTCTTCACCCATTCTGGGTAGGCAAAGGGAACTATGCCCATGCAGCCAAGTCTTCAGTAGAATTTTTTTATTGATATGAAATGAAAATGAAATTTAATGAGATGAAAGGAAATGAAACCTAACCTAACTCATTGAATCAAATCATTAAACCTGATATTGTAACAAATTAGTAGCTTCTTTTTAGAAATATTTGCATGAATCATAAAAACTGAATTTTTTTTAGTAAAAACTTCATGGTTGGTTTTTTCTTTTTAATAGACATTATTTTGACAGTTGGGAAAGAGAACACACGAGTTCCGAAAAGGTAAAGAAAAAGCTCGAGTATGTAATACCCACATCCCGAACGCTAGACGTCCCTGCAATACGCCACTTTTTGAGCAACTGTATTAAAAAAATATTTTTAAAATAATTTGTTTGTTCTCTTTCGTGTGTGTGCAGCTTTTTCCCGACGGTAATTCAGCCGTTGGTGCGGGGCGCGCTGTCGCCGGCGTCGCGCTGCCTGGCGCGGCTGGGCGTGTGCACGCCGGCGCCGCGCCGCGTCACGCTCGCGCTCAGCCCGCGCGGCGTCACCATCTCGCTGCCCGGCGTCGAGCCGCATGACATGGAGAGGAGGCGGTGCGTGTAGCGTGTACTGTGCACTGACTGTGTGTGTATGTGTGTGTGCGCTTCTGCGCGCGTGTGTATGTGTGTGTGTATCGCTGCTGGCGCGGCAGGGCGACATATTTAATAAACATTTAAGCATATAACTTATATAAATAAAAACAGAAGGAAAAATATGAAAAAAACATGTGTCCAGTTCACAATTTCTTTCCAGTAAACTTGTAAGTCATTTTAACGAACAAAAATTGATTGATTCTCAAGGTGGTACGTAAAATAGGCGCTAGATAGCCTAAAGTTATGAAATTGTGAATTTTTAATGAATGGATTGGATATGATAATTTATATGTATATGTATGTATGGTCAATTTTATTTATTTAATAAATTTGGTAAGTTTTAACTACATTACTTTAACAGTTAAAATTTGTATTAACCATCTTTAAAGTACCGCACAAGAGGAGATCAAGATCTTTTTTTATCTTTTTTATTATAAACGTTACCCCCACACTAGGATTTTCTCCTGTATCGTGGAGGCAGTTTACAAACATAAATTGCACAAGGACAAACATCCAGACCCGGAACAATTATTTGTAGTCCATACAAATACTTGTTCCGTGCGGGATTCGAACCCGCGGCCCCCAGCGCAACAACTGATTACTAAGCCATTGCGCCACGGAGCCGTCAAGATCAAAAATCATTGGAAACACTGTATTTTTTTAAATACTAACAATGCTATTAACATTACTAATATTCTCCCTCCGTAATCACTACTGGCAAGCTGAGAATGCTTGTGTTAGGAGTGGTTCAAGACAGAAAAAAAAAGTTATACCCACACTAAGATTTTCTCCAGTATCGTAGAAGTAGTATGTATACATAAAGAACAATGGCAGACTTTCATACATAAAATTAGTTGAGAAAGAATGGTAGCGTCTATATATCAAAATATCTTAAAATGTTAAGCTTAATAACTCTGTCAAAGAATTTTGTCCTGAGAAGGCGTCAAAAAAAAAAGATATTTAGGTTTTTTAGGTTATGTCTTATAACTTGGAAAAAGTCATGCGTCCTGTGGTTGTTTGATGTTAGCTTAATACATTCTCAACATAATGTACCTACCTAAATAATTGAGAGTTTTTTGATTAATGTATCTCTATTATATATTTGCATATTAATGTATATTTCTGGCATGACTCCATACTTGTATATATAGAGGTCGGAGGGAGGAGGCTCCAGAGCTTTTGTGTCATACAGTGACATTCTCAGAAGGGCTAGAACCCAGAGCCGTAAAGCCAGTAAAAAAAACCAGTGACATTTTGTTTTAGCTAGTGCTGCTATATTACAAAGTACTATGATTGAGATAATGTATTATTGTAGGAAGTTCATTGTAAGAGACTTATTGTCAACCATATCACTTTAATTTTTATTATTACTGATAGTATAGTTATTACTAATAATAACTTAATATAAAAATATTTTCTGTTTGTGTGTTGTATTGGTAGTCGTACAAAGTTATACGAAAATAGTATGAATAAAATAAATGGCAATACTTGAATAGAGTAAAATGATTTAAGTTGGCCTAAAGTTCTACTAGATACGAGGCCATAAATTCAAAAAAAAAATGATTTAAGGTGGAAGCTCCAGGGTGGCCCGCGAAATTCAAATTTTCTTGCGTTTTTTGGAATTTGCAGGTCAGGGTCAGGTTGTATATTTAACAACATATGATTTGTGACCGTAGCGATTATGTGTTTACAGAATTATTATCATTAAAATCACCAATACAACCCTCTTAAGTTCATATAATCCCTTTGAATGAGTTTTTCTGGAAATAGCCATACATTGGAATTATACAAAAATACACGGTTGTATTGATGATTATAATGATTACAATTCTGTAAATACATACACGTTACGGTCGCGAATCATATTTTGTTAAACATACGACCTGAGACTGACCTGCAAATTGCAAAAAACGTAAGAAAATTTGAATTTCGCGGGCTACCCTGGCGCTTCCACCTTAAGTCATTTGATATTCCCAAAATAGTTTATTTTTTCTGTGGCTTTAATTAAAATACATTTTTATTTGAAAAATAGAAAAATAATAAAACTCATTTTATATATAAGTTATTTCTAGACGCAATAATTTTTGTCAACTATTTTTCTGCCATTGTTCTTTCAGTACACCACGTCGGTAAAGCTTCTTATCTTATATTTGATTTCCTTCAATATATCTATTACAGGCAAATCGCGCTCAAGGCTTTGAGCGAAAGATTATCAAAGACGTCGGAACAAACGCGACAGAAGAATCTAACCACCAAAGTGAACATGGATACCGTGAGGAAAATGCAAGCCTCTCACGTCATTCCTCAATTCTCCACGGTGGAGGTACCCGAGGCCTCCAGCTCAAAACCTCAGTCAGTGCCGGAGACCACGCTCGTAGACATAAGCACAGAGCCTTCAGCACCTACAACAAAGACCTCATGATCTACAAGCCAAGTTTAATATTAAGTTTGTTCACAGAACCAATGTGGGAATGGTTTTCATTAACTGTTGTGCCGAAGGTGTTATATGGAATTACTTAAGAAACTGTATTAAAATTTTATCGCCGGGTTATCTTTAATATATGGATTCATTTTCTACCAAAAACTAAATAAATCTTTGTTCTTTAGTAATTCATGAACTGTACAAATTAAAACAAACTAATTAATTTATAAGTTTGATATTTTTGAAGCAATTATTTATATAATGTTAAAAAGAAAAGACAGTTGTTCATTTTATAATTAAATATTTACCTATTATATATTCTTTCGTTCTCGGTATTTAAATGTACATATTTATTCAACCATATAGTGGAACGATTTCTACGATGATTAGCATAGCCAGTGGTGAATTGTCGGTTGACAGAGTTCGGAAGGGAATATTAATGAGTTTCGGTTACCGATGTTAGCAAAACAAAAAACGCTTTATTTGAAACAAGTATTATAACCATTAATAATTAAATGCAAAATGTTTTTTTTTATAGGATCAAGTGACACACAGTGAGCACACAGTCCACATGGTGGTAAGTGGCTGCTGTGGCACATAGACATCCACATCTATCGTCGTTTGCGGATCAAAATGCAGATGCGTTGTCAGCCGTGAGGTCTAAGATAGAATGCCTCGTTTCCAGTAAAAAGGGTCTCCGGTTCTCTACACTCACCATACGAAACACAGCAGGGTGAAACTGCTATTTTACGCTGGTATTCTATGAGAGCGTGGTCCTTCCCCGGTCGAGCCGACCCATTCGTGCTACAACTATATTACTAATATAGCTGCAGCATAGCTCTACCACGTTTAGTTTATGAATCAAATCAAATCCTAATACAACATTTATTTTTATTTTGGAAAGTTCATATTATCATTAGATGATATCCTCCTTAGCTGCTGTCATTATTTGATTAACAGTTATCGACTTTGTAATGTATAGTGGACAGAAGGGGAAATACTCGTTTAAATTTGCATAATATATTGTTACAATAACAGTTTTGTTTCGCAAGCGCTAGATATTGATTTTGGTCGGATTATTGTAGAACGCGATATATTGTAGCAATGGAACACTGACCATCTTAAATAAACACCGCTACGAATTGTTTGTACCAAGACACGGCCACGACTTCGCGTATACTCTTATTAACAATTAAAATGATTATTTGCTACTTTTATTTCCAGTACTATTTGTTATTTTAATGAACAATAACTCATTAAGAACGTAAATGGATTTACTGAAGAATATTCAAGCGACCATTTGTTTCCGATTTTAAACCTGTAGATAAAATTGTACTATTTCAAAAGATTCTCAAGGTGCAATTCCGTAGCCGACCGCAGACAGCAGCAGCAGGCGACGTGTTGTCGCGTCATGTCGCTGCAGTCATTATTCCGAACCCGACTGCAGGCGGCAGCAGCCCGTGTTCCATTCTGTTCCGAATGTTCTGTGGGTACTCTATTTATGTAAAATAGGTAATAGATTAATTTCCTTATAAATATATTAGGTATATATATATACACATACCTAATTACCGCTTTTATTTAACTCCTTCCTATATTTTTTCAAATATTATCTTTTGTCACACTGTTAAAATAATTATTGTGAGATGCATCATACAATGCGGGATATTGGGCCACCTGGTTTATCAGTTTCTCTTACACGGAATCGGAGAAACTCATTTTTTGAGCAAAATTCAACGTGCGTTGTCGGCACTACCGATCCAGTAGTGTCGCGACGACACGTCGCCTGCTGCTGCTGTCTGCGGTCGGCTACGGAATTGTACCTTTATGCCTCCTCTACACTACTCGCGAAGTAGATCGAAGTTGGACGAGGCGAATAGTGTAGAGAGGTACTTCGATTTACTTCGTCCAATCTCGCTTCGCCTCGGGCGACTTCCGATCGCTGTCGGTTTTTTGCGCCAGAGTCAAAGGGCTTCGCGAAGTACCTCGAAGTTACACGAACCGTCTCACTACTCTCTCGGCTACTCGGCTTACGCCAGTTATGAATATTTTTTATATATATACATATTAAATATATAGCTTTCTACATAATTATTTATTTAGTTAACGCATTGACGTCGTACTGTTCACACAATTAGGTACATAAAGCAGCTGCCTCTTGAACGTCATTCATGTTAACGGTGCGGGAGATTCAAGACGACTGAGCTCTTCACGAAGTAGCACGAGTATGTGGTCACGTTCTTCGGACTGCGATCGACTTCGTCGAGCACTTCGTCGAAGTTACTTCGCGAGTAGTGTAGAGGAAGCATTAGCATTTTATTTGAAGAAATTTATTTATTGATAGTGAACAATCGAACTGAAGTTTAAAAAGTAATGTTTCTATACAATAATCACAATTAGCGTAATTATTGTTGACGGGACTGATAGTTTAAAATTGTAAATATATATATTTAACATGAACATTTAGACAATTAGAGGTAGTAAATCTGTATTTAAGACGAATTGATTGTTATTTCCACGCTGGCACTGTGAATTTATACAAACGTATTTGTTTTTTTATATAAAAAGTCCGTCAATTTTTTTCCTGTTTGATTTAAATATGTATGTATGTATGTATGTATGTTGAAAAAGTGATATTTTTCGCGGCGAAATGCATTTGTTGAAAATTGTGTCGAGATATTGGCATGTATCTATGAACGGTGTTGTGATGTTGTAAATATAAATAATAAATATTGATTATTAGTGTTACATCAATAAATAATTCCCAATCATTTGTCCGAAGCTTTTATTTCTTAAAATTATCAAATTATTTTTATGAAAGTCTATTTCTTCCAGGGATTGAAAACGGTCCCAAAATACCGGTATAGAACCGACATTTAGGGGTTTCGGTACCTATACCGGAACAGGAACCAGAACCTAAATTAGAACCTTTACTTTACCGGTTCCTAAGTAAAGCGAAAGCGAGTCCAAACTTGTTTGAGGTGCGGTCGGGTGGACGGCGCGATGCGGCGCGCGGCGGAGTTTGAGAAGAGGGGAGTTTGTAAAATATCAAATTTGTATTGGTGGATCTTATGTTGCATATCAATGCAGTGTTGCCAACTCTACGGATTTTCTATAGATATACGGAAATTTGTCATCATCTACGGAACTACGGAATTTGACGTTGCAATCTACGGAATTTTTATAAACTTAACAAGATTTTTTTTATCATGAGTGTGAACTTTCCGACAATGTCATTCTTTCTCTCTTCTAATGTTGTCTGTATTAAATTATATCTAATAATTAATTATATGCTATCTGTATTAAAATAAAACCATTCTCACTCATAAATATGAAATTTTTGTGACGTTAATCGATTTCAAATGTTAATAGCTTAGATATTTTGAATTAAATTAGGTACGTTTGTTTCTTCTTTCTTCTTGTAAAATACGCAGTTAATATAACCGCTTTTTATAGATTTTTTTTTTATAGAATAAGGGTGACAAACGAGCACACAGTCCACCCGATGGTAAGTGGTCGCTGTGGCCCATAGACATCTACATCTATCTTCGCTTGCGAATTAAAATGCAGATGCGTTGTCAGCAGTGAGGACTAAGATAGAATGCCTCTTTTCCAGTAAAATAGGTCTCCGGTTCTCTACACTACGAAACACAGCAGCACTAAGCCGCTATTTTACGCTGGTATCCTGTGAGAGCGTGGTGAAGAGTTTCGGGGATATAACGTCACCCTGTCTTACACCTCTCTGCAATTGGATAGGTTTCATACTCTGGTTCTGTACTCGGATAGCCATCGTAGCCCTACTGTACAAGCACTTCAGCACTTCGATATACTGACAGTCACCTTGGTACTGTTGAAGGGACTGCTGCACCGCCCAAATTTCGACGGAATCAAAGGCAAATTGTACTCCACGGACTTCTGTACAATTCGCCGAAGGGTATGTATGTGGTCTATGGTGCTAAAGCTCTTTCGGAAACCGGCTTGTTCGGGAGAATGGAAGTCGATAATTCTGCTCGCGAGACGATTCGTAATGACTCGAAAACAGCACGTAGACGCGGCACAGAAGTAAAATCGGCCTGTACATCTTCAAGTGAGCGTTGTCACCTTTCTTGAAGAACAAGACCATCGCACTTCTGCTCCACGCCTCCGGTGTAATGCCACCATGGAGGACGGAATTAAAGAGCTTCTGAAGGACTTCCAAGTACCGGTTTTCCACCCGCTTTCAGAAGCTCCGCTGTAATTCCATCCTCGCCTGGGGCCTTGCCGTTTTTAAGGTGCTGGAGAGCCTTCCAGCAAGTTCTTCTGCGGCAGGTCTTGCTAAACTTAGCTCCGACCGCATGGACAGTTTTCACGAGCTTGTCATTCATATCGTCTACTGCATTGCAATCTTCTAGGCACTGAAAACGGTTTCGTAGTTCGAGCTGAAAGATTTCGGGAGTTTGGACTAGAGCACGAGGGAGACGGAGCGTTGACTTCATTAGACGTGTCCTCTCCAACTTAACGTTTAGGTTCAGTGTGCCTGTCACCTTTCGGTGATTGCTGCCGGTTTTCACCCTCGCGATCACTGAGATATCACTGAACAGTTGTCGTCTGGTCGTCATAATGAAGTCAATCTCATATTTTGTTGAACCGTCGGGGCTCGACCAGGTCCACTTTCTGTGGGGCCGCTTCTGGAAGAAAGAGTTCATCATAAAGAGTCCCTCTTTCTCCATGAACTCTGCTTACTGCTGGCCCCTTTGGTTACGTTGACCTATTCCAAATTTCCCTACTTTCAGCTCACCGTTCTCTCTTGTGCCTAGTTTTGCGTTGAAGTCTCCCATTAACACCGTATAAATGTATTAGGATATCTCTAGAGATATCCTCATACATTTCGTCCACCTCCTCATCAGGGTGTGTCGAGGTTTGTGCGTAAACCTGTATGACCTTCAGCGAATACCGTTTGGTGATTCTGAGTATAAGGTACGCGACCCTCGTCGAGACACTGCCAATCTTTATAACGTAGTTAACGAGAAACTTGTGGACGATAAATCCGACACCTCCTTGGGACAGGTGATCGCCCTCCCGGTGATAGAACAAGTTGCCGGATTCGAGGATTACCGTGTCGCAACTTGTCTATCTCTTCTTCCAGCTCCAGGATCTTCTCGTCAGTCCTCAGGGTCCGTGCGTTATAAGTTGCCAGGTCGAGTCGTCGTAGGTGGCAATCGAACATCCACCGGAGATTCTTAGCACCGCTGCCCCGGCGTTACCATGGTCGCCACCGTAGCCAGGATTAGCGGGGCCGACGGGGACTGGGGGCCGTCTCTTAGTAACTTTATTTATTTTGGGGGGTATATTGCCATAGTTGCCACGCTTGGCGAGCGGGTTGGCAACCGCAGTTTTTTACTGTGATATTGCTTTTATCAGGAAGATGCTGCTGCCCATCTTTTGACTGTATCCCACTGTCGCCTCTTACGACACCCACAGATATTCTTAACCGCCACTGTGCAGCT
The DNA here is from genome assembly GCA_963668995.1 of Parnassius mnemosyne. Lineage (NCBI taxonomy): Eukaryota > Metazoa > Arthropoda > Insecta > Lepidoptera > Papilionidae > Parnassius > Parnassius mnemosyne. The sequence continues at coordinate 10,984,783 of CAVLGL010000159.1, forward strand.
ATAGTTTTTCATTGTGACATAAATCACCCGAGTCTGAAACACCGTAATATATCAAATAATAAACTAACAAAAACCAGAAAATAAAATCCATGTTAATAAGTCGTTATAATTAAGTTTGTAACGTATTTTTTTAGTATAATTATCCACAAATATTAAAGTGTGTATAGTTACTTTATTTGTTGTTTACTAAATATTATTTAATATAAAAAAAAAACATTTAATTATAATCAATTTTTTATGGTTTATTTTTCTTACATGTGTAGCTTGATTCGATGTTATACTACATTTAAACTTACAACAAGAATTTTTCATGACAGAATGAATTTATTAACTAAGTTCAAAAACAAATATTGTCAATCCTCAACGGAACGGATATTTTGAAATAACATCTACGGAATTGTACAGAATTTTTTATACCAATCTACGGATTTTGAGAAATTTGATTATAGGTTCTCGGAACCGGTATTTAGAACCGGTACATCGGAACCCGAACCGGAACTGGAACCGTACCGAAAAGAGGAACCTTTATAAGAACCTAAATGAAGAACCAGAACCGAAATTGGTACCGGTATTCAATCCCTGATTTCTTCATGCTTTACTAGTAATTAATGGAAGGAGAATATTATGTAGATCATTCAACATCTATGGAAAGACAGTTTTTTATATACTTTGACTTTTTTAATTTTTAAAAAGAAAAAAATATCATAATTACCATAAATAAACAAAGCAAGGAAATTAATATATTAACTTTGCTTATCTATACACGGTTATTTTTCAGAGTCGCCAAATTTTAAACTTAAGTTCAAATATATAAATAACTAGCTTTTTAACCGCGGCTTCGCTCGCGTGCGCTTGAATTTAGGGACATCATTAAATGCTGCTCCGTGTCAAATTTAGAAATATTCGATCACTTTTAGTCACCTTGATGTCTATGTCTCTATGTCTGTCAGAGATTTTTTTCATTCTAAAATACTATTAGACGTAGATGATTGGTAACATGCTACAGAAACACGTGAATATACTTATAATATGTCTAGAAACTCCTACTATTTTTTATATATGGCGTGTCTTCCGATTCCGATGTATCCATAAGAAAGGTAAATAGTCTTGTAATCAAAATGAATTATTATTACTTACATTTTACTCTTTACATATATATATTCATAGTTAAAGTAAATTTAGTTTTAACAAAATAATATAATGTTTATTTGAGACATTTTATTCATATCATTGGTCCTATTTAATGTTGATTGGCACCATAAAAAGATATAGATATTTCTATTTACTTCGAGTAGACTTGAAAATTTCATAAGTACAGTTCTATAATAATGAATACTACACATGGATTAAAACTAATGTTACGGGTTTTTAACGCATCTTGACTCCTCACCGAATGAAAGCACCGAAGCTCCGGGAAGTCTAAAGTACCTATGTAAACATGTTTAGTATCGTCCCAACCATTATATACAACAAATTCTTGCAATAGAACACCGAATCCTACCAATGATGATTCGCGAGGCTATTGAAATTAAAAATATCCTAATTTTAATAGGGAAGATGGCTGAGTGGTACTATCTGCTAAGGACTCCATGATTAATAAAATTAAATTCAAACTACTATTGCATTTTAACTATTCTATTTTAACTATGACATCAGGTCGTCAAACACCTCAGTTCTCCCACCCCTCCCGTGACCATGGGTGCTATAAATAGCCAAAACCATCGGGAATTTAAAAAGTTAAAATTAAACGCGAATAAAATCCTTAAAATTACTTTTATTCCTTATAAATTTTATACACAGTGAACGTGAGGAACACTACACTTATGAACGGGAGTAGAAAAATGTTCGCACTGTTGTGGCGGTGAAAGAAAATCCAACACATCGTATCGTCCCGTCGTAAGAGGCGACATAGGAAAAAAACAGAAGATGGGATGATCTGCATCATCTTCTTGACAACAGATCAAAATAATAATAGCTGCGGTTGCCAACCCGCCACTATAGCAAATATCCAGCTACTTGACAATTTATGGGGGAGGCCTATGTTCATTTCAGTGGACTTTTGATAGGTTGACGATAATGAGTTCTACTCATCTTTGAAAGCCTTAATATTTACGGTAGAGTGAAAACATAAATTATCATACCCGAAAACACGAATGAAATAGAAACTGCATATATTGCCCCATGAAAAGTAAAAAAGCAGCTTACATACATGCTACTACTGGGCACAGGCTGTAGAGTTTTTGGCCAAAAAAGAGTTCGCTGCACTGATTCCAACGCGGGATGAACGTAATGTAAATGTTTCAATTATTTACATCGTATATTCAGTAGCATTGTATTATTACATTTTATCAATGTCTTGCCATTTTAATTTATTTAGAAGTAGGTGGCGCTAATATTACATGAAATAATGAAAGCCAAATCTATACCATCTAGTAATATCAGCAATAGAAACGAACATTTATTTATTATATCAATAAGGGATAAAGTGATGTCAATTCTCTTAAAAGTTCTGTTTCTGTTAAAAATAAGCTATCAGCGTCGCTAGCGGTGAAAAACGATAATGATATCGTCATATGACCATATTATGAAATAGCAACGTTGTGTTTAGTTACTAATAATTTCAAAAGATTTCTATTCATTGATTTGGTCAAGCTATATAATGACACGGTCATCAAATAGTGTTAAATACACATTCATTTCAGTCATTTTTTCAGTGTTTTCACGAAATGATAGACTACTTTATGATATATGATGAATTCTACGATATAAAACTATGATGATAATGAAAATTCTGCAACAATTGCAGACAGACCAGTTTTTATCACTTTATATATATATATTAATAATTGAAATAAATAGCTTATCAATTTTCATATTTTTGATAGACATCACTATTATCTACTGAAATTATTACACTTTTAAAATAAAATAAAAAGTACTAAAAAAACTGAACGTTATAATTTTTTAATAATTTTAAAAATCTAATAATTTAATCATATAAATGTAAGTTATTTATATTATTTCATTTATTAGTAACTGAAGGCAAAATATACAACTTTTTCCATTTGATGATAGATGGCGCTGTTTTGAATACGAAACCGGTGTAGTTTAAAATTATTTTATCAAGATTATAATTATATTTTAAACTTTATTTCCAAATATGGTAATATGGTATTTATTTGAAAAACACCCGTCATTCCGCCTATAACTAAGATACAACAGAAAATTAACATCTAAAGGAAATTAATATACTTAACCTTCCTTTCTTGAAGTTCCGTAATCGGATAAAAAGTAGCCTATAAGTTGCCCCGGGTTACTGACTACCTACATACAAAATTTCATGTAAATCGGTTCAGTAGTTTTTGCGTGGATCCGGAATACACAGACAGACAGACAGACAGACAGAAAGACAGACAGACAGACAAAAATTCTAAAAACCACTAATTTGGCTTCAGAACCCTTTATTTAGTCCCCTGGACTTGTTTTTTCAAGAATATGTTAGAATTACAGACACGACTTTTCTACAGATTTATTATATGTATAGATGGATATATCATTATTGCAATTTTTGAAAATACGATTAAATAAGGCTTCTACTTTTATTTGAAATTATCACAAATTGAATGTGATTTATGGGCAACAACGTTTTTACCTACCGACCTTTTGTCAAACCTTCATGTGTGCGTGCGCAGTAAAATCAGTTAAGGGGCTACTCCATGCGAACGACCTTGAGCATTTGGTGTGCCGCGCCGACTCGCTACAATGTAATATCGCGTAAGAAATATGTAAGGCGCCACCTACTGTAAGAACGTAGTATTTTTTCAACATCAATAAACTATTTTATGGAAATACACACAGCGTACAACGATAAATGTATTTAAATTTTTTTATTCGGTATATTAGTTGCATTATATTAGAATTATGTATTCTCATATATTATCTAATTATGAAATTTTATAATTAATTATATATTAAAAATGAAGCATTGAAAATTGTGAGTTTAAAAGATACCTACTCACTATAGGTAAATAGATAGATAGCTCGCCTTTTGTACAAATATTTGGTGTGAGTGAGAGTAATATAGAATGAGAGTCGCGGAGGCAGTTTTCAAATATAAATTGCACAAGGACAAACATCCAGACCCGGAACAATTATTTGTAGGCTATACAAATACTTGTTCCGTGCGGGATTTGAACCCGCGGCCCCCAGCGCAACAACTGATTGCTAAGCCACTGCGCCACGGAGCCGTCGCCGGGTTATAGCTAAAGTGACCATACGTCCCATTTTGAACGGGACTGTCCCTTTTCTCGGTCACCTATCCCTTTTCTCGGTCACCTGTCCCATTGTCCCCAAACAAAGCTCCGGGACACAAAATTGTCCCGTAACTCGTTGGATGGAAGTATTCAAAGTCAACAATCTTCAACATAATTTTTTTAATCGAATATATTTTATGTCTCCCTGGTACAAATGCTCCAGTAGAAAGAGTATTTTTTTATTTTGAATAAATTGTGGACGTCTGAAAGAAACACTTACGGTTCCCGTTCTAAAGGCGATGTTGTTAACAAAGGTAACAATAAAAAAACTTAAGCAGAATTTTATTCTTATTTAAAATCATCACCAACTTTATTAAAGCAAATTTAATCCACTGACAAATGTAATTAATAATTAAAAAAATATGTTGCATTTAATAATTACCGTCTATACCGAATATAATTTTATATTGAACACTAATTGTGTAAAGTTATAGTTTTTAGAGTATAAATAAACCCATGTCCTGTTTTGAGTTAAAAAATAAATGGTCAGTTTAGTTTTTTTTAGTTAAATTTAATTTAAAAAAATGTTAGTTTATAGTAAAAAGTAGGTATATTAATACCTACTTAGATACTTTTTACCGAATTAGGGTGGAAGCCCCTAATACCAGTCATGCCCCTAATTCCAGTCTTTTCGCTTTTTTACTACATAAATAAGATTTCTAGTAGTCTTAACTACAAATATTTTCATCTAAAAAATTCTTTGTACCTAGAAGAAACTATATTTATTCAAATATTACCTCGCAGTTTTAAACCTAACAGTGTTAAAATCAAAACAGGTACGCAACGAAAAACGATCATTTTCCTAATTATTTGACAAGTTATGATCCCGGTAAAATTATGCTTACTTTACAATATCTCATATACTTATAGGCTTTTTGATTTGTATGAATATGACTATAGACATAGTAATGCAGTTATTTTTGTTTGAATTAACAAGTTATTTATTTTCTTTTAGTGGAAATTAATGGGGCTGTAATTAAATATACGGAATGTATGGAGTGCATAATGTCAGCCACCCGGCTGTTATTTGGTTTGATGTACTATGAAGGAGGATGTTCAGTAGAGGACTTGTATAATAGTGATGATGATTTGAAAACTTGGATGATGAAATTATTAGAAATCGATGTACTACATAATATTTTATCATAATTTGCTTTAATTTATTGAACTGCTTTAAAACAACAAAAGACTAGAGAAAGACTTTTTAAAGTTGAAATTGGCACTAAAAAGCTGGTAATAGGGGCATCCACCTACGCAACAAATTTGATGCGGTTTTTATCAATAGACAGAATGATTTCAGAAAAAGGTTTATATGTATAAAACATGCATATTATATATTATAGAATTCTTCTGTCCGCGTGTATGTGACTGAGCTCCTCCTTACTTACTTTACATTATCTCATATACTTATAGGCTTTTTGATTTGTATGAATATGACTATAGACATAGTAATGCAGTTATTTTTGTTTGAATTAACAAGTTATTTATTTTCTTTTAGTGGAAATTAATGGGGCTGTAATTAGATAATATAAGAAATGTATGGAGTGCATAATGTCAGCCGCCCGGCTGTTATTTGGTTTAACGTACCTAATAAAGGGTCCGCCATCTAACTTTTTTTTTTTCAACTAGTGCTTATTTCGTGAATGGCAACACTTAGCTCATGTCTAATTTGACAGATAATTAGTTTTATCCTTCCGCTGAACGAATATGGTTGTGTACCCGCCTAAGGGTATTAGTGTTCTGTGGTTGTGTATACGCTTGAACAACGCTGGGAAATATTGCGACGTTACTTTGAAAATCATGGTAATGTTGCAGAATGTGTGCGAAAATTGCGTAGGGATTTTGGAAGAAATGAAGCACCGTCAGCTCCGTATGTTCGTTACCTTGTGAAAAAAGTGAAAGAAACTGGCATTCTCATCGATAAACCAACGCGTGAAAAGCCAAAAACAGTGCGTACACCCGAGAATATTGCTGCTGTGGCCGAAAGTGTGCGTGAAACGCCATCAACATCAGTTCACCGTCGTTCTCAACAATTGGACATTTCGGAGACATCATTGAGACGAATTTTGCGTAAAGACCTTGGTATGACGCCGTACAAAATCCAATTGGTTCAGGAGTTGAAGCCAACTGACCATCCAATGCGTTTTCGCTTCGCTAAGTGGGCCTGCGATCGACTTGCAGAAGATGCGGATTTTGCCAAAAAATCATCTTTTCAGATGAAGCTCATTTCGAACTTGGCGGGTATGTAAACAAGCAGAATTGTCGCATTTGGGGCACAGAAAACCCGCACGCATTCATCAAAAAGCCGGTACACCCAAAACGAGTCACTGTTTGGTGCGGATTTTGGTCCAGAGGCATAATTGGGCCATTTTTCTTCGAAAACGAGCAAGGTGTGGCCGTTACAGTCAATGGCGATCGTTATCGGGCCATGTTGAACGAATTTTTGTTCACAGAAATTGAAGAGGAGGATATTGGCAACATTTGGTTTCAACAAGACGGCGCAACGTGCCACACAGCCGACGCTACACTTGATGTTTTGCGCCCTGTTTTTGAAAATCGCATTATCAGCCGCAGAGCTGATGTCGTTTGGCCACCTCGGAGCTGCGATTTGACACCGTTGGACTATTATTTGTGGGGTGTCGTCAAAGATAAGTGTTACGCCGACAAGCCAGAGACAATTGACGCTTTAAAGGACAATATTCGTGAAGCCATTGGTGAAATACAGCTGCACACAATCGATAATGTACTCAAAAATTGGACCGATCGTGTAGGTTACTGCATGGCCAGCCGAGGCAGCCATTTGAATGAAATTATTTTCCATCATTAACCGGAAGGATTGTACTTTCAAATAAAAAAAGAAATTTGAAAAAATATTTAGTAGTTTTTTTTAATAGCATTTAAAAAAAAAAGTTATTTGGCGGACCCTTTATAAATGAGGATTTGCATAACATCTCATTATGGTCAGAAGCAAATACACTTGTGCTTAACCCCTGCAAATCCAAATTCATGCTGTTAGGGTCAAAGGGGCAGGTCGACTCTATAATGAAAACGAAATTTTTTATAAGCATTCGTGGAAAACCGGTGGAACGTGTAAGTGAGACTCGTAATCTAGGATTGCTGATGGACCAGGGTCTTCGCTTTGAGAATCATGTACTTGAAATAACACGCAACTGTTTTTATAGACTCAAAGTACTGTACCAAGTGCGTGATTATCTCAGTGAGAGTGTTCGCCTGCGCCTATGTGAGTCACTCGTACTTTCTAGGCTTGGGTACGCAGATACTGTGTATGGTCCTAGATTATTTGCTAAAACAAATAGGTCAATACAAAGGGTCCAAAACGCATGTGCAAGGTACATCTTTCATATACCTCGATATCATCATGTACATCCGATCTTAATAAATCGGACATATTAAGGATGTCATTGAGGCGAGATTTACATTTAGCTACGCTTCTTTTCGGATGCATTAAATCAGAAAGACCGGAATACCTCTTTCAAAAATTAAAATGGAGAAGAGCAGAAGATGGTCGAAGCATCAGAACGGTTACCCCGATACTGGCAACCCTATACCATCGAACGGCCGCGTTTCGTGGCAGTTTTAGATACATGGCCACTAAATGTTGGAACAATATACCACCACCTATACGGGAAACTAAATCTGTAAACGGTTTTAAAGCTAAATTAAAAATACACCTTTTAGAATCTCAAAAATCATTATTTCACGTGTAGTGGCAGGTTATTTCATAGATACGATTTAGCAAACATATCATAGGGATAGTTTAATGTGTATATAATATGTAATAAAATATATTATACATATGTTCTGTGTGTGAGTGTGTATAGATATATTTACTTATGTGTATTTTTTAATAATTTTAATATAATATACAATACTTTATGTATACACATTGAAATTTTTACTTTGAGTGAATGGTAGATTCATTATTTTTCGTTTATGTTATTACCGATATAGTCGTGGGCGCAATACGGAATCAATATTTATTAGGGCTCCGCTGAAAATCAGCGCTGCTGCAGTATCTGTGGTAGCATATGCTGAGACGGAATCTTTTTGGCATCACATCACTCACTCTTGCTAAGATTTATTTTATTTTTATTTATGTTTTTCAACTACCTTGTATGTATGTCTCATTATTTCTAAATGTATATTTTGTGTGTGTATTGATGCTAATAAAACATATGTCTATGTCTATGTCTAATAAGAAGTACCTAATTTCAGCCACGTAATTTAAATCAGGGCTGCCATAAACTGGAATAAATACCATTAATTAGATCATAACTTATTTTATAGCTAAGGGAGTTATGATCAATTCGTCTGTTTTAAAATTGATTTTAGATTTTAAAGTTTAGCAAAAGATGTACTAGCTTTTCTCTCTGACATTCGGCGTATAGAACACCTTATGTACTCAATTATTTTTTGAAAAAGAAGAAAAAAAAAAAACAAGCGATAAATAGAAACAAAAACGGGCCAAAAACTCATAACTGAATTTTTGGCCCGACCCGGGATTCGAACACGAGACCTCATGATCAGCAGTCGCACTACTACAATCACTAGACCAACGAGGCGGTACTATACCTAATAAGATATTATGGTTGGGTATTAGGATTATTTTTAACTGTATACTATACTGATAATATTGAATTAGCCTTTTATAGTGTAAATTATAATATTTGTCGAAATGTTAATTATGGATTCGAACCTTACATGCTAATGGTGCTTCATTTTTTTATTTGCATTTACTTCAAAGAAAATACACGCAAAAAGCTTCATCGCGCAGTAAAAAACACAACAAATATATGTATAACTAATACGAAAAATTGTACTCAAAACAAACAAATAATACTACCTATAAATAACCTAATAAGTAATAATATTATAATATTATCGACTGATAAGATGACGTGAACGTGTGCGCTGGCAGACGCTCTAACGACACGGGTTCCACGTGTAAGAGCTCAGGGCTCACTGACTCCAGCAAGCCCGTGAGCAGTGAATACGCCCAGATTTTAAAATAATTTCTTAATAAAATCAAAGTTTAGTCTTTTGAAAAAAATTTTACTATAGAAATATTCATTAATAAATTGCCTATCCATTGGTGTAAATCGCAAAATAAAATAATACTTACTTTACGAGGAGATGCATGTTATCAATAATAATTTCACATTTATGTGGTTTCGTTGTAAGGAGATTATATTAATATTTATTCCTTTAAAAAAAATTGGATATAGCTTTTATGGAATCAAGATTATGTAGAAATATAATGCGTTTTTTATTTGTTGATATATATTTTAAATAAAAAGTAGATAGCTCCTAAAAACCGCACAAATAACGACTAGCGCGACATTTTGCTCAACCTGCGCCTTAAAATAATGCATTACCATGTATTTTGAATTTAAAAGATAAAAATGACAGAATGTTTGAGACTTTTTAAATTAATTTTGCTTCACCGTTTGTTTATATTGCTTAAATCTTCTCTGGGAATATGGCCGGTTATTGCAAAATAACAAATCTTTTTTGTGACCTATTTATATTTCTTCTCAACATTGGTTACTCAAATAGTATTAATTTTAGGTATTTACAATTGAAACAGAAGTTAAAACTGAGTCTATTCAATATGTTACATAAATTTAGTTAACCAGTGAAGTTTTGTTTTGTTCAACAATCTATTCATAGATATATTATGCATTAGCGCAATCAGAAAGATATATATTTTTTTTAATTTTAACTCGATAACTTAATTTTGCACCAGATGGCAGATATTAACACCGTTACCGTTACAGCCTATTAAAGTCCACTGCTGAACATAGGCCTCCTCTATAGATTGCCTTATAGGGAAGATAGTTGCCACGCTTAGCAAGCGGCTTCGCACAAGATATAACAATTTCCAAAATGTACAGGGGTGTTTAAATATTTAGCAAAATTTGTAATATAATAGGTTTTTTTCACTATGAAATAGCTGTTCTGCAGTACTGGCCATTTCAAATCAAAATAATTTTTGTTTGGCTAAGAATTCTAATTTAAAAATTTCTTTTATTTTAATGACATGGAATTCTTTTTTCAAAATTAGTCATTTGTTTATTGATTTGCGTTATGTTTTCATCGCATTTGAATATTTTTCGTCGTCAAGGAACGTTAAAAATTCGAGTAATTATGAAATATGTGTACCGTCGTGGCAGCAATGCGGCACAAGCCAATCGCAATATCAACGGCTTTTACGGAGGGAATACTTACAAACGAACGCACAACCTGTTATTTATTGATTTACCCGTTTCCGTTCTGGAAATTTCGACCTGAAAACTGAACCCCGTGGTCGTCCGAAAACTGGTCAACAATGACGAATTAAAGGTGATTGCTGGAAGGAAGGTGGAAGCTGATGATACTCCATCTACGGCTGAATTAGCAGCAGCTTTCGAAGTTAGCATCAAAACAATATTGGTCCATTTGCGTCAAATTGGCAAGGTAAAAAAGCTTGACAAATGGGTGCCCCACGAACTCAATGATCGTTAGCGCGAAGTACGCAGCGAGACGTGCCTTCACTGCTCGACAGGCATACAAACGAAAGAATATTTTAAGCGCATTGTTACCTACGACGAAAAATGAATTCTATTTGACAATCGCAAGCGCTCAGCAAGTTGGTTGGATCCTGGTTTAGCACCTAAACAATGCCCTAAACGAAAACTTATTCCTAGAAAAGTGATGGTCACTGTTTGGTGGTCTAGCGCCCCTGTGATTCATCACAGCTTCTTACCAAACGGGATGAGCATTATTGTAGATGTGTACTGTGAAGAACTGAACACAATTATGGAGATGCTCGCATGTCTCCAACCAGCTTTAGTCAATCGCTCGTCCTCATACCACACAATGGACGGTCTCCAAGTTACAAGAACTGGGGTTGGAAGCTCTCCGTGATCCGCCGTACTCAGCAGACTTTGCGCCTACAGATTTCTACTTTTTGCAGAATTTGGATAACTTTTTCGCCCGAAAAAAACATCAATACCCGGAAGGCAGTATTTGTTGCTCTCCCCGTTCAGCTGATTTCTTCAAGAAGGGTATCAATAAACTGCCATTGTGTTGGCAAACATGCATCAATTGCTTGGGTGATTACTTATCACTTTGATTAATAGAAATACAAAAACAATTTAAAAAAAAGAATTAAATTTGCTAACTCATTTCATTGAAAACGGCAATTTCAGAGGTAAAGACCTAATAAATCCGCAGAGTAAATTAATAATTTCTGTAAAGAAAAAGTGCAGATGAACTTCTGTGTGAAATTTATATTTCAAGTATACATATAAATTGTTAATTTTGTGACACAAAATATTTTTAAATATATAAAGATAACTTTTGTTACATTTTAAATTAAAAGCATGGACGTAGTTTACATTCGTGCTGGGTTCAAGGTCACTATGACTTTACCCTCTAAAAGCTGATAGGTAATATGGGAATTTTTGATTTTTGGAAGATGGCGACAAAGATTTTAAAAAAGGAGTGATTGTGGTGGGGGAGGGGGGGGGGTTATCAAGTCTTAGTGGACCATACTCCTCGAGGCCATGGTCAGAAGTTATGTATTATCTACGCTAATTATATTTAACAATACCTATAAATTCTAATTCACTTTAATTAGGATATTGATCACATTCTGTACAAAATTCCACAAATAAACCACGTGAATTCAAAAACACAGCATTTGATATAGTATATTTTATATTTATATTAAGAATTTATTACACGTGAATCGAGTGTCTGTAGAACTAGGGCGGTCTAGCGACGATTAGTCCAATATGGTATTGCGTGCTACCGATAGTAGTGGTGTTGGGGCTGCGGCCACGGCTGCACGGGGACGGCGGGCGCCTGGTAGCCGTCGGGCCAGCGCGCCGCCTCGCCCACGCCGCCCACGCCACTCACGCCACTCACGCCCATGCCCACGGATGCGCCCATGGCCGACACTCCAGCCACGTTTGGTGTCATGCTTCCTCCTGCATACATATCATTTATTATATTTTACGTTTCATTTTTTTTAATTATACTAAGTCAGTGCGTGTTTTCGATCTATTTAATTCTCTAGACATGCAAGCTTGTTCACTTCACCGCCGAGCACATGATAAATCTACATTTAAAACCTGGTAGCTCAAAGGCTTAGCGTGCTTAAATTTAACAGTATGATAGCAACCTGTATTCGATTTCAATTTTTTTTTAAAATTATTTTATAGAAAAAGGGTGACAAACGAGCACACAATCCACCTGATGGTAAGTGATTGCTGTGGCCCATAGACATCTACATCTATCTTCGTTTGCGAATTAAAATGCAGATGCGTTGTCAGCCATGAGGACTAATATAGAATACCTCTTTTCCAGTAAAACGGGTCTCCATTTGTCTATACTCACCATACGAAACACAGCAGCATTAAGCTGCTATTTTACGCTGGTATTCTGTGAGAGCGTGGTCCTTCCCTGGTCGAGCCGACCCATTCGTGCTACAACTATACTATTAATATAGCTGCAGCATGGCTCTACCACGTACAAATTAGCATTATTTTTTTAAGTACACACAAGATCAGTATATTGCGTGTATCAGGATATGTAAAATACTTACATCGTTAACGGGGAGCATCGTCGAATATCGATATTTGGTTCTGCGATCACCAATATATTTTTTAAGTGTGGTGATGGTGGCAAATCTTTTTACGATTAAAGACGTCAGGTGCTGCACGCATCCTCGATTAAGATTCAAAATGTAGATGCATTGTCACCCCTGTATACTAAGACAGAATGCCTCGTTTACAGTAACAAAGGTTTTTAGTTTTCTGCACTCACCATACAAAACAACAACATTAAGCTACTATTTCATGCTAGTATCCTGTGTAATTATGACCCTGCCTCGGTCGAACTGACCCATTTATGCTGTAGAAATGTTTACAATTTGATACAAATAGCTTTCTTTTCCACACTTCGAACGCGTTGTAATGGTAATATTGTATTGTAGTGACCTGGCGGCACGTAGGGCGCGGGCGGGGCGGGCGGGGCGTGTGGCGCGTGGGCGGCGGGCGGCGCGTGGGCGGGCGGCGTGGCGTAGGGCGGCACGTAGTAGGGCGGCGGCACGCTCATGTTGTGCGTCAGCACCGGCACCGACGTCACCGCCGGCACCGCGCTCCCGCCCACACCTGGCGCGCTCTGCTGGAACCATTATACATGTTGCAATGCTATCCACAATTTTTACTTATTATCTAGATCTACCTATAAATAATAATATATTACCTTTCGGTATCCTAATTATATATCATAGAAACAGTAAAGAGTGAAAAGTCGACATTGTTGTTGTTATTTAAGCACCCATATGCTATGCAGTACCTTTTGGTTTTTTGAGAGGCCATACTTTAATAAAAACTCAAAAATAAATATCAAGGGCCTAAATACTTATTAGAGAAAAATAATTTTTATGGTAAAGTAAGGCGCACGTGACAACCTCACGGAATAGCCTCACGTAGGCGGCCGCGCAGCGTAGGTATTTTTTTATGTCTAAAGTGCGGAGTGAGACAGGCCTGCTGAACAATTAAACACAGAGAACAAAAAACAAGAACATTATTGTTCAATGTGAGGAAGGTTTTTTATTAGGGATGCATCCGATACCGATGCCAATATATCGGCGATATTCGAAGTTTGCCGGTATATCGCTATTGGGGATATTTTTATGACCGATTCAACGATACTTTTCAAATTTTGCGCTTTAAAAATGTAATGTATACGCGCGTGTTGTCTCGTCTATTCCATTGCAAACAAGGCACGATCTAACTATGCTCGGGGAAACTCCGCGCTTTTTTCAGTGTCTTGTTTAGCCACAATGCTTGATCCTCGTTACAAAGTACGAATATTTCAATCACAGTCTACTATTACTTAATGTAGCAATGCGTTCCGAAACTATTTTAGACACGGTCACACTTACATCTAGTACTGTAACTGTAAGTTCTGAGATATCTACGAGTAACGGGCTTTGGAGCATTTGTAAAAATATTATTAGAGTCCGAGGAAGATGAGCCCTTGTCTACTCTGAGCTGTAATTCTCTTAAAGAAGAAGTCGAGAGATACCTAAGGTCTCCTAATATATCGGGAGGCGCAGATCTGTTCATTTTCTGGTGCAATGGCGTCTTATACCCAAACTTAAGAATGCTTTGTTTTTTAAACAAAAATATCATCAATGTTAACTTTAATTACTAAAACTATATCTCAACTTGTCTATAGTTTTAAACGGTTTTATTTAGTTTGTCTTGTTATTTGTTCCTTTTATATTAATTCAATAAAAAAATAACCTGACTTGTTTTTTATTTATTTTACCTACATTTTTGAATTCACTAAGAGTATCGGTATCGCCGATATTTTTATAAGAGCATCGGTATCGGTATCGTATCGGCAAAAAAGCGTATCGAGGCATTCATAGTTAATATGCAACATCGAGAAAAATTAAGATTATAACGTGAACGTCTTAAAAACTCATGATTCACCTAGTTACCGCTTTTAACCAACTTCAAAAAAAGGAAGAGGTACTCAATCCGACTGTATTATTTGTGTGTTACCTCAGAACTTTTTTCTAGGTGAACCGATTTTGATGATTCTTTTTTACTCGAAAGCTGATGTTTATAATTTATATCTAATATATAAAATTTTCGTGTCGCGGTGTTTGTTACCAAACTCCTCTGTTCGCGCCAAACACTAATTTCAAGAATTAACGCGTGAGGGCGCTCGGCGTGGTGCATTCATACCGGTTTGACTTTCGGTCCTGCGTAGAACGCGCAAGCGCAGCAGTCGTCTGTCAGCTGTGCTTGGGACAGCACGCTGTCATTTTGTCGGGAACTCGGAATAATTAGGCGCGGCCAGTAAATATACGGTCTAGGATTTGTGACGCGCATTCCTGCTGGAGAGCTTCCCAGGGACTCATTGTGTCTGACTCAGAATCTGCATAAGTGCATTCGGCAATATTAGCTAGTGCGGCCTTTGATATTCTAGAAATAACTGTTGCTACGCGAAACGGTAGTGACCTTTGATCCGGACACTCCGTGTGCGTTTTGTGCGTTAACCTTATACCCAACGAGAGTTAGTGGCTTCTGTAAGTTAGTTAATCGTACGATAGAGTTAATTGACTGTCATCGTGACGAACGAGGAAAGTGACTGTGGACAACGCCGCGGAAGGTTCCCTCAATTTGGAGTGGTGTCGACGCCCGGGCTGCTGCCGACGGCCAAGGTCTAGGGTCAATCACCATCAGTCACACCCAGATACACATCACATCACCTTATTTCCCTTGCACTACACAACCACATGCGACCTGACCGACTCCGGAGGGACCAGTCGCCTTGGATATAGGTAAGTAAGCTCCGTCTAATATCCTCCCGGTCGACTGGCCGTAGTATAGAACGCTCTCCCATATAGTTTAGTGTAATTAGAGATTTTCCACTTTGGCCTGGAGGAGGCCCGATCTACGTCTGCTCGTCGAAACTCAGCTGAATGGGCCCCTGAGGATTTTACCTTTAAGGGAGCAGCCGTAGGCCGTAACAAACTGGTAGCAGAGCGCGGTTCCGGGTTCGATTCCCCGGTCGATCCCGACCATAGAGTTTGATAAAAATTAAACAATTCTGGTGGCATGGAGCGTTGGTTTGATTGGTTTACTTTGTATATACAATCACGCCCGTCCGTAATACGTAAAAATATTTTTTTTGTACGTAATAATAAAATTATTTTCCTTTGTTGCTTTGTTGCTTGCCTTTTTTTGGTTAGTGGGTAGATTTGAAAAGCCGCGCCCTAGGTTGCGCAAGCGGGAGTTTTTCTAGAGATATACGTCATGTAGGTAGATGGTTATTTTTACGTAATCGGTTAATTATCGTTGTCGGATAGTTGTAGTGGATTACTTATCGAAGGGTCGATTTCCGAGCTAGGCATTTTTTGTTGATCGACCGTGATGTGTATCTTCGTTTGTATTGTAATTTGTATTTGAACTGAAGAGTAGTAATTTGTATTTGCGCCATTTGAATTTAACTTGATTTGATCGCACTAGTATTTGTTATTTGTTAATTTGATTTGTGTCTTTTCTTTTGTGCTAACTTGTATTTGGTTGATACGTAGTAATTCGTATTTGTGTAATTTCTATTCAACGCGATTTGATAGGAACTGCATATATTAACTGTAAATTTTTTGTTGTATTTTTTATTTGTTATCTTTGTAATTTGTGCTCGAACCGCGTCGTAATTTGTATTTAGTAGTGATGTCATCGCCCAAGCTACTAATCCGTTGCCTGCGGACGGAGTTACGCTGGGCCACAAGCGCCCATGCTTTGATAGGTCGACCGGATAGGGTCCATAACTTGATGAAGCGGTTCGAGCAGGTGGATGCTCGAAGGGCCGCAGTGGAGGAGGCTTACGCTGAGCTCGAGGATTCGGATGTGGAGAAGGGAGTCCTGGACTCCTGCTTCGCGGACTATAAGCAGTTCTTTTCGCTCACGGACGAGTTGATCGAGGCTGAAGGCAGGTATGCCGAGGAGGCGCGTGAGGCTCGGATGAGTGGCCTGCCCGAGTCCTCTCGGGAGCAGCTTCAGCCGGAGCTGTTGGGACGACTCCCAACTCTGGACCTGCCAAAGTTCTCCGGGTTCCTTTCAGAATGGCTGACCTTCGTTGGTCTTTTCGACAGCCTAGTGGACGCCCGGAGTGATTTGACCCCGAGCCAAAAGATGGCGTACCTCCTGGCCTCACTGGAGGGGGAGGCCCTGGGCGTCGTCACCTCCTAGCCAGAAGACACGCCAACGTCCGGCGAATTGCGGACGAACATGTTAAGCAGCTTCTAAGCCTCCTGCTGCTTAGTGACCGGGCCAGACTACGTCCGGACCTGTTGGATCCAGTCCTGGTGGCCTGTAATACGTTGAGGCGGCTGGATTTACCAGTGGGCGAATGGGCTTTTTTGTTGCTCCGCATCGTGCTGTCCCGTCTACCTCTCGACCTTCGGATCCATTTTGAGGAGAGGTACGGCGGGGACGAGGCCTCCTATATTCCGCCCTTCTATGACCTGCTGCGGTTTTTGGAGGAGCAGTGCCGGCAGATCGTAAACGCGACGGGCACCGTTGACGACTTACGAGCAGTGCCCAGTGAGAGGCTGAATCTGCCAGGCAAGTCGTCGTCAAACCCCCCCCCCCCCCTGCTCCTATTGTCGAGCATCTGATCACCGGGTAAGGGGGCGTTCAAGTATTACGTAACGCAATTTGGGGGGAGGGGGGGTCGTGTAAAACGTTACGATGCGTTACAGGGGCGGGAGGGGGGTTCGACCAACGCGTTACGTAACATTTTTTTTTATTTTAAATAAAAAACTAGGGAATTAAAATCTCCCAAGTTAGCAACCCTTTTCGTTTATGTTTTATGGAGAATCCCTCGATTGTATGGTACGTCATTTTTATTTTGTCCTCCCAAGTTGGTAATCTTTTTTGTCTGTTTTACGGGGAATCCCTCGACTGTATTGTACGTCATTTTTATTTTGTTTTCGTTATCAGTATTTATCTTACGAAGAAGCACATTTCTGTAGTCAGAGTTGTTACAAGTGAGTTCATACTGTAATATCCTCAAAAGAGGAAGATTTGCATCATTAGCTTTTCTTTGCACATAAAAGCTCTCATGCTGACTTGCCAGCATAACTGTGCCAAAAGAATGCCAACGAAATTTGGATAACGGCTAAAGAAAAACTAAAAAATAAAGAAAAGTTTATAGAACATATAAATGATGTTATACGAGAGTTCAAGGTGAAGGCCACGAAGAAGATAGCAACAATGCTTAGTTATTTTACACAAGTATGTTTACTGTTAAAATATAATAATATTACGTATTCTAGGTA
Source organism: Parnassius mnemosyne (assembly GCA_963668995.1). NCBI lineage: Eukaryota > Metazoa > Arthropoda > Insecta > Lepidoptera > Papilionidae > Parnassius > Parnassius mnemosyne. The sequence goes on from CAVLGL010000159.1 coordinate 11,002,972, forward strand.
GGTATATGATATATAAACCAAACCTAGATATTTCGTAAAAGAATTGATCATAAGTATTATATATTTTTAGCTACCTATCCAAACATCAAGCATGCCAACAACACTATTGTCAGCAAGGCCTAATGTCCCAACGATTTCGCGTACTCTTCAACAAAAACGGGTGCGTGTACATACGCGAGCGGGCCGACAAGTCAAGAACTTTGCCATTCAACACTTCACTAAATACAACTTTGTCGTCCTGTTCATAGCGACTAATGCTCCTGGGCGGAGCGTATACAACCGAGTAGAGCGGCGCATGGTTCAGGCTCAGCAAACGACTGTCAGGCGTCATCCCGCCGCATAAACATTTTGTGTTTTTTTTTATAGAAGAGCATCCGAGCATGCGGCTCACCTGATGGTAAGTGACTACCGCCGCCCATGAACAACCGCAACACCAGGGGAATTGCCGGCCTTTTGGAAAGATGTAAGCTCTTTTCTTGAAGGTCCCTAAGTCGTAGCGGTCCGGAAAAAATCGCCGATGATAAACAATTCCACAGAGAAGTTGTACGAGGAAGAAAACGCACAGTCGTAGACCGCCAAGCATTAAGATGGTGAGAATGGTACCGTGAATTTTTACGCGATGTGCGCTCGTGAAATTTTGCTGCTGGAATTAATCCAACAATTCCTCAGAGCACTCCCCGTGGTAAATTCGATAGAAAATGCAAAGGGATGCAACATCCCTAAGCAGTGCCAGTGTATCAGAAAGAACTCGGTCGTCGACGATTCGAATCGCTCTGCGCTGGATGCGGTCAAGTGGAAGGAGCTGGCACTGGGGTGCCCCGACCCAGAGATGAAAACAGTATTCCATGTGAGGCCGGACTTGCGCTTTGTAAAATTGCAAGCGATGTGCCGGCATAAAATACAGTCTCGCTTTGTTGAGCACACCTAGCTTTTTAGAAGCCAATTTGGCCCTCCCTTCCAAGTGACCACGAAACTGCACTTTATTCGATATGTCGCCGCCGAGGATTCCGATGCTAGCTGAGGTAGCAAGGGGAGTGCCTTGAAACTGAGGAGATACGACAAAGGGTTTCTTTTTAGCGGTAAACGCGCAAACCTGTGTCTTCTGGGGAATGAACTGGACTAGATTTAGTCGCCCCCAATCCGAGACTTTGTTCAGCAAAGACTCGACTTCAGACACAAGTTTTTTACATTGCATTGCCAAAGGTAAAAATAAATATGTTATTTTATTTTAAGAGTTTATTTAATAAAATGTATGTAAGGCAAAGGCCAAGTTAAAAAAACGGCGTAATTAAATGTAAGGTTAGTAGTAAAAGTTTATTAGGACTGATTTGAGCACATTTTAACATATTTTAAACTTAAGCAAATGTTTATTATTACATTGTGTGATTGCTTATTAAATAACAATATGAATAAATAAAATAAACAATCAACAATGTATTGCGAGGAAGAAATCTCGTTTTATTTATTATTACCGCAAACGCGATTAAAACAATATAACAAAGTTATTTTAGCGACTTTCCGGTAATTTGCGCAAAGTAATTGTGACTTTAAGGTAAAAATGGTCACTTGGGTGTTACGTAACGTTTAGGGGGGAGGGGGGGGGGTCTAGATAAACGTTACGGCGCGTTACATAGGGGGGTGGGAGGGTCAAAAATCTTCAAAAACTGCGTTACGTAATACTTGAACGGTCCCTAACCGGCGAGGCGAACTATCGCCAAGGAGCGCCGCTGGTGCTGCTCATGTTTGGAAGGGCACCTCCAGCGAGACTGTCCGCATCGGCGGCCCTGTCTGCATTGCCAGGGCAATCATCATGCAGTTTTGTGCCTGGGTGCGAACGGCGTCTCCTCTCGGGGCTCTGCCAGGCCCTCGACCCCCACGGGCGGGGGCGCTCAGCCACGCCCTCTGCCGGGCGACTCTCAGCGCCCGCCTGCCAGCCACCAGGCCCCTAAGTTTGAAAGGGGTCCCTCCCCCGACCAGTCGGGGGGTAATTCCCCCAGGGGCGGGGGTGTCATCACCCCCCCTCAGCGCGTGGAGAGGAACTTCACGGCCACTCATCGGTCCGCTGGACCCTTCTCACTCCCGTTAGCTGAGTGGCCGCGACTGGTGTACCACTGTTCCCCATTTGATGGAGGCGGCCCTGGCTAGCTGCCGCCTTAGCTCCCACTACGGCCGCCTCCACTGAGCCTTAAGCCGTCAACAGTCCACTTGTCAAAATGTTCTGTTGCCGACGGCCTCAGTGAAGGGCCGTGCGCGGCCGGGCCTGGAGCGTTGAATCATGCTGTCAAGGGGTATTAGATTTGGTTTGGTCGAGCACTTAGTTAAAATTCTTTAAATTAAAATTAAAAATGCTTTTGGGTTTTCCGCGAAATTTCCATATTTGTAGCGGTTGTGATTAAAAAAATTGAATTTAATCTACTCCTTTAAATGCTGATGCATATGTTTTGTATATATATTTAATCATTGTGTTTGATTGTGGCGCCTGGTTGCTGAAAAGAAAGTTTGAATTCATTTGAAATTGAATGTCGCGCTATTTGGAAAATTATGTATATGTTTTGTGATAGTGTTTAATCATTTTGCTTTGTGAAAAGGATGGCTGAAATTAGATAACCCTATTTGTGCCGAAGTAAATAAAAGCCAATTCTCTTTTGGTTTACATTTTGTTGGCACTGTCTAAGTTATTTAAATGAGAAATAGGGCTGTCCCTTACGTTTGTTTTGTTTAATTTGCAAGTTGACCTATGTGCATCGGTGATTAATTTGGTTGAATTAATTCTGTAGTTGAACATTGATGCTTTTGAAAAATTAGTTGAAATATGAGCATAGGACTACTTGTCTAACAGGCTAGCTAGTTTTGGAGATTATCAGATTGAAATCAGCTGCCGCACTATTTAGCAAATGATTATATGGTGGATGGATGGCTTGGTTAGGCATACTTGTTGAAAATTCATACTAGGGACTATCTGTGCGTTTCGTTCGGCTCTCCACAGACGACGTTCATGTGGAATTGTGGGTGCTCTCTAGACTGAAGCTTAGGAGGCCACTCTGGGCCGCTTCGTGTCGCGGCGCTGTTTGCAGACCTGATCCGGTCGGATTGCGGAACTAATCATAGGAGCACAGATAGGTGTTTGAAGGAGGTCGTCGGACTTCTGTCTAGGAATAGGATTTATTTATAGGCTGCGATGTCCAGGAAGGGCATCCAGTTCAACTCTCCGGCTTGCAAGACCTGATGAGGCACCTAAGGTGGCCTAGTTTGGTTGTAGATTCGGTCTTGTAACTTGTCGTCGCGACCTTGTCCCGCTGACCGGTTTGCTCGCGGACCTAAGTCCTTATGTCCGGGACGGCGGTTTGTTCGCGCCAAACGCTAATTTCAAGAATTAACGCGAGAGGGCGCTCGGCGTGGTGCATTCATACCGGTTTCGGTCGTACGTAGAACGCGCAAGCGCAGCAGTCGTTTGTCAGCTGTGCTTGGGACAGCACGCTGTCATTTTGTCGGGAACTCGGAATAATTAGGCGCGGCCAGTAAATATACGGTCTATGATTTGTGACGCGCATTCCTGCTGGAGAGCTTCCCAGGGACTCATTGTGTCTGACTCAGAATCTGCATAAGTGTATTCGGCAATATTAGCTAGTGCGGCCTTTGATATTCTAGAAATAACTGTTGCTACGCGAAACGGTAGTGACCTTTGATCCGGACACTCCGTGTGCGTTTTGTGCGTTAACCTTATACCCAACGAGAGTTAGTGGCTTCTGTAAGTTAGTTAATCGTACGATAGAGTTAATTGACTGTCATCGTGACGAACGAGGAAAGTGACTGTGGACAACGCCGCGGAAGGTTCCCTCAATTTGGAGCGGTGTCGACGCCCGGGCTGCTGCCGACGGCCAAGGTCTAGGGTCAATCACCATCAGTCACACCCAGATACACATCACATCACCTTATTTCCCTTGCACTACACAACCACATGCGACCTGACCGACTTCGGAGGGACCAGTCGCCTTGGATATAGGTAAGTAAGCTCCGTCTAATATCCTCCCGGTCGACTGGCCGTAGTATAGAACGCTCTCCCATATAGTTTAGTGTAATTAGAGATTTTCCACTTTGGCCTGGAGGAGGCCCGACCTACGTCTGCTCGTCGAAACTCAGTTGAATGGGTCCCTGAGGATTTGCCTTTAAGGGAGCAGCCGTAGGCCGTAACATCTTCTGAAATGGCTCAACCGATTTGTATGAAATTTTGTGTGCACATGGGGTAGGTCTGAGAATCAGCCAACGTCTCTTTTTCAAACCCCTAAATGATAAGTGTGACCACCCCTAAATATTTTTTTATTCTTTTGACAAATTTTTTTCTTTTTATTTTATTATGATTTAGCATTGAAAATACATAAAACTTCAAATGTTCACCCTTCTATGATCAACTCCTGTTTTTTAATCGCGATTTTTAAGACTAAAAAATATTTCCTAGAAATAATGTATATGGCAAAACAACGTTTGCCGGGTCAGCTAGTATCTCATATAAATTTGATCAAGATCTGACCAGTAGTTTTTGGTGTTATCCTAAAAAAAAAGTGTATTAATATTGAACTCGGTTGTACAAAATTTTTTATTTCATTACTTGTCTCTCTTCCGCTTTTTTTAAAAACGTTACCTCCACACTAGGATTTTCTCCTATATCGCGAGGGCAGTTTACATACATAGAACAGACTCAGGGGTCTACTTACACTGAACGATGTTTAATGTCACTGGCATTATACGCGAAAATATCGAAAACTGCGAAGCTGTGGCCGGGTCGCTAATCAGGTAATAAATCTGTAACTATGACGTCAGTAACTAGGTACCTAATTATTTAGTGTAGTCTATCTAGTACCTATAAATAATAATGTCTTACCTTCCGGTATCCTTAGGAACAGTAAAGAATTAAAAGTTGAAATTCCTGTTGTCATTTAAGCACTTGTAGGCCATACTTGAATAAAAACTCAAAAATAAATATCAAATGCAAATATTTTTTTGTTAACGTAAAGCGCGCGTCAGCTCGAGCGCGCGTCAGCTCGAGCGCGCGCCTAACAACTTCACGGACTAGCCTCATGAGGGCGGCCGCACAGCGTAGGTATATTTTCATGCTCAAAACGCGGAGTGAGACAGGTCTGGTTTAACGACCAAAATGGCAATATAAAAAGGTATTTTTGTACTGATATTGTTAGCAACGACGAGGCAGAGCCTTCTTTTTCTTGACGTAGTTTCTAGTAGAAAATTGATTCGTTTTTTTTTGATAGTGCATTTTTTTGTTTGTTTTGAATAAACTTATATTATTAGTCATTACTGAGTTATTAGTACGCGCAAAGTCAGCGAAGAAAAAACCTTGATGAGATCTTACTTGATAGTAATTATAGTAGTTGTGTGAGTCAGTCTGGTCCTGGATGGGCACGGTGATGAGGTTGGTGCGCGCGGGCCGGCGCTCGGGCGCGGCGTGCGCGCTGTGCGCCGCGTGCGCGCCGTGCCCCAGCGAGTGCGCGCGCGGGTCGCCCGCTGACGGGATCTGTCATATTATAACATATTTTTATAAATCATTTCTCGCAGAATACCAGCGTAAAATAGCAGCTTCATGCTGCTGTGTTTCGTATGGTGTGTGTAGAAAACCGAAGACCATTTTTACTGGAAAAGAGGCATTCCATCCTAGTCCTCATGGGTGGCGGCATATCTGCATTTTGATTCGCAAACGAGGATAGCTGTAAATGTCTATGGGCCTCGGCAATCACTTGCCATCAGAAAGAATGTGTGCTCGTTTGTCACCCTATCCTATTAAAATTCTATTAATACATCCTATCTATACTCGCACTAACTTACTGCGAGAGTCACACTTACAACGCGAGCGTTTCGAATATTAAACCTGATTGACAGAGAAACATTAATTCTTTTGCAATCTGAACGAATGAGAGCATCCACAACTTTTTCTGCAACCAGGGCGGCGCCACTTAAAAATGAAGTATAATATTTGGCAGATTTCATAGCAGGGAAGTTAATTTGTGCGCAAAATGTAAAGGTTTCTTTCTGTACTATTAGCTATATTTTATATTAATAAGATTAAATATAAAGAAACCTAACAACTGATATTCATAAAAATAGAAAAAGTTAAAAATGTGTAAAAAATTAAAGAGCAAACCAATGACGCATTGTTTTGTGTATTAATATTGTACACGCCCTGAGCTGCCCCAACAAAGGTAGACTGAACTAGGGCCCATCAGTAGTCCAATCGACGGACAGCAGAGGACGGGACCCAAATGCCTATGGAGACATCATTCTACACAATAGATATAAGGCTAGGTAAACAAATAGTACGTACCTGGTTCCAAAGCTAAAACTGCCCCAAGGCTCGGTCAGGCGGTAGGTAGGTGTAGGTGCATATAAGTGGTGTATAGTAGTGTTTATATATGTGCCCTGACCTAACTGAGGTGATCGGGCAGCAGCCTGGTCCGATGCTGCCCCACAATGTGATTTCACTCCAGCGGACGTCACCAATTGACAACTTCTTTCTTCATCTCACTATTTCAGTCTATCAACTTTTTTTGTACACTATTTCAATCTATCAACTTTATTGTACATTTAACTAATCAAACTCAACTAAATCCCCGTTGATCGTAATCAAAAACGTAACACACGGCACAACTAATGAACGGTGGATCAAAGTTCACTTCCGTTTTCAATCAGCAACAAATTATTTCTAGAACCGAACACGACCTTCTCTAGCATCACAAAGTTCCACGTTACAAACAACAAACTAAATTCCTTCGTACGATATTAAATACTACGCCCGCATTAATACTCAAAATCCGCCTAGCTGACACGCAAACTAACTACATAGTCAACACACAAAAGGCACTTAACGCGACGTCACAAATCAACTTTAACTTCCAAAAACAATTAACTGGGCCACGCCCTCGAAATGGAATGCGAGCTTCAAATTCCAGACCGTATGTCAGATAGATAAGTTAGATATTGCAAGATGCACTTCAACACGCAATCACTATACAATTGACGCAATAACTTTCAAACGAAATTACTTTAATCAGTCAAATTCAATACAAGCCTCTTGTCACGAACGTACAACTTAGACAAACTAATTCGAGGCGGTCTTCACGAAACCCCAAATTCAATAGCAAATTAAATGCGCACAAATACTCAACTTCTAGACCCCAAAAAACGGGTCGCGCGAAACCGATGTAGCGGTCACAAAAATTCGCTACTCGACAGCGCCGCTGCTGTCAAGCCACTGTCTCTCGCCCACGAGGCCGAACGCCGGGAAGCGGTATACCGCTGCCCCCGTCCCCCGGCGGCGCGCACGTCACCTCACACATCGGGCGATGCGATTAGTCAAACGCGATTGGATGGCGTTTCAAATGCCCATGTTTAGGCCTAAACAAATATAATACTCTAGAAACTGATAAACTTTCATTAAAAATTAATTTATCAATTAAATGACATTGTGAAATAAAAAAAAAACTTTACCACAGTGTCAACTAGCGACATCTGGTGAGCAGAAAATTATTAGCCCTCATTCACGAAACTTGCTTTATTGATGGATAATTAGCTAAAAGTTAATATAAAATTGTAAATTGTGCTTTATCTATCCCATTAGATAGAATCTATAATAAATAAGTTTAATGTTAATAAGTAAATATTTTTTTAAATAATTTGTCTGTATATCTGTCCGAGGTAATCTTCGGAATGGCTGAACCGATTGTAATTAAACTTCACTAAGAGATAGAGAGCAATGTCAGGAGTGATCTAGGCTTATCAAAAAACTTAGATCACTTTCTTTTAAACTGAAAAATTGATAACATGAAGTAAATTGTTTTTGACAATTATCTTTTTATCTAAATAACGCCACATTAAATGATCCCCACCCAAATGAGACCGGGTCACTAGAAGATAATATACATACATAATATGTTACACTTCATCATAATCATCCAATGACTTCTTGCATCTCTTACCAGGAACAGGAACACGGCTGCTATTACATAATTACTACCCCAGTTGTCGGTCCTTCGAGCTATATAGTTTGCTCATTGCCACTTCAGCTTACTGATCCATATATTAAGTATACAAACAAATACTGCATTACTATACACTAGGTACTACACATTTTTGGTGTCTCCCGTTGATTGTTAGTAAAAATACTTGTATTCTTACCGTCATAGGTTTGACAATGGCTACAGTGGTTGCTGGTGGTTCAGGTTCCGGTTTGCTCTCCGTCACCCCAGACGACACATGCCGATGGTTTATATGAGCTTGGAGATCCCTCTGAAATAAACAAAAATTAAATAAGATGTGAAATCGACAGTAAGGTATATTAACCTGTAGTCTATTATGCATTTCTTCAGTTTTTTTATATATAGAAGTATGGGCGACGATGAGGGCTAGTAATCTTGTGGCCCTAGTTGGGACTGAGGAGAACTTATTGTCACACAGATGGTCATGCAGTGTCATCAACGTCATTATCATTAAGTTGCATTTTAAATAAAAGTTTTCAGTTTCTAGTGTACGTATTATGTTGCGGCTAAAAATCAAAGTGCGGTTACACCTGCACACTGTGCGGCCAGCAGTAGTTGATTAAATTTAGGTGTACTGTTAAATTTGCCAAAACAATTACATATCAAGTAATATCAGCGACAGTAGGTTAAAGTGTGGGCCACCCCAAAACCGCAGACATTTATCTCATTTATAAATTATATATGATACACCTAAGTTTAACAAACCGCAATAGGCTGCGCACCTAGTAGTAGTAGTAGTATATATATATATATATATATATATGGAGTGTTCTTTAATTTTTTACACATTATTATTTTTTATTAAATATTAAGGACTGGGTCCATTGGACCCATTAGCGACTCACTAAGTTTAAAAAAAGGTGTAATAGTATGAATTAGGGAATGTAGAGGAAATTACCTGTGATAAGTAAGTTCTCCTGCAGCCAGTGTTTCCATATCTTGTTCCGGAGTGTGTGCACATAAACACTGTTCCTAAACCAGTCTGTTCCACCCGCAACACCTGAATTAAAAAAGTTTTTGTGTTTCATGTTATGGTTATAATTTTTCAAAGCTGTTCAATACACTACATTCGCTGGTCTCACATAATCTAATATAATAAATATTACTATAGTATATCTTCTTTAAAAGAAATTTAAGTATTTACAATGACATTATCAGTCAGCGGGTATTTATATTATAATTTTTTTAACTTTGCTGTGTTTTGGATCATTTTCTACCGACTTCTAAAAGGAGGAGGTACCCAATTCGACTCTATGTTTCTTTTCTACCGACTTTAAAAAGGAGTCGGTACTCAATTCGACTGTATTTTTTTTGTGTGTGTTACCTCATAACTGTTTACTGGGTGAGCCGATTTCAATAATTCTTTTTTTATTTGAAAGCTGGTGCTTCACGTGTGGTCCCATATAAATTTGATCAAGATCTAGCCACTAGTTTTTGAGGTATTCTTAATAATTTATATTGAAGTCGGTTGTACAATTTTTTTTTATTTTAAATTATACCAGATTAGGTTGAAATAAGCATTTATTTTCAATGTTCTTTAAGGTACAATAATACTTATATAATATGTACTATAATAATAATAAGTACTTACTTTCTCTCTACACCGAGGACAGTGTGTGTGGTCTGATCTGGCACAAGATAAACAAAATACATGTTTACATGGAATCTGAAAATAAAATCAACGGTTAAAAGATAACCAAACCAAACCATATAAATTAGTCATTTACTGAATGTATTATCATTTATTGACAGGGTTTAATCCGCTTGATTTTAATATACAAGAGTATTAAAAAGACGGGATATTTATTTATTCTTTATTGTAACACTTTACAACTAAAGTAACATTAATGCCTGTCAGCATTCTCTACCAGTCAACATGCAGCATGGTGAGCTTTTGTAGCAGATGTAAATTCCTTAATGATATTGCTTCTAGCTACCCTCATTTTTCTATTACAATCGAAGAAATGGAACATAATATATTATGTCAAATCAAATTATATCAAATCTCCATATCTTTCTATGGATTAATTTTGCCATAAATTACATCACCTTGTAGTGGTGACGTAAGAGCATTCACTAACCCATACAATCCAGTGGGTGACATAAGAGGCGATAGAGGAAAACTGAAACAGCAGATGGGCAGCAGCATCTTTCTGATAAACATATATTATAATACATTTTCGTAATCATCGGCGTCGACATATTGAGTGACGTGCAGTTTCGTGGTCACTTGAAAGAGAAGGCCAAATTGACCTTTAAAAAGCTTGGCGTGCTCAGCAGAGCGGGACAATATTTCATGCCGGCACAACGCCTGCAACTTTACAAGGCGCAAGTTCGGCCTCACATGGAATACTGTTCCCATCTCTGGGCTGGGGCTCCCCAGTGCCAACTCCTTCCACTTGACCGCATCCTGCACAGAGCGGCTCGAATCGTCGACGACCGAGATCAAAGCGAAAAAGCTGTGATATACCTGATATACCTCTATACTTTGGTGATACACATGCATCGGATGATCAGACAACTGCTGATCTATTTAATGCATTCTTCCATTCTGTATTTGAGCCACCCGGCAATAATGTTATGAACTGCGATACGGAAAATAATAATTGTATAATTAATTCTGTTTACATTGATAATGTTAAAGTATAATAATATTTGAGAATTGTGATATCAATAAAGGTACTGGCCCTGATGGTATTCATCCAATCTTTCTCAGACAATGCAGTAAGCATTTATCAGCTCCTCTATCATTATTCTTTAATATTTCTTTGAGGCAAGGTGTGATGGCCTTGCTTTGGAAACAATCCATTGTTGTTCCCATATTTAAGAGTGTTGACAAACAAACAATATAGCTAACTACCGTGGTATCTCGAAATTATCTGTTATACCCAAGCTATTTGAAAAAATTATACAAGACTCTCTATTTCCTGCAATCAAACCCCAAATAGCTTCAAGTCAGCACGGTTTCATGCCTGGTAGATCCACAGAAACTAACCTATGCGAGTTTCAGGTTGAAACATTGGAGGCCATGGTAAAAGGCTATCAGGTTGACGCCGTGTATACCGATTTTTCAAAAGCATTCGATAAAATTTCGCACAATCTACTGATTGCTAAATTTGTAAACGTCGGTATACACCGCGATCTCTTGAGTTGGTTAACCTCATATCTGTGTGTTAGGTTTCAGGCAGTAACTGTGAAGGGCTATACCTCGAGGTATATCCCTATCACTTCTGATGTGCCTCAGGGTTCTCATCTCGGTCCTCTTCTTTTAAATATATTTATAAACGTTTCATGCGTAGCATTCAACATTCGAAAGCATTACTATACGCTGATGATACTAAATATTTAAATAAAATTAGTTATAATGCTATGTTAATGTTAACTTACCATTCTTCCATATATTAGGATTGGTTTAGAGCAAATATCACAGCAGTAAATCATAGGGTTGAGAACTTTCTCTCCGATCAGAGTAGCTCTGTGGCTCCAATCCAAACGAAGCATAGGCTCTGGCGGACCACGTTGTATTGTAGTGAATACAGGAGCTTCAAGCTGAGATATATCTGATGGTACTTCCACTGTGAAATATATACATTCAAAAGTAAGTAACATGTTGGATTTTTGCAACACTTCTGGAAGAATTGGTTTACACAAATGAAGTCAAAAAAGAAAAAGAATGAAGTAAAGAAATTTACTAAATATTTATTGAATGGGCAGTAATCTAATAGTGAGTTTAAAAGTTGCAAGTTTGAATACCCTAATGTGGTGAACCACTCATAATACAAGCATTTTAGATTATTTGGAGCTAGTTAGTGGGAATATTAGTTGTAAGAGCATTTAGGCATGTCGATCTGAAATCGATTAATTGAAAAGTTAATTATTTAAGTAAAATAATCGATTTTTCAGATTGATTTGGAACGCTACATCGATTCAATGAATCGATCCAAAAACCCTTCAAATCAGACTGATTCCAGATCTAGCGATAAGGTTCCTAAACTGACTGCAGTATCTTAGTTTTTTAACATTTTGCTGTTGTCGAATGCAAAAAAAAAATCAGTCGTATTTGGTTAATAATTTGAACAATAAAAAAATTACTTATGTTTTTTTATAGAATAAGAATCACAAACGAGCACACAGTCCACCTGATGGTAAGTGGATGCTGTGGCTCATAGATATCTTCATTATAATATGCAGATGCGTTGTCACGCCTGAGGACTAAGATCGAATGCCTCGTTTATAGTAAAATAGGTTCACCAGTTCTCTACACTCACCATACAAAACACAGTAGCTTTAAGCTGCTATTTTATGTTGGTGTTCTGTGAGAGCAGTCCTACCCCGGCCGAGCTGACCCATATAGCTCCAGCGTGGCTCTACCACGTATAATATAGGCTTAGCTTTCCATTGACGTCCGTCGAGTTGGGTGTTGATACGTATTTTTACAGAAAAGTTACACTATTATAAGCACACACACGTTTTAAAATGCGGAAAAGCGTAATTTTTGAGAAAAAAAATTTATTGAAAATCAATTATTCTTGCAATGTTTATGTCTAATCCTACCGTAAAACTGGCGCCATTTTGTAATGTCATTGTCTTCGTCAGTAGGGATGTCGATTCTTTCCGAAAAAGGTCGATTTTTAAATCAATTCAAATCGTAAGCTGATCTATTGATTCACAAAAAATTTCTAAAATATCTATATTCTTTTCATGTTTGCATTTATAATGTAAATATAAATCGATTTTATGAAAAACAACAAAGATACCATGATAAATGATCTCTTATTGAAATTTATTTTATTTTAACAGTATATATTAGGACAGATAAAAAATAAAATAGGTTAGGTTCAACTTATGTCAAAGAAACGAATTGATTGACCCCGACTCCACCTGGTACGAGTCTGTCCTACCTTATCCCTATCTGATCAAGAAGTTGCTGTGGCTTTTGATAAACATTTTACTGATGTTCGTTTTTTGACAACAAAATCATTAAATTCTTCTCCTACTGTCACCGAATCATTGCTCAAACAAAATGTAAAGGCTTGTTCAAATACTTTTAAATTCCATAGAGTACTGCCAAAAGATATCGTTAAATATCTTAAAACTATTGATGTTAAGAAAACGGCAGACTTATGGGGGATTTCCGTTAAAGTTATTTTATCTATAATAGATATATTAGCACCTTATCTAGCCACTATATTTAATATAAGCGTCGAATCTGGTGTGTTTTCTGATTTAGTGAAACATAGTAAAGTCATACCTATATTTAAATCTGGTAGTACATTAGACCCCGCCAATTTTAGACCAATTTCTGTACTACCAACATTAAGTAAAATTTTTGAAAAAATTATTTTAGATCAGATGTTAAGTTTCTTTAATATTAATAAATTGCTACATAAAAATCAATTCGGTTTTACAAGGGGTCGCTCGACAACTGACGCTGGAGTTGAGCTTATTAAACATATTTTTTTGTGCATGGGAGAATTCAGAGGATGCTTTGGGTATATTTTGTGACCTTTCCAAGGCCTTCGACTGTGTTCACCATGAGACATTAATCAGGAAGCTATAGTACTATGGTGTCAAGAACACAGCACTTAAACTTATTATTTCATATTTAAGTAATAGAAAGCAGAAGGTTATTATCAATGGTAAAAGTTCTTCCGGGTCACCTGTACTAATGGGTGTTCCTCAGGGCTCGATTCTCGGCCTATTCCTGTTTCTGGTGTATATTAATGACTTACCTCACCTTGTAGGGAGAGTCATGATATAGTATTATTTGCTGATGATACTTCCTTGATTTTTAAACTTAAACGTCAATCATTTAAATGTGACGAAGTGAAGAATGTTATATCAAAATTAGTGCATTCATTTAACGTTAAAAATCTGCATTTGAACGGAAATAAAACTAATTGTGTTAAATTTACAACAACTAATGTTAAAAATCTGAATACCAATGTGTTTTTAAATGGGGAGGAATTGAGCCCTGTTGTATCCACTGTTTTTCTTGCCATCACTCTTGAGGTAAAGCTTCAGTGGGGCGCCCATATATCCAAATTAGCAAGCAGACTAAGTTCTGCAGCCTATGCTGTAAAAAAGATTAGAGGTCTCACTAGTGTTGAGACAGCTAGATTAGTTTATTTCAGTTATTTCCATAGCATAATGTCTTATAGGATTTTGCTATGGGGAAATGCTGCTGATTCAGAAACTATTTTTGTTTTACAGAAGAGGGCCATTAGAGCTGCTTACAATCTAAAATCGAGAGTCTCTTAGAGATAAATTTAAAGAAATAAATATATTAACTTTGGCCTCTCAGTATATTTACGAAAATTTAATGTATGTTCACAAAAAAAAAGATAGTTTTAGTAAAAAAAGTGATATACATTCTGTAAACACTAGGAACAAACACAAGCTAGTGATGCCAGTTTCTCGACTCCACAGAGTCAGTAATTCATTCTTGGGGCAATGTATACGCTATTACAACAAGGTCCCGGAAAGTGTACAGGTTCTCTCTATTACCAAGTTTAAATGTTTTATTAAGCTGAAACTGTATAAAAAGGGTTATTATAATATAAATGAATACATGGTTCATAATAACCCCTGGGAATGAGGTGGTCACTTCCAAGCAGTTTCTAAAATAAATTTTGTAAATAGTTCGTAATCATTTATATTGTAAAATTTATTTAAAAAAAAAGTCCCATTGGGTTTCTTGCTGGTTCTTCCCAGAACAGAAGGTTTTTTTTCGAACCAGACGTAAAGTAAAAAATGACTTTAAATAAGAATTACACATGTAATGTATATTGAATAAAAATTATTTTATTCTATTCTATTATATTCTATACCCCTAGAGTGGATTTATAGAGCCGGAGGCGCGTAGGGGGAGCAGCCACCGCCTGCTGTAACAAATCGTAGGCATCGGGCGAGGAGGGATGCCTGCGATTTGTTACGCTAAGGCGTAGAGGCTGCTCTTCCCGCAGCGCCGGAGACGTAGCAGTCTCAAAATAGATACAGAAATACTTCTGAATCAGTCCCCTTATTTTTTATGATGAAGGGGATTTTTTTCTCATAAAATTTATTTATATTTACATTATGAATGCAAACATGTAAAAAATATAGTTATTTTAGAAATCGATTTTTTGGGAATCGATACATCAGCTTACAATTCGAATTTATTTAAAAAAACGATCTTTTTCGGAAACAATCAACATCCCTACTGACAATCATCATAATCATCATCATTACAGCCTTTCATAAGTCCACTGCTGAACATAGGCCTCCCTCAAGGAATGCCACAAAGCACGGTCCTGAGCCACCTGCATCCATCGACTTCCTGCATGTCTTACCAGGTCGTCACTCCATCTCGTGGGGGGTTGCCCTACACTTCGCCTACCGGTACGAGGCTGCCACTCAAGAACCTTTCTTCCCCATCGGTTGTCGGTTCTTCGAGCTATATGGCCGGCCCACTGCCACTTCAGTTTACTAATCCATTGGGCTATGTCGGTTACTCTGGTTCTACTGCGGATATCCTCATTTCTAAGTTCATCACGCAGAGAAACCCTGAGCATAGCCCACTCCATAGCTCGCTGAGCGACCTTGAGCTTTCTCATACGGCCAGCAGTGAAGGACCACGTCTCAGATCCGTAAGTCATCACTGGCAACACACACTGGTTGTACAATTTCGTTTTAAGGTTTTGAGGTATGTCTGACGAGAAGATGTGTCGTAGTTTCCCGAACGCTGCGCAGCCGAGTTGAATCCGTCGATTGACCTCTCGGTCGAAGTTGGACTTACCTAGTCTGACTATTTGTCCCAGGCATACATACTCGTCAACAACTTCGAGCTTAGTGCTCCCAATAACTACCGGCATAGGTGTGCATGGACATTAAACATGATTTTTGTTTTGTTCATGTTCATCCTAAGACCTATTCGTTGGGAGACACTATTGAGGTCATTGAGCATGGCGCTTAGGTCCTCCAGCGATTCTGCCATAAGGACTATATCTTCGGCAAATCGAAGGTGAGTGATGTACTCGCCATTGATGTTAATACCGTATCCTTTCCAGTCGAGAAGCTTGAAAACGTCTTTCAACGCAGCGGTGAAGATTTTCGGGGATATAACGTCACCCTGTCTTACACCTCTCTGCAATTGGATAGATTTCATACTCTGGTTCTGTACTCGGATAGCCATCGTAGACCTACTGTACAAGCATTTCAGCACTTCGATATACCGACAGTCACCTTGGCACCGTTGAAGGGATTGCAGCAAAATGCGCCCAAATTTCGACGGAATCAAAGGCAAATTGTACTCCACGGACTTCTGTATAATTCGCCGAAGGGTATGTATGTGGTCTATGGTGCTAAAGCTCTTTCGGAAACCGGCTTGTTCGGGAGGATGGAAGTCGTCAAGTCTGCGCGTGAGACGATTCGTTATGACTCTCGAAAACAGCACGTAGACGCGGCTCAGAAGGGAAATCGGTCTGTAGTTCTTCAAGAGAGAGTTGTCACCTTTCTTGAAGAACAAGACCACCGCACTTCTACTCCACGCCTCCGGTGTAATGCCACCATGGAGGACGGAATTAAAGAGCTTCTGAAGGACTTCAAGTACCGGTCTTCCACCCGCTTTCAGAAGCTCCGCTGTAATTCCATCCTCGCCTGGGCTCTTTCCGTTTTTAAGGTGCTGGAGAGCCATTCTAATCTCGCTCAGACTGACGTCTGGGATATCTTCGGAATAGTGTCGGATAAGACTCGCTCTTAAATCGTTACTCACACTTGCGTGTGGCTCCAACGATGACGTGTACAGCTGCCCATAGAACCTCTCAATCTCACTCAAAATCTCAGGTGCCCCGGAAACGATGCTGCCACACTCGGTCTTCAGCCTTGACAGTTGGCTCTTTCTGGCAGACAGATCTCTGGCAAAGACTTTGGAGCCTTGGTTCCGCTCGATCGCTTCTTCAATACAAGCTGTATTGAAGTTGCGTAAGTCCCGCCGCATGCATTTGGAGATCTGTCTGTTCAGTTGCCTGTATGCTGTCAAATTTGTTGAAGAATGTAGCATCTCCCGTCTAACAGCCATGAGATTGAGAGTGTGATCGGAGAGTTTTTGTGTTCTTCTGCGGCGGGTCTTGCAGAACTTAGCTCCGACCGCATGGAAAGTTTCTACGAGCTTGTCATTCATATCGTCCACTTCATTGCAGTCTTCTAGGCACTGAAAACGGTTTTGTAACTCGAGCTGAAAGGTTTCGGGACTTTGGAACAGAGCACGAGGGGAACGGAGCGTTGACTTCATTAGACAAGACCTCTCCAACTTAACGTTTAGGTTCAGTGTGCCTCTAACCATTCGGTGATCCCTATCAGTTTTTACCTTCGCGATCACGGAGACATCACTGAACAGTTGTCGTCTGGTCGTCATAATGAAGTCAATCTCATTTTTTGTGGAACCGTTGGGGCTCGACCAGGTCCACTTCCTGTGGGGCCGCTTCTGGCCCCTTGGGTTCCGTTGCCCTATTCCAAATTTCCTTACCTTCAGCTCACCGTTTTCTCTTGTGCCTAGTTTTGCATTGAAGTCTCCCATTAACACCGTATATTGGGTTTTGGAGGAATGCATGGCTCTAGAGATATCCTCATACATTTCCTCCACCTTCTCATCGGGGTGTGCCGAGGTTGGTGCGTAAACCTGTATGACCTTCAGCGAGTACCGTTTGGTGATTCTGAGTATAAGGTACGCAGCCCTCGCCGACACACTCTCAATATTTAAAACGTTGTTAACGAGAGACTTGTGGACGATAAATCCAACACCTCCTTGGGATAGATGGTCGCTCTCCCAGTGATAGAGCAAGTTGCCGGATTCGCGGATTACCGTGTCCTCCCCCTCTCTTCGGACTTCGGATAATACTATAATATGCCAGCGTAACTAACAATAACAATAAAAATGGTGTCAGTTTTACAGCAGGAATTGGCATAAATATTGCAAAAATAATTGATTTTCAATAATTTTTTTCTCAAAAAGTATGAGTTTCCGCATGTTAAAACTTTGCATGTGTGCTTATAATAACGTAACCTTTCTGTAAAAAAATATCAATCCCCAACTCGACGGACGTCAATGGAAAGTCTTACCATAATATATGTTACTTACTAATAAAAAAAAGTCCTAAACTTACTAAAAAAAACTTGTCATTTTCATTTCTAATCTAACCCATGAATCCCGGCGTCTAACTTAATCTATGCTGTGAGTTTACTTTATTTATCAAATATATATTGGAGTATATATTATATGTTAGTTTATAGTAACGAAATAAACAGTATTGTGTCCGTGTAACATTCATTTCAATATGATTTATCAAGGAATGTATGTTGCAGTTTGCACTTTTGTTAGTGTTGTTGTTCCTATAGGTATTATTAGGCATGTTTGAAAAGGTTGTAAATAATTGAAAATCCATTCGAGTATGTTCTATTTGAATCGAATCGGGGATTGATTTTGTTAAGTGAATTAAAATGCCTAAGAGCACTACTACTATACTTTTAAAAGTATGAGTGTAGTAAATTAAAATTTAAATTATTACTATGAAGTCAAATAATAATTTACGAAAGGAGTAGCTTTGATATATCTAATAATATGAATCTGTTCATAAATGTATGTCAACAATCCGAAAAACAATACAGCTGTTGTGCGTTATTTTTATAAATATGTCAATTATGGTTAGTTAAGATGTGAGTTCTAATACATACACTTTGGGGGCTCAGCAGGCTCAGCTTCTTCTTTAGTTTCCTCTGGTGCAGGTTCTTCAATATCCTGAGTTGTTTCTTCTACAGAACATTCTTCTTCATCCGACGACATAACTTTTGGTACCTTTTTGCCACGGCCGCGACCTCTGCCTCGGCCCCGACCTCTGCCTCTTCCGCGGCCTCTACCCCGCGAATTTCTCTTTTCATTATTCATTTATGAATTTGATTTTCTTTTCAAACATATGATGTTGTCACTTTCTTGGCGGTTACTTATAACCTTTAACGTAATTATAAGGACAATGATGGAAAGTTCTATATTAAAATGAATATAGTAACGGGTATATATAAACAATAAACGCTTGTTTATATAGAAATTCGAAAAGCCAATCAATTTGTGTAATTCAGGTAAAATCTAAACACATTCAGACTAGAGATGGGTAACTCAGGAGAGATAGATACAAAAGATATGAATCAATCCGTTTCCATCAATCACTCTTTATATCCATTCGCATCCGAATATATCACTGTATCAGTGTATCTTTACAAATGATTCACTCAAGGCATCTTTTAACTTTTTCTAACATCTGTGTCGCACATTGCGCACACTGCTTTCTATTATACCTCGCCTGGCACGGCCGGTCATTCCAGGAAGATTTCGGAAAGTCCAAGTGTGTACAGACGTTTCTTTCGCAGCTCACTATTTAGAATGTTCTGTTGCGCTTTAGCAAGATGGAGAGAGTGAGTTGTTTGAACATTATAAACTGTAATGCGTTGGCACAAAAAGGTAAATTGATAACTCTATGACTGGTGCATAGGGCTTAAAGTCATTAAGCGGTACGTTAACTTTTAAGTATTATACTCTTCGATCAACAATACCAACTAGATAACGGGTCACGTACAAAATCATAGCTAAATGCTGTCCGCGTGAATATATACTTATATAGCTACATTTGTTTACTATAGAACTGAGACAAAATTTTTTTGTTGGTATTGTTGATCGAAGATTATACTGGTTTGAACTGTACCTATGTGTACTTTGCCTATAAATTTTTTAGTAAACAATGCAAACTAATTTCAGTTATAAAACCATCGTTTTTAAGAAAGTTTTATAACCGAAATTAGTAGTCGTTTATATCCATAAAAAAAGTAGAAAAAAGATTTGTGATTTACAAAATTAAACAAAGATATCAGTTTGCTTCATTAGTGCAACCTTAACCTCAGTTTGGGAACGAGAGTAATATTGCTTCCGTTAATTGCATCGAATAGAAAAATATAAAATAGATTTTTAGTACACTTAGTGACTGTGTAATTTAAATGTAGGTAAATAAGACATTCAGTGTAAATAGTTTAAAGTGTTTTTGGTCTCTACGTACAGTTAGTGACTGTTTCATTTATTTTAAGTGTAAATAATTTTGCGCAGTTAGTGTTTTATCAATAAAAAAAAAATGGGTTCACGAAAACGAAGCGCAGTGTGGAATCATTTTGAGGAAGTAGAACCAAAAAAAGCAAAATGCCTTTATTGTGCGAACATGCTAAATGTACCCGCTGGAAATTGTGGTAACCTAGGTAGACATTTAAAAAGTAAACACCCCACAGCACGCCTCGTAGCTAAAAGACAGCCAACGCAGCAGGCATGTTTTCAAGATGCCGAAACTATATAATATATATTTTCTACAAATTAATACAAACAATACCTACCCTACCTACGTTATTTACGTTAATCATTAATTTATTTATTATTTTAAACTAAAAATTTAAGTTAATTTTTCGAATAAGTGCCTATTAATATTTATCGATCATAACAATAATAGCGCTCGCTGTAAGTTTCACAGTACGTGAGCAACCCGGGTTCGATCCCCGCCGGCACCAATGAAATTGTTAATTGAAATTTTAAGTGCTGATTTACCACTTGCTCGACGATGAAGGAAAATATCGTGAGGAAACCTGCATGTCTGAAAAATAAGAAAACTTTAATTTTTAAAACATAATAAATAGATACCTAGAAAGAAACAGCAGCCAAATATATCAGAAAGATACACATTGTTACGACCAAGCAAAATGCAAACAGCTCTATAGTTACTTATCTATCATTCTTACTGATAGGAGCCCCACTTGAGCGAAGCGAGCCGCGCTGAGTGAGCAACGCAATGTAATGCAATGCGTGTCGTGAAAGCGAGCTTGATCTACTGATACATAAGGATATAAAG
This sequence comes from Parnassius mnemosyne, assembly GCA_963668995.1. Lineage (NCBI taxonomy): Eukaryota > Metazoa > Arthropoda > Insecta > Lepidoptera > Papilionidae > Parnassius > Parnassius mnemosyne. Next base: position 11,023,928 of record CAVLGL010000159.1, read on the forward strand.
ATATAAAAGAGTGATACATATCCAAGTGATCAAAAGATACTTTACAATCTTTTCTTTTAAGTGATACACATTCAGACGTCATGACAATTGCCAAGGACCATCGAGGTTGTTGTAGTTATTATAATTCGACATTTATGGCTAGCAAAGGTCTCCAACCATACAGCCTTGTTCGATTTGTATATTGTTCGTAAAACTATAATATACTAATGCGTCATATTCATTATCACCTTACATACTTACGTATGTATGTTATTACTCTAAGCTTATTTATTATCATTATCGCCAAAACTCCAGACCATAGATTACTAAATTCACGAAATATAAAAAAATATTACGTGATTAAATTATTGCTTTTTTTTTTAAAATGTAACCTTGTTATAACACCAGCACCAGTGAAAGCAATAAAAAACAACACTCCTGCACGGCTAGCATGGGCTGGGGACAAAAATTTTATCCGACAAGAGATAAATTATCTTGTCCTTATGCCAAAGCACGGCAACCGTGAGAAGTATATCCCCGTTTGATATAACGAGTAGACATATATCCCCAGTCCGTAGCATAGAGCAAAATGAAAGATAAAAAAATATATTTTTTGATATTTGAAGGAGACAATTTTATCCTAGTTCATTGGACGTGGGTTTATCTCCCATTTTATCTACTGATACTTTTAGATACAGATATTATATCCATCGATGTGCCCATGCTCGAAGGGTGGATAAAATTAAGCGAGGGGATACACATTTTCTCCTTTCCCCGGGGATTAAATTGTCTTCTGCCTATGCTAGCCCTGCTGAGGTCTAAATGTGAAATACTTACTTACGAAGAAGAAATTTTATTTTATTATGTGGGCATATACTTAATACCTTTGCCCTATAATCTACAATCCCTGCGCCCAGCGGTGGGACGTATATAGTCTGTAACTTTATTTTACTTTATACATATTAATACTTATTGACAACTAACATATTACAAATATGTAGCAAATCTTCCTTTTCGCCAGTAAGTAGTTCGCAGTTTGACATGGAACACTTCTATCGACACTGATTAACCACGAGCTCGGCGGCCAAGGAAAATATTATGAGGAAACCTGCATGTCTATGAAATAAGAAAAAATATTTCGAAGACATGTGAAATTTGCCATCACACATTGGGGAAGCGCGACGGACATCTCTTTGCCCTAAAACCTTTTCAGAAATAAGAGGAGGCCTGTGCTCAGCAGTGGGACGTATATAGACTGTAACTTTACTTTACTTTTCTTCCGCAGATGACGAAGACGACAAACGAAAATAGGACGCTAAACATTTGTAGCTTATTAGAGCATTCGTGCGGAGAGTGCGAAAAGACCTACCTCCAAAAGCAGTACCTGTTAAAGAGTATGCATGACTCATGTGGCACCCATAGATCTCCTCGATCATATTAAAAGGAAGTGGAACATCCGTTATACGTTTAAATTAAAATTAAAATGACGTGGAGTATAATTAATAGTGAAACTGGTAAAGTCAACTCTCAATCAATCAATCTTTCTCAGTCAATTTAAACTACCGGTTAAGTTTTAACAACAAATTAACTGGATCAGATCAGGATGTTGCAATGCTTTTTGAGAAATATTTTACTGATATTAAGATCTTAACCACTAAGTCACTGAATTCTTTTCCTGCCGTCGCCGAGTCATTCCTTAAACAAAATGTAAATGCATGTGTACAAAGAATTTTACATTTAATAAAATAATATCATCAAAAGATATTGTAAAATATTTTAAAAATATTGATATTAAGAAAACTGCAGATCTGTGGGGGATTTCCGTTAAAGTCTTGCGTCTATAATAGATATAATGGAGCCTCAACTAGCTATTATTTTTATACTAGTATCGAATATGGTGTGTTTCCCGATTTAATGAAGCATAGTAAAGTAATACCTTTATTTAAATCTGGTAGTACATTAGACCCCGCCGATTTTAGACCAATTTCTGTATTGCCACAATTAGTAAAATTTTTGAAAAAAATATTTTTGATCAAATATAATTTTTTTTTAAGATAAATAATGTACTTCATAAAAGTCAATTCGGTTTCACAAGGAGTCGCTCGACAACTGATGCTGGTGTTGAGATGATTAAATATATTTTCAACGCATGGGAGAATTCACAGGATACTTTGGGTATATTCTGTGACCTATCCAAGGCCTTCGATCGTGTTCACCATGAAACATTAATCAGGAAACCACAACACTACGGTGTAAGAAGTAATGCTCTTAAATTAATTGTTTCATGTTTAAGTAAGAGAACGCAAACTGTTATCATTAATAGGATGAGCTCTTCCGGGTCGATAGCACAAATGGGCGTGCCTTAAGGCTCAATTCTGGGTCCCTTTCTGTTGCTTGTATACATTAATGACTTACCATACATAGTAGGGGATAACCATAATATTGTATTATTTGCTGATGGCACTTCATTAATTTTCAAATTAAAACGACAATTATTAAAATATGATGAAGTAAATAATGTTATATCTAAATTATTAAATTGGTTTAATGTTAATAACTTGCATTTAAATGGCACTAAAACGAAATATATGATATTTATGACTCCAAATATCAAACATTTAAATAATAATGTGATATTAAATGGGGAGGAACTGAGTTTTGTTGATACCACCATTTTTCTTGGAATAACACTAGACGCGAAGGTTCAATGGAGCCCCCATATATCAAAATTAGCAAACAGACTTAGTTCAGCAGCATATGCTGTAAAAAGTACTAGAAACTTACCAGTGTGGAAACAGCTAGACTTGTTTATTTCGGCTATTTCCATAGCATAATGTCGTATGGTATTTTGGTGTGGGGACACGCGACTGATAAGAGCAATCTTTGATTTAAAACCTAAAGAGTCGCTCCGACAAAAATTTAAGGATATTAATATATTAACTTTGGCCTTTCTATACATTTATGAAAATGTAATGTACGTACACAAAAATAAAAGTAGTTATACAAAATAAGTGATATTCATTCTGTAAATACTAGGAACATACAAAAGCTGGTAGTACCAGTTACTCGACTCCACCGAGTCAGTTTTATAAATATGTATGTATTCTTACATATAAGTTTACGTGTATATGTATGTGTGTATGTATATATGTATTTGTGTGTTTATGTGTATGTGTATATATAATATTGTGTATTTTATTATTGCATTATATCATATACTATATATACCTTATACTATTAATATGTATATACTTGTTTATCTACTATTTATGCACACTTCTATATACTTAAATGAAAATTATCTCCTTCACCAAATTTGCCAGGTATAGATCGCTGTTTAGCGATAAAGCCACCTAATTGTACATACATTTGTAAAGTTAAGTTTGTTGTGCTGTGTAGTATTTTGTGTGCAATAAAGAGTGTAAATAAACAAAAAATAATTCATTCTTGGGGCGATGTATATGCTTTTACAACAAAATCCCAGAAAATATACAAAATTTGACCTGCTCAAAGTTCAAAAACAATATTAAACAGTTTGTATAAAAGAGTTATTATAACATTAAGGAATTTATGGATGATAATAACATCTGGGAATGAGCTGATCGCTACCAAGCTATTTCTAATTTGTTTTGTGTGGTTAATTGTGTAACATGCATGATTGTAAGTTGTTATTTTAAAAAAACTCCCGCTGTGTTCTTGCTGTTGCTTGTTCTTCCCAGGACAAAGTTTTTCCGAATCAGTGGTAATTAGACAAAAGAGTGACTTTCAATAAGTATTATTTATAATCTATATTGAATAAAAAGTTTGTTTCCGTTTCTGTTACGACGCCGCGCCAAGTATTTTTTTTAAGCGACTATGACATACCCCAAGTCCGACACGCAACATACCTACAACATACTGAATACACCTGTAAGTTCCTATTTTATTTCATCGGCCCCATTTACATTTCACTATTAAAAAACTTTAAAATGTAGAGCTAAATGTCATGTTTACAAATACTTATTTATAATAATCATATTATAAAATAGTTACACCACAAGTTTACATAGCTTGATGTTATACTGGAGTGACCATTCCATGTTCTTTTGTCATGAAATTATTTAATTATTAAATTAATTAATCGGTGAATACGGTGCTTGGTCGAGAACTTTTGTTGAATTTTTCGCTAAAAACTCTTTCACTATAATGGCTGTGTGTGTGATGGTGCATTATCATGGTGCAGCATTCATGAGTTGTGTTGCCACAAATCTGGACTTTTTCGGGGGATACTCTCACGCAAACGCTTCATGACGCCTAAATAATATTCTTTATTCACTGTTTCTCCCTTTGGAAGGAATTCGGAGTGAACCACACCACGGTAGTAAAAAAAAACTGTCAGCATCACCTTGATTTTGGAGCGACTTTGCCGCGGTTTTTTGGGTTTCGGCTCGTTTTCGAGACGCCATTCTGAAGACTGTTGGCTTGTTTGCATGTCGTACTCATAAACCCATGTCTCGTCGCCAGTTATTATACGTTTTATAAAGGTCGGATCCGTAGAAGCTCGGGAAACCATGTCTTCAGCGACATGCTTTCGCTGCGCTCTTTGAACAAAATTGAGTTCTTTTGGAACTAGTCGAGCGGCGACGCGTTTCATGCCTAAAATGTCAATGAGAATGTTGTGGACGGACTTAAAAGATATGTTCACCTCACTAGCCAACTCTCTCAGACTCATACGTCGATTTTCGAGCACTAGCTTCTTGATTTTGTCGATGTTTTCTTTGGTCGTAGCGGTTGAAGGTCTACCAGAACGAGGCAAGTCTACTACTACTTCTCGGCCTTCTTTAAAAGCCTTATACCATTCATAAGCCCTTGTTTTCGATATACACGATTCGCCGTAGATCTTTCGCAACATTTTTAGTGATTCACCACATGAAATATCATTCGAAACACAAAATTTAAGGCACACTCTTTGTTCAACAATATTTTCCATTGTAAAAATCGCCGAGAACTCAAAACTATGACCAACAAAAAGTGTAGTTTAAAACAAATTAAATGACAGATCCCGCTCAAACTTTGCGCGCTAAATCAGTACAGTGCTACAGCGCTAAAGCAGTATAGTGCAACATGCAGTAAAAGAATTAGAACGACCTCTTTTACGCGGGTCTTTTTATTGACATATTCCCGATACTTTTTACACAGAGTTGTATATCTTATTGGAAATGTTAAAAATTAATTAGCTAAGTTTTTCCTTAATTGCATACAATAACCCCATCACCAAACACCTCCACACTAGGAAAGATACACCACCGTCGACACGTGTTTCACTAAATGAGGCATCATACAGGGGAAATAGACTCGGCGATAACTGAACATATTCTTGAAAAGGCCTGTACTTACTGCTGGCCATGCATTTAAAGACACGGCTACTGCTCGTGATTAAAATAGAATTCCAAACTAGTTTTTTTTAAAAATGATAGACATTAACTTGATCTCAGTATTTTGTGGCCGTTCCATTGTTTTAAAAACAAATGTATTTATTTCATTGTTGTATAATGATTTATTTGTTCTGTCGTCTTTCCGGATGAGGTCAATGTCATTGGCCCCTATTTCGAGTAGGTAGCATTTTAATTCCAGCAAAAATGTTTCTCAAGTTGTCGTTTCAATTTAAATTCGAAAGTAAAGTCGCGATTATCATATCATCTTTTACTCGTATTCCTAATTTGATGAGTTCCTTCCTCTTCCTGAGGAAAACAAGTTTTTCAAAGAATAAAAAGTTGCTGTATTATACAGTAAAAATAAACTTAAACCTTTAAACTTAACCTAATTTTATTAACAACAAGCTGCTCCACGCGATTTCGTCGTGGAATTTATTACGGTTGGATTTGATGGCCTTTGATATTTTTTGCACGGAATTTTAAATGTTTTTTTAAAATAAAAGTACCTTAAGTTACTCCTTATAACATCAGCTATCTGCTAGTGAAAGTCCCGTGAAAATCGGTCCAGCCGTTTAGGAGATTAGCCGGAACAAACAGACAGACAGACAGACAAAAATTTTAAACATTATATTTTAGTTATAAGTACCTTATTTACTTTCATATGCATTTAGTAAAAACCTGTAATTTTGTCATTACAAACAGACACTTCAATTTTATTTATTTGTATAGACTAGCTGTAATTTAGGGTTTTAACTATGTTGCGCGGAACCCTATTATTTTTTCTAAAAATATAAGTAGCCTAAGTTACTCCCTATAACATCAGCTATCTGCCAGTAAAAGTCCCATCGAAATTGGTCCAGCCGTTTCGGAGATTAGCCGGAACACACAGACAGACGGACAGACAGACAACAATGTTAAAAATTGTGTTTTTGTTATAAGTACTGTATATACTTTCATATGCAGTTAGTAAAAAGCTGTTATTTTGACATTACAAACACACACTTCAATTTTATTTATTTGTATAGAATACTATAATAGAATCTTCGGAATGGCTCAACCGATTGTGCTGAAACTTTACGAACAGATAGAAAGCAAGAACAGGAGGAATTTAGGCTATATTAAAAACAAAAAATTGATAAAATAAATGGTCTTTGACTATCTTAAATCTAAATGACCCGGCAGAGCCGACACGGGTCGCTGATTGTTTACTCAGTTTAATTATTAAAAAATAATTCTTCTTGTGATATCGTAGAAAAGGAAACGTAATTTTAAATTTGTTGTGATAATGGACAAAAATCAAAACAGATTTCAAAATATAGTTGTCTTTTTAAATTTAGCCACATCTCAAATTCTGTTTCTGCCACTCAAGCCTTCATAGGAGAAACTTAAATCCTGAATTGTCTACAGCATTACGCTATTACTTCTCTATGCTATATGAGGGTCGACTCCTATACGAGCACCAACAGTATCTATTCGCAGCAGGGTACAGACATGTCAATTAGTTGATTCAACAAGTAAAACTGATATTATCAATTTAAATTTTTTGTTTAGGGCCGACTATTATACGAGCACCAACAGTATCTATTCGCAGCAGGGTACAGACATATCAATTAGTTGATTCAACAAGTAAAACAGATATCAACAATTTAACTTCTTTGTTTAGGGTCGACTCCTATACGAACACAAACAGTATCTATTCGCAGCACGGTACAGACACGTTAATTAGTTGATTTAAAAATTTAGACGGATATCATCAATTTAAATTCTTTGTTTAGGGTCGACTCCTATACGAGCACCAACAGTATCTATTCGCAGCACGGTACAGACACATTAATTAGTTGATTCAACAAGTAAAACAGATATCAACAATTTAACTTCTTTGTTTAGGGTCGACTCCTATACGAGAACAAACAGTATCTATTCGCAGCACGGTACAGACACGTCAATTAGTTGATTTAAAAATTTAGACAGATATCATCAATTTAACTTCTTTGTTTAGGGTCGACTCCTATACGAGCACAAACAGTATCTATTCGCAGCACGGTACAGACACGTCAATTAGTTGATTCGACAAGTAAGACAGATATCATCAATTTAAATTCTTTGTTTAGGGTCGACTCCTATACGAGCACCAACAGTATCTATTCGCAGCACGGTACAGACACATTAATTAGTTGATTCAACAAGTAAAACTGATATTATCAATTTAAATTCTTTGTTTAGGGTCGACTATTACACGAGCACCAACAGTATCTATTCGCAGCACGGTACAGACACGATTATTAGTTGATCCAGCAAGTAAAACAGATATCAACAATTTAACTTCTTTGTTTAGGGTAGACTCCTATATGAGCACCAACAGTACCTATTCGCAGCACGGTACATACACGTTAATTAGTTGATTCAACAAGTAAAACAGATATCATCAATTTAACTTCTTTGTTTTACACCTGATCACGCATTACACGCATTGTGTACGTATGTGTCATAGTTGTCATGTTTGATCGACGATCGATCGGATATATAATAAGTCCTTCAACTAAATAACTCTCAACATTATAGTTATTATTTATTGTTAAACATAAAGAGGCTTCAAGTAGCCTGGCTTAGACCTATCTTTATAGCTTTAATTATTTCATTACTGTGAGTCTTAGTGCACATCATTCTATCTAGAGATATTCTCACATTATAATAATAATAATGTCCTCCAGATCGAATTTCGGTCACGGCGGCCAACCTCAACGGAGGACAGGATTATAGTGTCCAAGTGTATACGCAAGTACAGGTGCTCTCTATTCTCTCACTCTCATAGTTCGATTGGATGGTATTCCGACACGATCGGAGAGAGATCAGGCGCAGTACAACGGCTTTACATGCTTTTGTTGGGTGAGACATCGCCAACTTCCTGACTCCGGGCATCTGCTGAGAATTTCTTGATAGAAAAGCTCAATAACAAATTGTTTTAGCCCGACCTGGGATTTGAACCCAGGACCACATGATCAGTAGTCGCACTACTACAACCACTAGACCAACGAGGCAGTCCTCCCACACAATATTTATATAGGAAAAGAAGAAGGATAAAGTCCTAGTAGCAAAGACACTTTGGGAACACCCATTTCGTAATAGTGCTTTGACTATACCGGAGTGGCATCAAAACGAGCTGTATTGAGTGAGCGCCGCATATATTATTTTTAAGCGATGATTGTGATATAGAGAGGGAGCGTAGAGCGCTGACAGTTAGGAGCAATATGCTTGCCCGCAGGTTTGCTCCATGTACAGAGGACGTAAAAGTCTCTCTTTTCAAAAAATTTTGCCGATCTTTTTATTCGAGTAGCCTGTGGGTATCATACAGGCGACGAGCTTACAGCGCCCTTCGCATTTAATACAATAACGCGTTTAGAATGTTGTTGGGACTGCCATGGCGCTGTAGTGCTTCGAAAATATTCGCGGATGCTAGGACTGATGGATTTCATGCTGTTATGCGAAAGAAATGAACCTCGATGTTACAGCGTCTGCAAAACAACAACACAACAACATTACATAGCACAACAAGTAACAACAGCATTTTAAAAATGATCGCGGCGAGACCAGCCGGGCTATTCACAATCGTCTCGGAAAGCGAAATCGACCGGATTCGATAACTTCTCGCACCGAAACCAATAAACGCTATTATAACTCCAAAATATTGCATTATGTTTTTGTTCAGGCGTTACTCTAAAAAAATACAAAAGCCTATTTATCTACCAAATTCGTAAATGCAGGTAACTAAATGACGATACAATAGTTATAGGATGTGTCTAAGTCACCTTTATCCGAACGTTAAATGTGAATAGCGTATATTGGTTTCGGTGCGAGAAGTTATCGAATCCGAGTCGATTTCGCTTTCCGAGACGATTGTGAATAGCCCGGCAGATTGCCACTTATATATATAATGTAGGCATAAATACAAAAATTACTAACATAGTTATTAAGTAAAATTGTTACTAATATACTTACACTTAATATGGACTAATTATGTCTGAAATAAAGTTATATTATTATTATTATTATATTATTTTTTATATTCTACTAAGCCAGCGCTTATCTACGATCCCACCTGATGGTAAGTGGTGATGTAGCCTAAGATGGTGAAGCGCACTGTCTTATCAAAAGCCTATTCACTTTTAGCCTTGAAAACACCTACACTGTAATCGGATGGAAAGACAGATGCTGGCAACGTATTCCACTCCTTTGCTGTACGCAAGATGAACGACGTAACGAACCGTTTTTTTTATAGGATCGGGTGACAAACGAGCACACAGTCCACCCGATGGTAAGTGGTTGCTGTGGCCCATAGACATCTACATTTATCCTCGTTTGCGAATCAAAATGCAGATGCGTTGTCACCCGTGAGGACTAAGATGGAATGCCTCTTTTCCAGTAAAAAGGGTCTCCGGTTCTCTACACTCACCATACGAAACACAGCAGTGTTAAGCTGCTATTTTACGCTGGTATTCTGTGAGAGCGTGGTCCTTCCCCGGTCGAGCCGACCCATTCGTGCTACAACTATACTACTAATATAGCTGCAGCATAGTTCTACCACGTATAAACGTTCAGTTCGAATGCGTGGTAAGTCAACAACGAAAGGCTGGAGACTGGCCGAACGTCTGGTTGTCCGATGGTGGAAGGGAGAGGGAGGAAATAAATTATGCAAATCCCGCGCACAACCTCCGAAATGCATCCTGTAGAAAACCGAAAGGCTGGCTACTTTGCGTCTGTGTTCGATGTTGGTAAGATTGATTTTAACCAAATTCGGGTCACCAATAAGCACAATTAATCTGAGAGACGACTATTGTGTCAGTAGTGTAAATATGTAAATACATGAAGTGAAGTGTAAATAGGTAAATACATATTTACAAAACTTCTACTATTCATTTTGTTCAAAAAGATTCGCGTATTGCCTTTGCCATGCATGTATATTCGAGAAATATGTATTTTTGTAAAGGGACACCCGAATTATTTCAAAATCCACGCTGAATCTCCCGAAAGGCAAACAAGGCATAAAAGTTGATTATTTCATACCAAATACAGTTCTAGATTTTATGTAAACAGTGCTCTTATGATGGCTATTAAAATATATAATAACTTACCCAATAACTTAAAATAAAATGCCTTTGAATAAATTTAAAATTGAGATTAATAAATGGCTTCTTGACAAGTGTTATGATAGTGTTAAGGAATATTTTAATTAATTGCAATATTATTAAATGTATTATATAATTTATCTATTTTGATATTATGTACAATTAAATTTGATTATTTTAAGATATATTTGCACACCGGTACAACTCCCGGTAGAATATTATTGAGACTTACTCTTACACTAAATACCTGTATTACCTACACATTTTATTCTGCAAATAAAGATTTTGACTTTGACTTTGACTTTGACACCGCGCGTGGAGCTTATGAGCATATAATATTATATGCTTATAATACAGTTACATCATAATACATACATAATACAGTTAATTTAAGAATTCCACGCGCGGTGATATTCTTACATTAACTGTATCTGATCGTCGCCAGTGACATGGGAGCTGCTTCTTTAAAATCTAAGTATAGTCAGGAGAAACATAGCTAGCGTTCTTGGCACTGTATCGCGAGAAGTAGAGCTATATGATGAGTAAATATTTTACAAACATATTTTACAACTCACCAGCTCAGCACTTGTCATTAAACAGGACATAATAATAAGTTGAATGGCGTAATTTTAAACCAATTCATAATTTATCTACAGGGCAATAACCGTACGGATATATTGTTAAATGAAACTGAAACCCGACCCCACTGAAACCCACGCATCTGTATTGCGCAGTACACGAACTTGTTTCAGCCCATTAAAAGTTCACTGCTGAACATAGGTCTCTTTCATAAATTGTCTCATAGGGGGGTTATTTGCCATAGTTGTTACGGTCTGCAGGCGGGTTGACAACCGCAGCCTTGTTTTCTACTTGTGATCCTGGTTGGTAACACTCTCCACTGTAAGATAAGTCTAAATGTTTAGATTAATATTTTACGTGGTAGAGCCATACTGCAGCTATATTACTGGTATAGTTGTAGCACGAATGGGTCGGCTCGACCGGGGAAAAACCACGCTCTCACAGAATATTAGCGTTAAATAGCAGCTTAACGCTGCTGTGTTTCGTATGGTGGGTGTAGAGAACCGGATACCCTTTTTACTGGAAACGAGGCATTCCATTTTAGTGATCTTAGTCTTCACGGGTGACAACGCATCTGCATTCGTAATCGAGGATAGATGTAGATATCTATGAGCTACAGCAACCACTTACCACCAGGTCTTTACTTGTTGGCTCATGGTGCGAACTAAGGGGTGGTAGATTTTACGCCGCTACCACACGGCGAGGAGCCGAGTCTATCCTTTCGGCTTTGTCGCTCGCTTAGCACCACCCGGGGGATACGTGTAGGGTGGGCCTAGGGTTTGGTGGTCGAAGCCTACGGACGCGAGCGACTCATCCCCCAATAGAAATATAGTTGGAAACAAAATAGTGCCACACGTCTCTGGTCGACATGAAACTAATGATACACATCTGTACCGTGTGCAGATGAAATTGGTACTTGGAGGAAAAGTTAGCATGTTCTCTTTTGCTCTAAAAGTTAAAGGGTAATTTTTCAAATGTCAGAAAAATTTATCCATCAAATAAATTATAATCCAACTAAGTAGAAAAGTCAATCAATTAAAATATTGTTAATACAACTGTAATTTTTAATTTATGTAAGTTGTATTTTATCCTTTTTTAATAAAATAAGGGTGACAAACTAGTACAGGGTCTACCTGATGTTAAGTGGATGCTGCGGCCCATAGACATCTACATTTATCCTCGATTAAGGATCGAAATGCAGATACGTTGTCACCATAATATAGCTGCATTATGACTCTACCACGTAGGTATATCATATAAACAAATTTTATCTGAGAATTGTAAAACCGCCCTAAATCGCACTTGTAATTGGCGCATAAAAATATCTTATTTTCAACCGACTTTAAAAAAAAGACGGAGGTTCTCAATTTGAGTGTATTTCTTTATGTGTGTTACCTCAGAACTTTCTAGGTGAACCAATATTCATGATTTTTTTATATAAAAGCTGGTGTTTCTCTTGTGGTCCCATATAAATTTGAATCTGACCAGTAGTTTTTGAGTTATCCTTAATAATGAGTATTTAATTGACTTCGACTACATTGATGATGTTCTCATTTTATTTATATATTGAAGTTGGTTGTACAAAATTTTTAATTTTACCACTTATCTTGTTTATAGTCGATAACATAATTGGCAACTGGCCTGACTTGTCTCTGTGATAAAAAAATAATTAAAGGCTAAAGCTAAGCACTATTTGTTACGTAAGTGATGTGGTTTGCGCGGAGGTCGGGGCGGCGACTTGCAACCCGGTCACGGCCGGTTGACGATCCGTCGCGGAGGATGTACTCGTACCTTTAAGGGTGACCAAGTGTTAGGTGGATATTCGTGCACAGGTTTTTAGTTGAGTAGTTAGGATAACTTACTCTCGTACCTTTAAGGGTGACCATCTGTTAGGTGGAAATTCGTGCACAGGTTTTTAGTTTAGTAGTTAGGATAACTTACTGTTGATAGAGCTTTTGTTGGAATTCCAGCTAGCAAGTCCATTCCATCCCGCACGGAACAAATACAAATACTTTGTGTGGCCTACAAATAATTGTTCCGGGTCTGGATGTTTGTCCTTGTGCAATATATGTTTGTAAACTGCCTCCACGATACAGGAGAAAATCCTAGTGTGGGGGTAACGTTTTTATTTAAACAGAAAAAAATCTGTATTAGCGCATCCCATGTGATACTTTATTACCTGCACTTCTTCTTTTTGTAAAATATAGAATAGAATAGAATGGAATAAAATAAATAGGTTACAAAAATACTTATTGGAAGTCGCTTAAGCTTGTTTTACCACTCTATTTTATATCATCGCTGCGCATTTAATAACTTAAATGAATAACGAATGAGCTAGGTTTATTAAACTTACTTACTACATTTTACTTAAATATCTATTACAACAAACCTTCGAATCCACGCGACAGAACAGCGGTGTTGATGTTTATTTTTTTTCGTAACAGCCTGTCAAAGGTCCACTTCTGAACTTATGCCTCCTTCATAGATTGCATCATAGGATATTTGTCTTAGTTGTCATTTATTTTATTTTAATAGTAATAAAATAAATAAGAGTTCACCTTAAGGCAAGGGTCTTGCTACTCATGGATACATTACATGTAATTAACTTCAAACAATGAAGGGCAAAGACGCGTTGTCACCACTGTAGCTGTAGTATAAGATGAAATACGAAATGTCTAATAGCCAGTAATTATATGTACTTGCTATCATTCCTATGAAATCTAAAATACTTACATCTGTAGTTACACAGCTGGTAATTATCAATATTAAAATTTATTGTAACATGTCACGATATTCTTTTGAAGCTAAAAATATCTAAAGTATTCCATATCAAGATGGACGACAAATAAAATGGTAACCCTAAATTTGTTTGTTACGTTCTGCTATTAATATATATTACCTATGTGATATTTATAGCTGTGGTTGCATCTGTTCTTTATTATGTCGAGCAAATGATAGACGTAATTGAAGGTTATTTTAATAACTAATATGTCTTCCTACTAAATTTACGGTTAATTTAAACATAAAACATAATCTTACATTTAAGAAAAAAGTCTCTAGTTTACTTTTTAGGGTTTCGTACCCAAAGGGTAACCAACGGCACCTTATCATTAAGAATTTACTGTCCGCCCGTCCATCCGTTTGTCTATAAACGGGCTGTATCTCATGATCCGTAATAGGTAGATAATTGAAATTTTCACAGAACGTGTTTTTCTGTTGCCACTATAACAACAAATAATAAAAACATACATATGCTCTGAAAAGTTTTACAATTCAGCGTAATTTGTAAGTTATAATATGTATGGAAATTTAAATAGCGCTTCATACTCTGATATTAGGCTGATTCATGATTTCAATTGATATAGAATGAGTGAGTGCATATTATCTTTGTTAGTACAATATTATGTTCGGCGCAGGTAATAGCTTCTGAAAATAGTCATAAATTGTCGCCGGCCACAAAAACATCATCATGAACCTAAATAAAAAAATTGAGTCCAAAACCTAACAAAATTAGTTTCAATTGAGCTACAAACTCTAGATAGGAAATATCATATTATTGTAGTAACAAATTGACCGTGTAGTCGCGGTGTAAGAATACCTACTGTATCCCGTTGGAGGCGAAAGAGGGAAACAAACCAGGAGATGGGCAGCAGCGTATGACTAACAACTAGAAAAAAAAATGCGATTGCCAACCCGCCTGCCAAGTTGGCAACAACGGCAAATATCCCCTTATGAGGCATTTTAACAATCTTTTGATATGGCATTATCTTTTGTTTTATAGAATAGGAAACGAGACAGTACACCTGGAAAGTGGGTGCTGTGGTCCATAGAAATCTACATCTATCTTCGATTAAGAATCAAAATGCAGATGCGTCTACACCCCTAATTTTATATTCAGTCACTAAGATGCAATGCCTGGTTTCCAGTTAAAAGGGTCGCCAGTTCTCTACACTCATCATACGAAACACAGAAGCATTGAGCTACTACTTTACACGGGTATTCTGTGAGAGCGTGGTCTTTTTCCAGTCGATCCGACCCATTTGTAATATGTACAACCATAATATAACTGTAGCGTGGCTCTACCACGCTTCAGAAATTTGTTCAGTGGACTTTGATAGACTGTAATGGGCTGAATGAATATTATTATGACATATTAACAAATACAGCCGTTTACATTGCCTAGTCTTTGCAAACAATGCGTACCGTCTCAAATTCTCAGAAAAATATATTTCCCGTAATCTATTTCTAATATTCTCTACTAGAAACATCTTTAGTACGAAGAACTAGTAACCGATAACGGGTCAGATACAAAAATAATTTTGGCAAGCACTTCTTACTTCCTTGAACCGCATCATTTCGCAATGACGTGCTTAGAGTAGTCTCCTTGAAATTCGCGATGATTTTTCTCCCACGTGTTTATAGCTTGTGGCGGTTTTTCCGGCAATATTTCTTCTTTAACTATTTGTTTATCAGATACTTTTAATATTAATTGTATTATAACTCACTTTCTGTTCTACCCAAGGCTAGCTGGTAGAGAAGGCCATATAGAATTAAGCTCGGCCTTTGTACAAATCTTTGGTGTAATAAAGAATAAAATAATAATAATAATATACAACATGAATAATACCTTTTTGTGTATTATTCATGTTGTATATCTTACTTTTGTGTTTTTTTATGGAATAAGGGACGTAGATGTAAATCAGGTGATCGCTACCAAGCTATTTCTAATTTGTTGTGTTGTTAATTTGTGTAACATACATGATTGTAAGCTGTTATTTAAAAAAAAATCTTCTTGGTTTCTTGCTGGTTTTTCCCAGGACAGAGTTTTTTTTCGAACCAGTGGTAATTATACAAAAGAGTGACTTTCAATAAGTATTATTGTATCTCTATATCTATATTGAATAAAAAAGTTTCTGTTTCTCTTTCTGATGTAGGTTATTTTAATAATTATTATACCTTCCTCTTAAATATTAATATAAGAGGGGGGGAGGGGGGCGGGGGGCAAGTTATATAGAGGATATGAAAGTGTAGGCACAAACGTGTAGAGTGCATGCTTTACGCTTCTACTGCGAGTTTTACCTCTACGGCGATATTGAAATAATAACGCTACAAATTCCAATGTGTAAAACTCTAGAGCTCTAGACTGTACAATAAATAAGACTGGTTGCTTTGTCCACCAGTTAAAATGGTCTCCGGTAGTCTACACTGACCGTACTAAATGCGATAGCAGCGAACATTTCGAAGTATCATTAAAACTTCAATGATATCAATAGCAGCCGCGACAGCAAGGTCCTCTGTGAGTGAATTGCTTGGAAAACAACTACTATTTAGATATCTTAACGCTTTTTTGGGTGTAGTAATATTCAAAATCAAATCAAAAATCACAATCAAAAATCGTTTATTGCGTTTCAAAAGGTAGTAACTAACAAGTGGCAAGGTACTAGCTTGGTAAAACCTGTGTTACGGAGTACCCCGCTCTTCCAACAGACAAATTTTAACAATTTGAAACATATTCAATTTGTTATTCAGTATTCAATATCCATCCATCCATCTATTACAGTCTGTAAAAATTTTTTCGTGTTGGACATAGGATTCCATCATAGATTGCCTTATAGAAGAGTTGTGCCATAGTTGCCATGCTTGGCAGGCGGGTTGGCAATCACAGCTTTTTATAATTTTGATTTGTTATTACGAAGATGCTGCTGCCCATCTCTTGTTTCGGTTCCCCTCTGTCGTCTCTTACGACGACGGGAGATCTAGGGTAGATCTCTACTATTATCTCTACTATACTCTACTATTATTTATACTCTAGTATATATTCTTACACCGCCATTACATGGTAAACCGGTGTAGAATACTATAAATTTCGTCGTAAATACATCGTCTCTTTAGTTTAATATTAGTGCTGTATTGTGCTGGTGACTGTGGTCACTCTCGTTTTATAACCTCAATAAATAAAACATTTGAAAAGTCAATGGAGGAATGATGGGGAATTGCATATTTTGATCCCCATGTAACATGACCTATGAGGCAATCTATGGAAAAGATTTTATACGTGGTAGAGCTATGCTGCAGCTATATTATTAGTATGGTTGTAGCACGACTGGGTCGGCTCGACCGGGGAAGGACCACGCTCTCACAGAATACCAGCGTAAAATAGCAGCACAATGTTTCGTGTGGTGAGTGTAGAGAACCGGAGACCCTATTTACTAGAAACGAGGCTTTCCATCTTAGTCCTCACGGGTGACAACATATCTGCATTTTGATTCGTAGTTGAGGATAGATGTAGATGTCTATAGGCAGCAGCAACCACTTATCATCAAGTGGACTGTGTGCTCGTTTGTTATCCTTATCTTATAAGAAAGAAAGAATGAGAGAACTATTTATTTGAAATACACATTTTACGCATTAAAAATATATTATATACATAAGCAATGGGAAAAAATGCATGTACCAGTCTAATACTGCTTACGCATTAACAATTGAGAAGCAGTACATATACATACACATCAATAATTAACAATGAAACAAACAAACAAAAAGAAGTAAAAAGGAAAAAAAAAACAATTTTAAAATGTGACGTCAAGTAGGTCTCCAAAAAAGCATAATGCTGCAAAGACAGCGCTGGTTTTCAGTTGGAGCCTTGTGACTTCACAGACAAGTCGGTGTGTGATCTTTCAACTACGAGTTATATACGAGTTCATAGTTATCTATTAACAATTACGAGTTAAAAAAGTAGTGCTAACGTACCTATATAACGTATACACACATAACATTTTTCCAACAGTGGTAGAGCCACGCGGCAGCTTTGCTGTCGCACGGATGGGCCGGCTCGAACCGCGGTGGTACCACGACCTCACAGAATACCTGCGTGAAGTAGAGGTTTACCTCTGCGTTTCGCTTGGTGAGTGCAGGTGGCCGGAGGCCCTTTTTACTGGAAATGAGGCATTCCATCTTAGTCCTCACGGGTGGCAACGCATCTGCATTGTGATTTGCAAACGGGGATAGATGTAGATGTCTATGGGCCGCAGCAACCACTTACCATCAGGTGGACTGTGTGCTCGTTTGTCACCCTTATCCTATAAAAAAAAAACATAAAATACTTTATAAAAAAATAACTATGTTCAGCAGTAGACTTTTGAAAGGCTTTTAATGAATTAATGGTGAGGTTTCATTGGTATTTGTGATAAAACCAGAAAAGATGAGACAGACCGCGGTCTTGTTGCGGTTATTATACTATCGTGGCAGTGCACTATGTGTATATTCCGTGAACCTAACTGGGTGTCAATTAGACAAACACAATTATAAAATATTTCAAAGAGATACTTGGTTACATGTTTAAAGTTCTTATTCCCTGTGCAACCCATAATTCTATAGTCTAGGGATAATTTGGCAGAAATATATCGGCTGAAGTTAAGTAGATTTAATAGTAATCTTCTCACGATATATCTTAAATTATCACGATAGTGTGAAATTCCATATTATTCAATTATGTTCTTGTTGTAAGATGTCGGATGAAGCTTATATTAACGTTCATTTATTTATTTAAGTTGTCGCTATACCGAGCGATAGTTTTGATATACCGGTTTGTAAATAGTTTTCGATAAAAATGGAAAATGGCAAATATGGTCTTATACAGCCATGTCGCTTGTGCATATAATTATTTTTGAGATTATGTTTTCTGATTTATATTGTGAGCTTTATTATAATATAGTTTAATATTAAAATTGCATGAAATTAAATATAATACAGTACTTACGAGTATGAATACAATATATTAAAATTACTAAGTGTGAACTTCGACCATATTGTTTTTTCTACCTACTTCAAAAAGGAAACGGTACTCAATTCGGCTGTATGTTTTTTTTTTAATGTGTGCTACCTCATAAACCTTTTTTTATTTGAAAGCTGGTGTGCTTCACATGTGGTCCCATATAAATTTGATCAAGGTCAGACCAATAGTTTTTGAGTTATTCTTAGTAATTTATATTGAAGTCGGTTGTACAAAATTTTTAATTTTAAATCATTTTATTTGTTCATTGCAGGTTTCCTAAAGATCAGAGTTTAAGGATATATGGAAGTACTTTTGTAATAACAGGCTTACCTGGCTTCCTACAAGAAACAGTGCAATTGCTTAGATCATTTTCAGACTTCTGACTTTCAAGTGTTGGCGAACAATAAAAAGCAATTGATCGAGGGCACCAAGCCAATTTTAATACCATAGTGTATTATTGTTTCGTAAGCTTTTTTTACATAATGGAGAAGACAAACTAGCGTACTAGTCAACCTGATGTTAAGTAAACTGTGGCCCATGGACATTTACGATCTAAAGAACAAACCGTTACAGATTGCAAATTCATCGCCAAGACTGAGGACTAAGATGTAATGCCCCGTGCCACCTGTAAAATGTTGAATACTATGTAGTATAGTATAGTATGTGGTTAGTCATAGTTATGAGATGAAACTCAGTTTTCTCCACTTCAAAAAATGTACAATGTTAAATATAATTTTCCAGCGCCATCAATTATCATTTACTCTACCAGTTGACAGACTATCATCTTACGATGTCATTAGTACCACTCTCACTATTCTTGATTCGTTGACATCTGCATGTACAACATCTACTCCTTTAAGTGTCGCTTTGTCGCCGATGGGTTTCCTTTTAATAGTTTATTGTAGATAATATGATTGATTATAATAAATAGGTACATATTTATCAAATAGTAATTTCTACTATTTTCTACCAACTTCAAAAAGGAGACGGTACTCAATTCGACTGTATGTATTTTTTATGTGTGTTAGTTTTTGAGTTATCTATACAAATAAATAAAATTGAAGTGTCTGTTTGTAATGTCAAAATTACAGTTTTTTACTAAATGCATATGAATGTAATTACGGTACTTATAACTAAAATACAATTTTTAAAATTTTTGTCTGCCTGTCTGTCTGTCTGTCTGTTTGTTCCGGCTAATCTCCGAAACGGCTGGGCCGGTTTTGACAGGACTTTCACTGGCAGATAGCTGATTTCATAAGGAGTAACTTAGGCTACTTTTATTTTTGAAAAATAATTAGGGTTCCGCGCAAAATCTTAAAAACCCTAACACGCGAGCGAAGTCGCGGGGAACAGCTAGTTCTTAATAATTTAAAAAAGAATTATCAAAATTGGTTCAGCCAGAAAAAAGTTATGAGGTAACACACATAAAAAAAAAGAAAAAAGAACATACAGTCGAATTAAGTACCGTTCGTTTTGAAGTAGATAGAAAAAGCGAACAAAGATGTTTTCGTTATATATATATATATATATATATATATATATATATATATATATATATATATATATATATATATATATATAAGTTTATTAGTTAAATGAGAGGAGTAATAAATAAAGTCCTATCTTTATTATAATATCCACCTTTTCAGTTGTTACGTCCAGGCTGTATGCAACTTGTCAATGTAGTTGGGTCACATCATTACACTGCTATGACATATATCTGTGTGTGTGAAATTGTTAATGTATTATTTTAATTGTTAAGTGTAAGTTTCGTAGTGACAGACGATTATTTTCGTGTGGGAGTCTGAGAAAGTGTGCGCGGCCTGTAATCTGTAATGGTTTAATGAACTGGATTTAGTCTTATCTAACCGACCGTAATTTTTATGTGGTCGTCAATGGCTTTAAGTCGAGTTTGCGTAAAATCACATCTGGCGTACAACAGGGATCTCACCTGGGCCCACTTCTTTTAAATATTTATATTAATGATCTGCCTTTGTGCCTAAAATTTTCTGAATCTTGTATGTATGCTGATGACTTTAAATTTTGCAGTATAATTGAAACCACAGATAATGCACGCAAACTTCAGTGTGATTTCGACAATCTCTTTCAATGGTGTAATTTGAATAAAATGGATCTCAATCCAAAAAAATGTTTTTACGCAAAATTTGCTCGGAAAATGAATTTAGTTTAGTACAGTTATCACATAGGCAATAATAATTTACAGAAACTGAAAGAGACCAAGGATTTAGGCGTTATATTTGACAGCAAACTCACATTTATACTGCATATAGATTATATTACAAAACGTGCCACCAAAATGTTAGGATTTCTTTACAGAAACATAAAATTTTTCCGCAGCAATAAAACCAAAATAATGCTCTACAATAATTTAGTGCGAAGTATGTATCTTAGAATACTGTTCTGTAGTTTGGAGACCACAGTATGCAACGTATTCTTTACACTTAGAACGAATACAAAAAAACATTCATGTGGCATTTAGTATACTGAAATCGAATTTCAAAAAAGAAACAGCTGTCATTTTTCAAAATTACATCCTTGGCTAATCGTAGACAAATATCCGACTTACTCTTCTTAAGCTAATTATTAAATAATAAAATTAACTGCACTCAATTGTTGAATAAGATAAAATTTCGCGTACCTCATAGGTACCCCCGTAAGAGAATAATTCCTATTAGACCACCTCATCGTAAAACGGTATTTGGCGCAAATTTCTCGATCTCTAAGTTTACAAATTTTAGTAAATTGATTAATGAACTTTCCTATGCATTTGATATTAATTCCGACTCACCTAACAAGCTCAGAAAAGAACTACTCAAACATAAGGCAAATGTAATAGTAAGTTTTTGGATTTTTTTCACGCAAACTTCAGTGTCCACTACCATCTCGAGACGGCGAAGCCGGCCTTACTCTTTCTGACCGAGACGCAGGTTTCCTCTCCGGCTGATATTTCGTATTTCTCCTGCCCGGGGTACAAATTGGAGCACTCCTTTGTGCCTCGGGCTGGAGTTTGCGTGTATGTCAGAGAGGACATCTGTTCTCGACGCCTCGGCAGTCTTGAAGGTTCGGACCTGTCCATCCTTTGGCTACGCGTAGACAGCGACGACCATCCGCGCGTCTACAACCATGCCCAATGGCTCGGTTCACATTTAACCGATCATGCGGGGAGATCTGTTTATGACTTTGCCTTGGCATATGGTCTGACACAACTGGTTACTTCGCCTACGCGGATTCCAGATGTGGAGGATCATACACCTTCCCTGTTGGACCTTCTGCTGACCTCTCATCCGGACGAATATCGGGTTTCCGTCGATGCCCCTCTCGGCGCTTCGGACCATTGTCTGATCCGGAGTATGGTGCCACTCACGCTCCCTTCGCGGTTGCGTGCTGCAGGTTGCCGCCGTGTTTGGCATTACAGGTCGGCGGATTGGGACCGAATGCCATCTTTCTTTGCATCCTACCCATGGAGGCGGGTTTGCTTCTCGCCGGATGATCCCAGCGCTATTGCTGACTCTGTCACTGATGTGGTGCGACAGGGAATGGAACTATTTATTCCATCATCTGTGGTCCCCATCGGAGGCAGATCCCAGCCTTGGTTTGGTCGCTCCTGTAAGACTGCATTACGCAGTAAGCAGGAGTGTTATCAAGCCTGGGCTGCGGCTTCGGTGACTCGGGATGTAAATACCAGCATACATAAAAAGAAGTATAACTTCGCCTCCAGGTCCTTCAAAAAAGTTATTGCCAAGGCAAAGTCAGAGCACATAGGCAGAATTGGCGAGAAACTAGTTCGCCTTCCTTCGGGAACCCGTGCATTCTGGTCTCTTGCCAAGGCTGTCCAAGGGAATTTCTGTAAGCCATCACTACCATCTTTGCACAGGGAGGACGACTCATTGGCCCAAGCCGCCAAAGACAAAGCCGACCTTTTAGGCTCCCTTTTTGCATCCAACTCGACTCTTGATGACGGGGGGAAAACACCGCCGACCATCCCGCGGTGTGAGTGCTCCATGCCGGATTCTTTGTCGTATCTCCTCAGTTTCAAGGCACTCCCCTTCTTGCCTCAGCCAGTATCGGAATCCTCGGAGTCGAAATATCGAGTGACGTGCAGTTTCGTGGTCACTTGGAAGAGAAGGCCAAATTAGCCTCTAAAAACCTTGGCGTGCTCAGCAGAGCGGGACAGTATTTCATGCCAGCACACCGCCTGCAACTTTATAAGGCGCAGGTTCGGCCTCATATGGAATACTGTTCCCATCTCTGGGCTGGGGTCCCCAGTGCCAGCTTTTTCCACTTGACCGCATCCAGCGCAGAGCGGCTCGAATCGTCGACGACCGAGCCCTTTCCGATCGGCTCGATTCATTGGCACTGCGAAGAGATGTTGCATCCCTTTGCATTTTCTTTCGCATCTACCATTGGGGGTGCTCTGAGGAATTGTTCGGATTAATCCCAGCCGCCAAATTTCACGAACGCACATCGCGGCAGAACTCTCGATACCATCCACACAATCTGGATGAATGGCGGTCCACCACTGTGCGATTTAGAAGATATTTTCTTACTCGCACAACTTCCTTGTGGAATCGATTACCATCAGCGATTTTTCCGGACCGATACGACTTAGGGACCTTCAAGAAAAGAGCGTACTCCTTTTTAAAAGGCCGGCAACGCATCTGCAATTCCCTCCCTGGTGTTGAAGTTGTTTATGGGCGGCGGTAGTCACCATCAGGTGAGCCGCATGCTCGTTTGCCCCCTCTCCTATAAAAAAAATTTTTAGATTTTTTTAACGTTTCTGTTTGCTGTATGTATGTATTATTCTTGATTTTTATTCCAGTGCAAGTTGTAATCACCTATAATACTCGTAGTTTGTAGCATTAAAGTAATACCCTATCTACGTATGTATGTAAATAATAATTTTAAGAATGTATACAAATGTTGGTGATACTTTAATAAATTTAAAAAAAAAACATGATATTACAATATATCGGTGGTTACTATAAACGGTTTATTTGAATTTCGAATGGCTACTTAGAAAAAACATAACGTAGTCTTTAGAGGCAGTGAGGCCGACGAAGTGAGTGCAGTGCCCTCCTTTCGCCTTCGCTGCGTGTACCAGTGGAGCCCTGAACTCGTTGACCGCTCTACTGATTATCGTGATACAGGTCCGATTGCTTACTTTAATTAATGAGATTACAGAGCGAATAAGGTTGGTTTCAATATAACACGATTGTAGTTCTGCAGTTACTATAACGTGCTCAAGTTATTGATTCGTCGGTGTTTTTTATAGAAATAATAATAATAATGTCCTCCAGACCGAATTTCACAGGTGCACTAAGTTACTAGACAAAGATGAAATGCCTCGTTTCTAGTAAAAAGGGCTTCCGGTTCTCTACACCCATCATACGGAACACAGCAGCATTAAGCTGCTATCTTCTCGCTGGTAGTCTGTGAGAGCATGGTTCATCCCCGGTCGGGCCGATCTATTCGTCCTACTAACACAATATAGCATGGCTCTAGACTCTAACACGTATACGTGTACCTTTCGAAACAACAGTTCGCCGACCTATTTAGCGTGGATGTACCGTATTATCCCGATTAGTTCGTTAATTCGTAGTACTAGACTACTATATGTATTACTAGATGTATGGGTGCTGTAAAGCACCCGAAACGTCGCGAATTAAAAAGTAAAAATTAACCGCGACGGAATCCGTAAAAAATAGTTTCATTTGACTACTAGATGTCTTGAAATTTGACAGTTTATTGTACCGGCAATTACAAGTATAAGTGTTTTACATCACATATAGATGGCAGATGTTGCAGCTATATAATGCCTGTAGCATGAATAGGTAGTTTCGACCTGGGAACGAACAGAGAATACAAGAATAAAATAGCAGCTCAATGCTGCTGCATTTGTTACGATGAGTGTAGAGAACCGGAAACCCTTTTTACCGGTAATATGGCTTTCTATCTTAGTCCTTACAGGTGACAACGTTTCAAAATTTTAATTCTTAATCGAGGATAGATATGGATGCCAATGCGCTACAGCATTTACTTACAATCAAGTGGAATTTGTGCTCGTTTGTTATTCGATATAGAAACATAATATATGAGATTGTTATACAATTACCTAGCGAAGGGCGTGAAATAATTATGTTATTTTTCATAATCACACACACACAACGTCGCTCTAGGGACGAAAAGAGGTGACGGTCTATGGATCCTCCTACGCTGCCATCATACTGATAGGTATTTTAGCAGGTATAGATTGAGATTGCACATAATTATACTAGGTGACTAGGCAGACGTTGTTCTGCTCTTTCCGACGACCCTTCCTATATAAAATACTTAAATTCGCAAGAAACATAATTGAGGGTCACTTATCGGCATAAAAACTATCTCTCAAGTTGGACCAAACTGCGTTACTTAGTAGAGCCATGCTGCAGCTATATTAGTAGTATAGTTGTAGTACGAATGGGTCGGCTCGACCGGGGAAGAACCACGCTCTCGCAGAATACCAGCGTAAAATGGCAGCTTGACACTGCTGTGTTTCATATGGCGAGCGTAGATAACCGGAGATCAATTTTACTGGAAACACATCTGCATTTTGATTCTTTATTGAGGATAAATGTAGATGTCTATGAGTCACAGCAGCCACTTACTATCAGGTGGACTGTGTCGTTTGTCACCCGATCCTGTAAAAAAATACTGCACACTGTGTGCAAAATTTAATTGAAACCAGTTCAGTAGCTCAGGAGTACATCGGAGATAAACAATGTGAGACGTAGTTTTTAAATATAAAGATTTACAGTTTATAGAATCTAATATTTCTTTGTTTTGCCTCAGTACCTTGACGCCGTAGCAATGTGAATGTATGAGGTGTAGTCAGGTGTAGTATTCAAGTTGGCTTCCTTTCCACGAAGTAACTGCACTTCGCGACTTACAGACCTAGTTGGGACGCGTTAGTAGTGACTTACTGTGGCTTCGTAGGGTAGTCTTTGCTGTATTATTCTATAAGCGTACATCGGTTCAAATAAACTTTTACAAATATAGTTCTTTAATACTTTATTAAACTACGTACGTACGTAGATCTTAGTGTGGTGGTAACGTTTAAAAAAACTTTAAGCTAAGTACTAAGATGGAATACCTGGATATACGGAGTCTAATCGGGATAAACTGCTATTTTGCTGTAGAAGTAGGTATGAAAATTGTACCAAGACGAACTCTAACGGAAAGGGAGTCTAATATCACTAATCTATGTAAATAAAATGATAGAGGTTTGCATTTGTACGCGCATCATGGAAAAACTACTGGATAGATTTCAATTAGGTTTTCTAAGTTTTATTTCCTAAACACTTGGCAATTATGATTTCTTATATTTATGCGAACACTACACATTTAAATAAAACTTGTTTTACGGATTTTATCGCGTATATTTACTTATTTTATATTTCCGACGTTTCGAGTACTTTACAGAACTCATGGCTACGGGGGGGACTGAGGTGTTTAACATCCCAATGTCATAGTCAACCACGGCTACCTTCAGATTAAAAATTATTAATTTTTGTTCCGATCTACGCAGTATGAACCTACAGTATCTTGAAGTCTTGCGGTTGTATGCTTGGGTTGGGATTTAATTTTATTAATTGAGAATCCCAAGCAGATGGTAGCACCCAGCCATCTTCTCTATTGAAATTAGGATGTTTTTTGATTTCAATAGCCTCGCGAATTATCCTTGGAAGGAATCGGTGTTCTTTAGCGAGGATTTGTGGTCCGTCAAATCTAATGTAGTGACGGGAGCGATCCTGTACTTGTTCACAGACTGCAGACTTCCCGGAGCGTCGATTCTTCACATCAGCTACGTGCAAAGAGCACGTAGCTGATGTGAAGAATCGACGCTCTTTTATTGATCTTTTAATTTGTCCTATATTAGAGAGACCATATTCACAATCAAGCTTGTACACTCCTACATTTTGCAGAGGGACATTACACTTGAATGATGGTAAAAACTGACTAATCATCTTCGGCGGCTTGAAGTATGTTTTAATGGAAGCACGCTTCAAGATGTAGCCAATCTTGTCAGTGACTCCTCTGACATAGGGCAGTACAGCAAGCACTCGCATTTCGTGCAAAACTTGCTTGACGTGCTGGAGCTCGGCGGCCAGGTGTTTACTGTCACAGATCTCTAGTGCTCTCTGCCTCTCCCACACTTAATAAAATTAAATCCATACAACTGCGTAGATCGGAACAAAAATTAATAATTTTTAATTTGAAGGTAGCCGTGGTTAACTATGACATTGGGACGTCATACACCTCAGTACCCCCGTGACTATAGGTGCTGGGTGCTGTAAAGTACTCGAAACGTCGGGAATATAAAATAAGTTAATATACGCGATAAAATCCGTAAAACTAGTTTTATTTAAACGCTTGGCTATTATCTAAAAAAATTGTGATATCTTCATTTAATATAAAGTTATTAAAGTTTTAAGAAACAACGATTTTTATAAGTACCAGTGTCCAGTGATGTGTGTTTTCTTGCCGCGGAGAAGTGGGGCAAGCGGTGTAGCGCGCATGAGTAGAGAGGGAAAGTCCCTTCTACATCTGCCTCATGATAAATAAAGTAAAGTCAGTAAAGTCGGTTGTCGGTTCTTCGAGCTATATGGTCGGCCAATTTCCACTTTAGCTTACTAATCCGTTGGGCTATGTCGGTTACTCTGGCGGGTTGGAAACCGCAGTTCTTTTATTGTTTTTTGCTGTTATCAAAAAGATGCTGCGGCGTATCATCTGCCTGAGTTTCCGTCTGCGGTTTCTTAAAAAGGAATGTGTGGGGAAGAGGGTATTCTTACCTGCCACTACACGGACCGTCTTCCTCATAGAAGTTTTCCTAATAACGACTAAAATTAAAAAACTGCGGTCGCCAACCCGCTTGCCAAGCGTGGCAATTATGGCGAATATCATGGAGGAGGCCTATGTACAGCAGTGGACTTTAATAGGCTGTAACGGTAACAAATTTTAATGAAGAACATCAAATAAGATTTTATAAAGTAAGGGTGACAAAGGAGCATATAGACATCTAAATCTATTCTCGATTTAAAATCGAAATGCAGCTTGTCACCCTAACAACGAAGTTTTAATTACACAATTTAAGTTATTTTGTACGCTTGATTATTTAATTCCATAAACGCCAACACAATGGTTACATTTTGCGACATAAATTCTTGCAGCCGCTCAGCGCCTGTTTAATTTGAAGTAATTATACATGCACTGTCTCGTAGTCGTAGCAACAGCAATATATTAACTGCTTTGTTCGACAAGGCCATTTCGATAAAGGCGCATTCCTTACGAGGGAATATTGCTACCGCAGAAAATTGCTTTGATGCGAGAAACATTTCTAATGAATTAAAATAGTTGATAGGTAGAAACCGTGAACACTTGACCGTGACAATGAAAATTTCTATCTGATTTCTTTTGGAGACGTGTAGAATGAGGGAGTTTAAACAGCAGTTATCTTAAAACTGCGCAAATGATTAGCCTTTTTTCTTTTTTTTACAAAAGCCTTTAAGAAATAATTTAATTAAGAAATTTTCACTAATGTATAAAAACATTGTGTGGATTGAGGGACCACAGTTTAGATATGACGTGTTACTTTTATCTTTAAGACTTTGTGTCTTTTTACAAATTCTTTAGTAAATATCTGTAACCACATTAACTTCATTTTTGAGATACTTTCCGAGATCTGGCTGATAGACAATGTACACTGAGGGACCACACTTTAAGGGCTGTAACTTATTATATATTCTTTTACAAATTCCAGGATTCGTTCTACAATTGTTGTTAGGCCTACTACTAAATCCTTAGCAATTTATTTTGCGAATTCCTTTTGGTCCCACATAAAATTGAAGTCACAAACGAACCACTACCTGATGGTAAATGGCTACTACAGTCCATGGACAACTGCAGCCAGCTTCAAGCAAAGAAGGCTTAGATGTGATAATAATAATAATAATAAATGTTTTATTGACATATAGATTTAACAAATGTAAGTAAGAACAGTGAGTTAAGCATCTAAAAAATGTTCAAGATAAACAAATATTTTCCGTTGGACTCCAAACTAGGATAATCCTAAAATAGAGCCTGTAATTATATCTACTGACCCTCTATACCCTTCAGATAGGAATACAGACAGCCAGAAACGTGCCTAGGGTGGGGCAAGTAGGGCCAATGCCCCGGGTGCCTTTCAAAGGGCCCCCCTTTCAATTATTAAATTTAAAAATCAAAACAAACCACAATAAGCCAATTCATATCAAACAGTCCTTTCCTCGATTTCCGCGCTTCGCAAATGACCGAGAACCGAGAGGGAATGAGTAGGCAGTGCGCGCAGGCAGTATATTAAAATAAGTTACGTAGGGACGCAACTATGACGCGTGCCCTAGGCGCTATTTTCGATTCGTACGCCTCTGCAGACAGCAGTATAAGCACTGCTATTTGGCGAAATAAATAGGTTGGTAAAATGGTGGTAAAACCCGTCTGTTGGGTAAAAAAGCGTCCTACCACATAGAATTCCAAATTATCACGAAGCGCAAAAACGAATGCATAGTATCTATTGGCTTATGAATGGACAAATGAGGCTGATGACTGACCTACTGAATTTGAATGTGATAATAAAGATAATAGATTTTGTATTGAAAATATCTGGATAGTTGTAATGAAAACTATTATTCTGAATATTACTTATATCTTATAGATAAATATAGATTTTATTTTATTTTATTCGGAAAACTTACAGCAATTGCTTATTATTAAATAAGAAAATATAATTAAGCCATTTACAAGTTATCAATTTAAGAATTAAAAATAAAAGGTATAAACAATAGCCAGTTCATATATAAATAAACTAGTTAACAATACCTTAAAGTTAAAAAGCTTTGTGTATTATGAATATTTTAAGAATTAATACAAAAATTTTAAGCATAATATTTATTTGTTAAGGTACTTTTGGCCACACTCACGATAGTATTAAATAGATCAATATCAAAGTTAAGCGAGTTTTTAAATTTAGCAGTTCTAATCATGAAAGAATTATGTCTATAGTTCGTATGAGCTCTGCTTATGTGAAGAAGTTTGCTTTCCTCATATTTGCTATTGGAACATTTAATGTAACATCAGATAATAATTCCGGGGAGTAAATTGAACCATTACACATTTTTAGATAAAAACATACGTCATTAATATTACGTTGAACATATAAAGGAAGAAAGTGATATCGTTTGCACTTCTCTCCATAGTCCTGAGAATCCGTATGCGCCCTATAATCAAGATAGTTTAAAAACCTTTTCTGGATACCCTCAATACGAGACTTAGAGACTCTTGAGTAAACTTATTATACCAATATAAGGTTGTGTTTTTTCTAAGACAACTCAGCGACCTTTGAAACTGGGGCAGTAACCTATTACCTTCTTTGAAATTCAAAGAGCTTGCTGTGACATGCAAACATGGAAATTTACTACATGCAACGAACGGTTCTTGAACGTTGAATGTTTGTATTAATATTTAAGTTGCTCTTCAACACCTTTGTATGGAAAAATTGAGAAAGTTAGTATATAAATTTTTATTTTCTAAAAAAAAAAAAACAAGCTGGATTTATTACCTGTTTGTGTTGACTTCAAAGTGAAGTGCATGCAGACCTGTTTTAAGATATTTTGGCCAATTTACGAACGCTTCCGTTTTCGTTGGCAAAGTTCCGCTACCAGTTTGTTTTTCATTAAACAGAACTTCATTATATATGCACATTCATTAAACAGAGCAACATAATAGAGTAGTGCCTCGTCATCTCTATGTACAACTGTATACTTTATTCAAATCTAGTGTTATTTTTAGTGCTACTTTTTTCATTTATTTTTAAGTTATTACGTGGGACAGCCATGCTGCAGCTATATTAGTAGTATAGTTGTAGCACGAATGGGTCGGCTCGACCGGGCAAGGACCACGCTTTCACAGAATACCAGCGTAAAATAGCAGCTTAACACTGCTGTGTTTCGTATGGTGAGTGTAGAGAACCGGAGACCCATTTTACTGGAAAGAAGTATTCCATCTTAGTCCTCACGGGTGACGACGCATCTGCATTTTGATTCTTTATTGAGGATAGATGTAGATGTCTATGGGTCACAGCAACCACTTACTATCAGGTGGGCTGTGTGCTCG